>HG992033.1:0-2500000 GCA_905220475.3 Ennomos fuscantarius
GAGACTCACAAACTTCGTTCTCTTGTCGCCTTCGCCTCCGATACCGCTGGTATCGGCGGCGCCTCGTCACACAACGCCGGCGGAGTTCGGCGATCTCCTCCGACCACCAGTAGACTTGGCGTCTGGGCTGCTGGGCACGCACACGTGGCATTGCCGCATCACAAATGCGCGTCACCGCCTCACACAGCCCGTCCGCCATCGCATCCAAGTCTGCCGGCTCCGGTTCCGAAGGAGTGCCAGAATTCCAGGCTTCGACGAGGGCCGCCTCCTGCAGTGCTTCGGCATTGAGGCGCTTCAGGGCCCATCGCGGACCGATCTCGCTCGGTCTTCCTTCTCTCGTCGCGTCCAATGGAGACGTGGAAACGCTAAACCGGATATACCGGTGATCGGAGAGCGTCTCCACGTCAACCAATACCTGCCAGTCACGAATGCGATGGACGAGGTCTGGGGTGGCGAATGTCAGGTCGACGATCGAGCCACCCCACTGGCGGACACAGGTGTTCTCCACTCCGTGATTAAGAACGCAGAGACTCATCTCAGCTATCCACTCGACAACAGTACTGCCCCGCGGGCTTGTCACCGGGGACCCCCACGCCGGTGATTTGGCGTTGAAGTCCCCGAGAACAAGCATGGGGCGTGGGCGGGTCTGACCAATTAAGGCCCCCACCTCGCTGAGGAGGGTCTCCAGCTCATGCAGTGGTCTATTCGGGGAACTGTAGACCCCCACAACCGTCAGTGCTCCCACTTTGGCAGCAACAAATCCCCTGCCCCTCATCTGACATTCAAGAGGGGGGGATCGAACCGTCGACTGGATAGTGATTGCTACCAAGCCATCCAGGTCTCCCACCCAGTCAGATCTGGGCGGGACCGTGTATGGCTCAGCAATCACTCCCACGTGGATCAACCGCTCCGCCAAGGACTGCAGGAGCAAATCCTGAGCACGGGCGGAGTGGTTAATGTTTGCCTGGAGGAAGGTTAGGGCCATACCTAACCAACCTCCATGCAATCCATCTGCCCTGTGTTTGGACGAGGTGGCTGCGGCTGGGCCTTAGCTCCAGTCGTAGCGGCCTTCTTTCTGGCCCTTGATCTTGCCGGGGGCTTGGCGCAAGCCTTGCCCCCGGAGAGGTGGTCCGCAGCCTTCCCGGCCGCTGCACAAATGGAGCAGCGAGGGGCGGCGGAGCATTCCCGGGCCTTGTGGCCCTTTTGGCCGCAGCGGTAGCACTCTTCGCTGCGGTCAACTTCAGCTTTGCACTGGGCTCCTACGTGGCCCATTACAAGGCATCGGTAGCAACGCCGGGGTCTAGGTTCCAAGATCCGGACCTGCGCTGCTACCCATCCCACCAATACTCGGCCACCGCCGGTGACGATAGTCTTCGCCGCTGCAATAGGACAGCGGACGAAGGAGGTACCCATCCCAGCGGGGCCCCTTCGAATGAGGCCTACCGATACTGCCGATACTTGGCACTGGCCCGCTCTCGCTAGGGCCTCAGCCAACTCCTCGGGCACAACTGAGTCGTCGAGGCCGCTGACGCGCAGGTCAGCAGTCGCAGTTGGCCTAGTGACACGCACTTCCTCCTCTCCCCCTAGGACTTCCTTGAGCCTTCCGGCAAGGACATCCGCTTTGGCAGCGTTGTCCGTACCGGCTATCTCTAGGACTCGAGCTCCAGTGGCTGCCGTCCTGATTTTGAGGGGTGGAACCCCCAGATCGGCCAGCTTGATCCTCGTCTTAGCCGCCTCCAGCACTTTGGCGTAGGTAACGCCTTTCTCCGCCGCCCTCGGCAGCAGTGTGATGACCACGGCTGCCGTGCGGGGGGGGCGGAGTTTGGCCACCTTTGCCTTCAGGGTTGTGGGAGGAGCAGGCTTTCTCACCGCCCTCACAACCTGGGCTCGCACCGGGGCCGCCGACCTAGGCCGGGGATTGGCAGGGCCAATCGGCCAATCGTCGGTGCTGGTGGAGGTGGTGCCGGGGTCGGTGCTGGCACCGCGGCGGCAGGAGCAGGCCCACCCTTGCCTTTGCCTTTGCCCTTCTTGGGCTTGGCGGCTTTGGATGGGCCGGGCTGCGGCTCAACTGCCGGTGCCGAGGGGGCGGTCGACGTGCTCGGTGCTCGTTCCGCTTCTTCTCTTCGCCTGTCGGCGGCCAGTGGCGGCCTGAGGCGCTTCTCAGGGAGAAGTCGATCTTCCAGGCCCTCGAATCGTGCGCTGATCATGGTGCCCACCTGCACCATGACCTTTTGCAGCACGTCTTGGAGGGCTGGGGCAGGGATTGGGACCGGAGCTGGCTGCGTCCGTGCCTCCCGCATCGCTGCCATCTCGCGGCGGAGCTCATTGAGCTCGCTTGCCATCCGCGCGTTGGCCTCTTCCAGGCGGCGTACCTCGTCAGGTATCGTTCGGGCTCTCATCTCTTCCATTGAGGCGGAGATGGTCTCCACAGCTTCTTTGAGGGCCCGGACGTATGTGCCCTTAAGGTTGGCCGACTTTTTGGCGACTGTTTGTATGGTCGCCAAGGAGTCCACCACGAGCTGCTGTAGGTCCGCTTCATCGCCGAGTTTTGGGGGCTGCGGAACCGGAGACTTGCGGAATGGAGCTGCTGCCGCTGCCTTTCTCCTCTGAGCTGCCCCTTCCGCCAGCTCCCTCTCCGCTTCCAGCCGAGTCGCTTCGGCTTTAGCAGCCTTTAGGTCAGCCTGGGCTTTCGCCAGGCCAACGTACTTGCCAGTGGTGGGCGGTCTACCGCGTCCGCGCCGAGACTGCGACAGTTTCGGCGAGGTCACCTCATCGCCGTCCGTGTCTTCGTCATAACTCCGGTGGCGTTTCCGCCACAGACCGGCTGAGGAGGCCCTCGACGTCACCGTCAGGAGTCTCTCATCCGTGTCTGTCTCCGACAGGTCCATCATTTGCGCCCTTAAGCGCTCGCCGTCGATGGACTCATCGGGATTCTCCTTCTTCTTCGTCATTTCGAGGATTTCGGCGCAGTGTGTTAGTACCACACGCGCCTCCGTCCTCGATGCCGCCATGTTAATATCGGTGTCCGATGTCTCGCCGTGGTTGTCATTGATAGCAGGTCCAACGTCCGTTTTGTCGCCAGGTAGATTCGTTTTTGCTTGATCAGAGTCCGTTAAAATGTTGCCGAGGTCGTTGTTGCGTGGGCCGGAGCCCACGAAGCGGTTGTTGCCCCCTCCAGATACGCTGGGGCTGCCTTCCGTAGAAGGGAGGGATCTATAATTACCCCCCTGGAGATTATTGACAATCGCTTTGTATTCCATGTTTTGTTCTTTTTGTTTTAGACAAGGGGTGTGATCCCCTTGTGATGCCCTAGCGGCCGGGTTCCCTCCGACCATCCATCCCCTCAGCGGGCACCAAACCTTGGGATTTGGAGACGCATGAGCCCGGCAGGGTGGCCGGGTTGACCCTCCCTGCCGCGCCGCCGGCCTAGTAGGCGGGCCATCCCACGACCCGGAGGTCCGCTGCGGCTATCACGTAGCCGCTCGTCGTGTTTTGCCCGACAGGGTGGCCGGGTTGACCCTCCCTGCCGCGCAACGCTGGCCTTGAAGGCCTGCCATCCACCGGCCCGAGGGCCCTCTGCAGCCTAAGCTGCCCTACTAGCTGCCCGACAGGGTGGCCGGGTTGACCCTCCCTGCCGCACGCTGAGTGCCATGAAGGCACGCCGCCCCCAGAACTCGCACCGCCACTTCCCGGAATGTCCAGGGCGCCGGAGCGAGTCCCGCGCGCGGTCACAGGCTGTGACCACGCCTCCTGCCTCTCTGCTGCGCCCTATGCCGAGGCATAGGGATCGCAGAGAGACCCCCCCGCCAGGAATTCAGCCAACGGCTAACAAGATCCCCGAAAGGAAGTTATTAACCGTTGCCCAGGGTGCACCGAGCCAAGTGTTGCCCTTCCCCCCGAATGCAAGCATTCAAGAGGAACTACAACACCCGGGGTTTCGTGGAGGTATCCTGGCATTGCACCCCAACCTAACCTAACCTAACCTAACCTAACCTAACCTAACCTAACCTAACCTAACCTAACCTAACCTAACCTAACCTAACCTAACCTAACCTAACCTAACCTAACCATAACCGAGGGGAAGAAATGGCAGGGGCATTGGAAGAAATGGGTTTGCAGGTACTCAACGAAGGAAACACCCCAACTTTTTTTCACTATAAGGGGTGGGAAGGCGTGCACCAGCTTTGTAGACATTACGGCCTGCACGTCTGAAGTTCTTGACCTGGTGGAGGACTGGAAGACAGATGAAGGCATGACGAGCTCAGACCACAACGCCATAACCTTTAAAATTAGACTACAAAAATCTAAAGGAGTCAACATAATTAGAACCACAAGGATTTACAATAGCAAAAAAGCTAACTGGGACCGGTTTCATTGGAAACTGGCTCAGTTGCTAGACGAAAATAAAATTAATAAACTAGTATTTGATGAAACAACGGATAAAACAGAATTAGAGAAGAATATAGAAATATATATAAATATCATTTTAGAAACATGCAATAGTAGTATTCCAAAAATTAAAACTAAAAATGAAATTAACTTACCGTGGTGGTCCGACGAGCTCGCCAAGTTGAAACAGGAAGTCTTCACCAGGAAGCGCAGGATTCGGTGTGCAGCGCCGGTCCGTAGAGACAAAGTCATCGGAGAGTACCTGCAAACAAAAGAAAGATATGAACAAAAAGCCACAAAAGCCCAAACAGAAAGTTGGATGGAGTTTTGTGGAAAACAGGACAAAGTGGGTCTATGGGAAGGAATATATAGGGTAATAGGAAGAACGGCTAAAAGGCACGAAGACCTGCCCTTAACTAAGGAAGGCAGAGTCCTGAATCAGAGAGAGTCTGCTGAATTACTCGCTGAGACATTCTACCCAGCCGATACAAAAGAGTCTGACAATGCCGAACACACGCAGATCAGGAGAGTAGCTCACCAAATAAACGGATCGGGGCATGATGATGGAAAACATGACCCGCCGTTTACTAAAGAAGAGTTAATGACTGCTGTGCTCAGCTTTAACCCAAAAAAGGCCCCAGGGGCGGATGGTCTGACGGCGGACATCTGTATGCGGTCGATCCTCCAGGACTCCGAGCTTTTCCTTTCACTGGCAAACAAATGCCTTGAACTGGGCTACTTCCCGGAGATATGGAAGGAGGCCACAGTCGTGATCCTAAGAAAACCCGGGAAGGATAGCTATACAGTGCCAAAATCATATAGGCCTATAGGTTTGTTGCCAGTGATGGGAAAGGTTCTGGAAAAGTTGATTGTAGGCAGGATCAAATGGCATATAATCCCTCGGCTTAGCCCTCGCCAATACGGCTTTATGCCTCAAAAAAGCACAGAGGACTCTCTCTATGATCTAGTCGAATATATACGTGGAAAAATGGCAAATAAGAAATTACTCACCATGATATCGCTAGACATAGAGGGGGCCTTTGATAGCGCGTGGTGGCCCGCAATCAGGCTGAGACTGGCCGAGGAGAAGTGCCCGGTGAACGTGAGGAGAGTGGTGGACAGCTACCTGGAAAATAGAAAGGTTAAAGTACGGTATGCTGGTGAGGAGGTGACCAGGGAAACAACAAAGGGCTGCGTCCAAGGATCGATTGGAGGCCCGATTCTCTGGAACCTCCTTCTCGATCCCCTCCTCCAGGGACTAGAAAAGCGTGGAGACTACTGTCAAGCCTTTGCCGATGACGTGGTGCTAGTGTTTGATGGAGACACTGCGATGGAGGTCCAGCGACGCGCAAACGACGCTCTCGCTTATGTTCATCAGTGGGGTGTCAAAAATAAGTTAAAATTTGCACCGCACAAGACAAATGCCATGGTCTTGACACGGAAACTTAAATTTGACACACCACTGTTGAGCATGGGCGGAGTTGACGTTGGCATGTCGCAGGAACTCAAAATCCTGGGGCTCACAATAGACAATAAGCTTACATTTAACGACCATGCCGCAAACGTGTGCAGGAAAGCACTTAACTTTTATAAGCAATTGTCTAGAGCCGCCAGGATTAGTTGGGGGCTCCACCCAGAAATCATACGCACAATATACACGGCAGTAGTCGAACCAGTGATATTATACGCTGCGAGCGTATGGGCACCAGCAACCAAGAAACTGGGAATACAAAAGCAGTTGAACGCGGTCCAAAGAGGATTTGCACAAAAACTGTGCAAATCCTATCGTACCGTTTCCCTGAACTCGGCACTGGTTCTGGCTGCGATGCTCCCCCTTGACCTTCGTATACAGGAAGCAGCAGCCCTGTATGAGGCAAAGAGGGGGGCGCCGCAGCCGGTGCTAGGAGACAGGGAGATTGAGCGACGTACCGCGTTCACCGACACGCCTCACCCCGCAGTGAATATGTGCCCGCAGTTCGTATGCCTGATAAACCAAGAAGAAGTTGACAACAACAGCAATCAAGCAGTACGAATCTTCACGGACGGCAGCAAAATTGATGGCAAGGTGGGGGCGGCATTGTCTCTATGGAGCAATGACGTTGAAACCAAATGCCAGAAATTGAAGCTGTCGTCCTACTGCACGGTCTATCAGGCAGAACTGTTGGCCATATGCAAGGCCATAAAAGAGGTGCTTAGACGCCCGGAAACCAGTTTCGGCATTTACAGCGACTCACGCTCGTCACTTGAAGCGGTCAGAAGCCAACGCTGTCTCCATCCTCTCGTAGTCGAAATCCGCAAGAACCTTAGTGAGTGCAAACACCAGAACAAAAGCGTACAACTCTTCTGGATAAAAGCTCACGCGGGACTCGAGGGAAACGAGAGAGCTGACCAACTGGCAAAAGATGCAGCCCTAAAAACAAAGACCAAGCCAGACTATGACCGGTGTCCGATTTCATTCATCAAGCGTCAAATACGTGGGGGCACGCTTGATGAATGGAATCGGAGGTACAAATCTGGAGAGTCTGCTAAGGTTACAAAATTATTCTTCCCGGATGCGATAAAAGCCTTCAAGGTAGTTAGGAAAGTTATACCGACGGGGGTGATCACACAGGTGATGACGGGGCATGGTGGGTTTTCCGAATACTTGAACAGGTTCAGGTGTAAGGAAAGCCCATCATGCGTATGTGACCCTGATCAAACTGAAGACGTGACCCACGTGTTGACGGAGTGCCCTGCCTATGGCCTTGAAAGACTTGAAGTAGAGCAGGAATTGGAGATGGAAATATCAAAAGAAAATTTCAGCAAATTGATATCGGATACGGAAAAAAGGAATAGATTTATAAAATATTGTGAAGTTGTGACAAGCAAGGTTATAAAACGTAATAAATAATGATGATGAAACAATTAAAAATAAGTAAATAATACTCAGTTGATAAATAATAACAAAATGCTATATATGTATATTATAATAATATATGATGTTAGCGTTAAATATTTTAAACTGAAGAAAAAATGAGATAATTATAATGATACTAAAATGAAATAAAAAATTGAATACACAAGAAAACATGTAAATACAAAAAATTGGCAAACACAGACTCTGATTCTTGTCAGAGGGACAATAATTATAAAAAAAAAAAAAAAAAAAAAAAAAAAACCCTAACCTAACCTAACCTAACCTAACCTAACCTAACCTAACCAAAAACCTAACCTAACCTAACCTAACCTAACCTAACCTAACCCCCAACCTTTTTTTTTTTTTTTTTTTTTTTTTTTTACGTTGGGAAAATCCATTATGGATACCACCCGCCGCGGGGGCAGCGGGGTGGTTATGTCGGACTCCCACCGACTAAAAACCCAACGAGTGTCCTCGGGACGCCATGAAGTTGTGGCTACGGGTACTCGGCTGTACACCTCCGCGGCCCCAACGGCGTCTGGCCCTAGTCCAGGGCCCCTCCTCTTGTAACGGGGTAGAGGTGGAGATTTCTCCACCCCGTCCACCTAGGAAATGGCACGCAGGACACCTGCGCGCGCCATCTCGAGGTCATTTGTTAGGCACCGGCCCCCCCCCCGGGGACCGGCACCCAGACCTCTGTTATGGGGGTTGGAAGAGGGCGTGGTAGAGCCGCCTCCTCCTCCCGGCTCTCCGGCTGCGGATTGCGAGCTGAGACGTAATCTCTCTCTCGCGCTCGGCAGCCTCCTTTCGCGCCATCACATCCTCGCAAAAGGCCACGCCCGCATTCCACGACTCCTCGCTCTCAACCATTGCGTTTATCAATGCCGGGAGCGAGAGGTCGGCCCCTACCGCAGTGACGAGGTCACTGCGCTGAGACGCCCAGGCCACACACACCTCGAGCGTATGCTGTGCCGTGTCCTCATCACTGCCACAATGGTGGCACTCCGTCGTCGGCTCCCTTCCAGCTATGCGGCACAGGTACTTGCCAAAGCACCCGTGGTCCGACAGGACCTGCACTAGCCGGAAGGTTAATGATCCGTGTTCCCGGTCCACCCAGTCCACGAGGACTGGGCGGATCGCCTCTACAGTCCTTATGCCTGCCCTGGGACGGGCAAGCCGCTCTCCCCACATCCTGAGCAAGGACCGCCGCGCATGGAACCTCCGCACCTCTACCTCCCTTGGCGGGGGATGTTCGCCTCGAAGCCGCAGCTCCGCTTGCCAATCGTACATTGACGCGTGGACCACCGCCTCCAGATCCCATGGAGGGGATCCCGCCAATAAGCACGCCGCTTCGTAGGATATAGTTCGGTATCCACGGATGACCCCGACCGCCATCGCTCGCTGAGATCTTCTCAGGAGAGCGATGTTCGGCTCCGTCAGGGCATCGACCCAAATGGGTGCCCCATAAAGGGCCATGGACCGCACCACACCGAGATATAGGCGGCGGCTTCCCTCCTTAGGTCCCCCCAGATTCGGCAGCAACCGCTTCAGTGCAGAGGCCGCAGCCATCAGCCGGGGGGCCATTCTCCGGAAGTGCTCGCGGAAGTTCCATCTACCATCGAGGAAGAGTCCTAGATATTTCATCGAGGAACCCACCCCGATACGGATCTCACCGATTGAGATGTGGGACCCATTGGGAGGCCCCTTCCGTGGCCCGTGAAAACATAGGGCCTCGGATTTATGGAGCGCCACCCGAAGTCCCAACATCTCAATCCTATCGACGACCAGTGCCACAACCTCCGTGGCAAGACGGGCAGCCTCCTGGTACGTCCCCCCCCTGACCGTGACTAAGGTGTCATCTGCATAGCACGTGACATCAGCACCAGAGGGGAGATCACCCCGCAATACCCAGTCGTACCCGATGTTCCACAGGAGCGGCCCGAGAACCGATCCCTGTGGAACACCGCACGACATTTCCTTCCTGTGCAATTGGCCTTCCCGCCCCGGGTACGTGACGTACCTCTCAGAGAGGTAGGACCCAACGATCCGACGAAGATAAGGAGGCACTTCATGGTACTTCAGTGCCTCCATTACACAGGCCCAAGGCATGGTGTTGAACGCGTTAGCGATGTCTAGCGACACCGCCAACAGAACACCGCCCTGAGCTACAGTCTCATCTGAGCAGGTCCGTATACGCCTGACTGCATCAAGCGTAGACCGACCCGCCCGGAAACCAAACTGCTGGTCAGACAAGTCCGGTCCCACCTCGCCAAGATGTCGAGTGATGCGGCCGGCAATAACTCGCTCAAAGAGCTTGTCTGCCTCATCTAGCATCACTATAGGGCGGTAGGCGGAAGGAGAATCTGCGGGGCGCCCTTCCTTTCTCAGGAGAACCAGCCTGCCCGTCTTCCACAGGGAGGGGAACCGACCCATCTCCAAGCAGGCATCACATAGCCTGCGGAATCGTTCCTCTAGAACCTCCAACGCCAGGACCCAGGCCTGACCAGGAATCCCGTCCGGTCCAGGTGCCCTACTTTTGGCACGAAGCTTCAAAACCGCCGCCCCCAGCTCTCCTGGCGACACCGGCGGAACCTCAGTCTGCTCCTCGACAGAGCCCTCAGGCCCCATGACAGGAGGCCGGTGGGCCGGTCCGTTCGGAAACAGAGTGGCCACCACCTCCTCAAGAAGTTGCGGTTGAAGACTCTCCGTCAGAGGAGGGGCCCATGGGCGAAGTTTGCCCCTTACCATTTTATACGGTCGCCCCCATGGATCATGATTGAGAGTCTCCAACAACTCCTCCCTTGCCTGCGTCTTGGCGTTGGAGATGGACAGCTGCAGGACCCTAACCCACCCCCTGTAGGCATCATACAGCTGCTCCTCCACCTGTTCGTTCCGGCGACGACGTCTCCGCTGTCTGGTGTACTGACGTCTCGCCTCTATACAGTGCCTCCTGAGATCACTGATCTCCTGAGACCACCAGTACACCTGACGCCTGGGAGACTGCAACTTGGCTCGTGGCATGCCAGCATCGCAAATTTGCGACATGGCGCCACGGAACCACTCCGCCTCCTCCTCAACTTCCACCGGCCCCTCCGGAGGAGAGACCCATGCCTGTACAATGGCAGCTTCCACCAGCGCTTCCCTGTCCATGCTCTTCAATACCCATCTAGGAGACATCGGGGCGCCCCTCGTAGGGCGACGGGCAGCCGGGGTATCTGCAGATGCGGAGACATCAAACCGAACATAGCGATGATCGGAAAGCGTCTCCACATCCTCCAGAACCCTCCAGCTCTGAGCTCGGCGTGCGACGGACGGGGCTGCAAACGTTACGTCTACAATAGAACCACCATTCCGTCGCACGCACGTGTTCACCGACCCACGGTTGAGTACCAGTAGGCCCGTCATCGTCGCCCACTCCTCCAGGACCTCACCACGCGCATCAGTTGCCGGACAACCCCAAGCCAAAGATTTGGCGTTTAGGTCGCCTATCAGCAACGCTGGCCGGGGTAGGGTCTGCCCAACAAGGGCCCCCACACCTACCAGGAACGCCTCAAACTCAGCGAGGCTCCGGTTTGGGGAAAAGTACACCCCGATGAGGATGGTCTCCCTCCACTCAACCGCCGTGTATCCTCGGCCCCTCGCTATCACTTTGAGGGGCGGAGCTCCAGTTGCACTGGAGGAAACAATGGCCACCGAACCATCCACGTCGCCCACCCAGTTATCCCGAGGAGGCACAAAGTATGGCTCGGCTACCACCGCCACCTCAATCCGCCACTCCGCCATGCTTTGCAGAAGCAAGTCCTGCGCTCCAGCGGCGTGATTAATATTCGCCTGAAGAAAGCGATGAGCCATAACTAATCCTAGTTACATATCATCGCCTCCTCTCCCCCTGATGGAGTAGGGGGGCAGTGCTGTGTTGCCGGAGTCAGGGCGGTTACCTTAGTGGCCACTCTGGCTCCTCTCTTAGGCTTGGGAGGGGAGCACGCCTTGCTCCCTAGTCTGTGGTCCGATGGTCTTTTTGCGGCTGCGCAGACTGCGCATTTGGCCGCAGGTTCAGAGCACCTAGCCGCCTTGTGGCCGGTCTGACCACACCGGTAGCAATCATTGCTCCGGTCTACCTCCTCCGTGCACTGCGCACGCACGTGTCCTTTCATCAGGCATCGATAGCACCGCATAGGCCTCGGCTCCAGCAGTACTACCCGCGCTGCTACCCAGCCCACTAGAAGCCGACCTTCCTGTCCTAGTTTCTTTGCCGCAACCATCGGGCAACGTACCCATACACAGGCGGTGCCCTGGAAATCCGGCTTCAGCTCACCAGCTTTAACCAGATCAACAGGGCATCCCCCTCGCTGCGCAACCGCAGCAACGACTTCAGCAGAGGAGACGGAGTCATCCAGCCCAGAAATCCGCAGTTCTGCAGACCTCGTGGGTCTTGACACTCTCGCCACCTCCGCGCCCAAGGCCTCTCTAAGCTTTACAGCCAGGGAGTCTGCCTTATCGCCGCTCGTCGCGCCTGGCACCTCCAGAACTCTAGCGCCAGTTGCTGTCTTGCGGCATTTCAGTCCGGTAATCCCACATCCCGCCAAGTCGACCTTCTGCCGTGCCTCAGCCAGCACTTTGGCATACGTTGCACCCTTCTCAATGGCTCCAGGCTGCAGTGTTATCACCACCGCCGCCGAGCGAGGAGGTCGCAACTTCACCCGCGCTGGCTGGTTCTTCGGCTTTGGAGTAGCTGCAGCAGCTGCTGCAGTAACTACCGGCCGAGAATCCACCTTCTTCTTGCTGCGCTTCACTACCGTCGTCCATCCCTGGTCCAAGGACTTAGGGGCCGGCGGGAGCGAGCGTGCTACAACCGGGGCTTTTGCCACCTTTCCACCACTCTTCGGCTGGCCTTTCCCTGTCTTGGGGGGAGTAGGGTCTCCTGCCTTTGCCTTTGTAGGTCTTGACACTGGCTGAGACCTTTGAGACACCGCCGTAACAGTGGCAGCATTTCTCCGGTCCGCAGCCAGTGGTGGACGCAGCCTCTTCTCGGGGAGGAGGCGTCCTTCCAGGGCCTCGAGACGCGCGCTCATCATGCCTCCCACCTGCCGCATGATGTTCTGCGTCAACTCCTCTACTATGTCACGTCCAGGTGCGGAACCAACGTCCGCTGTCTCCATTCTCGTCACCGGTGGTGATGGAGGTACCTTGGGGGACGGTCCTGCCGGGCCCTTCTGGCTACGCATCACCTGCTCCCTGAGCTCCGTCATCTCCTTGCGAAGTTGTTCGACTTCCTTTTGCAGGCGGGCATTATCCGCCCGCAGCTTTGCCGCCTCCTCAGATGCCGTCCTGCTGTGCAGTGCATCCACTGCAGCCTGTATGGATGCTGCCGACCTATTAAGAGCTTTTTGGAAGGTGCCTTTCAGGTGTTTTGACCTTTGGGCAACCCTCCGTACAACCGCTAGGTCGTTCAGCACCTGGCTGTTTAGGGCTTCTGCATTGCGGTCATCTCCGTCACCAGAAACCTCCAGACTCAGTGCAGCCCGGCTCGCACTGGCTTTCTTACAGAGCTCTTCTATCTCGCTCTCCGCATCAACGTGAGATTCATCTCGCTTCTGCGCGAGGAATTCTCGTCGTCTGTTGACGCTCGTGGGATCCAGTACGACCACCGGGATGGACGTCCTGGATCCCTCGCGCGTCAAACTCTCTGCGTCGCTCGACGACTCCCCGCCATCCTGTCGTCTCCGCTTCGCTCCCCTCATTTTCTGGGTGTCGGTCTCTGTGGACCTCACCGACCGCATTGAACGCACGCTTCCATCTGTGTCAGACTCGTGCCTTTCCTCTATCTCTTTCTTCCTCCGTGGGCGTAACTTTACGCCGTATGCTCCATCGGAGCCATCTCCAATAACCATTTTATTGCCAGGTTGGTTCGTTTTATTTGCAGAATCGGTGTCCGTTAAGCTATTGCCAAGGTCGTTATTGCGCGGGCCGGAACCCGCGAAGCAGTTGTTGCCCCCCCCAGATACGATGGGGCTGCCTTCCGAAGAAGGGAGGGATCTACAATTACCCCCCTGAGGAATATTTACAAATGCTTCACTTTCCATTTTTGTTTCTTTTATTTTTATACAAGGGGTGGGATCCCCTTGTGATGCCCTAGCGGCCGGGTTCCCCCCGACCATACATCCCCTCAGCGGGCACCAAACCTTGGGATTTGGAGACGCATAAGCCCGGCAGGGTGGCCGGGTTGACCCTCCCTGCCGCGCCGCCGGCCTAGTAGGCGGGCCATCCCACGACCCGAGGGTCCGCTGCGGCTATCACGTAGCCGCTCATCGTGTTTTGCCCGACAGGGTGGCCGGATTGACCCTCCCTGCCGCGCAACGCAGGCCTTGCAGGCTTGCCATCCACCGGCCCGAAGGCCCTCTGCAGCCTAAGCTGCCCCACAAGCTGCCTGACAGGGTGGCCGGGTTGACCCTCCCTGCCGCGCGCTCAGTGCCATGAAGGCACACCGCCCCCCAGAACTCACACCGCCGCTTCCCGGACTATCCAGGGCGCCGGGGTGAGTCCCGCGCGTGGACACAGGCTGTGACCACGCCTCCCGTCTCATCTGCTGCGCCCTATGCCGAGACATAGGGATCGCAGAGAGACCCCGCCAGGAATTCAGCCAACGGCTAACAAGATCCCCGAAGGAAAGTTATTAACCGTTGCCCAGGGTGCACCGAGCCAAGTGTTGCCCTTCCCCCCGAATGCAAGCATTCAAGAGAAACTACAACACCCGGGGTTTCGTGGAGGTATCCTGGCATTGCACCCCAACCTTTTTTTTTTTTTTTTTTTTTTTTTTTTTGTTTTTCGTGAAGAAAAATGCGTTTACGCACACCCGCGGCTGGGTCGGCCACGGGTAGTGTCGGACTCTGTGCCGGTGTGCAATGGCACCCCTACCGACTAAAAAACTCCACGATATTCCTCCCTCGTCTATGTGGAGGAGGACTGGGGAACCGGCAGAGCCTTGACGTCCAGTCCTCCCCCGACGATTGCCCGCTTTGACAGAGGGGCCTACGCGCCCCTCCTTCCGGGAGGGGCCCGGGAGCAACCTTGGGAGCCAGGTCGCTCCCGCCAGACGGTGGTGGCGATTAGTGCAATGCGGGAGGAGGCGCCCCCGCGCCGCGCTCCCGCTAATCACCACCGGGGAGAGGAAGGCGACGATCGTGCAGTCGCCTTCTCCTGCCTCCCCTCCGCCTGCGGAGCGGCGCCGCGAGAGGATCCTCCTCGCGTGCGCGCTCCGCTGCCTCCTTCTGCGACATCACTTCCTCGCAGAAGGAGGCAACTGCTGTCCAAGGCTCCTCGCCTCCCAGCATCGAGATGATCACGCTGGGAAGCGAGAGGTCTGGTCCGACCACCGCGATCAGACTTCGGCGCGGCTCGGACCAGGCTGGGCACTCTTCGAGGGTGTGCTGTGCCGTGTCCTCCACCGCGCCGCAGTGGTGGCACACCGGGGTCTCCTCTCTTTGGATCCGGTGCAGGTGTGATCCAAAACAGCCGTGTCCGGATAACACCTGCACTAGACGGAACGAGAGAAATCCGTGGGACCGCTCGAGCCAGTCTTGCAAGACTGGCCCCAGTGCGTCCAGCGTTCGGCGGCCGAAGGTGGCGGAGGCGAGGTCCTCCGTCCAGTGATGGACGATGGCTTCCTTCGCCTCGCGCCGTACGGCCTCCCGCTCTTCCGGGGCGGGGCTCTCCCCGAGAGCCCTACGCCGCGCCGACCATTCGTACACTTTGGCGAGCACCCACGCCTCTAACTCCCAAGGCGGGGTGCCCGCCAGAGCGCACGCCGCTGAAAATCCTACCGACCGGTAGGCCCTCGCCACCCGCTGTGCAATGGCCCTTTGGGGCCTGCGGATGGCAGTGGCGTTCTCCCTCCTGTGGAGGGAGTCCGCCCAGATGGGGGCCCCGTAAAGGGCCATGCTCTTCAAGATGCCGGCATATAAGCGCCGGCATCGCGCCTTAGGCCCTCCCAAGTTTGGGAGAAGCCACGAGAAGGCGTCCGCAGCCTTCAACAGGCGCGTCGACAGCCCGCTGAAGTGTGGGCCGAAGCGCCACCTGCTGTCGAGCACAAGGCCCAGATATTTTATCTGGGTCTTGGCCGCGATCCTAATGCCCTCGACGACGATGTGGGCGTCAAGTGGCACGCGCTGCCGAGGCCCATGGAAGAATACGGCCTCGGTCTTCTGCAGTGCCACCTTCAATCCTAGGCGGCGGATCCTCCCCGCAACTAAGGATCCGCCAGCCGAAGCCAGACTGGCCGACTCCTGCCAGTTCCTCCCACGGGCAGTGAGGAGAGTGTCATCCGCGTAGCAGATGACACTCGTGCCACGTAGGAGGGTTCCTCGCAGGAGCCAGTCAAAACCGATGTTCCACAAGAGTGGTCCTAGAACCGACCCCTGTGGAACACCGGACTCCGCGCCGTAACGCCTGAGTCTTGCCAATTTATCTACAAGGAGGACCTCGCGGTCCTCCAAGTAGCTGGCCAGCAGGTTCCGCAAATATGGAGGCACTCCGTGGTACCGGAGTGCCTCCAAGATCGTTGAGTGGGGGACGGAGTTAAATGCGTTGGCTATGTCAAATGACACAGCCAGGACTCCGTCCCCGTCCTCCACGGCCTCCTTCACCTGTCCCTGAAGCCGGGCCAGCGCGTCTATTGTCGAACGCCCCCTTCGAAAGCCGAATTGGGCGTCCGACAAGTCCGGCCCTACGTCCCGCAAGTGCCTCTTTAGCCGGGTTGCGACTATCCCCTCAAACAGCTTACCAGCGTCGTCCAGCAGGACGATTGGCCGGTATGCCGAGGGGGAGTCTGCTGGGCGTCCCTCCTTCCGGAGGAGGCATAGCTGCCCCTCCTTCCAAGGTTTGGGGAACCTCCCAGCCGTGAAGCACGCGCTGAAGAGGTCCCGAAACCTTTCCTCCATTTGGGAGATGGCAATAGCCACCACCCGCGCGGGAACGCCGTCCGGTCCCGGGGTCGTCCTCTTGGCCCGGAGGCGGAGAGTGCCCGCGTAGAGTTCCGCCGCCGTAACTGCGGGGACCTCTTCATCCTCTTCTGGGGAAGGTGCCTCCTGCGGAGGGTCCATTGCTGGGGGGATGAAGTTGGTCCTTGGCGGGAACAAGGACCGGACCACCCCATCCAGGAATTCCGGCTCGAGTGTTTCCGTCAATGGGGGACCACAAGGGCGAAGCTTATTCCGCGCCGCCCTATATGGTCTCCCATACGGGTCTCTGTCGAGACTGTCCAGCATTTCGGCCCTCGCCGAATCGTCAGCGGCGCGAATTGCCAGCTTGAGGGCCGTCTTCGCCTCTACGTATAGGGCGTAAAGACGGTCCTCGTTCGCCTGGCTTCTAGCGCTGCGCCGCCGACTCCGCATATACTCCCTGCGAGCCGCCACGCAGGCAGCCCGGAGCTCTGAAAGCTCCTCCGACCACCAGTACACGGCGCGTCGGGGGGGTGGACGGCGGGCCCGAGGCATGCTGTAATCGCATATCTCGGTCAAGGACGCTCTCAGATCGGTCGCTGCGGCGTCCACGTCCAGCACTCGGACCGGCGGAGCAAGCCAGTCTTGCAGGAAGGCTGCCTCCTCGGCAGCCTCGCGGTCGAGGCGGGTAAGAGCCCACCGAGGCAAAGGAGACGGACCGGATCGTCTGCTTCCCTGGGGGCCCTGGGTGGAGATGTCGAACCGAATGTACCGGTGGTCCGACAGGGTCTCCACCTCTTCTACCCGCCAATTCGCGACCCGTGCGGCAAGCAGGGGGGTGGCAAACGAGACGTCTACCACTGACCCTCCCTGTTGCCGCACACACGTGTGAGCTGTCCCTCTGTTTAGGAGGGACACACCTGTCGACGTGGCCCACAGTTCCGTGGCACGTCCCCGGACATTGCAAGTGGTGGCTGAGTTGCCCCATGCCACTGACTTGGCGTTCAGGTCGCCCAATACGGCGACCTGTCTCGGCGCCACTCTCCCAACCACGGCGGTGAGGATTTCGAGAAAATACTCGAAATCCGAGAGAGGGCGGTTTGGGGAGAAGTAAACCCCTACCAGAGCTATATCCCCCAGTGCGGCGGCCACGTATCCCGGTCCCCTCTCTAAGAGCGTGAGGGGAGGGGAGTCTGCGGAAGGCCGCGTCACCAATGCCACCAAGCCGTCCTGGTCGCCCAGCCAACGACCGGGGACCGAGTACGGCTCGGCGACCACAGCTACGTCCACCAACCACTCAGCCATGGTCTGCATCAGCAGATCCTGTGCTGCTCTGCAGTGGTTGGCGTTCGTTTGGAGAATGCGATGTTCGACTCTATCCATCAATCGGACATCGCATCCCCCTCCGCAGCCGCCGAGGTTCCCGTTTCGGGGACTGTGGTGGCAGTGGCAGGCCGCATTGGCGCCTGCGCTTTGCCCTTCCTAGGGGGAGGATGACAATTGCTCCCCTTCATAACGTGGTCCGCCGGGCAGCCACCAGCTGCACACACCGCGCAGTGCGGCCTGGTGGCTTTGCAGGAGGCGGACATATGCCCCTCCTTGCCACAGCGGTAGCAAAGGCCCCTCCTGTCTGCCTTGGATGGGCAGAGGGCATGTGTGTGGCCGATGCCGAAGCACTTAAAGCAACGTAAGGGCTGCTCTGCAAGTGCCCGGACCACACACAAGCCGAAACCGACAGAAAGCCGTCCCTTTGCAAGGACGGCTTTGGCCGCGGCGACTGGACACTCAAGGCGGATAGTGCCCATACCGCCGCGGCCAGGCCTGATGGCCCGCCCTTGCACCGCTGTGACCCCACAGCCCCCCACCGCTGCGACCACCGCCACCACCTCCTCTTTGGTGACCGAGTCATCTAGGTCGGTCACCTCCAAGGCTGCGGTTTTGGTGGGTCTGGCCACCTTGGCCGCGTCCGCGATGACCTCTTGCAGCTTCGCTGCAAACAGGTCTGCGTGCGCGCCACCCTGATCTCCGGGGAACTCGAAAATTCGAGCCCCCGTTTGGGTCCGGCGGCACGTAACCGTGCCGATCCCGAGCTGTGCTGGATCGGCGTTGGTGCGGGCCCGCGACAGAAGGGACGCATATGTCTCCCCCCGCTCAGCGGCTTCCGTGGTGAGCGTCACCACGACGGCCGCGGACTTGGGAAGAGCAAGTCCTTTCTTCGCGCCAGCTATGGCCCCTTTGGCTGCAGGAGCAGCGGTGGAGGGCTTGGGGGCCGATTTCTTCCCCTTGCCCTTCCCTTTTCCTTTGGCCGTCGGCTGAGCCGACGGGCCGGGGGCAGGGACGGTAGGGGAGGCGGCCGCCACCTTCTTCTTCGCCCTCCCTTTTCCCCTAACCACTTTCGTCCAGCCATGCTGGTTGGACGGGGTGGTAGAAGGGAGGAGGGCGTCCTCCTGGGTGAGCGGGGATGGCCCCGGCTCGCTACTCCTCTTGTCCACCGCGGGTGGCGGTTGGAGGCGCTGCGTGGACGGGCCCGACTCGCCCCGTCTCCAGTCCGCCGCGGGTGGCGGGCGGGGACACAGCACCGGCGGGCCCGGCTCACTACGCCTCTTGTCCGCCGCGAGCGGCGGGCGGAGGCATCGCACCGGCAGGAGCCGGTCCTCTATTCCCGCGAAGCAGGCCCTAGTGAAGGCCCTCTCCTCCATCACAACCTTGCGGACAATATCCTCAAGGTTGGAGGGAGGTGGGCCCCCAGCTGCGGGCCTCAGCAGCGGTTCGGCCGGGTGAGACGTGGCTTCGGCCAGCTTCTTATGAAGCTGGCTGATCTCCGCCTGCAGACGATCCACTTTCGCCTGCAGCTGCCTCGTCTCTTCCGTTGCCGTACGCTGCGCCAGCTCGCTCACGATGCCGCGCATACTGGCGGCCCTGCATTTTAGGCACTTCTGAAAAGTCCCTTTCAAGTTGGAGGACTTGGAGGCGACCTCCACAATCTCCTCCTCGTCCTCCTGCGCCATCCTCTCGAGCTCCGCCAAGGAGTGGTCCGTATATAAGACGCGGGACGCGCCGTACCCGGACTTAGCCCGGGCGACGCGCGTCCGCTGCTCCTTGGCCGCGACCAGCTCCTCCAACTCTTTCGGGACTTGGCTCCGCCGAGCCAGGTCCAGCTGACGCTGGGCGTCTGCCAGACCCACGTCATGGCTGTCCGCCACCAGCGGCTTAGCCTTCTTGGCCCCCGCTTTCCGTTTCGGCTTCCCCGTATTGTCCGAGGAGCCTTCCGAGCCTTTCTTTAGAAAGGCTCGCTTGCGGGACTCGGTGCGGCCGTCGACCGCCATCGAGTCCGTGTCCGAGGTGAAAATCACGGATTCGTCGGAGTCCGACGGCACATCTGCCCCGCAATAAGCCCGCAGGAAGCCAGCCGCGGACGACGCGCGGCTGGCCTCCGACCCCGAAACTCGTTCGGACGTGCCCTGAGAAGGGGCTTTAAATTGGCCCTGAGAAGGGCATGAGTCCTTCTCGGGGTCCACCGAAACCGGTGGGCCCAGAGGAGGACCCCCGGCCTGGCCCTGACAAGGGCCTTTCGAAAATCGCCCGGAGGCGTTACGTAGTGGCTTGGGCATAGCCAAGCTCCTACGTGGGCTGCTCTGCGCAACAGCACCCGCTATATACACATTAATATATATATCCTAACACTATATACATGTAAACAATTAAACAAAAATTTAAATATTTACATATATACACAACCTTAATCCTAGCAGCTTAAAAACTAACTTAAGAACTACCTTAAAGCTAGCTTAAAAACTACTTAACCTAACTATATAGAGTTCATACACCTTATAGTCCTTATCCAGAGGCGTAGACTCGTCCCCGCGCGGCGCACTCCGCGCCGCGGCCGACTGGATATCGGCCCGCCCGCGGACTACTCGCTTCCTCGAAGTAGCCGAGCGAATTTTCGAGTGTTCTGGAAGGAATATTCTTCCTTCCCGAAAATCACTCCCACTTATCCCTGCGGAGAGTTCCCGCAGGAGAAAACCACAAACACCAAACGGTGCATCACACCACCACGACACTTCCGGTGTAAAATTTGTACTCCGGAACAAACTTTTACCACCACGGCGAATTTTTTGCGCGGAGCAAACATAAACGCAGCGTTCTCGACCGCAGACAGAACGCGACTCCCTTGCACCCCAACCTTTTTTTTTTTTTTTTTTTTTTTTTTGTTTTTCGTGAAGAAAAATGCGTTTACGCACACCCGCGGCTGGGTCGGCCACGGGTAGTGTCGGACTCTGCGCCAGTGTGCAATGGCACCCCTACCGACTAAAAAACTCCACGATATTCCTCCCTCGTCTATGTGGAGGAGGACTGGGTAACCGGCGGAGCCTTGACGTCCAGTCCTCTTCCGACGATTGCCCGCTTTTACAGCGGGGCCTGCACGCACCTCCTTTCCAGGAGGGGCCCGGGAACAACCTTAAGGTCGCTCCCGCCCGACGGTGGTGGTGATCAGTGCAATGCGGGAGGAGGCACCCCCGTGCCTCGTTCCCGCTAATCACCACCAGGGAGGAGGCGGCGGCCACGTATCCCGGTCCTCTCTCTAAGGTCGAGAGGGGAGGGGAGTCTGAGGAAGACCGCATCACCGGTGCCACCAGGCCGTCCTGATCACCCAGCCAACGACCGGGGACCGAATACGGCTCGGCGACCACAGCACGTCCACCAACCACTCAGCCACGGTCTGCGTCAGCAAATCCTGGGCTGCTCCGCAGTGGTTGGTGTTCGCCTGGAGGATGCGATGTTGGACTTAATCGGACATCGCACCCTCCTCCGCGGCCTCCGAGGTTCCTGTTTCAGGAACGGTGGTGGCAGCGGCAGGCCGGTAAAGTGCCTGCACTTTGCCCTTCCTAAGGGGAGGATTACAATTGCTCCCCTTCATTACGTGGTCCGCCGGACGACCACTGGCGGCACACACCGCACAGTGCGGCCTGGTGGCCTTGCAGGAGGCGGACATGTGACCCTCTTTGCCACAGCGGTAGCAAAGGCCCTTCCTGTCCACCTTGGACGGGCAGAGGGCCCGAGTGTGGCCGATGCCGAAGCACTTGAAGCAGCGCAGAGGTTGCTCTGCAAGTGCCCGGACCACACTTGACCCGAAACCGACGGAAAGCCGTCCTTTGGTGAGGACAGCTTTAGCTGCGGCGACTGGGCACTCAAGGCGGATAGTGCCCATACCACCGCGGCCGGGCCTGATGGCCCGCCCTTGCACCGCTGTGACGTCGCAGCCCCCTATCGCTGCGATCGCCGCCACCACCTCCTCTTTGGTGACCGAGTCGTCAAGCTCGGTCACCTCCAAGGCTGCGGTTTTGGTGGGTCTAGCCACCTTGGCCGCATCCGAAATGACCTCTTTCAGCTTCGCTGCAAAGAGGTCTGCGTGTGCACCACCCTGAGTTCCTGGGAACTCGAAGATTCGAGCCCCCGTTTGGGTCCGCCGGCACGTAATTTCGCCGATCCCAAGCTGAGCGGGATCGGCGTTAGTGCGGGCCCGCATCAGAAGAGACATGTATGTCTCCCCACGCTCCGCGGCCTCCGTGGTGAGCGTCACCACAACGGCCGCAGATTTGGGAAGAACGAGTCCCTTCTTCGCGCCAGTCGGGGCCCTTTTCGCTGTAGGAGCAGCGGTATAGGGCTTGGGGGCCGATTTCTTCCCCTTCCCTTTTCCCTTGATCGTTGGCTGAGCCGACGGGCCGGGGGCAGGGACGGTAGGGGGGGTGGCCACCACCTTCTTCTTCGCCTTCCCTTTTCCCTTAACCACTTTCGTCCAGCCATGCTGGTTGGACGGGGTGGTAGAAGGGAGGAGGGCGTCCGCCTGGGTGAGCGGGGATGGCCCCGGCTCACTACTCCTCTTGTCCACCGCGGGCGGCGGTCGGAGGCGCTGCGTGGACGGGCCCGGCTCGCTCTGTCTCCAGTCCGCCGCGGGCGGCGGGCGGGGACACAGCACCGGCGGTCCCGGCTCACTACGCCTCTTGTCCGCCGCAAGCGGTGGGCGGAGGCATCGCACCGGCAGGAGCCGGTCTTCTATTCCCGCGAAGCAGGCCCTAGTGAAGGCCCTCTCCTCCATCACAACCTTGCGAATGATATCCTCAAGGTTGGAGGGAGGGAGGCCCCCAGCTTCGGGCCTCAGCAGCGGTTCGGCCGGGTGAGACGTGGCCTCGGCCAGCTTCTTATGAAGCTGGCCGACTTCCGCCTGCAGGCGATCCACTTTCGCCTGCAGCTGCCTCGTCTCGTCCGTTGCCGTACGCTGCGCCAGCTCGCTCACGATGCTGCGCATACTGGCGGCCCTGCATTTTAGGGACTTTTGGAAAGTCCCTTTCAAGTTAGAGGACTTCGAGACGACCTCCACAATCTCCTCCTCGTCCTCCTGCGCCATCCTCTCGAGCTCCGCCAAGGAGTGGTCCGTATATAGGATGCGGGACGCGCCGTACCCGGACTTAGCCCGGGCGACGCGCGTCCGCTGCTCCTTGGCCGCGACCAGCTCCTCCAACTCTTTCGGGACTTGGCTCCGCCGAGCCAGGTCCAGCTGACGCTGGGCGTCTGCCAGACCCACGTCATGGCTGTCCGCCGCCAGCGGCTTAGCCTTCTTGGCCCCCGCTTTCCGTTTCGGCTTCCCCGTATTGTCCGAGGAGCCTTCCGAGCCTTTCTTTAGAAAGGCTCGCTTGCGGGACTCGGTGCGGCCGTCGACCGCCATCGAGTCTGTGTCCGAGGTGAAAATCACGGATTCGTCGGAGTCCGACGGCACATCTGCCCCGCAATAAGCCCGCAGGAAGCCAGCCGCGGACGACGCGCGGCTGGCCTCCGACCCCGAAACTCGTTCGGACGTGCCCTGAGAAGGGGCTTTAAATTGGCCCTGAGAAGGGCATGAGTCCTTCTCGGGGTCCACCGAAACCGGTGGGCCCAGAGGAGGACCCCCGGCCTGGCCCTGACAAGGGCCTTTCGAAAATCGCCCGGAGGCGTTACGTAGTGGCTTGGGCATAGCCAAGCTCCTACGTGGGCTGCTCTGCGCAACAGCACCCGCTATATACACATTAATATATATATCCTAACACTATATACATGTAAACAATTAAACAAAAATTTAAATATTTACATATATACACAACCTTAATCCTAGCAGCTTAAAAACTAACTTAAGAACTACCTTAAAGCTAGCTTAAAAACTACTTAACCTAACTATATAGAGTTCATACACCTTATAGTCCTTATCCAGAGGCGTAGACTCGTCCCCGCGCGCCGCACTCCGCGCCGTGGCCGACTGGATATCGGCCCGCCCGCGGACTACTCACTTCCTCGAAGTGGCCGAGCGAATTTTCGAATGTTCTGGAAGGAATATTCTTCCTTCCCGAAAATCACTCCCACTTATCCCTGCGGAGAGTTCCCGCAGGAGAAATCCACAACCACCAAACGGTGCATCACACCACCACGACACTTCCGGTGTAAAATTTGTACTCCGGAACAAACTTTTACCACCACGGCGAATTTTTTGCGCGGAGCAGACATAAACGCAGCGTTCTCGACCGCAGACAGAACGCCACTCTTGCACCCCAACCTAACCTAACCTTTTTTTTTTTTTTTTTTTTTTTTTTTTTTTGACCCGGGAAAATCCGTTACGGATTCCACCTACTCTGGGTGGAGCAGGTGGATATGTGGGACTCTCCGTCCAGAGTGAACGGCATACCCACTAAAAACCCGGGGTTCTCCATCCCGCCGCATGTAGTAGGGCTACGTGGTCGCCTTAGCATTCTATCCGCAGCCCTACCTACGGTCAGCCGCATCCGGCTCCATCCTCACCGTCGGGACGTGACGTCGACGGGGACATCTCGGAGGCGCACAGAGCACTCGTGCGCCGTCCGGCTTGGGAGACCCTATGCAAGCGGGCAACGAGCACCCACTCGTCACCCGCTCAGATCCCATCACCGACGTCCCGGACCCGGGGCACTAGGCCCCGGATCAACGGACATCGGCGCTTCCTTCGCCCGCGCCTCAGCAGAGCGGCTTGGAGTCGAAGCGGCCTTACGGTCCGCCCTCGCTCCGCGCCTTCTCCGCCTCGGTTTGGGTTTCAGGGAATCGCACCCCTTTCCACCCATGCGGTGGTCGGCCTTGCGGCTCGCTGCGGCACAGAGCACACAGTGAGCCGCGGCCGAACACTCGCAGGCCACGTGGCCAGGCTTCCCGCAGCGATAACAGAGATCGCTGCGGTCCACCTTCGATGGGCATTTCTGCCTCACGTGGCCCTCCTCCAGACAGCGGAAGCAAACGAAGGGCTTCGGCTCAAGCAGGTGGACTCTAGCCGAGACCCAGCCCACGAGCAACTTTCCCGTCGCTGCTACCGCTTTGGCGGCCGACACCGGACACCGCAGCCACATCGACCCGATCCCGATAAAGTTACAGCGAACCTCGCTGTACCTTATCGAGTCGGGCGAACAACCGCCGACACGTGCGACTTCAGCCGCGACTTCATCCGATGAGACGGAGTCGTCTAGGCCGGAAATGCGCATTTCTGCGCACTTCATCGGCCTGGAGATTCGGACGAGCTCCGCCGGGAGGCATTCCCTCAATCTCTCCGCCAATGCGTCAGCCTTGGGCCCACTACCGTCACCCATTACCTCGAGCATACGCGCACCGGTAACCGCAACTCGGAAACCCAGTGGTTTATCGATGCCGAGGTCGGGCAAACGGACGTGAGCCCTGGCCTTCGTGAGCACCTCGTTGAAGGTCACACCCTTCTCCACAGCACTAGGCTGCAGATTCAGGGTGACCACCGACGATCGTGGTTGGCGCAGTTTCACCGCCGGAGTCCTGGTATGCGGTGCAGTTTGCACCGCGCCAGCCCCGTTGGTTTGACCACGCTTCACCACGCTGCTCCACGCCGCAGTCATCGCCTTGGGTGCCAGGGGCAGCACCCGTGGCTTCGTCACGTCCTTAGGCGTTGTACCGCTCTTCTGCTTCCCTCGGGTCATCTTCCCTTTGCCCTCACCGACCGGCGGTTTGGAGACAGGGGCCGCAGCTTTCGCTGCCTGAGCCTGTCTCTTATCCGCAGCCAGTGGGGGCCGGGAACGTTTCTCCGGTGGAAGCCGCTGAGCCAACGCCTCGAGTCGAGCGTCCACCATGGTACCTACTCGAACCATGATCTCCCGCTCGAACTCACTGTCCCTCGCCGGTGGGGCGCCACTGCGGATTTCTCCGCTTTCGCGCCTGGGGAGCGGTGCAGGGCAGGGTGGCTCAACCTCCGTGCTCTTGCGAGCAGTAGAGGGAGCCGGGGTCGTCTGCCCTTGCGCCTTCCTAAGCTCCTCCACATCCAGCTTCATCTGAGCCATCTCCTTACGGAGACAGCCCACTTCAGCCTTCAGCCGAGCATTGTCGGCCTGGAGAAGCTTAGTCTCATCGGAGACGGAGTGGGTGGCCAGCTCCGTCACCGCCGTCCTAATGGAAGCCGCCGCATCCTTAAGGGATCGGACAAAAGTCCCCTTAAGGTTCGACGACTTCGTCGCAACCTCCGTGACTATAGTGAGGCTGTCCACCACAGCACCCACCAGCTCAGCACTCGACCTGGGAATGGGATAGCTCCCATCCCCTGCCGATAGGCGAGCTATCCGCCTCTCGCGGTTCTCCCTGATGCGCGTCGCCAGGTCCTCCTCGGCCTGTAATCGGTGTTCTTCACGCCTTAAGGCGATCAACTCCGATTTGCCCTTGGAGAGCCCGAACGACGTCCCGGTCATCCGGTCAGGGTAACCTTTCCCCCGTCTGGCTAGCGGCTCGTACCGGCTGCGCTCCCGAGTGGAAGCGTCGGAGCCCGAGTCGCAGCCCGACATCCTCCTCTTGCGCCCCACCGCACTCGCCCCGACTGAATCGAGGCTCATGGTGGAGCCCGCCGAGCCCGACTCGATGTCGTCCGAGTCAAGGACTGGCCGCGCTTTGATGAAGCGCCCTTTCACGTCCCTCGCGGGACCTACTTCCTTCTGTGCTGTAGAATGGTGACTTTTGCCCCCCCCAGAATACGAGGGGCAGCCTCCCGGAGGAGGGAAGGATTGTCCGTCGGAGACGGCTTTACCTCCCTGGGGTAGTCTTACATTTCTCTTTGAGTCAGCCATTTTTGGGGGCGCCGGTGAAGGACCGGCAACCTATAGGGACGACACAATACATAAAACAAAGAACACAGACAAGAACAACGAAGTGGACAGAACACAAGACGAGAAAAAAAAAAAAAAAAAAAAAAAAAAAAAAAAAAAAAAAATACTGGCTGAAAGAAAGGCCTTCACACCAGTTGCCCGACGGGGTGGCCGAGTTGACCCTCCCCGCCGCGCCGCGAGCCTTGCAGGCTCGCCATACACCGGCCCGGAGGCCCTCTGCAGCAAAAGCTGCTCCGCCAGCTGCCCGACAGGGTGGCCGAGTTGACCCTCCCTGCCGCGCGCTGAGTGCCATGAAGGCACACCACCCTCCGACTCGCCTCGCCGCTTCCCGGACTATCCAGGGCGCCGGGGCGAGCCCCACGCGTGGTCATAGAGTGTGACCACGCCTCCTGCCTCTCTGCTGCGCCCTATGCCGAGACATAGGGATCGCAGAGAGGCCCCGCCAGGAATTCAGCCAACGGCTAACAAGATCCCCGAAAGGAAGTTATTAACCGTTGCCCAGGGTGCACCGAGCCAAGTGTTGCCCTTCCCCCCGAATGCAAGCATTCAAGAGGAACTGCAACACCCGGGGTTTCGTGGAGGTATCCTGGCATCGCACCCCAACCTAACCTAACCTAACCTAACCTAACCTAACCTAACCTAACCTAACCCAACAAGTCGCAAGTTGAAACTTTGTCGCACCGCGACGTGCGACACGTCGTTAGATCCGCCTCCAGCTGCGCTGCTTGAATCTGCAACAAAAATTTAAAAATTAGATCAAAATTTTAGAAAAACTTAGGAAAAACCAACTTTTTACATACATTTACCATTTTTCGAGTTTCAAACACCCATAGCTTCCGTTTATACAGGCCGATCCGCGCGAAAAAGCGTTATTCGCGATCGCCCGGACCCCCTGCGTCCGCCGGCACCGGTCGCGGCGCTCTAGCGCGAAAAAATTTCGCCCGCCCACCCACCCTTTGTTGGCTACCGAGGTAAACTTTTGGTCCATTGCGACACACATTTACTGGACTGAAAATATATTTTTATATTTTCTCTACAAATCGTTGTGCATTCTATTTGTATACAATAAATATGTGTTTAGACTAGATCATTGACTTAAATTATACAATTTACAACTTAATTTACATTTTATATTTTATTTTTACTTCGATTTTTTTTTTTTTTTTTTTTTTTTTTTAGTGTTAAGTTAATTTTAAGAAATTTTACTGTGACATATAATTTTACTGACAATATACACCGACAATTATAATTATTTATTAATTATTAATTATATAAATCGGACTCTTTACATCCGTGGAAGATTAACCCGTCCCTCTGCAAAAATGTTTCACACCCCAGCCAAAAAGGCAAATCAAACGTTCATTAAATCCAAAGAATCCCCGGATATGTTTGAAAAGGCCGGCCCTTCTTTGGAACAAGGCAAAATGTCGGATTTAAGGCGGAGTACAGGAGCGTGGGAAGCAGGGAAACCCAAATCTCCTGATTCCCCCAACCCGAAACCTCTTTTAAAAAAGAGTACGGTCGCTGTGGCGGGCCCCTCGACAGCTAAATCTCCATCTGCACACTCTGTAGAGGAAACGGCATCTTGGAGATCATCTATCGAGGCTTCGTTGGACCCGTCACCAAAAGCGAAATACGCCAACAGAAAGGCAGAAGCAAAGGCCTACTTAATGAAGGGTAAGCTACAGCTCAAAAACTCGCGCAACACAAAGACGGAGATAAAAGAAAACGTCACCCAGGCATTAGAACGTCTCTACAAACTGGTTAAGGAGGGAGAGGCAGAGAGGATAGCTGACGCAAAAAGGGAGGCAGCAGTGGCAGCGGCAGCACCAGCTCCTGATGTTGATGCTGTCGGTGCTAATGTTGCCTCGGAACAAAAAAGACCGAGCAAAGATGAGCTCTCTCTCTCAGCTCTATTCATCACTGGTCGACCACGGTCAGCTAGTGAGGGAGAGCAGTGAAAGGATGAGGGAGCTCAAGGAGGAGATGAACTATCAGAGGAAGGCCCTCCAGGATACCAAATCCGGGGGCATGGACAAACTGATGGAGGAAGTCCAAATGCTTCGGCAGAAGACTGACGAGACGGGACGAAGAGTTTGCGCTTTGCAGGAGACCGTCCCGTCCTATGCCGAGGTCCTTACGAGACCGACAGGCGCGGTTCTGCCACCTAATAACCACCCAAGACACTCCATCATCGTGTCCTCTGATATTGAGAGAGACACAAGTGATGAAGTGCTGGGGAGGGTGAGAGCCGCGCTTGAAGCGAAGACTAACGGCCTACAAGTGACGCGCGTTCAGAAGGTCAAGAATCAAAAGGTTGTCCTGAGTTGCGCCACAAAGGAGGAATTGAAGAAGGTGAGTGAGAAGATTATAGCCAAAAATAAAAACCTTACGGTAGAAGCGGCCAAAAACAAAGACCCGCTGGTAATTATTAAAAACCTCCTCACCTTCAACAAGGACGAAGAGATTGTGGCGTCGCTCAGGACCCAAAATGCTGGCCTGCTGGGTGACCTGAGGGACGACGAGTTCAGAGCAATGGTGAGGTACAGGCGCAGGGCCAGGAACCCCCATGAGAACCACGTTGTCCTACAGGTCTCCCCAAAGCTGTGGCAGAAGCTAACCTTGGCTGGGCGTATTCATATTGACCTCCAATACGTGACGGTACAGGATCAGAGCCCACTCGTACAGTGTACGAGGTGTTTGGAGTATGGACACGGGCGTAGGCTCTGCAAGGAGGTGGCTGACATATGCAGCAATTGTGCTGGCCCACACCTCCGTGCAGACTGCCCATCGTACCTAGCGGGTGAGACTCCCACCTGCCGTAACTGTACTCTGGCAAAGTACCACGAGACTGGGCATAACGCGTTCGATGGGGACTGCCCCATACGTAGGAAGTGGGACGCCATAGCGAGGTCAAGCGTAGCGTACTGCTAAGGGCACCACGGGGACCATAGCTTTAAGCAGGTATAAGGCAATACAGGCTAACCTCCAGCGGAAGCGGCTTGCCACCGACGAACTCTTACTAGAGGCTCGATCGAGAGGAGTAGCTTTTGCGCTAGTGCAGGAGCCATACGTGGGGTCCAGGGAGGAGCTCAAGCGGTATAAAGGAACTCGTGTCGTCCAATGTCAACGAAACAGGATGAAGCCAGTAAAGGCAGCCGTCATTGTTTTCGACGACGACATTGAGATTTTGAATGACCAAACCACTGTGACCGAAAACATTGTTCTCACAACACTCAAAAGTAACAAATGGATGGTCACAGTGGTTTCGGTCTATTTTGAAGACAGTATGCCGCTTGAGCCTTACCTGGACCAGCTAAAGGCATTCATGCGCTCGGTGCAAACCGACAAAGTTCTGATGGGAGGCGATGTTAATGCGTGGAGCACGTGGTGGGGAAGCGCAATAGAAAACGAGAGAGGTATGCTCTGTAAGGAATTCTTGGACGAGGTGGACCTGAACATCCTAAACTGGGGGACCGACCCTAGCTTCGATACAGTCCGAGGTGGCCGCCGTCTCACCAGTAACGTCGATATAACGGTCTGTTCATCACGCTTACTGCGGCACATCACGGACTGGAAGGTCGACACCACGGTCACCAGTTCAGATCACAATGCCATCACTTTCACCCTCTGTCTGGAGAAGCCTTCAGAGCCAAGAAAGCGGGCAACCACGCGTATATATAACACCCGGAAAGCAAACTGGAGTCGGTTCACTGAGGAGGTAAAATCATTATTAGAACAAAATAGTATAACGTTAGATAATATAGAAAAATTAGAAAACATAGAACAATTGGAGATAGTAATTAGTAAATATATAAACAGTATTAAAAAGCATGTGAAAATTCAATCCCATTAATTAAACACAAAAATAAACTAGATTACTTACCTTGGTGGACCGATGAACTGGAGCGCTTGAAGGGTGCCGCAATCAGGATGCGACGCAGGATCCATTGTGCAGCACCTCGAAGACGGGAACACGCAGTGAATGATTACCTGGAAGCAGTAAAAACATTTGAGTTGGCAGCGGACAAGGCACAAACAGACAGCTGGAAAGAGAACTGTACAAAGCAGGACAAGGAAAGCATGTGGGACAGGGTATACAGGGTGATAAGAAGGAAGACAGGGAGGCAGGAGGATCAGTTATTAGAGGAAAACGGAACGGTACTGGGTCCAGAAGAATCTGTCGAATTGCTTGCAAATACATTTTTCCCGGATGATGATCGCGGCGTGGATAGTAATATCCACAAAGCAATTAGAAGAACGGCAGGTGCAATTTGCGACGCAATTCCAGATGACCAGGATGACCCACCGTTCTCGATGGCCGAATTAAAAAGAACCCTCGATAGCTTTGATCCCAAGAAGGCCCCAGGACCGGATGGATTCACGGCTGATATCTGCATGAGAGCAATATTAGCCGCGAAAGAAGTCTTCCTGGCAGTGCTAAACAAGTGTCTGTCCCTGTCCTGCTTCCCATCATCCTGGAAAGAGGCAGAGGTCGTAGTGTTGCGTAAACCCGGGAAAAGCGATTACAGCCAGGCAAAGTCGTACCGACCGATTGGGCTATTGTCAGTTCTGGGGAAAGTTCTCGAAAAAATTATGGTAAGGAGGATCAGATGGCACTTACTACCAAAGACTAACCCCAGACAGTACGGCTTTGTCCCACAGCGAAGTACCGAGGACGCACTATACGACCTCATGCAAAGAATCCGCGAAAACCTGCAACAGAAGGAGCTGATGGTCATCGTGTCACTCGATATCGAGGGGGCGTTTGACAGTGCATGGTGGCCAGCCATCAAATGTCAGCTCATGGAGATGAAGTGTCCGCTAAACCTTAGAAGGCTGGTGAACCACTACCTGGAGGAGAGAAGAGTAGTGGTAAACTACGCGGGAAAATCCATCACCAAGGCTACGGAAAAGGGTTGCGTTCAGGGGTCGATAGGGGGACCCACGTTCTGGAACTTGCTGCTAAATCCTCTGCTCGATGACCTGGTCGCACGAGGTGTACATGTGCAGGCGTTCGCGGACGACGTTGTACTGATGTTCTCCGGGAAATCAGCCACCACTATACAGGGACAAGTCAACGAGACCCTCGCGTATGTGCATGAATGGGGTATCAAAAGCAAACTTAGATTTGCGGCACACAAAACTAACGCCATGATAATTACCAACAAACTCAAGTTTGATACCCCAATCATGCATATGGGGGGGTAGATCTACCCGTCGTAGATGAAATAAAGCTGCTCGGCCTTACGATAGACAAAAAGCTCACCTTTAATAAACACGTGGCAAACGTCTGTCGTAAGGCCGCGGATATCTACAAGCAGCTGGCGAAAACGGCGAAAATTGAGTGGGGGCTGAACCCGGAGATCATCAGGGCAATATACGTAGCGGTGATAGAGCCTATCATTATGTACGCCTCGAGCGTGTGGGCTCTAGCGGTGGACAAGATTATGGTGCAAAAGCAGCTGAACACCATCCAGCGTGGATTCGTCCAGAAGATTTGTAAGGCGTACCGAACTGTGCCTCTCCATGGGGCGCTTGTATTGGCTGGATTGCTTCCTCTGGACCTCCGAATCCGAGAAGCGGCTCAGCTGTATGAGGCGAAGAGAGGCAATCCGACGACCATGGACTACGGCAAAAGGGAAATGGAGAAGCGCGTAAGCTTCCTCCAAGCTAGGCATCCGGCTGAGGAGGAATATATCGAGTTCGTCTGCTTGGATGATAATATGCTGCCTGAAAACCTAGAACAACATGAACTCCCGGAAATCCAAATTTACACGGATGGAAGTAAATTGGAGGGGAAAGTCGGTGCAGCATACACATACTGGAGAAACGGGACGGAGACAAAGACGAAGAAGATGAAACTCGAATCGTTCTGCACGGTTTTCCAAGCCGAGCTATACGCACTTTATCAAGCCACAGAACAGCTGCTGAAAGAGAAGCAAAGTGCGGTAGCCGTGCTGAGCGACTCGAAGTCTGCTCTTCAAATCGTCCAAAACCCAGATACCTTTCACCCTCTGGCCTTTAAGATCAGGAAGAACATTGCCGCGTTAAAGACCAAGGGATGCGATATAAGGCTATACTGGGTGAAGGCGCACGTCGGAGTCCCAGGAAACGAGCGGGCAGACGAACTAGCTAAGCAAGCAGCCCTAAATATAAAAACCTCCGCGCACTACGACAAGTGCCCTGTCTCGTACGCGAAGAGTGAAATAAGGAGGTATACCGTAGAAAAATGGAACTCGCGATACATCGAAGGAAATACAGCTCAGCTCACCAAACTCTTTTTACCGAACGTAGTAGACGCTCACAGAATAGTGAACAAGTTCAAACTTACCCCTGTACTGACGCAGGTGTTGACCGGTCATGGGGGGTTCTCAGCGTATTTAACTCGTTTTAAGTGCAAGGACAATCCCTCATGCGCCTGTGACCCTGAAAAAGAAGAGACGATAGAGCACTTGATACTTGAGTGCCCTAAATATGGTGCTGACAGGCACGACCTGGAATCAGCAACCAACATGGCATTAACCAGAACATCATTGTGTGAAATGATGGCCGGAAAAGAGTCCAGGCCGTGCCTGCTAGCATTCTGCACAAAAGTAGCGCAGGATGTAATAAATAGGAATAAGACACGAGAACAATAATTCTTCCCGTGTCTCATTACAATTACAAAATAAATAAAATGTAAATCTATTAACTGAAATTAACATTATGCGTACTACAAAGTTATTATAATAATTATACAATGTGATGTATTTTACTTGTTTTATTTTTACACTATTGAATTATTACGATTATTATACAATATGATAATAGGTCTTTACCTATGAAATTGCCGTATTGCAGTACAGACTTTTTCAAACAAAAAAAAGTTTTGATTGGCTATGAATTCTAAATTCAAATTAATTTTGTTTTAAAAATATGACATTCTATTTACAATATAAGTCTTTTGTTTATTGATTAGCGTTGTATTTTCATTACATTTCAACATTTTTCCTCATAATGGATACTTTGAAATTTCGTGTAATTATGGAATATGAGTTCCGTCGTGGCACCAACGCGGCACAAACGACACGTAACATCAACGACGTTTACGGAGAGAACTGTACAAACGAACGTACAACCCGTTATTGGTTTGCTCGGTTCCGTTCTGGGAATTTTGACTTGAAAAATGAACCTCGTGGTCGTCCGGAAACTTTCGTCAACAATGATGAATTAAAGGCGATTGTGGAAGCTGATGAACCTCAATCTACAGCTGTGCTGGCAGTAGCTTTTGATGTTAGCATCAAAACAATATTGGTCCATTTGCGACAGATTGGCAAGATAAAAAAGCTTGATAGATGGGTGCCCCACGAACTTAACGATCGCCAGCGCAACGTACGCGTCGAGACTTGCCTTGCGCTGCTTAACAGGCACAGAAATGAAGGAATTTTGAAGCGAATTGTTACGTGCGACGAAAAATGGATTCTTTTTGACAATCGAAAGCGCTCAGCAAGTTGGTTAGATCCTGGTTCGGTACCAAAGCAATGTGCAAAACGAAAAATGACCCCTAGAAAGGTGATGGTCACAGTTTGGTGGTCTAGTGCTGGTGTGATTCATCATAGCTTTTTACAAAACGGCGAGAGCATTACTGCAGATGTGTACATTGAAGAACTGACCACAATGATGGCGAAACTCGCACGTCTGCAACCAGCTTTGGTCAATCGGTCGTCTCCACTGCTACTTCACGACAACGCGCGACCCCATACTGCACAACAGACCGTCTCTAAGCTGCATGAGTTGGGTTTGGAAACTCTCCCTCATCCGCCATACTCACCCGATCTTCCGCCTACCGACTATTACTTTTTCCAAAATTTGGACAACTTTTTAGCGGGAAAAAAATTCAATTCCCGAGAGGCAGTACAAAACGCCTTTGAAGAGTTTGTTGTCTCCCGTCCTGCTGATTTTTTCAAGAAGGGCATCCATAAACTGCCACAGCGTTGGCAAAGATGCATTGATTGCAGGGGTGATTACTTTGAATAAAAGAAATAAATAAGTTCGAAAAAAAAATACTTTAACTATTTTCAAACAAAACGGCAATTTCATAGGTAAAGACCTAATATTAAGACGATTTATACAAAATGAATAATTATTTGACTATTTTATTTTGACATGATTTTATTATACATATTAACAATTAATTATTGAAACTAGTGATATTATAAAAACCATGCTGCTACAATAAGCCAACCCGAAAAAGGTCTCCGAAATACATCGGAAGAGTATTGGCAAAAAGGGAGGGGGGTTTAGTCCGTAGGTCACCAAGGCGGAGTCGGACATACCCGCGGGGCCCGTGCCTCGCGGGATCCATGAGGATTCCCCCCTACCCTCGGAAAAAAACCTTTTTTTTTTTTTTTTTTTTTTTTTTTTTTTTTTGAGGGGGGGAAATGCCCTCGCACTTCCCTGCCACCACGGGGGTGGTGGCAGGGGGTATGTGGGACTCGAACCCACTAAAACCCCCCCGTGATCCGACCGCCGCCGGGATGGGGCGAGATGGAGACGCACTGCATTAACCATCTCGCCCCGGCGGTAGGCCCTTCCGGGCCTCTGCGCCAGTGGGTGGGCAACCTTTCACCTCAGTTGCCCACCAGACGTGTGGGGCCATGTAAGTGCAGCGGAGAGTCCCCCGACTCTCCGCCACTGGCCCCACTACGGGGGATGGAGAAAGCGCTCAATGAAGCGCCTCCTCCGTCTCCCCACCCGTCTGCGCCGGAGGGGGTCAGAGTTGGTATTATCCTCCCTGACCCGCTCCGCGGCCTCCTTCTGCGTCATCACCCTCTCGCAGAAGGAGACCGTGGCCTGCCACGCACTCTCGCTGCCGAGCATGGCTTTCACCACGCTCGGCAACGAGAGGTCCCGGCCAACGACCGCTGAAAGTGTGCGCCGCTCGGAGTCCCAAGCAGCGCACACCTCCAGCGTGTGGGGCGCCGTGTCCTCTGGCGCCCCACATTCGTGGCAGGCCGGGGTCGCCTCCCGTCTCGCAATTTGATGCAGGTACTTTCCGAAACATCCATGTCCGGAAAGCACCTGCACCAAACGGAACGTCAGCGACCCAAAGGGCCGCCGCACCCACTCCCGGAGGACCGGGCGGATGGCCTCCACCGTCCTCTGTCCAGGGACCGGTGGAGCCAGGTCCTCCGTCCACCGCCGCAACAGGGCGGCCCGCGCCTGCTTTCGCAGGCGCTTGACCTCCCCCCACGCTGGGGGCTCTCCACGGGACCTCCTCGCCGCCACGAAGTGGTAAACTTCGGCGAGGGTCTCCGCTTCGAGCTCCCAGGGGGGATCACTGGCCAGCACACATGCCGCCGTCCAGGACACCGTCCGGTATCCGCGGATCGCCCTCGTCGCAATGACCCGCTGCGGACGACGCAGCAGGGCCTTGTTATTGCGACCGAGGGCGTCCACCCAGACCGGTGCCCCGTACATGGCCATACTCCGGATTACTCCGGAGTACAGCCGGCGGCACGTGGCGTTCGGGCCACCCACATTGGGCAGCAGCCTCCCTAGAGCGGCGGCCGCTCCTAGAACTTTTGGGGCCAGTTGAGTGAAGTGGGCCCCAAAAGTCCACCTCCCGTCCAGGATGAGACCCAGATATTTCATCTGGGTCCCAACCGGGACCGGGACCCCATCCAGAAGCACCCGCGTTCCTGGAGGGGGTCCCCCCCGAGGCCCGTGGAACAACAGGGCCTCGGTCTTGGAGAGGGCAACCTCCAGTCCCAGAGAGCGGATGCGGTCGACCACGAGGGTTGTTCCCACCGTGGCCAGCCGCACCGTTTCCCTGAGGTCCCTCCCCTTGACTACGACCAGGGTGTCGTCTGCGTAGCACGCAACCCTCATGTTTGCAGGCAGCGTGCCACGCAGCACCCAGTCGTAGCCAATGTTCCACATGATCGGTCCCAGTACCGACCCCTGTGGAACCCCGCAGGAGACGCGACGGTGCCTCAAACCATCGCGCCCTTCCACCAGGACCTCGCGGTCCTGGAGGTAGTCGGCCAACAGCCTCCGCAGATACAGGGGCACTCCGTGGTAACGCAGCGCCTCCTGTATCGTTCCATGTGGGAGGCTGTTGAAGGCGTTGGCTATGTCGAGCGAGACAGCCAACGCCTTTTCCCCCCCGCCGACCGCTTCCTGCGTCCACTCCTTGAGCCAGAGCAGGGCGTCTATAGTAGACCGCCCCGCTCTGAACCCATACTGGGCCTCCGACAGCCCAGGCCCAGTACCCTCCAGGTGCTGGATGACACGGGCAGCTACCACACGCTCCAGCAGCTTACCCGTGTCATCCAGCAAGACGATGGGCCTGTATGCGGAAGGGGAGTCAGCAGGACGACCCTCCTTCCGCAACAGGCACAATCGGCCGTCCTTCCACGGCTTCGGGAACCGTCCGGACGTGAGGCATGCGTCGAACAGTTCCCGAAGCCGATCGCCCATCTCCTCCAGGGCGATCCTGAGGACCCGCCCCGGGATCCCATCAGGACCCGGGGCGGTCCTCTTGCCCCGTAGGCGTGCGACCGCGACCTCCATCTCCGCCTCCGTCAGAGGCGGGATGGAGTCCGCCGAGTCTGCCTCGGGGAAGGGGAAGGACGGCGCCATCGTCGGAGGGTTGTGGAGGGGATCTCTGTCGGGGAAGAGCCCCTCCAACACCCTGCCCAGGAGCTCCGGCTCCAGGGACTCCGCGACTGGGGACGTCTGGCCCCGGAACTTGTTCCGGGCAGCCCTATATGGACGTCCCCACGGGTCCCTGTTGAGGCCCTCCAGCGTCTCGCTCCAGCCCTCCGCCTTTGCTCGGCCGATGGCCAGCTGCAGGTCCCACCGCGCGTCGCGGTAGGCACCGTACAGCCGGCCCTCAGCTGCCAGCTCCTCAGCTGACAGCTGCTCGTCCGTCCGGCCCCTGCGCCTCCTCCTGCGGTGCACGTAGGCCCGCCTCGCCGCCGAACTGGTGGCCCAAAGATCGGCAATCTCCGGGTTCCACCAGTACACCTGGCGGCGTTCGGGGCGGTGGCGGGCCCTCGGCATGGCCGTGTCGCACACGGCCGTCACTGCCGCACGGAAGTGGCCCGCCGCAACGTCCACTTCCGGGTGCGCGGGGCCAGCCTGCCAAGCCTGGACTATAGCCGCCTCTTTTGCCAGTTCGGCGTCGAGGCGACTAATAGCCCAGCGCGGGAAGACCGAACGCGCCACCCGCAGGGGCCTCCCTCGGTTGTTGGAGGTGGAGATCTCGAACCTTATGTATTTGTGGTCCGACCCTCGGAAAAAAACCTAACCTAACCTAACCTAACCTAACCTAACCTAACTTTTTTGGGGGTTTATGTTTGCTCGCGTCCGTAGGCTTTAACCCTAGTTTCCCTACACGTGACCCCTGGGTGGTGCCAAAAGAGCAACCAAATAACTGGTGGAAGGCCTTAGCCGCCGGCTTAGTTACCACCCATTAGACAAAACCACGATGCCAAGCGACTCGTCGTGTTCCATCGTGATGTCTAATGAAGCCGTTCTGACGAGTAGATGTGGACAGTTGTGTTGGGTATGCAGACCGGTATTGGTGATGGAGATGCTTTCGCGTCGGAGACCTTGCTTCGGAGGGTAGCGGGATCCGAAGCACGGTGCTCTCTGCTGGCCGACCGCAAGTTGTAGGGGGCCCAAGTAGTAGTCTAGCCAACTACGAAAGGCTGCCCCACCGCTTGTGTAAAATCCTGAGGTTGTCCACAGGGCCAGTTGGCGACTGGAAGTGAGGAACTTGTGGGCAATTTCAGGGGGGTTCGGGCGTCCCCGCAGTCTCCGCGCAAGTTCTCCATTGGCGTAGGAGCTTCTCTATTACTGAGGGTTAGCATCCCAATATCTCGTCCACTTCCTACTTGTCTACCTAACTCACCCAACTATGAAAAAGTCGAAAAAATTGAGCAAGTTTAAACGGCAGATGCACGTCCTCACTCTTAAAGTGCACCTCACAAATATTCGTGGGCTGCACTCAAATCTGCAAGCGGTCCATCATCATCTGGAGACCAACAAACCGCACTTGCTCTTCTTGACTGAGACGCAAATAGGATGTCCATCAGACACGGCATATCTGGACTATCCAGGATTCATCTTGGAAAACCGCTTCCTTCCACGCGCTGGTATCTGCGTTTACGTCCGTGATGACATTTGCTGTTTGCGTCTCCGAAACCTTGAACATCCCCACTTTTCGGTGATTTGGGTGCTTGTGGACACCGGCATTGAGAAAATTCTCTATGCTGGTGTGTACAGATCACATAGCGGTGACCGGGAGACAACTCTTCTAATGGAGTATCTCAGTGAAACGGCAGATGTGGCTCAGCAACGCTATCCTTCGGCTCAGCTTGTTGTTCTGGGGGACTTTAATGCTCACCACCAGGAGTGGTTAGTCCCACACCGGATCACGGACCACGCTGGGAGAGAGACGCGTAAGCTTGCTTTGGCGCTCAATTTAACGCAGATTGTTAAAGAGCCAACGCGAGTGCCTGATATTGATAGCCACACTGCTAACTGCCTCGACCTTCTGCTCACGACTGAACCAGACCGATACTCTGTGGCGGTATCCTCACCCATTGGTAGTTCCGATCACTGTCTGGTCAAGTCCGTTTCAGTATACTCCCCGCCTGACCCAAGCCCTAAGAGCAATCGGCGTGTCTGGAGATACAACTTAGCAGACTGGGACGAGATGCGACATTTCTTCGCTTCATATCCTTGGCGGCAAACGTGTTTTTCTTCTGGAGATCCGACGGTCTGCGCGAATGCGGTTACTGAGGTAGTATGTCGGGCTATGGAATATTTTATTCCATTTTCCGATAAACCCGTGACCAGCAAAGCCAGCCCATGGTTTGGAGCCGAATGTGCACGTGCTGAAGCGCAGAAGCATGCGGCATATCTGGCATGGGCTGACGCTCGAAAACGCAAGGCCTCGGACACTCGAGCTAAGAAGAAAGCCTTTAACGTTGCCGCCAAGGCCTGTAAGAAGGAATTAAGGAAGGCTCGTTTCAATCATATTGGTCGAATAGGGACTAAACTTGCTTCCTACCCAGCGGGTAGTAAGGCTTTTTGGTCCCTAGCCAAATCGGTTGAAGCGAACTTCTGTCGATCCTCACTGCCTCCATTATTGAAACCAGACGGATCGCTGGCTCACACTGCAAAAGAAAAAGCAAACTTGTTTGCCACTCTCTTTGCAGAAGCTTCGCGTTTAGATACTGCTAATGAGGTACCTCCCTGCCTTCCACAATGCGGTGTTTTCATGCCGGAAATACGCATACGTCAGAAGGAAGTACTAAAAACATTACGCAGTCTAGACGTGAACAAAGCCAGTGGTCCCGATGGTATACCTGCAATTGTACTTAAGAGCTGTGCACCCGAGTTGTCTCCCATTCTAACACGCCTATTTCGCCTCTCTCTATACACCGGAATAGTCCCTATGAGTTGGAAGCTAGCCAACGTACAACCTGTACCTAAGAAGGGCAGTCGTGCTGATCCTGCCAACTATCGACCCATCTCAATTACCTCCATTCTCTGTAAGAGTATGGAGCGTATAATTAACAACAAGCTCTTGGCATACCTTGAAGACAATGATCTCCTCAGTGACCGGCAATACGGATTTCGCCGTAACCGGTCCACTGGGGATCTTCTCGCGTATGCCACTCACATATTGAGCGAAGCCTTAGAGATGCATGGAGAGGCACTTGCTGTATCTCTAGACGTCTCTAAGGCATTTGATCGGGTCTGGCACGACGGTCTTCTGAATAAGCTTCCATCTTACGGACTACCTGCTGGTTTGTGCACTTGGATATCAGACTTTTTGAGGGAACGATCGCTTAGAGTAGTTCTTGATGGCTGCTCTTCCGATCAATTAGCTATTAATGCTGGTGTACCTCAGGGGTCAGTTCTTTCAGCAACACTATTCTTACTCCACATCAATGAATTGCTAAAGCCCGGTACCTTTGGGTATGCAGATGATAGTACTGTTGTTGAAAGATACACATCCAGTGCCCGAGCCAGTGGTGACGATGTCCGGATTGAGAGAGAGGCTATGGTTGAGCGCATGAACCTGGCTTTGAAAGCCGTGTCCGATTGGGGCGATGCTAACTTGGTTAGGTTCAATGCTGCAAAAACACAGGCGTGTTTATTCACTGCGAAAAAGAGCCCACTCCATCTGGCTCCTTCATTCCGTGGTGTATCTGTAAGTTTAGGAAACCATCTTGAGCTTTTGGGTGTTGATCTCACGTCAAACCTAAACTTTGGATCCTACATCGAGTCCAAAGCCAAAGTAGCTTCAAAAAAACTCGGCATATTGTCCAAGGTAAGGCGGTACTTCACACCTGGACAGCTTTTAAATCTGTATCAAGCACAAGTCCGATCGTGTATGGAGTACTGCTGCCACCTGTGGGACGGGTCTGCCAAGTACCAGCTTGAGGCTCTGGACTCGATTGAACGGCAAAAGGCTCATTGACGACGACACTTTGGTTGGTGAAAGGCTCCAGAGCCTTGCACATCGACGTAAGGTGGCAAGTCTGTCGGTTTTTTACAGATTACACCACGGTGAATGCGCTCAAGAACTGCATGATCTAATTCTCCCATCACCATTCCACTACCGGACTACTAGACGCTCGGCTAAGCGCCATCCTTTTGTGGTCGAAATACCATCCATTCGTACCAAGCGATTTGACTCAACGTTCTTAATTAGAACGGCTAAGGAATGGAATGCCCTGCCAGCGTCTGTGTTTCCGGCGAAATATGACCCGGGCGTGTTCAAGAGAAGAGTGAATGGGTATTTACTTGGCTAGCATGCTACACCTTCGATCGCATCGTCACTTCCCATCAGGTGAGAGCGTGGTCAAATGCTAGACAAGTTTGAAGTAAAAAAAAAAAAAAAAAAAAAAAAACCCCAACCTAACCTAACCTAACCTTTTTTTTTTTTTTTTTTTTTTTTTGAGGGGGGGAAATGCCCTCGCACTTCCCTGCCACCACGGGGGTGGTGGCAGGGGACTCGAACCCACTAAAACCCCCCCGTGATCCGACCGCCGCCGGGATGGGGCGAGATGGAGACGCACTGCATTAACTTCGGCGAGGGTCTCCGCTTCGAGCTCCCAGGGGGGATCACTGGCCAGCACACAAGCCGCCGTCCAGGACACCGTCCGGTATCCGCGGATCGCCCTCGTCGCAATGACCCGCTGCGGACGTCGCAGCAGGGCCTTGTTATTGCGACCGAGGGCGTCCACCCAGACCGGTGCCCCGTACATGGCCATACTCCGGATCACTCCGGAGTACAGCTGACGGCACGTGGCGTTTGGGCCACCCACGTTGGGCAGCAGCCTCCCCAGAGCGGCGGCCGCTCCTATGACTTTTGGGGCCAGTTGAGTGAAGTGGGCCCCAAAAGTCCACCTCCCGTTGTAACTCGCCCCCCCTGAGTAAAATACTCTTCTCCAAGCCGATAATACGAGTTCCCCTTCATATGGCCAAATGATCGTCTAGGAACCCTTACATCGCCATCCGTATAACCAATAGTTCTTTTTAGAGGTACGTTAGAGTTTAATAGATCTTAATAAATTGTGATTTCTTTATTATTTTTTTATTATTTATTCGTTATCGCCTACTCATACATAGATACTTACCTTAATCTGGAATAAACCTAATAATAAACAATTATACTACATAACTAAGTATATACTGCATACACCATTCAAACCTCCTCTCTGTAATACACAGTTTTGTAATATAAATTAATTCAAACTTGAAATTGTAGAATGTAAACTGCCCTGTTGTTCATGCTAGGGGTTAAATGATCGAAGATCAGAGTCATAATTTTAAGGACATTTAGAACACTAGTAAGACAGAATATTTATAAAGGTGGTTAAGGGGGCCCCCCTCCGAAGGGGAGGGAGGGACGCCCCCTCCATGTATAAAATACATGCCCGCGTCCGTCAAGTGCGATTCGTCCTTCATGCTTTATAACGCTCCACCCCATCAAAACCACCCCTAAAAATATATTTTTTCATTTTTTTATATTTTTTTTTTATAATCATATAATAAAGATCTAATCAAAGATCCAAATTAAATCAATATTAGTAAATAATACAATATCTACTTCTTGTAACGGAAATAGATACCTTATAATATCATTCATGTAAATAAGGTCTCACGACCTGGCTTATAGCACTCCATCAAGGAATAACTATTAGATAAATGTGGACATTGCTCGACCACATGATAGCAAACCCAGCACAAACATAAAATGATTGTCGGGTAATTGTCGGAGAAGAAAGAATTGTAAGCAATATTGGTCGACCTCACTCCAAGTATATCCGATCCAGAGGCATGGCCCAAGGTTGATTAGATCAACAGCTAGGCTAGTTATAAACTCCGTTACCTCCCCCTGAGTACGTATACAGCAGGGATCCATAGCTCGGAGATGAATAACTAGACCTCCCTCTTTAGAGACAACTCGGGATCAAGAGCCAGTTCCAAGTATTACAGACGATTCTAAAAGATTGTTGGGTAATTGTCGGAGAAAAATGAAGAATTGTAAGCAATATTGGTCGACCTCACTCCAAGTATATCCGATCCAGAGGCATGGCCCAAGGTTGATTAGATCAACAGCTAGGCTAGTTATAAACTCCGTTACCTCCCCCTGAGTACGTATACAGCAGGGATCCATAGCTCGGAGATGAATAACCAGACCTCCCTCTTTAGAGACAACTCGGGATCAAGAGCCAGTTCCAAGTATTACAGACGATTCTCTGCACATGTGCAGTCGTAGATCGATATAGAGAATGTAGTAGATATGTTCATATGCATGAACTAAGTTTGCTACAACATGGTAGATTTGTTGTCAAAATAAAAAAATGCAAGGTATTGAAACACATAGATTTGTGCTAAAGCCAGGCATCATTAAATTTTCTCTTTTTTTTTAATAATCAATATGAATAATGAACAATGCCATTATGAATAAGTAAGTATAATATGGACTTAATTCGGATCCGATTAAGCCTAGAAAAACACATATATAGTTTTCAATCAAGATAAACAACAGGTTTACATCCGTCATTGATAGTTATTATCAATACGGGAATTGAACCCGTGACAACTCCATAGCGTCTTGAAAGGATCAAACATCCATTTCACAATATAGTCATAAATTTATGACAGGTAATATTAGCAATTACCGTAGCTGCCAATCTATAATTTATCTGAAGGAATCGAACCGTCAAACCACAGTATGCATAATCTATAATTTATAATCTGCAGGATTCGAACCCGCGACTACACTGATTAACAACACAACCACGGAAGATAGCTTCTCTATCTCCGAAAGTTGAGAAAACGTAATCTAGTGTCACGAGAGAGTCGAACTCCCAACTTCACAACATAAAATTTATGTTTGAAAAGAATTATCATAGATCATCAAGCATTAATGTAATTAAAGGAATCGAACCCTCATTTCATAATATCGAATACTGTTTATTAACTGTAGTAAATAAACAGCATTCTGTAATCCCGCTTGGGAGAACTGTCTGTCGTTTAACTTTTCACAGGATTCGAACCCGCAAACACCACTATGATTAACAACACAACCACGGAAGAAAGGTAGCCTTCTTTATTCCCGAAAGTTGAGTAAAATAATAATCAAGTGTTGCGAGAGAATCGAACTCCCTATAAACAGTATAAACAACATAAAATTATATTTGGTAAAAGAATTGCCATACAATGCCAAGCAATTATTTATTTGAAGGAATTGAACCTTCATTCCACAGTATTCTTATCCTGTAATAGTCAAACGGAATTTAGTGATCTCACTCGAAGGTTGAGAGTCACACCCGTTATGTATACTTCTCACAGGACTCGAACCCGCGAGTTCCACTCGGTTCAACGACACAACCACAGATGATAGGTAACACAATTTCTGGTTAACCTATAAGCCACCAACTCCACTTCAATCATTTAATTAAACAACATTATATATGTATATACATATATCTACGACTTCTAAGACCTAGGTAAATAATAAAAGTGAAATTGTTACAACAGTTTATTTAAAAAATATCTCCGATTTTACTGGTTTTACCGAGACAACCTAATTCTAAGGTTTTGAATGATATTTATTTTAGACCATGCCAAAACACTAGAATCTTATATGAACCTTCTTACCTCCAAACGTACCTTTTTACACATAACCTCACTTCAGGATTTTTGAACAAGAAAGTAATCTATCTTTCAAGTCAACTGAAGTTACCACCGTGGATTATATGAGTATTAACACGTCTTGTACTACATAAAATAGCAATCGCACAGCATTAAAATTACGTACAAAATATAAAAGAGCAAATATTAGTAAATACATATTGTAGCCTATAGTTACTTTATCCTTGTTTTATAGTTAGATTCCTTTGACGACCCTACAATAGCAACCGATCGGCCGCTATTTTGTATCATTATATTTAGCCGAGAATTTCAGTGTATGAAACAATTATTCCAATTTTACAACTACCTGATAGGTAGAGAGTATTTAGATAACATGAAATGTTTATGAAGATAATCTAAGATTTCCCTATATTATTGAATTTTATTACCATTTGAAATATTTCTATGAGAATTTTGATGTAACTTAGCTTTACCACGAACTCGCCTAAATGGTATTCGTTTATTCTTAATTAGAATTCTATCGATAACATCTTATAAAAATCCGCTCATTAATGATTTAATGAATTCATTCCATACACCTAGCAATCAACAGAACTCATACTCGATCTAGACTTTCAATCCTTCACACTCGTCCCTTAATCTAGTTCCTCCTGACACTTTTCATAATAGCAATTCAGCCGCCATTATACATGAGCATCTCACACAAGATTTTTAGAGTTGCCGTTTTCTTTTCTGATCCAAATATCTCAACACTTACCGAATAATTTCCAGACACATTTGTACACAATTTATCAGAAAAATCACCGTAATCTAGCAATGTAATCACAATTAGGAACCCTACCTAGGTATAATCTAAATCACGGGGAAAAACGCAAAATAAAATATTGTCTCACAATTAGTAAGCCGTAAAACAAAACACTGCTAGCACACTCAAAAGTAAAAGAATATCATTATACGTGTAATTCGCCTAAACCCTCATACATTTCGAAAAACAAGTAACGAATTAACCTCTAACTACTCACGTACCGCCGCGCCGTGCTGATTTAAATTACACACAAGCACTCACTCTAAAAAAGCCCTCGATTTTTCCTTTTTTCCACGTTTCGTACCGTTCCCCGACTGACGCGCACCTCTTCCCCTTTCCCTTGTTTTTTTTTCCTCTTTTTTTTTTTTGTCAAAATAAAAACTCCTTGATTATTCCCGCGCTTAGCTTATTATGTAGTTGACTTTTGTTTTATTACAACGCCATGTATGTCTTACCTATTAAACCTTTTTAACCTTTATTCGATCTTATTGAATTTTACGGAATGATGCAAGTGCTGTTAGACACCAACGCTAGATGGCGTTAAACTGAAAACTAGTACGTAATCCAAAACTCATCTCAACGAGTGATTTAGTTACACCGTCCAGGATGAGACCCAGATATTTCATCTGGGTCCCAACCGGGACCGGGACCCCATCCAGAAGCACCCGCGTTCCTGGAGGGGGTCCCCCCCGAGGCCCGTGGAACAACAGGGCCTCGGTCTTGGAGAGGGCAACCTCCAGTCCCAGGGAGCGGATGCGGTCGACCACGAGGGTTGTTCCCACCGTGGCCAGCCGCACCGTCTCCCTGAGGTCCCTCCCCTTGACTACGACCAGGGTGTCGTCTGCGTAGCACACAACCCGCATGTTTGCAGGCAGCGTGCCACGCAGCACCCAGTCATAGCCAATGTTCCACAGGATCGGTCCCAGTACCGACCCCTGTGGAACCCCGCAGAAGACGCGACGGTGCCTCAAACCGTCGCGCCCTTCCACCAAGACCTCGCGGTCCTGGAGGTAGTCGGCCAACAGCCTCCGCAGATACAGGGGCACGCCGTGGTAACGGAGCGCCTCCTGTATCGTTCCATGCGGGAGGCTGTTGAAGGCGTTGGCTATGTCAAGCGATACAGCCAACGCCTTTTCCCCCCTGCCGACCGCATCCTGCGTCCACTCCTTGAGCCAGAGCAGGGCGTCTATAGTAGACCGCCCCGCTCTGAACCCATACTGGGCCTCTGACAACCCAGGCCCAGTACCCTCCAGGTGCTGAATGACACGGGCAGCTACCACACGTTCTAGCAGCTTACCCGTGTCATCCAGCAAGACGATGGGCCTGTATGCGGAAGGGGAGTCAGCAGGACGACCCTCCTTCCGCAACAGGCACAATCGGCCGTCCTTCCACGGCTTCGGGAATCGTCCGGACGTGAGGCACGCGTCGAACAGTTCCCGAAGCCGATCACCCATCTCCTCCAGGGCTATCCTGAGGACCCGCCCCGGGATCCCATCAGGACCCGGGGCGGTCCTCTTGCCCCGTAGGCGTGCGACCGCGACCTCCATCTCCGCCTCCGTCAGAGGCGGGATGGAGTCCGCTGAGTCTGCCTCAGGGACGGGGAAGGACGATGCCATCGTCGGAGGGTTATGGAGGGGATCTCTGTCGGGGAAGAGCCCCTCCAACACCCTGCCCAGGAGCTCCGGCTCCAGGGACTCAGCAACTGGGGACGTCTGGCCCCGGAACTTGTTCCGGGCAGCCCTATATGGACGTCCCCATGGGTCCCTGTTGAGGCCTTCCAACGTCTCGCCCCAGCTCTCTGCCTTTGCACGGCCAATGGCCAGCTGTAGGTCCCCCCGCGCGTCGCGGTAGGCACTGTACAGCCGGCCCTCAGCTGCCAGCTCCTCAGCTGACAGCTGCTCGTCCGTGCGGCCCCTGCGTCGCCTCCTGCAGTGGGTGTAGGCCCGCCTCGCCGCCGAACTGGTGACCCAGAGATCGGCAATCTCCGGGTTCCACCAGTGTACCTGGCGGCGTTCGGGGCGGCGGCGGGCCCTTGGCATGGCCGTGTCACACACGGCCGTGACCGCTGCACGGAAGTGGCTCGCCGCAACGTCCACTTCCGGGTGCACGGGCCCAGCCTGCCAAGCCTGGACTATAGCCGCCTCTTTTGCCAGTTCGGCGTCGAAGCGACTAATAGCCCAGCGCGGGAAGACCGGCCGCGCCACCCGCAGGGGCCCCCCTCGGTTGTTGGAGGTGGAGATCTCGAACCTTATGTATTTATGGTCCGAGAGAGTCTCCACCTCCGACAACACCCTCCAGACCCGGACACGTGCTGCGACAGCGGGGGTGGCGAACGAGATGTCTACCACGGACCCCCCGCGCTGCCGCACGCACGTGTGGGCCGACCCTCTGTTGAGTAGGGTCAGTCCTGTGGCAACCGCCCACTCCCTCACGATCTCGCCGCGAGGGTTTGTGGAGGGGTTGCCCCAATCCCGGGCCTTGGCATTCAGGTCCCCCATGAAGAGGACCTGACGTGGGGCCTGTCTCCTCACCGCCGCGGCCAGGAGGTCCACAAAGACCTCCAGCTCCGCAGCGGTTTTGTTGGGGGAGAAGTATGCGCCGACAATCGCATACTCCCCCCACTTTGCCACCACATAACCCGACCCCCTCTCCTCAACCGAGAGGGGGGTGGACCCGCCTGATCGCCCAATGACAGCCACGGAGTCATCCAGGTCCCCAGCCCAACACGTATGTTGGGGGGGGACATAGTACGGCTCCGCGGCGACCGCCACGTCTATCTGCCACTGCGCCAAGGACTGCATAAGCAGATCTTGGGCTCTGGCGCAGTGGTTTAGATTCGTCTGGAGGAAGTTGTGATGTCCGACTTGATCCATTAATCGGACATCACAACCTCCTCACACGCCGCTGGGCGTACTACCTCCGGGGAGGCCTGGCTTGTGGCAGCTGGGGCGGCCAGGGTCCGGGTGGCCTTCCCCTTCGTCTTAGGGGGAACGCAGCCGCGTCCCCCCATTACGTGCCCAGAGGGCCGCCCCGACTCTGCGCAGATGGCACAGCGTGGGACTGTCTTCCCGCAGCTGGCCGACCGGTGACCTGCTTCCCCACAACGGAAACACAGGTCACCCCTGTCCGCCACCGCGGGGCACAGAGGGCGAGTGTGCCCTAGCCCCAAGCACCGGTAACAGCGCATGGGGCGTTCCCCCAGTGCCACCACCTGCACTGAGCTCCACCCGATCAGCAATCTCCCTTTCTGTAGCAGCACTTTAGCTGCTGCAACTGGGAGGGAAACGAGAGTGGAGCCAGCCCCTCTTGGACCAGGGCGAATCTCCCCGGCCTTTACTAGCTGCGGGTCGCACTCCCCCGCACGTGCGACCGCTGCCACCACCTTTTCCTTGGTGGCCGCATCATCCAAACCACTGATCCTCAGATCAGTGGTTTTAACCGGCCTGGTGATATTGGTCACCTCCATCACAACCCCGCGGAGCTTTTCCGCGAGGCGATCCGCTTTCTCCCCGCTTTGGGAGCCGGGGATCTGTAGCATCCTGGCTCCCGTAGCCGTTTGGCGAATGCGGATCTCCTCGATCCCCAGCTCCTGCAGGTCAACCTTATCCTGCACCGTCTGGAGGACGGTGCTGTAGGTCATCCCTTTTTCCACGGCATCGGGGTGCAGTGATAGCACCACGGCCGCGGATTTTGGGGGACTCTTCAGCACCGTCGTAGCCCTACCAGCTGGGGGGGCTGCCGGCCTTGCTGCTGGAGCAGGGGTACGGGCTGCAGGGGCACGGGCCGCGGGGAGACGGGCCGTTGGAGCACGGGCTGCGGGGGCAGGGGCCGCGGGAGGGGCACGGGCCGTGGAAGCAAGGGCCGTTTGGGCACGGGGCTTAGGGGCTGCAGGGGCAGGGGTGGGAACGGAGGGCTTCCCCTTTCCCTTTCCCTTCCCCTTGCCTTTTCCCACCACCTGGGCCCATGTTTCCCTTCCCTCAGGAACCTGGGTACTTGGGGTCCTTGTGGAAGGACCCGCAACCTCAGCCTGCTGGCGAGCAAGCTCAGCCACCCCTGCATTTGCGGCCTCCGCCGCTGCCCTCTTAGCGTCCGCCCTCAGTGGTGGACGCACCGTCTTTGCAGGCAGAAGGCGGTCCTCGATCACTGCGAGTCGGGCATTGAGCATTTGCCCGAAAGTGGCAGTCAAGGACCCCTTAAGCTCCTCCAGAAAGTCAGCACCCAGCACTGAGGGGGCTGCAGGCCTCTGCGTAGCGGCAGCGGTAGCGGTGGCGGTGGCGGCGGCAGCGGTAGCAGTGGCGGCCTCCGTCTTGGCCTCACTGAAGCCAAGACGAAGCGCCTTCACCTCCACCTTCATTGCCTCCACCTCCAACCGTAGGCGGGTATTTTCCGCCCTGAGCCGCCGCGTCTCCTCCGCTTCGCTTCTCCCAGTCAGGGTGTCGACCACCTCGCCTAGGGTCGACGCGGACTTCTTGAGGCGGCCGACGAACTCACCCTTGAGGTTGCCAGATTTCCTGGCAACCTCAAGAATGCGGGTGAGCTCCTCCCCCGCCCGCGCTCTTAGCTCCTGGGCGTTGAGGACGCTGAGGTCAACGACCATCGGGCGAGCATCAGAATCAGTTCCGGTGCTCGGCTCGACGTCGCTAACCACAGCGGCCGGCCCCTTCCTATATCTCCTGCCCTGCAGAAGCGTCTCCATTTCCTCATCCACAGGAGCAGGCTTGAGGAAGGTCTCCCTGGACGGACCCGCCTGGGTGGCCTTCCTCCTGCCTCTCCTCGCCGAATTGACCTTGGCGGCCGCCGTCTCTTCGGTCTCCGTGTCTGAGTCCAAAAACCCAGGCACGAAGAATGACGAGTACGGCCGTTTCCGGCCAGCACCGCTCTCGTCGGCGGTCCCCCCATCCGCCCGACCTCTCCGATATGATGGAGGAGTCGTCGGACTCCACCACCCGCCCTTCTTCTATCCTGCCCTGGGAAGCGCAAGAGCCCTTCTCAGGGTCCACCAAAACCGGTGGGCCCTGAGGAGGACCTCTGAGCTGTCCCTGGGAAGGGTCCCTCAGGAAGCGCCCGGAGGCGTCCCTCAACGGCTTAGGCATAGTCTACGCACACACAAAGAACCACAATTCACAATCCAAAATAACATCCAACCAACCAAGGAACTCAACCCAAACCTCGAACCTAACCTAACCTCAACCTAACCTAACCTAACCTAACCTAACCTAACCTTGAATTTGAACCTAACCTAACCTATCCTTGAATTTGAACCTAAATTTGAATTTAAATTTGAATTTGAGGATTCTCTCACATACTCGATAGAAAAAAAAAAAAAACAATAAAAATGTCACTCCCACTGCACTGAAATTTTACCTTAGTGATCGAGGACGGGTGGGTGGGCGGACAATTTTTTTGCGAGCTAGGGCCATGTGCTTGGTGTCTCCGGATGCGGGGCATCTAGCTGATCACGAAAAACGTTTTTTCACGACGATCGGCTTATAAACACAAAAGCTATGCGTGTTAGAAAATCATAAAAGCTACAAAGCACACCAAATTACGAGTTTTCCAAATTTTTTTCAAATTGTTAACTAAATGTTCTTTATTTTATTTCAGATTCAAGTAGCGCAGCTAGAGGCGGATCTTTTGACGTATCGCACGTTTCTCTGCGACAAATTTTCAATTTTTTAAAGATGCATTGATTGCAGGGGTGATGACTTTGAATAAAAGAAATAAATAAGTTCGAAAAAAAACACTTTAACTTTTTTCAAACAAAACGGCAATTTCATAGGTAAAGACCTAATATTTCTATATTATAATCTTTGCTCCTAATTATATGATACTAGTTGCGCCCTGCGGTTTCGCCCGCGGATAAAAAGTATTTTAATTATTTGCTCATCCCACGGGAACATTTCAATTTTCCGGGATAATATGTAGCCTATATGTTAATCCAGCGCATAAGCTATCCTGGTACCGAATTTCATCAAAATCCATTCAGCATTCAGTTTGAGCGTGAAGGAGTAACAAACATACAAACAAACTTTCGCCCCTATAATATTAGTGTGATGTGATTGTTGTATTTTTTGTGTTTAGTGCAATATCACTTTATAAATATTTTAGAGTTCGTGGTGACGCTCAACTGTTTCAGGCGGCCATGTTGCTTAGCTTCATGTGAACGAATAGATGACAACTATTCTTTCATTTAACGTTAAATTCTTTGAAAACTTTTTTCTTAATTTTGGTTTTTCGTAGCGCAAGTTCTGCACATAGTGATATTTAGCCTACCGTTCCAGTTTACCGACGGGTGCTCTGGTCGACGGTTACGGACTTGTATCTTGCAATCACAAACTTTTCTATCGTTTCATACAGTTACTTGTTTATTGAAATCATTGTTCGTGATTACTCTCTTTAATAACTGTAACTTTACTGCCAATAATATCTTTATCCCAAATTCAAAACTATTTTGTTCCCTAGCGTTTTAATAACTATTTTATTCCCCATTTTCGAGGAATTAACTAGCTTTTCGAATAGATGAGATGATAAATATATATATTTTTTTATAACTGTGGACATTTCACACATCGCCATCTAGACCCAAACTAAGCAAAGCTTGTGCTATGGGAACCAGATAACTGATACAATACTTACATACTTTTTGTTTGTAAATACATATACATATAATACAATATGACACCCAGACACAAGACAAACATCGATGTTCATCACACAAATGTTTATCCTGGGTGGGAATCGAACCCACAACCTGCAGTTCAGAAGGCAGGGATACTACCAACTGAGCTAACGGGCCAGTCGATATTACATATTTTGTTAAAGCTCTTTGTGTTATTCACACTATCCCAAATACTTCTGCCGCCTAGCCCTTACATTAACAGTCAACACAATACATTATAATGTCATCGGCTGGGCGATCACGTGACGATGACTTATACATGACGTGTATACATAAAAAAACATTTGGACTCTATACTGGCCACGATAACCTATAGACAGTCCAAATGCTCCAGCCCGCTACCAGTAGGTAACGTACCCAACATGCTGGCAGCATTTCCCCGTTGAATTGCAATGCTTATTCGTTGTGCCAAATAAGTGCCAGCATTTTGGTCACGCGTAGCGTCGACCAGGCGCTCTGATAAACTTTTGAAAACGCGATGAGCCGGCAGTATGCTAAATATGTGTAAGTTAAGGTATACAGTTAGTTCCAATAAAATGAACTAGATGGCATTGTTCTGCTTTTAAACTCGCAAGCGTTTGTTGCACGATATTTGTAGCACGTATTTCGCCACATATGGCCGCCCGAATAACGTCTTGAGCGACCCGGACGATCCTATAGCAGCCGTAGTATCGGATGCGCTAGGATCACCGGATCAGTCCAGCCCTTCCGGCTCAGGTACCAGCCCCGGCACTGGTATAGGATACTAGGGGTGGGTCGTTGACGCCTTTACAGTCGACGCAACGAGACCGTTTATCGTCAACATTTGACTAGTTTATGTCGAATATTTTGTTTTATTATTATTTTGTTTAATTATTATTATTATTATATTATTTAATTTTATGTCACTCGTCCGTCGCATAAACCGTTGTAGTCGCTTAGACGTCCCGCCAGGGACGTCTAAGCGATTACGACGGTTTATGGGACCGACGAGTGAACCAATAGATATGCCGTTCATGCATAAACATGTTTATCAGTGAACTATAAACTAGTCTATTCGTTCACGGCAGAGAAACAGTTGAAAAAAACTGCTCGTTTATTCAACGACCACTACTAGTGGTGGTCGTTGACGCCGTTACAGTCGACGTAACGAAACCGTTTATCATCAACTATAGACTAGTTGATAAAACAGTTCAATATCGAGTAGTTTGTCGTAGACGCTTAGACAGGACGTATAAACGAAGACGACTACGACGTTAGTTTGTATTGTATTTTGTGTGCGTTGATTACCGTAAACGACTAAACGAATTATATTTACAATGTATAAAAAAAGAGAATTAATAGACGACAATATTAACGAGCATGATGAAATGAACTCCCCTTCATATATTTTCCAGGATTAGGACTGGCAGGTTTATCATTTCAGATAGCTAAGTAATAATAATTAGGAATGTTAATTAATGTGTTAAATATTATAAACCTGGCGTACCTATTTAAAAGTTAATTTCATTTTATATAGTTTTATATAGAGTTCACAATAAAATTGCCTCCTGCCCGGTGACGCTGTAAAGGTCGGTAGAAACTCACAGCATTAGTTCGTTAAAAAAAATAATTAAATAAAAATCTACCAATCTAACAAGGTGTTTCTTTTACTACGAAACCCAACGCGGTTCCATAGGATATAAAGGCTAGTACTGCTTACAGTGAGTGTCATGTCATTACAGTATTACAGTTGCCTACGAATGACCCTCGGGCTGCAGCGCGCCGCCAGCCGATGCACGCGTCCGTCGAATGTGATGCTTCGCCGCCATACATGTAACTAACGGTATAAACTAGCAGTAAGCACCTTCTTAATGGTCGATACTTAATATTACGAAGAATAAAACAAACTAAAAACTGTTACTTCATTCATATATTTATTAAAGTAGGCCGTTTCAAAAAGGTACATATATATTGACAATATTGTAGTGTAGGAGCTAGCCACATAAGGAAATATTAACGAATATTTCTATGTTAAAATGATTCCTTGTAGTACTACGGCATCTTAAAAATGATTAATTAAATTGTTAGATTGAAGATTTATAGCGAATCTAAATAAGAACAAATTTACGCCTAATAATAATATTGCATGTTCGCGCGTTGCATTGCGAGTTAATAACTCGCTAGGCTCGCGGGGCTAGTGGTCCGGCAGCATGGCCTGCAGGCGGCGACGGGCGGGGCTAGTGGGCCGGCAGCATGGCCTGCAGGCGGCGACGGGCGGGGCTAGTGGGCCGGCAGCATGGCCTGCAGGCGGCGACGGGCGGGGCTAGTGGGCCGGCAGCATGGCCTGCAGGCGGCGACGGGCGGGGATAGTGGGCCGGCAGCATGGCCTGCAGGCGGCGACGGGCGGGGCTAGTGGGCCGGCAACATGGTCTGCAGGCGGCGACGGGCGGGGCTAGTGGGCCGGCAGCATGGCCTGCAGGCGGCGACGGGCGGGGCTAGTGGGCCGGCAGCATGGCCTGCAGGCGGCGACGGGCGGGGCTAGTGGACCGGCAGCATGGCCTGCAGGCGGCGACGGGCGGGGCTAGTGGGCCGGCAGCATGGCCTGCAGGCGGTGACGGGCGGGGCTAGTGGGCCGGCAGCATGGCCTGCAGGCGGCGACGGGCGGGGCTAGTGGGCCGGCAGCATGGCCTGCAGGCGGCGACGGGCGGGGCTAGTGGGCCGGCAGCATGGCCTGCAGGCGGCGACGGGCGGGGCTAGTGGGCCGGCAGCATGGCCTGCAGGCGCGCGAGGTGCCCGCGGCGATGGTCCCGCAGCGCGCGCGCGCAGCCCCCGGAGAGCGCCCGCAGCGCGCCACACCACGCGCGCGCGCTCTCCTCCAGCACGCAGCCGCCGCCCTCCGCGCGCACCGTCGCCTCCACCTCCGTCTCGTCTGCGGAGCGACACGCGCGTCAGCGGCTGGCCCGGCGCCGAGCGCGGCCGGCGCACCTACCGCACGCGGCGAGCCAGGGCAGCAGCGGCGGGTGCGAGCACACCGTGAGCGCGAGCGAGACGGCGTGCGCGGGCGCGAGCCCGTGCCGCGGGGCGCCGCGCGCCGCCGCGTGCACGCGCGCCTCGCCGGCGCAGCGCGGGCCGCACTCGAAGGACACGCGGTAGCGCCACTCGGAGTAGTTGCCGCGCTCCTCCTCCACGCGCCACGCGCCCCTGCGAGGGAGAGGGCGGGGTGAGCGCGGCGGCAGGGCGGCGGGGCGGCGGGCGGCGCGGCGGTACCGACGGCTGCGGCTGCGTGGAGAAGTCGGCCAGCAGGTGCGCGAGGCGGGCGGCGCGCGCGTGCGGCAGCGCGAGGCGCGAGTGGAGGCGTGCGGGCGGCGCGGGCGCGCGGGCGGCCACTAGCAGCGCGGCGAGCAGCGCGGCGCGCCGCCGCGACCACAGCCGGCGCCACTCCATCGTGGGCCGACCTGTTGGTACCAATGCAGTGTATGGCAACATCGTGACACCAGGCGAGCACTCCCGGACAGATAAAATCAAAATTCGCGAGTTGAAAGCAGACTCGCTCACTTCGTTCACTCGGTCAACTCTCTCTCACACACACACACGTAGTCTGCCCCGTGACATATCACATACTATATAACAAATACCTGGCACAGTATCACTCCCCCCACCGTGTGCACACTGCTCTGGCGGCCGGCCGCATGACGGCGTAGGTACACACGGTACACCATAAGTTAAGTACCTACACCCACATCGCCCTATAATAGGTACAATTTCTTGGGCCAATTCACCACGAACATTAAAAAATCACTTGGTCTATTTTGGAAGATACCTACATAATATTAAAATAACCCTTTTTCCTACCATTGTATATTATTGCAAAAAATATCTATCTCCCTGATGTTTCATACTTATCGACTAGGTACACGCGCCACAGAATAGGTACATACTTATTATATTAACTAGTTGATCCGCCCCGGCTTCGCACGGGTTGTTAATAATAACAACATACGTAAATCACAGTTAGTTTAATTTGCGCACAATATAAAGTACAATTTTAGGTAGGTTCATAATTGAAGTGGACGTGCGGTCACCCAGCGCCGGCCTTGCGGAGTGGGGCGGTAGTCCAAGCAGTCAGCTGGTGTAGCCCCGCGCACCGCGCTCCCCCTTCATCTCCATCAAACTTGTCTGCGCGTAGACACGGGTAAATTACTAAATCGTGGTCGAAAGGGATAAAAGCATCCTATGTCCGTCTCCTTTTTTAAGCTACCTCTCCACCAATTTTCTACCAAATCGGTTCAGCCGTTCTTGAGTTATAAATAGTGTAAGTAACACGAATTTCTTTTATATATATCCATATATCAGTGGTGGCCTGGTGGGTCGTTGACGCCATTACAGTCGACGCAACGAAACCGTTTATCATCAACTATAGACTAACTAGTTGATGAAACAGTTCAATATTCGACTAGTTTATGTCGTAGACGCTTAGACGATTTTCCCTATGCTGAGCGCTATAAGGCAAAAATCTACGTGTAATCCATAATAGCGCGTTCGATCTCAATTTATCATAATTATGTATAGATACCTACCTATATCTCCGAATCTCGAATTATGCCATCTTGGTGGACAAAGCATATATAATATTGACTGGCCCGACAGCTCAGTTGGTAGTAACCCTGCCTTCTGAACTATGGGTTGTGGGTTCGATTCCCACCCAGGACAAACATTTGTGTGATATATTATATTCTATGTATGTATTTACAAACAAAAAGTATTAAGTATTGTGTCAGTTATCTGGTTCCCATAGCACAAGCTTTGGGGCTAGATGGCATTGTGTGAGATGTCCTCACATATTATATTATTATGTTATATTATATTATATATTATATTGACAAATTTCTGAAGGATAAAAATTTAATTTAATGTACAATTCTAACAACTAATATGTTTAATTTATTATTGATATTTAATGACATGTATAATTGGACATTATTTATATTATTATATTAACAGGCACTTGATGAATTAATAAAATGAATTGGAATTTTGATATCCAAATGCTTGCATGTCTTAACGACGGAAATAGAGAGACTACCTATATATATATTAGAAGACCACAATTTTTGTAATAGGTAGATACCTATTTCGCAAGATAATAAATTGTTTAATCTTAATATATATATAAAATGCTTTGTGCGTACGTGTGTGACCGGTTTTCTTTATCACCGCCAATTCCAATCAACACCCCCGTGTTTCAAATTTCTGGAATGATCTAGAAAGTTTAAAAATTAATAATAACGGTTATCACCATTCTGGAACGTTCCAGAAAATTCTAAAAATTTCTGTAATGATGGCTTTTCGTTAGTTTAATCGTGTCCGCAGTAGAGTGAAGATCACTGGGAATCAAAAGTAACCAGTGCTTAAAACGATTCACGTGTTTTTGACAAGTAAAACAGAACAAACTTTTCGAAGGTTCTAGTGTTCCATATCTACATTAAAAATGTATCTTCATGTATTTTTTACACCATTAAACATGCGGTGTATATTTTAACCCGTGCAACGCCGGGTTTCGCAGCTAGTTGTTTATTATTTATTCAAAAAACTCGATATAATACCTAATGCATGAGGCGGAGTTCACGGATATTGTAAGGATAAGGATAGTACCCATCGACCTCCGCCGGTCCGCCTGCCGACTGGCGTGCACACCAACCTATATCGACCTCCGCCGGTCCGCCTGCCGACTGGCGTGCACACCAACCTATATCGACCTCCGCCGGTCCGCCTGCCGACTGGCGTACACACCAACCTATATCGACCTCCGCCGGTCCGCCTGCCGACTGGCGTGCACACCAACCTATATCGACCTCCGCCGGTCCGCCTGCCGACTGGCGTGCACACCAACCTATATCGACCTCCGCCGGTCCGCCTGCCGACTGGCGTGCACACCAACCTATATCGACCTCCGCCGGTCCGCCTGCCGACTGGCGTGCACACCAACCTATATCGACCTCCGCCGGTCCGCCTGCCGACTGGCGTGCACACCAACCTATATCGACCTCCGCCGGTCCGCCTGCCGACTGGCGTGCACACCAACCTATATCGACCTCCGCCGGTCCGCCTGCCGACTGGCGTGCACACCAACCTATATCGACCTCCGCCGGTCCGCCTGCCGACTGGCGTGCACACCAACCTATATCGACCTCCGCCGGTCCGCCTGCCGACTGGCGTACACACCAACCTATATCGACCTCCGCCGGTCCGCCTGCCGACTGGCGTGCACACCAACCTATATCGACCTCCGCCGGTCCGCCTGCCGACTGGCGTGCACACCAACCTATATCGACCTCCGCCGGTCCGCCTGCCGACTGGCGTGCACACCAACCTATATCGACCTCCGCCGGTCCGCCTGCCGACTGGCGTGCACACCAACCTATATCGACCTCCGCCGGTCCGCCTGCCGACTGGCGTGCACACCAACCTATATCGACCTCCGCCGGTCCGCCTGCCGACTGGCGTGCACACCAACCTATATCGACCTCCGCCGGTCCGCCTGCCGACTGGCGTGCACACCAACCTATATCGACCTCCGCCGGTCCGCCTGCCGACTGGCGTGCACACCAACCTATATACGTACGCAAACAACTGTTGATGCACGAATAATATCAATGAACGCGCTCAAATGCGCCGACGTCTGATTATGCACTCGTCAAGTTGGCACGCTCACAGCACACAGCACACTGGTCACAGAACACAGCACACCGGTCACTGGTCACGGAACCTCCGTGGGGAGGAGTGGCGGAGGCGGCGGGCGCGATAGCGACTTCCGCGGAGATAGCACTCGGCGGTGTCGTATCGCGCGACCTTCGTGCGGCCGGCGCAGGGACCTTCCATTCGGTGCTCGGCGTTCCTTTGATCTTTAGTTGTTCAATCCGTAGGCTCCCCCGCCGCGCCCGCTGCAGGCGAGTGCTATTCATGAAGCCGTCTCGCGGCCACACCTTCAACCAAGTATTCCAGCTGACCAACGCGACCCGCCCCCTACGCCGGTATCACAGACGCTCAGTCGCATCGCTGCTCAAGCAGAAATTTCATCCATCACTTGTAGATTTTGTGAGTGAAAGTTCTTGTTGTGCATCGATTGATAACTGCGCGTCGTTTGTCATTGGTCAGGTCCGACTGGCCGAGTGGCCCCGGACAGCCCCGGGGCCTGTCGTCGGGCGCTCGGAGCTCTCCTCAGGCACAGATGACATAACCGCAGACCGCCGCCAGCAGGCGCTGTTATTGACCAATTTAGAAATCTAAAAAAATCTTTTTGTATTTAAAGCGATGTTATTTATTTATTTTATTTATTCATATTAGGAAAACTTACAGCCAAAATACATATAAAAAGGTAAACTTGCAGTAAAAGAAACTTATTAGAGTTATTATACTTTCAGGTTGTTCCATAGATACTTCATCGAAATCGTTTCAGTAGTTTGGTTTTTAAATCCAAATTAGGTACCTACTTACTGAAAAAAAGAATTGATGATAATATCATCCAACTATACAGTAGGTGTTTATCAATATGGAACGATTGTAGTCGACTCGACCAGAATCTATTCTTTTTATTTACTGCTTCGGTCCACAGGACAGAACGCTCCAAGTACTCGTCCTCCGTACTGGGCCCCGGGCGGCCTTCCCACACTTCCCACACTAATGTGCACGTCGAACTAACAGCGCGCAGGTGGGAACACTTCGTTATCATAATAATTATAAGCTGGGTTTGTGTTGTTGTAAAAGAAAGTCTGATATTATGAAAATATTTTGCCTTATCGGCAATAAGTCACGGCTTCCAAGGTAACGCAGTTTCCGCGCCGATCGGGTTATACCTGTCTTGGGATAGATGCGGAGGCTCTGCCTGCACCAACGCGGGGCTCGTGGGTTAAAATTAAACAATTATTATCAAAAATATTACAGCTAGTTTATTCATCAGGCTCGTTCCTAAGTAGACACGTCACCGGTCCCGGCCCCGGACTTAGTACCGGCCCGGCCCGGTCCCGGTCCCGTAACAATTTGTTATAAATTCATAATAATTAATTTGACTTTAAATACAATACGGATAAATGCACTTTAAACAATATGACGAGAGAGTGCCCGATTGTTATTCATTCGTTAATCACTACAATTATGCTAAAACCTTGCTTTAATAGCTTATCAGATCAGAAGTAGGTACCTGCACGGTCATTATAACTTCTATGTCCCACTTGAACCCCTTACACTAGATGGCGTAATACAATCACTTCTCTAAAATAATTGAGAACAAAGAGGTAAAACTTTTGGTCAATTTTTTTTAGGTTGTGTAATACTGGGGTAAGGGTATGAACGGAAGAATCTATTTACGTAACTAGTTACCAAAAGTAAAAAAAACAGGCTTTACGTTCCTGCTTAGTAAAATAAGAAGTTTATCCGTTTCTATAGCTGGTTACAACTAATGATTAAAGTGACACACAGTTCCATGTACACGGATCAATATTACTTTCACAGCTAATTATGAATGTACGTAAATGGACCGAAGGTCAAAAATACATCTGAAAGAAAGAAAATAAATGTATTCAAGTTCACATCTAAAGTAGGCGATAGGCCCCCTTTCACATCTCGTTCGAATCCCGGCTTAACTAAATAAATAACTGATCCTGGATATCGTGGCACATCAACTTATAATCACCATCGCCATCTCTCGGTAGGTGCGAGGCTCCCGAGCCTGGCGCTCCGACGTAGGTGGCAAGTCTGTCGGTCTTTTACAGATTACACCACGGGAATGCGCACAAGAACTGCATGATCTAAAACTACTAGTAACTAATCCAGGAGTAGTTAGTCCAGACATCGTGGGGAACCAAATAAATAGTACTAGTTATCGTGATGAGTACCGATCGCGGCCAAGGATGAGCCGGTTTCCCCGAGGGAGGCCCAGGATCGGGCCTGGAGACACGAGCTCGGGCGGTACAATCCCGAGCGATGACGTAGCTCGTTCGCACCGAACCTAGAACTCGAGCTCCAGGAAAACGTACAGCCAAATCAATTAAACGCGCCCCATTTCACGCGTCATCCACAACACCATTACACAATAAATACTGTACTTATGCATTTATATTCACAACCGTTACGCGAGTGGAGCGGACAGCGCTACCGGCGGCGGCGGCGCCCCTTGCGGTACCCCTTGCCGTACCAGCCGCCGGGCGCGTCCGGCGCGGCGGGCGGCTCCGGCGGGGAGGGGGGGCGCGCGGAGGGGGGGCAGCAGGCGCACAGGCGGCGCGCGCGGCGGGGGCGCGCGGCGGGCGGCGTGAGGCGCGGGGGGCCGTACCACTGGCAGCGCCGCGCGCGCAGGCGCCGCGCGCACCACTCGCACTCGGGCGCCGGCGCCGCCGCGGGCGCCAGGATGGTGTGCAGCCCCGGGTACAGCGAGCCGCGGCACAGCAGCACGGCGCGCGCGATGATGGCGGCCGCCAGCGACCCCGCGCGCTCCTCCTCCGACACCGGCGCTTCCGTCTTGGGCTCCAGCTTCAACTCGAGCTTCGGCTCGAGCTTGGGTTCGAATGTCGGCTCGAGAACCGGCGAGCGCTCCAGCAGGCGGCGCAGCTTCGACTGCTCCTCGAGTGCGCCGTTCCGGGCCTCGAGCGGGTCGCATCGCGTCGCGCAGCCGTTCGTCTCCGCGCCGCCGTTGATCCCCTTGTCCAGGGCGCACCCGTTGAGCGCGTCCCGCCGCGGGATGCGCACGCGGCGCAGCGGGGAGGGCGCGGGCGCGGGGGGCGCGTGCTCCGGCCGCAGCAGGATGCTCGCCTCGCCGCACTGCATGCTCACCTGCAACCCGCGGCGCGGGGTTAGCGCGGGGGGTGCCAGGGGCGGGGGCGGGGACGGAGGCGGGACGCTCACCCGGAAGGCGCACAGGCGGTCGGCGCGGCGCAGGCGGTCCGCGAGGCGGCGCAGCGGCAGCTCCTCGTCCGAGTCGGAGGCGGAGGGCGAGCCGAGCTCCTCCGCGGAGGAGGGCGGCGCGGGGCGGTCGGGCGGCGCGGCGGCGAGCCACTGCAGCGGCGGCGGCGCCGTGTGGCGCTCGGGCGGCGCCAGCGGCTCGGCGTGCGCCAGCAGCGGGTCGCGCGCGGGGCGGTAGCGCGGCACGCGCAGGCGCAGGCGGCGCGCGACGGCGCGCATCACGTCGTCGCAGCGCGCGTTGATCTTGAGCGCGGCCACCGAGTCCTTGGGCGTCCACTGCAGGTTGACGATGTAGAGGCGCGGGCGCTCGCGCGGCGGGCGCTGCATGCGCCACAGGCGCGGGTAGCGGCGCAGCACCTTGAGGCTGGAGCCGAGGCACAGCACCACGTCGGCGCGGGCGGCGTGCCGCAGCGCGCCCGCCCAGTTGAGCGGCCAGGCGGCGGCGCCGCGCTCGCCGAAGTGCACGATGGAGTCGTGCAGGTCGGCGCCGCACGCGTGGCACAGGCGGCCCGTGGCGTGGTGGTGGCGCGCCGTGCGCGCGGTGGTGTCGAAGGCGCGCAGGTAGACGCGGCGGCAGGCGGCGGCGGCGCAGCGCTCAGCGTACATGTTGCCGTGCAGCTCGGCGAGCGCGCGGCGCGGCGTGCCGGCGCGCAGGTGCAGCCCGTCGCAGTTCTGCGAGACGAGGAAGCGCAGCGTGCCGCGCGCGCACAGCGCCGCCAGCGCCATGTGCGTGAAGGTGGGCCGCGCGCGCGCCACGTGCACGGGCGGCACGCGCTCGCCGCGGCGCAGGCGCGTCCACACGCCGCGCGGCCCGCGGTAGTCGGGGATGTCGGCCGCCGTGCTGACGCCCGCGCCCGTGTACACCTGCAGCGCCCCATCCCCGTTAGCGAATCGCCATTTTACTTACAAAAAATTATGTATGTGGGTATTTGCAAAACTAGACTTCCATAAAAATAGGTTGTTAAGATAAAACGGGTCTATTATTATACACACAAAAATTATCAAAACATTATTTTATTTTGACTAACCTCAACGTTTCGACCAAGTTACATTGGCCATGGTACGAGGGGACTTCGATAATTTTTGTGCACAAATAGACCCGTTTTATATTGCGAAAGTTTAAAAAGTGTTTCATAAAAATATATTACAAAAGTGACAAGTGGCGACAATAGACCAACAGCAGCCGAATTGTACGGTAGTGGCTGTTACGGCAATGGCTTTGACTTTATCTTTAAAGATGTACCAACTTACAGAAGTAGCAATGTCAAACCTACAATATGATACAGTATGATATAAGTGAATTAACACAGCAAAGTTTACTATGAAGTTAATGTCATTGATGATTGCAAACAATTGTAACTAAATGATTCAATCAATTACATACAAAATTGTGCTTTGTATGTGCACTGAAAGAAAAGGAAGGGAAATTAAAAAGGATAGAAAAAGACAGGCAATTTATTTTTTAATAAAATTGTTGTTTTGTTTACTGATTTATTTATATAATAAAAACATCAAATATTCTTGGACATTTCACAAAGTACCATCTAGCTCCAAACTAAAGAAAGCTTGTAGTATGGGAACCAGATAACTATAATATAAATACAATATAAACACACATACACAGAACAAACATTGATATTTATCGCAACCTGAAGTTCAGAAGGCCGGGTTACTAGTGACCATCAGTAATATATCAAGTAATAGGTATCAAGTAACATATGATCCTACAAATGATCAATAAATCAAGCAAACTTTGCTCAAAATACAAGATTCCAATCGGCAAACAAAACAGGTGCTTCCACAACATGCTAAAATTACAGTGACAAAGAATGACTGGAAGCAGCACATGAATGAACGGTCAATGGGCGGGCGGTACTCACGACGAGGTGCTTGGCGTCCCGCAGCGCGCGCGCCAGGCGCCGGCATTTGTCGCGCAGCACGCGCGGGCTGTCCTCCACCTCCCGCGCGCGCTCGGCGGCGGCGGCGCGGCGCGAGGCGGCGGCCGCGCGGCGCTCGGCGGCGGCCGCACGGCGCCGCTCGGCCGCCGCCGCCAGCCGCGCCGCCGCCCGCTCGGCCGCGCGCGGCTCGGCCGCCAGCCGCGCGCTCGACCGCAGCGCGCGCGCGGCCCGCTCGCCCTCCACTGCATCCTGCGCCCTGGACTCCGTGCTGTGGATGTAGACGGTGGACCCGGCGATCGTGCCGGTTCCGGATGCCACCGAACGCGCTCCTCGGTTTTGGATTTTTATTTTAGTTATTGGAACATTTTACTATACCACACGCGCGACTCAAAACATTGTACATTGTACAATATAATACATACAAACCCACACTTTGATTTGAAAAATTACAGAATGACAGATACGCCAGACTGACAATCGGTCTCGTATTATTCAATGTCATTTCAATATACTCTATGGTTACAGGTAATACTACAGACTACTAACAAGTGACAAATAAATGCTAACTGCCATTGTTACGTAGAATAATTAATCAAGGATTAACCACATCAAAGATTTTTTTCAGTGAGAGCTATAATAGCCTAAGAGCCGGTATACCCCAAGTCAGACATTCGTTATTTTATAAAAGCTGAAAGTTGGTCAGCGCATACTCCAAACACAGGTGAACTGTTATGATGTTTGGGTTACCGTGGCTTTCATTTGTGGTTGCATTCCATAATTGTTGATTTTATACATCCTAAGTCTAGTATCTAATAAAGTTGCGTGCTGAATGCCACCAATTTTATGCACTCACACTGAAAATAACATAAGTTTTGGAAAATAATAAAAAGGTTAACGCGATTTTTTTCGTTTTTATGTTTTACAAAAAATAGTCTTAGTTAATCACTGAATAAATATTTTTTGAATGATATTTTCAATATTTTAGTTACCTACAAATTGACGTTGAGGGAATTTATCAAGTTCGATTTCCGGTTGAGGCGTCGTTTGAAGTCGGATTGCGGAAGAGTTCAAGTAATATTTTGTAATTTGTTTGGTGCATAAATAAATTACAAAGCTTGACCTATGTTATACAGCGAATTCTGTGACTTCAGTAGTATCATAGTATCACATATCAATAGTATCATAAGTCTCACACCTGAGTATCACAGTTTTACGAAGCTCGACTTTATTTTTTGTTTTTGTTTTGGCTCCACACTTTTGTGTATTTAGCCAATGTCAAGTAACTTGACACTGGCTAAATACACAAAAGTGTGGAGCCATACAAAAAAAAAAACTACTCTTAAATTTATTGTCAATTTCATTTCATGTCATGTTGTCAACGTCAAGATACCATCAACATTGAATGTCAAGTTGACAATTGTCTTTTTCGAAGTCTGACAGGTAGAGTTTAGTTCTAATTCTACGAAATATTTTGTAAATCCTTATAAATCCACAAATATTGCTTAATTAAACAGTGATTCGTAATTTCTGATACCATTAGGTTGCAGTGATCTCAACTTCTACATAAAGATTTTAAAGTTATAAACATTTTATTTCAGTGCGAGACATCTATCGTATTGTCATCACACCATGGTAAGTAATCTGCGGTTACATATCACAATTTATATTTTGCTGATTTTATTAATTATTGAGTATTTCAATACTCAATAATGTATTGTTGTAATGTATATGTTTAGAGCATATTTTATCTCGATTTAGAGGTGTTGTAACGATATCAATAAAACTAGAAGTGGCAGCTAGTCTGTCAAGCATCATGTTATTTGGTACAAAAAATGTTTTGTACTGTTTCAGCCGCGTGAAATTAAAGACATCAAAGACTTCCTGCTGAAGGCGCGCAGGAAAGACGCCAAATGTAAGTTCTTCCATACAAATAAAGTAAAAAATAAAAAGTTGTACCTACTTCATGCTACTGCCTGAATTATACTTTCATCTACTAAATATTATAAATTCACTGATATTAAACCCACCTACTAAACAAAACGTCAACAATATAGTTCATATTTCTGCCCTGTTTGATTGTATAGAAACTAAAAATATTTTATGTTATTGTTAAATAATGCCATTACTACAATCCTGTATCAATAAGCTGGTTCATCAATAATTATTCTTGCTCAATATGATTTCAAAGTCCAAGTCAAAAGATTTATTGCAAATAGGTTATTTTTAGCACTTTTAAAAGTCAAAATTATGTTTGGTAATTTAAATTAAGTTATTGTACATACATCAAATGAGATTGAGTTGGTGCATGCTGTATTTCAATCCTATGTAAAGCTATAATATTTCTTTTATTTTCATTAGTCATTAAGCAAGAAACTTATTATTTAAATTATTTATTTGTTTATTTTAACTTAGTATCAACACTTATAACACACAATAGATGGCGATTCAATGTGGAATATATTTAATAAGGATTTATTAAGAATTAATTTTTGAACAATACAACTAAAAACAAGATTGCTTGATAAAATGCAATTCAGGTATGAAAGACATAAGTGTAGGCTATTTTTAAGAGGAGAAGAAACAACACTTGTCCAAGTGTATTGAAACTTCAGGGTGGGTCGGCTAAGATAGAAGATAACAGATGTTACACTTCATACTACATCTTTTAACTGCTCAAAGTAATAACTACTGTGCTCCATAAATTGGCAGCAGACATTATCTGAAAAATTTGTTTAGTAATAGTTCTGTGCTAAAATGAATTGATGTAAATATTGAGTCCTAGTATTTGATTGACTAGTATGTGGACCTTTCCACATACTAGTCAATTCTCAATTCAGTTGGATGGGTCCACTTTACCAGCTAATGAAGCATTGTTACTATCTTATGTGAGGTTTATTTAAGATGAGAAAATTAAAGAAGAAGAATTATTATTTCCCAGAAAATTATGAGAAGGATGCAAAAGAAGAAACCATAATTAATACACTAGAAAAGAATATTAATAAATAGAATGTGATTCAAACATAATGGTGGCTTTATACAATTGACAATGAATGAGGAAATAAAAATCAAATTTAAAAATGGCTAAATCTAATCCCGCTATAATTGTACCTTGATCATACTTATTAATGTGGCAACTTGCAACTAAAAATCATTAGATTTATTTTGTAATTAAAATTGTTTGTCGACGACAGCTTCTGTGGTGTGGTGGTTGAGCCGGTCAGGTCATATACCCGGAGGTGGTGGGGTCGATTCCCATAGGAGGATAAGTATTTGTTTACAGAAAAAAAATCGCAAGTACTTGTTCAGAGTTGTCCCTAGACACAGAATCCTAGTTAGGATCCAGGATCTATGTATGTGAACATTAGGAGTTATAATCTATACTTTTTAATGTTATAAAATAAAGTGCTTTATCGCCTATCGCGATTATGCCGCTTGGGTTTTTTAAATTAATACTAGGAGTAAGATACTCTTATATTATATTATGATTTTGCGTTTTAACAATTGCTCACATCAGTAAAAAAGTCTGGGTTAGAATGTAAGTTAAAACTCCAGGCTCCAGGACACCAGTAAGTGGACGGTAGATGAAATAAGGTTTAGAACCTCTGCTATCCACACTAATGTAATGGCCATTTGTTGATTCAGTAGGTATGTAGTGCACTTGCAAACCAAAAACGATAGTCGCACATAACATACCTACTTGGTGAATATTTAGATTATACAAATAGTCATCTTACTAGTTGTGTTTTTGATAAATTGTTTGATGTTTTGCAGCGGTCAAGATAAAGAAAAACCCGGAGAATGTGAAGTTCAAGGTGCGCTGCTCCCGCTTCCTGTACACGTTGGTCATCACTGACAAAGAGAAGGCAGAGAAACTAAAGCAAAGTTTGCCACCAGGTATACCTTTGTTTTTCTTCATTATTTATATTACAACATGCAAAGTCCATATTTCCTTCAGGTGGAAAATTCTGTGTGAAAATTGGGAGTTTGTAGCTAAACAAGGTCTTATAGTAAAACAACAACATGAGATGACATGCTATGGTCAAACAACCATTCATAATGACCTGAGTAGCATACACTGCTACTAGAAATCTTTGTCCTATCCATTCCTACTGTTACTCCCTACACCCTACATAAGCTTACCTTTAAAAGTTTAAACAGTAAAGTTCTTTTCACCTAACAAGCTCAGAAAGATTCTATTTATCATTCGAAATGCATAAGTACATTATATGGTCTATAGTAGGAAGTTTAAAAAAATCGAAGTTTTGTATTATTTATGTAGATACACATACATTTTTAAATGTGGCATCGCAATCCTATCACATTCATTCACAATATGAAGCTAATGTTAATGGTGCTTGGATGATTTCTTACTATTTTTCCTTAGAAATTGTAAAGTGACAGTGACTATGTGACCTGAATGCAATCCTCTGAAAATGTAAAGTGACAGTGACTATGTGACCTGAATGCAATCCTCTGAAAATGTAAAGTGACAGTGACTATGTGACCTGAATGCAATCCTCTGAAAATGTAAAGTGACAGTGACTATGTGACCTCAATGCAATCCTCTGAAAATGTAAAGTGACAGTGACTATGTGACCTGAATGCAATCCTCTGAAAATGTAAAGTGACAGTGACTATGTGACCTGAATGCAATCCTCTGAAAATGTAAAGTGACAGTGACTATGTGACCTCAATGCAATCCTCTGAAAATGTAAAGTGACAGTGACTATGTGACCTGAATGCAATCCTCTGAAAATGTAAAGTGACAGTGACTATGTGACCTGAATGCAATCCTCTGAAAATGTAAAGTGACAGTGACTATGTGACCTCAATGCAATCCTCTGAAAATGTAAAGTGACAGTGACTATGTGACCTCAATGCAATCCTCTGAAAATGTAAAGTGACAGTGACTATGTGACCTGAATGCAATCCTCTGAAAATGTAAAGTGACAGTGACTATGTGACCTCAATGCAATCCTCTGAAAATGTAAAGTGACAGTGACTATGTGACCTCAATGCAATCCTCTGAAAATGTAAAGTGACAGTGACTATGTGACCTGAATGCAATCCTCTGAAAATGTAAAGTGACAGTGACTATGTGACCTGAATGCAATCCTCTGAAAATGTAAAGTGACAGTGACTATGTGACCTCAATGCAATCCTCTGAAAATGTAAAGTGACAGTGACTATGTGACCTGAATGCAATCCTCTGAAAATGTAAAGTGAGAGTGACTATGTGACCTCAATGCAATCCTCTGAAAATGTAAAGTGACAGTGACTATGTGACCTCAATGCAATCCTCTGAAAATGTAAAGTGACAGTGACTATGTGACCTCAATGCAATCCTCTGAAAATGTATAATCACATAACAGAGCAGCTGCACTGTGGCCAGTGTGATTGCACAAACATTTATTTATTAATAATATAAACGCATTTGCAATTATAACATATTATCAAATATTCATCAGTAATAAACATCGTCAACTAAATAAATGGAATTTATGGACAGGGGGTAATCACAGAGACATCAAACATTTGATCTAGGGTCATAGGACTCACAAAATCTAATGTTGATTGCCCGGCAGGGTCCACGATGAACTGTTATTTTAAAAAAAGTATCTACACCTGTAAACAACATTGTGGAATGCAAATAAAAATTGATATTGAAATGTTAATAATAAATTTAAAATAATAGGCCACTTATCGCAAAAAACATCACAGTCTGGATAAGTACTAAGGAATGCGTTGAGATCACTCATGATGCGACATAGCGGCGTGTGTCGTCTGTGTTTTGTACGACTACGGCAGGTGTGGAAGAGCTTGAAGAACACTAATTTAATATAGCTGTTTTTCTTGCACTTGGCATTTTCCTTGCTTTAGTGAGGAGAAAAATTGTGTTTCGCTCGGCAGCAAAGTTATTCCGTGTCTCTTTTACCTTTGAATGTGTCGTTACGCTCGGGATTCTATATTATTCTATATTAACTTTAATCAGACAGTTTGTGTGTAGAATTTGGTACTTATCTGTGAAACATTAACTAGCCATATAACAGAAGCACCTCAAGCACCCGAATTGTACTGCATTGATATAATATGTTGTCTCTTGTTGCAGGTCTGCAGGTTAAAGAAGTTAAATGATGTGACTTAGGAAATAAAAAATATAAAATCTATATTGGAGTATCATTATTTATAATTGAAGGACTGAGATCAAAAAGGGTTTAACTGATTTTTGACACAAATGACTTATCGGGGGTATCGTTGGATTCAGCGTGAAATTATCTACAATAATACATTCTCAAAATACCGATATGAGGCTTAAATCTCGAGATTTTCAGTCTAAAAACGGTTTATCTGACACAGGAATACAGTTCGCTTAGCATAAAAACATTATTATATTTATTATATTATACCAGTGGTAGTGCGTAAAACCCTTAAAGCTCTTGATTTAAGCAAGTCAGCTGGACCAGATGCCTTACCAGCTATTTTTTTAGTCAATTGTGCCGATGAGCTAACAAAGCCGGTAACCTTGCTGTTCAGAAGATCTTTAACAGAGGGTGTCGTACCCTCTCTGTGGAAGTCTGCATTTATTTCGCCCATTCACAAAAAAGGTGCTAAGGACAAAGTTGAGAACTATAGACCTATATCCAAGCTCTGTCTCCTGGCTAAAGTGTTAGAGCGTATAGTTTATAATCAGCTGTATAGTAGCCTACTCTCTAGTTTAAGTCCGCATCAGCACGGCTTTTTAAAAGGTAGATCTACAGTGTCCAATTTGATCTTATTTACTGACTATATCTCCAAGCGTATGGACGGTGGTGGGCAGGTGGATGCTATCTACACAGACTATAGTAAAGCCTTTGACAGAATCAACCATGATATCTTACTTAGGAAGCTTCTCGACCTTGGCATTAGTGGTGACTTATTCAGATGGTTCTCATCCTATGTCTTAAACAGAACTCAGGCTGTAGTTCTGGGTGGTTTTATTTCGTCCTGGATGGTAGTCCCATCCGGTGTTCCCCAGGGATCACTACTGGGTCCCCTGCTGTTTGCGTTGTTTATTAATGACATTGGTGCTTGTTTTAAGTACTCAAATTTTCAACTATTTGCGGATGATATGAAAATTTTTAGAGCTGTTAATGATCATGATGATGCTGAACTTTTGCAAGAAGATCTGTTTAGAATAGTTAGCTACTGTACAGCTAACAACCTAGAATTAATTATAGCTAAGTGTCTTGCAATCAGTTTCACCCGCAACAAGCGTCCCATTGAATATGGTTACTCCATAGCAAACCAACCTCTGTCGCGATCTTATGTCACTAGAGATCTTGGTGTATTCATTGACAGTAAGCTCACCTATGAGAACCATATTGATCATATCGCAAAAAAGGCCTCCTCAGCCCTAGGATTCATTATGCGTAATGCTAGCTCCTTCAAATCAATGAAAACGGTAAAGATATTATACTGTGCTTATGTCCGTAGCCACCTCGAGTATGCGTGTCAAGTATGGAATCCTAATTATAATGTATACACTCTTTTAGGCTAGAAAGGATTCAAAAAAAGTTCACAAGATACTTAGGTTATAAATTTAAAATACGACGGGACACTTACGAAAATCGTTGCGTTCGATTTCATCTTCTACCACTTGCAACTCGTAGAAATATTGCAGATATAAGATATTTACTGAAATTAGCACAGTCTAAGGTAGACTGCCCCGAACTAGTGTCTAAGACTTCTCTTAACGTTCCACATCGTCACTCTCGTCCTAAAAACTTGCTTCACGTTCCATTTGCACGCACTGTTCATCGCCAGAACTCTTATATTTTGCGATCTTGCACAGCTTTCAACAAACTCATGAAGTCTGATCTTTCGACCATAGACTTATTCACAAGTAGCATAGCGTCAGTGAGCAAGGCACTTTCCCTTAAGGATTGTGTCTCGCCTTCGTCGTTCGACAATTTGTAAATCTTTTATTTAAGTAGTTATAATTGCATATTAGGCTATCTTTGTTGTTGTTTGTTGCTGTTCTTCTATCTTTATAATTAGTTAAGATAAGATAAGATAATTTTTATTGCCAAAAAAATTATATGTTACAATTTGTTCAACACAGTGCAAGAATATACATTTCCTTCAAACTATACTTAACTATGAGCCCCAAACTAAGCACGAAGCCTGTATCTTGGGACTCTGATGTAAATTATCCTAACATAAATATGGAGAAACACAGTAAACTAAAGATAATTTTGTGAGTGGCAACAATAAAAACAAACTTTAGGACTAAAATTTAAAAAAAAAATCATAGGTACGCTAAATAAGTACTTATGTAGAAACTAATTGAATCATTAATTATTACGAACAACCAAAGAATGAACCTAAAATATTACAAAAGAAGACCACAGAAGGTGATCGATACTAAAGGTAAGAAAATTAAATCTATATTATTAATGGTTATTGTAGGACATAAGTATGAGGGTAAGTGTGCATGTGAGTGTGTTTGTGTGTGTGTGCGGGATAGGGCAGAGGGGTATGTGTGGTGTGAGTGAGAGAGAAAATGTAGTGGAGAGAGGATGTGTGTGGGTAAATGTGCTCTTATACGTCATATTTAAGGGGTAACATAACAAAGTAATTAACCGAGGTTATCTTGATGACTGTTAGATTGAACAGTGGGTTCATTCTAACGGTGATAAAGATTAGGTTAGATAGGAGTTATATTAAATCTTCTGTTTCAGCATAGGTGAGTGTGAGTAGCCACTTTTTAATTATTTGCTTACAAGCAAAGTTAGAAACATTTTTAATTTTACAAATTCTGCTAACCTTGTTGTAGGTGTTTGGGAGTGAGTAAGACGGACAACGCCTTGCTAATAGTGAAGAAGTGTAAGGTAGCGGAATCCTATACGTCCGTTTCGCTACAATTTCATCATGGTCTGGGCGTTTTCTTAAGTAACGATGAGACCGGAGTACCGCATTTAATACAAAGAGTTGACGAACACGCAATACCTTGAACTCATCGTACAAAGTATCTGTCGAAAATCGAAATGGTCTGCGTAACAAAACCTTTATTAGTGCCCTCTGTGCCCTCTCGATTTTTATAAAGGAACTCTTTCCAGCACTGCCCCAAACAGAGATACAGTACTGAATGATGGACTGGCACAATGCTAGGTATACTTGCCTCAACAAGTTGTGGAGGCTTTTAATTGGCTCTTCAAAGTTATGTCATTATTTAGTTTTTTATGATAGCTGTAAGCCCCCCAAATAAAGTAAAATAAATAAAATAAAATAAATAATATATTTTTACAGTAATTGTACTAATTAGTACTATATTTTGTTTTTAAAATAGAATTAACACATTTTCTAGCAACTGAAACTTACATAAACCTTTTCTATGACATAAAACGCACTCTACATTAAAATGAGGCCGTTGAAGTTTAAAGTCAATTTTCTCGAAACTATCAATTTGACAGTTAAACCCTTTTTATTCTCACCCCTTGAATTATTTACCCTGTGCACTACAAATATTAGGTAAAGCTTGAATTATTATAACGCGCGTCACCAGAAAAACCATTCTGTGATATATAGCTTTGTGACTAGCTTAGTTAACCAATTACTTTGGTTTGTACATCGAGGCGAGGGAAGGGTTAAATTAACTGCACAAAACGGGGAAGGAATGAAGACGAGCTGGTCATTATGTTGATGTTAAGAGTCACGGCTACAGTGCCGCTAATGCCCGTCTACACTGAAGTTCGCGCTTACCTCAAGCCCTCGGTTTCTTGTAAACCTTTGTTAAACTGAGCCAAGCCAACACCAAATAACGTTCATTGGTTGAAGACAGACGGTGATAAACAGGCAACCAATGAGTGTTTAGCGTTTGGTGTACTAAATTGACATGAGTTTAACACGTACGAGAGCCCGCGGGAAAACGCTTAAACTACGCTAAAAAATAAAAATAAAGCTTCGCGTGATACTACATAGCACGTCTTGTCCCAAAGCGCTGCCTAAGGTTGAGTACTATAGAACGTGAGATCAGTATCCAGCCTGTTATAACCTCAACCTAAGAGTATAAAACTTTTCTATTCTCTCTGTTTGAGTATTGTCAGTTTGATTTGTTTTGTCATATTATAATATTTACTTCAACTATGTGGTTTATTTTACAGCCCTAGTAAGATTATTCGCATGTACATTCGCGCTGGTGAACTGAACGAAAGACCCTCAAAGTCGGTCGACGCAGATCGGTCAATATTAGGACGTTTCATGTATGGTCCCAAACTGCCACTATTACAAAGAAAATGATAGAATGGATTGCGTGGTGCACCTCGGTCGGCGTGAGTAGCGGGAGCGGGCGGCGGCGGCGGCGGCGCGCGTCTCGCGGTGCTCCGACCCGACTGGAGGGAGAGTGAAGCGCCAGTGTGTCGCCGGCCGCCGCCGCCGACGGACGGGTGTAAGCGGGGTGTGTGTCGCGGAGTGCGGTTCCACGGGCTGTACACGTGAATGTGAACTGGCAGCGGCAGCCGACCACAGCGACGAATAAGTATTATTTTAAAACTTAATTTGGCAAAACTTTTCAATAAGAATATTCATTCTACTTATGAGCCGGAAATTTAGGTTGGATTTCAATTAAAACTACTGCAACGATTTTTAAAAATTGTTAATATTTTGCAATTCAAATAAAGTCTCGTAAGCAAAAGGTATTAAATTTTAAGTAGATAGAGGTCGCTTATACCGATTGATTCCAAAACTATACCTACTTCTTTCCATTGAGCTCCTCAAACGATATTGATACGTATAAAAGTACCTACCAATAAGAAAAAATACCATTAGGCGTCAGTACTCGTTGCTTCTGGTAAAATTAGAGACTCCCTTCGATAACATTTTTTTTATGAAATAAAGTTTGGTATCTACCATTTATTTGCAAAATAACTAAATATTGTTTGACAAGTTATTTTAGGTTTAGGTTTAAGATATTTATTTCACTTAAAGAAAGAAAATTTATTTTGCAAGGGAATAAAAAGTTTAATAAGAAAAGTACAAAAGAACGTCGCTTTCACAGTTCTGTCTCAAACCGGCCCCAACTCAGCGTTGTGCTAGTTGTTACGAACTGGCGCTGGTCTTCCGTTGGGACCGTTCAGTGAAGCCACGGAGCAGGCATTTAGACAGTTACCCTCCCATGTAGGTACTAAAGCTTCAAGATTCGAGAACTATTCTTAAATCTGACTTAATAATTATCGTCACCGAGCATAGCGTGATCGGTCAAGCCGCGGCGGTGCTTGTAGGCGGCCATTCGATCGTATACATATTCTGAGCTAAAACTTAATTTACACATCATCACGTCAACAGCCGGAAGACGTCCACAGTCACCATCTGGTCACCACGATGGGCAGACGCCGGCTTTTACGGCACCCACGGGAAGAGATGGGGTGGTCCGGTGGACGCGCCGCCGCGCCGAGACCGCGCGGCTAGTTGCGGCAACTTAATTTGGTACAAAATCTTTTATCTCGCGTTTAATTAAAATGTCTAGGAACCGTCTGCCAAATGTCCGCGCGCGTACAGTGGACGATGGACAACAACCGTGATTAAATACTGAACTGCAAACAAGGATCAGCTTTGAAATATTGACCCAATTTAAAAAAAAGTGTAATTGATTGTTTTTTTTTAACTCGCGATTACGAAACGAACAAGGATTATTAATAATAAAATAAAGGACACTGGTGAAGCGACTTAACTGTTAATTACATATAATTATTATTATTTCTACAATTTTAACTACTTTCTACAATTTTTTCTACTTATTATGGAAAACACTTTATCTATGCTTGCATTGGGAGTAGGCGCCCTCTATGGGGGATATCACCCTTGCTTCATTGGAAGCTCAAAAGATGGCGTTAGCAGTAACAATTCCAGGAAGTAGAACAGGCCTATGATTGGCTATTCGAAAGAACAGGCCTATGATTGGCCATTCGAAGGGGCAGGCCTACATGGCATTCTCGTTTTGATTCCCGTGTAATCAATTGCGCTGTTCCAAGTAATTAATAGTTTTGGTGGTCAAAAATTCAACCTTTGTGCCTGAGAACAGTCTAGTTTGTGTGATACCCAACCATTTAGCGACTGCATACGGAGTTACTCCAGAATAAACAGGATCTACACGATTTATTCGAATTACAAAGTCGCCGGCCGGCGGCCCAGAAAACTTGGGCCTGAGGATCTACTGGAAGTACCGGGAGACGGTGATCTGCTGTAATTCACATCTGCGAGTACCTGGTGAGATGCTGGATGGTTGAACTGGTGAGTGGGCAAATCTCTCTTAATGCACTGTGTTGATATACGTGTTTTTCCATAATAGGGAATTCAATAGTTTTTTTCTTTTTCCCTGTACGCAAGTACACACGGTGTGGCTATTTACACGCCATACCATTTTGTTGGTCCATCGAGCACGGATAGGTATAATTATTAACCTACCAGTGAATTTTTAAGGATTTTATACGTAATTTGCTCGTTAAATTCCGTTATACCAGCACTACCCTCGGTAGATAAAAAATATATATTTTGCATTTAGTTCATGTTTTTACGTAAACTTTTGGTAAAACATTGTTCTTATTAATAAACCGTAGATATTGCATAAGTTATTTGTAAAATCTTATGTTTAATTGCTAGATAAAACTAAATTATATTTTTTGCTCCTACCGCCATAACTAAAAAATTGGTGATCTCGGCTACGTTGTTCCCGCCATATTTCTAGTATTGTTAAATATCCGTTAAAATTTAAATTCTTGCAAATAATTATAATTTTTAAGTTATTGCAATTAATTAATTAACATGGCGGAACCAAGTCAAGAAGCTAACTTAGTTCTGTTGGAACACAAAAGAGAATCATTATTCAAACGAATTAATCGTTTGTATAATATAGCAAAAAACATAACTTCCTTTGAGTCAAGTTCAAGGTCGAATGAGAGCTTCATGACCGAGTCAGAAAATGTTGATGATATTCGTGGAAGGTTTGAGTCTATTGTAGATCAGATTAACGTATTAAAAATTTCATTGAAACCTGGTTCGATACCTGATTATGCTTGTTTAGATTCATTCGAAGACTTGTATAATCGCGTGAAACGCACAAGAAACAAAATAAATAATGATTCAACTAAGTTGCCATCACGATCTATTAATAGCGAATCGAAAACTGCGATCGTTAAGATTAAATTGCCGCCTCTTGTGATTCCCAGTTTTGATGGAAAAATTGAAAATTGGCCTGTTTTCTACGAGTCTTTTAAGGCTAACGTACACAAGAACGATCAGCTGTCTGATTCACAGCGTATGCAGTACTTAGTAGGTAATCTTACGCACAATGCGTTGAAGGTTCTCGCAGGGGTCGTTCCGACTGGTGATACATATCCTATCATTTGGAATAGTCTAGTGAAAAAATACCAGGATAAGCGTGCGTTAGGTACATACTACCTGAACAACATACTGGACTTGAAGAGTTGTTCTCATAATGCAAATAGTCTGGAGACGTTCGTGGAAAGATACTCTGCGTCGATCTCAGCTCTAAAGCAGTTAGATATACCTGACTTAACTGACTTTATTATTTTGCACTGTGCTATTCGAAAGATAGATTTCCAAACTGCTCAAGCCTTTGAAATGTCTGTTCGAAGTACAGAGATACCTACCTCGAAGGATTTAATAAACTTTGTTCAAGATCAAGTTAAAGTCTTAGAACGCTCGAACTCGTCATATTCGAACTCGCGGAACACTACGAAACCGGCCGCCGCTGCCACTACGCCTCGCGAGTCGCGGGCTACCCATACCTACAAGACGTTCGTAGCGAGTGAGAATACCGCTACGCCGCCGATCGGAGCCAGCGCTACGCGTCGTACCGGCGTCTACGCCACTGTTATCGCGTTGCGCCTATTGTAATGATGGCCGGCACTTGTTACTATACTGCGAGAAATTTAAAAATTTGCCTAGTTCGAAGGCACGATTTGATTTTATAAAAGCTAAGCGTGGATGCGTTAACTGCCTTGATCTATCGCATAGTTACTCGGGTTGTACATCGACGTCTGTTTGTGAATTATGTGGAAAGCGTCATAGCACTCTTTTGCATTTTGGGAATAAAGGTATAAAGACGCAAACACATACCGCTAAAATAATTAACTGTGACGTACAATCGATGATGCTATCGCCGCCGTCGCCGTCCCGCGCGTCTGCCGTACCCCCCGCGCTGCAGTCGATCGTGCATGCACCTACTTCGCCGCTTCAAGCTTCTGCCGTTGGGAATACGGGTGATATTACCGTACGTACTGAGGTTCATAGTGTTCCGAATATATTCCCGCCGCCGCCGCCGGCGCCGCATGACTCCGCAGTGCTATTTGCTGCCAAAGCTAAGCCTAGCGCCACGGTGTTATTGTCGACCGCACAAGTATATGCGCAGTCGAAAGGTGGTACCGGTCTGAAGAAAGTAGTTAGGTGTCTTATCGATAATGGTTCGCAAAATAACTTAATTACGACTGATTGTTGTCGGACGCTGAATTTGTCAATAGTGCCATTGAGTAATTCATTTGTCAGGGGTGTTGGCTCGACGTCACGGCCTATAATCGGTTACGTATATTTTGAAATTCAGTCCCGAGTATATCCGGACCAAAAATATACTATATATGCTTTAGTGGTAGAATGCATTACGGACCAGTTGCCGGCGCATTATATAGAATGGAATGGAGACCTGCAACATCTTCAAGGGTTACCGCTTGCCGATTTAAGTTGGAATATTCCCGGTGAAATAGATGTTCTACTAGGCGCGCAGCTCTTCCCATATATATATTCGGGCAAGAGGGTTGATTCTGGTTCGCGCGCACCACCCGCTTTGTCGACTAGTTTTGGTTACGTTCTTATGGGTGACTACCCACGTAATGACGTCATACCTACGGCTCCTTTCACAGCGTTGGCATTAAACGACTTGGTACAAAGATTCTGGGAACTTGAAGAGTTACCTCAAACTCGCTTTTTATCTCCGGATGAGACGGAGTGCGAGAATCTTTTTGCATCATCAGTGACGCGTGACGAAGTGGGTCGTTATGTTGTGTCTTTGCCGTTCTGTAAAGACCCGAATGAACTAGGCAACTCTCACGCCGCCGCCCACCGTCGATTTATGGCGTTAGAAAGAAAGCTTCGTCTCTCTCCGGCCTTAAGAGAGAACTACAACAAAGTGATTCAGGAGTACTTAGATAATGGTTACCTCAGTCAAGTGGACGAATCCGCGATCACCGATACCGGCTATTACATACCACATCACGCAGTGGTCCGACCGGACAAGCCCTTACCACGCATTGTGCTGGATGCAAGCGCTAGGACACATACGGGATTGTCATTAAATGATGTACTTCACGTCGGTCCTAATTTGCAAACAGACCTGTTCTTGCTTCTACTACAATTCAGGTTATTCCCCGTAGCAATGAATGCCGACATTAAACATATGTATTTATGCATGGGTGTGACTGTTGACCAGCATAAATACCTGCGTATTCTTTTTAGATTTAAAGAGAACGATTCAGTGCGCACATTCCAATTCAACCGACTTCCTTTCGGTCTTAAGTCAAGTCCATATTTAGCTATGCGCACTGTGCGACAGCTAGCTACGGATATGAGCCCACACTACCCAGATGCTTCCAATATAGCAGAATCCTGCCTTTACATGGATGACCTGGTTTACTCGGCTCCGGACGTACTTACCGCTAAAAGGTTATCGCAGGATCTTATAAAAATGTTCAAAGCAGGCCAGTTCGACTTAGTGAAATGGACGAGCAACTCGCAGGAGTTTATGAACAGTCTTCCTGACTCACATCGAAAATTACTCGATTTTGACGCGGGAAACAATTGTTCCAAGGTCTTAGGTCTATCGTGGGAACCTGCTGATGACAATTTCTTTTTTACAAGCGCCCCAATTACCGAAAAATGTACTAAGAGAAACATACTCTCTGTAGTAGCTCGCCTCTTTGACGTTCTGGGATTGGTCGCTCCAGTGATCCTCTATGCCAAATTGCTCATAAAAGAGTTGTGGTTGAGTGAATGTGGCTGGGACCACCCCCCTTCTGAGAACATAGTGAAACGTTTTGCTGCGCTTGTGCAAGAATTCCCCTTGCTAGATACGTTGCGCGTTCCTCGTCACGTAGGTGTTGAGATGGGTGGCGTTGTACGTCTGGTGGCCTTTTGTGATGCCAGTATGAACGGATATGGAAGTGTAGTATATGTACATTGTACTGGCCCTTCGGGTATAAAGGTCAGACTACTTTGCGCCAAGTCCAAGGTATCGCCGACTAAGATCGTGACTCTGGCCCGCCTTGAGCTATGCGCTGCCGTACTCATGGCTAAGTTAGTGAGAACTGTCCGAGATTCTTACGAGGCTCGCATTCCGATTGAGGAAATATACGCATTCTCAGAGTCAACAATTGCATTATTATGGATCCACTCTTCACCACATCGTTGGTCTGTCTTTGTGAGTAACCGTGTTGCGCAATGCCAGGAAAGTCTACCCGCACAGCATTTCTATCATGTAGAAACTGGGATGAACTCTAGTGACTGTTTGTCTCGAGGGATGCTGCCATCTCAATTGGTTTCCCATGACTTGTGGTGGAATGGGCCGTCTTGGCTCGGTAGATGTCCGAGTGACTGGCCGATTAAACCTTTTTCTCCCACGGACTGTGACAAACTTCCTGAGCATAAGGCAAATGTGTTTACTACAACTTCTCAGATGGAGCTACCATTATTGTGCGAGTTGGCTCAGCGCACCTCATCATGGGATAAACTATTGCGCATTGTTCGATACATACTTAAATTTGTTCGTCCGAAAGTTCGTGATGATGTCGAACTGAATGCAGTTCCGGGTTTGCTAGCTGCGGAACGAGCTATGGTCCGCGCTGTGCAATCGGTGCATTTCAGGCAAGACATCGAGCTAATCCGATGTAACAAACTGCCATCCAAGAAACTTCTAAGTCTAGGGGGCCTCCTGGACGAAGAAGGTATACTGCGGGTTGGCGGAAGGCTTTGCCGATCAAACCTTCCATTCGATGCCAAGCATCCCGCCCTTTTGCCCAAACATGATCATGTCGTGGACTTAATTATCCATCACTATCACGTGATGAATTGCCACACTGGATCTGGGCTACTCATTTCCATCTTACGTCAGCGGTTTTGGATATTGGATGCCAGGACTGTCATCCGATCCAAGGTGCGCAAATGTAATACTTGCTTTAAACTGAACCCAACTCACCCCACGCCAAGAATGGCAGACTTACCCGCGTTTCGTATTTTGGAAGCGAAAGCTTTCGCCCACACCGGGGTGGACTATGCTGGTCCCCTTCGCGTAACTCTCGCTCGGCGCAGAGGCCAACATTCCCAAAAGGCTTATATTTGCCTGTTCGTGTGTTTAGTCACAAAGGCTGTACACGTGGAGTTGGTCTCTGACTTGACGTCTGATGGCTTTTTAGCAGCGTTCAAACGCTTTATTTCGCGGCGTGGCCCTGTATCCTGTCTCTACTCTGACAATGCGACCAACTTTGTGGGGGCTAAGGCTCAATTGGACGAACTGTATAGCTTCTTATTAAGCTCCAGTTACAAATCGTCTTTCGAAAAGGAGTTAGAAGCATGCCGCATAGCGTGGAAAATGATTCCCCCAAGGGCTCCTCACTTTGGCTCAATGTGGGAGTCGAATATTAAGAGCCTCAAAACGCATCTGTTTCGCGTAATTGGCAGCCAACTGCTGACATATGAGGAGTTGCAGACTGTGTTGGTGCAAATAGAGTGCATTCTAAACTCTCGGCCTCTCAACGTGGTATCCTCTGATCCACATCCCGAGGTACTAACGCCAGCACACTTTCTAATGTCGACTCCATTACGATATCTACCGGCTGCGGATTTATCCGAAGCTAACCGCATCAATCTGATGCAACGCAAAAAATTGCTAGACGATATGGTTCAGTCTTTCTGGAAAAAATGGCATCTGGAGTATTTGCATACGCTGCAAATCAGGCAGAAATGGGCTACCCCAGACAAACCGGTTGAGGTCGGAACTGTCGTGCTCGTAGGACAGGATGATTCTCCCCCTTTAAGTTGGCCGTTAGGAGTTATAACCGCAGTGTACCCAGGTGCAGACAATGTAGTCAGAGTCGCGATGGTTAAAACTCAATTCGGTAGCTATAAAAGGCCGGTAGTCAAACTATACCCGATACCAACTCAATAAATTAAATTTAAACCCCTACGAACTTGAACATAAACTATAAATTAATTTCTGTACATAATGTTTAGTATTTTTATAATTATTATTATTATCGCTTATCACTATGAATCATCAACCGCCTTCGGTCCGGTCCTGCGGTGTTCGTTCTGAATTACTAAGACCCAGTAAAATAAAATAGCTCTTATGGCTCCTTTGAAAAGTCTCCCGACCTTTCAAGGCGGGGTGCATGGTGAAGCGACTTAACTGTTAATTACATATAATTATTATTATTTCTACAATTTTAACTACTTTCTACAATTTTTTCTACTTATTATGGAAAACACTTTATCTATGCTTGCATTGGGAGTAGGCGCCCTCTATGGGGGATATCACCCTTGCTTCATTGGAAGCTCAAAAGATGGCGTTAGCAGTAACAATTCCAGGAAGTAGAACAGGCCTATGATTGGCTATTCGAAAGAACAGGCATATGATTGGCCATTCGAAGGGGCAGGCCTACATGGCATTCTCGTTTTGATTCCCGTGTAATCAATTGCGCTGTTCCAAGTAATTAATAGTTTTGGTGGTCAAAAATTCAACCTTTGTGCCTGAGAACAGTCTAGTTTGTGTGATACCCAACCATTTAGCGACTGCATACGGAGTTACTCCAGAATAAACAGGATCTACACGATTTATTCGAATTACAAAGTCGCCGGCCGGCGGCCCAGAAAACTTGGGCCTGAGGATCTACTGGAAGTACCGGGAGACGGTGATCTGCTGTAATTCACATCTGCGAGTACCTGGTGAGATGCTGGATGGTTGAACTGGTGAGTGGGCAAATCTCTCTTAATGCACTGTGTTGATATACGTGTTTTTCCATAATAGGGAATTCAATAGTTTTTTTTCTTTTTCCCTGTACGCAAGTACACACGGTGTGGCTATTTACACGCCATACCAGACACTGTAAAATAATTTACAGTGTCCTTTGTTTTAGTATAAAAAAACATTTCACGAGAGTGATTTATTTTGAATGAATATATTACCGACTGTCACTCACGAGCCAGCGAGACCGCGGAGTGACCTCACCTCCTGAGGAAGGACATTGGATGTGCTGGAAACCCGTGATGAGTAACGGCCGGAAATATATAATATTAATTTAAAGTGTCATTAATGTGAGAGAAGCAGGGCTTGTTAGTCTAGTCAACGTGTGCCTTTTAGGTCTAAGTTTTTAGCTCGCCTCGGAAAATTATGATCGAGGTGTCATTCGATTCGCCATCGCATTTAGAAACTTTTTGAAAAATTTGAAGTTTTGATTGCAATAATTACAAAAGTTATAAACAATTTAGTAAAAAAAGGGTGGTTTTGTTTTTTGCGAATATCTCAAAAAGTATTCAAAATTTTAGAAATTTGATTTGAAGATCCATAAAGGGGAAGAAATTTCCTAAAAAAAAGTCCTACCCCCGGAACTCTAGGACCAATATTTATAATTTTTCTAGAGGGTTGAAAATACGGCCGAAAACGGCAACTCTCGCTTGCGTAAGCTCCGCCCACTTTGGACCTTTAATGAATAAATATTATTTAAACTTATTAAATATGCTTTGCCAGTTATTCTGCCGTCAAGCAGTAGTGCGCAAGCACTACTGTGTTCCGGTTTGAAGGGCACTGTAGCTAGTGAAATTACTGGGCAATTGAGACTTTATGATCTGATCTCACAGTCGAGTAATCTTATTACCAGACTGTGCTGATGTCTCAGGATGATGTGCGCAGTGCAGTGTCGATCGAAACTCTATGTTTTGGGGTTCCGAGTGACACTGTTCTGTTATGGGCAGTCGTGGCGCTTAACATCAGGTGAACGACTAACCCGTCACATCATTCATTAACATAAAAAAAATATGAAAAACAAAACCACCCTTTTTTTTTACTAAATTGTTTATAACTTTTGTAATTTTTGCAATCAAAACTTCAAATTTTTCAAAAAGTTTCTACATGCGATGACGAATCGAATGACACCTCGATCATAATTTTCCGAGGCGAGCTAAAAACTTAGACCTAAAAGACACATGTTGACTAGACTATGTGGTTTGAGTGCTCGCTTGCAGGCGTCGCGCAGGGTCGCGCGGGTTGTTTGATTGAGTTCGTAGCGCTCGTGTCGTAGTGCATCTACGCTGTGCTCTACGTCGTAGCAAGAAGTATGCTCGCATACATGTCGTGGCAGCCGCGCAGTTCGAAGTCACAGTACATAATGTATGAGGGGCCGTGTAACGTCTCGGCAGTGTCCTCGGATTAAATGCCTTCAGCCGCTCTGCAGGCGGACGGGCAGTAAGGCTGACATACTATAGGTTAAAGAAAAATAACATATTAAAATGATTGGTTTGCTTGCGCGACCTCCTACTGCAGCAGACGTCTCCAAGTTACAAGAGCTTTCCGTCATCCGCCGCACTCAGCAGACCTTGCATCTACAGACTTCTACTTTTTCCAGAATATGGATAACTTCTTGTCGGGAAAAAAATTCAATACCTGTGAGGCAGTAAAAGATGCATTGAAGAATTGGTTGCCTCCCGACCAGCTGATTTATTCTAATAGGGCATCAATAAACTGAGAAATAAACAAAGATGCATCGATCGCATGGGAGATTACCTACTTTGATTAATAGGAATAAAAAATAATATAGAAAAAAATATGAAAACTTATACTTACTTTATAAACTACTATTACTTATTACTTTATAAACAACAGCAATTTCATAGGTAATAGGTTGTAGAGGCATGGTATAGACATTTGAGGGAACACAGCGTGTAGTGGCATTCACATCCGACCGGATGCAATGGTACGTAAATAAAGAGTGTAGCGGGGACTACCCGGCAGTTAATGGTGCGCGCCGAAATACAAAGGAAAGGTTAATGAGAGACTCTCGCGGCGCATAGTACGCAGCCGCCGGCTCGTGTCCCCGCGGGGCACGGGGCCCGGGGGACACGGGACACGGGGCCCGGGGGACACGGGACACGGGGCCCGGGGGACACGGGACGCGGGGCCCGGGGAACACGGGACGCGGGGCCCGGGGGACACGGGGCACCGGGGGCCACGGCGACGGGTGGAGGACACGATGTCACCTATCCACGGTTACTTATTCAATTTTTAATTTATTATTAATTATAGTGACCATATCAACATTAAAAATCTTTCATGATTGAAATAAAGTTGATTGCCTTGTCCATTAAGTAGGGACTTAACAAAGTCACCGACTTGGTATTACATGGATCTCATAACTTTTTACGGTAGAAGAACTCAGTTGCGAGATTTTTTTTTTACAAGTTTTGTTTTTGCTGGCATTATATTATCAAGAAACCAATAAAAATATTATTTGAAGAATATATAAACGATTTAGATAAAGAACTTTTTATTACCTACTAGGTACAAAACATTTGGAGGTTTTGAACCTTTAAATTATTGTTGACTGGCCCGATAGCTTAGTTGGTAGTACCTCTGGTAGCCTTCTGAACTGCAGGTCGTGGGTTCGATTCCCACCCAGGACAAACATTTGTGTGATGAACATCGATGTTTGTTCTGTGTCTGGGTGTTATATAGTATTCTATGTATGTATTTACAAACAAAAAGTATCTAAGTATTGTATCAGTTATCTGTATATGTCAGTACTATGGGAATAGTACAAGCTTTGCTTAGTTTGGGGCTAGATGACGCTGTGTGAAATGTCCACACATATTTATTTATTTATTATTTATTTATTGTTGGATTAATAATACCTATACATGAGCTAGTCGTTCACTTGAGGTTAAGCGACACGGCCCATAACAGATGCAGTGTCAAAGTCAAAGTCAAAAGATTTATTGCAAATAGGCTAATTTTAGCACTTTTACAAGTCAAAATTATATTAGGTACTTAAAATTAAGTTATTTCACTAAGCATATAAGATTACAAAGTGCTTATTGTCAAATAATATATAGCAAGCCCATTACAATATATGAGTTTGAAAAAAAAAGCAGTTCTCTTTCTCACTACCGGTGCAAGCAATCAACACAATGCAGAACAGAAAACTTTGATCCGAAGCTTCGATTACAACTGTAAAGAAGAAGCTACAAGAAACTTAACAGTGATGTATTTTTTTTTCTTCTTTCTACTGTCTTTTACAATGTATATAATTCATTACAGTTGAGATAATGAATATGTAACAAAAGTAAGTAGGTATGTCACTTGGAACCCTAAAGTATTATAAAACTTCGCGTTACACTGCACTGCGCACGTCATCCTGAGACATCAACGCAGTCAGTACCAATACAATAGTAGTAATAAGATTATTAGACTTTGAGCAGATCACAAAGTCTCATTTGCCCAGTAACTTCACTGGCTATAGTGCCTTCAGTGGCTTCAAACCGAAACAGTAGTGATTGTACACTACTGCTTGGCAGCAGTCTTACTGGCAAAGCGGTGGTACCTTACCTTAGACGAGCTTTGCAGAAAAGTCCTACCACCTAGTAAATTGTTTGATACCAAAAGTTCCCTCAGCATCACAAATCAACTCTGGGCATATTAGAGCTATTCACCTTGCTAACTCATCTACGTTTTTAAAATCTATTTATTCTATCTCACTAGATAAACAATTAAACACATTATCTTAGTTAGTGTCATCACGCCTATTAGTTTAATGTATTGGTAAAATAAGGCCAAACATCGTAAAATACAGGGATCTTTCCCGCCGGCAGCGCGAGCCTACCGCGGCACGTCCGGCGGATGGCGCGCTGCGTGCTGCAGCTGCTGGCGCTGGCGGCCTGCGCGGCGGCGCCGTGCGCGCCGCTGTGCCAGTGCCGCGGGGAGCAGCTCGCCTGCGCCGCCGCGCCCTACCTGCGCTTCCCGCCCACGGCGGCCGGCGTGCGCCACGTGTCCGTGTGGGCGGCGCGGCTCGGCGCGCTGCCCGAGGCGGCGCTGGACGGCCGCGCGCTGCGCACGCTGGTGCTGGTCGCCTCGCGCCTGCACCGCCTGCCGCGGGGCTCCCTCGCGTACGTACACTAGCGCCTGCACCGCCTGCCGCGGGGCTCCCTCGCGTACGTACACTAGCGCCTGCACCGCCTGCCGCGGGGCTCCCTCGCGTACGTACACTAGCGCCTGCACCGCCTGCCGCGGGGCTCCCTCGCGTACGTACACTAGCGCCTGCACCGCCTGCCGCGGGGCTCCCTCGCGTACGTACACTAGCGCCTGCACCGCTTGCCGCGGGGCTCCCTCGCGTACGTACACTAGCGCCTGCACCGCCTGCCGCGGGGCTCCCTCGCGTACGTACACTAGCGCCTGCACCGCCTGCCGCGGGGCTCCCTCGCGTACGTACACTAGCGCCTGCACCGCCGGCCGCGGGGCTCCCTCGCGTACGTACACTAGCGCCTGCACCGCCTGCCGCGGGGCTCCCTCGCGTACGTACACTAGCGCCTGCACCGCCTGCCGCGGGGCTCCCTCGCGTACGTACACTAGCGCCTGCACCGCCTGCCGCGGGGCTCCCTCGCGTACGTACACTAGCGCCTGCACCGCTTGCCGCGGGGCTCCCTCGCGTACGTACACTAGCGCCTGCACCGCCTGCCGCGGGGCTCCCTCGCGTACGTACACTAGCGCCTGCACCGCCTGCCGCGGGGCTCCCTCGCGTACGTACACTAGCGCCTGCACCGCCGGCCGCGGGGCTCCCTCGCGTACGTACACTAGCGCCTGCACCGCCTGCCGCGGGGCTCCCTCGCGTACGTACACTAGCGCCTGCACCGCCTGCCGCGGGGCTCCCTTGCGTACGTACACTAGCGCCTGCACCGCCTGCCCCTGGCGTCCGCCACGTGTGGCAACAAGCCCATCTCCGTGGACAAATACTGCCATGTATTATGATAACACTTTACATAAAATGTGTCAATCTGTAGGCTTTATTAATAATATATAAAAATCAATCTCTAATTCCTTTTTCGTTGTGTTTATTATTGACAGGAAAAGATTAAGGGGCAGCAATTAGTGAAATCTCTAGAGTACAAGTTTCTTAGTATATGCGTAGATCCGCACTGCAATTGGAAGGCTCACATTGCGTATGTTTGTTCCAAAATAAATTGTTTTGTCTTTGCCCTGAAGCGGTTAAGGCGTACGGTCAATGAAAGCGCGGCCCTTATGGCATATCATGGCTATGTAGCTTCAGTACTCCGGTATGGCCTTCTGCTCTGGGGCAATTCCTCGGACATCACCAAAGCGTTTTTGGTACAAAAAATGCATAAGAGCTCTAAGTGGTATTGGTCCACTAGACTCATGCAGACCATTTTTCAAAAAATTTTAAATTTTGACCTTGGCCGACCTATATATTATGCAGGTAGGGGTTTTTGTAAAAGAACATCCAGATCTTTTTCAAAAACCTAAACAGATATTTGTAAGGAGGGATCCAACTATGCTAAAAGCAGTCCACTGCAAAACCACACTTTACCAACGAAACTGTACCGCTATGGCAATCAGGGTGTACAACAATATTCCCATATCAATAAGAGAGGTTGACAGCAAATATTTAAAATATAAATTATTTAAGTGGTTAGAGGAGAACTGTTTTTATGACATGAAAGAATCTTTTAATCTGAAATAATAAATGAATTTTAATAATAATGTGGATTATGTAAATTATTATTTTCTGACATTAATTATTATTTCCTGACACTGATTGAATTTTGTATTTTAAAAGGTTTCGGTGAACTTTTATTTTACGATAATTTGCAGATTAATTTTCATAATTATATGTTATTTGTTCTTCACTTAATTTTTGTATGCCAGTTTCTGGTGAAATATGCTGAACTATATTCATGTATAATTGTCATCATTTTGTACCATACTTCGAGCAAATAAATAATCTTCATTTTCATTTTCAAAATGCAAGAAGGAGCTTAAAAATCCCTAGATATAAATTTGAAGTTCTTACAAAAATGTCTATTATTGTTCTTCCCATACTCACTATGAAAGAATTCATTTAAGAAATTATAGTGACATCAACCATTCTTTGAGATCTTGTTTAAGTTGGTTACTATTGACAGATTTCAAATGTGGATATTAAAAACTTACGGCAGACGAAAGAACTTTTGGAAAACATGGTGTTGTTACTTTGGGGAATACATATTATGTTAAATGTGTGTTTGTTGCGAAGGTTCCCGGACGGATCGTAGAGAATAAAACGGCCCTATTTTTGACAAAGGTACAAAGTTCCAGCCCCCCTCTGAATGGACCCCAGAGCTCCCGTCCGGAGACCGTCCAAAACCAAAAACCGTCCCGGAGATGGCGCCCGAATGTACACAGGGGCGGACTTGTGCTACATAGCCTGTTAACGAAATCCGTTTTCACTATTCCAATATCGTTCCAGTTCCATTCATCATCATAGTATATGTAAGCAGACGTTTATTTTTTCTAAATACATGTATGTATACCATTTGGGTATATAAAGGGATCGCTCGGTGTACTACAATCATTCTTGCTCCGGACACGGCCCGGTGCGCATGCTGAAGGACCACCTACCACCACCCGTCATCCTATATATGTGATCGTTGAGTGTTATTATTATTATCTATTAAATAAAATAAAATAAAAATTTAGCAGCTGTCCTGATTTTAAAGTCTACCACCGCAGGCTTCCCTAGGATAGTATTTAATTTAGTCTTGGACTCAATGTACAGCTCAAGATGATCTGTCGCCGTTACTAATGCATCCTGGAAAGTTGAATATAGTAAAAAAAATAACTGGCGGCCCTGTGTGATGGCTTAATAGTCATCCAAATAAGTCAAAACCTTTGCTCGGGTGAGTTAATGATTGAGTCGAACTATACTATCGTTAACAATAAGCGGGCACGCGTATACCCCATCACCGAGGCAAGCTCCCCCCACGGCACCTTATGCTGGTACGTCTGTTGCAGGTCTATGACATCAACATTGGCTTCCCTAGACTTGGGCTACAACGAATTCACCGAAGTCCCCATTGAAGCGTTACGTGATCTAAAAGTGTTGAACTGGCTCAACTTGCAGAAGTAAGTCGCTCTAATTTACATCGAAAGTGAAATGAAAGCACCGGTCCGGTGGTAACACAGTAACGTTGCAGCAACTTCATCGGTGAGCTGGCGGCGGACATGCAGTGGGGCGCGCTCGGCGACTCACTGAGCAGCCTGTCGCTCAGCCACAACCAGCTGGTGGCGCTGCCGCCCGGCGCGCTGGCGGCGCTGCGGCAGCTCGCGCAGCTCGACCTGGAAGGCAACCGCCTGCACGCGCTCGCGGCCGCCGCGCTGCCCGCCTCGCTCGCGCTGCTGCGCCTCTCCGACAACCTGCTGCCCGCGCTGCCGTGCGCCGCGCTCGCGCGCCTGCCGCGCCTGCGCCACCTGCACGTGCGCGCGAACTCGCTGCGCCCCGCGCGCAACGGCACCTGCCGCGCCGACCGGTCGCGCCTCGACTCGCTCGATCTCAGTCAAAACGAGCTGGACGACCTGTTTGAGCTAGACTTCCAGCAGCGGCCGCAGCTCAAGCAACTCATCCTGGATCTGAACGACTTCACGTCGATCCCCGCGTTCGCACTCGACGGCGGGCGCCTCGAGAAGCTGTCCATGTCCCACAACAAGCTGAGTCGCGTGGCGGACGCCGCCGTGCACGCGCTGAAGCGTGACCTCGAGCGCCTGGAGCTAGACCATAACGAGCTGACGACGCTGGGCGTGACAGTGCGTGAGCTGGTGCGGCTGCGGCACCTGTCGGTGGCGTACAACCGCCTGCCGGAGCTGCTGCACCTGCCGCCACACCTGCGCTCGCTGACGGTGGCTGGCAACCACCTGACGCGGCTGCCGGTGGCGCTGCGACAGCTGCGCGCAGCCACGCTGCTGCACCTGGACGTGGGGTACAACCGCATCGCCGCGGTGACGGCGAACGAGTTCGGCCCGTGGGCGGATTCTTTGGCTACGCTTAACCTGCGCGGCAACCGGCTGGTGGTGCTGCGGGCGGACTCGTTTCCCGCTGCGCTACCGCTGCGCGAGCTGGCACTCAGCTTCAACGAGCTGGAGGTGGCGGCGCTCGCCAACCTGACGCGGCTGCGCGTGCTCGACCTGTCCGCGGCGCTGCCGGCCGGCGACCTGCCCGCCGCCGCGCCTCACCTCTCCTGGCTCAGCCTCGACAACAACAACCTGCACCGCGTCTCCGTCGAACGTCTGCGTGACTTCGCCGAGCTGGAGTATCTCAACTTGGACTTCAACAAAATCACCGATTTCCCGAGTGACTCCATCGGTGGCGGTAACGGGGCGCTAATAAAGTATAAGCTGAAGGAGTTGAGGCTATCGTATAATTATGTAAGCAATGTGAGCTCCGAATTCCTTTTAAATCTGGTGGAACTGCAGAGCTTGGACTTGTCTTACAATCGCATCCATAATATCAGCGAGAATGGGTACGCTAATTTACCCAACCTGGCTTACCTGAACCTCGCGGGAAACCTCGTGGAGGCGATGGCGGCGCGCGCGTTTCGTGACCTGCCGCGGCTTGAAGCGCTCGACCTGCACGATAACCGCCTGATGGAGTTTTGCTCGTACCACTTCGAGAACGTCTCCGGTGAGAAAGTTCCCTTCTCCGTGAACGTCAGCGGCAACCTCATCGCGTCACTCGTCGGTGGAGATTATCCCGTGCTCATAAACGTTCTAGACCTGTCGCACAATCTGCTCGAGAGCTTGCCCGGGCCTTTCTTCGAGGCTCTCGGGCCGCACATTCGTCAACTGATACTGTCGCACAACAGACTGGCGTTCATCGACGGCACGAGCTTTGGGTCGCTGCCTAATCTGCATGTACTGAACTTGAACGACAACCGCCTTGACATTCTAAAGAGAAGGGTCTTCGCCGAGATGCCATCGCTGATGGTCCTGGATCTGTCCAGCAACAGACTCCGCCAGCTGTCCGTGGAGCAGTTCCATGGTCTGCGCGGCCTGCGTCACCTGCGGCTTGACCGCAACCAGCTACGCGCGCTGCCGCGGGACTGTTTCATGAACACGCTACTGGAGCACCTCGATCTCAGCGACAACCAGCTCACCGTGTACCCAAGTAGCGCGTTGGCGCAGGTTGGCTTCACGCTGCGGCGGCTCGAGCTGGCGCGCAATCGGCTCGAGTACCTGGACGGCGCCATGCTGCGCGCCACCGGCTTCCTGCGCGAGCTGGGCCTCGCCAGCAACCAGCTCACGGCGCTCGGCGACCGCACGCTGGCGGGCCTGCCACGCCTGCGCCGGCTCGACCTCTCAGGGAACGCCGTCAAGGCCAACTTTAAGGAGCTGTTCCGCAGCGTGCCGCTCCTGCGTCGGCTCACGCTCGCCGACGCCGGCCTCAAGGTCGTGCCGCACCTGCCACTGTCGAACCTCACCGAGTTGGACGTCGCCGGCAACGCCATCGCGTCCTTTCGCGAGCAGGACGTGCGCCACCTGGCCAATCTGCGCGCGCTTGACCTGGCGCGAAACCGGCTCACCTCGCTGCAGCCGGCGATGTGGGCTGCGCTGCCTCTTCTCGTCTCGCTCGACGTTTCCGAAAACCCCATCGTGCGCATCTCTCAGGGCTCGTTCGAGGGACTCGCGCAGCTGCTGCGGCTCCGATTGGAGAAGCTGCGGCATCTGCAGGCGGTCGAGCCGCGAGCGTTCCGCCCACTGGCGGTGCTGCGCTCGCTCAGCGTCGAGTCCCCCATGACGACGGTGGCGGTGGGAGCGGGCCGAGGGGAAGCGTCGCTGGCGGACATCGCGGGTGAGGCGCGCGCACTTGAGGCGCTGACAGTGACAGTGCGCGCGGCGGCGCTGGACGCGCAGCTGCAGGGCGTGGCGGCGCCGCGGCTGCGCGCGCTGGAAGTGCGCGGTGTGGCGCTGCGGTGGGTGGCGCCGGGCGCGTTCGCGGCGCTCGGCCGGCAGCGCGCGCTGGCACTGCGCGTGCGCGGCACGGGCGTGCAGGCCCTGCCCGCCGGCCTGGCGAAGCCGCTGGCGCGCGTGCCGCAGCTCGCGCTCGACTTCAGCAACAACCGACTGACTTCCTTCCCCCCGGGCGTGCTGTACCCGAACCTGACGGACTGGAGCCGGCTGGGCACCAGGCTGCTGCCGGGTGAGTGCGGGCGGGGCGGGGGCGGGGGCGGGGCGCGGCGGGCGGCCAGTGACGGGTGCGCGTGTCCGCAGGCGGGCTGGTGGTGTCGGAGCGCGCGCTGGCGTGCGGGTGCGCGGCGCGGTGGGCGGGCGCGTGGCTGCGGCGGTGGACGGCCGAGGTGGGCGGCTGGACGCGCGCGGCGCGGGCGGCGGCGCGCGCGTCCCGCTGCGGGGCGGGGGCGGTGGGGGCGGCGGGGGGCGCGGGGGCGCTCCTGTCGCTGCGCGCGGACGCGGCGGAGTGCGCGGCGAGCGCGCTGGCGTCGCGCGCGCCGTCCCCCGCGCGCGCCCCCGCCCCCGCCCCCGCCTTCCTCTGGCTGGTGCTGCTCGGCTCGCTCAGTTAGTAAACAGCGGCTGTCTCCGTGGGAAGGTGATCCACTGTGCAGAAGTAGATCGACTTCATTGGTCTAACGCTAGCGACCGAGGTGGGTGTGTGACTTGACCTTTCGGTGCGAAGTGTTTTTTTTCTTTTCATACTATTATTAAGTGAATGCAAGAAATGAACTAAAAGTAATGGTGGAGTTAACCTTGAACAATGTTGACTTACAAATTATAATGATTCATAAATTTGTAAGTTTAAAATTAATTTATAATAATGATAGGTATTTTTTAAATATATAAAATGTAGTGATTCCTTGCTTTTCATACCTAAATGCAAATGGTACATAATAATAGGAACCTGTGAAATTACCGTTTTGATCTACTGGCCATTTCAAATCTAAATTTTGTATATATATTGTACTTATATATTATTATCTTTATATTATTTATTGGCTAAAAATTCTAATTATTCTTTTTTTTCCAATAGTGAATTAAAAGTGATCGTGGAAGCTGATGATACTCAAGTACTCAAAATCGACAATTTCATAGATATGCGTTTTCAAAGAGCTATAATATTTGACTCAAGTATGCAAACATTCGCGAACTCAAGTACCTACAGGTTCTCTCCACAGGACGTACTCGATGGGACATCTCAAGGTTCGCGAGATCTGCTGCGTATTTATTTGTAACGTAAGACGTTAGTGATGTCATGTACAATTGGGAAATTAAACAACGAATCTGTTAATAATATTCTCATACAGATATATATGATATTTCATTGTCTTTCTTCATCAATCATTTTAAATAAAAATATGATAAATACGGTGTTTATAATTATAGCTTCGAATGTTTACCAACTAGATTCATAAACATGTGTAAAGTAAACGACTTAACAAAACTATAAACCGGAACCGCTGCAGTAATATTGTTCAACACTGGCTTACCTAGCGGGCGGCGGGCACAGGGCAGAGGGCAGAGGGCAGAGGGCAGACGGCAGCGGGCAGCAGAGCATAGGGTCCTCTGACCAAGCTTTGTTAATGAACACACCTATAAAAATCCAAAAACCACCACTTTTGTAAATAGGTCAAATGTAATAAATACAGTAAGGACAAAATAAATATATTTTTATAAAAACTTTTAAAATGTTTTATTTTTCCCCACTGACCTCTATCTCTCCAATAACTCTCCATCCAAAGGTTGACTGGAAGAGATCGCTTTTATCGATAACTCCGCCTATTGTACTATATTATACTTTTAAGTTTCATCATCTGTAACTGTTATTTTTCTTCTGATGTACAATAAAGATTTTTTGTATTGTATTATTATTATTTTTATTTACATGGAAAACAAACAGCCGCTAAACAATAATAGGTACCTAAATAAAATGTTGAGTATTGAATTAGCCTTAAACAGTTTTCACTAGTCTATTATATAAAAGGCTTTGTCCTGACTGACTGACAGACAGACAACGCACAGCCCAAACCGCTGGATGTATACACTTGAAATTTGGAGGGTGGTTTTCTTTTATGACGTAAGCGCGTGCTAAGAAAGGATTTTTGAAAATTCAACCCCTAGTGGGTGAGAAGGGTAAATAACGTTTGTATGAAAAACCTACATTTCGTGACGTATCGTTTTGAAACTTAACGCATACAAACAAGTATAAAAATAAAAGAAATGGCACGTTTTAGTTTTTTTTAAATTCAATATTTAAGGGGTAAAAAATTGTTAAGGTTTGTGTGGAAATTACTAATAAAATTACCGTATCATACTGAAATTTGGAATCTGTAAAGAACATGAAATAAATAGATACGGATCGCGGCGTTTTTTTAATGACATCCTCTGAAGGGTTTTTTTGGCAAGGTTTAATTTATGAGGTCGCAAGCCCGATTGTTATTAAATTTATGTTGTATGTAAATAAAATAAATATTACTTACTTACTAAAATATTATTATTTAACTGGATATTTACCATGTAATTTATTTGTTTCGAGTTGCCGTTATTTGGTAGTTGAGTTTGTTGTTGTTGTTAGTGACCATGGACGTTTAAAAAGTTATAAAATAAATATGTTAATTAAAATAAGGGTTCTTTAGCAAATTCACTTATTTTTCTCCATAACAAATACTTACATATCAATTATTAAGTTACATCATTCAAGACTATGGTACCTTTATATTATTGAAAAATTAAATAAAAAGTGATTTTCATCAAAATTCAAAGATACGAAATTTTTGGTGTTCTTTTGGTGACTTAAAATTCTCTGAATTATTCATGATCATTACTTTGATTATTAACATTGTGTATTATTTATATTCTTAGGTTTTTGATATATTTTTTTTATGTTAAGGAATGACGTGACAAGCTAGCCGTTCGCCTGATGTTAAACGACACGGCTGCCCATATCAGCTGCAGTGTCACTCGGAACTCTAACATATTATACTACTAGGATTAAGACACTGGTTATTGTATAATTTTGTTAAATAATTATTACTAATAAAGATATTTTGAAATTGAAAAAATTGACTCGGAACTCTAAAGTATAGAGGTTCGCGTGACACTGCACTGCGCACGTCATCCAGAGACATCAGCACAATCTAGTAATAAGATTACTAAACTGTGAGATCACATCATAAAGTCTTATTTACTCAGTAATTTCACTAGCTACAGTGCCCTTCAAACCGGAACACAGCAATGCTTGCGCACTACTGCTTGGCGGCAGAATAACTGGCAAAGCGGTGGTACTTACCTAGACGAACTTTGCAGTAAAGTCCTACCTAGTAGTACGATAGTTAAGTTTTGTGATTTTTCTAGATTTTTCTTCGTAATTTATGCAGAATTTTACACAAAGATTTAATCATTTCTATTCTGAGGTTTTCTCAAATATCTAGATTGTAAGTTCGTTAGATTTAAGTAATTGCTATCCCGCTGTACATTTTTCGGTAGGTTCCCAGGTCAAAGGTAGTCATATATTCGGTAGGGTTCCCAGGTCAAAGGTAGTCATATATTCGGTATGGTTCCCAGGTCAAAGGTAGTCATATATTCGGTAGGGTTCCCAGGTCAAAGGTAGTCATATATTCGGTATGGTTCCCAGGTCAAAGGTAGTCATATATTCGGTATGGTTCCCAGGTCAAAGGTAGTCATATATTCGGTAGGGTTCCCAGGTCAAAGGTAGTCATATATTTGGTATGGTTCCCAGGTCAAAGGTAGTCATATATTCGGTAGGGTTCCCAGGTCAAAGGTAGTCATATATTCGGTATGGTTCCCAGGTCAAAGGTAGTCATATATTCGGTATGGTTCCCAGGTCAAAGGTAGTCATATATTCGGTAGGGTTCCCAGGTCAAAGGTAGTCATATATTCGGTATGGTTCCCAGGTCAAAGGTAGTCATATATTCGGTATGGTTCCCAGGTCAATGGTAGTCATATATTCGGTAGGGTTCCCAGGTCAAAGGTAGTAATATATTCGGTAGGGTTCCCAGGTCAAAGGTAGTCATATATTCATAATTATATATTATAATTATTTTAGTACAAATACGGTTCAAAAGTCACTAACCGTTAATGGTGAAATGGTAAGTCATACCATCATACCATCGTGTGGGGCATACATATCGATGGGGCTTGCCTCTTGATCCCTGTCCTATTTAATGTATGGGACTCGGGAACGGGCAATGGATGTCCGTCAAGAGATCGTCAGTCATGAAGTAGCTAATTGGCAAATATTTGCGATATTGTCATAAATGTTCAGTCTAACAATGCCACTATGAGAGATCAAGGCACGCACGAGATTCCAGCCGTTTATTAATTTAAGAGGGTTATGTTAATTAATTTTATCCCGAAAAAATAATGGTTTCCGAGGCAAAACCCACGCGGGCGTAGCCGCGGGCAGAAGATAGTCCTTACATATAAAATTCATAGTCCTGACTGACTGACTTATATATCAACGCACAGCCTAAAACACTGGTCCTAGAGACTTGAAACTTGAGGGTGTGTTCTTTGTAAAGTGTAGATATCTACTAAGAAATGGTTTTTCGAAATTCAACCCCTAAGAGGGTAAAATGGGTGGTTGAATTATCTATGAAAAATTTTCTTCTTCATTTCCTATCATCAGTAAATGAGAAATTATATTGGTTGATTAAAATATAAGTATGCATATTGTATATATTAATATGTAAATTATATACATTATTAATATTTATGTTATATATAATGTGTAGTGTATATATAACTCCTAGTTTATATGTGTTAAATTAGTAGTAATTAAGTAGCTATGTATGTGAAATATGTGTGTAATTCTATGTGAATAGGGATACAAGAAAATTAAATTTATGTTAGTGTTTTTATATGTTATCTAGACAATCTATATTTAAGCTACGTTGCACTGCCCTGCAAAAATTTCCATGTTATACCCAGGTTAACTGGAAGATAATGCTCTCTAGCATTAAGTTCGCCTATGTACCTACATTTGTTATTTGTGCAATAAAGCATTTGCTATTTATCTATCTATCTATCTATCATCAGTCCATCCCATTAAAGACTGCTTTCATAGTCAATATCTAATATTAGACAGGTAGATAATCAAATGTATTAGTACCCATAACTTAATAAATTAAATACATACATACGTGGTATTATTATACAATAATTGTTATTTATCTAATTAAGTAATACAATCATTTTTTTTTATGATAATACGCTGTTATTAAGCTGCCTTTATAAAGCCTTTATAAGATGCATTACTACCTATGCGACGACCCTGTAAGAAGCACCCGCCATCAACGCGGTCTCCGCCGACCCCCGCGCTCCGGCTTCCGTTCGCTCACGAGCCACGACCGTTGCTAACGACCAATATAACTTTACAAGATGCTTCCCGAGTCCCGAGTCCCGAGTCCCGAGTCCCGAGTCCCGGCATCGCTCGGCTCCGTCACGCCCGGAACCGTTTCGTTGGGAGGTGACGGTACACAAACACCCGTAATTGCCACTTCCGCCGCGCGACAACAAACCGACCATCGAGGACGCAAATTGATTTGTGAACGGAGTGTGAAGGAAAGCACCTAAACAATTTGCAACTCAATGAAACATTCAAGAGGCGCGACTCGCGCCCGGAATCTATTAAAAGTCGAGGGTTTCACAAAGAGCGGAGTGAGGGGGGCGTGACGGTACCGTGCATGGCCCAGCTCCAGGTTTAGTTAATGAGCCCGCGCCGCCGCCAGTGACGACGGCAGGGGGAAGGGGGAAACTGCGGTTTCCTTGTTTGTTTACGCAAACTACCCGCCTGCCGGCGCCACGATAATTAGCCTTATTTGTCTAAGAAAACGGCGTTGACTCGGATATAATTAATGTTTTAAGAAAACAAACAACATCTGACGTTTTTCCGAGCAGTGTCACGAGTGTTGATTTTAAGAGGTTTACGATCGTTCTATATTTTTGTTTGAAATTAATGACGTTATTTTTCTTCGTCTCACGACTCGAAACTGACCGATCATACAAATATAAGATTTTATATTTTTATATTTATTAGTGTTAATTTAAATTGATTTTTCTTAAACATGCGCGGAAATATTATCATTACTTTTGAATAAAGAACACGCGAAGTATCATATTTACGTAGACTGAAAAACCAAAATCACTTCCTGGCGCATACTTTGAATTTGGAACGAAGAGCGCACCGGCAATGTTGTATGAAACGGTGTGCTGTTTAAATTTAGAACTCTTTCATCTATCGTACACATTGCGTTCTCTAGACTATATAGCCACAGTTTACCTTTCGGCACAAACAGTAAAATAAAAAAAAATTGGCGGTAATGCGGAGTTCATTGTTATTTGGTTAATAAAAATAAATTAAAATGAGTTCTGATGATTCTGAAAGTGAAAATAAAATGGACATTGACTGCACTCCACCAGATTTAAGATCGGAAGCTAAATTAGCGAGGGAAAACCTGCTTCCAGCGAAATCAAAAGAAAACTTAATTTATTATGTAGAAGGCCCTTTTTTATTACCTTGCATTTTTTTTAAGAAAAGCACTATATATACCTCGGCCGAAATGGCAATTGCCTATTTCGCTGCCTTTGCAATAATGTACCTACTTTTTTTTATCCAAAGTGTAATTGTGATATTGGACAATGATCACAGTAGCCGTTCCAAATAAATGAATTAATTTCTGCTTCGCTAACTACTTACTCTTGCGACATCACAAAAATCAATTTAAGCTCGACGTGCTTGCTTGCTTGCTTGCGTGCATGCTTGCTTTGCCAGACTTGTAAGAATAGCGTGGATAGTGGTCTGGTAGCATAGATATGTAATAAATTAATTTATTTAGTAAATTGCAATGATAACTTCTCAGTTATTTACCAAAGTTATGTGTGCACGTATTACTGAATGATATACAGGTACGTAGCACTGGTAATAAGCATCCACTTTAACTGAATCATGAATGTCACCAACGTAATTTGATTTCTGTTTGTCTGACAAATAAGTGCAAATCTGACTTTTGAGAATTAATTCTCTCGCACACGTCCACGAAGGGCCCGCATCCCGCAAACAGCAAATATCTAATATTGATATTACTCGCGTTCGGAAGCAGCGCGTGCTGTAAGCGGCCCTTACAAATATTTGTATGACAATAAAACGTAACGAGATCCTGCCGCCCCCCGCCCCCCGCCCCCCTCTGGAACTAACTGAATGAAACCGCACCCTTGCCGCTCCGTTTATTGCGTTACTTTACGGTTACGGTAGCGAGGTTTCCTTGCGCCGTCACGCCGGGCCGCACCCGACAGCTGGCCTGCTGCCAGCAGCCAGCGGCCCGACGGAGGTGGCACGGTTGACACAGGGCTCCCGCGCGGAGCTGACCTTGATATGTGCTCATCAGCGTTTGGTTTATGATCCCGATGAAATGTCAAATGAAGTAAAAATCCCTAAACAAGTTTTTACTTTGAGAAATGCTCTTGTGATAAACTGAAAGTTGCCGCGAGTGCTAGCGCTAAGGTACAGCGAACAATAAATCAAAACTTTAAGTAACGTTAATGCTTTTGGGCAAAAAGTTAGAAACCGACTTTTCTTGTAAATAATATCAGCAGAGTTACCTAAATGTAAATTTAGAATTCAAATGGTAATGTTTGCGGAGAATTGCAAACTTCCAACAATCTGCGCAATGTTCCGGCCGAGTCGCGCGCGAACTTTCCAATCGTTCACGATTTGTTAAGTACCTACTTTCATTTATCAAACTTACCTACTTTAGCACAAACGAGACTTGGTATTTTGTTGTTAATATTAGAAGATGTAAAGTGACCTGTGTTTGTTACAGAGTCTGAAAAAATATTTGTTGTGTTTAAAAACACGCGACAGCGCCGCTGGCGACCGACGCGCATGTTGCTCTCCACCTCGGCCATTGATTCCACGCACTGCTTCCCGACCACTATCCTAGTATTTGTTGTTACGTCCCTGTGCGATGGTGTGGAACACTAAAGTGCCTTTTTGTTCATGGTATAACTATAAACTAAATCAACATCAAGCCGTCTTCAAAAGTGTTCTCTTGAATGGTAATTTCAAGAAAAGTTAAACAAATTCCGCCTTTGTACATAAATTCGAGGCAAATAAAAGCAGGCCGCTTGAAATGGAATTCTAAATCAGGGTTGTATGAAACGAGGGTCGTTTCTCAGAGTTTTCAATTTCCTCATGCGGTGCTATTAGTAAACATCAGGCGACCGCTGCGCAACGTGTTCGCGGGAACGCGCAAGTTTGTCACAACTTTCTGTTCATAAAACATTTTCCCATCACTACAGGAGGGCGCTGCTCATCACAAGCCTCATCTACTGAATGTCTCAACAACAGATTGCCAACCAATTGCACCCAACAACTGAACCTTTACGTGATAACTGAAATATTACATGTGAGCAGTAAGCAGAGCGAAACATTACGTGTGAGTGTGAGCAGAGCGAAATATTACGTGTGAGTGTGAGCAGAACCAAATATTATGTGTGAGCAGTGAGCAGAGCGAAATATTACGAGTGAGTGTGAGCAGAGTGAAATATTACGTGTGAGCAGTAAGCAGAGCGAAATATTACGTGTGAGTGTGAGCAGAGCGAAATCACTTTGAAACGACACTCAATTAAAAACGGTTCACATGAAACTTCTCGTTTGCAGCGGAGCTTAGTGTTATGATCTTCCTTTTGTTTACAAAAAAGTAAAGATGGTTAAGTCGTACTCGACTTGCAGGGGGCCTATTGCACCCTCTGGAGCTCATTTTCAAGTAAATAAATACTGGGAGCTTTTGTCTCGTGCTCAAGGGGCTATACTCCCCGAGGCAGAGACTCGCAGTCGGTGAGATCTTAGTTGAGGTGTATCCATTGCACTTGAAGGGTGCCTGCAGTACCTACGGTGCTATACTTGTACATTCTCATCGTGAGTAAAGAGTTCACGTCTCGCTCTTCGCGGACTCCACCTACTATTTCTGTTTTTGCGGTAAATTTCTTTACTCAAAATGTGAACTTGTTTTAATGAAGCACAAGTTGTACTGCAGCGCTGAGCTACTCGGCAAGAGTCTCTGTTATGTTCCACGGACAGGAAATAAAGGTAAAAAGTTAAAGTGTAGAACTGAGTTTAGCTCTGACGTAAATTTCATATTGTGTTATACTAATTATTTTTTGCGCTGTGGTTTACGTCCAATTGTTTTTTATGGCTTCGTTTACGGGAAAAACACATTTCATTTGGTAATTTCTTATATTTGCAGTACTGAAAGTAGGTTTATCGCGTAGTCCTGATGCCTAGCTAACAGAATATTGTGATCACGCTCGGGAAGAAATATTTTGTACTTATTTATTAAGAGTCATGATCTGAGATCACGTCTCACATTAAGGCCGTGCTAGCCGCGCTGGTACGTTACCGCGCGCTATCAACAGTTACGGGCGAGGCGGCGAGTTCGCGCGGATATACATTCATGAGCCATATAAATTCAGCGCGCCTCCCGAGACGTGGCCTGAGATTAGCGCGGCTTCAATAACTCACTGCAGCGGCTGATTCGATGGATGGCTGCGCTGCTGCGGTGCCACAACACTACACTACAGTGCAGCCACGCTGCAGCGGTACAGCTCGCCGCCACCCGCTGCATCTCAATGATTATCTTCACAAGGGCGTGCGCGTGGCGTGGCGTGGCGTGGCGTGGCGTGGCGTGGCGTGGCGTGGCGTGGTGCCGACGACGACCATACGACGTAAACTGATAACATAAATAGCTAACACATAGATAATAAAACAGCAAAACAATAACGAAGCATCCAACGTTTTATTATACTAGCTTCTGCCCGCTGCTTCACCCGTGTGGCGAATATAAGAAAATAATTCAACCACCCATTTCACCCTCTTAGGGGTGGAATTTCGAAAAACCCCTTCTTAGTGGATATCTGCACTTTACAAAGAATACACCCTCCAAATTTCAAGTCTCTGAGAGCAGCGGGCTAGGCTGTGCGCTACCTGTGTGAACAATATATAAGTTAGTGATTCAGTCAGTCAGTTAGGATTTTGAATTTTAAATGTATAGATAATAGAATAGAATAGAAAAACTCTTTATTGCGTATACCAACATAAAATAAAACTAGATATTACAGTACTAGAATAGGTGGCCTTATCACTAAAAGTGATCTCTTCCAGGCAACCTTTGGATGGATAGTATCATAAAAGAAGTCAGTGGTGCGCAATATGAACAAAAATACTTATTTTGTATACTAATAGTATGCTATTAGATATAATGTACAAACACATACACGTTAGACAATAAATATGTAGGTATAATAAATAAAATACATACATATACTTACATGAATAGATACTAGATACATAGCACATAAATATATATATATATAAATATATATATATAAATAAAAGTTAAATAAAACAAAGGAAGTGCAGTTTTATCAAATTTTTGAAAATTGGTAAAGATTTAGCTCGTCGTACTGTTATAAATAAATTTATTCGACATTTTTGCTGATTAAAGGATAATCCTTGGAACCGCGTGGCCCAAACCGAGGCTATAAATAATAGATACGTAGCGTGGTTTCAGTCAGTCGCGAGTTAGTATTCAGTCGGGTTGACCGAAGTCACCGTTTGTCCAGTGATACCCATAATTAAATCAGTTAGACTTACAGCAGAATAAAAGTGTTTTTTTTAAAAAGGACCCACGGAGCGCCATCCTAACAAATTTTGGTGTCAGAAGTGGGATTCCAGGAAAACTCAAAGTACTGGAATTCTTAGGTGTTAGGCGTCGCGATCTCGATCCCCGTCTGGCACCTCTATTTGGCTCCGTGGATGTTAGGTCCTTAGTGAAGTGCTAAAGTGGTCGACGCTAAGCCTTGGGCACATTGCCTAAGCCCGCGCTACTGCACACCTGATCGACGAGAAGCCTCCGCTGTCCAGGACAGCGTGAGCCCGCATCACCAACCGACACTTCTACTGCGCTGAGTCTACGAGCAGTTCCGTACCGGAACTTCCACTGGCATCATCACCGACCCCTCGTCTCCGGCTCATCACCAAACTTTACCGTCACACGCGTAAAGTCTTCTCACGGGTCAAGCAACGTGACACCGAGGTAGCTGCAATACGACTCGCTGAGTCGCCGCGCCAGGTACCCATTGTCTTCATCGCTGCATTATACACGCCACGTCGTGCTTCCGGCTTTCTGGAAAGGCCGTCTCCAACATGTTCGTGGATGTCCTACCTATCCTGTGAGTTTTTCAAATTTCTACTAGGAAGTGCTATTTTTCAAATTCAATATGAAATTAATCAAGTGAAAGTGCTATATTTTATTGCCAAAATTAACGGGAAATATCGCAACATAACTTCTATTGAACATTAATTTTTACGACTTTTACATTATTTTTATTTTACGTTTTATTTACAATTTTACAATGGTTTTGTGTGTTTTCTGATGATCTGTACTGCATCTTATCAATTAATTAATTAAACAAGTATTAATGTCACTAATAAAGGAGGAAGAAATCGAAGAACTCGATACTACTACAGACTTTTCTGAAGCAGAAAGTGAAGAGAGTCCAGTAAAGCCAATCGTTGAAGAAAAGCCTAAAATGTCTGACAAAATAACTCTTGCATTTCTTACCAAATTCATTAAGCCCTACAGTGGCGATCGCGAATCTCTTCCCGCGTTTTTAACAAATTGCGAAAATGCAATTTCTTTAGCAAGTACAGACCAACAGAATGTTTTGTGTAAATATATTGTTTCACAACTCGAAGGCAAAGCTCAAGTAGCCTGTTGCTTAAAAAAATTTAATAACTGGTCAGAAATTAAATCGTTTTTAAAGGCCACTTTTGGGGAGAAGAAACACTCCACCCACTTATTGTTAGACCTACAAAACTGTAAACAAATGCCTTCCGTGGATGTGATGCAATATTCCTTACGGATAGAGTCATGTTTAACGCGACTTCAATCAGACATCCAGCACAGCTGCGAAATCAGTTCCGAACTATCCGGAAGAATAGCTGCCATGGAGGATTTGGCTCTCAACACATTTTTGTTGGGGTTAAATTCTGGCTTTTCACACATTGTGCGCTGCCGCAATCCTAAAACGCTATCTGAAGCGATCACACACGCAATTGATGAGGAAAAATTATATAAGTTAACAAAGTTGTCGAACCGATCATTTAAACAATGCACAGTATGTAATAAAGGCGGTCATGTCGCCTCTGAATGCTACAAAAATAAACCAATAAGGCATTCTACTCCGAATTTTCACCACGTAAATAATTCTAATTATGCTCATAACAACAGTAATAAAAACTACAATAATCAACAAAAACCTAGCACTACTTATGATTCAAATAAAATGTGCGTTTACTGCAAAAACCGTGGTCATGTGATAAGCGAGTGTCGCAAGCTCAAGTTCAAGAATAATAACAAAGCGCGCACCGATCCTTGTAACTCTACACTATCGAGTACACAAGCACCGACTTCGAATAATCTACCGAGCAATAATCGCTCTAATGTGCATGTTGTTGACACTTTGAACGATAACGATATTTTAAACTAAAATCGGTTTCGGTTACGTGTCTGCCGGAACCCTGTGTTGATTTAAACGACACGAAAAATTCTTCCGATTTCCGTGCTCTTAATTTTTCTCAAGCACAAATTATCCAACAAAACTTTGACTATAATGATACTAAGTCTCAACCTACTGAGTGTTTACCAATGGCTCATCAAAGTCATTCACCCTGTGTTCCTAAATTTTTGCCAGCGCAGGTTTCTCACCACTCAGAGGCTTCCACTTGTGTTCCTAATTTTTCTTCAACACAAGTTATTGACAAAAATAAAAAGACTTCACCCTGTGTTCCTAAATTTTGTCCTGCACAGGTTTGCAAAAAGTCAAAGAAACAACGTATCAGTTCGGATTCCAGATTAAATAATACCAATCCGAATTTATTAAAAGTTTCTAAAGACAATTCCTCACCTCGCCAAAGGACGAGTTCATTCTCTAGGAATTGCACACATGAGAAAACAGTTATTATTAACAATATTAATAGTAAAGTTTCTCTTCCTCATGTTTATTTAAAAACAAATTATAATGATAAGCCCTTGTGCTTTTTGATCGACACTGGTTCCACGATTTCTATTGTCAAACGTTCAAGTTTATTAAACCAACCAGTGCTTGGACCTGAAATTGTTAAACTCAAAGGCTTAAGTGATAACGATTCCTACTGCGAATCTCTCGGGTCCATTGAACTCAAATTTCAATATCGCATTTCCGATAAAAAGAAAATAATTTTTGACTACATGTTTCATGCGATTGACGATACGATCAACTTATGTTATGATGGTATTATTGGTAGTGATTTTATACAACATTTTAGAATTGACGTTCAATACTCTACCAACACCCTTAATTTACAAGGTCACATGATACCGATTTGCTCCAGTAAGACGTCATATGTTTTACCCCCTAGGTCAGAAATGGTTATAGAGTGTCCAGTTTCAAACTTATCTGAAATAGCTGGTCAAAACGAAGCTTTAATACTTGACCAAAAGGTTTGCGAAGGTGTATTTCTAGCCAACTGCATAGTGAGTTTAAAATCTAACAACAGGGTTAACGTTTCTGTCTTGAACACCACCGAATCCGAAGTTGAGATTGACAACTTCCAGGTTCAGTTAACTCCATATGAACTTCCACCTTCAAAAATAGACAACACTCAGCAAGAACTCATCCATCAGCTAAGTTCCCTAAATATTGACCGATCTCAAAAGGTTCTCGAGCAAATTCGATGTTCTCATCTAAATCCACAAGAAAAGAAAGCTCTTATGAAATGTCTTTCTAATTATACCGACATTTTCCACCTGGACGGCGAGTTTTTAACTCACACGAATGTAATAAAACATTCTATAAACACGGGTGACGCCGCCCCTATTAATGTAAAATCGTATCGCTTCCCAGAAGTTCACAAAGATGAAGTAGAAAATCAAATCAAGAAAATGCTTGATCAAAATATTATTCGCCCTTCCACCTCACCTTGGAGTGCACCCGTCTGGGTTGTCCCAAAGAAAATTGATGCCTCTGGCAAACAGAAGTGGCGAATCGTAATTGATTATCGACGTTTAAATGATGTGTCAGTTTCGGAGGTTTATCCTCTCCCTCTCATCACTGACATCTTAGACCAATTAGGTCATTCCAAATATTTTAGTACGCTTGATTTAGCGTCAGGATTCCACCAAATCTGTCTCGAACCCAAGGATACAGAAAAGACCGCGTTCAGCGTTACAACAAATGGCATCTCAGGACACTTCGAATTCACCAGAATGCCGTTTGGATTAAAAAATGCACCCTCTACTTTTCAGAGGATGATGAATGTGGTCCTTACTGGATTGCAAGGTCTTCATTGTTACATTTATTTGGACGATTGTATAGTCTACTCCCATGACCTTGAATCCCATGTTCACAAGCTCGAACTTATCTTCTCAAAACTTAGAGAAGCCAACTTAAAATTACAGCCTGATAAATGCGAGTTTTTGCGACGTGAAGTCGCCTATCTAGGGCATATTATTACAGACAACGGTGTTTCTCCTAACCCTGAAAAGGTCAAGGCTATTTCTCAATTCCCAACACCGAAGACTGCTAAAGATATAAAATCTTTTCTCGGATTGACTGGTTATTACCGTCGCTTCATAGAGAATTTTTCTCACATAACCAAGCCTCTTACTTCATTATTGAAAAAGGACGTGGCCTTTAACTGGTCCCACGAACAAGAACAAGCTTTCAACACCCTTAAGCAAAAACTGGTTTCCGCCCCATTGTTACAATACCCAGATTTTACACAGCCTTTCGTAGTAACAACGGATGCTTCAAACTACGCCGTCGGCGCAGTCTTATCACAGGGCGAGATCGGTAAAGACAAGCCCATTGCATATGCATCCCGCACCTTAAACAAACAAGAAGGGAATTATTCTACAACCGAGAAAGAACTTCTTGCTATTATTTTTGCGATAAATACTTTCCGGCCCTATCTTTATGGCTACAAATTTAAAATCGTAACTGATCACCGTCCCCTCACTTGGTTATTTAATGCCAAAGACCCTGGTGGACGTCTATTAAGATGGCGTCTTAAATTAGAAGAGTATGAATACGAGATTGTTTATAAACCTGGACGAATTAATTGCAACGTTGACGCTTTGTCACGTTATCCAGTAAATGCCATCACTCGACAAATCAGTTCTAGATTAAACATAGTTACATACGAGAGATATTTCAAAATGCAATTTACTCGAACTACTCCTAACTTAGACACGCAAATTGAAGAACATGACCAAAGCTTACATTTATCAAAACAAAAGTCAATTGCCTGTCCTGTTTCTCTGGACTTTGATAATTCAATGCCGCACTGCGAGCAATTGTTAGCAATGCTAGATAACGCCTCGGAAGTCCGAGAAGGCGAACGAGAACCTGATACCATACAAATGTTCAGTAGTAAAAATAAACAAATCTACTTTCTATTCACCAAAGTACATCATTTTGACGAAACGAGTTACAAAGCTATTTACAATTTACTACTTAAACTACGTACAGAAATTATTTCTAAAGACAACTACGATAAAGAATTAGCTATATCTGATTTCTCTGAACCATTTACTAAATTGTCATACGTAAAGATTTACAACATTATATCATTTATTTTCCACGGCACAAACATTAAAATTCACATTTATAAAAATCAGATACTCTTCCCAACTCCCGCTGAAATACCTAACATTCTCAAAGAGAACCACGGGACTACCATAGCTGGTCACCCCGGTGTCAAGCGAATGTATGAAAGAATTAAATCATCTTACTACTGGAAGAGTATGCGTGCCGATATTGAACGTTTTGTTAAAAATTGCAAATTATGTCAAGTAAACAAACCATTACGAACCTCCAACAAGGCACCTATGGTCATAACGTCCACGAGTACCAAGCCTTTCGAAAGGTTGGCATTGGACATTGTTGGTACTTTACCTGAAGCAGGTCTCCAAAAGTTCAAGTACATTCTAACCCTTCAGGATGATTTAACGAAATTTTCTTGTGCCTATCCAATGATTACATGTACAACGGATGAAGTTGCACGTAATCTCATTCATTTCTTTTCATTATTTGGTTTTCCGAAAATGATTCTAACCGATCAAGGTACTTGCTTTACATCAGAATTATTTAGACAATTAACAGAAATTCTTAAGATAAAAAACTTATTCTCTACTCCATACCACCCTCAAACTAATGGTGCATTAGAACGAAGTCATGCTACCCTTAAAGAGTACTTAAGGTCTTTCGTCAGCGATAACCAAGACGACTGGCACTGCTATCTAGCAACCGCGATTCTATCTTATAATACTACTCCACATTGCACTACTCAATTTACGCCTTTTGAATTATTATATGGATACAAGCCGACGATACCTAGCAGCGTATACGAGTCTAATGATAGCACGACTTATCAAGAATATATTCGCGCTTTACAGTACAGAATGAGGTACTCTAGAGAACGAGCTAGAGAAAATATGATTCGAAGTAAAGAATCTGCAAAGAGATATTACGACTCCTCTACACGAGAAAAAACATATAAAGTAGGTGATTTAGTATATGTCAAACACCATCATAGATTGCGTAAAGCTCTGTCCCCTATTTGGAAAGGACCTTTCAAAATCATAAAAACGCACGGAAAAACAAACGTGACACTATGTATAAATAGAAGGCATGTAAAGTATCACGTTAATGAAATAAAGCCAGGATGAATTTTATTGTGTCATTGTTTCAGATTTCTCCTGACTTCGAGTCACTCAATACCAATTGAGTCCATTTCGCACAGTCCGGGCATATTTTTCGACCCGACCGCTGTCGCTTATTTTTATAGTGACCATTGGAACATAGTCACTCATGTGCAGCTATTGCCTATTAAACCATACCTTACAAAAATTGAAACTGCTATCCAAAGCGTTTCCAGTATTTGTGAAAAAGCTCGAAATTTAGCAACAATAAACGTAGATTGCAACGATATTATTAATCCCTTAGAAATATTAATTAATGTCGATAAGCTGAAGTATGACTCATTGTCTCATCTTGTTTCCGAGAATCCGTCGAACCGTTATAAACGCGCACTTGAGTTCGGTGGCGAAATACTTAAGTTTTTCTTTGGCACTCTAGATGCCGACGACGCTAGAAAATATGATGACGCAATTTTAGCATGCCAACAAGATGAAACTCAAATATATTCCCTCATGAAAGACAACATACAAGTTGTTCAGTCTACTATAAATAACTTTAATGTTTCCATTCAGAAATTAAACAATAACGAAATAAGGTTAAACAAACAGATTGAAAAATTAAACTACATATTTACAAATGATGCAAAAACACGCTCTGATCTGATTAATATAGGAAAAATAAATTCTATCTTTAACATCATCGAAGGTTCACTTCTATCAATTTCAAACATATTAGACACAATTCTAAATTCAATTCTTTTTGCAAAAGTAAATGTGTTACACCCTTATGTGTTAACACCCACCAGACTTTTTGAGGAATTGTCCAACAGCGTTCAGAATAAGAGAAACTCTGAGTTTCCGGTTTCGCTGTCCTTACAGAATATTCACTCTATAATTGATTTGTCTAAGTTAACGTCATATTATTATAATAATAAGTTAGTATTTGTTATTCAAATACCTTTAATTAATCCAATTAAGTTTAGTGTTTATAAAATGTTATCGCTACCTACACCGCGTGAAATCAAACACTACCAAACATATGTTTTGATTCATCCTTCCAAGCTGTACGTGGCTGTAACCGATGACAGATTAAGTTACGCGTTATTAGATAGTATTAGTGATTGTAATAATGTAGGTAAGGAATATAAAATATGTCCGATGCCCTCTGTGTTATCAACGATTAATAATCCCACATGTGAAACTAAGCTTTTAACTGATGTGAACTTAGAATTACCAGATGCTTGTGATTCCAAGGTAATATACGGAAATATTGATTTGTGGCAAAAACTCAACGATGGTAGATACATTTTTGTACAATCTAAACCGAATAAGTTAACTACGAAGTGTAATAATAAGATTTCTGATTATACTCTACAAGGAACAGGAATTTTGACTGTCAAAAACGATTGTATCGCATATTTTCAAACTTTACAATTTTACCCTACTCATGTTTACAATACTGTTTTGCCAAGCCAATTAGATATAAGTTTTGACATAATAGAAGATAATTGTTGTAAGTATAATATTATTAATGAAAGCTCACATAATTTAACTCCAATAACCTTAACGAACATTGATTTAGAATCCTTACAGTTAGCTTCTCATAAGCTAGATCAATTGCAAAACCAAATACACCAAGCCGAGAATCAACCGCATATTGTAAAATACGGGCACTATTATTCTTTTGCAACTTATATTGTTATTTCTACTATTTTTTTGTACCTAATTTATAAGATCTATAAAAAATGTTTTCCTGCTAACACTTCGTCTTGTTGCATTCAAATTTATAACCAATGCTACAATAAAAAATTGACAAAAAGGGAAAATAAAGTTAGCACCTCAATCGAACTAACTGATATCTCAGATTCTTCAGAATGCGACAAGAAGTCGATGAAAAGTCTACCAGAGGTAGAAATCAGTAAGGATAAGAATAAAGTAAGTTTTAGACATTTAGGAAAACTAGATAGAAATATAAGTAACTTTTAAATAAAACTAGATTATCTTACTTTGAATAATAAATTTAAAAATACTGATTTCTATTGATAGGCTTAACCTAAACTTAGATTATTATTACATGTAATTTTTTGTAAACTAACTGAAACCATTTAGCTCCTTCTCTATACTTTCTATTTTCTTTTACTACGTTTATCTTTTAAAGGATAAAGCTCCGTCAAAAAGGGGGAGATGTTATAAATAAATTTATTCGACATTTTTGCTGATTAAAGGATAATCCTTGGAACCGCGTGGCCCAAACCGAGGCTATAAATAATAGATACGTAGCGTGGTTTCAGTCAGTCGCGAGTTAGTATTCAGTCGGGTTGACCGAAGTCACCGTTTGTCCAGTGATACCCATAATTAAATCAGTTAGACTTACAGCAGAATAAAAGTGTTTTTTTTAAAAAGGACCCACGGAGCGCCATCCTAACAGTACGTCTTCTGGCAGAGCATTCCAGAGTCGAATAGCTTCCACAGTGCAAGACTTGTCATAAAATCGAGAAGTGTGAACAGGCATCCAAAGGTATCTGAGGAGCGGAAATGTCGAGTGTGAGTGAGATATAAGAACTTAAAACGTTCCTTTAAATAGGGAGGAGTGGAAGGGTTAAATATAAATTATATAATGTTATAATAATATAACATTATAAAACGTTACCTATTCCATTATGTAGTTGGTTTTTGCAATAAAAGTAAACCCACAGCGCTCCGGCTTTATAGATCCCAAGCTCATAAAAAAATGTGAAAGTGGGACAGTACTACTGATAGTGGAGTTAACCGCGAGATATTGGTACTTCCGGCGGGATTACGAGCCGCCGGAAGCCGCAGCCACCCCCCCCCCCCCCCCCCCTCTAGGTCCGGTCTCCATCGCCATCAGTCACCCGCTCGTCACGGAGCGACCACCGCGCTCACTCAACGTCACAAATAATTCATAATAAATTAATAGCTTCTACTACGTATAGTTATTTTGTTATTAAATTCTTTGACGCTGTAAAGGTCGGGAGAGACCAACAGCTTTAAACCGTTCAATAAAATCTTTTTTTCTAAAAAAATGATTTTATTCATAATACATAAATTATAATGTATGTATTTACTCTGCAAGGTATTTATTTATAAATATGGGTTTAGAAAAACATTTAAGAATATGTAACAATACAAAGATGTAATCATTCTAAATTTGGGTCCATCTGTTGATGACGACTAGGTGTTTCCCGGAAACAATAATAATGTGCGAAATAATAGGTCTTTACCTATGAAATTGCCGAATTGCAGTACAGACTTTTTCAAACAAAAAAAAGTTTTGATTGGCTATGAATTCTAAATTCAAATTAATTTTGTTTTAAAAATATGACATTCTATTTACAATATAAGTCTTTTGTTTATTGATTAGCGTTGTATTTTCATTACATTTCAACATTTTTCCTCATAATGGATACTTTGAAATTTCGTGTAATTATGGAATATGAGTTCCGTCGTGGCACCAACGCGGCACAAACGACACGTAACATCAACGACGTTTACGGAGAGAACTGTACAAACGAACGTACAACCCGTTATTGGTTTGCTCGGTTCCGTTCTGGGAATTTTGACTTGAAAAATGAACCTCGTGGTCGTCCGGAAACTTTGGTCAACAATGATGAATTAAAGGCGATTGTGGAAGCTGATGAATCTTAATCTATAGCTGAGCTGGCAGCAGCTTTTGATGTTAGCATCAAAACAATATTGGTCCATTTGCGACAGATTGGCAAGATAAAAAAAGCTTGATAGATGGGTGCCCCACGAACTTAACGATCGCCAGCGCAACGTACGCGTCGAGACTTGCCTTACGCTGCTTAACAGGCACAGAAATGAAGGAATTTTGAACCGAATTGTTACGTGCGACGAAAAATGGATTCTTTTTGACAATCGAAAGCGCTCAGCAAGTTGGTTAGATCCTGGTTCGGTACCAAAGCAATGTGCAAAACGAAAAATGACCCCTAGAAAGGTGATGGTCACAGTTTGGTGGTCTAGTGCTGGTGTGATTCATCATAGCTTTTTACAAAACGGCGAGAGCATTACTGCAGATGTGTACATTGAAGAACTGACCACAATGATGGCGAAACTCGCACGTCTGCAACCAGTTTTGGTCAATCGGTCGTCTCCACTGCTACTTCACGACAACGCGCGACCCCATACTGCACAACAGACCGTCTCTAAGCTGCATGAGTTGGGTTTGGAAGCTCTCCCTCATCCGCCATACTCACCAGATCTTGCGCCTACCGACTATTACTTTTTCCAAAATTTGGACAACTTTTTAACGGGAAAAAAATTCAATTCCCGAGAGGCAGTACAAAACGCCTTTAAAGAGTTTGTTGTCTCCTGTCCTGCTGATTTTTTCAAGAAGGTCATCCATAAACTGCCACAGCGTTGGCAAAGATGCATTGATTGCAGGGGTGATTACTTTGAATAAAAGAAATAAATAATTTCGAAAAAAAAATACTTTAACTTTTTTCAAACAAAACGGCAATTTCATAGGTAAAGACCTAATATAAGGGAGCGGCAGATGTGGCGAAATATATCTGAAAAATAATTTAAAAAAATTACATAAAACACCAAACAGAAATTTCTTCTTGTCACAACACAACATTCTTAAAAAACTAAATATAAAAACCAACCAAAAAGAGGCCTTACGCTACAACCTCCGTGTCGCTTGCAGCATCCGAAACAAAATTAGTCCAACTTCAAGTCTTACAAAACAAAATTATCAAAATTCTTTTTAACTACCATTATTTAACCACAGAAATAGGGCTGTTCCTCTGCATCAACAAAAAAATCTAAACTGAAACTAAAACGATGAATTTAAAAAATTATATAACTATAACATCTGCATATTCATCCGCAAAACACTCGACAGGGATCCACACTAACATAACGTTCACCAAACTAAAACAGTTTTTCAAGCGCAGCAATCGTCGCGGTAGCCTTCTTGTACTTCCGAAACCTCGAACAAATTATGGCAAAACAATGCTTACTTTTGAAGGAGCACAACTTTATGATAAAATACCCTCACATATTTTTTTATAATATATTCATTAACGCATTCAAGAAGCAAATGACTCAATACCTTACAACGGATCAGTTGCCGAAGTAAACATATTAAATTAAGTCTTGATGAAATGCGCGTATTTATATTTATGTTACTAGGTATACTTGCATACATTATCGCAAATATAAGCATCGTATGTGCTCGATCAACAGATACGATGCTTGTTGGTGCGGAGTGAAACTTATCTCAATATTATACCAGTATTTTCTCACTGGTAGATAATCTATTAGTTCATACTCTGATGTTTTGTGGGTGTGAGATGAGCGAGTTGGTTAATATGTAAAGGTTCATTGTTCATCAAAGTTGTAGTTCATTTATAAGTCTTAATCGAATAAACCCGCGGGAAGGTGTGGTCGTGTGCGTTTGGTGGCGCGGAGGCAGGTTTATTAGTAATTGTATTGTTGTAAGTCGTAGTAATGTGTGTTAAATGTACCTACTCACGTTGTGTTATCTAATGTGTAATTATTGTTTTCTTAATCTAGTATACAACGTAGATAGTGTAGTATTTTTTTTAGTTTTTATTTTATTACTACATGTGAAGACTTTTTAATGGCTTTGTTGTTACCTAAATGTATTGTATATTTTAGCTTATAATAGTCGATAGTCTTCTAAAACCTAATAAATAAATAAATAATTTAAAGTGACGATATACTTGTATTGAAATTTTTAAGTTTAACTATGTTCTCATGGAAGTGGCTTATTGTCTTATTTGAAAATAAATGTCTTTAAACCTAAATGTTATAGTTGTTGCAACAAGCGAGCAGCGAGATTGAAGTCGTGTCTCCCAGGTCTCCCAGCACACCAGGTTGTTCTCTCTCTCGTCGCATTCCAATAAGTCGTGTAACGTTGCGGCTAGCGCATAGCACTCATCCTATATTCATTTATTACTCTTGTTAAATAAAATTCTAAATTAAAAAAAAAAAAAAAAACATTTTAAATATTTTAATAAAGCGGAACCCGCGCCGCGCCATGTTTTATGTGTACTCAGAAAATGGTTCCTTGAAACATCTCCTGCGCTCGAACGATCGGCACGGGCCCCTGAACTCAAAAACCTGTTCGGTGGAAGGCGCGGATACGATGCTAGCTTGCGCACCGACAGAACGCATTTCGCTAGTCCAGAGAGCGGTCATGCCGCTCTGATTGACATAATATACCTAAAATATTACGCAGGTGTCTCTAGGAATCCCTCTAGGGTGAGTTGCCAATTTTCTAGTTACGCTAGTCGTGTTCTCTGCGCCTATTCCAACTGTAAAGCTGTTCTGCCTCGCTTTCCAACTTCACCCGGCTAACTTAGTTATTTAATTATTTTTACTACCGCTGTCACTGGGCGGTGCTTGTACTCGCGCGACCGTTGTCATAAAGACTTGGCAGAATGGTTAGCCCATGTAAAGAGCTTAACACCTGGCTCTCTTCCAGGATTCTACCCTACGGAAGACACATTGAGCAGCGAACCTGAAAGCTACCCAATTTAACGGGAAGGCGAAGGTGTCCTGGAAGCTACCCAATTTAACGGGAAGGCGGATGCCACATTAGGGCCTTACATCTACCTACTACTAGGCCGCGGGTGCAAGGCCAGTGACCATTTTTGTTCCTAAATAAACCCAGTGCAGGCAGTGCGGCTGTATAACAAGAAGGTCTATCATTTCTCACCCCTGAGTACACTACCTACCTGCGGGACGTCGGGGTGGCTGGCTAACCCGTACGCCGCAGTGGCGCCCTCTTTAACGTGGAAAGTTACACAGCCTATCTGTCTGCACTTTTATTAAATAACTAGGATACAGCCGTCGGGAAGTTTTCAAACGTGTGAACGAAGCGGTGATCCGGCGAACTGGTATGTACCCTTTAATTGTAATATTTTCTAGTGTAGCAATAACGTTGCTTAGTTCATAAATATCAATCAATTTTATGTAAACTGTTACGTACATAATTAAATTTGTATAGTTATAAAATAATAAAATCTACCTAATAAAATAAAAAATCTTGTACTTACTACTTTCATCTATCTTTAAAACGTTATTTTTTTCACGTAACAGTTCGCAATTTATTTCACAGTGATTTTGAACGCATTTTACATTTTTCATCCAATCACCAATTCGTAGTTAAATTAATTTTGTAACAGACAGCTGTAAAATTATTTTGAAGCGCAGCAGTTGCAGCCCTCACATATTATATAAACAGGTTTTGTATTTAGTCATTATTGTATTTTAGTAAATCATCGCTTAATTATTACTGTTATTTTCATTGTATTATTATTTTTCATACCTGCTTTGGCTGATTATAATTTATAATGGAAACTCACCCTATAAAATTCCTACTATTAAATAAAAACGAGCTTTCCTATGAAGTTCTCATTAGAGGCGAAGAACCTGCTTCAACTGTTTTAAAGCTAAGAAACCAAATTAATAAATTAACTGATAAGATACCTTCTAATGACATACAGGAATCAGGCATTGATTCCGAGACAGATTTTGATGGCGTGTTCCTATCGTTCAAAGAGTTATCTTCGCGTGTTAAATTACTCCAAGATAAATTCGACGCAAACCTTTTCGAGCGCACTAAAGCTTTGGCAAATCACATGTACTATCGATTAAGCCGTATTGATAAAACTGATATTGCGGAAAAAGTTACTAAGCTACAAAAAGAGTTTAATATTCAGTACGCATTACTATCTAAAATTGCTCAGACTAGCTCAAGTTATACAATGCCGGCGGAGCCTACTAACCCTGCCCAGCCGATATTTGTTACTGCTGCATCAGGTGACTCGCTTAGCTGTGAGCGTCATCACATATCCGACTTGCAGAAGCTAAAGTTTAATGGGAGGTCCTGTGTGCATGTGTTTATACAGAAAGTGAATGATTTTTGCATATCTAGGAATATTTCACATACAAGAATATTGTCCTATGCTACGGAAATTTTCACCGATCACGCATTACATTGGTACCGCAGTATAAGAAATGATATCAGTAGTTGGAATGATCTAACAAAACAACTCATTGCCGACTTTGGCCAGTTTGATTATGACTACCGACTCATGTCAGAGATTCGTAGCCGTACACAGGGTGAATCTGAAAATATCGTAATCTACCTAGCAATAATGTCAGAACTTTTTTCTAGGATGGGTAAACCAGTTTCTGAAGCGGAAAAATTAGAAATACTTCTTCACAACATTAGGCCCTGTTATGCGAATGTTTTAGCTTCGCATGGCACCAATATTGATTCGATAGATACTCTCAGATCACTGTGTCGTAATTTCGAGAGGATCCAGGCTTTATCTGCCCAATTTCGTGAACCACCAAGAGCAACCACGGAAACTCTAGCTCCTGACCTAGCGTTTTCGAAACCACAGGAAGTAAACTATAAAAACTATAATAAACAGAGTTATTATCCTAACAAATTTAATTATAATAATTATCATCGGAATGCTACAGCTGGGCCGAGCCAAACATATTATAATAAACCGAGTTCTAGCAAACCTACCAATCAGAAACCTGTTGGTGGTTATTCAGCTCCTATAGCATCCATCAACTCTAATGCACAAAGGGATGGTAAGCGCTATTGTCCTAGATGTCGTACCAATTCACATAGTTTACAGTACTGCAAGCAGGAACGCTTCCTGATATGTTTTAAGTGTGGAAAAAAGGATGTTAGGTACCCTGACTGCCCAAATTGTAATCCTACTAAGTCGAATTCAAAAAACTAAATAATTTGGATTGCTGCAATAAAGGTGAATTAAAAACTACTGACTCGGAGTGGAAGGAGTGGTTGAATTTCATTAAAATCTTTTCTTCAAGTTACTCTATTGCATCAATCCTAGACCGTAAACCTGATAATGATGTGCGTCCCTATGTTACTGTTAAAGTGGGAAACATAAGTATTTGTGGCTTACTTGATTCAGGGTCAGCTGTTACCGTACTCGGAAATGATTCTCATCTACAGCTGCTAGCGTCGGGACTTACCTTGGTTGAGGATGCAGTTCCTAAATGTTTTGTTGCCGCTGGTGGTCAAAAAATGTCACCCATGGGGTACATTAATCTACCGGTGTCTTTTGAAAATAATTTTCATGTATTAAGAGCTTACGTAGTACCATCAGTCAAGTCAACGTTGATACTAGGCATAGATTTTTGGCAAAAATTTGACCTATGTCCTAAATTTCTAAATTCTATAACCCTAACTAATAACATTGAGAATGGCATAGCTGATATAAAAAGTTTTTCTGGTATGTTACACTCTTATAATGAGCTAACGGAAGCTCAACGCGTTACTGCTGACAACGTCGTTGAACAATTTAAGGACATCTCTACTGAAAAGTGTGGTTTAGGTCGTACGCATTTAGTTCAGCACTGTATTGATACGGGTGACTCTACTCCTATAAGGCAGCGCTATTATCGACTATCCCCGGAAAAACAGCGAATCTTGGCTAAGGAACTAGATGAAATGCTTAGTATGGGCGTGGTCGAACCTTGCGAGAGTCCCTGGTCCTCTCCAGTCTTACTAACCCCTAAGAAAGATGGATCGTTACGGTTTTGCTTAGACAGCCGCAAATTAAACGCTGTGACTAGGAAGGATGCCTATAAATTGCCGTATGTCTCTGAAATACTAGATAATTTAAAAAATGCTCGCTTCCTTACTAGCATCGATCTTTCACGTGCTTACTGGCAATTACCAATTTCAGAGCGAGATCGAGATAAGACTGCGTTTTATATCCCTAATCGAGGAACGTTCCGTTTTGTCACAGTTCCATTTGGATTAACCAACGGACCTGCCACCCAACAGAGACTAATGGATCTGCTCTTTTATGGCCCTGAATTTGAGAACTCTGTTTCTGTTTTTCTCGACGATATAATTATAATATCTCCTGATTTTCAGAGTCATATAGCACTCCTCCTGAAAGTCCATAAAAAACTAAAAATGGCAAACCTCACTATAAATTTTGAAAAGTCTCAGTTTTTCAGAAACGAACTAAAATATCTTGGATATATAGTAAATTCTCAAGGCCTGCATGTTGATCCTGGCAAAGTTGAGGCTATCCTTAATTTTCCACTACCTACTAACAAAAAAGAGGTAAAAAGATTTCTCGGTACCGCTTCGTGGTACCGAAGATTCGTGCCAAACTTTAGTACAATTGCTGCTCCCTTAAATAATTTAACTTCTACTGGCAAAAAAGCTAAATCTTTTGCATGGACCAAGGAAGCAGATGACTCTTTTTATAAACTTAAGGAATGTCTGGTATCTGCTCCCATCCTATCTTGCCCTAACTTTGACTTACCTTTTGAAGTTCACACTGACGCCAGTGATTACGGTGTAGGTGGTTTGCTCACGCAGACTGTCGATGGCATAGAACATCCTATAGCCTATATGAGTAAATCTCTTTCCGCTCAGGAAAGAAACTATAGCATCACCGAAAGGGAAGCTCTAGCCGTTTTACTAGCACTTGAACACTGGAGATGCTATCTAGAAAATGGTTTAAAATTCATAGTTTATACCGATCACTCTGCACTTAAATGGTTTCTAAACCTCAATAACCCTACTGGTCGTCTTGCTCGCTGGGGTGTTAGACTGTCGTCTTTCAATTTTGAAATTAAGCACCGTCGTGGCATTGATAATGTCATACCAGATGCATTATCACGTGCTTGTCCGATTTCTGCCATAGATACATCCCCTAAGGCTACTAATACAACCGACGAGTGGTACCTAAATATTTACCATGGATGTCAAAATTCTCCCACTTCATTTCCTAATTACCTTGTAAAGAATGACAGGCTCTATCGTCTCATGAAAGGCAAATGCACGCTAACTAAAGAATTTGACTGGAAAGAAGTTGTACCTCTTGAAGCTAGGGAAGATATAATTACAGAAAATCACGCAGAAATTATTGCTGGACACTTGGGTATATTTAAAACATATAAACGTTTAGCCTTAAAATACTACTGGCCTGGGATGCATGCTGATGTAGTAAGAATTGGTACTTCTTGTGATACCTGTATTGCTCATAAGCATCAGAACCATGCGACTTTAGGTGAGATGGGTAGGCCAAAAAACTGTTCCAGGCCATTCCAGGTTTTGAGTGTTGATCTGGTAGGACCCCTTCCCGTGTCCAGAAAACAAAACACCTTTATACTAGTGGTTACTTGTTGTTTCAGTAAATACTGCTTATTGTTTCCAATTAGGCGTGCTACTGCAGAAATCGTCACTAAAATCTTAGAGGAAGATGTATTTTTGGTCCACGGAGTTCCTTCTACTTTGGTCTTGGACAATGGAAAACAATTTGTCAGTACTACTCTAAAACTAATGTTGTCGAAATATAAAGTTCCTCACGTTCACTATACACCCAAATATACGCCGCACGTAAATACGGTCGAAAGATATAATAAAACAATTATGACTGCAGTTTCTACGTTCATTACAAATGATCAGCGTATCTGGGACACTCTATTACCTAAAATCCAGTTTGCGATCAACAATTCTGTGAATGAAGTGACAGGCTACACACCGTCATTCTTAGTGTATGGTCGTGAGTTGGTTAGCTGCGGTTCGCACTACACTAACACCGAACCTACTGATATCGACAATTTAATTTTCCAACCAAGGGATCAGTACGCTGAAAACATAGGCACGCTATCTACCATATTTGATAAAGTTCAATTAGCCTTATTACAAGCCCACAGTAGAAATTGCAAGACGTACAACCTTCGAAAGAAATCTGCCGAATTTCAGATAGGTGATGTGGTGTGGCGAAAAACATTTTATCAAAGCGACAAAGATAAGTACTTCAATAAAAAACTTGCACCTAAGTATATAAAATGTAAGGTGATTGCTAAAAAATCACCATTAGTCTACGATCTTGCTGACATGAGCGGTAATTTTCTGGGAACTTGGCATGTTAAGGACATTAAACTAATAAATTATAAAGAATAACACTATTATTTTAATATTTTTAAACTAATGAAATATATTTATTGTATGATTGTAAATTTTTACTTAAATTACATTTACCTATCAAATGAGTTAAAATTAATCTAATGATATATTTATATTAAATTGTACATTTTTTCTTCTAAAAGAAAAATCACAATTTTCTAATTTTAATAAGGAATGCAATTATATTTTAATCAAATTGTATTTATTTTATTTTAAAATAATTATACTACTTATTTATATTAGAATTTTAATGAAATTATACCTATATACTTATTGAAATTGTAACGTGAAGTACTCTGCTCACTATAATACCTATGCTACCAATAGTTGTAAAACAACAATATTACTGTTTTGAGTTAGCATGTTCTACAATGCAAGTTAACTCTGTATGTAAGGGTCTTTTGGCACCTCTAAGTGACTGTAGACTACTTTGGATGGAATGTATAATAGAAGATGAGTGAACAGTTGGCAGAAGATGAGTGGCAGTGATGAATGTATGCAAAGATGTAGGAATGAATGAGCATGGAAGTAGGACAGTACTATGGGACTTTACTGTAGCTAGTCGGATTTTTCATAATAGGAAAAATCCTATGCTTTCTCGCGGGGTACTGTAACGTTGCGGCTAGCGCATAGCACTCATCCTATATTCATTTATTACTCTTGTTAAATAAAATTCTAAATTAAAAAAAAAAAAAAAAAACATTTTAAATATTTTAATAAAGCGGAACCCGCGCCGCGCCATGTTTTATGTGTACTCAGAAAATGGTTCCTTGAAACATCTCCTGCGCTCGAACGATCGGCACGGGCCCCTGAACTCAAAAACCTGTTCGGTGGAAGGCGCGGATACGATGCTAGCTTGCGCACCGACAGAACGCATTTCGCTAGTCCAGAGAGCGGTCATGCCGCTCTGATTGACATAATATACCTAAAATATTACGCAGGTGTCTCTAGGAATCCCTCTAGGGTGAGTTGCCAATTTTCTAGTTACGCTAGTCGTGTTCTCTGCGCCTATTCCAACTGTAAAGCTGTTCTGCCTCGCTTTCCAACTTCACCCGGCTAACTTAGTTATTTAATTATTTTTACTACCGCTGTCACTGGGCGGTGCTTGTACTCGCGCGACCGTTGTCATAAAGACTTGGCAGAATGGTTAGCCCATGTAAAGAGCTTAACACCTGGCTCTCTTCCAGGATTCTACCCTACGGAAGACACATTGAGCAGCGAACCTGAAAGCTACCCAATTTAACGGGAAGGCGAAGGTGTCCTGGAAGCTACCCAATTTAACGGGAAGGCGGATGCCACATTAGGGCCTTACATCTACCTACTACTAGGCCGCGGGTGCAAGGCCAGTGACCATTTTTGTTCCTAAATAAACCCAGTGCAGGCAGTGCGGCTGTATAACAAGAAGGTCTATCATTTCTCACCCCTGAGTACACTACCTACCTGCGGGACGTCGGGGTGGCTGGCTAACCCGTACGCCGCAGTCGCATATCCTAGTACCGACTAAGCAGCGGTGGCGAATATGAATATGAAATATTAAAATGATTACTATCAGAGTTGTTCTCGACACAATACAACAACAACTGTTTAATGTATACATAATCAATATTAACAACTCTTAATTTAAAATAGTACAATTACAATGTTTAGATCAAAAGGGTGTATAAAGTTGCTACGAGATAGTACGAGATGCTACGAGATAGTACGAGATAGTGCGAGATGCTACGAGATGCATAGCGTCTGCCCTACTACCCGAGCATTACCGTTACAAAACACGTTCGTTCTTTAACGCTCCGTTAAAAATGTGACGAGCACTTCACCCGCGCTCAGCAGTTCTAATGATCTATTATATTCCTTGAGAGTTAACTCTCTGGTTTTATAAGACTCGTTGCAGCTCAGGTTACTAAGCGTTGTTCAAAAATGGCCTTTACCCCTTTGCGGTAAGTTTTAATTTACCATATAAAAACATAACAAGTTTCACATAGTACTTATCATTAATGTGTACGACTGACGCTGCCGCAGGTGCAAACCACAACAAAGTGCAATCCTATTAAAGTGCATGGCTGTCTAGTGACGCACTGATTATTGCAGTGAAACTTACGGTTGTAAATGATTTAAGACACACAACGACGACAAACCCTTGGTATAAAAAGAAAAAAAAAATGTTGGACAGTATAACTTTACTTTTAAGAAGTATTTGAGCGGCCGGGAGCCCAGCTGCCAGACGTACTTTTGTAAATAGAAATAACGCAAATTCAATCGCTGCAGTAGTCGCTGAATAATCATCCAAAAGCACTAGTATTGAACTTCGCGAGGCGCGGCACTGTACACCAATATAAGTTATTTTATGTCACGGCCTGCCCTGGTCTACAACGATAGTTCTAAACGATTGGTGCAAGTTCCGAGCACTAGCGCTCCGCTCCCAGTGATCCGTTCCGAGCGTTCCAAGCCGTCCGAGCGTTCCGAGCCGTCCGAGCGTTCCGAGCCGTCCGAGCGTTCCGAGCCGTCCGGGGCGCAACTTTGTATCGAGTCGTAAAATAAAACACGAGCCAAGTCTCCGGAATGACCGGTGCAGTGCGCGGTGATGCAGTAGCCCTATTTAACACAAAATTATAAATAAAAAAATCATGCATGACTGAAATGGATAAGACTGTGATAAGTGTAGTTCAGCGTAATTACACAATACACGGCATAAATGTCGCAAATCAAATAAAATAAAACAATGTTTTTAGCTTTTTAGCCAATAATTTTATATTGTTTCACTAAATCTACATTTGTATTATTATTATGTTGGTATGTCATGTAAAATGGCAATTTACAGTTGTCAAGATGGCGACATTAACATTAAACAAAGCAAAAAACAAAGTTATACCGGCAGATAGTTGGAGCTAAACTAAAGAAGTTCTACTTCAGTCGTGTGGTGTAAAGCACACTCATTTCTTTGATGAATATGTTCTCCGTAAGTGTATGTTCACCATGAAGTCACCTATGACGAGGCACGTGCTACCTGCGTGCCGGACAGCGTGGCGCGTCGTGCAGATCTCCGCGTGCTGCGAGCACGAGCTCTGCGCGCGTCGTGCACCGCTGGCCGCGGCTCGCGGTCTACGATGCCCATTGCAAATTCAATATCACATGAATTTCCAACCTTATTTCAATCCAAAAAGACTTAATTTCATATTACTTGCAGAAAGAACTTCAGAACATCGTTATTTAAATGTAGCTTCTAAGAACAAACAGTAAGGTGCAAATTGGAACAGGTAGAGCTATGCAATGATTTGCGTCGTTGTTACCGATGTTAGTGCAGACATCTGTTTCCCCCAAGTTAGGCGTAAGAATCTGGCATCGTACTTCTGTATCGTGTTTATAGTATTCGTAAAAGAATCTGCAAGCTGTAGACATTTACAACGTCGTGTGAACCGTCGCCGAGACTCGCGCTGTGCTCCCGCGGTGCGTCTCCCCGTTGTGGTCAGCGGGTAGGTGTGCTTCGTGACTTATTATCTACAAGCCCGGCGCGGCGTGCGATTGTCGGCGAGTGCACCCTTAGGTACTTGTAATAAGGTGCAGTCGAGCATCTGCATTTTCACCCACAAACCACTGAATAAGGATATCCTCACTAAGATAACGTTGACCAAAATAAAACAGGTTTCCAAACGCAGCAATCGTCACGGTAACCTCCTTGTACCTACTTCCGAAACCATAGGACCAATTATGGTAAAACAATGCTTACATTTGAAGGAGCACAACTATGTTCTCATGGAAGTGACTTTATGTCTTATTAGAGAATGAATTTCTTTAAACGTAAACCTGAACCTATATTTTTACGAGCCGACATAAAAAAATGGTTGCGTATTTTTATTTCCGAAATAAAGATTTCCCTAATTCAGTTTGCATCGGCTCAGAATACTTGTAATATTTTCTGCATATCATTATAAGGCTACGCTTAATATCCCTGAGGGATGATTTTAATAAGTTCACACGGCCCACAGCTCTACCTTTGCAAATTGATTTATGTGTTCCTTCACACCTCATTTTTGCACGTTGTTTTAAGAAGTCATATAAGCGCCAGGGCCTTATACTTTGTCATAAGAGCCGCACGTCAACAGAGAGAAAAGTCTCGAGAGTAATGTTTGCAGTGCCCCCGCCAGGTCGACTTAAGTTTGCAGTGCCCCCGCCAGGTCGACTTAAGAGCCCAATACAATCCTGCAGTCATGTAGATACACCTATTATATCGGAGTTCTATCATTTCAGTTCCATATCTTATCATCAAGTATCAGTTTAGGTGTTAGTATCTCTCGAGAGTGAGCGCCCATCATTAGTGAACAACTGTCTCGCTCTATTCAAAGTGTAGATAATGATTATTTTCAGTCTATGCAAAGAAAAACGAATGCTGCTGATATAATAGAGTACGTGAAACATAAAGCACCGAGCGCCAAACTCTTTGTGCGGCTTTTACTGTGCTCTGTGGCCGTGTTCAACCCCAGGCTGCACGTTTCCAATCGCAGTTTTATCTCAAAGTTGATGACGCAGAAAAAATAAAGTGATTTCAAAGAGTTTCGGAACGCACGCGGCGGATCGGATCCATGGCTGGGACGTGGATTTTACACATCGATGCACAGTGAACGAAACCACACTGTTGGCGGTTCTGAAAATTATATAACCATTTTTAACCATTTTTTAAAACAATTTATAGGCATATCAATAGACCACCGTGTCACCTGATGGTAAATGATGAGGCGGCCTGCGGTGGTGCATGGTCGCCGAGAAGGTGCCTGTTCACTTGACGGGGAGACTCCCGGGGTATAGTCAGCTGGAGACAAGGACGACAGCGACGTATTCCATTCATTTGCTATTCGCACCATAAACTTTAAGAGTTTGTCATGATTTCTATGATAGATACTCTGTACGTACGGTTCTGCTAATATAATCCGTCACGAACATCAGCGGGGTGACGATACAGCTTTGATTACAATGCAACAGGAGACATTACATTCCTAATTTGAATATTTCCATAGGAACTTTACACTTAAACTATGTATTAAACTTGGCAAATCTATATAAATTAGTGTTTATATTGGTTGCAATCAAGTTCAGTGATCGGCCAGCAGGTGTCATGATGTTCCGCCGCTGACCACTCGCGAGTCCGTGTCAGTGACCCCTCGCTCGGAGCCGTGTGGCGTGTGGGGCGCACAGCCGCCGGAGCCGCGTGCCGAGTGGGGCGCACAGCCGCCGGAGCCGTGTGGCGAGTGGGGCGCACAGCCGCTGGAGCCGCGTGGCGAGTGGGGCGCACAGCCGCCGGAGCCGTGTGCCGAGTGGGGCGCACAGCCGCCGGAGCCCTATGCCGAGTGGGGCGCACAGCCGCCGGAGCCGCGTGGCGAGTGGGGCGCACAGCCGCCGGAGCCCTGTGCCGAGTGGGGCGCACAGCCGCCGGAGCCCTGTGCCGAGTGGGGCGCACAGCCGCCGGAGCCCTGTGCCGAGTGGGGCGCACAGCACCCGGAGCCGTGGGGCGAGTGGGGCGCACAGCCGCCGGAGCCCTATGCCGAGTGGGGCGCACAGCCGCCGGAGCCGCGTGGCGAGTGGGGCGCACAGCCGCCGGAGCCGCGTGGCGAGTGGGGCGCACAGCCGCCGGAGCCCTGTGCCGAGTGGGGCGCACAGCCGCCGGAGCCCTGTGCCGAGTGGGGCGCACAGCCGCCGGAGCCCTGTGCCGAGTGGGGCGCACTGCCGCCGGAGCCCTATGCCGAGTGGGGCGCACAGCCGCCGGAGCCGCGTGGCGAGTGGGGCGCACAGCCGCCGGAGCCCTATGCCGAGTGGGGCGCACAGCCGCCGGAGCCGCGTGGCGAGTGGGGCGCACAGCCGCCGGAGCCCTATGCCGAGTGGGGCGCACAGCCACCGGAGCCGCGTGGCGAGTGGGGCGCACAGCCGCCGGAGCCCTATGCCGAGTGGGGCGCACAGCCGCCGGAGCCGCGTGGCGAGTGGGGCGCACAGCCGCCGGAGCCCTGTGCCGAGTGGGGCGCACAGCCGCTGGAGCCGTGTGGCGAGTGGGGCGCACAGCCGCCGGAGCCCTGTGCCGAGTGGGGCGCACAGCCGCCGGAGCCCTGTGCCGAGTGGGGCGCACTGCCGCCGGAGCCCTATGCCGAGTGGGGCGCACAGCCGCCGGAGCCCTATGCCGAGTGGGGCGCACAGCCGCCGGAGCCGCGTGGCGAGTGGGGCGCACAGCCGCCGGAGCCCTATGCCGAGTGGGGCGCACAGCCGCCGGAGCCGCGTGGCGAGTGGGGCGCACAGCCGCCGGAGCCCTGTGCCGAGTGGGGCGCACAGCCGCCGGAGCCGTGTGGCGAGTGGGGCGCACAGCCGCCGGAGCCGTGTGGCGAGTGGGGCGCACAGCCGCCGGAGCCCTATGCCGAGTGGGGCGCACAGCCGCCGGAGCCCTATGCCGAGTGGGGCGCACAGCCGCCGGAGCCGCGTGGCGAGTGGGGCGCACAGCCGCCGGAGCCCTATGCCGAGTGGGGCGCACAGCCGCCGGAGCCGCGTGGCGAGTGGGGCGCACAGCCGCCGGAGCCCTGTGCCGAGTGGGGCGCACAGCCGCCGGAGCCGTGTGGCGAGTGGGGCGCACAGCCGCCGGAGCCGTGTGGCGAGTGGGGCGCACAGCCGCCGGAGCCGTGTGGCGAGTGGGGCGCACAGCCGCCGGAGCCGTGTGGCGAGTGGGGCGCACAGCCGCCGGAGCCGTGTGGCGAGTGGGGCGCACAGCCGCCGGAGCCGTGTGGCGAGTGGGGCGCACAGCCGCCGGAGCCGTGTGGCGAGTGGGGCGCACAGCCGCCGGAGCCGTGTGGCGAGTGGGGCGCACAGCCGCCGGAGCCGTGTGGCGAGTGGGGCGCACAGCCGCCGGAGCCGTGTGGCGAGTGGGGCGCACAGCCGCCGGAGCCGTGTGGCGAGTGGGGCGCACAGCCGCCGGAGTCTCGCTCGCGTCCGCTGCGTGTGGCTCACTACGTTACGCGGCCCGACCCGCTTGGCAGCTCCCGCATTACACTTTAAGAATATTTTTATATATATTATTTGAATACTTGTCATTTCATTTCATACGACTCGACTCATGCGTTCGTTCTTGCCGTACACCTGCAAAATGTGGAATGAGCTCTCGCCAGCGGTCTTTCCACAGAGTTACAACATGGAGTACTTCAAAAGGAGGGTTAAAAGAGTCCTATAGGGTAAGCAATGCCTTGGTGACGCCTCCTCCGGTGTTACGGATGTCCATAGGCTACGGTAACCACTTCCCATCAGGTTGGCTGTATGCTTGTTTGCTCCCTATAACATAAAATAAAATATTTAACCTTGTAGTCATTCAACCTTACTTCAAATCGAGAGTGAACAGGTATCTTCTAAGCGTGCTACGTCCTAGACCGCATCGTCACTTACCATCAGGTGCGATAGTGGTCAAATGCAAGCCTATCTAGCAATAAAATAATAAATAATAATAATTTAAACGTTTTACTGTCACATGTAGAGAGCGTGTGACATGAAGTAAGTAATCGTTGAAGCGCTGTTGGGTAGCCACGCGGTCCTCGTGGAAACAAATCACATGTTCAGATGGGTGTTAGCTAGATACAAGCTAAAAAGTCTAAATCAAATCTCACTAATATTATAAAGGCGAATGTTTGTATGTGTACTTGTGTGTATGTGTGTATGTTTGTTACTCCTTCACGCTCAAACGGCTGAACGGACACCGACACCGACACGGACGCCGACGCCACGTATCTTGAATACTAGCTCGAGCTGAGTTTCAAGGCTGGAAAAGCGTGTTACAATATCTTAGCCAACACGAGCTCAAGATACATACAACTACAAATAAATTACGAACTTAATAAGACACATTTTGCAAGATAAATAACGGCTAAAACTCACGTCAATTAAAAGTCGAAATTACTCCGACCAGGTTTCGGACATATTCGATGTCCTTTTTCTGGGAGCCAGTTACTAACGCAAGCCGCCGCGGTGCTGACGCACGTAACTGACTAATTTCGACTTTTAATTGACGTGAGTTATAGACGTTATTTATCTTACAAAACTTAATAAGAGGCGTAGTCGTAAACATGCAATGTGAAAACAAAAGCACTCGGGTGTTCTACGAAAGGATTTAAGATGCTGTAATACCATAAGTTCCCTAATAACAACAGGTTTCATTTTGGGTATAGCATTCTTATTTTTTCCTGTGTGTGTTAGTTCCACCAAGCAAGAAAATAAAAATGTTCCGCTATCATGGATGCGGCAGTACGGTGCTACCATTAGTGGATACAGCATTATTGGACGCGGCAGTAGGTATACTACCATTAGTGGATACAGCATTATTGGACGCGGCAGTATACTACCATTAGTGGATACAGCATTATTGGACGTGGCAGTAGGTATACTACCATTAGTGGATACAGCATTATTGGACGTGGCAGTATACTACCATTAGTGGATACAGCATTATTGGACGCGGCAGTATACTACCATTAGTGGATACAGCATTATTGGACGCGGCAGTAGGTATACTACCATTAGTGGATACAGCATTATTGGACGCGGCAGTATACTACCATTAGTGGATACAGCATTATTGGACGCGGCAGTAGGTATACTACCATTAGTGGATACAGCATTATTGGACGCGGCAGTAGGTATACTACCATTAGTGGATACAGCATTATTGGACGCGGCAGTAGGTATACTACCATTAGTGGATACAGCATTATTGGACGCGGCAGTATACTACCATTAGAGGATACAGCATTATTGGACGCGGCAGTAGGTATACTACCATTAGTGGATACAGCATTATTGGACGCGGCAGTAGGTATACTACCATTAGTGGATACAGCATTATTGGACGCGGCAGTAGGTATACTACCATTAGTGGATACAGCATTATTGGACGCGGCAGTAGGTATACTACCATTAGTGGATACAGCTGGTGCACGCTGGCCAGTTTTTTATCTTTCGATTTTTGGTGACCCTGACAATCTGTTTTAGTAATATTTCTCCTAAAATCATTATACCGAGACAATACTCAAGCAGAGTGAATACACAATACAAAAAGAATTACTAAAAGTTTTGACAAGAAAATCTCACCGTCATATCTAAAGCATATAAATATGACGAAGCAGATATTCGATACGAAACTAATTTCGATATAATAGGTCTTTACCTATGAAATTGCCGTATTGCAGTACAGACTTTTTCAAACAAAAAAAAGTTTTGATTGGCTATGAATTCTAAATTCAAATTAATTTTGTTTTAAAAATATGACATTCTATTTACAAAATAAGTCTTTTGTTTATTGATTAGCGTTGTATTTTCATTACATTTCAACATTTTTCCTCATAATGGATACTTCGAAATTTCGTGTAATTATGGAATATGAGTTCCGTCGTGGCACCAACGCGGCACAAACGACACGTAACATCAACGACGTTTACGGAGAGAACTGTACAAACGAACGTACAACCCGTTATTGGTTTGCTCGGTTCCATTCTGGGAATTTTGACTTGAAAAATGAACCTCGTGGTCGTCCGGAAACTTTGGTCAACAATGATGAATTAAAGGCGATTGTGGAAGCTGATGAATCTCAATCTACAGCTGAGCTGGCAGCAGCTTTTGATGTTAGCATCAAAACAATATTGGTCCATTTGCGACAGATTGGCAAGATAAAAAAGCTTGATAGATGGGTGCCCCACGAACTTAACGATCGCCAGCGCAACGTACGCGTCGAGACTTGCCTTGCGCTGCTTAACAGGCACAGAAATGAAGGAATTTTGAACCGAATTGTTACGTGCGACGAAAAATGGATTCTTTTTGACAATCGAAAGCGCTCAGCAAGTTGGTTAGATCCTGGTTCGGTACCAAAGCAATGTGCAAAACGAAAAATGACCCCTAGAAAGGTGATGATCACAGTTTGGTGGTCTAGTGCTGGTGTGATTCATCATAGCTTTTTACAAAACGGCGAGAGCATTACTGCAGATGTGTACATTGAAGAACTGACCACAATGATGGCGAAACTCGCACGTCTGCAACCAGCTTTGGTCAATCGGTCGTCTCCACTGCTACTTCACGACAACGCGCGACCCCATACTGCACAACAGACCGTCTCTAAGCTGCATGAGTTGGGTTTGGAAGCTCTCCCTCATCCGCCATACTCACCAGATCTTGCGCCTACCGACTATTACTTTTTCCAAAATTTGGACAACTTTTTAGCGGGAAAAAAATTCAATTCCCGAGAGGCAGTACAAAACGCCTTTGAAGAGTTTGTTGTCTCCCGTCCAGCTGATTTTTTCAAGAAGGGCATCCATAAACTGCCACAGCGTTGGCAAAGATGCATTGATTCCATGGATGATTACTTTGAATAAAAGAAATAAATAAGATCGAAAAAAAAATACTTTAACTTTTTTCAAACAAAACGGCAATTTCATAGGTAAAGACCTAATATAATAAAAACAATACTGATACAGAGATGCGACGTCGAGCGGACTCCAGCCCATTACACCGGGCTTAAACCAGTGCCGAGTCCAGCGGGATAGAACCAGGCAGCGAGAGCCCTCCGCCGGCGGGCACCGGGCGGCGCGGCGGGTCAGCGGTGGCTGGCGGGGCACGCAGTTAGTGGCCAGCCATCCCGTCATGTCTTCTGGCGAGATGGAGGGCCTGAACATAGACTGACCCGAATATTGTCGCCATATGGCTGCAATTTTTCTGAATTAACAAAGCAATTCTAATGGAGGCTGCCCTCAAATTAAACGTGTATTGAAAGTGGGTGTACACGTCACAGTGGGGATATGGCAGTTAGTGCTTTGCGATTCTAGCTCAAAATCAATAACAATTTGTTTAACCCATTCAGATGAAAACAATGAGAAATCATCCGTTAAATTCGTATAATACAAGGACACATTCCATTGATTCCAGTCGTTCCAGCTACTGCGTTCGTTCACTACTCCCGCGCGGGGCGCGCTACGTCGGAACAATATGCCCTCCTGCTCGGTGGCGCCGCCAGGGGGCGCTGCACAGCGACGTCGCTACTTCCTCGACACTTATTCTCTATTCGTATCAGGCTTTCTATATTTTCTACGAGCCACTACATGACCAGCCACGCTAGACCGCCGCCGAGCGTCTCGTCTGCTGAAACATTCAAGTACCAAGCGCTCGCTTTGGAATGATGAGAGGCTTAGTAACACTAGACTGGACTGGACTGGCTATCCTAGGTGACGCTGTTGCGTTTGTTAAAGTTAGTAACACTAGACTGGACTGGACTGGCTATCCTAGGTGACGCTGTTGCGTTTGTTAAAGTTAGTAACACTAGACTGGACTGGACTGGCTATCCTAGGTGACGCTGTTGCGTTTGTTAAAGTTAGTAACACTAGACTGGACTGGACTGGCTATCCTAGGTGACGCTGTTGCGTTTGTTAAAGTTAGTAACACTAGACTGGACTGGACTGGCTATCCTAGGTGACGCTGTTGCGTTTGTTAAAGTTAGTAACACTAGACTGGACTGGACTGGCTATCCTAGGTGACGCTGTTGCGTTTGTTAAAGTTAGTAACACTAGACTGGACTGGACTGGCTATCCTAGGTGACGCTGTTGCGTTTGTTAAAGTTAGTAACACTAGACTGGACTGGACTGGCTATCCTAGGTGACGCTGTTGCGTTTGTTAAAGTTAGTAACACTAGACTGGACTGGACTGGCTATCCTAGGTGACGCTGTTGCGTTTGTTAAAGCAAGTGCGTTTGTAGTACACGTTCTCCGGAAGGAGGAGGGGGTGAAGGGAAGTAGAGTGCGGAGAAAGGCAAGGGGTAGCTGCGCGTGAACTCAAATTGAAATATTGTGCTGTCATTAAAACGAGTATTAATTGAACATGTGTTTATTAAAGGAGTCATAAAGTAGCTCGACCAGCGCTGCGGGCGAGTGAACTGTGTGACGGCGCACTTGAACGCGAACTCATTTACTAACTTCCAAGTTTCGAGTGAAAATATTCAAAACTGATAAATGTTTATGGTTAATTATAACTTGTGATAACCCAACCCTCTCCCCCTCTCCCCCCTCCGCGATGGTCACAGCTACTCTTCTTAATGAAATGATAGGATCTCAGAACATTAAGGAATGTTCTGCGCAAGTTAAATAGCGAGCATAATAAATAGCTAAAAATAATGTTACAGATCTTTAAGTGTGTAATATAACTACATATGCCTGCAGTTTTAAAAATAATTCTTTTTCTCTAATAGCTATGACTAACTTAGAACTAACCTTACATTTTGATTAACCTGATACTATTATCTTCATTCAGATTTTTGATTTTGTATATTTTTCAACATAAAAGTACACATGTTTTTCTTTAAATAAATTTCTTTAAATAAAGTATATCAAGTTACCACAAGAGGGAGTGTGATCCGCGTCAGGGTCCGGTCTCCCACGATACCCTTAATATCACTATGACAATCTAATAATAAAACTTTTCTATTTTCAGAGAAAATATTTCATAACGGAGCGTCTCAAGAGTATGCGGTGTCAAAATCAGAAATGTATTGAACCGAACGAGAACTCTTATAGATTTCATCCAGTATTTATTACATGTCTGTTCTAATATGATTGACTCAGACTTTAACACACTCTTTCTCACTCGCTATTGCTAGAAAAAATGGAAAGAGATTGTTGAGCGGTATTTTTTTTTATAACTTTCTTTAATAATGCTGAATTGCTGTCGAGCTATGTGTAGCGCCCACGCGAACTATGTGTAGCGCTGCGTCCCGAGCGAACTATGTGTAGCGCTGCGTCCCGAGCGAACTATGTGTAGCGCTGCGTCCCGAGCGAACTATGTGTAGCGCTGCGTCCCGAGCGAACTATGTGTAGCGCTACGTCCCGAGCGAACTATGTGTAGCGCTACGTCCCAAGCGAACTATGTGTAGCGCTACGTCCCGAGCGAACTATGTGTAGCGCTACGTCCCAAGCGAACTATGTGTAGCGCTACGTCCCGAGCGAACTATGTGTAGCGCTACGTCCCGAGCGAACTATGTGTAGCGCTACGTCCCGAGCGAACTATGTGTAGCGCTACGTCCCGAGCGAACTATGTGTAGCGCTACGTCCCAAGCGAACTATGTGTAGCGCTACGTCCCGAGCGAACTATGTGTAGCGCTACGTCCCGAGCGAACTATGTGTAGCGCTGCGTCCCGAGCGAACTATGTGTAGCGCTGCGTCCCGAGCGAACTATGTGTAGCGCTACGTCCCGAGCGAACTATGTGTAGCGCTGCGTCCCGAGCGAACTATGTGTAGCGCTGCGTCCCGAGCGAACTATGTGTAGCGCTGCGTCCCGAGCGAACTATGTGTAGCGCTACGTCCCGAGCGAACTATGTGTAGCGCTACGTCCCGAGCGAACTATGTGTAGCGCTACGTCCCGAGCGAACTATGTGTAGCGCTACGTCCCAAGCGAACTATGTGTAGCGCTACGTCCCGAGCGAACTATGTGTAGCGCTACGTCCCAAGCGAACTATGTGTAGCGCTACGTCCCGAGCGAACTATGTGTAGCGCTGCGTCCCGCGCGAACTATGTGTAGCGCTACGTCCCGAGCGAACTATGTGTAGCGCTGCGTCCCGAGCGAACTATGTGTAGCGCTGCGTCCCGAGCGAACTATGTGTAGCGCTACGTCCCGAGCGAACTATGTGTAGCGCTACGTCCCGAGCGAACTATGTGTAGCGCTACGTCCCGCGCGAACTATGTGTAGCGCTACGTCCCGCGCGAACTATGTGTAGCGCTACGTCCCGCGCGAACTATGTGTAGCGCTACGTCCCGAGCGAACTATGTGTAGCGCTGCGTCCCGCGCGAACTATGTGTAGCGCTACGTCCCGCGCGAACTATGTGTAGCGCTGCGTCCCGCGCGAACTATGTGTAGCGCTACGTCCCGCGCGAACTATGTGTAGCGCTACGTCCCGCGCGAACTATGTGTAGCGCTACGTCCCGAGCGAACTATGTGTAGCGCTGCGTCCCGAGCGAACTATGTGTAGCGCTACGTCCCGAGCGAACTATGTGTAGCGCTGCGTCCCGCGCGAACTATGTGTAGCGCTACGTCCCGCGCGAACTATGTGTAGCGCTGCGTCCCGCGCGAACTATGTGTAGCGCTACGTCCCGCGCGAACTATGTGTAGCGCTACGTCCCGCGCGAACTATGTGTAGCGCTACGTCCCGAGCGAACTATGTGTAGCGCTGCGTCCCGAGCGAACTATGTGTAGCGCTACGTCCCGCGCGAACTATGTGTAGCGCTACGTCCCGCGCGAACTATGTGTAGCGCTACGTCCCGAGCGAACTATGTGTAGCGCTGCGTCCCGAGCGAACTATGTGTAGCGCTACGTCCCGCGCGAACTATGTGTAGCGCTACGTCCCGCGCGAACTATGTGTAGCGCTACGTCCCGAGCGAACTATGTGTAGCGCTGCGTCCCGAGCGAACTATGTGTAGCGCTACGTCCCGAGCGAACTATGTGTAGCGCTGCGTCCCGAGCGAACTATGTGTAGCGCTACGTCCCGCGCGAACTATGTGTAGCGCTACGTCCCGCGCGAACTATGTGTAGCGCTACGTCCCGCGCGAACTATGTGTAGCGCTACGTCCCGCGCGAACTATGTGTAGCGCTACGTCCCGCGCGAACTATGTGTAGCGCTACGTCCCGAGCGAACTATGTGTAGCGCTGCGTCCCGAGCGAACTATGTGTAGCGCTACGTCCCGAGCGAACTATGTGTAGCGCTGCGTCCCGAGCGAACTATGTGTAGCGCTACGTCCCGCGCGAACTATGTGTAGCGCTACGTCCCGCGCGAACTATGTGTAGCGCTACGTCCCGCGCGAACTATGTGTAGCGCTACGTCCCGAGCGAACTATGTGTAGCGCTGCGTCCCGAGCGAACTATGTGTAGCGCTACGTCCCGAGCGAACTATGTGTAGCGCTACGTCCCGCGCGAACTATGTGTAGCGCTACGTCCCGAGCGAACTATGTGTAGCGCTGCGTCCCGCGCGAACTATGTGTAGCGCTACGTCCCGCGCGAACTATGTGTAGCGCTACGTCCCGAGCGAACTATGTGTAGCGCTGCGTCCCGCGCGAACTATGTGTAGCGCTACGTCCCGCGCGAACTATGTGTAGCGCTGCGTCCCGCGCGAACTAACTTTTGCACATAGAAAACAAAAGCACTCCGCCCCCGCACTAGTGAAACATATTCCGGGCGCTATTTACAACTTTCGTCGTTAACCATTGTATCGTTTATCAAAATGAAAGATTGCGCTGAATATCTCCGCGCACGTTAGCGCGCTACCGTTACTACACCTCATTTCGATCACCACGTACAGCAATAATACAGCATTGACTTTTATATTACTATTACTGGTTATGTAACTTGACGGAGTATGAAGACAAGGTAACGCATTGTCAAGATGGATGTTACGATGAAAACATTAAAGTTTACCGCGCACGTACAGCCACAGACGCCGGCACCGTAACTCTGACAGTCGAAGGTCACAGGTCACAGGTCACACGATAGCACGGTAGGAGACAAACACATCAATTACTTTGATTTAAGACTGCGCCTGTTTGTGTATAAGCTTATGTCAAGTTGTGTGGGGACACAGTTGTGTAAATATTTCTGAAGGTCTATTTCGGTGCGTAACATTGTAATGACCTAGAATAAAGTTAACGAGAACCAGTAATAATAGTTACTGTTTGACACGATCGGCCATGTTACCGTGTGTAGATTCTATCAAGTAATAGTTTTAATCCATTTTTCTATGTACAGCAGAGTTTATTTTAAATTTAGTATTCCAGACACAAAACTGCTAAAAAAGAATAAACAACATAAAAATATAACATACATCCTCAGATAGAAACTCAATTGTGAAATCTTATAGAAGAGAAAACAAAAGCCATTTGCTTCGTTACAAAGTTACGCGACCTCAAGATGGGCGACGCGAGCGCGGCGGCGGCGCGGCGAGTGGGCGCCCCGTGTCGGAGGAGCCCTTCCCGCCGCCGCGCGCCGCGTGAGCAATCTGTTGTCATCCCCTCACCGCTGAACTGATTTTTATGTGACACACGTATTCCTTGTAAACGATTTTAGAACTTGGGAGTCAGCAGTCAATTTTTAGTGTTATTTACGACATGCCACATGATTTCAAAACAAATTATTTCTATTTGGAGTGCCAAGTTGTCCCAGCTACAAAGCAAAACCACGTGCTTTGATTTTTGTGTCTTTCATCGAAACCAAGAAACTCAGCATTGCAAAGTACCACAGATGCGACATACCACATTCCTGTATTACTATGCTTATGTTTGAATTTTATTTAAACGTTACCCTAACGTGATCTAAACGTTACCCTAACGTGATCTAAACGTTACCCTAACGTGAGCTGGCTAAACGCAAGCACATACAGTATGAAAATGATATCAACCCTACGGCTGCGGTTACACTACTCTGCCGTATTTGCTACGAGCGTAGCTGCAGCGTAGTAGCGTAGCAGTGCTACATGTAGCTCTACGAAACTGGTGTACGTGAGACGAAATCAAGATAAGCACCACACAGTAACGGTTCCCTTTCGTAGAGTATATCGCAATATCAGAGTCCATTACAGGTAGACGTTCCTGAGTTTAATATAATCGTCGCGGCAAATCAAAAGTCAAATAATCTGTTAAAACGAATTGAGTACATAACGGCTTACGGAGTAAATAACGGCTGTCGACCAGTTGTATCGTGAATGCCGTGCTATTTTAATTATTTCTGTGTTTATAAACGGGCAGGAATGCGATAAAGTTTTTCAATGAGTTTTCGCTTCCATTTAATAGCTGGTGTTATTTCGGAATCCAAACAATTGTCAAAAAAAATTGTCTTTTTCTAAAAGTGAATTTATGTTCAATCTTCTATGACCGCAAGCTACACCTGCATATGCAACAATAAATTTAACGGAACGTTCCAAAATGCAAGTTAAAATCCAAGGCAGTAGTAGGCGCTCTGGCCGATAAAGTATTCATCCTTACGTCAGAATTTTGTCGTGTATTTTACGTTTATATTGTTGAAATCTGTTGAAGCGCGAGTGGTGCAGGCGGCACTCCCTGTCGTTGTAGAGCGGCGCCGCGCTCTGTGGCTCCCCTTAGTGTTGTATGCACCGCGGAAGTGTGCGAGCTGCTGCCGGCGGGGGCTGTGTGTGGGGAGCTTCATGGTCTTCTCATTTATGAAGCTCTTTGTGGTTCCGTGAGTACTCATTTTACCAATAATACTTATATCTTACTTCAAATGTAAATAACAATTTGTGAATATTGCTGGATATTGTAATAATAAAATACAGGAAATGAAACGTCAAAATACAACATTCAACGTAAATCTTTAAACGTATTTTTTTTAACTAGCTTCTGCTCGCGGCTTCACCCGCGTGGCCTATAGGAAACGAAAAAGAATTTTTTTCGTAGATAATTCAACCACCCATTTCACCCTCTTAAGGGTGGAATTTCGAAAAACCCTTTCTTGATGGATACCAATACTTTACAAAAAACACACCCTCCAAATTTCAAGTCTATTAGACCAGCGGTTTAGGCAGTGCGTTGATATATAGTCAGTCAGGACTTTGGATTTTATATGCACAGATTATCATTACTATACATAACTTAACATTAACTTAACTATTTCAGTTCTACGAAGTAAAACCATTCGATCATATTGATTTGTTTGGGCCTTGGGAATACTCCATCCACTTTCTGGCTGTCTCCTAATTATAAACAAGGAAGAAGGATTTGAATGTATTGATATAAGTGTAAGCGCTCAGCGCCTATAGGTGTGGCACGAAACTTGGCAGGATTTTCGTCTCTATCGGGACAATAGCGTAATTTTTTTTCTGTAACCTCTGTGATTTGTATAAAGGCTCTCCATGGTTCGCTTGCTAATCACGCGTCGCCACGGGATCTCATAATTTAACAGTATTAAATTTCCTATCCTTAACACTACCCGTTCTAACAACAATTAAGCGTCGGTATATATATGTACTTGTGTACAACATTTCACCATTTTCGGATTATGTAGATAGACACAGATATTTATAACATACAATAAATATTAATTTAAAAAATGCTGGAAACATGAAAATACAAATTCAATTTCCTGAATAAACATATAAGTATTAAAGTAGAAATTAACTTGACTGAGTTTCATTTTCGCGAGTTCAAACGTTTCCAGTGGGCGAGCTGTCAGCGGCGCGAGCCGGCGACCGCCGACCAAAGCCGCCGCTTGTGCGACCATAATCAGGGCGAAGCTGGCTGTGAACAAAGATGCATTAAATACAGACGAGGAAGAGTAAAATATATCACAAAAACATAAGACGGTACATGATTGTTACACGACGTGTTATCGACCATTGTAGCGTCACCAGGGGAGTGGTGTCATATAGTCGCTACTACCGCTCACTATTGATAACGAATGTAACCGCTGCTTAGTAAAATAATACACCTTGTACCCAATAAGTGGTATCGACAAATAATTCGGGTATCATGATCTTAAGTAAATATTGACATAATAATGGTTGTATATACTCAGCCCGTATGCACCAGCCGCCACCGCCCTATAAATACATTTGAATACTTAAGCCATTGCGGCGTACGGGGTAGCTAGCCACCCCGACGTCCCGCAGGTAGGTAGGGTACTCAGGGGTGAGAAATGATAGACCTTCTTGTTATACAGCCGCACTGCCTGCACTGGGTTTATTAGGGAAAAAAATAGGCACTGGCCTTGCACCCGCGGCCTAGTAGTAGGTAGATGTAAGGCCCTAATGTGGCATCCGCCTTCCCGTTAAATTGGGTAGCTTCCAGGACACCTTCGCCTTCCCGTTAAATTGGGTAGCTTTCAGGTTCGCTGCTCAATGTGTCTTCCGTAGGGTAGAATCCTGGAAGAGAGCCAGGTGTAAAGCTCTGTACATGGGCTAACCATTCTGCCAAGCCTTTATGACAACGGTCGCGCGAGTACAAGCACCGCCCAGTGACTGCGGTAGTAAAAATAATTAAATAACTAAGTTAGCCGGGTGAAGTTGGAAGGCGAGGCAGAACAGCTTTACAGTTGGAATAGGCGCAGAGAACACGACTAGCGTAACTAGAAAATTGGCAACTCACCCTAGAGGGATTCCTAGAGACACCTGCGTAATATTTTAGGTATATTATGTCAATCAGAGCGGCATGACCGCTCTCTGGACTAGCGAAATGCGTTCTGTCGGTGCGCAAGCTAGAATCGTTTCCGCGCCTTCCACCGAAACAGGTTTTTGAGTTCAGGGGCCCGTGCCGATCGTTCGAGCGCAGGAGATGTTTCAAGGAACCATTTTCTGAGTGCACTTAAAACTTGGCGCGGCGCGGGTTCCGCTTTATTAAAAAACTTAAATACTTAAATGTTTTTTTTTTTTTTCATTTAGAATTTTATTTAATAAGAGTCATAATTTAATATAGAATAGTGCTATGCGCTAGCCGCAACGTTACAGTACCCCGCGAGAAAGCATAGGATTTTTCCTATTATGAAAAATCCGACTAGCTACAGTAAAGTCCCATAGTACTGTCCTACTTCCATGCTCATTCATTCCTACATCTTTGCATACATTCATCACTGCCACTCATCTTCTGCCAACTGTTCATTCATCTTCTATTATACATTCCATCCAAAGTAGTCTACAGTCACTTAAAGGTGCCAAAAGACCCTTACATACAGAGTTAACTTGCATTGTAGAACATGCTAACTCAAAACAGTAATATTGTTGTTTTACAACTATTGGTAGCATAGGTATTATAATGAGCAGAGTACTTCACGTTACAATTTCAATAAGTATAGAGGTATAATTTCATTAAAATTCTAATATAAATAAGTAGTATAATTATTTTAAAATAAAATAAATACAATTTGATTAAAATATAATTGCATTCCTTATTAAAATTAGAAAATTGTGATTTTTCTTTTAGAAGAAAAAATGTACAATTTACTATAAATATATCATTAGATTAATTTTAACTCATTTGATAGGAAAATGTAATTTAAGTAAAAATTTACAATCATACAATAAATATATTTCATTAGTTTAAAAATATTAAAATAATAGTGTTATTCTTTATAATTTATTAGTTTAATGTCCTTAACATGCCAAGTTCCCAGAAAATTACCGCTCATGTCAGCAAGATCGTAGACTAATGGTGATTTTTTAGCAATCACCTTACATTTTATATACTTAGGTGCAAGTTTTTTTTTTTTTTTTTTTTTTTTTTTTTATTTATTTGTAGGAAAACCAACAGCTTATCTTAACAAAATATACATCAATTTAACCGTAGAAAGCCAATTACAGGTTCTCACGAATAGATAAAAAATATAGTTGGAAATGTGTCAACACTGGAGCATAACAAAGTAAAATTTTGTTACACAAATTACCCACATAATTGTGGAAAAAAACAAAGATTAAAAATTACACAATAAATGACTAAATATAGGTACAAAAAATATATATTAAATTAACATTCTGCTATCATCAAACGTCAACTAAGAAGAACTCCCTGCTCAGCCGTCGCCTCGCCGAGGAAGCGCTGGTGCAAAAGAGGTCAAGGTCATTACGCTTGTTCAGTTTGTTAAAGTTGTTGCTTGCTCGCCATAAGTAAGAGTTCTGCCTATAATTAGTTGAAACTAATGGAACGTTCAACGGTGCATTGAATCTCGTTAATCTAAGTGGAACGTTAAGTTTAATTTTACTCGCGAGGTCGGGACAATCAACGATATTGTTCGCAATATTCAAAAGGTATACAAGGTCAGCGATTTCGCGCCTTTTTGAAAGGGGTAGAAGATGAAACTGTCTGCAAAGGTTGTGGTAATTGTCGGACGAATAAGGAATTCGCAGGCGGTAGCAGAGATACTTGAGGAATTTAATCTGAATTCGCTCAATTCTTGAGATGTACTTTTCATAACGAGGATTCCAGATTTGAGACGCGTACTCAAGGTGGCTTCTGACAAATGTGCAGTAAAGAATTTTAAATGTTTTTGCTCGTTTAAAATCAGCAGATGTTCGCATGATGAACCCTAAAGCTCTTGACGCCTTAGTGACAACGGACTCAATATGACTGTCAAAAAGTAGTTTTGAGTCATGGACTACTCCAAGATCTCTAACTACGCTACTTGTCTGCAGTAGCTGTCCTTTTAGCGTGTATGGTGACGATAATAATAGTTTTTTACGGGTGAAAGTTACAACTGAACATTTAGAGGGATTAAGGTCCAGCTTGTTGTGGGCACAGTACGCATCAAGGCGACACAAGTCAGCTTGGAGGCTCTTAGTATCGTCAATCGATCTAATAGTCCTGAATATTTTCATGTCGTCAGCAAAGCACAATAATTGACTATTATGAAAACATTTGGAGATATCATTCACAAATATCAAAAAGAGCAGAGGTCCAAGCAGGGAACCTTGTGGGACGCCACTAGGTATGCGAACCCATCCAGAAATATAGTTATTCACCACCACTGCTTGGGATCGGTTATAATAATAATACGCGTGGACATCTCACACAACGACATCTAGCCCCAAACTAAGCAAAGCTTGTACTATGGGAACCAGATAACTGATACAATACTTAAATACTTTTTTTTGTAAATACATACATAGAATACAATATAAACACCCAGACACAGAACAAACATCGATGCTCATCACACAAATGTTTGTCCTGGGTGGGAATCGAACCCACAACCCGCAGTTCAGAAGACAGGGTCACTACCAACTGAGCTATCGGGTCAGTCATAAGAATGACGGTGTGTAGCCTGTCACTTCATTCACAGAATTGTTGATCGCAAACTGGATTTTAGGTAATAGAGTGTCCCAGATACGCTGATGATTTGTAATGAACGTAGAAACTGCAGTCATAATTGTTTTATTATATCTTTCGACCGTATTTACGTGCGGCGTATATTTGGGTGTATAGTGAACGTGAGGAACTTTATATTTCGACAACATTAGTTTTAGAGTAGTACTGACAAATTGTTTTCCATTGTCCAAGACCAAAGTAGAAGGAACTCCGTGGACCATAAATACATCTTCCTCTAAGATTTTAGTGACGATTTCTGCAGTAGCACGCCTAATTGGAAACAATAAGCAGTATTTACTGAAACAACAAGTAACCACTAGTATAAAGGTGTTTTGTTTTCTGGACACAGTCTGGGCCTGGAACAGTTTTTTGGCCTCCCCATCTCACCTAAAGTCGCATGGTTCTGATGCTTATGAGCAATACAGGTATCACAAGAAGTAACAATTCTTACTCCATCAGCATGCATCCCAGGCCAGTAGTATTTTAAGGCTAAACGTTTATATGTTTTAAATATACCCAAGTGTCCAGCAATAATTTCTGCGTGATTTTCTGTAATTATATCTTCCCTAGCTTCAAGAGGTACAACTTCTTTCCAGTCAAATTCTTTAGTTAGCGTGCATTTGCCTTTCATGAGACGATAGAGCCTGTCATTCTTTACAAGGTAATTAGGAAATGAAGTGGGAGAATTTTGACATCCATGGTAAATATTTAGGTACCACTCGTCGGTTGTATTAGTAGCCTTAGGGGATGTATCTATGGTAGAAATCGGACAAGCACGTGATAATGCATCTTGTATGACATTATCAATGCCACGACGGTGCTTAATTTCAAAATTGAAAGACGACAGTCTAACACCCCAGCGAGCAAGACGACCAGTAGGGTTATTGAGGTTTAGAAACCATTTAAGTGCAGAGTGATCGGTGTAAACTATGAATTTTAAACCATTTTCTAGATAGCATCTCCAGTGTTCGAGTGCTAGTAAAACGGCTAGAGCTTCCCTTTCGGTGATGCTATAGTTTCTTTCCTGAGCGGAAAGGGATTTACTCATATAGGCTATAGGATGTTCTATGCCATCGACAGTCTGCGTGAGCAAACCACCTACACCGTAATCACTGGCGTCAGTGTGAACTTCAAAAGGTAAGTCAAAGTTAGGGCAAGATAGGATGGGAGCAGATACCAGACATTCCTTAAGTTTATAAAAAGAGTCATCTGCTTCTCTGGTCCATGCAAAAGGTTTAGCTTTTTTGCCAGTAGAAGTTAAATTATTTAAGGGGGCAGCAATTGTACTAAAGTTTGGCACGAATCTTCGGTACCACGAAGCGGTACCGAGAAATCTTTTTACCTCTTTTTTGTTAGTAGGTAGTGGAAAATTAAGGATAGCCTCAACTTTGCCAGGATCAACATGCAGGCCTTGAGAATTTACTATATATCCAAGATATTTTAGTTCGTTTCTGAAAAACTGAGACTTTTCAAAATTTATAGTGAGGTTTGCCATTTTTAGTTTTTTATGGACTTTCAGGAGGAGTGCTATATGACTCTGAAAATCAGGAGATATTATAATTATATCGTCGAGAAAAACAGAAACAGAGTTCTCAAATTCAGGGCCATAAAAGAGCAGATCCATTAGTCTCTGTTGGGTGGCAGGTCCGTTGGTTAATCCAAATGGAACTGTGACAAAACGGAACGTTCCTCGATTAGGGATATAAAACGCAGTCTTATCTCGATCTCGCTCTGAAATTGGTAATTGCCAGTAAGCACGTGAAAGATCGATGCTAGTAAGGAAGCGAGCATTTTTTAAATTATCTAGTATTTCAGAGACATACGGCAATTTATAGGCATCCTTCCTAGTCACAGCGTTTAATTTGCGGCTGTCTAAGCAAAACCGTAACGATCCATCTTTCTTAGGGGTTAGTAAGACTGGAGAGGACCAGGGACTCTCGCAAGGTTCGACCACGCCCATACTAAGCATTTCATCTAGTTCCTTAGCTAAGATTCGCTGTTTTTCCGGGGATAGTCGATAATAGCGCTGCCTTATAGGAGTAGAGTCACCCGTATCAATACAGTGCTGAACTAAATGCGTACGACCTAAACCACACTTTTCAGTAGAGATGTCCTTAAATTGTTCAACGACGTTGTCAGCAGTAACGCGTTGAGCTTCCGTTAGCTCATTATAAGAGTGTAACATACCAGAAAAACTTTTTATATCAGCTATGCCATTCTCAATGTTATTAGTTAGGGTTATAGAATTTAGAAATTTAGGACATAGGTCAAATTTTTGCCAAAAATCTATGCCTAGTATCAACGTTGACTTGACTGATGGTACTACGTAAGCTCTTAATACATGAAAATTATTTTCAAAAGACACCGGTAGATTAATGTACCCCATGAGTGACATTTTTTGACCACCAGCGGCAACAAAACATTTAGGAACTGCATCCTCAACCAAGGTAAGTCCCGACGCTAGCAGCTGTAGATGAGAATCATTTCCGAGTACGGTAACAGCTGACCCTGAATCAAGTAAGCCACAAATACTTATGTTTCCCACTTTAACAGTAACATAGGGACGCACATCATTATCAGGTTTACGGTCTAGGATTGATGCAATAGAGTAACTTGAAGAAAAGATTTTAATGAAATTCAACCACTCCTTCCACTCCGAGTCAGTAGTTTTTAATTCACCTTTATTGCAGCAGTCCCAATTATTTAGTTTTTTGAATTCGACTTAGTAGGATTACAATTTGGGCAGTCGGGGTACCTAACATCCTTTTTTCCACACTTAAAACAAATCAGGAAGCGTTCCTGCTTGCAGTACTGTAAACTGTGTGAATTGGTACGACATCTAGGACAATAGCGCTTACCATCCCTTTGTGCATTAGAGTTGATAGATGCTATAGGAGCTGAATAACCACCAACAGGTTTCTGATTGGTAGGTTTGCTAGAACTCGGTTTATTATAATATGTTTGGCTTGGCCCAGCTGTAGCATTCCGATGATAATTATTATAATTAAATTTGTTAGGATAATAACTCTGTTTATTATAGTTTTTATAGTTTACTTCCTGTGGTTTCGAAAACGCTAGGTCAGGAGCTAGAGTTTCCGTGGTTACTCTTGGTGGTTCACGAAATTGGGCAGATAAAGCCTGGATCCTCTCGAAATTACGACACAGTGATCTGAGAGTATCTATCGAATCAATATTGGTGCCATGCGAAGCTAAAACATTCGCATAACAGGGCCTAATGTTGTGAAGAAGTATTTCTAATTTTTCCGCTTCAGAAACTGGTTTACCCATCCTAGAAAAAAGTTCTGACATTATCGCTAGGTAGATTACGATATTTTCAGATTCACCCTGTGTACGGCTACGAATCTCTGACATGAGTCGGTAGTCATAATCAAACTGGCCAAAGTCGGCAATGAGTTGTTTTGTTAGATCATTCCAACTACTGATATCATTTCTTATACTGCGGTACCAATGTAATGCGTGATCGGTGAAAATTTCCGTCGCATAGGACAATATTCTTGTATGTGAAATATTCCTAGATATGCAAAAATCATTCACCTTCTGTATAAACACATGCACACAGGACCTCCCATTAAACTTTAGCTTCTGCAAGTCGGATATGTGATGACGCTCACAGCTAAGCGAGTCACCTGATGCAGCAGTAACAAATATCGGCTGGGCAGGGTTAGTAGGCTCCGCCGGCATTGTATAATTTGAGCTAGTCTGAGCAATTTTAGATAGTAATGCGTACTGAATATTAAACTCTTTTTGTAGCTTAGTAACTTTTTCCGCAATATCAGTTTTATCAATACGGCTTAATCGATAGTACATGTGATTTGCCAAAGCTTTAGTGCGCTCGAAAAGGTTTGCGTCGAATTTATCTTGGAGTAATTTAACACGCGAAGATAACTCTTTGAACGATAGGAACACGCCATCAAAATCTGTCTCGGAATCAATGCCTGATTCCTGTATGTCATTAGAAGGTATCTTATCAGTTAATTTATTAATTTGGTTTCTTAGCTTTAAAACAGTTGAAGCAGGTTCTTCGCCTCTAATGAGAACTTCATAGGAAAGCTCGTTTTTATTTAATAGTAGGAATTTTATAGGGTGAGTTTCCATTATAAATTATAATCAGCCAAAGCAGGTATGAAAATAATAATACAATGAAAATAACAGTAATAATTAAGCGATGATTTACTAAAATACAATAATGATTAAATACAAAACCTGTTTATATAATATGTGAGGGCTGCAACTGCTGCGCTTCAAAATAATTTTACAGCTGTCTGTTACAAAATTAATTTAACTACGAATTGGTGATTGGATGAAAAATGTAAAATTCGTGCAAAATCACTGTGAAATAAATTGCGAACTGTTACGTGAAAAAAAAATAACGTTTTAAAGATAGATGAAAGTAGTAAGTACAAGATTTTTTATTTTATTAGGTAGATTTTATTATTTTATAACTATACAAATTTAATTATGTACGTAACAGTTTACATAAAATTGATTGATATTTATGAACTAAGCAACGTTATTGCTACACTAGAAAATATTACAATTAAAGGGTACATACCAGTTCGCCGGATCACCGCTTCGTTCACACGTTTGAAAACTTCCCGACGGCTGTATCCTAGTTATTTAATAAAAGTGCAGACAGATAGGCTGTGTAACTTTCCACGTTAAAGAGGGCGCCACTGCGGCGTACGGGGTAGCTAGCCACCCCGACGTCCCGCAGGTAGGTAGGGTACTCAGGGGTGAGAAATGATAGACCTTCTTGTTATACAGCCGCACTGCCTGCACTGGGTTTATTAGGGAAAAAAATAGGCACTGGCCTTGCACCCGCGGCCTAGTAGTAGGTAGATGTAAGGCCCTAATGTGGCATCCGCCTTCCCGTTAAATTGGGTAGCTTCCAGGACACCTTCGCCTTCCCGTTAAATTGGGTAGCTTTCAGGTTCGCTGCTCAATGTGTCTTCCGTAGGGTAGAATCCTGGAAGAGAGCCAGGTGTTAAGCTCTGTACATGGGCTAACCATTCTGCCAAGCCTTTATGACAACGGTCGCGCGAGTACAAGCACCGCCCAGTGACTGCGGTAGTAAAAATAATTAAATAACTAAGTTAGCCGGGTGAAGTTGGAAGGCGAGGCAGAACAGCTTTACAGTTGGAATAGGCGCAGAGAACACGACTAGCGTAACTAGAAAATTGGCAACTCACCCTAGAGGGATTCCTAGAGACACCTGCGTAATATTTTAGGTATATTATGTCAATCAGAGCGGCATGACCGCTCTCTGGACTAGCGAAATGCGTTCTGTCGGTGCGCAAGCTAGAATCGTTTCCGCGCCTTCCACCGAAACAGGTTTTTGAGTTCAGGGGCCCGTGCCGATCGTTCGAGCGCAGGAGATGTTTCAAGGAACCATTTTCTGAGTGCACTTAAAACTTGGCGCGGCGCGGGTTCCGCTTTATTAAAAAACTTAAATACTTAAATGTTTTTTTTTTTTTTCATTTAGAATTTTATTTAATAAGAGTCATAATTTAATATAGAATAAGTGCTATGCGCTAGCCGCAACGTTACACCATCTCTGAGTATTTGGTAGAAGGCACAAGAAAATTATCTATAAAATAAATGTATGTAGCTACATACTCCTATAACAGTCTAACAGATAATATATTACTTCTATCATATTTTACCTTTCCTTGTTTTTATGTGACTCGCATATCCGAAAATCATAATATAGAGTATTCCCAGCCCATGAATGCTTCCCGCGCGGAACATGGCCCACAATCCCGCGGAGACATGGCCCACAATCCCGCGGAGACATTTGGGAAAAATAAAGAAATAATTTGAATAACATTTCTCGCTCTTTGCTCAGTTCTTTTCTTATAAATTCGAGTTTTTATCCAGTTTGTTGGCCGAAGTTTGTGCGAGCCCGCGGCGTCACCCTCGTAACTCCAGCACGATAATGGGCAGTCGAGGAGCGCAGCGGGCGCAGTGGCGCGCGTCGCCGGAGCTCGGAGAATGCACTATCGAAGAAAACCCATCGCTCATTTTATTTAGCTGTTAAATAGTTGAGCTCTTGTTGGCGCCAGGGAACTGACGTCCGATTACAATTGAAGGGATGAGATCAAAAAGGGTTTAACTGATTGTTTTCACAAAACGACTTATGGGTGTCGTTGGATTCAGCGTGAAATTATCTACAATAATATATTCTCAAAATACCGATTTAAGGCATAAATCTCGAGATTTTCAGTCTAAAAACGGTTTATCTGACACAGGAATACAGTCCGCTTACATAAAAACATTATTATATTTATTATATTATATTATATTTTTACAGTAATTGTACGAATCAGTACTATATTTTGTATTTTAAAAAGAATTAATACATTCAAGCAACTTAAACTAACATAAACCTTTTCTATTATTCAATACGCTCTCTACATTAAAATGAGGCTGTTGAAGTTTAAAGTCAATTTTCTCGAAACTATCAATTTGACAGTTAAACCCTTTTTACTCTCACCCCTTCAATTGAAGGGGTGAGAGTAAAAAATAAAAAGGATTTTTCTGATTTTTTCACAATATGACTTATGAGTATCGTTGGATTCAGCGTGAAATTATCTACAATAATACATTCTCAAAATACCGAAATGAAACTTAAATCTCGAGATTATGAGTCTAAAAACGGTTTATCTGTCACAGGAATACAGTTCGCTTGGCATAAAAACATTATTATATTTATTTTATTATATAATATTTTTACAGTAATTGTGTGAATTAGTACTATATTTAGTATTTTAAAATAGAATTAAAACATTTTCAATCAACTGAAACATACATAAACCTTTTCTATTACCTTATAAGCACTCTACATTAAAATGACGCCGTTGAAGTTTAAAGTCAATTTCCTCGAAACTGTCAATTTGACAGTTAAACCCTTTTTATTCTCAACCCTTCAATTGTGGCACCGTCCAGTGCGAGCTGGTGTACTGGTGCACTGCGCTACGGGCTCGGATATGTTACTAGCTGTGGCTTTGTGAGGAATACGGAAACGGTTACGTTACCGTATTTCTCACAAAGTTACGTTACGTTACGGTTATGCGCAGGTTGTGCGTGGGCGTGCGAGGGGGCACCGCGCGCCGCCGGGCAGTGCACCTACATATATTATGACGTCTACAGCACTGCTCATAACTGACGTCACATGTTTTTGAGTGAAACTGCAAAACATTTTACTTTACCAGGTGGTAGGACTTTTTTGAAAAATTCGTCTTGGTAGATACTTACCGCTTTGCCAGTTATTTTGCCACCAAGCAGTAGTGTGCAAGCACTACTGTGCTCCTAATTGAAGGGCACTGTAGCTAGTGAAATTACTGGACCATTGAGGCATGATCTAATATCACAGTTGAGTAATCTTATTACCAGACTGTGCTGATGTCTCAGGATGATGTGCGCAGTGCAGTGTCACGCGAAACTTTAAACTTTAGAGTTTCAAGTGACAGTTTTATGGTCGCTTAACATCAGGTGAACGACTAGCTCGTCACATATAAATAATCCGCAGTATGATGTCGATGATGGTATTGTACTGCTATAACTATTGGAGTATTCGACTTTCCAAAATAGCTGCTTGTAGTTCGCGTGCATAGCGGCTCCGCAAGCGTGCGCGTGTCCCAGATACGGCGCGGATACAACTATTAAAAATTAAACGTTCTGGATAAAATATAAAACGTTTCGAAAGCGCTCATATTTCACAGAACTGGCGATATTTAAATAATTTTATGAAAACGAGAATGCAATGAGCCGTGGTCGTAGTATGACTGGTAGACTTATATTGTAGGTAGGTATAGGTATAGGTGTGGTGTGTGTACAGTTACGAGATAATCTGACGTGCTCGCTGGACTACCTATGATTATGTCAGTTGAAACGTGGTCGATAATTCATGATCCGTGTCCGAAGGATACATGGCTCTAGTGAGTCGGAGAGGGAGTTAGGTGGAGCTGTGGGCTGCACTGATAATAGGTACAATAGAAAGTTTTTTTGTTTATGTTTTTGCTTCACACTTTTGTGTATTTAGCCAGTATCAAGTAATTTTTCAATATATTAATATATATAATTATGTGCCAAGTCAAGTCACAGTCCAAGTCATCAAGTCAAGTCATAATCTAGTCTAGTCTAGTCAAGTCATAGTCCTAGTAAAGTGGTGGCAACTTTATCAGAAGCTTCTATGGAGTTTTGGAAAAAACACAAAAAGAAACGTTTCACTATCATTATACCACTTTCCCACACTCATGCCTGTATTCCAGCACTTAACGAATAAAATGCCACCAATTTTATGCACTAACACTGAAAAAACACAAGTTTTGGAAAATAATACTGTAATAAATGATAAAGTATTTTTTATTAAGTGCTCTCTAGTACGATTTCTAGGATGTGTGTCCCGATGAGTTTCAACATCCATTCCACTTGTAGTGGAATGGATGTAATCGTTTTCGGCATTCTTAGCATTCGTAGAAGCTACTGGCTTAATATAGACACATCATTATTTAAAAAACGTTGGTACGAGAACAACCAGACGCCAGAGTTACAGTCCCGGCCCAAGCCGCAGAGCAGGCGCAGAGCATCGCAGCAAAGAACATCGTCTTGTAAAAAGTGAAACCGAGATGATGTGGGCACGGCTTCTTCACATTGCGGAATGGACTCCAAGAGGAAGAGGCAAATAAAACAAAGTAGTAACTAACATCTGCGGCTGCATAGAACCTGAGGTTCTGTCCCGTAGCGTTTGAGGTTCTATAATGTAGAGTAAGGTGCTGTGACTTATGCCTTGATAAAATAAATAGTGGCGGCGACTTTTGTTTGTTGATTCTATGAGGCGGTCATTTATCGTAGGATAAAATACAGACAAAGGATGTCGGAAAGTATGCGCGACAGACGTGCGAGCGCGTGGACGGTGCTCCCACAGTCTTCATGTTATTGAAACGTGACCTATATCGGCCGCTCGAGCTGATTCTATGCAGTCAACATGCACATTGCGCACAGATATAAGTAACGACAGCAAGTCACCGTCGCGTATGAAGCTTGAATTTTATACAAACTTAACATAAGCTGAACGCATAAACACGCAGAGTATTATATTATATTATATTACGTTGATTTCACTGTGAATGAAATTTCTCGTAAATAAATTGCAGCTCAGCAGATAGCAGCGGATTGAATTGATAAATTGGACGATTATTGAATCGGCCGCCCCTCCCGCCACGTGGTCGTAGGGCGCCGCTCGGCAGCGGAGCGAGCGAGCGTGATGGTGGACTACTGCTGGTCGTCCGCAGCGAGCCCGTGACGACGGGCGCCGCGACCCGCCTGGCGGAGGGCGTGCGATGGCTACGATGCAAAATGTATTCTTTGAACTTTTATTATTTAAATTTATAATTAAATTCCTATGGCATCGCGCGCATGGACATAATCATACAATCACCATAAGTCATCTTAGGATTCACACTATATCTATTCCAAATTTTATCAATATCGGTTTATTCGTTTAAGCGTGATAAGGTAACCAATATAGACAGAGCTACTTTTAAATGTATAATATACTAGCGGCCCACCCTGGCTTTGCAAGGGTGTTTAACAAATTTCCTAGAAAAATCCTAAAATTTTTTAAATTGAATCCTAGGTGATTTATTTGTATAAGGATTAATGCCCAGGTACAAATATCGTGGTCTAGTTTGAACTAGCATTACTATTATTTATTTTAACATAAAAAGTAGTTATTGTGACATAACTGTAAAAGTTCCACATATGGTATCGCAGATTTTTTTGTAGATATTGATGTTCTCTATAAAATTGTAGTACTTATATCACTTTGCTCTATTGTCAATAATTTCTGCAGCGTACGCGATAATAACGGTATTTTCGTAATTTTTTCACACGTTGGGTTACATCATCGAAGAAAAAGAAATTTATTTGAAAATATTCTATCGCCTAAGTTTCTTCAGGGATAATGTAGGATTCTAATGGTGAAAGAATTTTTCAAATCGGTTTAGTAGTTTCAGAGCCTACTCAATGCAAACAAACAATCAAATCTAATTTTAATTTTCTCTTTATAGTATTAGTTTATAAGTATCGAAACATGGACTTATAAGTAGGGAAATGGATAAACTGCTATAACTTTGCTACAGTTAGCTTGTCTCGAGATCTATAGACATTTGGCCTTCGTAGGATGTGTGAATAATATGAATACATTTAGTTACACGCGTACAAGCATCGTGTCGCGGTTGTAAATCAAGTCGCCTGACTAGCTCTTCATCGTGGAGCCCACTGGGATCACAATAACTCGCGGTAATGCGCTGGATTCTCCACGAGATCCTTCGACGATAATCGCATTAATTAGTTAAGCGTGATGTACAACACATCCAGACAAGCCGGAAGCGCTAACGGCGCCATCCCAATAGCGGAATCTAGTCGCGCCGGAACGCCAGCACCGCGTCAACATTCGGTGATCAATTGGCTTACACTGAAAAGGAATTCATTGCTAAACTACGACAAAAAGACAAATTGTGCAATACCTACTTACACTTACACGCTTTTAGTTGTTGTACACATTTGTATGTACTAGCTACTAACTCATGGAAAATATCGAATAAAAATCAAGTAAATTTTAATAAGGACCAGCGTCTAAAGCAAGCAAAAAAAATTAAGCAACTTCCTCCGATACAAGATTAAAAAGTCGATAGCAAAGCTGACACATTCTCGCGGCCCGAGCCCGCAAGGGTTGGACGTAGGGGGAGTAAGGCGAAGGGTGTATAAACTTTTTAATTATAAGTGGCATTAAAAAGCGCGTTTCTCCGTTGGTCCACGTACCGCCGCCGTGGTCAGCTCGACCAAAGCTAGCCCGCCGTGGTCAGCTCGACCAGAGCTAGCCTGCTGCTAGGTGTCCTCTTACATAAGCATTGGTAAACGAGATCGTTGTTACATTCAAATTATAATATGAATTATTGAGCTTTTAAACCAATTTAATTTAATAATAAACATCCTAGTTTTAAAACTTTTTAGCGAAGTTATATAATTAATAAAAACCTAAGCTACGCTACTTCTCTATGAATAGCCAATAGTTATATAAAAGATTAAATCAAAAATCAGGCCGAGTTTACTCGGTCAACTCAACACACTCGAGTACGGAGATCTAAAATATATAATAGCAGGCATCGCGCGGTGCGCCTAAAATTTAATTTAAATATCATTATTTAAAACTGAGACCATTACTTGCGCTGTCCTTCATAAGACTAGCATCTCGTTACAGTTTTTTTTTTTTTTCGCGTGTGACATAAACCACAGAGGGTTCAACCTAATACTTACTCGAACCGTTTGATAAAAAACACGAAACGACATTAATACAATACAAAACGCTTTATTGACACCAAAAATAAACATGTAGGAAAGAGAATTACGTAATAAGATAGGTACAATGGGCGGATATAATGCAATATTATGGAATTGACATTAGTTAAAGGCAATCCATAGCTGGCTAAATCAGGACTCAAACCCGGGCCCGGGACAGGAGCAACCAACAAGAAATAAACCGCTTGCGCAGGATACCTCGGATGACAATCGAGCAACGTTTTATGGAACAATGTCGGCACAGCTGCCGTTATAATGAGAGCGCACCACTTGGGGAGTGCACGCGATGCGCTCCATTCGTCGGGTCGCGGCGGACGACAGCGGAGCGGAATATATAATGCATGTAGTGTCGACACCGAGTCGGCACGAGTCGCGATGGCAATGACGAGTTCATCGCAAACCTACGCGCGCGGTCTCACGCGCTCAGTAGCGAGGGGCGGGTTTATGGAGACAAGTAATGTTGCAGATTTCGTTTCGTCCTCGATATACTTAACCGCATATTGAAAGTCTCCGTTTACGGTTTCTCTGAGCTTCAGTGGTCATCAAGTTTTATGTATTATCCCACTTTATTATCTGTACATTTTTGTATTTATGGTACTTTGATACACCATGTCGAAGTATACGGATTCTCCTTGTCCTGAATATACTTCACACTAAGTTTATGTTAGGATATAAATAAATAATAGATATAGCTGTATATGTATAGCTAAATAAAATATAAAATAAAATAGCTCAAAATGTTTGGCCATAACGAAGCTGATGCGTGTAATAAGCACGTGTACAACAACAGCGATGCGACGATTGTCTATATATATTGGAAAATAATTCAATAATTATTTTTCGTTTTTGACGGGCCATAGAAATAACTTAGTTTACTATTTTGACTTATGTGATTACGAGTGGAAGGAGCCTATTCTATCGTTACACTGTGTCCGGCGTGCGTGTGCGTGTGTGCGTGTGTGTGTGTGTGTGTGTGTGTGTGTGCACACTGCGCCGACACGGCGCGGCGGAGCTAACGAGCTCATTGTGAGATGTTGTCGCAGCCGCCGGCAACTATTTGCACTCGCTTGTGAGCGCTAGCCGCGGGGCGCGGCCGGACGAGCTGCATGCCGTCATTGTGTGCCACATGCAACTATACACTGACTAATGTACTCTTGAAGCAAGCGTGATGAAAAACATCGTATGAAACGCGTGCATCGATCGTTACACTCCCGGCGTTGGTGTTAGAGGGCGACCTGCCGCCCCACTACACGCGCTCCGCACACGCAAGCGTTTTTTTTGTCAACTCGCAACAATCAATGGAGGAGCGCGCATGCACCGACTGATTTTAGCACCAAACAATATCAGTAGATTGCACAAAAGCACACACGCCGTCACACCGCTACCGTTTTTGCTCATCCATGCATGCTTTGCTTGTGCAGAATTGGATTATCTGTTCTTTGAATCAATCGGTGTTAGTTTGTTTGCAATCGGAATGTATATTGACAGCCGAATTGTCTCACTACACCGTCCAGCGTTGGTTTTTCTGTGAAGTTAGATCAGCCATTCGATTGTGCTTTTAGATTATTGTAGATATTATATGATGAGTCTCGTTTAGTAAACTGATATATATATAGATTGCATGGTAACAAGACATTGTGCTTTATGATAACTAAAATAGAGGCTACTAATTCTATGTGTTCCTATTTAATTCTTATTGTTTTTGTAATTTAGAAGAAGTCATGGCAGGTCCCATTGCGGTACATCTACAAATGTATATAAAGCTTAACGAAACAAAGTAATACAAACACACATTTAATAATGTTTTAAGTCACGTCTTACTGCCTGCTGTGTTTGCATGGAGCCCGAAGACCCATTCAATTTGCCTTTATAGCCGTATTCCTTTGGACGGCGCTCGTGACAATAATCCAGCCAAAATATGCGCATGTTTCATTTAATTTCGAGTAATACTTTTGGAAATTGGTACTCGGTTATACGAATTATTGTGATATAATAAAAATAATATACATTAGCGGCATGTAACCTGCTGCAGTCCCACGATCTCGTCAAACAAAACATTAATTTTCCTGAAAAGCCGATCGGTGGTTCCGTCCCTACAGGCCCATACAGGTCCGTCGCCGGTCGGCCGCCGACGGGGGCCGTCACCTAATGACCCCGATGGTAATGACCACATCGTCCACCACGTTATCACTTAACATCAGGAGTAGGACAAGTTGTCAAAAATGTATATATACTTAGAAAAGACTAATACCGCGCCGGCGAGCTGCTGCGAGCGTACATCGCGCCCGCTGGACCAGTTTGTGCGAACCTTGTACAAAAGTTCAGTTACCTGGTGTCAGACCTCATCAAAAACCCTTTGAAAATTAAAAGTACATTTTAAACTTCATCCAGCATAAAAGTTCCCCAAAAGAAAGGACGCTTATCTAACGAGTAAAGACCCGGGAAGAGGGTCTGCACCCTCTAATTATCGCGTCGCGCGGCCGGCGCTAGGAAAAATTAATTAAAAGACAAAGCAGCGCTAATTACAGCGACAATTAGACCTTTATCTACGTGACTCCCGAATCACAAGCAATTAGAGACAAGTCGCGCATCGCTGGCTCGCAGCGCGCACTGCGCCGGCCTGCAGCCAGCGGGCATCTCTACCGACCGGCATTGAATACATCATTACAGATCGTGTGTGGGCGTGTTTACTCATGTACCACGACGGTATAATGAGTAAGCAGTATACGTGTCGCAGGCTGATAAACATATCATTTACTCCATATAATAGTTAATTATAATAATATAAGAAGGTTTAATATCTATAGTTCAATAAGTGAATGTTTTGTGTTTAAAAAGTGAGAACTAATATAAAGAATGATAATTCCAATTACAAGCACCCGCAACACGACAAACTGACAGTGTTGATATCAGTATTCAGCTTCGGCCCTCCGCGCCGTCGTTACACCGCACTCGCGGGGGCGGGGGTGCGGGGGCGCGGGGATGACCGTGCCAACTGATTTTATTGTAAAGTTTGAGAGCCACTGCCTCGGATGATACGGAATTAAACTTTACAACCTTCGACATTGATTTATAGCGCACCTCACTATCAGCAAATAGTACAATTTCATCCTTATTCTCATGGCATCAAGGCACTCGTAAAAATACGGATGTAGCTGCCAATAAAATTAAAAAGATACGGCGCGCTTGTTTTGATTAATGTAACAAAAAGGAAAGTTCGAACGTCAATAAACCGAATCTCACAATACCGATTCAGTTAGAGCTCAATTCGGAAAAAATAAAGTGAATAGTTAACAAAGGGCCACATTGAAATATTGATTTAATATCTTTTTTACCAGCACTGTCCAACAAAACTGTGTAAAAAACTTTATTGAAATAAAATTATCTGAATATAGGCTCTAATATCGCAATCCGTTCACAACTCCGGTCGTAATAAACTTTTCAAGTTAAAGACCGAGAATAAACAAACGCTTTGGCTTAATATTGCATGATGTGTACAATTGACCCGAAAACTATCAAAACCACGTCCCCTGCGCCCCGCCCGCCCCCGCCCGCCCCCGCAGCTGGCCGCTCTCACGGCTCGCTGATAACATTTAAATTACATTTACACGGGAACCTCAATCACAACATACACTGTTCATTATCTTCTTACAATATCTAGTGTAATAACGTAACGAACTAAACGTTACATTATTATTAGTAGCAAAAGAATACAGATCAGATTTTCAACGAGTAAACAAACGGTGAGACAACTTGCAACTGCAGTTCGAGTGGTATGTTAGGAGCTGCCTCCCGAGCGGTCCTACACTTAATATACTTTATACAACGGACTCCTTCCTCGGGATAAGTTACTGAACACATATTTGCCCTTTCTAACACACATAAAAGTGGTCTTAATAGATAAAATAGTTTTTAATAATAAGGCTTGCGATATCTGCTGACTGTGTCTTGTGCAGTGGCTCCTATATAAATATATAAACTTATAAATGATACTGAAGTGACGATACTCCATTGCTATTCTAACACCGTCGCTGCCGGCCTTGGAAGTGGTCGGTTTCCTTTGTTTTGTTGGTCTTGTAAGCCATTTGAATACAATTAACATATTCGGTGCAGTGGGCGTCCATACTCGCTCGGCGCCGCCGTCGGGAATGAGTTAAAAGAGCGCATTGTTGCCAACAGTCTTGGGCGGCACATCCTGCAGGCCCCCACTTCAGCGAGTACACACACAGCGTTCTACACAGAAAATTAAATGCACTTCCTTTTGTTGCACCCAAATCGTCGGCTTTGTCTGGTGTCAAAATGTTTAAGTCGAGGGTTCTGACATGGCTTAACGACTCAAGCTGGTATCGTTAGTTAACTCTCCAAATTGTGGTAGCGCTCAGTTATAAATACCACTTTTGGGAACAGTCGCCCATCCATGTAAAGACCGAAATGAAAGTCTGTATAAGCACCGCTTATTGAAATTTGTATTAAAATTATTAGTTATTAATTTAATTTCATTTATCTCTTTTTTTTTAACTTTATTTGGCACATCTAAAAAGTACTTAAGTATGTATATTTTGTTTGTGTGTTAGAACTTAATTTTGTTGTTTGTGTCTGGCGCTCTAGCGTCTAGAGATAGCGTCATTTTTGTCAGCTATAAACGCAAGTTAGGTTTACATCCAGAAGGGAATATTTCCACCACATGATTTTAGTAGTAAAGGTTAGTTTTTTAAAGTATCATAAGTAACATATTCCCTGTTTTGTAAACTTTCAATAAAAAAAGGAAAATTAAATCATTACACTCTAAGCGGTGTACCAAAACAATGAGTATAGCCGCGTTAGGATCGCCTGCTTGCAATGTGCACGAAAGGCTCATCGAGGATCTGATATAGTCCGCCGTTTGCTCCCTGAATACTTTTAAACTAATCTCATGATCCTATTCTAAATATGATTCGCTTACCGCTAGCTTAGCAGCCGACACGCTAAGCTAGCAAGTAAATTTGTGTAAGCGGCGATCGGCCGCTGGCACGCAGCCAGCCGCTGGCGCGGATAAAGAAATATTCACCTTAATGCGAGGAATCTGTTTATAGCAGGCCGCCTGGCGCGCGGCCAGCCTTGCCTCGCCTCGCCTCGCGTGCTCTGAACATGGACTCAAACTTACTGATTCATTACGAGGTTATGACGAAGTAAAAAGAAAACAAAACCGTACATATTTCTCTTTGTTTTTTTCATTTGTATAAATATAGGTTTTTTTTTATTTTCCAGTTTGTGATGAAATATGCATGGCACGGCACCACGGTTCAGCATGGAACCAAACAGTAGGAGACGTGCGGAAGGTAAATGTCTACAAAGTTCTACGGGATTATTGCTACGAATAGACTACAAGAGCGCTACGAAACGTAGCGCGTGGTGCTACGAAGCGTTCGCATCTATGGTTGCATTTTGCAGTACTTCTGTAATATATTTCCTCGTTGGCCTTTATATTATTTGCAAACAAGTAGTTAACAAATTGGTATAGTTATCTCCAGCTATCGTTTATGAAATATCCTGGAGCAATGAGCCTTACAAATTACAAAATTAATATTTAAAAAAAGAGCATACACAAGTAGCTAATTTTGTAATATTTTGTTGAAAATAAACCATTAAAATCAGTAACATAGGAATTTAGGAAATACAAATTAGTTCAGTTTCTACGATATAAAAAAAGCTGTTGGTCTTCCTAAAAAAAAAATGAATTTTCTATCTAAAATATTTGAAGTACGTTCCCATGTTCCTACATCGTCCGCGGGACAAATACAATTATTAGAAGGTGTTGACGTTTCGTCCGCGGTGGCACGCCATGACTAGTTGCGGATCAACAAGTGCGCGAGTGGCCACAGGCTCATGGAAACCGCACTTGTATGGATTAGGTTAACGTAGCGGCTATTTAATAATTTGCTTGAATCGCGTAAAGTGTTTTACTTGTTGGCAAATATCCGCGACACATTGCAAACAAGAAGTTACCTGGAGATTATCGTTACACTTTCATGAGCAACGTCGAGACAACCATGCGTTCAACCAGGGAGGGACTGGTTTCATTATAATAATGAAATTCGTCAAGTAAACACAGCCTCGTCTCCCCAATGCTTACATATATATGTATATGTAATACACACAATTCTCATACAAACATATTCTTAAGTACAAAACTTGAATTACTTTTGAAGTTTAAAGCTGTAAGGCTGCGATAAACAGACAACGTAATTTGAACTCTGCACGAACCTTATTGAGTTGTAACTCGCGTGTTCACCAAGCTCGATATGGAGAAGTGGAGAGAGTAAACATATTATAACAATCTGGAATACTGAATTTCTATGAATAAGAAACACTTAGCGGCGTTTTTCCGCGCCACCGGTATGTGGGGTGACCGGGGGGGTGGAGAGGGGAGGGGCACGCGGGTGTGAGCGGAGCGTTTATAAGCAGACATGCTACTACATATTTACGTTTAGATTGCGGGGACATAGTTTCAATTTGGAGCCCCACGAGGTGGCCACTACACGGCGGCGGCGGCGGCGACGTGCCGGGGTGAACGTAATATGATAACTTCCACAAAACAAGCGTCAAAGGAAGAGGCGGCGTGGGTGGCAGTCGCCTTACTAGCTGCCTCCACAAAAGAGGCCAAAGGCAATAACAAGCTCGACTGACTGAAACTGAAATTATTTTAGCAAAAATATTTAAATGTTAATGCCTAAAATTAAGTCAACATGTCCTAACAGAATGGTTAACCATCGTCTATTTAAATGACTTAAAATGTAGGAGGTTTTCAATTCAACGCGCAAACATAGTTATTTTTATAACTTCGTTGGTTGAAGGTTTAAATGACTACAACAATCATTTCCAAATGAACTCAAAGATTTAAAAATGTTCAAATCCTCCACACGTGGTATTGGAACAACCGTGATGGAGGTGGGACACGTCCCGCCCGCTCCCGGCGCGACCCCGGAAGAAGCTGTCGACGCGAGGTGAAGCAGTCGGAGAGGCGCCGCCACCGACGGCGACGGCGACGGCGCGGGACCCGCTGGGAAATTTAACTAATGACCGACGATTTTTTGTGAACGCAATTTTATCCATTCCAAGTTTTTCGTGTGTATATCTCATACCAAACATTTATTTTAAATAAATTTTTTATACAAACTTTGTTTTATGTTATACACCGGGAAGTGCGCTTTGACGTAGTGTGTGGGCTGATAGAAGTAAAAATATTTCACAGACATTAAGAGGCATTTATATGGAAAAAGGGTGTAGTAATTAAAGAAAAGGAATGTTTTGCAACTTTCATTATTCAAAAAATAAATACATTTAAAAACCCTGGCTACCAAAATACATGAACGTTTACAAAAATTGTACATAGTAAAAGAAGCCCCACATAAAATGTAAAAATATCCCTTGAGGTACGAGACCGTTTAATAACGTACACTTTCCAATCTCACATTTTTAATACAACAACTGATTTGAATGAGAGCCTAGAGGTCGCTGCAGCACCTCCGACTCTGGGAAACTGCGCTTTTCTTGCGGACCAGGAAACATTCCATCTAACGAGGTATTGAATGATGCGTCCACATTCTGATATGTATAAAAGTTTAATTTAACATTTATGTAAATAATTCAATGTAGGTCTACACTACACTTACATACTATAGGCCTACTAAGCCCCAAATCTGTCTATATTTTGTGATAATATAAAATATGGCAAATATCTCAGATGAGATTTAGTTTACTTACCGTAAGTATACGCAGTTTCGATTGTCAATACGGATAACATTTTATAGCACCTCCGTGACCACTGTCTCGCGACTGTAACCCGTGCGCACGCGCCGAGCGGACACTCGCGGAGTGCGATGTAACCCGTGCGCACGCGCCGAGCGGACACTCGCGGAGTGCGATGTAACCCGTGCGCACGCGCCGAGCGGACACTCGCGGAGTGCGATGTAACCCGTGCGCACGCGCCGAGCGGACACTCGCGGAGTGCGATGTAACCCGTGCGCACGCGCCGAGCGGACACTCGCGGAGTGCGATGTAACCCGTGCGCACGCGCCGAGTGGACACTCGCGGAGTGCGATGTAACCCGTGCGCACGCGCCGAGCGGACACTCGCGGAGTGCGATGTAACCCGTGCGCACGCGCCGAGCGGACACTCGCGGAGTGCGATGTAACCCGTGCACACGCGCCGAGCGGACACTCGCGGAGTGCGATGTAACCCGTGCGCACGCGCCGAGCGGACACTCGCGGAGTGCGATGTAACCCGTGCGCACGCGCCGAGTGGACACTCGCGGAGTGCGATGTAACCCGTGCGCACGCGCCGAGCGGACACTCGCGGAGTGCGATGTAACCCGTGCGCACGCGCCGAGCGGACACTCGCGGAGTGCGATGTAACCCGTGCACACGCGCCGAGCGGACACTCGCGGAGTGCGATGTAACCCGTGCGCACGCGCCGAGCGGACACTCGCGGAGTGCGATGTAACCCGTGCGCACGCGCCGAGTGGACACTCGCGGAGTGCGATGTAACCCGTGCGCACGCGCCGAGCGGACACTCGTGGAGTGCGATGTAACGAGGAACTTCTGATTGGTAATATTCTCATTCTGTATTCAAGAGCGCTAAATTCTTTTCATTCGGGTGACATATTCTCGCAGTTTGAAACATCTCGCTACCGACGTACACCCGCGCGGCGCACGAGCGGCCGTGATCATCGCGCGAGACAATGTTCATACATATGTATGGCACCACCGCTCGCGCGCCACTTCGCTATATTTTTTATTTAAATCGAGGGAGTAGCCGTGTCTGTTCAAATATCTGCTTCAGTTGAAAAGCTTTTAGAAAACTGAAACATTTCAAAACATTGTTTCAAAGCTTTTTGTCGAAATCCCGATCGTTCGAAGGTTGAATTCACGTAATCAAAGCTTGAAAGCCTTTTACAGATCAGTTGATTTTTCACAGATGGAGCCGTGTAGGCCCCGAATGAAAACCAGTAACTGAGGCTGTAGGCCGTTTTGACGTCATAGTCACTAATTATGATAATTAATGTTTCACTTATATATTGTATTCATAGGGAAGAGATAAAGAATTAGGAAATAATAATTGGCTCGGGACAACATGATCCTCATGAATCCTGATAATATCAGGTCCACTTGAGCCACAAACCACAGCACATTGCAGCGATCATTTCCGATGTGATCACTGAACTCTATGAGGAAACCTTCCCCGAGAGTATCACGTCACACGTGCAGTCCCATGCACATGCTGCAAACTACAGACATTTGCATGATGCGACGGGGGTACCTAGCGCTCAACACTCAAACGTTTTGCAGCTTTATTATATATGTAACAAAAAATGAGTATTCTGTAAGTACACAGCACACAGAAACTGCGTCAACCTTCGTCCATGTAACATTGTAACAGCAGCAGGTGTATGCTTTAGTCAAACGAGTATTCAAAGCCCAAGTATACAGAGCTCCGTCCTTTGTGCGCCCCACGCCCCACGCCCCACGCCCCACGCCCCACGCTCCGGAATGTTACCTAGTACTAGTACCAGTACCAGAGCACCCCCGTAGGTACACGAAGCTGACTACATGAAAGAAACGAGCACGAGAGAAAAATACAAGGTAGGCTCCTCCACTCGGTAGTGGAGGAGCCTACCTTGTACAATTTTTTAGCATTCATTATTTTATTGTTGGTTTAATTTAACTATTTTAGAATCGAAAATTCAGTGACATAAAGTGTATCTTCAATTTCATACCCATGGGCTATGTGTAATAGCTCGAACTATTCATTTAAGCAACCAAACATAATGCATATATCTCGTCTTCGAAATACTGGGAAGTAAAGATGTACAGCTTTAAGTTTTTCTGTTTTTTAGTTCAATTCAGATCAGCTGTTGCTGCCATTTCCTACGAAGAAATCACGAAAACTTTAAGTGACTATTCTCGCCTTGCATTTACACAACTTCGTCGATTGGAACAGCTCGAGTTCTCAGCCGATCCACAGTTGGAGAAGTGCATTACAGTATTTTATTAGTCGGTAGTGGCGGGCCCGGGGCCCGGCCGGGGCGGCGGGCCTCCCGGCTCTCGTGCTCATGGCCAATTGATGAGTCCAGAAAATAATACCTTTACTTTTCCTAGTTTTATTTTTCACTTGAGGCGCCCTATGCTTTCCTAATCTTCCGATATGTATCTTTTATGTTTATAGAAAGTGTATTACCGTAACATTACCGTACGAATCAATTTTTTTTTTTCGAAGTTTATTTAACCGTTTAAACATAACAGTAACACAAGCTTATATAACAATCAAGGAACGTTTAACTTTTATATAGAGAATGGATGAGAGATTTGGCGAGCACTTTAGTTTAGTATGTAAGCCAGGCGTGGAGGTCCACGCCTGGCTTGCATACTTCTAGCAAAGTGCTCGCTTACCTGATCTAGGTATACAGTTTGATACCTATCAAACTGTACAAAGTACACGCAGTAAAACACTCGCACGCCGTATAACGAACTGAAACGTTCACTGCAAACCGTGAAACGAAATGTTTTCACATTTTGTTTAAGGCTTTTGCTTCTCCGACTACAATATTCCGAACTATGAGTATTCTAGAATTTTCCGCGATTGCAATTTAATGTACGATGTAATACGGTTTATTATTTGCAAATCACATTTTTCCAAGGAAAAGCTTCGTTGCATTTTATCTTTTAATTAAACTAATAATAGCTGAGTAGTTATGCACTATGCAGTCATAGCAAAGTTCACGTTTTTTTCTTAGAAAGCTTTATTAAAAATATGTTCTCCAACGTGGCGTGGTGCTGGATAAAAGTAAAGTCTTAGAAAAGCGAAAAAAATCGTATATAAGGAATAAGTTATATTTGAGCTGCCACGACAACGTTCACCGGAACTTCTGTATACTTGTCGTTTCTGTATGGAGTAAGTTGTAATATCTTCTTCAAAAAGTTTGGTTTGTATTTCGTGTAATAAATACGAGACGCTAAAGTCGGCTAAACCAAATACTGCAGCGTCGGGATACTTACATTACTTATTTATTCTTGTATAGTATTGTAAAAAAAAAAAACAAATAATGTAGTACAAACTCCAAAAAAATTAACTATTTAAATATGCAGCACGAAAAATATGTAATAATGTGAAAGTATAGGAAATATGAAATTAAACAAAATAATGTAGGTACCTATAACCTATTAATGGAGTAGGAGATGGTAATTAAATCTTAAAAAACAGCTTAGTAGGTACCTCTTGAAACAATTGTTTCTGTACGACATTACTTAACATTTTTTGTTTATGGAAAGGGTAAAGGTCACTTCGATTCGACCGGCCCTGCTCTTTGGGGCCGTGGGACGCTCCCGACAAGTGCCCGCGTGCGGCCGTGGGCGCGGGAGCCGTGCGGGGGCGGCTGAGACATGTTTTATGTTTAAAGCCTCTCGTCAAACATGACTGGAAACTTCCAATTTAGAGAGATTGTTGATTTTGGTCCATTTCATCCACTTCAAAGAAACTTTTCGTTTCGATCGGCACTACAGTGGATAATAATAGGTCTTTACCTATGAAATTGCCGTATTGCAGTACAGACTTTTTCAAACAAAAAAAAGTTTTGATTGGCTATGAATTCTAAATTCAAATTAATTTTGTTTTAAAAATATGACATTCTATTTACAATATAAGTCTTTTGTTTATTGATTAGCGTTGTATTTTCATTACATTTCAACATTTTTCCTCATAATGGATACTTTGAAATTTTGTGTAATTATGGAATATGAGTTCCGTCGTGGCACCAACGCGGCACAAACGACACGTAACATCAACGACGTTTAGGGAGAGAACTGTACAAACGAACGTACAACCCGTTATTGGTTTGCTCGGTTCCGTTCTGGGAATTTTGACTTGAAAAATGAACCTCGTGGTCGTCCGGAAACTTTGGTCAACAATGATGAATTAAAGGCGATTGTGGAAGCTGATCAATCTCAATCTACAGCTGAGCTGGCAGCAGCTTTTGATGTTAGCATCAAAACAATATTGGTCCATTTGCGACAGATTGGCAAGATAAAAAAGCTTGATAGATGGGTGCCCCACGAACTTAACGATCGGCAGCGCAACGTACGCGTCGAGACTTGCCTTGCGCTGCTTAACAGGCACAGAAATGAAGGAATTTTGAACAGAATTGTTACGTGCGACGAAAAGTGGATTCTTTTTGACAATCGAAAGCGCTCAGCAAGTTGGTTAGATCCTGATTCGGTACCAAAGCAATGTGCAAAACGAAAAATGACCCCTAGAAAGGTGATGGTCACAGTTTGGTGGTCTAGTGCTGGTGTGATTCATCATAGCTTTTTACAAAACGGCGAGAGCATTACTGCAGATGTGTACATTGAAGAACTGACCACAATGATGGCGAAACTCGCACGTCTGCAACCAGCTTTGGTCAATCGGTCGTCTCCACTGCTACTTCACGACAACGCGCGACCCCATACTGCACAACAGACCGTCTCTAAGCTGCATGAGTTGGGTTTGGAAGCTCTCCCTCATCCGCCATACTCACCAGATCTTGCGCCTACCGACTATTACTTTTTCCAAAATTTGGACAGCTTTTTAGCGGGAAAAAAATTCAATTCCCGAGAGGCAGTACAAAACGCCTTTGAAGAGTTTGTTGTCTCCCGTCCTGCTGATTTTTTCAAGAAGGGCATCCATAAACTGCCACAGCGTTGGCAAAGATGCATTGATTGCAGGGGTGATTACTTTGAATAAAAGAAATAAATAAGTTCGAAAAAAAATACTTCAACTTTTTTCAAACAAAACGGCAATTTCATAGGTAAAGACCTAAGCTGACGCGAGTTCAGTCGTTATTTATCTTACAAAATAGACAATCTACACGTGGAAAACTTACGTAAATTATCGGAGAAATCGCAAAACTGTATCAAACAAGCCGCTCCTCTCGAGTCACGAACTCATTATGTTATTAATTAGTTTAGTAACCCGCATCGCACGACGTACTCAATTAGTTGCGGGCCGGGGGGAGGGGAGGGGAGCGCGGGGGGGGCGTACTAGAAGGAGGCACGCGTGCCGAGACTGTCTGAGACAATGGTATTCCATACTAGATCCTCATATATAAATATTATACAATAAGTCGGTGTGTACGCTTGACGCGCGACATCACTTAAATCCGAAGTCTCACCATGGAAGTAGGTTAAATTAGTATGATTAGCGGTGCCGATCTTCACGGGGGGGGGTTAGGTTATAGTTATACCGCCGTCCCACAGCGCCGGCGGTCCCTCTAGGTCCCGCAACAAGTCCGATCTCTGTTATCAGATGGCACGTGCTCCCGTGCCAGCATCCCTTTACTTATCTGTAGTAGGTAGTAGGGTGGTCCGGTGGCGACCTCTGGTTAGGATATTTTTTATTTCGAGTAAAGCCGATTAAATCTCGCTCGTTTATGTTCCGTTGTGCGGAGTGTTGGATTCCATTCTATTGTTGTTTCTCACCATACAAGCTTTTTATAGTTTCTTTATTTTTTACTTTTATAACTGAGAGTATAAAACATTTTTTGGTGTTTTCGTTGACACTTCCATGATTAATTCGAAGAATATTTTATGGATCTCACTTTTATTCATCGCGACTTTTTTTTATCGGATACGTAGGTGCCCTAACAGTATTTATATACTTACTTTTCAAAATAGAAATGTTTCTCATTACAGATCCCAATGAGAAGCAGTCCTCGAGGCCGGCACGGAGCGAGCGTCGGGCGGGCGCCACGCGGCGCCGCATTCTCGGTGTGTGCTGATGCAATGTTGATAGCGGCCCAGTTTGCTCGGTGCCTCGCTCGCGAACCACTCGCGCTTGAAAAGAGCTATTTAAACGAGCCCTGCGGCGCAAACGGTAGCTGTGTGAAGCCCCGCTAAAGAGACTCCGACACGTGACAAATGAGATTTCTTTGATTTCGAACTAAGATTATTATTGCCTTACGCGAAAGTTTTCTCCAATTAGTTTGAACGACCAACAGTAGCCCAGGGAGCTGGATCATTATATTAACTACTGGCACGCGTATCTTGCTGCTTCATGGATGGAGACAGTGCTATCTCTGCACAACTAGTCGTTTATATCATCATCACAGTCTGTGTCATCCAATTGCTGAGCATAGGCCTTCTTTTATACATAAAAAATAGTATAGTAATTTTATTTCCATCATTTTATTTATATCTTTATAATATAGCTGAGCTAAACACTTAGGTATTTCCTACACGCTTGTTCGTCTTAAGACAGATTCTGAGCCGTAATATAATGAGATTCCCTTCTGTGCACCCCGCCGCCCCCGCCCCCGCCCCCGCCCCGCCGGGTGAACCACGTCCAGCCTGTTCATTTTACCGTCACAGCTATCTACCGTTAACTTTCTGCGTAACCATTAAAAACTATAGTATTTAACTTGTGGAACTACGAGACCAAGCGTATTATTTACAAACACGTATATTGGTAGTCCACTGTTTAACTACAAGTATTAGAGACGGTGTTGATTCGTATAAGGTTCAAAGTATATTCGAGATTTTGGAGAATGAATAGAAAGACGTGTGTGTCGTTACAAGTGTATTTTGCGACTGACTGGTAACTACAGAAATTATAAACAACATACCGCCCACCAAAAGGACTGTAAGTCTCTTTTAAATAGCAACTTAGATATTTTTATCAGCAGCTTAAGTGTCGAGAGTAAAATACGTAATAAGTAAATTAAGCTAACTGCAAACATTACAAAATAGGTAGTACCGTAACGTAAGATGTCAATCAAATTTTATAGAGATTAAGTAAGTACTTATTGTTATCAGTTGTGATTAAGTTTCTGCTTAAGATATCGTAACAGGTTTGTATTCTTTACTCTTTTATTTGTTTAATCTTTCTTGTACTGTCCCTTTTGTATTCTTTTATATCTTGTTTTTGGTGTTCAGGTAATCTTCCATATTTTTTGTCATAATTTCTTGTTTATTAATCTTTATTTTTATTTTATATAAGCAACTCGGACTTCTAACGTATTTATTCTTTCAGGATTGCTGGGTTCCATGTGAGACTAAGTCAGCTGGATCTTTACTAGGTTTTAATATATATTTTCTTTTTATCCAGCCGTTTTGTAGCTGCATTGTGCTGTTACAGGGTGCGTCTGATACAGCCTGTATTTGAGAACTCATTTTGCTGTTACAAGCTGCAGCGTGTTCATGTTCTATGTATTTTTTTATAACTTTTACGTTTTTCTTTTTCGGGTTTGATGATTTACGAGACTTCTGTTCCAGGTGCAGAGATCTTCGTGTAGCTGCTTCATTTGTGTCTCTTTTAGACGGTTGTGGACTGTAGGTATTCGATGATGATTTTATTACGTTTCGCCTTTCTTCGTTTCTCTTTATGCTCTGGCAATTTTTGACATAAGTATTCTGTTTCTTTGTTAGAATACTATTTTCATTTTCTACTTCCCAGATGGACTTCAACGTGTCACGTTCGTTGGCTTGATCATTCATCACAGTAAAGTAAGTATGGTAAGTATGGTCTTGTGGTTTTTCATAGATATTTCCGAAAATAATCCAACCCAGGCTGGTCTTTTGTGCACACGGTGTGCCTGGTGGACCTTTGATTAAATCCTGTTGTATGATTTGTGAATATTCCTTGACTCCTAAGAGCAGGTCTATCGAACTCGCCGATAAGTAGGTTGAATCAGCCAGGTTAAGGCCATTGATATGAGGCCATGATTGTGTTGGTATGGTATGGGTAGGTATCTTTGTGGTCAGCTGGTTCGACATCACGTAGGCTTGAATCGGTAGTACATAGTTTGGATCCCACTGTGACTTGATTTGTAGCTGCACCACGTAGTTGATCTCTGTTCTATAAGATCCCACTCCTAAGACACTTTCTTTTACTGATTGTCTTTTAAGATTTAGTTGTTGAGCCGCCTTCTTACTAATGAATGTTGCTTGGGAACCTTGGTCTATTAGCGCGCGCAGTGGAATGGTGTGACCGTGTTCGTTTGTTGCTTCCACCACGGCAGTCGCTAGTAGTGCTACTCCCTGTCTAGTTGGTACATGTGACGCGATCGTTGTGTTGACTTGTACTTCGTCTTCTACCACATGATGTGAAGCCAACGGTTGTGAGGTTCTCGATGAAGCCGTGGGTTCTGTTCTCGTATTTTCATGTAGCAGCGAATGATGACGTCGGTTACATATTTTACAGGACACCGGTAGTTTGCACTTCAATACTGAATGTCCTGGTGCTAGACAGTTGAAACATAAATGTTTGTTCTTGACATAATCGCTCTTTTCGTTAGGTTCCATCTTGGTGAAATCCTTGCAATGACACAGTGTATGGTTTCCGTTACACATAACACACGTTTTCTCGGTTACTGGTGTGGCAACATGATATGACTTGACTTGCTTGACCTCTCGTGTAGTATTTGCCATGACCAATTCCAGGGTGCGAAATCTTGATTCAAGAAAACCCTTTAACTCGTTCCACGTAGGCAATACTTCAGATTTCTCTTTATATGCAAACTCCTCCCAGCTTTTGTGCGTCTCTGGGTCTAACTTCTGCACGAGAAGATGTATTATTATTGGATCCCAAGAGGCGGTGGATATATTCAGACTTGTTAATTTACTTAAGCATCCTGAAGTAGTATCTAATAAGCTTTTTAGTTGAGCAGCTGATTGACAAGTTATTTTCTTCTGATTAAATAATCGTTTCATTATGTGATTAATAATCAATCGTTTGTTGCCATACCTTGTGTTAATTATTTCCCATGCATATGAATAGTTACTTGATGTTGCCTGAATGTGTTTCAACAGTGCCTCGGCTTCTCCAGAAACACTGGTTTTCAAATAATAAAGTTTTTGTACATCACTAAGCGATATGTTTTCATGTATCAACGATGTAAACAAATCTTTGAAAGATGGCCATTCTTCGTAACTACTGTTGAACACGGGTAACTGAATCTTCGGTAAGTGAACAATGTTGTTTTGTGAACTCGCTATATTTCCGCTTGTATCCATCGACCTCACATCTGATAAAGAATGCTGTGTTAAGTTTGTGTGCATATCCTTCAAATCACCTTGCAAAACATTGTAAAGTTCCTCGTATATAAAAAATTCTTCTTTTAAAAAATACGATAAAATTCCTCTTTGTTCTGTAGGCGTTAATTTCACTAAATTCTCATGAGCATTCTTAAAAGTCATCCAGTATTCATCTATAATCTTCATACGCGCTTCTATGTATCCTTTAGTTAACCTTGATTTAGGACATTTCTTTAGGTTAGTTTGCGTTTTCCGAAATAAGTTGGCGGTATCTTCCAACACAGATAAATATTGTTGTTGTTCATGCGTAATTGTAGTAGCCATTTTTTAAGTTCACTTTATACGATCACTTGTTGATAAGCATCAAAATAAGCAAGTATCGTAATAATAACCGAGTCACTCGAAACTGTGTTCTTCAATTACAATTGTTGTAAATAATTGTAACTCCACAAAGATTCCTTATCACTGCTTGGAATGCGCTTCTTTTGTTCTCGAGTCTCGGGTGCCGTCCGATGCGTGGCAGGTAAATCCGGCGTAAATGCGACCATATGTTGATTCGTATAAGGTTCAAAGTATATTCGAGATTTTGGAGAATGAATAGAAAGACGTGTGTGTCGTTACAAGTGTATTTTGCGACTGACTGGTAACTACAGAAATTATAAACAACAGACGGCGTTTAAAGTTATAGGCAGAATATTAATATTTTCACTAGCAATGTTTATTAATGTAATGTCTTTATTAACAGGCATTTGTTTTGCTAATGTTTAGTGATAATACGCTACACTAGGTCTAGAATAATTTGAAGCATCGAAACCTTGGTCACCGTCGAGCAAGTGCTTGTACCAACGTGGACAGTTGTTCCCTGCAGTTCACTGTCCGTGTTCATTCTGCCTCCACAGAGAGTTGGTGGCGTCGTTTTACACAATCAGTTCGATGGGATCCATCGGACGAGCTTTGTAGCAGTTTCGGATGGCTCGGAATGGGACGCCATATTTTTCCAACGGGAATCTTTTCTATAGCCTTTGTATGATAGCTCCATAAAAGGAAAAAATCCCAGGTTAATAGTTTAACAACTATCGTACTTTCAATGTTGATGTTCGTGCTACAAAAAATTGTTAATTAATCAATGGATAATTAATTGAAAAATCGCGATAAACATTTTTGATCGCCGGATTATTGTTCATTGATCTATCCTATAGGTGCCTGAATTTTTTCATTTCTTAATTTTCATATTTAATAAGTTTAAATGATATTTATTCATTAAAGGTCCAAAGTGGGCGGAGCTTACGCAAGCGAGAGTTGCCGCTTTCGGCCGTATTTTCAACCCTCTAGAAAAACTATAAATATTGGTCCTAGAGTTCCGGGAGGTAGGACTTTTTTTTTAGGAAATTTCTTCCTCTTTATGGATCTTTTTTCAAATTTCGAAAATTTTGAATACTTTTTGAGATATTCGCAAAAAACAAAACCACCCTTTTATTTTTTACTAAATTGTTTATAACTTTTGTAATTTTTGCAAGCAAAACTTCAAATTTTTCAAAAAGTTTCTAAATGCGATGACGAATCGAATGACACCTCGATCATAATTTTCCGAGGCGAGCTAAAAACTTTGACCTAAAAGGCACATGTTGACTAGACTATTTATAACAAAAATTGTGCGGCTGTGAGATATCTATGCAATTATTTCACATTTACATTGGAATTCTAATTTTAGTTTGGATCAAACGAATGTAGGAATTAGGTCTATTCTAACGGTATTTAGATAAAGCTACACTTACCATTTACCACTTTGAATCCCCCATATATTTCATATGGTTATAATAAATCACAAAATCACAATAATGGATCCGTTAACACTTTTTTTAAATACACTTATTTTTGCGTTCCTTCAAAATCACTTCTCGCCCGATTCCGCCAACTTTTCTTCACCATACATTAGGTAGGTACTTGTAGTCAACTACGCACTAATATATAGGGATTTTAAATAAATGTTTATGGTCAACATTAATATACGTACTGTTCAGGATACGGTCAAAATAAATATGTACAAGGTTTTATAGTAAGAAATGCCTTTTATTTCGGCCTTTACAATAAAGTTTTAAATGTAATATTTTAGGTTATGTTTTTGCCGGTCGCTGTAGTGCCGTGAAGTTGCAGACGTAGTATTAGCGCGCGGGAACTTCAAACGGCTGTCTGAAGTTAGTATTTGTTTGTTGTTAATATTAGGTCTTTACCTATGAAATTGCCGTTTTGTTTGAAAAAAGTTGAAGTATTTTTTTTCGAACTTATTTATTTCTTTTATTCAAAGTAATCACCCCTGCAATCAATGCATCTTTGCCAACGCTGTGGCAGTTTATGGATGCCCTTCTTGAAAAAATCAGCAGGACGGGAGACAACAAACTCTTCAAAGGCGTTTTGTACTGCCTCTCGGGAATTGATTTTTTTTCCCGCTAAAAAGTTGTCCAAATTTTGGAAAAAGTAATAGTCGGTAGGCGCAAGATCTGGTGAGTATGGCGGATGAAGGAGAGCTTCCAAACCCAACTCATGCAGCTTAGAGACGGTCTGTTGTGCAGTATGGGGTCGCGCGTTGTCGTGAAGTAGCAGTGGAGACGACCGATTGACCAAAGCTGGTTGCAGACGTGCGAGTTTCGCCATCATTGTGGTCAGTTCTTCAATGTACACATCTGCAGTAATGCTTTCGCCGTTTTGTAAAAAGCTATGATGAATCACACCAGCGCTAGACCACCAAACTGTGACCATCACCTTTCTACGGGTCATTTTTCGTTTTGCACATTGCTTTGGTACCGAACCAGGATCTAACCAACTTGCTGAGCGCTTTCGATTGTCAAAAAGAATCCATTTTTCGTCGCACGTAACAATTCGGTTCGAAATTCCTTCATTTCTGAGCCTGTTAAGCAGCACAAGGCAAGTCTCGACGCGTACGTTGCGCTGGCGATCGTTAAGTTCGTGGGGCACCCATCTATCAAGCTTTTTTATCTTGCCAATCTGTCGCAAATGGACCAATATTGTTTTGATGCTAACATTAAAAGCTGCTGCCAGCTCAGCTGTAGATTGAGATTCATCAGCTTCCACAATCGCCTTTAATTCATCATTGTTGACCAAAGTTTCCGGACGACCACGAGGTTCATTTTTCAAGTCAAAATTCCCAGAACGGAACCGAGCAAACCAATAACGGGTTGTACGTTCGTTTGTACAGTTCTCTCCGTAAACGTCGTTGATGTTACGTGTCGTTTGTGCCGCGTTGGTGCCACGACGGAACTCATATTCCATAATTACACGAAATTTCAAAGTATCCATTATGAGGAAAAATGTTGAAATGTAATGAAAATACAACGCTAATCAATAAACAAAAGACTTATATTGTAAATAGAATTTCATATTTTTAAAACGAAATTTATTTGAATTTAGAATTCTTAGCCAATCAAAACTTTTTTTTGTTTGAAAAAGTCTGTACTGCAATACGGCAATTTCATAGGTAAAGACCTATTATTAAATATACATATATACATGTGTACATATTATTGTATACTGACAAAGAGCAGTTATATAGCAGTATTATTTAATAAGTGTTGATGCCACAAGTAACACAAAGGAAAACTCAGCAATTGCTCAAGATCAAGACATGAGAGATGCGAAGCTCGGAGGCGCCGCTGGCGGACGGCGCGCGGCGCTCCGCCAGACCGCAGAGCTCTCGCCTCGCCGTCACTGCACATAATGTTACTCTTGTCTCGCTCTCGGCGCAGATTTATGAATCAACTTAAAATGGCTTAACTTAAAACTACACTATCTCCTTCTACTTCAGGAAACTTCACCAATGTTCATTTCACGTTGAAAATTTTAGACATAACGTTATTAGATAAATTTCTTGCGCTATGTGCAAAGTAAAATGACTATTTTATTACAAATGGGCTACTTTTAGTACGTTTACAGGTCAAAATAAGGATAATCAAAATAAGGATACTTAATTTGAGTTATTATACTAAGCATATAAAATAAAAAATTGTTTAATGTCAACAATTATATGGCAGGCTATTACAATAATAATAATAATAATAATAATATGTGTGGACACTTCACACAACGCCATCTAGCCCCAAACTAAGCAAAGCTTGTACTATGGGAACCAGATAACTGATACAATACTTAGATACTTTTTGTTTGTAAATACATACATAGAATACAATATAACACCCAGACACAGAACAAACACCTATGTTCATCACACAAATGTTTGTCCTGGGTGGGAATCGAACCCACAACCCACAGTTCAGAAGGCAGGGTTACTACCAACTAAGCTATCGGGCCAGTCAAATGCTCAATGTGTGCATTCAAGAAATATATGTTCTCTTTCTCACTACTGTGATCCGGCACAATGTCTAAACGATAATCTCTCGCAGTATTAAACTACTTTAAATTATCAATTAAATTATAACTATGTGATGCGGTGGTTGAGCAGGTCGGCTCATAACCTGGAGGCGGCGGGTTTGATTCCCGCGGCAGGAAAAGTATTTTTTCACAGAAAAAAGCGCAAGTCCTTGTTCGGAGTCTGGGTGTTGGGGGACCATGTTTCTCGTAGTTGCTGGGTCCGTAGACACAGGGAATCCTAGTTAGGGTCCAGGATCTATGTATGTGATCGTTGGGCGTTATTATTATTATTATTATCATCATCATCATCAGCCTACACTAGTCCACTGCTGGACATAGGCCTCTCCCAAGGCACGCCACTGAGCCCGGTCTTCGGCTCTACTCTTCCAGTTACTGCCAGCTACCTTGCGTATGTCATCGCTCACTGTTATTTTATGTGAATACCGAATAAAACTAAAGACCAATTATTGAAGTAGTGAGAAGTTTGAATGTTACAGTTGTTGTAGCTAGAATAATTGATCAGTTTGAATAGTATATTATCAGAAGGGGCCGTCCCCGCAGCGCCCCCCGCAGCCCTCGCGCCGTGTCCGGTAGTTGAGGCTCAGTTCACATCGCTCGGCACAAACTTGTTGGTTCCGCTACTTAGGTGAGTTAATGAGAATTCTTGGTTTGTGTTTGGAGCGTGAGAATTGTAGATGACTTTTCCACAAAAATCAATACAGCTTGGATAAAACTGTATACTTAACCAGTAAAACAATACTAAATCCGATGAACGCCTTAATACGATACGTTATTGGCACATGAGTGACAGAGACATTTTGAACGCAGATCACTTGCATTACCCAAATCAACATACAACATCATTATAACCCGGAAAATTAAAACAGTTCATGGGAAAACGCCTATCGCAAGTTAGTTTACACTAGCCGGTGCGCCTCTAGTAGTTTATATTAGTCTAAGTATATAGTATCAGTATAGTCCACCTGTCCAGCTCCGTGGCACACTGTCCGGCGGCGAGGCACAGGGACCGATAGAGATAAATGTAATTTCTGGAAATGGCTTTCGCTGGGATTTTAATATTTATAGTTGGTGTAGTTTGTAACGGCACAGACTCCGGGACCCCGAGGGGGCGGCTCGGGCTGTTCTTATCTGGTTGTCTGACCATTCATAATTTTGATGCTCAGGAGCTTCAAAGTATTTATAATCTCGGGATTATTTTGATTTAATTATTGCAGATTGCATATTTTTTCAAGTGCAATTTTTAGGACTGGTTCCGTTTTGAGTTGACATGCGCCTGCAGTATAATGCAAGAGCCACCTTCAGGTCCGTTACTGTAAAAGATTGCCTATTTGGACTAGCTGGATAGTAGAGTCAATTGTTTTTTCTCCAAGTGGTGCCTGTGGGCCATAAATGACTCGACACCAACTGTTTTGTGGTCAACCGTAGGCCCTCGTACTCGCATCGGGACTCTACAGATGGGATCCATATCACATTCCGTCGCTGCCGTAAAAATAGACAAATATTATTACAGTCTGAAAAGATATCTAAAATAGGTTATGATAGTCCGTCTTAAGGTTTTTGTATGATATAGGCAGCATACAGCCCCCTGGAGGGAAGAGTCCCGCAGCCAGTACCATTATATTTTACAAAACTGGTTTATTGTCTATTTTTCTGACCTGTTTGGCTGTGTAGCCAAGTAAGGAAAGTCCACAGCTCTACATAATAATGAGTGTAAAGTTTAGTGGGAAGTGTGCTCGAGCTAAAGAACAATAAAGTGAGTGCTGGCGAGCAAGCGGTCCGGGCCGAAGCCGCCGCGTCCGGGAACAAGTTCAACTTTAACTCAAACCAATATTGCAATTAAAATTTTCCAATCGGACGGTTTTATAACAGAGTGGTTTCGTCCAATCGTGGTCGAGCGAGTACACCCGTACAGCGCGCGGCTTGCTGCTGCTGGGTACTGTCCCGTTAGTGGCCGGATGTGCGCTGCAAGCCGCCACGTTATCACACTTCACACTATCACACTTCACACTAATATTATAAAGGCGAAAGTTTGTATGTGTGTTTGTGTGTATATTTGTTACTCCTTCACGCTCAAACGGCTGAATGGATTTGGATGAAATTTGGTACAAAGATAGCTTATACACTGGATTAACATATAGGTTACATTTTATCCCGGAAAAATGAAATGTTCCCGTGGGATGAGCAAATAATTAAAATACTTTTTATCCGCGGGTGAAACCGCTGGGCGCACCTAGTAAATAAATAAATAAAAATAACCTATAAATGTTGTATTGTAAGTGTGGGTGAATTCTTCGCTATCCCGCCGAGATTAGCAAGTTGTGGCGCGTTCACGCCACTAAAGAAATCCATTTCCGGGCAGAGAGCGGTGACGTCACAAACATACTGACAGCAGAATGGGACCAGATTTAGTCTTATTTTCTTTATTTTACTTTGTTATATAATAATAATAACGCCCAACGATCACATAAATAGATCCTCGACCCTAACTATGGTTCCCTGTGTCTAAGGGACCAGTAACTACATGGACCATGGTCCCACAACACCCAGACTCAGAACAAGCATTTGCGCTTTTTTTTCTATGTTCAAATACTTGTCGTGCTATATTAATGTGAAAGCACATAAATGTGAATGTTATTTACGTAACAAAGCGAGTCCCGGCGAGCCGCGCCGGGGGATAAGGACGTGATTGTGTTGGGGTGCGCATTAAACTATGGATCGTTTGTTCAAGATAAAAGTCAAGTCTATATTCCAAATAATTTTATTTATTTGCACTTTTACTCTAAATAAGAACACGATATCATCACTGCTGTCCGCCTGTCAGCCCTCAAGACACTTTCCTCAAGCAACGCCAAGTCGTCGTTTGTAAACATCATCAGCTTCATCATAATGTTGTAAAAGATCAAAGTAACTCAAAATAATCAAAGGATATTATGGCAAATTTTATATTTTAATTGAATATTTTAAATATTTCCGGTTGCTCTTGAAATTGGGCATAAATCAGGTCTGATACCATAATTAACCGAACACGCCCAGATTACCTAAAGTTGTAGAACAAAACATAGCGTAAGTTACTTGAAAATACTTTCCAATCACAGCACAACTGCTTTCCGCCAAACAAACATGACGAAGAAATAGCATAAACAGCAATAAAAATAAGTACATAATGCGATGGTGTGGTGGAGTTATGAAGGGGTAGGCTGGAGCCGCGCCAGGGGGCGCTGCCGGCGACTACACACGACCGAGCCAAATAAAAATACCTTGCATTGCGAAATATTTCTACCATGCCTGAGGAAATAAGCTTTCTATGAGGATTATAAGAAAAAAGAAAAAATATAAATGTGGATGAAATCTGGCACGAACGAAAGCCGGAGGAGGCATGTACGATGATACCTAACTAATAATATTATTAACTTATGGTATAACATAACGGCACGCGGGCAGCCGTCGGACGCAAGAGGCAAGCAGCCGCTCCAAGTGATGCTCTATGTAAGGAGCGGCTTATATATATGTTCAGGTCGGCAGTGGCCGTCTTCGGACTTATCGCGATTTTGATCATATATATATATATATATATCTATTTATTTTACATTTAACAAAAGAAGCTTAGATTAGTGGATGGAAAGTACACTTACTTTCCATACTATCTTATACACTAATCACTATTCTAAGAAGTCTTCGTAATAAGTTACCGTGAAGTGCCACGGTAACTTATTACGAAGACTTCCATCCTATCCCATCCCATAGAGAGCGATACAAGGAAAACATCGGAACCCTTTTGTCAGTATTAAAGCGGTCGTTAGTGTTTCGCGTGAGCACCATCAATCTCGTGGAGCGATCGACTCGTCCGGGGCCGCTGAGCTCCTCACCGGTGCCAGCCGAGTCGGGCACTCGAATATAGTGGTGCTGTGCCGGGAGACAAGCCATCAATCTAACTACTAAAGGATGGGCACTCTACTACAAACTGATTTCAAAACAAACTTGCTAACTGAAAGTGCACGATTGTCTCAATAAACTGAAACAAATCCGCTTTCGAAGTTGTACTATCCAAATGTACAAAAATAGAAGGTTTGTAAAACTTAGTGTGGATATTACAGAGTTCCGCAGGTATATCTAAACGATAAAAAGAGACTTATATTTGTTAGTCCAACTCCACCACCATCACGAGCCAGTTCTATGCGCTCCACCAGCGACGTACGCACAATGATGTTGCGAGACGATCCCCTCTCGACTGGTGCTCTGTGCGAATGCGAACGTATCTGTGAGCAGATCGCCGACCCTCGCGCGTCAAACGCGTAGTGCAAGCACATTTGTGTTTGTTAGCCTCGGGTTATTGACTTACGCACCACTTGAAGACCAAATATTGAACTCCGCGGCTTAGGTGAGGTTTACACTAGAAACTGGGAAACGTACGAGTACATTTTGTACATTATTTACGAATAACTATAATACATATATACATACTGTACTAGGTGGTAGGACTTTACTGCAAAGTTCATCCTAGGTAGGTACCGCCGCTTTGCCAATTGCAGAAGCCGCCAAGCAGTAATGGGCAAGCACTATTAATTGTGTTCCGGTTTGAAGGGCGCTATAGCTAGTGAAATTTCTGGGCAAACGAAGCTTTATGACTTAATCTCACAGACTTATTACTGGACTGTGCTGATGTCTCAGGATGACGTGCGCAGTGCGCACTATTACGTGACACTACTTTAGTTTTGAGTGACACTGCAACTGATATGGGTAGCCGTGTCGCTTAACATTAGGCAAACGGCAAGCTCCTTACGTCATTCCTTAAGAAAAGTTTTATTCGTAATTGTAATTAAAGTAAAAGGTTTTACAAACAGTAAGTTGAGTATCAAGAAAATTCGTTACCCACCAGAATAGGGCTGCATAAAAAAAATTTACATTTTGTGTAGACGATAATGTTGAATGGTATTATAATATCCGTGAGTTACGACTTATCCCGGATTCTGTGACGTCACATCGGGCGTTCCTAACCTTGAATTACGTGTGGAGGAAATCAAAAACATCAGCAGAATATAAATCCATACTTAGAAGAAATGGCTCACCTAAAGCCGATCCGTATTCCCGACACGCTCAGTGACAGCGCGTCGACGAACGATGTGACGCCGGCATTCTGTTCCGCGGAGATTTGGTACGCGTCTGCTGACGGCGACCAATAAACCCTTCTCTCTTAAAATATGGCAAAATAAAAAGGGTTTACGTGCATCAATCGAGGCCTCTTTGCTTTTTCATCAGCATTTGAGCCCACGAGAAAGGGTAATTTGGTCCCTCAACAGCGGTAATTTTGCATTTAGCATTGCAAATGTGTGCGGAAAAGGCCGGCCGCCGCTGGCCGCGAGTATCTGATTAGACGAACGGCCCACAAATAAACCAAGAGAACGCACACTCGCGTAAATTTTAAACACAAGAAAAATGACAAGGCCTTTATTTTCGAGAATTCCACGCTCTTAATTGTGGGTCCAAGTGGGGGGTGGCCGCGTTATTAGAGCCGTGCTCGGAAGGGGGGAATCTTTATTTACCGCGACGTACTACACTGGGTACAGATGTATCATATTTTAACAAACAAAACATGATGTACACCGGTCGCCAAAACTATAATCCAGAAGACATACATTAGCTATAGTACAACGCACAAATGTTTGCTAAAAATGTTCTCTTCAACACCAAAACGCTGTCACGCTGGCAGCACGAGCGACTCACCGCCGACAGCTGCCGCCGCCTCCGGCGCGAGCAGGGACCGCGCTCGCCGCTCACACGAGCATTTCAAATCAACTTTCCCATTTACAAGTTACTTGTTCATTTCCCGAAGTCATTTGACAATAACTTCTCAAGTTGTCGAATAATTCAAGGTACACTCAAAGCCACAACATATTGTTCAAAGTGAGCTGGTATTGTAAAGCAAGTTATATTTTTATCGATGAACGCACTTTGCAACTTCCCCTGAATCCTTAAATCTACTGTAATTTCGGAGATAAGTTCCATCGGTGACTTTTGAGGTTCAGGCAGACAGACAGTAAGATAACAAAGTGATTCTAAACATTTTTGACACATGTAAATATATGAAGCCCTAAATATTATTTTCCGCTCGACAGTATCACGACGGCAAGGAGGCGCGATCCGTTAGCAGCGATTCTCTAATTAACGCGCACTCGCAGATATGAAACTTTATATTCTTCGTTAAAAGTTTCCCATAGCCCCTTTATATCGCTTCCTTTGACAAAGTTCTCCGGCGGGTCGCTATTTGGGGCACCCATCTCTCCGGCACACCCGGGACACCACCGCCGGCCGGCTTACATAATATGATCGTGGCATTTACTAAAACTCTACCCGCTCGCTGAGCTGAACTGCTTACTTACTACTTACTTGATACTAGAGTTTGAATACTCTTGTCGCTACGAATCTTGTCGTTACTTACACAAACTTAGTCTAAACAAAGGCACTGTAACCCAAGCTCGACCAGCCGGAAGGGCAAATTCCTGGATCGGTTACACGTAGGTAGCTACAATCACAGTACCTATCTAAAAGTCTGCTTTCTTCACGGAACAACAGACTCCCTACAGCGACCGCTCCTCAAGTTCTCCCCCTTTTGACAACTCGTTATTGTAATGAGAGATTGTAGCGATTAAATATTATTAATATTAATAACTCGGCAATTCCATACCGTTAGAGAGAAATAAAGGGACATGTTGGGCTATGATTTGAAGAGTTTCTTATTAATTATTTAAAACCCTCGTGTAAAAGAATATTTTAATTCTTCCACAAGCAAAATTTAACGAGCTTAAAACTGATTCACGTAAATAGGTATCCGGGTAAAATAAAAAACTCACGTGTCATTGTAATGTAACACAAGTGGTTGCAGAAATTCTAAAGTTTATGTTACCTCGCGTACGTCATACTTACAACAAGATGTTACTTGTAGCTACCGTGTATGATTACACAGGGGTCCGGGGAGGGGGCGCGGTGACGTCACCGTTCCGACTGCCTGCTGTTGATACGTAGGCGCTTGTTTCACCCACTTCAAACAAACAATTACATTATTGGCTCTAAGCATTGAACAAATTTCTAACAGTCTTCTTTACTCGCTTTTGATCTCGGTGTGAATAAGTAATGCCGTGTTTGTGCGCGTACGAAAACATTGCCTCCTCCTTCGAGTTTTGCAAGAAAATACAATAAAAACGACATCATAAGCTGTTGTATATTTTCATATATTACGTTTCAGCTTTCAATCATGACATTTTTTTTTTTTTATGTTAAGGAATGACGTGACGAGCTAGCCGTTCGCCTGATGTTAAACGACACGGCTGCCCATATCAGCCACAGTGTCACTCGGAACTCTAAAGTATAGAGGCTCGCGTGACACTGCACTGCGCACGTCATCCAGAGACATCACCACAATCAAGTAATAAGATTACTAAACTGTGAGATCAGATCATAAAGTCTCATTTGCCCAGTAATTTCACTAGCTACAGTGCCCTTCAAACCGGAACACAGCAGTGTTTGCGCACTACTGCTTGGCGGCAGAATAACTGGCAAAGCGGTGGTACCTACCTAGACGAACTTTGCAGTAAAGTCCTACCACCTAGTAAATGGTGGTACATGATACATGATACATACATCATTATTCGAGAGGTTACCCTATCATATTCCGCCAACAACTCGGGTATGGGTACTTACACCAAACACGTGCCGTACTAGCCCGCACTAAAGCAGTCAAATGCATTTCCGGAATCAGCCGTCGCGACCAATTTTCGAATGTAATTCCAGGGCAAACTAGAATTAAAGATGGCATCGCTATAATTAGTTCCGCAAGACATACAACTGTATTCACGAAACACGACGCTGGATGGCGGAAACGGAGTTCAACTTTCGTTTAGATACCTATCTCTTAACGAAACCTTTCTGCGGGGTTCTTTACACTGCACGATAAGGCCCAATACACATTATGCTTGAGGAATTATAGGATAACAGACGTGATAATTGTGCATAAAATTATAACATGAAAGTACTACACCATTTTATTTATGGCATTCTTACTGTTAGATTAGTGTAGGAACATATTGTATGTAGACCATCTCTAGTATGTGTTGCAAAAAGACAGTAATTAAAGAAAGCCCTGAAAAATACAATACGGCAACTGCCCAACTGACCCGATAGTTCTCCGTCCGTTAAACGACGGTTCGTCGCAACGTCCGCCGCAGGCAACCGGCCTGATGAAATTACTTTAACACCTTGCAAGATAGGTCGAACTTTCGCATACGATGCAACCTGCGTTGTTACCATTGCACCGTCTCATTTTCCTGAAACGAAACGTCGAGCTGGCAGCGCTGCTGCTAACGCTGGAGACCGAAAAACACACGGTGCAAATATATGGACGCCTCGACGGAGGTTATAAGAGTGCCGTTTGGGATAGAAACTATGGAATGATAGCGGCCAGGTGAACTCGAAATTTACAGGGCCTTGGCTGAACTTTTTGTGGAGGTGACTAGAGACCAAAGGGCTGGCTCGTATTTTGTTTAAAAGCTCAGTATTGCCATTAAACGCGGCAATGCAGCCAGCGTTCTGGGCAGTTGCCGCTCCATCGGAGGTTTTTTTATAACACCTAGTTTATTGCATTAGATATTATTAATTTCATTTAGGTTTCAGCAACTTCGTAGTTTAATTTTTTAGTTTATTTTGGTCTTTTACTGATTAAGTAATCAAATTATTAATCCGGCTATAAATATCAGACTGTCACATACGATAGTCATTATATTCGTTGTCTGATATTTGGACACCAGCGAATCAATCATTTTTTCACATTACAAAACAACATTTAATTATACGTTATCAATCTCTGAGGAAAGATGTTGCTCTTAAAAAACTCACAGTTTTAATCAGTAGGATAAAGTTGCTTATGATCAAGATATCGTATCGGATAGTAAGGGATCAGTCGCGAGGCAGGCGCGGCGGCGACGTCTCGCCGTGGCACCGGCCGCCGCCTGCAGTGCCGATGCGCTGCAGCAGCGCCGCGGCACTGCCCGCGTGGCCGTAAACGCTGTTGGTTTAAATATGCTATTTCCGATGGAGTCGAAATGATTGGATTGCTTCTTCCACTTGCAGACGAGCGCGGGCCTCGCCTGCTTGTCGGTCGTTAAAAAGGAACCATACATTATTTTGTCGTGACTTTTATATCCAGCTCAATTTGCGATATGGCATAAAGTAAATATCAGTAAAATACAAATGTTTTAGTCAAATGTTAAGGAAGTTCAGTTACACCAATGAATTCGACACCTAATATAATTATTTTAACATCTGATGTTAAAACTTCTCTCTCTCGCGTATCAGTAAATGCTCCATGGTTGGTGGAGCACTCCACACTTTATTATCGTGGAGTAACGTGTGTATCGAAAACTCATTTGCGGGATGTAACGGCATGTTTACTACTGTCGCCAGTTACACCGCATGAAGTCGCGCCTCCGCGACGAATGTCACTACATTGCAATAACCACAACAGGGTTACAATATATGTACAAGGTTTTTTTAACCAAAATAGCTAATAATTATTTAAAATATCAAACTTAAAAAAAAAATTTCAATACACATAAATGATAAAGTATTTCAAGTTTAATGCAAGCCATTATTAGAGCTTTGAGTGCCACTTGAAAGTGATATGTGGGACGCAGCGGCAATCATACTGCGGTAGCCATTCGCCTGCTGTTGTTTTGTACTTACATTTTTTATTTCCGTAACGTACTCCCATCACCAAGTAGTACAATATAACTACGGCAGCGCGCGCCGACGCTGCGGGACCGCGGCGCTGCCTGCTATCTGTACACCAGTACACATCGGTTCGCGAGCTCCTAATGGATTTCCGATATAAATATTATTCCCCGCGAATCCAATTGTCGTCACGATTGATACTCTATCCTCCGTTTATTGCTGATACTAAATAATTTCTTTTTATGTCGCAGAACAAACTCCGTCGTTTATTGTTGTTGCTTTATAACTTGGGCGACGAACGTGGGGCAATAAGTTAGTGTCGCTGTAATATACTATAATACAGTACGTTAATACTGTTTGTGTGTAACGTCGCGTGCGGCGCCGCACCTGCTGTACGACACGGGCTCCGATATATTCCGATGAATGTACGATTGAGTTATTGATTTCTGTTTTGTTTAAAATAAATATTAAGATTATGGCGGATGTTGCCTTGCATCCCTTTCTTATTTGTCGAGACTATTGTAATACATGCACTGAATCACCTAATAATGTAGTTTAAATCCCACATTTAATTAGTGGGACAGTATTTAATCAATCATTTTTACGATGAAACACAAGTAAGAGGCTGTGGGGTGGGCGAGTGCGGCGCGGAAGGAAACGCGGACGGAATTTTACAATTTTCACACTTATCTTCGTTATCTTCGATTGGTTTTATTTTTTATAAAGTATAAATACCTAGTTGTTTATTTTTTCATTGGTTCTTCTTCAATAAGTGCAGTTAATCAACCTTCGTAAATATTGCGTGGGTGCAACTCACCATCATCTCATGCCCCACCACTACCAACACTTAACTTGCACGTAAAGGAAACTAGCCTTCCTAGGCAGTAGTGTGACATATATTTCCCCGATTAGGATCATATGTAATGTATATTAATTAGCTGTTAGTGACTCACAAATATGTTTGAAGGTTTCTCTCCACCAGTTTATTATATCGATATGAATCACACTCATGAGAATTTTCTGGTTCATATATTGACTTCATTAATCAAACCTTACAATGTCGGAGTTAATGGGAATCAACGCGCCGCGTGAACACATCAACACAGTTTCTGGCGAAGGATCCCAGCCGTGCGCCGACCCTCCGCGCGCTTCACTCAACAATATGGCACGACTCTACCCATCAACTATCAATAAATCCTCGTACAGGTAGAGCAGTTTGCTTATAGGAAGGTAAAGAACTTTATTATTCCGTTTTATGGAGAGAATAAACATTGAATCGCTCACATTCAACGTTTACTGGGCCATATCCATTGATCCCCATTCCACGAGTGACCGACCTCGATGTCCGGCGGCCGAGCGAACCGTCGAACTTCAATAATGTATTTAGAATCCATAAAGTAGTTAGTGGCGCATTAAACTTGGATAACTTATGAAAATGAGTAGTCATAAAGCCTTTCACCGCATTTTATGGTAGGTACTTAATCCAAGGGATGTTGGGTTAGTCGGTACCACACGCTCGTACGCCTTTTAATTATTAATGCAAAACGTCAGGACATAACTTTCTGCTTATCAATAACATGCACCTGAAACTCACACAGTTAAATTCAAAATCCTATCTTTGTACCGTTTGAGCGTGGTTATGGCGTGGCGTGGCATTTGTAACATAACTATTGCCTTCATGTCATAGAAGCAGAATAATTGACCTTTGGCCTCGCCACATAAATCCTCTTATTCCAATTTTACTCACACAAAAGTCAAAAACTAAAAATTGTCCAGCCGTACTTAATCGATGTGCTTACCAACGAGCAGCATTTAATTTCCATATATGTAGATAGACAGATTACACCGAAGTAAACTGTAGGTAACGGAAGTTTACAAATTAAATGAGAGCAGCGCGTTTGCAATGACGTTATTCCCGGCATAAAGCCACGACGCTGACGTTTCGTCACGCTGCCGCGGATCGACGCTGTTTATTGAACAAAACAAACCGCGCGCCGTGTGCACAATCCTCCATTGATGGGGAAAGACAACGGGGATTATGAACTAACTAACTTCTTGCTGGTACCATAATACGACTATTCGACGATTTAAGTAGGTGTAGCTGATGTGCGACTAGTTTAAGTAAACTTATATTTCCTCAGGGTCACAAAGTCTCGGTATCGGTGTCTCGGTAATAGGCACGTAGCCCTCGCTCCGCACCTTACAGACAGGTACGTTAAATGATCTCTACCAAACAATAACAATAACGTTGTGCTTCCGGAAGTTAGATGGCGAACTACAGATGGAGCCAACATGCCGCAAGTTGCAGGCAAGTCCCATCCGTGTCACGTGAGGTGTGTCTCAGTTCCATCCTTGTCACGTGCAGTGTCGTCTTAGTTCCCAGCACTCAATCCGAACATAGCTCAGAGCTCGCAGAGCACACATCTGCGCTAGAGGCATCGGGATTATTGAGATCCGAATACCGAGGAAGGAGTAATTGGAAACTTGATAAGGCAGTAAAGAAGCCAGTGTTTGAAGTATAAACTGGCAGTGTTTTGATCCACTACTAGTTTTTAGTATTATTAGTAATATCTCATAACAGTTTCAGTGGTCGCACTCGCATATTTCGTCTGTGAAGACCCGTTTTCTTGAAAGGGAAGAAATTGATATCAAATAGGTGCTATGATGGCTCTACGGATGTTCCACGGCCTCACAATTGTATAAATAGTTCAAGCTCTTTTACAATTTAGAAATTTTGTGTAAATTGAATTTGTACTGCACAAGCAAATTAATAAATCCTTAAACCTTTAACTTTTATCCCCATGACCAGAAAAATAGTTCGTGTTGGTGTTGATTCCACACGAATTATATGTTTTTATTGAAATGGTCGTTTCAGTTTTATTTAACTCTGTAATCGATCTCACGTGTGTACATCTGCAACCGTCGAGCGGCGATCGCTCACTCTCGCCTAGTGCACGTGACCTGCGCCGCGAGGCAAGCCGGGGATACAGCGGCGGATCCGGAGACGGTAGATGTATGATGGGAGATCAGGTGCGAGCGGGTCCGCGTGGGGGCAGGAGGGTGAGGATATATCCAGCTGAGCCGAAAATGTCGAGCCAATTTCAGAGAGAGCGATGCACGACACGGCATGCTTCCAACTTTTGGCAAACCTTGCGTACAGCTATTTGCGTTCAGCTACTAGTTGTGGTGATACCATTGATGGTGGCTATATATTCAAAATGTTTAATTTTGCTGAATAAGTCTGAATACGGGCTTACCTTTTTTGCATAATATGTAAATTAAGTGCATAAAATGTAATACTAAATAGATCAATAAAGCTTTTACGCAAATTAAATTATAGTTTCAATTGGCCGAACAAAGAAACACCTCTTCTCCGCTTTCTGTTTATTATTTTCCTCACTTTGTATAAAACGGAACGATTATAATATAATTCTGTGAAAATAAAACAATGAAAATACTGGAATACAAGGCGGTCCAGCGGCGAGCAGCGGAGCGCGAAGTGCCGCCATCGGGGAGACGTGGCTACTCAGTAAAACTTTACTTTTAACTGGATCCACAAAAATGTCTTGTAGATGCTCTCGCCCTAACTTTGCAAATACTGAAAATCTTTTTGTGCGAAAATAAACGTATTACCTACTATTATAGCGATACTACTCGTGGCCTTGTCTTCGAGAAACGTTGAATACCGCGCAACATTAACTTATGAAATAAAATATGTTCTCTGTGGTTCTGGTTCGCGCGACCGAAGTTTTTGTAACGTGTGTAAAAGCCACGAGGTTACGAAAGTTATTGTGTGGTGAATAAGGTCATTCCCATCTCGAGAGTCGTGACTGTGCCTTTTGTAGCAGTAACTTGATACTTATTCTGAAGACGGATTCCATGTTGAAGATGACCACCCGGTTTGGGTCGCTACATACTAAGGTCAGCTACCCTGGCAGGATGCGCTCGGCGCACGGCGGCCATTGTGAATGTATATCAGATTATATCGGCTCCGAATCGAATTCCAATCGGCTTGGCGCTGCTGGGACCAGAATATGTGATCTCCTCGCACCCCGTGTATAGCTGCCTCCTCATGGACATAGTATATTGTATGTATTGAAGTACTGCTATCTGAGTAGAACTGAGAACTCTGTGCTGTTACTACTAGTAACTAGACATATGTTTAGGTATTATGATACTATACTATAACGACTTAAAATTCCTAAGTTACAAAAATTTTTGAAAGAAAGTGACTAGTAGTATTTTTACTCAGCCTAATATGAACTCAACGTTCTATTATACAATATTACACTGCGGGAGTTGTCTAGAGAACTACTCCTAACCCTAGAGAGTGTGCTCGACAATGCCAGCTCCTGGAAAATCATACAACACCGTGTCTGTAACTGACCTATGAGAAACCTAACGTGCACTCGGTTAACCATTTGTTTCTAGGAATAAACAGAACTGAGATTTAAAAATGTCCAAATCTGTAACGCTGACCCCCGCAGCCGGCTTGCGTACTGTTCAGATTATAGTTACGAAGCTCGCAGCGCGATACGCATATCCTTAGTATTACTTATAGATGTGCCATACTATGTTTCAAACTTCTTACTTATTTTATAGATTTAGTAAAACATCAATCGCTAAGAAATTATTGTGTGAATCACTTGTGTACAACCAATTATACAAGACGGCCAAGTATACGCTTGCTCGTATTCAACAGCTTACTGATCAAAGTTTCCATCCTATGATAGCTTCACTGCTCCATGCTCTTGATATGTAAGGCTGTTGATGATGACGACATCATCAACCGCCTGAAGTCGTCCACGACTGCACATAGGCCTCCTCCTTGAGCGCCACTTTGAGTGCCTGCTTGTCTCCTGCATCCAACGACTCCCCGCGGTTTTGACCGGAGAGTTGCCTGCACGAGTCGAGAGCGAGCCGAGTTAGCTACTGAAGCTGGTTTTATGCGACTACTGCATTACGTAGACTTATAACAGTGCATAATAAGCTCTTTCTTTACCGTTACACCATCGAATAAAATTAACATATTTGATACTGAAGTTACAAGAAGTCCATGAAGTAAGGGCGGCTCGAGACTCAATCGTGAGAGTCAAGCATGAGTCGAGTCCCTGAAGCTGACATCTCGTTGCTGGACATAAAACGCTCTATTGTGACGAGACGCTGTTTGCAGTTAGTATACTTATTTATAGCATTAAACATCACATCAAACAGAAGGATGTTCAAAGCACTATTAAAATCGGACATAAAATATGATAGGAATATTATTTTACGCAAGGATGCCCAATTTCCTTCCATTTTTCAGCAAGATATGTAAATGGCGAAGCCTCTGGAGGCACTCTCGGCCGCGCGCCCTGCTCTAGGGAATAAATTTCACGCGCGACTTGCGACCGGCCGTTTAATAACTGACCCCAGTTCACAACTAACGGTTTACAAAACCAGGCAAATTGGAACTTAAGCCGTAAGCCCGAGTCCGAGCCGCCGCCCCGCGGTCCGGGTTGGAAACTATTGTTCTAAATGAATCTTAACTTTTCAATTTAGCGCGAGTGCCGTCCATTAAACTCTTAAAGAGTGTACCGACTCGACTTCGATTGCCTGTTAACGTTCTCATAAAGGAGCTTTAGAACTCGTTCGCCGAGAGTTGCGAACTGGACGTGGCCTTTATATTTTCCTACCGTAGCGGGCGGGGCTGTGCCCTCCCTGATTGGAATTTTTATTGAAAATTAAGAAAAAATCGTCTTCTCGCCCCGGGAGAGTTCGAAGAAACTTTGTTTTTACGTGGATTATTTCTTTTGAAATACTTTTAGCTCTGTTTTACAATGCATTTAAAATCGGACTTTCCGTTAAAGTGATTTATGGGGAAATTCTAAAAGTCACGGCTTATCGTAGTCCGTTTAAAGTAAAGGATAACAATTCTATGGAGCTGTGCAGTGTGCAGCTTACAAAAGCATTATTGTTTTTCAATGTTTATTCGATTTATTTTGAAATATTGAATTAATAAGTTTGAAAATACAGCCAATTATACATAACATTACATTTTATATAAAAGGTCACTGAGCCTATGTGCCCCTTACTGCCCCTTACTGCCCCGGTGCAGAGGTGCTCATAACACAACACTCGCCACATTGCCGCACTGGCAACCCTAAGCCTTGGGTTTTCTACACTATTCACTATCTTATAATTTTATGAAGGTACAACTAAAAAAGATTTTTGAAAAAAAAAACTTGGTACGAATTTTTATGTTTAAAGTCATCAATATTTATTCGTAGCATAATAAAGTAAGATTTAAGTTTTTCCTCAAACTTGCCATTTTTATTGAATTTTCCAAAACTGGCAATATTGACCTTACGATACTTAAAAAATAACCGTTACTACTAAAATGTAAGTGGCCTTTTTCCTTCTAGATGTAAACCTAACTTCTAGATGTAAACCTAACTTCTAGATGTAAACCTAACTTCTAGATGTAAACCTAACTTCTAGATGTAAACCTAACTTCTAGATGTAAACCTAACTTACGTTTGTGGCTTACACAATGTTGCTGCCGGAGTACTAAACATGAATAATGAAATAAATCACTAACACACACAGAAAATAATATATATATTAGGTCTTTACCTATGAAATTGCCGTTTTGTTTGAAAAAAGTTAAAGTATTTTTTTTTCGAACTTATTTATTTCTTTTATTCAAAGTAATCACCCCTGCAATCAATGCATCTTTGCCAACGCTGTGGCAGTTTATGGATGCCCTTCTTGAAAAAATCAGCAGGACGGGAGACAACAAACTCTTCAAAGGCGTTTTGTACTGCCTCTCGGGAATTGAATTTTTTTCCCGCTAAAAAGTTGTCCAAATTTTGGAAAAAGTAATAGTCGGTAGGCGCAAGATCTGGTGAGTATGGCGGATGAGGGAGAGCTTCCAAACCCAACTCATGCAGCTTAGAGACGGTCTGTTGTGCAGTATGGGGTCGCGCGTTGTCGTGAAGTAGCAGTGGAGACGACCGATTGACCAAAGCTGGTTGCAGACGTGCGAGTTTCACCATCATTGTGGTCAGTTCTTCAATGTACACATCTGCAGTAATGCTCTCGCCGTTTTGTAAAAAGCTATGATGAATCACACCAGCACTAGACCACCAAACTGTGACCATCACCTTTCTAGGGGTGATTTTTCGTTTTGCACATTGCTTTGGTACCGAACCAGGATCTAACCAACTTGCTGAGCTCTTTCGATTGTCAAAAAGAATCCATTTTTCGTCGCACGTAACAATTCGGTTCAAAATTCCTTCATTTCTGTGCCTGTTAAGCAGCGCAAGGCAAGTCTCGACGCGTACGTTGCGCTGGCGATCGTTAAGTTCGTGGGGCACCCATCTATCAAGCTTTTTATCTTGCCAATCTGTCGCAAATGGACCAATATTGTTTTGATGCTAACATCAAAAGCTGCTGCCAGCTCAGCTGTAGATTGAGATTCATCAGCTTCCACAATCGCCTTTAATTCATCATTGTTGACCAAAGTTTCCGGACGACCACGAGGTTCATTTTTCAAGTCAAAATTCCCAGAACGGAACCGAGCAAACCAATAACGGGTTGTACGTTCGTTTGTACAGTTCTCTCCGTAAACGTCGTTGATGTTACGTGTCGTTTGTGCCGCGTTGGTGCCACGACGGAACTCATATTCCATAATTACACGAAATTTTAAAGTATCCATTATGAGGAAAAATGTTGAAATGTAATGAAAATACAACGCTAATCAATAAACAAAAGACTTATATTGTAAATAGAATGTCATATTTTTAAAACAAAATTAATTTGAATTTAGAATTCATAGCCAATCAAAACTTTTTTTTGTTTGAAAAAGTCTGTACTGCAATACGGCAATTTCATAGGTAAAGACCTATTATAATGAAAAGCGCAATATCAATATAAACAGAATAAAAATGCAATGAAATTGATAAACTAGAAAGAGAATTAATGTGTTAAACCAATGTTAACAAGTTACGTGAGTAGTCCGCCCTCTAACTGAGGTCTATCATCAAAAACGTCGAAATCATCGCTTACTCTGTCATAAGAATCACACATTCGGTAAAGTGAAGAAAGATTCAACATATTAGTTTTGCAAATGGGAAGAGCAAATACATGCTTATTGGACAAGAGGCGATTACCTGGACGACCTCGTCCTACCTACGAGTACCTACTCGAAGTCATTGGTCCAATATAAGAATGCAGTTTTAAAATGAAACCATTGTCCTCTTCGTTATAAGTGACAGAGGTTCGAGTCCGCCGTGGCTGCGGTCCGCACGAGGCGCTCCGCCGACGGAACCAATCTATTTCTAAATGACTTTTCAGCTATATTTTCTATCACCACTAGAAGAAATTCAACTTTATGTTGTACGAAATAAGGTTGAACGGCAACTATTTTATTATTAATTGGGAGGTGAGAAAGTAAGCTCGTCAGGTAAATGACGCTAGCTACCGCAAAACGAAGTTGGGAACAAGTTGGTCTACACGCCACCTTCACGCCACATCAATGTTTTGATTCCAATACTCAAACAAAAATTAATTTATGCTAATGGTTCGGTTGCATCTGGTACACTGTACCTATGCAAGTATACATCACGGGTATATTTACCTATGGAAGGTTTAAGCATTTTTATCTTAAATAAACTCCGTAGATTATTCTCAATCCGTTAAGAGCTTGGAGAATATTTGGTTTCTGTTATAGTTAGTTCATCGTAAGTGATGGGATAATCTAAATAAGACAGACTACCAAGTTTCAACGTGGAGATATTCACTCAAAAACTAACCCACGCATCCTTGTTTAACTTTAATTTTCAAAAAATATTATGGTTCATGACTGTTCCCTGCGGGAAAGTTAGAGCCAAGATATGATAATTTCACACTGTTTTAGGAAAATTATTGACATTCATGCTAAGAAATATCACACTTATATTATAAAGGCGAAAATTTGTATGTGTGTATGTTTGTTACTCCTTCACGCTCAAAAAGCTAAGTGGATTTGAATGAAATTAGATGCCAAGATAGGTTATACACAGGATTAAGATATAGGCTACATTTTATCCCGGAAAAGTGAAATTTTCCCGTGGGATGAGCAAATAATTAAAATACTTTTTATCCGCGGGTGAAACCGCTGGGCGCAACTAGTAAGAAATGTTTCTAAAACCAAATGTACAAAGCTATCAGTTAAAAGTGGTTGTAATGGTCTGCTTTTGAAAGTAGAAATGAATTGAATGTGACATTTTTAACTAGCGTTACGTCGACGCAACATTAATTTGCGCAGACACCGTAGTCAACCAGCGGGAGAGGAGAGGAGAACCGCACTCTCCACTCCACCATAAAGAAATATAATGTCAACTTTTCAAAATTGTAATACAGAATGGCTCCATGATGCAAGAGGTTCAGGCTTCATCTAGGACTCGTGCAGCCTGATTCTCTTCTTATTTGATGCTACTCTGACACTTCATTATTAGAGTAGGTACCTAATGTATATATACCCCATATCAATCTGTCCGACATGAGGTTCTAGCTGGTTCGAAACCAACTGTAACGTACGCTTAGACCTTACCAAGGGCAACGCGACAAACTGTTGTAGGTTTCGTCATCTTGAATCGGTCTCTAGCTGTACCTCTGCACTTCCAGTCCTCCAGGACACCTTGTCCTAATGTACGTTCCGCATGTTTTACACTAAATCCTGGATGATCCTGTATAATACCTTGCATATGTAGGATATAGGCACCAGTAAATTATCTCCTGGTTTGTTTTATTTGGGAGAATGTTCTTGAGCACTCATATTTAAAAAAGGATCTAAGCAAAGTGGGTAGTCGCAGTCATACCTCCAGCCACCGTTCCCCTTCGGAGGCGCTTGTGGATTCTTTACAACCATACCATCGAGCCCGAACAGCATTACTGCTTGAACCTTCTTCGGAAACAGCCGATTGTTTTTCATCATCGAAACAATGTTCTGTAACGCATGTTTTCCACTTTGGAACCCCCCCGTTGAGACCACTCTCGGCGCCATGCAGGCCACGGCGAGTGCGCGCCCCGCGGCCAGGCGCCCGAACAAGTGCAGCAACGAGGAGCTCCAGCTGGTGTCGCAGTACTCACAGTAGTACTCGCGCAAAGCGGTGATCTTACGCCACGCAGTCTTATTGAACGCCAAGCCGTTGGCGTACAGAGGTCTCCACGCGTCCACCGCCAGCTTGCTGTAGTCTAAGTCCGATGCCAGGGATCTACCGAGCGACAGAACTACAGCATTCGTAACGTAAGACAGCGATAACTTTGAAAGCTGGAGCATGTGTAAAAAGTCTGGAAGCACGTAGCTGGCTTCGTCGATAAATACAACCATGTCCTTGTGAAGTTTAGCCCAGACGAGTTGGTCGAACACGACGTTAGCTGTCCACCACCAGTGGTTCTTGGTCTCCCTCGGCCGGACGTCGTTCGCACATTCTCCGGTAAAGTGAGCTGGATGAAGCTGTTCCGAGTAAGGATAAAACAACTGTAGGACCATGCAGAAATCAATTTGCTGAATAAGGTAGTTGATTTGTTCGTCGTAGAAGCTGTGCGAGAATATAAGCAGAACCGTGCGCACGTCGCGCACCTGCGCCAGAGACAGCACGAGGCACCGCAGCCGCTCCAGGTCGCGGTGCACCCGGACCGCGATGATGGTAGTCTCGGCGTCCGGAGGGCCAAACTGCAACCAATTCTTCACATTGGGGTGTTTGTTTTGTTCCACTACTGCTGCTAATATGCCTTCAGATGTACCGTTTACTTTAACATGCTTTTCTTTAAACTTAAAATATTTTCGCAAGTGCTCAGGAATCAAATTCGTAACTGTTCTTTTATAATAATTATAATGAAATACATAAATAAAAAGAAAAGTCAATAGAAAAGCTAATATGTATTTTTTCCGACCAAAATATGACATGTTATTTTTCTTGTAATAAATTCATTGAAATCACAGAATATATAATTCTATAGTATTCAAGTGGTTCTATGATCTTTGGTATTCAAATTGAATTATTTTTGTATAATACTGCTTTCTTTTAAACGCTTTTTTCTATTCTTCTAAAAAGCTTTATGGCCCGTACAATAAGTCTAGATTTAATTATCAAAATGATCATAATAATAGGATTGAAATCTTGTCTCAAGCACCGACGGCGACTGAGCGTAGTTCGGAGCCCAAGTACGGGCCTGTGAATACCACCATACATAGATACTGACTGGCCCAATAGCTCAGTTGGTAGCATCGCTGCCTACTGAACTGTGGGTTGTGAGTTCGATTCTTACCCAGGACAAACATTTGTGTGATTTACATCGATTTTTGTTCTGTGTATGGGTGTTCTATACATATATATTTCCAAAAAAAGTATGCAAATATCGTATCAGTTATCTGGTGCCCATAGTACAAGCTTTGCTTAGTTTGGGGCTAGATGGCATTGTGTGAAATGTGTACAAATATTGATTTGTTTATTATTTATTATACAGTCACATTCCTGATCTATAGATTAATTTTGTTGGGAATAACAGAGCCCAATATGAGGTTTTACTCTGAGTTTACAAACGTTGCCTAATTGGTGAAGTTTATTTAAGGGAGGCGAAGGATTCATACTAAGAAACTAAATATAATATACAGATAGAGGCTAACTGGAAACAAGTCACGATCCCAGTACGCCCGGGGTTAAAGTGTACCTTCAGAAACATTTAAAATAGGTACCGAATAATTATCGATATTTAATTTTTTTTCGATATCTAGTGATCTCTACTATCGCCCCTTAATGTAATCGTGACTCCTATTTCCATTAACCCATTAGTATATGCCAGCGAAGGTGGTTTGTACCGTACCGAAGGCGTTTTACCGTAAACAAATTGAAGCACCACATGGCAGATAATAATCGACGGCCGATGCAGGCTTCGAGCCTAGTGGCAAAAAGTGTATGCAAACGGAATATCCGTAACCGTTGCCGATAAGAGGCGGTGAGACCACAGACCATTTCTGTTTGAGTTCTACTACATTTAATTTGATTAAGGAAGAGTCCGTAGATCACTTAAGTACGTTTGCAGTATGGGCTTACAATTTCCCGTTATTCTTTACGACACGGAATAAAGTTTTAAGGCGTTTCGATGGGAGCTCGCGCTCGGGCCGTGGATAGATATTTTTCAGCGGCAGTTAATACGTTTTATATCGGCTGTTATTTTTAAATGTCCCTTTTAGAGCCACCCTCTATTAACTTAATTAGAAAACATAGCATTTGTACGTTGAAGCGCTTCAAAATACCCCCGAGTAGGCCGCTGCTCCGAGGGAGTTAATGATTACTAAGTAGGTGATACGTGCAGTGACGGGCGCCGAGCTAAATACAATCATGTTGCCAACTCTCAAGACGGTTGTAGAAGCGAAAGAAATAGTATTTTATCTCTCGTTAATGCGCCATTTATTGTGCAGTCAGCACCGCACCTCGCATGGGAATTTTTCTTAATATTAGTAGAATCACTGTCTGTTTTTAAATTTATAATAGCCTACACGTAATTAAACTTTAACCAAGAATAAGTGTGAAGGTACATACTGTACGTACTCGTACATTGAAGCAGGAAGTAATATGGGGCGGGTCATTTAGTTAGTTATATAGGCTACGGATATTCGGCCTACCTATAAAATAAAGCAAAGGCAAACTTACCTACATGTAAGGTGTTTACAGGTATGAGGTATACCTATATTATATCTACCTGAGGCTCCACAGCCCACGCGCTCAACACTCGTCAGTGATCGCCTCCATTAGTGGAATGGCCACAAAAGATATCTTCACCTCTCCAAATGATTTGACAATAAATTGACGGCATTAGAGGGCCCGTTGATTGTGAGGCCAGGTGTCACAGGTAAGCGCAAATGGTGGACCCTTGTCAGTCGGCCGAGATTAGACCCTCGTATTTTCCCGCTGCGGTGGGCCACTATTATGTACGCACTTCATAGTCACCCGCAGATGTCGGTTACTGCTTGAGCTTTGTGTAAGCCTGTTGTGGACTTGGAACTGGCACCTTTTTACAGAAATTCGAGTGGGGGTGTAATGATATACAACTGAAATTGCATGCCTTAAATTCAATCTAGTAGCATAATATGCCTGCAGCTGGAGGGGATGCGTTCTGTGCGTGCTTTTTTGCATGCGTTTACTTTGCACACCAACTCTTGCTTGCTTTTAACAAGCATGTATTTGTTAAATACATGCTTGTTAAAGAATGGGTGTGCGATTAATTCGAACTAACGAATTGAATTATTCGAAAGCTCCCAAATAATTCTAAAAAAACAAATAATTTAAAATAATTCGAGAAATGTTGAGCAATTCAAATTTGCAGATCGAATTCAAAGTTTGTTATGTTGGATATTAACTAACAAATAATTACAAAAAATAATTAACAAATAATATACATTTTATTTAAGCCATGAAATAAAATTCAACTATATTTTTATGTAACTGATAGAGAGATGAACATAATATTGGAATTAAGCAATTGTTTTCTCCGGTTAATTGATTTTTAGTCAAAAAGTATATAATTCGTATGTAGAATATTTTGATACACGATGCAATGGAATTCAAATTGGTAACAATAGAAAATCCAGTCATATTTCGATATTTTTCCAATTATTCTCTCGATTATATTAATATTAAAAAATCTTTTATTTTATTTCATTTTATTTATTAAACAAAAACCACAGCTCTTAAAATTAAACATTAACATATCTTAATTAGCAAAACTTACAGCCAAATACGGTTTTACATTTTTTAAATTAGGTACACGTGATTGTGTTGTTCAACTGTCATTGAAAGAGTGCAGTTTTAAATTAAAATTAATCGATTATTAATACATCGAACGATATTCGCACACCCCTATTAAATAGATGCAGCTTGCGTGTCTGCAGCGCGGGCAGCATGCGCTGCAGAAATCAACGTAATTGTTCCCGAAAAAGCGTTTAACCAATGAACTATACGACGTCATATTGTGTTTTTTTATGTTGGTACCTAGTTATAAGTCGAAACGAAGCATGCCAAAGTGGACTTAAATGTAGTGTATAAACTGGTTGTATATTCTGTTATAGTTTATACTAGGTTACCCACCCAGCTTCGCACAGGCTAATTAATTTAACACCTTAATTCCCTGTCCCTCTGCAACTCCCATTCTCTTTGCCCTTTCGATATACTATTATATTCCTGATTTTCCTATAAATTTCATATTCCCTAAAAACGCTTATTAATGTTATAAGTAGACCCGTTTTAATGAAACTAACGTAATATCCTCTGTCTCTCGCCAGCCTCTGTGGTGTAGTGGTTGAGCAAATCGGCTCATAACATGGACGCGGCGGGTTCGATTCCCGCCACAGGACAAATATTTGTGTCCAGACAAAAAAGCGCAAATACTTGTTCTGAGTCTGAGAACTACGAGGACCATGGTTCATGGTCCCACAACACCCAGACACAGAACACACCTATTTGTGCTTTTTTTTCTGTGCACAAATACTGGTCCTGCCGCGGGAATCGAACTCGCCTCCTCCGGGCTATGTGCCGACCTGCTCAGCCAGCACACCACAGAGGCTGATTTTGAGGCATTGTTAAAAATTTGTATTATTATGTTGGTACGTACGGTATTTACACTTTACTACGGTATAACACGGAATTTATCTATTATGTTTTACGAAAATATTTATTTTCTTGTCATAATATTTATTAACAAAGACCCATAAAACTATTTAAGATTATAGAAAATTAATTTTAAAGTACGTGTTGTCGTTTCAACGTAGCATACATAATAAAGGCAGGTACTTTTGTGGGGTCAGTACAGAAACTACAAAACAAACATTGCATAAATATGATAATTTTTATCTAGGTTCTATAAACTTTATTCGAAGTAAGGTACCTAGTTATATAGAAGTGGAATGCTTAGTAATGGCAGGAAGGATACAACAAACAGCTAACGTAATACGAATGCTTACAGTACGTAGAAATATTGCATATAGGTAAGTAATTGTATGCAATATTACGTATTACTACACGCCTACTACACGGGTCACGACTTCATTTCTGAGATGTTGAAACTTGATACCTGTAGCGCCATCTCTTGTAAATGGTTGATAGCACGTCGTTATAATAATTATATTTGTTGCTATTAGAATCAAATATAGTTAAATGAATATATTTTACAAATAAAAGTACTCTGATCTTGTAATTACAAAAATATAGCAATTAAAATAGGTATTAGGTAAACAGTAGTCTCACTAACGCGAGGAGTATATCCGAACAACAGCATCTTGAACAACATTCATTTAAATTGCGTTTAAAAACTTAGTGTTTAGTAAATTTTAATTCTGTGATATTTTTATAATCTTTCAAATTAGTATTATTTATTTCTTTAATAATTATCATGTTTCCTTTTCACATTTGGACTGCATAAAATGACAAACTACTATAAACACACAGTTTTTATACAAAAAATAGTAAAGTTACATTTTTGCATTTCCTTTCTTTCGTTCGAAATCGCTGTATTGAATTGAATAGAAAGGAATGGCCGCCTGTCAGCTGGTACTTTAGTTGAGAAGCTGTCAAATGGTGAATAGCAAAGCAGGAGCGGTAGTGAGAATATTTTATAGCAAATATGTCGTTTCATTCGCAATATCGGTGTTGTAGATAATCGCCGCGAGTAGAAGTAAGCTTTAGTGTATTTAGGTATAAGAAAACACGGCCGGTGTCGCGACAAAATGAGCTCGAGGGCTGATAAGTCGCTCCAAGACAAGTTAAAAGTATTCTTCAAGAAAGGCGCATCGGGTAAGTATCGGACGTTGGTGGTGTTTTGCGGGTGATCAAAGAAGTTTGCGTAGAATGGGCGCTGACGATAGCCGTGTGGTTGCAGCGCCGTTGCCGCCGCGGAACGAGCTCGCGCTGACGGCGGAGCTGGAGCGCGAGCTGGGAGCCGACACGCCGCTGCACCGCCGCTTGCGTGCCATCAAGGACGTAAGCGAGAAGGCCATCATCGTCCGCATACCCGAGGTACCGCCTCACGCCATGCCATACCCTGTTTATGCCTTACTAAGGTGGCACCTTCTCAACATTGTCCATAACATTTAAAATTATAAAAATTAGCATCTAAACGTTGTATGTTTTGTATGTTTACTTACTGCTGACAGTGTAAGATAATGGAAAAGAGATGTTTATCACTCTTTATCTAATTAATTACAAATATCTCGATCATTTGTTTGTCTTGTAGGAGTGAAAAATTGATTTTTCTACTAATATTATTAGAGGGCTTTTCTTAAACGTTTTGTTTAAAAGTATAAATTATTTTCACTTTACATCAGATGTAAGGTGGTTATAAGATTTCCTGTCTGAGATAAAAAAGATGTAACTTTTGGATGGTAGTTTAAATAATATTTTTTATAAACACATGTATAACAAGATTGGTTACTGTATTGCAGGGTGGTGTTGAAAAGCTATGGACATGCACTCGGGACCTACTGGAGGACAGCAGCAGCGAGGCGCGGCATGCAGTGCTGGTGCTGATGCGTGCGGTGGCGGAAGGCCAGGCCGACCATCTACAGATCATGCGCACCATATACTTCCACTACCTACGCGAGACGCACCCCTCACACTCATCTGAGGATACACAGCTCCGGTTCAAGTTGCTACACACTTTAACCAACTCGGGGAAGAATATTAACTGCTTTGAAGAGGAGGTACAGTTATTATTCTAGTTTGTAGAACATTCAATAAGCCTTTATAAAATTATGAATATTAGTTATATCATGATTATGTGACAGAATCTCCTAGGTGTAGTGGGTGACAATTAAGTTAAGTATTTCTCCTGTCTTTGTTCCGAACACATTCCATGAAAATATGATGATGATCATCAAAAAAAAATCTTGACAACTGGTTACAAACAAGTAATACAAAAATGAACATTGGAAGTGAATTCAACATTCTGGATAAGGACCCATCAGCAGTCGTGCTAATAATAATTTAGTCCTCACAATACATATCAAAATAAAAAAAAATATCATTTAAATGAAAAAAAATCATTTTGTGAAAAATGTCTAGGTTTCTCTACTCCATACTTTAAATAATACAACATTTTAACTGTTAATATGTACTTGCATAGAATTAATTTATTATTGAGAGATTCAAGCTCTTAATCAATGATCTACACATTTCTCTTACAATAAAAACCTTCACTTAGTTGAGCATTAGAGCTGTCATGGAGACTTTACATCTCTAATTCTCTTATTTACATTTTATTTATTTATTTATATTGTGCCCCAGACAATAGTACAGTATTGGTGATGTAACATATATTCACATTCGCAAATGAATGTGAAATATCCAACTTTAGTTCCATCTCTATACGGTTGATGCACTGTGGTGCACAGATTGGGCAGTTCCTGCTGGAGTGGCTGGCGCAGGTGCCGGCGGCGCCGCTGCTGGGGGACCTGCTGTTGCTCATCACCAATGTCGTCAAGTTCAACGCCACCTACCTTGATGAACATATTGTCCATGGGATTGTCAAGTAAGCCTGCTTATACACTTTTTAGAATTATCCTTGGCTTGTTCTTATTTCATTTCAAATATTTAAATAAAAAACAGACAACAGCCGGTTGGCAGTCTACGTAAATCTTATGGCATACATCAACAGCCACAAGATGTCCACAGTTGAACAAAGGACTTCCCATAAAACGCCACTTTGAACAACTTATCATAGGGGTTCATAATCACCATGCCTGCAGGCAGCTTGGTGATTGCAAAGATTTTAATGCACTGAAAAGAATGTTGCTGCTCATTCCCTAGATATTCCCTTAGCCGTCTCTTACAGCACCCGCGGTATGAGATGGGATGCTGCTATTTTATGCCAAAAGTGTTGTAAAGTTAATAAAATACTTTACACAATCATCATTGATTTAAAATAAACATATTAACAGAATATAAACAATAGCAACAGCCTTGATTTTATTTTAATATACTCCCCAAACAAGTAAAAAATTATAGAATGTGTTGTTGTTTATTTGAAGGCATTCAAGTTGGCAACAATGGAAACACATGTTAATTTCTTACATATTAGTTTATTGGTTTTATAATCTCAAGGCCAGTTGGCGAGTCTACCAGCGCATTAGATTGTGTAGGTACTCTATAATGTATAATCAATGCATTTTCAAGGCCAGTTGCAGTAGTACTTCAACTTAGTGTTTTATAATGAGTGTTGCTGGGGGCTTCTACATTCATGAAATCGATTGTAGATTAATGAGAATTACTAAAATTATGAATAAGCTTTTGAGTGTAGTACAAAAGTTGAGTGACAATAAAATAGTAATTAGCTCGTCGCACAGAGTAATTAATCTCGTGTTACAACACTCGTAAGTGTTTTGAATATGGATGTTGGATTTCAACTTGTGTGATACTGTCAAACATACATATAGCGGTAGAGGGTGACCGACTGAATAAATATAGCAAAGATTTGGCGCAATAGTCGACACCTAATCAATGCCACCCGGAGAGGCAGTGTAGCGTGTGTTGTGCAGCGGCGCGTGCGAGCTGTGCGTGTACAGCGCGGAGGGCGGCGTGGTGGCGCGCTGCCTGGCGCTGCTGGAGGCCGTGGTGTCCTACTCGCTGCTGCCGCGCGCCGCGCTGCCCGCCTTCGTGGCCGCGCTCTGCCGCACCGTCAACGTGGAGCAGTACTGCCAGAACAGCTGGAAGGTAGGTCCGCCGCGGCCCCCGCCCCGCCCCCACTGCAGCGCGCCCTGTTGCAGCTCATGCGGTACGTGGTGGGCGGCGACATCGGCCACGCGGCGCTGCAGGAGATGGTGGAGATCCTGCGCGGCGGCGCGCCCGACGGCGACGCGGGGCTGGTGCGCGGCGCCGTGTTCTACATCAACATGGCGCTGTGGGGCCCGCGCCGGGTGCCCACGCTCAAGGTGTCCTTCCTGGCGGTGCTGCCCGCCTTCCTCAAGGTACGGCCCCGCCCGCCGGCCCGCCCGCGCGCGGCCCGCCCTCACCCGCCCGCCCTGCGCAGGCGCTGGAGACCAACCAGCCGGTGGTGACGTACGAGGTGGTGGTGGGCGTGGCGCGCTGCGTGTCGCGCGCGCCGGCCGACCTCACGGAGCCCGCCTGGGACGTGCTGCTGCGCGTGCTGCGCCTCGTCGTGCAGCAGGACAGTAAGTATCGCCGTGAGGCCGCGCCCCGCGCCCCGCGCCCCGAGCGCGGCGGCAGCACGGTGACGCGCCCCTCCCTCCCCCGCCCGCAGAGAGCTACTCCCCGCCGAACGAGCTGATCCACTCGCGGCTGCACGCGCTCATCACCAGCATCGAGGAGCTGGCGGACAGCGGCCAGTACTGCGGGGAGCCGGACGCGCTGCTGGAGCTGGTGGACGCGTGCGGACACGAGCGGCCGGTAGGTGGCGCGGGAGGGGGGGCCGGCGCGCCGAGCGTGCAGCGAGCTGTGTGTGCAGGAGGCGTCCACGATGCGGCTGGTGCGGCTGCGCGCGGGCGCGCTGGCGGGCGGCGGCGCGGGCGCGGCGGCGGCGCTGGCGCTGGGCGAGCGGTACGTGCGCCTCGAGCCGCGGCTGGCCGTGCGCCTGCACACGCTGCACCACCTGCTCGCCTACATGAAGCGCCACCGGTGCGTCCCCTACGTTAACTACCAGGCATTTAAACAAAATTGACATTTTCCCCTCCAGGCTGCAACTCTATGGTAAAGTGTAAAAGTGGAAATTTTGGCGGGTAAACGAAAAAGATTGCTTCACCGCATTGTATTATTTTCCAAAACTTTTCTGTGTTAGTTCATAAAATTGGTGGCATTTTATTCGTCAAGTGCTGGATTACAGGTATAAGTGTGGGAAAGTGGTATAATGATGGTGAATCATTTCTTTTCATGTTGTTTCCAAAACTCCATAGAACCTTCTGATGAAGTTGCCACCACTTTACTAGGAGTATGACTTGACTAGACTAGACTATGACTTGACTCGATGACTTAGACTTGACTCATAATTACATATATTAATTAACTTGAAAAATTATCCATTACTTGACACTGGCTAAATACATAAAAGTGTGGAGCCAAACAAAAAAGAAAAAAAGTGTAAAAGTAGTGTGGTCTTGGCACCCAGCTTGACACCCTTCAAAACATGATTGAAATGCTGGCTTATCGAGCAAACGTTCTACAAATTTGAAGAGTTTATGAAATAAAATAAATAATATCTTTTATTAAATATAAAATTTTTAATGAATGATGCACAGACATTACCATAACGTTCCACATTATTTTTTTTATGTTAAGGAATGACGAGACACGGCTGCCCATATCAGCTGCAGTGTCACACGGAACTCTAAAGTATAGAGGTTCGCGTGACACTGCACTGCGCACGTCATCCAGAGACATCAGCACAATCTAGTAATAAGATTACTAAACTGTGAGATCAGATCATAAAGTCTTATTTGCCCACATATTAGATAATCTAAGTATTACTAGGTTTATTTTATTTTTTATTATTTTGATATTTGTATTATCAATATTGATTATTTTGTATGATCATTTAAATAATCATATAAATAATAAATGATGTGTATTTTACGTAGCTGCACATATTGTATACACTAGAAGTATAACATTATTGGGTTGTGTCGGCGCGTGCAGCGGCACGTACGGCGGCGAGGTGGTGGAGGCGGTGGGCGCGCCGCTGCTGGGCGCGTGCGCGCTGGACGCCGAGGGCGCCGTGCGCGCCGCCGCCGCGCGCGCGCTCGCCGACCTGGCGTGCGCGCTGCCCGCCGACGCCGCCACCGACCTCATCGACCTGCTCGAGAAGGTACGCCGCGCCGCCCCGCGCGCCCCCCCCCCCCCGCCCCGCCCGCACCGCGCCTCATGCCTTGCGCGCGCAGATCCTGAACCGGCCCTTCGAGATGTTCGTCACGGACGTGCCCATCCCGGCGGAGGCGGACGTCGCGGACCTGCGGCTGGCGGTGGCCGGCCTGCTGGACGTGCTGCACCACAAGCTGCTGGCCGCGCCCGCGCACGCCGCCACGCGCTGCTTCCTCGTGCTGCTGGACCACCTCGACCACCACTACAAGCGGCCCGCGCTGTTCCACCACCACCCGGACATCCGGCTCAAGGTGGGTCGAGCGACCGGTGGTAGGGCGTGGGGCGAGGACGCGGCCAGTGACGCGACGCTTGCGCGCAGATATTCGAGATGCTGTTCGGGCTGCGCGCGAACGAGCACCACTGCGTGGGGTTCTGCTACGACGGCAGCGGCGCGGCGGTGTGGGGCGCGGCGTCGCTGCGGCTGCGGCCCGCCTGCTCGCCCTTCCTGCTGGCGGAGCCCCCCGCCGTGCGCGGCCAGCTGCCCGCGCCGCCGCGGGACCTGCCGCCGGTAACCTCCCCATCCTTGCACGACCTTTGTGGCACGGACTCTTCCTTGGCATTTTATCCCAACGCCTCTTACCGGTACGAATACATTTAGTTCGATATTTCGTCGAAAATTTAGACAATTTCTATTCAAAGACCGATTAATGAAAACGGTTGCTATTCGTCCTATGAAAATTCAATCTACAATGTAATTTAGGTTCCCACCGCCAGAGCGAGGCGCCCGCCGCGCCCGCGGGGACCCGACGATACCATATTTCATTGCTATATTTTTGTTCCAAAAATTAATAATATTGCTCAAAAATAAACAGTAGTGAAAACAATAATTTTAACACACTAGAATTTTATTTTATTTATATTAAGAAAATTTATAGCCAAAAAACAGCTTAAAAGAAACTAGGCCAGTTACAAGTTTCCACCGGATATAGAAATGTTTAATTAATACAAAAACATGCTCGTAGTAATGGCAGCTAATGAAAACGAAACCAATTCAGTAATGCTAAGTTTGAGGAACCAAACATTTAGATGACCATTATTGTCTTATAAAGAACGCACCTGTCAGGCCACTTCATGCTATGATGGACAGCGGCTTGTGTTGGCGGGTCTCCTCGGTCTGGAACTTGCCGTATATAAATTATTATTTATCTTAAACCATTAAACTATTTTTTGCAATCGCACCCCGCTAAAGAACATTTTAAAAACACTGTTTTTATTTAGAAAGTCATCAAGAAATGAAGATATTTTCCAGAAAAAGCTAAATTGCTTGTAGTTTGTCCTCGGCAAAGGAATAGAAAGAAGCGGCGCATGCCGGGCATTAAATGTTGGAGTTTGAATGGAAATTTAGCTTTTTAACTTTACGCTATCAACTTTATTATTTTCAATTAAATAGTATATTACATCTACCATAGCCCGCCTTGTTTTGAGTGGCAGAAAATGATAACCTCCGCGGCGCTGCTCGTAACTGACGTCAAATTTCTTGAGCGATACTGTGAATATTTTATAAACTTCCGCTGTACTCTTTCGTAAAATATGCATTCTCATACTGAATAGAGAGTGCTCAAACACTCGGACCTCAGTTATTAGACCTTCATAGTATCTCTTTACTAAGCTGCGGTGCCTCGATGGTAGTTCTGCATACAAACAATCTCTGACACGTGACTTCAGTTATGATGCGTTCATAGTAGCCGCCAGGAAGCTCCGTTCTGCGAGGAAGGGACAGAAGATGTTCCCTCCATGATTGCAACGATCACATTACTGTCTCGCGCGACGTGATGCGGGTGGTGGCGCAGGGGGCGTGCGCGCTGCCGGTGGGGCGCGCGGCGCGGCTGCTGGCGGCGGCGCTGACGCGCGAGGCGGAGTGGGCGGTGCTGGGCGCCGTGCTGCGCGCGCTGCCGCCGCTGCTGCAGGCGCGCGCGCCCGCGCTGGGCCGCCGCGCGCAGGACGTGGACCTGCTGGCCTCCACGCTGTGCTCCATGGTGTCGGACCGCAGCCTGTACTACCCCGAGTGCCTGCGCGCGCCGCCCGGCACCAAGCTGCTGGTGTCCGACTTCCACGCCGCGGCGCTGCCCGCGCTGGCGGCGCTGGCGCCCTACCACGCCTACCTGGAGCCGCAGACGCAGCAGCGCATCGTGCGCTGCCTGCTCAAGTACGGCATGGGTACGTGGCCCCGCGCGCCCGCCCGCCGCCCGGACCGTACCTCCCCTGCAACCTCCCCTGCGTGTTGCAGTGCTGCGCCAGCCGCAGCCCTACATCCTGGCGCTGACGCTGTTCACGCTGGAGACGCGCGACACCATGGTGCGGATGCTGCCCGAGGTGCTGCTCGACCTCTCCAAGATCTCCGACACGCAGGCCATCGCCAGCCCGATGCTCGAGTTCCTCTCCAGTATGTACTGACGCGTTCACTGCGCAACGTTTGCTGTGCGTTTTTCATACATCAAAATGTTAATTTGAGACACAGGTTAAATAAATTACCACTATTAAATACAATACCAATTAAATACTATGACGTAAGTTGTAAGCACCACCGTCTGCTTCCCCTGTCCCAGCGCCGCGAGGCGGCCGACCTGACGTTCCTCCATAATCTAGTTCTGAACAAAACGGAGTGTTGCGATCTTCTTTCGAAGATCAAACTCCAGGTACCTACTCGTGCTGTCTCCAGACGGAACTATCTCATGCTTCATGTGGATACATGTTTGACTAATTATAGACAGAATTCTTGCTTTGTTCCAGTAAGGAGAAATTTTAATTCTAACTATTCTAAGAATGTTGATTTATTTACAGCGAAATCAAATTTCTTCAAAAATTATGTAACATCTACTTTTTTGATGACTTTTATTTATTTATTCATATTAGGAAAACTTACAGCCAAAATACATATAAAAACGTAAACTTACAGTAAAAGAAACTAGGCCAGTTACAAGTTCCCACCTATAGAAACATTAGTATATAAAGAAATAAGCTCGCAGTAGGTAGCTCATGGAGTTAGCGTGAGACCTATTCAGTAATGCTATTAAGTTTGAGAAACACTAAACCTATCGAGATCTTCTTGAAGTTCGATTGAATCAACTGAAGTACTGATTGGTTTAAGAATTTTCATATCATCTGCAAATAAATAGAACTTTGAGTGCGAAAAACAGGAGCTAATGTCATTTATGAAAATGATAAAGAGCAGTGGTCCCAGTAAGGACCCCTGGGGAACTCCAGATGTTATATTAGTCCACGATGTTCTAAATCCATTGAGAACAACAGCTTGAGATCGACGTTCTATGTAGGAGGAGTACCATCTATAAAGATCACCGTGTATTCCTGCTGATTGTAATTTAGCTAAAAGCAATGAGTGGTATAATTTGTCGAAATAGGTTTACTTATAGGTTTACTCTTTACCCAGGTCCTATAGATTGACATGGATTTGCTTGATTTGATGATTAAAAGTATGTAGTACTTATTTAAATATAATTTTAATGTTATAATCACAGTATTTAAATGTTAAACATTTCAATAGTATTTATTTAGTTTAATTATTTATATAAACTGAAATGTAGCTCTTTTCTATTTGTGGAAACTGTTAATCCTTGTTTAGATAACAAATTTTCTACCATAATATATTGCTAAAAGCTGTTTGTTTTCCAAGAAATAAATAAAATCATCATGAATGCATTGTCCGCCAAATGGAACGTGAAGTGATACCAAGTCCGAAGGTCCGGCGACGAGGCCGCCCCCTGAAGGGTCCGCGGGTGTGTTCCAGCGCTGACGCGGCTGCCGAAGGTGTTCGCGTCGTTCGTGGAGGACCAGTACATGTCCGTGTTCGCCATCCTGCTCCCGTACACGAACCCGTCGCGGTACAACCACTACGTGGTCTCGCTCGCACACCACGTGATCGCCGCCTGGTTCCTCAAGTGCCGCCTGCCCTACCGCCGGAACTTCGTGCGGTTCATCATACACGTGAGTACCGACGCCTGCTGTCCTGGCCGCTGCTCGGCGCCGCGTGACAGCCATGTTGTGTCCAGGGGCTGCACAACTACATAATAATGCCGTTCGAGGAGCAGCTGCAGTACAAGTCCAACTACCCGGCGGGGGGCGGGGGCGGGGGCGGGGGCGTGGCCAACGAGGACTCCTCTAACCGGCAGCGCAGCTCCAGTCTCGTGAGTTCTACACCTCTGGCGTAGTGGGAGTGCTTAAATATGTTCCGTTGACGACTTACTACTATTTCATAAAAATTGTCTGATTTATGCTTGTTTGCACTAATACTAGAGACCTCCTAAGTTCGCGTTTATCTCTGTCTTAGGAGCTGTCAAACTAGTGAATCTGCACTTATCTTACTTGGCATTAAGTGATATGTGTGTTTGTGTGTATTTTTGTTATTCCTTCACGCTCAAACGGCTGAATAGATTTGGATGAAATTCGATATCAAGATAGCTTATACATTGGATTAACATATAGGCTACATTGTATCCCGGAAAAGTGAAATTTTCCTGTGGGATGAGCAAATAATCAAAATACTTTTATCCGCGGGTGAAACCGCGGGGCGCATGTATAACTCGTTGTCACCAAAGCTCCACACAAGCACACTTGGACATGGTTTTGGCTCAAGTTTGAATACTTGAATAACTGTAACTTCAATATAATATAATGCATATAATCTATTAAAAGAATCTAATAATAATATAATCGAAACTAATCAATGATTTAATACTTACGTTTATTTATATGGTATTCAAAGTTTTCCTTTTCTTAAATGTCACAAACTATAATTATGTTGAGCTAAGCACCTACCATTTTTGTATACACTTATTAATTCTAGGAATGCCTGCATTTGGCTCAGGAGTATTTACTATCCTGTTCTCATGTTACTTTGCAAATTATCCAATGTTGTCCAAATAAAGTGAAATAAAATAAAAATAACATAATGCACACTCGGCCCGGCCCGGGCCGGCCCGGCCCACCGCCCCAGTAACGCCAGGGCCGGCAGGGGTCCCGCGCCGTGTCGCGCGCGCCGGTGGGGCGCGGGGGCGCGGGGGGCGCGCCGGCCGCCTTCCACGTGGAGCTGACGGAGACCTGCGTGGACCTGCTGGCGCGCTACACCACCACGCCGTGCAGCGTGCGCCCGCGCCGCAGCGACCTGGCGCACTTCCTGTTCGCGGGCGGGCCGGCGCTCACGTGGCTGGTGGGCCACAAGCTGGTCACCATCACCACCTCCGGCTGCTCGCAGAACCCCATCAGCCAGGGCTGCTGCGACAGGTACGCTCGCGTCGCTGTGGTGCTTGGGGGCGTCCTTCAAATTATTGTTATGAAGCTTGGATCAACAATCACAAGAAAATATTTAGACTGTGTTTATGACATGAAAGAATTCTTTAATCTGAAAAATTGTAAATGAATTTTAATAGTAATGTGGATTATAAGGTTTCGGTGAATTTTTATACGATTATTACGACAATTTGTAGATACATTAATTTTTATAGTTATATATTGTGTTTCACTTCATTTTTGTATGCCAGTTTCTGGTGATATATGCTGAACTGTTTTCATCTATGATTGTCATTATTTTGTACAATATTTTGCGCAAATAAATAATTTTATTTTTCAATCTTTCCAGTAATAGGAACGCTTGTAATCTTGTCACGCTGCGCGTACATTTTCAGGCCTGAAGGTCGTACCACATTTAGTCTACTTCAAACATTGAAAGTGTTCTATTTTGTGTACCAAATAAATGAATAGTCGTCCACGGCTTGCAAGTATCGCCATGTCCCCGGAAGTACAGCCGAGTGAGTCCCCGCGCGGTTCCAGGTGCGCGAGCCTGTGCCGCCAGCACGCGGACAGCGTGGCGGCCCCGCTGCCGCCGCTCCCGCCGCTCGCCGACAGCGGGGCGGGCCCGCTCCCGCCGCCCGCTGACAGCATGGCGCCGGTCAGTGGCCCGACCCGGCCGATCTATTCACATCACAAACTAAAGCTGAAACGTTATAGGAACGTTCTTTTAAAATGCCACCATATTCCCGTACATTTAGAATGATATTTGAATGGAACAGCAAAACGCCCGCATCCTGTCCGCTCCGCGTCAGGACTGTGTGTTTTAGACTTCTGGCTGTTTCCGTTGTTGCCGTTATCCATTTAATCGGACAATACGTTTACCGTCGAGGAAAGGATTTGATAAGAGCAGACTTTAATCTTGCTATTCCGCTTCTTCTACACTTTATTCTTTAGCTTTCGTCAGAATTACGATATAGTAAGTCTTATGTACAGGAAATAAGATAGCTATAGAAATACACAACTTATTGGCTTGACTGAAAATAAATCATTGAAACGTGAGCTTTATTCAATGTGGATTACAGTCCATTTCCCATGTTACCGCAGAGCGCGGCGTTCCCGAGCGAGGCGCCGCCGCAGCTGCAGCCGAACGACGACAGCGAGCCCCCCGCGGAGGTCAAACGGTAACCACGGCCTTATGTAACGCGGCCGCTCTCCGATTCTCTGTGCCGCGGTTTTTAAATCCATTCGCGGCTTGACAATTAATAAATGTCAAAACTGGAAATTATATTGCCACATCTAGACCAATATGGTGGATGCAGTTCCATTTACATCTGAAATGTGCATCAATCACTCAAAACGTATCGATCTCTCCCGCAGTGATCGTATTATTTATTGCTAAAGAAATGGCCCTACATCTACCCAACCGTCATACGATTTGAAAAATAGTATATATGTGGTCAGTAGCGCGGTCTAACTTTAAAGTGAGCGCAGCTTCAAAACACAGTTAATCCTAGGACGGGACTCGTGTACTACTGTGTACTACTGCTGTATCCTGTGCGCGCGAGTTGGCTTTCATATAACCACGTCCTGGTGGCGTCCTGGTGTGCGTAACTTGGTTCCCGGTGTTCTCGCCTTGCGCACTAATTTGATACACCAATAACCATATTTCATCATCGAAACTATGACGTTGAGTTTTGGCGGAAAAACGAAAAAGATCACGTCACCGCATTGTATTATTTTCCAAAACTGGTATTATTTTTTACAGTTTTGGTGCATAAAATTGGTGTCGTTTTATTCGTTAAGTGCTGGATTATAGGCATGAGTGTGGGAAAGTGGTATATAATAATGGTGAAACGTTTCTTTTCGTGTTGTTTCCAAAACTCCATAGAAGCTTACTAGAAAGTAAAATTGCCATGATTTTACTAGGAGTATGACTTGACTTGGAGTGTGACTTGACTTGACTTTCGACTTAACTTGAGAAATTATCAAATACTTGACACTGGCTAAATACACAAAATTGTGGAGCCAAAACATAAAAAAAAAGTAAACCATCGATGACGAGGTGACATCGCATCCGCAGACAAAACTCGTCGGAGACCGGCAAGGCGGCCGACCCGCTCGCCGAGGTGCTGCACCAGTTCTCGCAGAGGTTCGAGCGGGTCTCCAAGGAGGTGGTGAGTGGGGGCTTGCAGCGCGGCGTGTTGCAGGCACAGAATTCGCCATATTACATAGGCCCAGAACAACAATCACCATACAAAATCGTTTAAAATGTGAAGCAAATCATGTCTATGATCATAGAGCACTAACTTTTTTTTAAATGTCAGTTCAGCCACAGAGCCATCTAAGTATACCATTTAGAAAGTATTACCCGATTAAAGTGGGTAACTGAAAAAGTGGAGAAGCAAAACAAAGAATATTTGTAAGGTTTGAAGTTCTTGTATTTTTGAATGAACATAATAATGGCATATTAATTTTTTGTAGGAAAGAATATGAAAAAAAAACTTCACCCGGCGGTCTTACGGCGGTGGTGTATTCTCTCTTTCTAAATAATCTCAACTAATGCAAACTATAACGTAGTGTTTATAATTATTATGCTCTTTGGTAAAAAGTTTATAATTATTATGCTTTTTATTGCAATAAATATAGATAATGATTGAAATCTTTCATTCACTAAGTTACGAAATGTCAGTAACTTAACGTTAACTTAACTTGTTGGTGCAAAGGAAGTTAGTGCGTAAATTAGATTTATTTAAACAGCTATGTAGTTGAGTTGTATGTTAAACGATATATACATATGTAAACTGTGGCAGGCCCTTGAACTGTTTAATTTTCATTGATTCTGTCCCGTTATATTAGGTCTTTACCTATGAAATTGCCGTTTCGTTTGAAAAAAGTTAAAGTATTTTTTTTTCGAACTTATTTATTTCTTTTATTCAGTAAGTAATCACCCCTGCAATCAATGCATCTTTGCCAACGCTGTGGCAGTTTATGGATGCCCTTCTTGAAAAAATCAGCAGGACGGGAGACAACAAACTCTTCAAAGGCGTTTTGTACTGCCTCTCGGGAATTGATTTTTTTTTCCGCTAAAAAGTTGTCCAAATTTTGGAAAAAGTAATAGTCGGTAGGCGCAAGATCTGGTGAGTATGGCGGATGAGGGAGAGCTTCCAAACCCAACTCATGCAGCTTAGAGACGGTCTGTTGTGCAGTATGGGGTCGCGCGTTGTCGTGAAGTAGCAGTGGAGACGACCGATTGACCAAAGCTGGTTGCAGACGTGCGAGTTTCGCCATCATTGTGGTCAGTTCTTCAATGTACACATCTGCAGTAATGCTCTCGCCGTTTTGTAAAAAGCTATGATGAATCACACCAGCACTAGACCACCAAACTGTGACCATCACCTTTCTAGGGGTCATTTTTCGTTTTGCACATTGCTTTGGTACCGAACCAGGATCTAACCAACTTGCTGAGCGCTTTCGATTGTCAAAAAGAATCCATTTTTCGTCGCACGTAACAATTCGGTTCAAAATTCCTTCATTTCTGTGCCTGTTAAGCAGCGCAAGGCAAGTCTCGACGCGTACGTTGCGCTGGCGATCGTTAAGTTCGTGGGGCACCAATCTATCAAGCTTTTTTATCTTGCCAATTTGTCGCAAATGGACCAATATTGTTTTGATGCTAACGTCAAAAGCTGCTGCCAGCTCAGCTGTAGATTGAGATTCATCAGCTTCCACAATCGCCTTTAATTCATCATTGTTGACCAAAGTTTCCGGACGACCACGAGGTTCATTTTTCAAGTCAAAATTCCCAGAACGGAACCGAGCAAACCAATAACGGGTTGTACGTTCGTTTGTACAGTTCTCTCCGTAAACGTCGTTGATGTTACGTGTCGTTTGTGCCGCGTTGGTGCCACGACGGAACTCATATTCCATAATTACACGAAATTTCAAAGTATCCATTATGAGGAAAAATGTTGAAATGTAATGAAAATACAACGCTAATCAATAAACAAAAGACTTATATTGTAAATAGAATGTCATATTTTTAAAACAAAATTAATTTGAATTTAGAATTCATAGCCAATCAAAACTTTTTTTTGTTTGAAAAAGTCTGTACTGCAATACGGCAATTTCATAGGTAAAGACCTATTATTTGCTACCTTACTATACTACAAATGTTGAGCAGGTGCGAGCCGTTCAATATTTATTTCGACTCTGATGTACCTACTGCTTGTATCCAAAGATCATGTAGAACTTGATCTGTTTGAATTTTAAACAAAAAAAAAATATTTTAAAAATCATGTGGCAATACTGAATTTAACCTGACAAATTTTAATAAAGGTTCTAAATCTTGGTTAGAGAAAAAATTGTATAATACTATGAAAAAGACACAATGAATGCCCGATAGCTTACACGTTCGGTATTCCACAGTGATGTTCCATCACGCAGGCGGCATATTCTGGTATGTTTTCACAAGCGCGCCAAAGTAACGACCGTTTTTGATTTTGACAGCTGAAAATCGTGTACACTGTAGTGGCTTGCTTGTGCGTCAGTAGTAGGGCGTGCACCGAGTGCAGGGCGTGCGGTTGCAGGACGGCGCGGAGCCGTGGCGCGCGGCGCGGCTGGCGGCGGCGGGCGCCTGCCCGTGCTGGTGCGCCGCCTGGGCCGAGGTGCGCGTGCGCTCGCCCACCGGCGACGTGTGCTGGCTCATGCGCATGCAGAACCAGGTGCGCCGCTACCTACCCCTCATAACATCTACCTGCATGCCAAATTTCAGCCCGATCCGTCCAGTGGTTTGGGCTGCGCGTTGATAGATCACTATGTCAGTCAGTCACCTTTGAGTTATATATATTTAGATAACTGAGATGAAATTTTGCATGCACGTTTAGTTTGGATGACGATGCACGGTTCGCAAATCGAAATCATTTTAAATCCAAGATGGTGGACTAGTTATTTTTGTGCCCGTCCATGATATAGATATCAAATAGAAGGGTTTATTGACAAAAATACGAAAAACTGATTTAAAAAAATGTTTTTTTATAATATGATGTAATGTAAGTCACCGGTGTCGTACAGATGAACTGGGACGACCTGTCGGAGTCCCCGCTCGAGGACCTGGCGGCGCTGCTGGACCCCCCCGCGCCCCCCGCGTCCCCCGCGCCGCAGGTCGGTCACATACACAAAACTACTTTTTAACGACAACAATTATCTAGAATTTGACCACAGAAAAGTTCTTATAATTAAGTCCCACAGAGTAAAATTAAATCCAATAATTAGTGTATAATTTAGTATTCTTTCGATATTTAGAAACTGTTTCAGTGTGTGAATCAAAAGTTCCATGTCTTGATAAAGATAAAGTGTGATTGCTGTCCGAGATTTTGGTAACTATATTGTAAAATGACGAATCAATGTTACGTATTAATCTATTCACCAAATTGCCTTTCTAGTCGAAACTTGTCTCAGAAGTGTATCGTGGTCTCGCTCCCTCCAGCGAGCCATGAACCGAAGTGTACACGTGTATTGTTGGTGCAGGAGCCGGCGGCGCCGCCGCGGGACTCCTTGCTCCGCGACCTGCACAAGTCCAGGTACCACACACACACACACACACACATACACACACACACACCCTTGTCGCCGTCAGTCTCTGTATCTACTCATTCAACCATCGTAATCGTAATGTTCCGTTGAATGTAAAGGTAGTCAGCTACATAAATATTTATGTCTGTGACTGCACAAGTTGGACATAAAGGCGAATGTTTGTATGTCTGTATGTTTGTTAATTCTTCACGCTCAAACGGCTGAATGGATATGAATGAAATTCGGTACCAAGATAGCTTATACACTGGATATATAACATATAGGTTACATTTTATCCCAGAAAAGTGAAATATAAAATGGGATACGCAAATAATTAAAATACTTTTTATCCGCCGGTGAAACCGCGGGGCGCAACTAGTGATGTTATAATGTTATCATGTAATGTGAAGCCATATATTTGTATATCATTGGTATAATCTGTGCGCAGCTCGGAGTCGGTGGTGACGGGCGAGCGGCGCGCGGCCCCCGGCGGCCGCGCGCCGCTCGGCACGCAGCCCATCAACATCCCGGGCTCCCCGCAGCGGCCGGGCGCCGCCGCCGCCGGGGACGACGACATGCTGCTGCTGCCCGAGGTAGGCCCCCGGCGCCCCCGGTCCCCGGCTCCCCGGCTCCCCGGCTCCCCGGGTGCGTCAAGCTGTCTATGCTTTCAAGTGCTCTTAGAAATATCTACACCGGTTTTATTGAACCGGCCAGGGCCGTCGCTGGAGCCACCGGTCCCAGCCCTTCCTCGCTAAGCGCACGACGTTAGAAAAATTAACGAAGTTATGCAAGCAGAACTTTATTGCAATGTAGCAAGAGTTGGAATTCAGTGATGTGCGTTTGGTGAGTGAATGTTCCGCATGTGGCAGGGCAAGTCCCGGCACCCGGTGCGGCGGTCCAACTCCTCCCCGGAGATGTCCTCCTCGTGGAAGGGCCGCGCCGACAGCCTGCCCCCCGACCCCATGGAGATGATCCTGCTGCCCAGCTGCGAGCCCACGTGAGCCCGCACTGCACACTGCACGCACACTACACACTACTACACACCACACCAACTAACCAACTAGTCGCCACAGATATCTGAACCTTTAACAGATTTGTTTATTTATCCACGCATTCTACCTTTACAAGTTGAACCTAAAAAATGCACGTAACTTAACGTCGGATGAAACGTTCACCCTCACTCAATGCTTTCTCTTGTAAATTGGACTGCGTTCCTGGCAGAACAGGATTCATTAATATTCGAAAAAAATGTAACGTAGTACCTGCGCTCCCGGCAGGGTCCCGGCGGGGGCGGGGGCGGGGGCGGGGGGCCACAGCAAGAAGCCGGCCAAGAAGAGCGACACGCGCGTGTCGTGCGAGGCCATCCCCGAGGAGATCTCCGGGACCTCCCCGCTGGCGCCGGCGCCCGCGCACCCGCACCTCATGACCTTCAACTCGGACCCCGGTGAGCGCCCGCCACCGGACCTGGACCTGACGCTGGACCGACCTCTAAACGTCACGAGGATCTCGATCGGCTGTTGTTTATTTTGACGTCATCCAAATATTTTTAACACATCACGACTATTGAAGTCGTTTAATTTCTATTAAAAAAGGATATGTTTTGTACAAAATGTATGAATTACAGAACATTACTTTGGTAAAAGTTAAATTTGCTTCCGGTTCAACTATTCAAGCGCTGACGCAGCGTAACGTAATCTGACTCGAGACAACTAACGTCTATAAACATTTTGTCCTGACAGTTTTAATGTCTCATGATAATACTTAGTAGGTACAAAAAAATAATTAATTAAATTTTGTAATGTTCCATTTTGATATCGGCCCGAGCTAACAGAGAGGCGCGCGCCGCAGAAGGTAACCCAATGTGTGCCGCCGCGCCCTCGGACGGGCAACAATACGCTACTTGACTGCTATATTTTTATTGCAGAAATAAATAATAATCCTCAAAAAATAGACCATCATAAAAACTAAAATTATATATATATATGTGGGCAGAAACGGGTTTCTGCGTAGGTTGCAACCTATATAACAATAGACCTTCAGCATGTCCACACCGCGCCGTGTCTGGAACAAGAATGCTCCGCAGTACACCGAGCGATCCCTTTATATAGCCAGACAGGTAGGGGCGCCATGGCAGTTGCCGGTGCTGCCACTGTAATAAATTTAATGCCACCACAGGGTAAATTACGGTGCTCGATCGCTGTGCATAGAGTTTATAACTGGACGTAGCCGCCGTCATATATATATATATATATATATATGTGTAAGGAAGCTTCACACGATCTCTGTTTTGCGAGAGAGAGACAGGCGATGCGCACTACAGAAACTTTAAACGCGTACTACTCTGTGATTTATTTACCGATTTTAATTTATTTTTTCATTTTTAAGCTAGTTTATGAAAATAATATTGATTTGTTCATTTTTAATAGCAGTCAAATAGCCTATTGTGTCATTTCACAACCTCAATATCAGCAGACTCGGCAAACACCAACTTCCGTTCTATATATATAACAATAATTTAAATGCCATGTTCCCACTGTTATTCAAGTTCCTAGTGTGAAGGTGAGCTTGAAGTTAGTTTATAATGCATGTGTACTGCTGCACTAATCTGTGTGCATGATATTCGTGTCATATATTAATATCCATCCGTATGACGTAATCATATATAATTGTAGTGTATTGGAAATTGCATTATGATTTATTATAGTTGTTAATATAGTTGACGGTCCCTGTGGTGTGGTGGTTGAGCAGGCCGGCTCATAACCCAGAGGTGACGGGTTCGATTCCCGCGATAGGACAAATATTTGTTCTGTGTCTGGGTGTTGTGGGACCATGGTCCTCGTAGTGCCTGGGTCCTTAATAATATAAAAATTCTAACCAAAATATGTTCAATGAATATGTCCGCATTGTTTATCAGCGCCGTTGATCTCGTTGTGCTCGTCGACTTTCCGTTTCACTTGTAGCAAGTAGTGTGCTATTATTGAACTATCCATCTTACCTGCTTTACCTAATTTTGCTAATTAACCAAAGTAGTATTAGCCTTTACCTAGACCTATGAAATTGTCGTTTTGTATAGAATAAGCAACTGTATTTGTTTATTTTTAAGCTACTTTATGAAAATAATATCTATTTATTCATTTTTAATAGTAGTCAAATAGCCTGTTGAGAATTTCACTTCAACGGTTTAGTCGCATATAATTTACGCAATATAATCAAAGGTACCATTTTGCGGGCTTTTTGCTATATTTTACACAAAATGTTGTTAAATCACACTAATATTATAAAGGCGAAAGTGTGTATGTGTATGTTTGTTACTCCTTCACGCTCAAACGGTTGAATGGATTTAGATGAAAATCGGTATCAAGATAGCTTATACATTGGGTTAACATATAGGCTACATTTTATCCCGGAAAAGTGAAATGTTCCCGTGGGATGAGAAAATAATTAAAATACTTTTTATCCGCGGGTGAAATCGCGGGGCGCAACTAGTATAGAATAAACCAGTCGCAGCTGTAACGATAACCATTCATAACTAAATAAAATATGTTTCGGTTTCTAGTTCGACGCTCAGTGCGGAATGGGTCGATAAGTATTCATTTATTGTATGGACCGATCAAGTCAAATACCGATTGTCTCCGACGCAGGCGTAGCGACATCTTCGGTCTCACACTCGCTTGAGACGAGTATAGGCGCGCTACCCTGTACGAACGTTCTCTACTCATGTCCCGCTTGAATCATCGACCACCGACTGAGCGTCGTCCTACGGCTGCGGGCGTGTGTGTGTGCTGCAGCCATAACGGGTGTGTGTGTGTGCTGCAGCCATAACGGGTGTGTGTGTGTGCTGCAGCCATAACGGGTGTGTGTGTGTGCTGCAGCCATAACGGGTGTGTGTGTGTGCTGCAGCCATAACGGGGCGCGTGTGTGCAGGCGCGGAGCCGCCGGACCGCGCGCACCACCAGCTGCAGAAGGTGAGCATCTTTTTTTTTTCACTTTTGTGTATTTAGCCAGAGTCAAGTGATTGATAATATCTCAAGTTAATTAATATCATATAATGTGTCAAGTCACAGTCCAAGTCATCAAGTTAAGTCATAGTCTAGTCTAGTCAAGTCATAGTCCTAGTAAAGTGGTGGCAACTTTACTAGAAGCTTCTATGGAGTTTTGGAAACAACACGAAAAGAAACGTTTCACCATCATTATACCACTTTCCCACACTCATGCATGTAATCCAGCACTTAACGAATAAAAGACCACCAATTTTATGCACTAACACTGAAAATAACACGAGTAAAATAATACAATGCGGCGACGCGATCTTTTTTGTTTTCCCGCCAAAACTCCGAGCGTCTTTATGTCTCGGCGTTCATTCACTACCAACTTGTCTTTGATGATTTGGTAAAGAAAATTTAATCTACCGCTGTGCAAGATTTCATCGCTATCAGTTCACCCGTTTCGACTTGAAAGCTACACGCGCATAAACGTTATTATTAAACGACGTCAGAGGTCGCGCGTGATCGGCTCAATGTTACAACACTTACCGGACACGGCGGCCGCGGACTGGGCGGGGACGTTAAGTGAGCCGAGTAGCGTCAGGAGCCCCCGCGGCCCCGGCGCCGGGCCCTGCGAGTGCGTCCCGTTGCAGACGGCGAGCGACGGCGTGGTGGGCGGCGCGCGCCCGCCGCGGGGCCCCGCGCGGGACGACCTGCCGCGGGACCGGGACGGCCTGCCGCGGGGCCCCGCGCGGGACCGGGACGACCTGCCGCCGCTCGCTCGCTCGCGCCGCTCCAACACCATCTCCGTCATGAGCCCCACGCGCCGCTACAGGTCGGTGGCCTCTCGGCCGTACATCCTACTATGATTATACTACATTATAATGTATGCAATGCATGTTCCTTATTAGCCCGAGATATAGATTCCAACATTAACTGGGAAAGCCATATAAAAAACACTAAAGCCAAATTATCTAGTTTTATGTACGCACTTAGAGGATTTAAAAAAGCAAGCAAGCGTCACCTTTCCACTATCGGACAACCAGATGTACAAACACGCCACCGTTCCATGGTCAATATCCCCCATATGCGAACAAACCGATTTGGCTCCACGTTAATCATGCAAACAGCCGAAGAGTGAAACCGCTAGTCCAAAATAAGCAAAGCAAAGACCCCCCCCCCCCCCCCCCCATCCCCTCCATAGTGCTTACGTAATACTTGAACGGGTCCTTAGTAGTAATATTAGTAGTAGTATTTAAAGTCAAAGTCAAAAAGTATTGTGTGACCCCCCGCTGGGGGGGGATCTTGCGACAAAACGTGTAGTAGACGATTTCGTTTACTTTCTTGTATGTCAAGAGACTGAAGCCCTGCCATATATCACGTACAGGCCGTCCCCGAGCTCGCAGCCGGCGCCGAGTGGCGCGGGCAGCACCGCGGGCAGTGCTACGGGCAGCGCGGCGGGCAGCTCGGCGGGCAGCGCGGCGGGCAGCGCGGTGGGCAGCGCGGCGGGCAACGCAACGGGCGGCGGCGGTGGAGTGACGCCTTCGTTCGTGTTCCTGCAGCTCTACCACAATATGAGCACGTACCCCATCACGCCGCCGGTGCCCGGTCAGTACCGCGCACTCCTTGGGGCGTTTTCTTTTGTGTGTCGTCACAGTCAAAAGATTTATTGCAAATAGGCTAATTTTAGCACTTTTATTATATTAGGTACTTAATATTAAGTTATTTCACTAAGGACATAAAATTAGAAAGTGCCCAACGATACCTAGACCCTAACCAGGATTCCCTGTGTCTAGAGACCCAGGAACTACGAGGACCGTGCTTCCACAACTCGGAACAAGTATTTGCGCTTTTTTTTTCTCTGCACAAATACTTGTCCTGCCGCGGGAATCGAACCTGCAATGTGAAGTTGCAGCTAAGTCGCCCGTTTTAAAAAGCAAGATTATAATAGGAAATTTGTTGAAATGGCTAGTCATTTCTTTACCGCTATTTTGTCTATGATCTTATTTAAAACAGTAAACGTCAATTTCAATTTCAACACTTGGTTAATTGTTTTTGTGGAGAGGTAGCCACAGTTTTACCAATGTGAACAGTAAATGTGAATGCTTGTGGCGAGCAGGCGAGGCGCAGGGCATCCTCAACCCGCTGTGCGAGCGGCCGCTGCGCGTGGGCGGCGAGCAGCACGCGCGGGCCATCAAGAACCTGGACCTCGTGCCGCCCGTCGAGATATACAAGGTCCGTGCGCCGGGCGCGAGCGGTGGCCGCCCGGGCGCGTTACTCACGGGCTCCGCGCAGGTGGGCGTGCTGTACGTGGCGCCGGGCCAGCAGGACAGCGACGAGGCGGCGCTGCGGAACACGTGCGGCTCCGTGCGCTACGCCGAGTTCCTCGGCGCGCTCGGCTCGCTGGTGCCGCTGCACGGCGCGCCGCCCCCCGGCCTCTTCCTCAACCTGGAGCGCGGCGGCAAGGTGCGGCGTGCGCTCCCCTCCTCCCCCCGCCCCCCACCCTCGCTGTACGGCCCACCGCGCGTGTTGCAGGACGGGGCGTACGCGTACGTGTGGCAGGACGACCACATGCAGGTGCTGTTCCACGTGGCCACCGCCATGCCCACCAGCGCGCACGACCCCGGCTGCAACGAGAAGCGCAAGTACATCGGCAACGACTACGTGTCCATCGTGTACAACGACTCCGGCGCCGACTTCAGCATACACACCATCAAGGTGAGCGCCGCCGCCCCCGGCGCCCCGCCGCCGGCGCCCCGCCCCCGGCCCCCGCTACAGCCGCTGCTCCGCAGGGCCAGTTCAACCTGTGCATCGTGGTGGTGGAGCCGGGCGCGCACGGCACCAGCCGCGTGCACGTGCGCACCAAGGACGAGCGCATCCGCTCCGAGTTCCTGCCGCACCTCGACTGCGTGCACTGCGTGTCCGACGGCAACGTGGCGCTGCTGGCGCGCCAGCTGGCGCTACACTGTGCGGTGAGTACGCGGCCGCCCGCCCGCCCCGCCTGCCGGCCCGCCCTGACCGCCGTCTGCCCGCAGCTGGCGTCGCAGATCTCGCAGTCGCTGAAGCTGGGCGGCGCGCCGTACGCGTCCAACTCGCTGGAGCGGCTGCGCGCCATCAAGCGGCTGCGGCGGCGGCTGGAGGCCGAGCGCGCGGCGCTGCAGGCGCGGGCGCCCAAGCCCTACGCGCAGCAGCCGCAGCTCATGCAGCGCGTCGCCATCGACGACTTCAACGACTACACCTAGCTCCCCGCCCCCTCCCCCGCGCGCCAGGCAGCTACTAGCCCATCCACGTTCCAGAGGTTTATGATGCGTTCGTCGCGTACGAGCGAGAGCGGAGATTGTACGAAACTATAGACGAGACGAATAAACAGTAAGTTGTAACGCGCCGCGCTCGGTCACCCCCGGGCCCCGGCGGCCGCCCCGCTGCGACATTCGTTTTTACAAACTTGTGAGATGTGATAGTAGCGTACTAAATAAATATAATAAATAATCTTATGAAGTGAACAGTCGCGTTTTCTACGATCGCTTCGCTTGAGGTATCTCCTAGGATGGATGGCCGCCTCCGATATGTTTAAAAGCGATGTCTACGATTCCAACCACGAACGCGAACCTCCGAGAGCCTCCGGACCGTCCGGTTCCGTTACCCGAACGTTAATTGTGAAGTACGAGTGTTACTGCGACGGTAACGTCGCGCGCACCAAACCCGATAGAACGCAGCATGTAGCGCCGCACTGCACCTCCCCGCAGCTCACGCGCGGCGTCCGCCCGACGCTCGTGCCTGCGTCCGTTGCCGCGCTAATATCATTTTGTAATTTCTGATGCTACACAAAATAAATCACCTATACTGTGCAGAGTACCCGCTGCTACCGGCTAAACACGAATTCAGGCTGAATTTACCTGAAGATGAAGTCCATCGGTTCGGGATGTAAGTCCTATCGGTCACTCAGGACAAGCCTATTTATTGATATACAAGTGAATCTTCAAAGTGCAACACAATAATTACCTCCCGTTCCCTTGTATATTGGTATTATTTGAGTCTCCTGAGCGGTACTACTGTCGAAAGCAGACGATCGAACTCATTCCCCAACGACCCTGGAATCGGTTTGTCCGGTAGTTTGTTCCGGTCTCCACCAAAGCACGTTCGATATAATATAATAAGCTTCGAATGCACTCATCGTTTACACGAATGATGTCGAATTATTATAATTGCTATAATTTATGTTTATCGTCTGAGTAGTCCGTGGCTTTGAATAGATTTAATTTTTCTTATCCGATTTGAACTGAGTAAATGTAAAAGTTAATGTTAAGTATGTTAGTAAGTGTTCTCACGGTATGAGTTTGTCCGGCTTCCGGCCCCGCTGCCGGACGGCAGGTGGCCGTCTGGCCGCGCGGCCGGACGGCAGTAGTCGGCCGCCCGGCCGCGCGGCTCCGGCCGGCTGCCCGGTCGCCCGGTCGCGCTACCGGTAGCGTTACACGGAGTCGTTAAGCAGTTGAGGCATTTCTTGTTGAAATATATTTTATGTAGCAATTTATTTCCTGACGAAAGATTTTGTAATCAAATAAATAATGGCTATTTTCCAAATCTTTTATTCTGTCGATTCCCTTTATAAAATATTAGATAAGAAAAATTTAAGTAAATAAATACCTATGTATTATGAATGTTTGCAAGTTGGGTAGACATAGCCCGACCCGCGATACTATCTAGTGGTTGCCACCTGTTGCTGCATGGATGCCACCAGCCCTCCCTCGCCCGGGAGCCGTTCCCGAGGCTGCGAGAGCATTCACTCATAGACCGGGGCGTTAGTCGACCATACGATCGATGGTTCCCTGGACATATTGTTTACCCTCGAGCAGCAGCGCACAGAATATTGATCATTGGACCCGTAACATAAAATATTATGTATAACACAACACACCTCGGAGGGTTAGCTTCTACCTATATACAGACGTTCAAAAATGTAAAAATACACATAGACATTTATGACACAACTCGAGCGTCTCCGTGGACTCGTATTCCTACTTCTAACACGACATTTTATATCTGGTTATCTAATTTAGATTATCTGCCGGTGTGCACTGTGGGGTAGTGGGGTGTGGAGGACAGAAACCTTTCCTAATCATAATCTTATTTTCTCTTTGCGACTAAAGATTCGATCCCACGATCGACGAAGATTTAATCCCACAGGATCCAGCAGTGTACCAAACTACCTCTACATACAAAATTAAATCCTCATGGAGCACGGATCCACGCCCGGTGAGACGCTGTAAAGATCATTAGAGAACAACAGCATTAGCCTGTTCATAAAAAATGGATCACGGATATTCAGAAACACGAGGAAATAAAGTTCAGAGTAGTATTCCTATATATATGTTTCCCAACGAGTAGGTCGGATCATCAATACAAGTTGGTATACCTAAATAATCTATAGGCGAGTAGACAGATGGATAATAACGTTTGAAACCAACAACATAAGGTATGTACCTAACCTTTTTGTTTTATTAAAACAGTCGCTGTGTCGGTTAATTCGAAAAAAATGCGATCGTCTGTCAAGACGACAGTGTAACATTGTTATTTTTCTACTTGGTCTGTGGTTATTTTTGTTGTCTCACAAGAACTGAATAGAAACAATGAAGACGCTGGCAATGATAGCGTGTTGTCTGGTCGCGGCGGGGTCGGGTTGGCGCGGGGTGGAGGGCGACGGGCTGGTGGACTCGCTGGGTGGCGCGTGCCCCGGGGTGGCCCCCGCGTGCCCCGGGGCGGGCCTCGCGGCCCCGCCGGCCGGGCGCTACGGCTTCCTCGACCCACCCGCAAATGCCACCGCCGTCAATGAACATCTTGCCAAGTGAGTATCGATAGTGAATTTCGCCCGACTATTAATAAAGCGCGTGTGGGTGCTGTGAGAACAGCACACCCAATCTCTTCCCGTGGATGCCCTTAGAGCCAGCTTTTTATGGGGGAGGCTTGTGTTCAGTAGTACCTTTATTCAAATCAACTTCTACAGCCGGAAGACGTACCCGGCTGCAGAAGTTGATGTGAATAAAGCTATCTTCTATCTATACTTCTATCTATCTATATATCTTCTTCTTCTATAGATATGATAAAGGAGAGATCGTACGTTCTTCGGAACGAATCCATTATGGATAACAAGTAGATTTTTGCCATATAGCGCTCCGCACACGAAAATATCGTTTGCGTGATTCAGAACATACAAACTACCTCAAATTCCATAGAAACTATGCATTATTGTTGACAAAATCAAACAGTGCCATCTAGAAATTTTTTGTAACACTTCTTTGTTTGAGACACTTCTGTGTTTTCACCTTTGAAACTCCATCACGCATAAACTACCGTACCGATTTTGATGAAATTTATTATGGTAAAATATGTTTATTATCCCGGCCAACATATAGGCTACGCAAAAAGTAAGGGACCGATTTTTATGAAACTTATTATGATAACTGGAAGGAGCGTGGCGGCGCCACTGTGCTGAGTTAACATTGCCAGTGGTCTCGAACCTGCCGATTTTTGGTATTTCTACCAATATGAGCTCTGTTCTACCGAAATACCGAACTGCAACGATTTCCAAAAATAATAATGGAAATTCTCCAGATTTTTCTACCGATTCGTCAATTTAACACTTTTATACTGGCAATCCTTATAATTTTTGTTTAATAGATAGTAAATATCTAAGTGGTTTTTTTTAGTTTTTTTTGGCGGGAATGCGAAATATATTGCGTCACCGCATTGTATTATTTTCCAAAACTTGTGTTATTTACAGTGTTAGTGCATAAAATTGGTGGCATTCTATTCGTCAGGTGCTGGATTACAGGCGTGAGTGTGGGAAAATGGTATAATGATGGTGAAACGTTTCTTTTCGTGTTGTTTCCAAAACTCCATAGAAGCTTCAAGTAAAGTTGCCACCACTTTACTAGGAGTATGAATTTGACTGGACTATGACTTGACTTGATGACTTCGACTGTGACTTGACACATATTTGCGTGAAATATCATTAACTTGATAAATTATCAATTACTTGACACTGGCTAAGTACACAAAAGTGTGGATCCAAAACATAAAAAAAAACTTCTAAGTTTTTGGCGGGAAAACGAGAAAGATCGCTTTACCGCATTGTATTATTTTCCAAAACTTGTGTTATTTTACAGTGTTAGTCAACAAAATTGGTGGTGTTTTATTCGTTAAGTGCTGGATTACAGGCATGAGTGTGGGAAAGTGGTGTAATGATGGTGAAACGTTTCTTTTCGTGTTTTTTCCAAAACTCCATAGAAGATTCTGGTGAAGTTGCTATGTTTTACTGTACTAGGCATCTTTAGTGGAGGCGTTTACCCAATCTGGGATCTAGATTAATGCATATTAATAACTTTAGAACTAGTAATAAGCATATTTTTCAGTCCGACTTCATTGTTGACTGACTTAGTTGACATGTCCGTTGATTTATTAAAATTAGTCTAGTTAGACACATTGAAGCTTTGACGCAAGAAAGTCATGTTAGTTTTAAAACCAGGAGACGGACATAGGATGCTTTTTATCCCTTTCGACCGCGTTTTATTTATTTACCAGTGCGAAGCCGGGGCGGGTCAGCTAGTGAACAAAGAAGTTTATGTCAGAGAAAGAGTTTTGGCGGGAAAGCGAAAAAGATTCCGTCACCGCATTGTATTATTTTCCAAAACTTGTGTTATTTTCAGTGTTAGTGCATAAAATTGGTGGCATTCTATTCGTTAAGTGCTGGATTACAGGCGTGAGTGTGGGAAAATGGTATAATGATGGTAAAACGTTTCTTTTCGTGTTGTTTCCAAAACTCCATAGAAGCTTCAAGTAAAGTTGTCACCACTTTACTAAGAGTATGACTTGACTAGACTAGACTATGACTTAACTTTATGACTTGGACTGTGACTTGACTTGACACACTATATGATATTAATTAACTTGAGATATATCAATTACTTGACACTGGCTAAATACACAAAAGTGTGGAGCCAAAACAAAAAAAAAACCTTCCTATAAAAGTAACGAAGAGGTGAATTTCCACTCCATTACCATAACATGAATGATTACTTAGGTTCGAGCGGTGGGTGTACGTGGAGGAGAGGAGCGCGCGGCGGGAGGGGTTTACTGCCGACCGCGAGATGCAGGCGCGGCCGGCGCTGGTCCTGCTGTGCACGGTGCTGGCGCCGGCCGCCGCGCTGGTGGCCGTGTTCCTCGTCGTCACCTTCGGCACCGGCGCGCCGGTCAAGGAGCCCTACGCGAACGTTGACGACGAACATACTATACGAACCCCGTGGCAGGGGCCTCAGCACCATGTGACAAATGTTAAGTGTTACCCTGCTTATGGGAAGCTTAACTAATTACTTTGACGAATTCATCAACTATTATACCTAATAGAAGTAGGTACCTAAAACATCCTCATCTTCTATATTATAGAAAGTACAAATGGCAGCCTATGTAAAATGCCTGGACCTTCCTACTTCAATTATAGCGCATGCTCACTGTTATGCCCATTCTTATAAGCTGTAATTCTTTATAAAAAATATAAATATAATAAAATTGCAAAATTATTTTTTATTGTTATAATTAGCACTAAAACAAATGTCTATTTCAACTTTGATGTGTCATCAGATATACAACTTCATGCCAAACATGATCGGACCACTGGAAGTAATCCTAAAATAGTTATCAACATTTGTTAGAGTAGGACTCTTTAGAGAAAACTACATTTAGCTTTATATCCTTGTCTATCAATGCTGTCAAGTGTCAGGTTTTAGAACACCATTAAATATATTTTCATATTGCTGTTTCCATTCAGACTAGTAGAGGATTTCAATAGTCTCAACAAGATTTGTATCATAAACACAAAATTAAGTCAAAAAAGGTATAATAAAAGCTTGAGAAAAACCTACTATGAATCAGGACTTGGGTTCAAATTAATGCTATGTGTTGGGAATCATTTGAGAACTGCTGCATCAAAATTTGACACAGCATTTGTTTTATTTGCATAGTGGGACCATGGTCCTCATAGTTCCTGGGTCCCTAGACACGGAATCCTAGTTATATAGGGTCCAGGATCTATGTATGTGATTGTTAGGTGTTATTATTATTATTATTATTTATATGTATACCTAGATAACTGATTTAATTATTACTCTTCACATTAACTTTATTAAAACAACAATAAATAATCTAACTAGTATGAGAATTTAACACTTCATTCTTTCTTTTCTTCCAATGTTCGTTTCCAGACCTTAACCTTGCCCCGGAGCTCTCGCAGTCTCTTCATTTCCTCTTTGAAATCTTGATGCTCATCGCGGAAAAGACCATACTCCCTCAATTTGAGCATGAGCTTTCCGGTCTCAACGTGTCTTGGGTAGTAGTGGGTGATCTCTTCATTCGAGTGCAGTGGCCTTTGCGAGAATATCTTCACAACTTTCATAGACTTATCGTTTGTGGGGATAGCCACCTCGCCAAATATCCTATTTGAGAGACGTTTCATGCGGCGCGCGTAGTTTGTAGACACGTTTATCAACTGCGAATATTTAACGTAGTTCGTTGCCATTGTTTACCTAAAATAGAAGCTATTTTTAGGTTATGTGTACCTAATTAGTAATATCAAACAAAGATGTTTCTTTACCTATAAGTGCAACTATTAATTGATGTTAGCATGTATTCAAGTCTCGGGAGTCTGGAGATAGAGAGCGAGCACAAAATAGAAATACGAAGTATCTCCTCTGGGTCTGTCACAGAATACTATTACTTGGGGTCTGTCAAGTCAACTAGACATAGTATCTCTAAATAGTCTGTGAACTAGATTACACACTGACACTAGATTATAATTAATGACACGAGAGTTTTGGCGGGAATGCGAGAAAGATTGCGTCACCGCATTGTATTATTTTCCAAAACTTGTGTTATTTTCAGTGTTAGTGCATAAAATTGGTGGCATTGTATTCTTTACGTGCTGGATTACAGGCGTGAGTGTGGGATAATGGTATAATGATGGTGAAACGTTTCTTTTCGTGTTGTTTCCAAAACTTCATAGAAGCTTCAAGTAAAGTTGCCACCACTTTACTAGGAGTATGACTTTGACTAGACTATGACTTGACTTGATGACTTCGACTGTGACTTGACACATATTTGCGTGAAATATCATTAACTTGATAAATTATTAATTACTTGACACTGGCTAAATACACAATAGTGTGGAGCCAAAAAAAAAATTATGACACAAGACTTTTTTTGTATGTATTGGCTCTACACTTCTGTGTATTAAGCCAGTGTCAAGTAATTGATAATTTATAAATTTAATGGTAGGAATTTTGGCGGGAAAACGAAAAAGATCGCGTCACCGCATTGTATTATATTCCAAAACTTGTGTTATTTTCAGTGTTAGTGCATAAAATTTATGGTATTTTATTCGTTAAGTGCTGGATTACAGGCATGAGTGTGGCAAAGTGGTATAATGATGGTGAAAAGTTTATTTTCGTGGTGATTCCAAAACTCCATAGAAGCTTCTGGTAAAGTTGCCACCACTTTACTAGGAGTATGACTTGACGTGATGACTTGGACTGTGACTTGATTTGACACATATAATTATTGATTAACTTGAAAAATTATCCTGGCTAAATACTCAAAAGTGTGGACCAAACAAAAAATTATAAAAAAATTAATAGTATTTCACGCAGATGTGTCGAGTCCAGTCCAAATCATCTAGTTAAGTCGTATTCTAGTCATACATACTCCCATTCAAATAATGGCAACTTTACTAGAAGCTGCTATGGAATTTTGGAAACAACACGAAAAGAAACGATTCACCGTCATTATACCACAATATCCAGAATATCCAAAAATAACACAAGTTTTGGAAAAATAATACGATACGGTCAAACGATCTTTTCGTTTTCCCACCAAAACTCCAAGAGGCCACCTTTTGAAGAAAATATATGATTGGATGGGACGGCGAATCCTTTTCACCATGGTCGTAGGATCATAATGGTGGAGCCATGCGACGTTGCCACTCCGCATCCGTCGTGTATACGTATTGACTCGTATCTCTGCTAATACACAAATCGTCGCATAGAGTATGCGAGAAAGCGATTGTAGGAACGGCAACCTCGTACCGCGTGTAATGTTGTGACAGAATAGCCGGTGACAACATTGAATCACGAGAGCATATAAAAGTGAAAATATTGTTATTAGGACTAATTAATATTGTGTCCAATAGTGAAACTATGTCGTGTTGCGCTGTGTTTTGTTCATCAAAAACAACAAAAGGAGAAATAAGGAATTCAAAATCATCATTTCACACGTAAGTGTTTACTGGCAATTATAATGTTAAATATCGAAGTTTCAAAGTAAATATGCATTTCACATTAAGGATATAAATTTTTGGCATCATATAATTACCATGTTGTGTTAATTACTCGATTTAAAGCTTTAATTCAAATTATTGGGATGGGTTATTTTACGCCCTACAAATAGTGATGCACCCACACGGCTCATTAGACTTTGTCGATATTTGTAAATCTCATATACTTGCACAAATTTATTTTGATTTTGGTGAGACTAAAAAGTAGAAGATCTCTTTCCTAAAAGTGGCCGAATGGATTTATATCAAAGTGTAACCTTAACCTTAGAAAAAACTACAAATCTTGCTAATGTAAAAATGGGCACCTAATACTATTTTCAAAAATTTCTGACAAAATTATGGTTGAAGCGTAGCGTATAATAGTCTCATAGATTTCACTGTCGAAACTCATAAAATCGGTTATCATGAGAGACATTAAATTAACTAAGTAGTCTACTGAGTATCTAGATATAGTTTTGATAGACGCTATCTTGTATGTTAACATAGAAATCGTTTTAATCATATTATGTAGGTATACATGATGACATAATTTGTTTATTATTTTTATCTATACATAGGTTTTTTAATACTTACCTACCACAGAGACCACACATTCTTCGACCTCGACCGTTGTGTCTTCTTCTATAACACAACAACACATGATTTTAGGACCTGATTTACAGGCATAACGTTGGTAACTGAAACCATTTCAAAATTAAAATGAAGTTGTTGCTCAATTCAAAGAAATTTCAATTTAGAGAAATTCAACAGGTACTTGTAATAGACATTGAAAACGGAGACTGCAAAACAACTGTGTTAGAAGCACAAGCGTGCACTCAAGTACAACCAACGCAGTTCTCATAACAATTTTATGAAAAGATGTAAGAAGAAGTAATGGTTACAAGCGCATGTTAGCATTGTAAATAAAGAAAAATAAATGTATTGCGAATTTCAGAATTCCGGACTTCTAAACTTCGCCACACATTGTAATAGAAAACGGCAACTGTATGATATGACACTCATTAACACGTCATACATAGCAAAAACGACAACGGTATGACGTGACACTCACAAATCACTTCATACATTGAAAAGAAACGGAAACTGTACGACATGACACTCACAAATCACGTCATACAACTGTATGACATGGCACTCACAAACCACGTCATACATTGCAAAAACGGCAACTGTATGATATGACACTCATTAACACGTCGTATATTTCAAAAATGGCAACTGTTAGATATGACACTCATTAACACGGCATATATTTCAAAAACGGCAACTGTACGACATGACACTCACAAATCACGTCATACATTGCAAAAACGGCAACTGTATGACACGGCACTCACAAACCATGTCATACATTGCAAAAACGGCAACTGTATGACATGGCACTCACAAACCACGTCATACATTGCAAAAACGGCAACTATGTGGAGAGAATAATCTCGTCACATATTGCAAAAGGCAACTGCATGAAGAGGCATAGGCCACCTCACACATTGCAAATAGAGAGAAGGCAACTGTGCGAAATGATCACACATTGCAAACGACGCCACACAAAGTGCAGTCATCGCTGAGTCACATTGGCGAGACAGATATCCGCAGTGGAAAACGCAGAACAAGCCTCCAGCGTCCATTCACCCCGCCAAAACACCATGTGATCGGCGGCCGCTTGCGTTGTCTTGCCATAAGACCCGCCACGAAGTTTCGAGCTACAGCGGTGGGTGGCAGCACATGCAGGACCTTGTAGGGCCCCCGCATGCCAGAGTTCAGCTTTCCCGTAGATTGTGACGACCTGTTCACGAACACAAAATCGCCAACGGTGAAGGTTTGTGACTGCTGACGACCCTTGTTGACATAAGCGTCTTGGAGTTGCTGGTCAGCGTCAGGTAGTGTGGACGCAGTATTATTCGTCACCGCATCTTAACGGTACACCATTGCGAGTTTTGTTTTGAATGAATAACCGGGGATGTACCGTCTAAAGTAACAAAAACTAACTTAGTAGCATTAAAAATGTCTAACCTCTTCAGACATTGCTTGGCACTTACGTGTTAACAGAAGCTTCTACCTTATGCTCGCTCGGTCTCACCTGACCATTAGTAATCATTTGACCTTAGTAATATATTTCAGTTGTAATAAATTCACATTTCTCAACGCTGATGGAAAATCCTGCCTCAGTGAAAGTCTTTAGAATCACTATACTCGCGTTTTCGCTTGTTTTGTTGAACATAACCTTTGCGAAAAACACCACGAGCTCGAACGGGTGTAATTTGATGAGGTTTCACATAAATGGACAGAAAATTCGCTAAATTCATAGCAGTTGCGCGTAACTATCGCCACAATGAACTCATCACTCAAATCGTTAACAATGCGTAACGCAACAACAAACGTCTAGCGTATTCTGCATACGTGGGGTAGTTATCAGAATCAGTTTTCATAACATCAAATAAAATGTTCGCGATATTTACTCGTATAGGGCACAATGCCTTAAATTCACACTTGAAATTTGGCCAACTACGATCATTACTAACCCAATCGTATAGCCACGACCTCGCGTCACCTTCAGACAATTACCTATACGCGTTTAACATTCACTGTAATCTCATCTATTTAGTTAGCGCACATGATCAATTTGACTACACAACGAATCAAAATCATGCAAAGACAGATCGAAATTCGACATATATACATGGTTCGATCTTACCGGCATGGCATCATAGCATTAACGAGGTTTTCGGTTACTTCACTTATAACCATATCCGCGGTGGGCGGAGGCGTGCTTGAACACGGCACGGACAGGTCCAGACTTGCAGGGTACGACTCGGCGCTCGACGGCGCAGTCAGCGGGCAGACGGCTCGCACGACGCGGCTGGCGTGCCGGAGCATCCGGTGCAGGCGCCGACATGGCGCGCGATGTACTCGCAACAACACTTGCACTGTGTGTCCTGGAATCTTCCAAAACACCTAAGCGGCCTATGAAAGTTTGAAGCTGGGCTTCTAAACCAGGAATAGACGTTCGATCTCTCTTACGACTTTTACGTTTACTAGTCTCAGCCGTAGCTACCAAAAATTTAAGCGGAAATTCTTTAAAATCACAACAGCAAAATCAAAGCAATATTTGAAATCAGAATAACCAAGTCAGAATTGAGTTAGATCCCACTTCTGATGTTGGAATCCTAAGTGGTTTTAGTTTTAAAAAAAAAAGTTTACAATCAAGCTAAGAATATTTATTAAGATTTACTAAGAACCGACAATAATTAATAGCGTGATTTTATAAAACGTCCGTCGCCTCTGAGCGCTGCCCGAAAAAGTGAGTCCGAGCCTTCTTCGTCACTCGTATATATACTACGCCGCTTGCATCAGCTCCCGAAGTGAAGTATTTTGTAACAATATAATATGGTATATATATTATATATGTAATATACCAATAGACAACAATAAAACAAATAGACATATATATAAAGGGGCGTCGGGACCATCCGAGTTTTTAGAAAGAGTGACGTCAGCAGAGCTGACGTCACGATTTCCCTCACTTGGTTCACTCATAACAAATGGAAACACTTTTCAATCTAATTCTCTGTATTTTTACCAAAGTCGTTACACTTCTTAATGTATTTAATTTATTAGGTAATTACCACTTATTCGAATATTAGATAATAACCACAACACAGTACTCACAAGATCTGAGCAACGTCCGCAGCGACACCACACACCAGAATGAGAATATTTTTGTAACGAACCGTCGCACGAGCACTTCCAATATTTCACCAACTCAATATGGCCGCTAATTCCAAAGTACTCGCGACAACTTCACAGAATCAAACATTAATAACTAAACGGTTGCTTACATGAAATAAAAATTAATGATAATTCATAATTAAATCACGTTATTATTTTAAAACTATGGAACATTCAAACTGTGTTAAACAAAAATATTGGTGATCAAATCATCCGTTTCCGCTGACATTCGGAAACGTGATATTGTTTAATAAATATTTGAAAACTAAATTATAAATTCAGACAATGATTTGATTGGCTAACCTTAATTAAAATATGAATTTACATTTACTTATAACTACCAATCAAACCGTTTTCGATTTAACAATAATAATTTACCATACTTGAAATGAACAATGACCAATTTAAATCCTTTTAACTGTTTAGAACCAACACAGACTTTAAAACATAATTGTTAAATCAATTAATCATTTATAAATAATAAAATTACTATCAAACTATATCTAATAATAATTTATCTTAATTTATGTTTCATAGTTTACTGAGCGAGAAACGCTCTCGCGTCGACACGGCCATTCTGCGAGGCGGTGCGCGCTCTGCACCAGCCGCGGTAATTCTGAAATACGAAAGTTTGTTTTGAGCTAGGTATCCGTCAATAGGTACGCTAGCTGATAACTTGGTTTTATAATGTTAAAACATTGGCTAATACAATAACCGCATCTATGAAGGTATAACCAAGTTGGCAGCTAAACTGTTTGTACCAAAAAAGTAGTTTATAATCATAATAAATTATCACATGTAACATTAAATATTGGGTTTAATATGCTGTACATAGGAGTGTGAGCAACGATGACATTGTGTATAGTGCCAACGCTCCACGCATTTAGGCATTTAGTTTTTATTTGGTCAATGCAAGTGCTCCACGCATCATTGCATGATTTTATGTTTCTCGCAGACAGGGATGATGCTGTGGTGCTAAGCGGTCTTGTACGCCGTGGTCCACAGGGGCTCTAAAGGAATCGGGTCTAGGTCGATGCTGCGGCCTGGGCCTATTATGACCGTGGTCCGCAGAGGCACTAAATAAAAGGAAAGGAAACTATGCTGATATTAATAGTACATAAGAAATTGATGCTGTGGTGCTAAGCGGTCTTGTACGCCGTGGTCCACAGAGGCTCTAAAGGAGATGGGGAGGGCGATGCTGCGGCCTAGGCCTTATTGTTATGACCGTGGTCCGCAGAGGCTCTAAAAATAAAAGTAAAGAAAATCGAATACTTGTGTTTCATTGATCGATGGTAATGGCTCACAGGAAATTGATGCTGTGGTGCTGAGTGGTCTTGTACGCCGTGGTCCACAGGGGCTCTAAAGGAACTAGGAAGGACGATGCTGCGGCCTAGGCCTTATTTTTATGACCGTGGTCCGCAGAGGCTCTGAAAATGACTAAACTGGAGAGGATACGGAGGGTATAAATGGATTGTACAGTCTTAGAGATGTCAATAGCAAATGTTATGTAATTTACACCACACTGCGTCAGTGTCAGTTAACACAGCCATAGATTTATCGTCATAACAGAAGTTAAACTGGGGTGAACTCACCAGTTTAGTTGAGCATCCATCGCCTGGGCAGCTTCGGATGTAGACGGTAGTGATTCAGGCGAATGCCGAGGTTGTTGGAATGTTGTATTGAGATGTTGATCTTCGTCATAGAAGCCCGTCGACATGGCCGCCTGATCGCCTGGTTGTGGCGCTCTGCGCAACTGATCGTGAGCGACCTTGCGTGGTCGCCCTCTGCCCGTCACTCGCCTTACCATGTAGCGGTCATTGTCCAGGACTCTGTAGATCTCGTAGGGTTCGCTGTATTTGAGGTCTAGAGAACTTTGGTTACGCGGATTGTTTTTTATGAGGACGTAATCTCCTCTTTGAAAAGGACGCAGTGTTGCTTTGTTTTTGTCAAATCGCTGTTTTTCATACTGAGCAGCAGCAGTCATTTTTTGGTGCACATGTTGCTCTAGCGCATCAAAGTCCACGGACTCATCATCGATATTCACCAGTCGCAGGAGCTCCGGCGGAACGCAGTGTTGTCGGTGAGTTAATAAAGAGAGTGGAGCAATACCAGTAACTCTATGTGCAGTGCAGTTGAAAGCCAATTGCAATGCTCCCAGTGCAGTTTGCCAGTTTTCAGTATCATAATTCTTTATCATGGTGAGTGCATTTTTCAATGTGCTCATTACTCTCTCTACCTGTCCATTCGCTCGGCTTATTCCTGGGGCAATCGCATGAATATTGATGCCAATACGGTCACAATAGGCTTTAAATTCACCGAGAAATTCTCTGCCTCCGTCAACTATGACCTGTATCGGAGTTCCAAATAGGTGCACTGTTCGTTTTAGTGCCGCAAGACTGCTGCTTTGGCTTTTGTCGGTACAGTAGTCCAGGAGTATGTACTTCGTGTACGCATCAATAGTAACCATAACGTACTCGTCACGTCCCTCAGAGTCCTTGGTACCAAGCTTGCCTGTGATATCCATATGGATTACTTGAAACGCTGCAGTGGGTTTTTGAATCGGGTGAAGTTGGACTTGAACTGCGCCTGATGGGCCTTTCGAGGTTCTGCATATGACACAATTATCTACAAAGCTTCTGACAATCGTGTTCATTTTATCAAACCAATACGACTCTCTTATCGTTTGCAGAGTTTTCTCCCATCCTGGGTGTTGTAGTGAGGCATGGAAAGAATTAATCAAACTCCATTGGAAAGACTTAGGTACTACTGTTACCTTATGAGTACCGAGTAAGGCATTTGTGATGTTTTTCTTGAGGACACCGTTTTCTAGTACATAACCAGGTGCTTGATTGTCAGTAGACATGCTGTCTATTAGTGGACGCAGGGTTGCATCACGTCTTTGCTCTATTTGCAACCAATCAGTATCTCTTGTCATGACATTAACGGCAGACTCTGTAGAGGGATTTCTACTAAAGAAATCCGCGTGTTGTAGTCTTTCGCCTTTTCTATACTCTACTTCGAAATCGTAATTTTGCAAAAATGCCCACCAGCGGTGAACTCGAGGAAGTAGATCTTTCTTATGACTCGAAGCTTTTAGGGCATTACAATCTGTAATTACCTTGAATTTCCGCCCATACAAGTATTGCCTGAAGTGTTTGATAGCTCTTACCACTGCCAGCGTTTCGAGCTCGTACGAATGGTAGCGACTTTCAGCATCGGTGGTGCGCTGGCTCATGTAGGCAACTGGATGCTGTCGCCCTCCGATGAGTTGCACCAGGACTGCTCCGTATGCGAGGCTGCTTGCGTCCGTGTAGAGCTCGATTGGTGCGTGCTCCTGAAATAGTGCAAGGGTAGGCGCAGTAGACAAGTGTTGGATAATAGTATTGCGAGCCTCGTCGTGTCTCTCATTCCATCCCCATTTTGCGTCCTTTTTTGTTAGTTCATAGAGTGGACACATGACGCTTGAAAAGTTGGGAATAAAACGTCTGAAGTACCCGGCGAGCCCATTAAACTGCCTTACTTGCTTAACGGTAGTAGGAGTTGGTGCCTTTGTTAAAGCCTCTACTTTTCTTGGGCTTGGACCAACTTGTCCATCACATATAATGTTGCCCAAATACTCGATAGAGCGTTTAAAAAAGGCGGTTTTTTCGACATTAATTGAAAACCCCGCTTTCTGCAAGGCGATGAGTGTCCTTTCGATATGAGAGAGTCCTTCGGAAAAGTCTCTACATTTTGTCAGGACGTCATCAACATAAACCTGGCATATCTGTTCATTAAGTAGAGGCATGAGAGCCCTATTAATGCACCGTTGATAGACAGAACATGCGTTACTTAGACCAAATGGCATGGCAAGGTATTCATAGAGCCCATCGGGCGTGACAAAGGCCGTTTTTTCGATAGAGCTATCAGAGATTGGAATCTGATGAAATCCCGCGGCCATATCAAACGTGGAGTAGTATACGCCTCCCGCCAGTTGGTCTATTTGGTCCGAAATTATTAGTAGTGGGTAGTGGTCTCGTAGGGTGTTTTTGTTTAGTTCACGGTAGTCAACACACATGCGATCTTTTCCGTTTTTCTTTTTGACCAAAATGATTGGACTTGAGAACGAGGACTTACTTTCGCGGATAATGTTATGGTCGAGCAATTCTTTAACCATATCGCGTACCTTCTCCCTCTCGATGGGGCTGAGTCGATACGGTCGACGCTCCACACATTTACTGGAGTCTTTCAAACGTATCTCCAATTCACCAGTATTAACTCTTGTGCAAGGGTAACCGCGAATGAATAAATGCTCGTACTTGTTTAACAGTGCTCGTAATTCGTTCATTTGATCATCGTCCGTCAAGTCACAATCCAATTTATCAAACTTATAGCTTTGAGATCGCACGTGATTGATCGTTAGCTGATGGTAAAGTGTAGCACCCTGTGACGTAACCAATACCACAAGATTTGTGTTTTCGATAAGGTTAATACCTATTAAAATGTCTGAGCAAATTTCGTAGTCTGGTACTACATGGAACTCAAGTTCCACTCGCAAATCATCGATAACACATACCGTTGTTAATACAGTTAAAGATACCACAGTAAATTGACCAATACCCTTCAAATAACGAACAAGATTAGTTCTTTTCCCGGGTAACTTAGCAGCCACAGATTCGCGGATTAATGAACATTCCGCTCCGCTATCAAAAATAGCATTAAGTTTCAAATCCCCAACAAAAATGTGCATCAAAGTTAATTTAGTTTTGCCTACACAGTTAACATTTGAAACTACGGCGCGTTCACGCTTATAACATGTTTCATACGTATGCCCTACTCTGGAGCAGAATGTGCATATGGGTTTATCAGTGCTTTGTGATAAAATCTTATTTTCGTTATGACGCGTTTGAGGTTGATCACTTTTGTTTCCGAAACGACAATCCCGCGTATCGTGACCAGGTTTCCGACACGTTTGGCAAAAGAGCGAAGCCCTGTCGGAAAATCGAGTACGCTTGCTAACATTTGTTTGAACGTTTGTAGTACCCGGATTCGATCGTTTCACACGTCGTATGGTTGATGCTACTGAGATCAGTTCTGGCACCGATACAGCCCTTGCATTTAACAATTCAATTCGCAAGCGTTCATCTGCTACACAACCTATAACTGCCTCAACTGCGTCATCATTTGATAACTTATCCTTGGTAATACGTCTCCAAAGCACCCATGCTTCTAACAAAAATTGCGCAATATCCTTTGTATTGTCGTAGTGGTGTTCTCTAAACCGAACAACATCGCGAGAATATCTATTTTCGGGTTCGAAAGTTGTAATTAATACATCGCGCAATTCTTGCCATGTAGAAGTACACACGAGCCAGTTGTCGACCCATAACCTTGCGCGTCCTTTGAGTAAGCCACCAACTTTCATTTTGATCTCATAATCGCTTAGGTTATAGGTTTCCATGGCAGTGGTAACATGCTGGCACCACTCGCGTATTCCGACATTAGCGTCCGGATCGTACGACGGCAAAAACACGTCATTGATTTTAACCTTAGAATCAGATTGTGTCGTCATGCGATCGGACATATGCTTCATCATTTGCAACATTTGAGTGAAAAACTCGGCTGGTACCCCGTTAACAGAAGCGTCTATATTTTTGTTATGCATGGCAGAATGTCCGGCAGAAGTGGGTCGGGATCCCACTTCTGATAAAGGGGCGTCGGGACCATCCGAGTTTTTAGAAAGAGTGACGTCAGCAGAGCTGACGTCACGATTTCCCTCACTTGGTTCACTCATAACAAATGGAAACACTTTTCAATCTAATTCTCTGTATTTTTACCAAAGTCGTTACACTTCTTAATGTATTTAATTTATTAGGTAATTACCACTTATTCGAATATTAGATAATAACCACAGTACTCACAAGATCTGAGCAACGTCCGCAGCGACACCACACACCAGAATGAGAATATTTTTGTAACGAACCGTCGCACGAGCACTTCCAATATTTCACCAACTCAATATGGCCGCTAATTCCAAAGTACTCGCGACAACTTCACAGAATCAAACATTAATAACTAAACGGTTGCTTACATGAAATAAAAATTAATGATAATTCATAATTAAATCACGTTATTATTTTAAAACTATGGAACATTCAAACTGTGTTAAACAAAAATATTGGTGATCAAATCATCCGTTTCCGCTGACATTCGGAAACGTGATTTTGTTTAACAAATATTTGAAAACTAAATTATAAATTCAGACAATGATTTGATTGGCTAACCTTAATTAAAATATGAATTTACATTTACTTATAACTACCAATCAAACCGTTTTCGATTTAACAATAATAATTTACCATACTTGAAATGAACAATGACCAATTTAAATCCTTTTAACTGTTTAGAACCAACACAGACTTTAAAACATAATTGTTAAATCAATTAATCATTTATAAATAATAAAATTACTATCAAACTATATCTAATAATAATTTATCTTAATTTATGTTTCATAGTTTACTGAGCGAGAAACGCTCTCGCGTCGACATATATATAATAGGTTTTACCTATGAAATTGCCGTATTGCAGTACAGACTTTTTCAAACAAAAAAAGTTTTGATTGGCTATGAATTCTAAATTCAAATTAATTTTGTTTTAAAAATATGACATTCTATTTACAATATAAGTCTTTTGTTTATTGATTAGCGTTGTATTTTCATTACATTTCAACATTTTTCCTCATAATGGATACTTTGAAATTTCGTGTAATTATGGAATATGAGTTCCGTCGTGGCGCCAACGCGGCACAAACGACACGTAACATCAACGACGTTTACGGAGAGAACTGTACAAACGAACGTACAACCCGTTATTGGTTTGCTCGGTTCCGTTCTGGGAATTTTGACTTGAAAAATAAACGTCGTGGTCGTCCGGAAACTTTGGTCAACAATGATGAATTAAAGGCGATTGTGGAAGCTGATGAATCTCAATCTACAGCTGAGCTGGCAGCAGCTTTTGATGTTAGCATCAAAACAATATTGGTCCATTTGCGATAGATTGGCAAGATAAAAAAGCTTGATAGATGGGTGCCCGACGAACTTAACGATCGCCAGCGCAACGTACGCGTCGAGACTTGCCTTGCGCTGCTTAACAGGCACAGAAATGAAGGAATTTTGAACCGAATTGTTACGTGTGACGAAAAATGGATTCTTTTTGATAATCGAAAGCGCTCAGCAAGTTGGTTAGATCCTGGTTCGGTACCAAAGCAATGTGCAAAACGAAAAATGACCACTAGAAAGGTGATGGTCACAGTTTGGTGGTCTAGTGCTGGATAGTATTCATCATAGCTTTTTACTAAACGGCGAGAGCATTACTGCAGATGTGTACATTGAAGAACTGACCACAATGATGGCGAAACTCGCACGTCTGCAACCAGCTTTGGTCAATCGGTCGTCTCCACTGCTACTTCACGACAACGCGTGACCCCATACTGCACAACAGACCGTCTCTAAGCTGCATGAGTTGGGTTTGGAAGCTCTCCCTCATCCGCCATACTCACCAGATCTTGCGCCTACCGACTATTACTTTTTCCAAAATTTGGACAACTTTTTAGCGGGTAAAAAATTCAATTCCCGAGAGGCAGTACAAAACGCCTTTGAAAAGTTTGTTGTCTCCCGTCCTGCTGATTTTTTCAAGAAGGGTATCCATAAACTGCCACAGCGTTGGCAAAGATGCATTGATTGCAGGGGTGATTACTTTGAATAAAAGAAATAAATAAGTTCGAAAAAAAAATACTTTAACTTTTTTCAAACAAAACGGCAATTTCATAGGTAAAGACCTAATATTTTACGTAAATAATATATAGTAGTATACGTAGTAATATATAGTGCCTGTTTGTTTTATTGTTGTCTATTGGTCTCAATAACTGCTTTATGCAATGTACCTACCTAGTGACAAGGAGAAAATAAATCAATTCGTAGCAAGGTACCACGTGACCTGCGCAGTGACGAACATGTCGCACCTTTAAAAATAAAGTGAATCAACTCAAAATTCATGATTGTTGGGAAATCGCGTTTAAAGTTTGACAAGTCTACCGTCGATTATGTTTCAGTGAATATTTCGATTTTTGGAGGACTTTAAAAAGTGAAATGCACTTAAAGTTTTGTCAAAATGATGGTGGCATATAAATGGCCTTGAAAATAATTAGAATTATGAATAGTTTCAGAAATATTGAGGTTTGAAATAAAAATTAAACTTTTTTTGTGATTTAGATCTTTTTATGATTAAAAACTTCGTCATGTTTTAAACATGCTTCATGACACAATACTTATTAATACAGTTTTCATGTAAAAAAAAATTGAAACATATGCATCACTAGTATTTAATGCAGTTTGTTAGTAAAAACATTGTATAAAACAAGGTCTTTTAATGTATAATGCAGTTTATCATGAAATGAAAATTTAATATTATTTTAAACTATGGTTTAGTTCTTTTTTAATGTGAAAACTGTAATAAAATTACGGCTTTATTATTAAAAGCACTATGTTTATATTAAAATGGCCAATATCATGGTCAAAGTTATATTTTATTTTGGATCAAGTTCAATGGCTGGAGAGTGATAATTACTTTATATGGTACTTTTTTAAAGCAAAATGAGCTTAGGGATAATATACGCGGGTGAAACAACGAATGAAAGTTTTAATTTTAATAACATATTTATTAAATACCATCAGTAAATATTCATATAATCACTAATCAATAATCACAGCTTACAAGTCTTTCAAAAGTAAATGGCACACCTAATATGGTAATAGCTTTTCCTAGTTATAACGTCTTATTATAACTTTTCTAAACAATACACAGTTATACTGCTTTACTTACAATTATCTTACTTAATATTTATTGGCATGAGCGCGATCACTAATCAATTACAAAATAATCAACAATATAGGAAGTTCAACATTGTTTTTGAAGGCATCTTAATAATGTTTGCAATCCAAACACAATCAATGGCCAGACAACAAGAAGAACTAAATGATTGACCTGTAGAAATTTGCATAATAAGAGGGGATTAACCCTTTGTTAATTAATTCGGACAAATCTTTCTTTTTATTGACGCTCAAGACTTGCTTTTGTTCATACGCTTGTTTGAGCGTAATGTTCTCTAAAGGTAACATTTTATTTCTTACATTCACCTCTTTGTATTCTTCGTCACCATAAGATGTTTTGTAGTAAAATGTCAAGGAATCTTCTTTAACCATTTTCAACACTTTTATATCATTCCAATTTATATTCTCGCCGTTTTTGTTTTTATTATAATTGTATCCCCAATCTTCTTGCAGTTGTTTAAAATCGAGGAATAAATCGTAGCTTAATTCGTGCACATTAATGGCGGGCCGACTTTTTTTTGCGCTTTTGATCAGGGTGATATATTGGTCCGGGGCGTATATGGGGCCAGATTTTAGATTTTTTTTCACTTCTTTTTCAATGAGGCTGTGTACGCTGTCCGCCTCATTTTGAGTATGGCCTCTAATTAAGAATTTATGAGTAATGGTGTCAATGTTTAACATGTAAACCGCATACATGTACAATGTTGAAATGAATTTATTCTTGTTCTGTCCACAACAGTTGTCAGAGTAGAAAATAATATTTTTTGCTGCTTCTCCATCGCAACTGACGTCTTGTAGATATTTCCAAATACAGGATCCAATCTCAATGGCTCCTCGCTTAGCATCTGACTCGGTCCAGAAGTAGCAATGAACGGTGTCATACGCACGCTTGTCTTTTTTATTTTTAAGTTCTGTCAGTGTAAAGTTGTAGCTGTTTAATTTAGACTTATAATAAAACGCTGAGGTTTCGCCTCTTGGGCATTGTAAAACGGCTTCCAAATCATAAATTACAACTCTGTTATCGTTGTCTATGTTAGTTCTATCAGTCGCTTTCTCTTTTCTACTTAAATCTTTCTCATTAATGTGTGATTGATATTTTTTCTCCATTTGTTCTTTTAGATCTCCACTTGAGTTTGCATAAGAAACGCACAGATCACACTGGTCTTTCTTAGGCTGATGAAAACTCACGTTAAATTCAGTGGTAAAAGTTTTATAGTATGCAATAGTTGCAGGTTTTTTTTCCATTTTGAGTTTGCATTTCTTCAAAATCTTTATGTAAATCTTTAATAGTTTTTCCTCCTTCAATGTATTCCCTTGTGGTTTGCTCTCTAAGGTAGTGTGATTCTATTCGGGGAATAGATTCGATATGCTTCTTTATGTCAGCTACCAGTTCAGGGTCCAATGTTTTATGATGACCATGTTTTCCGCGTTGATCTTCAGAAATAAAGCCCATTTCTTTTTTTTTCGTTACAATCGTGAAAATCGTTCTGTCACTAATATCGAGGGTACTTTTGAAAAAGATTTTGCATACTCTTGTTTTATGTCCATCTAGTGTCAAATAGAAAGCTTTATTAGGACGTCGGGGTTTCACGGCATTAGTGTATTTGTATTTAGGCACTAAATCAACCATGCAACTATTTATAAACGCTCTTTGTTTGTCTAAATCACCGAGTTTCCAGAAACTATAAAATATTTCGAATCTTCCCTGTAGATCAATTTTTTCTGTACATTTTAATCTACAGTTTTCAGAACATGGTGTCTTGAGGCATCGAGAAGCCATGTGTTTGTAAGTTTTGGACATAGAAGTATAAGACTTTCCTGTATTTCGCATCCTTTTGATCCTATTTTGTTTCCATTTTGCAGGGTTCTTCAACCACTTACGGCTTCTTTTTGTAGTGTCTTGGTCCTTGACGTCACTTTCAGAGCTTGAGGAATCTGAGGAGTTTGGGATGAGAAAATTATTTTTCCTTTGCCCAAAAGTGTTACCAAATTTGTCCTCAAAGTTGAATATTGGATTTGCTGCGTCATCGTCAAAATCACTCTCATCAGTGTACATGGGGGAAATTATAATTACGGGATTCACCGAACGATTTTGTTTGGACGAGCCCGTTGCAATATTAGTTCTAGAATTCCTTTGGTTTGCATTTTCTATTGGATGATTTACTTTGGTGCTTTCTTGAGATTTTTGGCTAAAATTACTATTAGACGTTGACGAAGAAGAACTTGAAGAACATGAGCTTGAGGAAGATGAGCTTGACGATGATGAGCTTGAGGAAGATGAACTTGAAGAGTACGAGTCGCTGTCATAATCTGGTACAAGGCTTATCATTTTGGGTGCAGTTACTTTGGTTACTGGGACTTCGGTCGCTGAAGTCAGTAGGTGAGGATTGTCAGCTTTAACGGGCTCTATTTCGTTATATTTTTGAGGTGAAGCAGACAGTGATTGTATTTCGGTCGGATTTTCCATAAGTTTCTGAATATTGTCTCCAGAGAGGTCAGCAATAATAGACCCTGATTCACAACATTTTTGAAGGGGATCGGATATTGATTGTAAACCAGGAATATTTTCTTTAAATTCATGAATATTGTCTTCTTGACGCTAAAAAAAAATAAAGGTTTTATAGTACGATCCTGCGTATAAGAAAAATGATCGTAACAGGGCTTGGGCTAAAAGCGACTCATTCCAGAATAAGAACTAGGTACCTAGTAGCAACTTGGTGTACCCAAGTACCACGCACGACAAAATAATTCTGTAGTACCAAGCGCTTCAATAATAATTAATAAATACTTACTATGACCTTGTTGACATCATCCTTTATTTCACACGTTGGAACCGTTTCCTCCATTTGAGGTCTTTCGCTTTGTTGCAAATTTGGAATTAAGCTCAAAATTTTTCTGCTTCTCGATGCGTTTTCCATGACTCATTCCTTTCATTAATGATAGCTACCTGGTTAATCGAACAGAGAATCAACTCAAAATACAGCATTGAAATTTTTAAAATAATAAACCATAAAAAGAATCATAAGAGTGTTAGAATTTTGATTTTGAAATTGTTTTAGTGATAAAATGTGTCATGACAAGTTAATTCAAATAAATACTCATATTTTTACAAAGAAAATGAAACAAATCGAACTAAATCTCAAAACAGCAAAAATGTTTATCATCAAATGAATTACTTTTACTTGGTTCAAATAAATCGCTACTATTTTAAAAAATAAAGAGAAATAAATCCAATTTTATACATTTTACATTCAAAATATGAACTATGAAGTCGTTACCTGCTAGTGGTAAAATGAATTATTTGGAATTCTTCCACTCGAACACACGTCTCAGTTTGATCACTGCTGGAGCATCTCTGATTGGTTCGTTTTGTGATTTCGGACGGGATCGACGAGTTAATCAAAAAGAGACGAATGTTCCTTTATCTCGCTCGTATAGCCGTGAATGCAGCGGCTGTTAAACTGTACCTATTCTTTAGGAGCATAGAAATCGTTTTACTACAAAATCGGCGAATCCCAATTTTTTGACTTGATTCACTTTATTATTAAAGGTGCGATGTGTCGGTACTTAATAATAGTTGTAAATCATGTCATGAGCTGCACAGGTCACGGGGACATCACCAGGGTTCAACTTGCTTGCCCTCTGTTATTGTTTTGTTTACTTCGAATAAGTATAAATTATACATGAATATAAAAAATTCTGCCTAGTAATGAAGTTTTTGACTATTCATATGTTGCCATAATTTAATAATAATCAGTCAACATGAGTGCATTAGCTATAGGTTATCTTGAGTATAATTATATTCACACAGCCTACGCAAACAATGGCACAGAATAATTAATAGGTACAATGACCTATTGAGGTACCTACTACATACCTACGTAAAGTTGTTTAGCTTATAAGTGTACACTTATACGCTAAATAACCTTTATATATTATATTTACTATGCACCATGTGATGATGTTGAGATATAGATGTAAGTGATTATAAAACCTGTAATAGTTATTTACTCAGAAATTAAGTTTATTTCTTTTATCGACGTAAATTTAAAAACATTATAATAGTACACTACATTACTACAATAATACACAAATGCCAGTTTGAACCAGTGTATGTGCAGCCAGCTACAAAACGCTAGAATCTCGACGCCGCGCCGTGCTAATCCCAGTACCAGGGCTGCTGTCCCCGGCGGAGTCTGCATAGAGTCGGTGGTGGCGAGTGGTCGAGCGGGCGGCACTCGAGCTGCTCCAGCACGGCGCCGGGCGCACAACGCCACGGGTCGTGCGTGCGGCGCTGCCAGCGAGCCAGCCGCGCTCGCAGCGACCTCTCCACGGCGTCCAGTGACGGCTTCCCTGGAGGGGGCGAACGGGAACTCATCGGAAACTCGGAAGTCTGGACTTAAGAACGCAACTAATAGTATGCTACGGCAACCTTAATTGTTTCACCTTACTTCACCTTCGACACCAGCTCGTCTCATTACCGTAATAACGCTTACCTAATGTCATAAAGTAAACTATGCCCAAAAGTTTTCTTGCGAGCGGAACAATAAACGTTCAGAAGGCCGACGTGCACGTACCGTGCAGGTTTCTCGTCTCCCCGGGGTCCGCGCGCACGTCGTAGAGCTCCCACTCGGGCCGCCAGTAGTACTGCTGCAGCGTCTTGTACCACGGGAGCGGCTGCTTGCTGCGGGTTCGGTTCAAGATGTCCTACAAGAGCGTAAAAGCTGTAGGAGAACAAATACCTTATAGCGTCGACCTCATCTCACGACAGTAAGACGTCTAACCTGGAAGGTGGGCGAAACGTAAAGGTCCTGGTCTATGGGAAAGGGCATCCCGTAGTTAAGGTTGTGGATGAGCTTGTACCGGCGCGTACGTACGGCACGCATCGGGTAGTACATCGTCACCTCGTGGTGAGTCTGTGACGCGAATACCGCATCCTCCTCGGAATATGGAGGCTCTGTGGAAAAACATTGTTTGATGTAAGTGTTCTACTGTTTGAGCAGTTGTGAAAAATGTTCCTAGATGATATTTTTCGTTTCCTATGCATAGCTATTGGATTTTCATCGGAAAGAAAGCAAACCTTTCTCCAAAATCGGCAGCAAGCTTTTCGGTTGATCTGTCTCCCAGGCGTCGATATCATTGCTCATCTCTTTCTCTGGTCTCTTGATGCCGTACCAGTCCAGAACGGTAGGCATGATGTCCAGCAAGCTGGCCATGACCCCCGAGGCCTCGTTCCTCCTGGCCGCGGGCTCCGGGGACACCACGATGAGCGGCTCCCGCATGCCCGGGTCGTACAGGTTGGTGCGCCCCGAGGGGAAGGGAATGCCGTTGTCGGACGTATACACGACCAAGGTATCGTTCGCGTGCCCTGCCGCTTCTATCTCCTTTAAAACTAAAGCCACACCTGAAACGACGGCGCTCATTTCAGTTATTCACCTTGACTTACGAGTGACCGAGGGAGTCAACATCAATAAAAATTTAAATTCAAAATGATTTAAATTATAGATATAGGTAATACCTACCTTGATCAAGTCGTGACATTGTTGTATATTGCGCCGCGACATCTCTTCTCGCAGCTTCCGTATCCTGTAAAGAATTTATTAAAGCGTTATTAGGTACTTAAAATGTTCATGGTCCATAAGAAAAATCTGATCGAAACATTAAGCACTGACTTGCCCTGCACTGAATTAAGTGGGTGTGCATGTACCTGTCAGATTATTTAGCCTTGCCAATAAAAGCGAAATATAGCTAAATAATGCAGCACTTTCAAGTAACGGTGGAATTGGTGGATGAATGCAGAACTTTCAAATTGTAGTTTACCTGCACGTGGTAAGGCAGCTGCACTTCGTCCCATTGGTAGTACCAGGGCTGCCAGTCGGGGATGGAGCCGGCGCCAGGCTCGCCGGACCCGAACCGCTCGCAGAACGGGCCGAGCTCGGGCGCCGTGTGCCCGCACCGGTGCGGGTCGTGGAACCCCACGTACAGGAACCACGGCCTGGCGCAAACATACGCACGTATCCTTCACAACTAGATTGAACATTACCCACGTTGCATAAAAAGCTACAAAAAAATGTCTAGCACAATGTACTTAATATTACATCAGATTTGGCCCATCAGTTACAGTTTTAATATGATAAAATGTAGAAACTGGTTTAAGTAGGTACTTACTTGTGGTTATCCTTGGCCTGGCGTAGGAACTGGCGCGCCAGCAGCTTGATGTGCGTGATGTTGCGGCCCACCTGGTTGACGTGGTTGTTCTCCTCCGTCTGCTCATAGTCGAACCGGTACGCGGCGCTCGGACCCACGTGCTTCTTGCCGATTATACCTACAACATTAGGATTCCGTATTAGTGTACAAGGTACCTACATATTCTGGTCGTTTCCTGTAACAGGTTCCGTAAAGTTCATGATGTAGGTAGCACCCACGTCATCTAATATTTATTTTATAACTGTTTTACTAGAACAGCAGAGGAGAAAGTAGTGAGAACAATCAAGTCAAAACAGTTTCAAACTGTTAAGCAATATAAATGATTTCTTTATATTACCTAACCTAATAAGTCTTTTACTTACGTATAGTTAATTTAGTAGTCTGTGCTTTTACAAGGTGTCATGGTAAGACTTTTATGCATATTTCGTCTCGGTATATAGCTGTTACACAGTCTTGCCGCTTGGTTTGAAGTTTAAGGGTAAGTAGGTACTATTTATTGTGAAACTTTAGGACCTGATCTCACAGTCTAGTAATCATTATTAGACTATGCAGATGCAGGTACCTATCAGGATGACGCGATGCAGAATGCTCGCTCGGCTAATAGGGTACGTGTTGCGCACTGACCCGTGTAGACCTGGTGCTGGCGCAGCAAGGCGGGTAGGCTGGTCACGTCGTCGAAGGAGTTGAAGTGGTGCACGCCCTGGTGCAGGCCATACATTCCATTCTGATGACTCGGCGTGCCCGTCAAAAGCGCAGCGCGACTGCAGCCGGTCAGGAGGATTAACAAGAAAACTTATATTAAAACATCCGATTCAATTTTTAAAAAGTATACTGAGTAAGTTGTTTCACAAAATAAAATATATAAATACCATTAATAGCTAAATAACACTTGATCAAAACAAAAAAAAAATGATAAAAATCAACTTTGAACCAAAAATAATCCTAATCGGTTTTCCGTTTTTTACGGTAGCTACGATGCTACAGATAGATACATACAATAAGTTTAATAACACTGGTAAATATTTACGGTTTAACCACAAAAGATTTAAACAAGCCCTGATATAAGCAAAGTTGATATCGGAGTGCCACTGGAACCTGTCTTCTTCCTAATGACTGTTCGCTTTAGCAATACTCTCAATCGAAGCAGATTTAAAACTGGCAAAATCAATTACAAATACTTACTAGAGGGCTTCTGTAAAGCAAAAAGCGAAAAACATTACATTTGTAAAAAAAATAAACACTTAAGTTTTAAGTCTATACATAGCTTTTCAATTTTCTCCCACCGCGCATTTATATTTTTTCACTACCTATCATAAGTAGGTACGTCGTGTCAAAGTATGTTTAGTAAGATAGATTTATTGGGTAGATCTTGGAAACGAAAGAAAAGGGGCCTCGCTGATGTGAGTTAACCCACGTCTATATTAGTCCACGCTACGCCACTGGCCATGAAACATAATTATAATGGCGGCGGTCGCGTGGTGGCATGGCCGCTCCCTGCTGGATTATTTGTCCCTGTGAGCGTGAGGTGTGAGCAGGTGGAACGTTGCGTACCTAGGCGAACAGCTGCTGACGGAGGTGAAGGCATTGTTGAAGAGAACCCCACGCTGGGCAAGCGCGTCGATGTTGGGCGTCTGACAGATCTTGTTCATGTACGCGCCCAATTCGAAACCACCGTCGTCGGCTGTCAAAAACATAAAAATCCGTAAGGATAATAGTGTTCTGTGCATAAGAGTGAAACATTTTTGCTCCTTTAAATAGGTCCTGCGTACTACCCCGATATTTACACAGAATATATAATAATACTGCATGCTTATATGGTAATGTTGCCTTGCGATTAACAGTTGAGGGAGGTTAACCGTCGGATGCCATCATTAACTGCAGCACAAACAACAATCCAGCGCAGCGAATGACTTCGACCGCCATAGTGTCATACTGAGAGTGAGAACTCCTTACCTAAGTTCATATATACACACCGGCACAATTAGCGGAACACAAAAAAGCAGGATTTTAAAATCTTTTACTTGAGGAACTGGCCAGTTATGATATTTTTTTAATTTATTGTTACTTTTTTCATTCATTTGTTTTATTTTCCCGAACAATGCGTTTTGTCAACTTGTTCGCGTTATAACTACGTAATTGTAATTTTTTTGAAAAATTGCACTTAATGGTTTTTTATAAATTTGTTATTCTATAGGCAATTTTGTTTATTAAAAGCTCTTCATTATGCCTTACTTAACATCACTGGAAATCATTAGGGCTGATGAAATGAGAAGAAATGGCCATATCTACAGATCGATTGCCTCAAGGCTTCGTCGACCAGTATCAACGATTCATCGCAGCATCCAGCGGTACAGATCGTCTAATTCTCTTGTGAGGAGGAGGGGTCAAGGTAGAAAAAGATGTACATCGAGGCGAGATGACAGTTTTTTACAACTTGGGGTTCGTAGGAATACGCGATTAACGGCTGTACAAGCTCGAAATGAACTGGAAGACGTTCGAGGAGTACGAGTAAGTGAGCGCACAGTTCGCAGGAGATTTGAAGAAGTTGGTTTAGGGTCGTATATACCTGCCAAAGGCCCAAAACTTGAGAGACGTCACCGCATAAACCGATTAAGCTATGCGCGAGAACATCGTCATTGGGATTTGAACGAATGGCAGCAGGTTCTCTTTACTGATGAGTGCAGAGTTCTTTTAAAACAGATAGATGGGAGACAACGAATATGGAGACGCAAAGGAGAACGCCACATACAGTCTAATTTTGAACACACAGTGGCTTATGGTGGCGGCTCGATTATGGTTTGGGGAGGGATATGTTTGGGAGCTCGCACGGAGTTAGTGATAGTCACAGGAGGACCATGACAGCAGATCGATACATCAGAGACATTTTAGAAGAACATGTTGTACCATTTGCCCCATTTATTGGTGACGACTTTATTCTAATGCAAGATAATGCTCGTGCTCATAGTGCACAATCGGTACAGGCATATCTGAGCCACGTAGGTATACCGGTGATGCAGTGGCCAGCAAATTCCCCGATATGAATCCGATAGAGCATGTCTGGGACTTGCTAAAAAGAAGGGTAAATCCAGAATGCCACCCTCCAACAATCTGAATGAACTTGGAAACGCATTACTTGAGGAGTGGGAGCGGTTGCGTCAAGAAATCATCGATAACATAATCTGTAACATGCCCAGACGAATGGAAACCGTAATCAGAGCAGGGGGAAACACTCGTTATTAATTTTATGCTTTAATTTTATTGTTACATCATTTAATGCTTACGTTTTTTTTATTTTTTCTGATGGTTCATAATCATCTAAAAATTTCACTTATTTCAAATTTCTTTATTTTTCAATAAAAAATAACGAAGACTTATCAAAGTCGTTGTTGAAAGATGTTAATCAATTTGTTATTTTGTGTCTAATTACATTTTCGTCAAATATATGCGTTATTATCTCTCATAGTCTCACTTTTTTTTCTATTCCGCTAATTGTGCCGGTGTGTATATATTCATATTCATATTTCACATTCATTTATTCTGTGTCCATATGTGCATATTGATCTTACATATATAATAGGTCTTTACCTATGAAATTGCCGTATTGCAGTACAGACTTTTTCAAACAAAAAAAAGTTTTGATTGGCTATGAATTCTAAATTCAAATTAATTTTGTTTTAAAAATATGACATTCTATTTACAATATAAGTCTTTTGTTTATTGATTAGCGTTGTATTTTCATTACATTTCAACATTTTTCCTCATAATGGATACTTTGAAATTTCGTGTAATTATGGAATATGAGTTCCGTCGTGGCACCAACGCGGCACAAACGACACGTAACATCAACGACGTTTTCGGAGAGAACTGTACAAACGAACGTACAACCCGTTATTGGTTTGCTCGGTTTCGTTCTGGGAATTTTGACTTGAAAAATGAACCTCGTGGTCGTCCGGAAACTTTGGTCAACAATGATGAATTAAAGACGATTGTGGAAGCTGATGAATCTCAATCTACAGCTAAGCTGGCAGCAGCTTTTGATGTTAGCATCAAAACAATATTGGTCCATTTGCGACAGATTGGCAAGATAAAAAAGCTTGATAGATGGGTGCCCCACGAACTTAACGATCGCCAGCGCAACGTACGCGTCGAGACTTGCCTTGCGCTGCTTAACAGGCACAGAAATGAAGGAATTTTGAACCGAATTGTTACGTGCGAAGAAAAATGGATTCTTTTTGACAATCGAAAGCGCTCAGCAAGTTGGTTAGATCCTGGTTCGGTACCAAAGCAATGTGCAAAACGAAAAATGACCCCTAGAAAGGTGATGGTTACAGTTTGGTGGTCTAGTGCTAGTGTGATTCATCATAGCTTTTTACAAAAAGGCGAGAGTATTACTGCAGATGTGTACATTGAAGAACTGACCACAATGATGGCGAAACTCGCACGTCTGCAACCAGCTTTGGTCAATCGGTCGTCTCCGTCGCTACTTCACGACAACGCGCGACCCCATACTGCACAACAGACCGTCTCTAAGCTGCATGAGTTGGGTTTGGAAGCTCTCCCTCATCCGCCATACTCACCAGATCTTGCGCCTACCGACTATTACTTTTTCCAAAATTTGGACAACTTTTTAGCGGGAAAAAAATTCAATTCCCGAGAGGCAGTACAAAACGCCTTTGAAGAGTTTGTTGTCTCCCGTCCTGCTGATTTTTTCAAGAAGGGCATCCATAAACTGCCACAGCGTTGGCAAAGATGCATTGATTGCAGGGGTGATTACTTTGAATAAAAGAAATAAATAAGTTCGAAAAAAAAATACTTTAACTTTTTTCAAACAAAACGGCAATTTCATAGGTAAAGACCTAATATATATATATATAGTGGTCTAGTAAGTAAAGTGGTGGCAAGTTTACCAGAAGCTTCTAATGCAGTTTTGGAAGAAAGAACACGAAAAGAAACGTTTCACCATCATTATACCACTTTCCCACACTCATGCCTGTAATCCAGCAATTAATGAATAAAACACCACCAATTTTATGAACTAGCACTGAAAATAACACAAGTTTTGGAAAATAATACAATGCGGTGACGCGATCTTTTTCGTTTTACCGCCTAAACTCCCGTTCCTTGGTTTGAACAACATGGATTATACCGGCTAAATACGCTAATCGCGTGGAGCATGCGTGAAGCCGAAAAATGATTGACTGATGTACGTCAAATTCAAAACGAAAACCAAGGTCGTAGTAGGAGTTTTGGCGGGAAAGCGAAAAAGATTGCGTCACCGAATCATATTATTTTCCAAAACTTGTGTTATTTTCAGTGTTAATGCATAAAATTGGTGGCATTTTATTCGTTAAGTGCTGGATTACAAGCATGAGTGTGGGAAAGTGGTATAATGATGGTGAAACGTTTTTTTTCGTGTTGTTTCCAAAACTCCATAGAAGCTTCTGGTAAAGTTGCCACCACTTTACTAGGAGTATGACTTGACTAGACTAGACTATGACTTGACTCTGATTTGACTTGATGACTTCGACTGTGACCTGACACATTATTTACGTGAAATATCATTAACTTGCTAAATTATCAATTACTTGACACTGGCTAAATACACAAAAGTGTAGAGCCAAAACACAAAAAAAACGTCAAGGTCGTATTATGTTATGATCTTACGACCATGACGAAAACAGTCTGATATTAAATGTTGGAATTTAAAAAAAAAAGAACAAATAAACTGAGGTCATTCAAAAGAATCCGAAAATGGCGGTTAAGAATTTTGATTTTTTGACCATAGTCCGTGTATTTTTGAATTTTAATATGTGAATAGGGTGGGTTATTATCCGTTAAGTGTTCAGTAAAATATCCACCATTTTACTGTGGCATTTAGATGATAAAATCAGATTTTGACATCACATATGCGTACAATAATTCCTTACTTGACATTGGCAGAATTATCACTAAAAAGCGATAGAAAGCCATGCAACGAAGATAAGAAAAAAAAGATAATGTAACCTTGGTATTACATTGTCTTTGTTTTTTACAAGTAAACATAATGTACCTTAACAACAAAGAATAAATATTTTTAATTAATAAAGTACCTTGGTATTACATTATATTACACTAGTTGCGCCCCGCGGTTTCACCCGCGGATAAAAAGTATTTTAATTATTTGCTCATCCCACGGGAAATTTTCACTTTTCCGGGATAAAATGTAGCCTATATGTTAATCCAGCGTATAAGCTATCTTGGTACATCATCTTGGTCATCCATATCCATTCAGCCGTTTGAGCGTGAAGGAGTAACAAACATACACACAGACACACATACAACCCTTCGTCTTTATAATATTAGTATGAAGTGTGATAGTGTGATGTGATGTGATTATTGGTTGGACCCATATATATAATTATTGGTTGGACCCATATATATAATGTACTCTGTGGTTGGACCTTTCTGTTACTAGGCCCATGTGTAATACTTTATACCTTAGTAATAAAAAAAGGAATGTGATTTAGACTACACGACTGAAGTAAAACTTTTTAGTTCCATCTACCGGCCGCTCGGCCGGTTTAACTCACAGACTTCACTGTATAATTTTGTTTAATGTTAATGTCGCCATTTTGTTTATTTTACCGGCACACCAACATAATAATATATTTTTTTACTTTGATAAGTGGACAATGGAGACATAGAGTAGTATAAGTATTGGGGAGATCTACGTCAATCAACTTCAACTGCCGTACGCATTGGATTCAGCTTACTCCCCAAGTCAAGCATGCGTAAAGAAATTTTACTTCAAAAATGTGTCAAATAATAAAACGTAGCGGTTATATTCTCTATGTAACGAGCTAAATGTACAATCAAATTATCAGACAAAATTACTACGTTATCATTCGATAACTTTTTAATTACTTACCAAGGAGTATAAGAACATTTCGCGCCTTGTCTGATAACACAGTTTCAGTAATAAGTAAACACAGTGATAACACGTAAATTAGCCTCGCCGGCACTGATACTCTTGCCATCTCGCTATTACTTTATTCGATCGTTCGTGTCGTTTGACTTGACGTGTCGCAGTGAAGTGAAGTGTTGGCACTTTGCAGAATCTGCCGGCGTTTTAGCCTACTTGTGAAAAACTTTCACTTGGCTCATTTAAATTGTATCTTTTAATTCTTTGTCAATTTCTGGCAATGGCAAACCGGAAAAGCACTTTATACCTGTTTGATGTAGACGGAACACTGACCAAACCCCGGCAGGTAATAACGGAACATTTAAAAACTTTTCTGTTGGAAAAGGTAAGGCCACAAGTGTCCATAGGTCTCGTCAGTGGTTCTGATTATGCGAAAATAGTTGAACAGATGAATGGGGATGATATTGTCGAAAAGTTTGACTATGTTTTCTGTGAGAATGGCTTAGTCCAATACAGGGCTGGCAAGCTTATCAGCTCTGAGAGTATCCTTGGTCATCTAGGAGAACAAACTTTACAAAATGTAATAAACTTTGCACTTGGATACATGTCAAAACTGGAGCTACCAGCAAAGAGAGGAAATTTCATTGAGTTTCGCTCCAGCATGATCAACATTTGCCCCGTGGGACGTTCCTGCAGTCAGGCTGAGAGGGATCAGTTTGTACAGTTTGACCAAAAGAACAATACAAGACAACAGTTTGTAACTGCTCTTCAAGAATCATTTAAAGGTTCTGGTCTTAAATTTGCTTTGGGAGGACAGATTAGTGTTGATGTGTTTCCTATTGGATGGGATAAAACTTATTGCTTGAACCATGTTGCTGAACAAAAGTTTACAGAAATTCACTTTTTTGGTGACAAAACAGATTATGGGGGCAATGATCACGAGATATACAATGACTCCCGGATTAATGGACACAAAGTCAATTCTCCAGATGATACCAAAGAACAATTAGTAAAGTTCCTAAATATTGTATCATAACTACATTCTAAACTATTGTGATAGATGTTTCTTATTTTTAAGTGTACTGTAATATTTGTTGTTCAATTTATTTTATTATATTTTGAATAAACTAAAATGTTAATATGACTGTATAAAATGCAAAGTAACTGACCTGCTAGGCAATCACATAACTTGATTGCAACCATCAAAATCCATACTATCCTGTCAAATCCACTAATTTATATATAGACAGTTTCAATATCCAGTTTGTGTGTATAGTACCTATGGAAATTTTCAAATTCAGAATGAAATCTCCCATTGTATTGCAATCAAAGTTCCATTCCGCCCATGATCCAAGTTCCATTATCACCTAGCTGGTCATTGTAGACATCTTTTTATGTGGTATATTATTATCTTTGATTACACTTCTGCCCTAAGTACTAACTATATATTCCTTTAGATCTTATTCCTGTGGTAAAGTAGGTTAAACCATTATTATTATAAATTTATTATGACTAACAATAGCTCACAAGAATATCAATAATTAATCACATAGAGATTTATTAAACAAGCTTGTAAACAATGTTTCAACATTTATAAAAATATATATCCATGATTTCATCACTTTCGTTATAAATAGTATTTATAATCTTATTGTCTAATGTGCAGCATCTTGCAATATTTACAAGTAAATGTCATATAAAATTTTAATTGCACTTGCTTAGAACTATGGAATTATAATCAACAATAGCTATTGCTACAGAAGTATTGATATTTAGTGAGAGTAATTATTTAGTGTCCCTCATAAATAGGCTTCCTCTTTTCCATGAAAGATATCATCCCTTCCTGTCTGTCTTTGGTAGGAATATTTACTTCATAGCATTTTTGCTCCACTTCATAGCCATCAGTGATGCTCAGTTGGATACCTTCATTGATAGCTTTCTTGGCACAGCGAAGTGCTATCGGTGCATTTGGTATTATTTCTCTGGCTAAATCCAGTGCTTTTACAAATGCTGCATTTTTGTTGCTATTTTGTGGCACAACATGATTGACAATACCTGAAATAAACAAGTATGTATTTATTATAAAGCCAAAATGATTGAATTACAGTTTTGTGTGATTCAATATTTTTATAATGTACTAATTTAATATAAATAAACAGTTGAACATTCCTCATACCACACTTATTACTATTATATTAGGTCTTTACCTATGAAATTGCCGTTTTGTTTGAAAAAAGTTAAAGTATTTTTTTTTCGAACTTATTTATTTCTTTTATTCAAAGTAATCGCCCCTGCAATCAATGCATCTTTGCCAACATTGTGGCAGTTTATTGATGCCCTTCTTGAAAAAATCAGCAGGACGGGAGACAACAAACTCTTCAAAGGCGTTTTGTACTGCCTCTCGGGAATTGAATTTTTTTCCCGCTAAAAAGTTGTCCAAATTTTGGAAAAAGTAATAGTCGGTAGGCGCAAGATCTGATGAGTATGGCGGATGAGGAAGAGCTTCCAAACCCAACTCATGCAGCTTAGAGACGGTCTGTTGTGCAGTATGGGGTCGCGCGTTGTCGTGAAGTAGCAGTGGAGACGACCGATTGACCAAAGCTGGTTGCAGACGTGCGAGTTTCGCTATCATTGTGGTCAGTTCTTCAACAAACACATCTGCAGTAATGCTCTCGCCGTTTTGTAAAAAGCTATGATGAATCACACCAGCACGAGACCACCAAACTGTGACCATCACCTTTCTAGGGGTCATTTTTCGTTTTGCACATTGCTTTGGTACCGAACCAGGATCTAACCAACTTGCTGAGCGCTTTCGATTGTCAAAAAGAATCCATTTTTCGTCGCACGTAACAATTCGGTTCAAAATTCCTTCATTTCTGTGCCTGTTAAGCAGCGCAAGGCAAGTCTCGACGCGTACGTTGCGCTGGCGATCGTTAAGTTCGTGGGGCACCCATCTATCAAGCTTTTTTATCTTGCCAATCTGTCGCAAATGGACCAATATTGTTTTGATGCTAACATCAAAAGCTGCTGTCAGCTCAGCTGTAGATTGAGATTCATCAGCTTCCACAATCGCCTTTAATTCATCATTGTTGACCAAAGTTTCCGGACCACCACGAGGTTCATTTTGGAAGTCAAAATTCCCAGAACGGAACCGAGCAAACCAATAACGGGTTGTACGTTCGTTTGTACAGTTCTCTCCTTAAACGTCGTTGATGTTACGTGTCGTTTGTGCCGCGTTGGTGCCACGACGGAACTCATATTCCATAATTACACGAAATTTCAAAGTATCCATTATGAGGAAAAATGTTGAAATGTAATGAAAATACAACGCTAATCAATAAACAAAAGACTTATATTGTAAATAGAATGTCATATTTTTAAAACAAAATTAATTTGAATTTAGAATTCATAGCCAATCAAAACTTTTTTTTGTTTGAAAAAGTCTGTACTGCAATACGGCAATTTCATAGGTAAAGACCTATTATAATTATTGAAAGAGACCAACCTAATTGTTTAGCTTCACTTCCTCCAACTATTCTAGATGTGAAAATCAGTTCTTTAGCTACATTAAGATGCACAGTTCTGGGCAGCCTCTGGGTGCCACCAGCTCCAGGTATAAGTCCACGTCCTGTTTCCACAAGCCCTAGCTTAGCCGAGTCAGCTGCTATCCTTATGTCACAGGCAAGAGCCAGCTCCAGCCCTCCTCCCACAGCGACTCCATCCACCGCTGCTAGTGTAGGCATTGGTAGATCTTCTATCTCAATGAATGTCCCCCTCAGGCCACGGACAAATCTTGCAACTTCTTCATCTGACATCTGGAACCGTTCTTTCAGGTTAGCTCCTATAAAAAAGTGTGAAATGTGTATGAAATGCAATCTAATTCATAGCAAACTGAAAATAAAAAAGATGTCTGAAGTCATTATCTACCTCACCTGCACAGAAGATCCCAGGAACTAGACTGTGAATTATGATGACAGATAGCTTGGTATCTTCCTTGATAATTTGGTTGACTTCTTTCATCGCATCAAGTAGTTCGGAACCGAGTGCATTTCTATCCTTGGGGCTATTGAGTCCGTAAACTGCGATGCCGCGGTCCGGACCAGTGAGTTTTTGGAATACCACGGGGCCGACATTGTCCGTTTGATGTTGCGCCTGCGTTGCCAAACATCGAGCATTCACCACTTTTCCAGCATAAACACTTAATAATCTATTTAACCTTGGTTTAAAAATCATTATTTAATATTTTAACACAACCTTGGCGTATAGTAATAAAAACCACTTCTGTAGAATAATTAAATATAGATAAAATTAAATGTACATTGTACTTGTATGTACTAATAATAATATAACAATGATAAGTTAATAACGTACATACGGTTTATCAAATCTTATCTTTGTTTAATATTAAAAAAATCACAGATTAGTAATAATATGTACAAAGCTATACGTATTTTATACGGAGTTATTATTTTTTTAATTTTGGCTCCACACTTTTGTGTATTTAGCCAGCAAGTTACAGTTGAAGTCATCAAGTCAAGTTATAGTCTAGTCAAAGTCATACTCCTAGTAAAGTGGAGGCAACTTGAAGCTTCTATGGAGTTTTGGAAACAACACGAAAAAAAACGTTTCAATATCATTATACCATTTTCCCACACTCACGCCTGTGATCCAGCACTTAACGAATAGAATGCCACCAATTTTATGCACTAACACTGAAAATAACACAAGTTTTGGAAAATAATACAATGCGGTAACGCGCGGTGGTCTACTTCTCGCAGAAGGAGACCACCGCGTGCCACGATTTCTCGCTGTCGAGCATGGCTCTCACCACGCTTGGCAGCAAGAGATCGTGGCCTACTGCCATGGAAAGTGTTTGCCGCTTGGGACCCGCAGCATGTGTGGGGCGCTGTATCCTCCAGCGCCCCACACTCATGGAAGGCAAGATAGCTTATGCACTGGATTAACATATAGGCTACATTTTATCCCAGAAAAGTGAAATTTTCCCGTGGGATTAGCAAATTGTTAAAATACATTTTATTCGCGGGTGCATCCGCGGGGCGCAACTAGTCAGTAATATGGTACGATCAATCGTACTGCGTAACCAAACTTTACTGAAAGTACTGAAACACAATCAATGATACCACACCAGAGCGTGACAGCAAATTATCTCGTTCTAAGATCGGAAACCCACTGAGTACTTCATTTGAAGGAATTATTCTAAATAGTATTCTGTAATTCATTCGTGAACGACACACGGCTAGTGTGGACGATATTGTTCAGCCCGATATTTGAAAACCCTGTACATCAATTCCGAGCTGTTTGATACTTTGCTCGTGCATTCCTGCCTCCTGAGAATAACGATAACGTTACGAATGACATGACAGAGAGACAACAAGTTCATGTGGTTATAATTTTTTTTTTGTACACCATACGTAACCTCAAATCTTACGGTTATTATCTAGACACTAGACAGAGATTACCTCGGGAGAAGTAATAGTATTCTGTGGAGATTACACTATGTTTTGAGGGAACCGGCACAGAACAGAATTCACTCTATTTTATTTACATAGGTCAATCGGGCCAGTTTATGGGAACCAGTTACCAAAGAAGAGAAACTTATCATTCATAATGGCTCACGAGCCTTACATCGTAGAACTTGACGCAGATGTGAACACTACACTCAAAGTGTTTTTATTTAAAAACATTCAGCATATTGAAGAAATTAAAAGCAACGTCATCAAAGGCGTGTGGAAGTGCGCAGTTGTAAAACCTAGCTTAATCGTAGACCCATTCCAGCTGGCGGTGGCAGCAAACAGGGCTGCACTAGCTGAAAAATACGGCTCGATGGTGACACGAACCGTTTTTGCAGAGATTCTATTCAACTTATCACTCTCCAAAAATATAACTCAAAGTCTGAGCAAGTTTGGCATAGAAATGGATAGAGAAATTTTGATTTGCTTTCTGGTAACACCCGATAATGATTACAGTAAAGATATCATTCCTCAAATAATTGGAGACTTTTGCCCGATAAACGAACTCAGCAATTTTACCAATTTGAAAGAGTTGAAGCAGTTGTACAAGATTAACAACTTGCAATGTAAAACTGAAATCCTTGACTTAGTTGTAAATAAAATGGTTACTAAAAGTTTCATTTCACATTAGCTATTTGTTTTATTTAAGGTATGAATTAAAATCACAATTTGTTTATTTGCATTTTATTTAACAACAACAATGAATATTATGTAAAATGTACATTTTAATTATATAGTATGTAAAAGCAAAAACCAATCATATTATTGACAAAATGGAATAGTTACATTAACAAACAATTGGCAAAAGTTGTAATTTGTTCATCATGAAAATTTATTATTATTGAATATAAATTATGATATCTGGTAAAGGCACCAAAACATTAATTAATATGCTGTGAAAGAAATCCTTGAAATATTTCATTTATTAAAAAAGAATAAATTCAATGACTTCAAATTATTTATGTATTTATTAAGTTTACTCAATGTTTTTAAATTTACATTTTTATTGTTACATATTTTGTTCAATTAGTATGCCCTAATTTGACTATAAATAAATGCTGGTTTCACCGCTTTAAACCTATAGCTAGCTACCGGGCAATTTGCATCTGAAATCAATAGGATCACTAAATATATTATAAAGTGCCTACTTAGTTTACATGCATATCATGTTGTTGAACTAAACTTTTTTATATTAAAATTAAAATGGCATCTAAGTAATCATAATAATAACTATTGTCTTAGGAACTGTCTGTAACTTACTAATCACAAATATAAATTCACTGAATAACCAACAAAAAAAAAACTCTTAGACAACAATAATATGAAATGTATATTAGTGTTCCTCAGCAAAGTAATGTAAGCAATAATGAACTAGGTGACAATGTTAATGAAGCATAGATAATGACAATGTGTAGCACCCCTATGAACACTTAATTATGTGAATCATGCCGCATCCCCGTGAAGCGTCTCACGGAAACATTATAATGCAGGTAGTAGCAGCAGGCACAATCAAACTTAAAGCTATATATGCAGACATCTCGACTCAAGTAAAATATATTTATTTTGTGGCAGTGGCTTTTGTTTAAGAATAACTTACGTTATAAGGAGTTAAGTATGCTCTATAAAGCTACACTTAAGCAATTTTTGTTTATTAAATTCGCCTGGGAAATATCATAAATAAGATTTTTTTAAAGATGTTTAGTTTTGTTCGATGTATTTCACAAGCGCCGATACTGACTGCTCCTACAAAACTAAACACAAGTACAAAACGACCTACACTTTACATACAATTTAATGACAGGTATTATATTGCATTTGTGGCATGTAAGGTATAATTATTTGTATTACAATTACTATCTAGTGTGTTACTTATTTACAAAGTAGAAACCTTAAAGCATACATTTGTGAATATTATTTGACTATATTGCTCGCAATAAGACTTGTATTCACTTTGTTACGTGGACCATACTCCTAATGCAGACCCAATATGATATAAAAAATTAATAAGTAGACTGACTAATTTAATATTTACGTATATAAACGTAGCTTACATTGTTGTTCTGGCTTAAAAGCAGTGCATGATTTTGTCAACATCTCCCGCCCGCCTAGCAGCGACCAGCCGTCTTGGCTTTACATAATTCGTTTCATTCTAATTTATGATCTAGCCGAAGTTTCAACAAACTACCGTCGCACGTTTATACCAGTGCGCCACGGCATTTGAGCGAATCGAAAGTATAATATCGGGAATCGGAATAATGTAACACCACACGTGTGTTTCTCCGGCTGCAGCTCGAAGGTTCGCGACCGGTCCCCGGAGGGTTCATTAAACAAAGGCAGTACTGTACTGTTGAAATGAATGATCACATAAATGGTGGTATCGGGGAGAGTAACGGTATGTACAGTGCGAGATGGGCACTCGCGGCGGGCGGCTCGCGGCTCGCGGCTCGCGGCTCGCGGCTTGCGGCTCGCGGCTAGTGGAAGTGCGCGAGGCTGTAGAGCGAGGGTCACCGGCGCGGCTCCGCCACGTACACCGACACGGACGCATCCTTCGACCCCACGCCCAGCGCACATCTGTCCGCCACACAACAATTACAATAAATAAATCGTTGCACCCAGTATGAGTTTGTAGTTAGAGCATCAATGGGATTAGCTGGTAAGGTCTACTCGATTCACAAAAATTTCAATAACTTTGTAATAACACAGATCATGTAATCTTCTCGAAAGCCTCCGTGGTGTGGTGGTTGAGCAGGTCGGCTCATAACCCGGAGGCGTAGGGTTCGATTTCCGCGGCAGGACAAGTATTTGTGTACAGAAAAAAAAAGCGTAAAAGGTCTTCGTAGTTCTTAGATCCCTAGACACAAGGAATCCTAGTTAGGGTCCAGCATCTACGTACGTGATCATTGGGCGTTATTATTATTATTCCCTAATTGATCAAAGTAAAGAGTAAACGGTTAAGAATTAGCCGTGCTGTGGTCTAGTTGAGAGTAGTGTAACGCGTGCCGGAGGGGTACCTGAGCGGATGGAAGGCGAGGCAGGAGACGGGCCCGATGCGCGCGCCCATGAACCCCTCGTGGAACTTGATCGTGTTGAGGTGCGCGCCCTTCAGGTCGTAGATGCTGATGGACTGGTTCACGGAGCCGCTGCGCACATGCAACAAGACGCGCGTGGTTAGGTCCACTGTAAAGTTCTTCCTCTTTACAGCTGTAATCGAAGCTTCCGATCGGAGTTTTCTGTTCTGCATTGTGCCGGATTGCTTGCACCAGTAGTGAGAAAGAGAACTGCTTTTTTTCAAACTCATATTGTAATAGGCTCGTTATATATTATTTGACAATAAGCACTTTGTAATTTTTAAATGCTTAGTGAAATAGCTCAATTTTAAGTACCTAATATAATTTTGAGTCGTAAAAGTGCTAAAAATAGGCTATTTGCAATAAATGTTTTGAGTTAGTGTGTGGCGGGTACTTGCCAGGCGAGCAGGCTGGCGCGCGGGTGCACGGCGGCGGCGGCCAGCGGGCCCGGCGCGCGCACCGACCACGTCACCTGCAGCTTGCGGGTGTCGTAGGCGCGCACCTCGCCGTCCACCCTGCACACGACACTGCGCGTTATCGGCCCCGCTAACGGTATACAATACAATGCGCTCCGCAGTTACCTTCGCAATAGAACGTACGCGATGCGCGTTCTATTGCGCCTGCATTATAATTGGTTATTTACACCAAGATATATGTATAGTATAAAAATGAGAATTACGTATACAGTTGGCGGTCCGCGGTTTTATTACTGAAACACCGAATAACCTTTGAATTCGGGTGGATTCGACCAAACGAGAGTAAATTTTATTCTTAGAACTAGCGGCCCGTCCCGGCTTCGCTCGGGTGGACGTTTATTTATTAAACATTTTATAATATACGAAAAACAATGTATCACGCACCGGCGCTATCTACTGTTGGTTTGTCCTGAATTTTTCCTGAATTTTCTTTGCTATAAACCTCGCGGGGCCCGAGACCTTTCCAACGAATGCAAAACCGTGAAAATCGGTTGGTGCGTTCTGGAGTTATAGCGTCAGGAAGGAAAACCCGACTTATTTTTATATAGTAAGAAGATAAATCGCCATTTGTTCGAGAGTAAATCAATTTCACATTTTACCATCTACAATTCTAAGAATAGCAAGTCTATTCGAGTATTATTACTATACTACCGTTTTTGGTGGAATAACAGAGTTATTCCGACAATATTTTAATTTAAAATAGACAAAGATAAAAGAAGACGTCCGACCATGTATTTTGTCATTTACTTTCCTACACTATAATACGACAAAAGCGAGTTGATATGACATAAGCTTGAAAACCGTGTCGTTGTAAAACAACAATTGTTAAATGGGTAATAGATTCGTTCATAATTTATTCCGCTATTCGCATATAGTAATTCTAAGTTTAGAAACTTACGTGTTGCGTGGAAAAACGAAGAATGAATTACTCGAGTATAATATCGTGGAATAGATTTATTCTGGTATAGTTACTCGTGTATAAATCCAAGTTTGGTCGAATCCACCCTTAGTAGTGTAGTGGGATTAAAACGGTATTTTAAGATTTCTGATAATCTAACTTGTAAAAGTGCTAATATTAGCTTAACACACTAATATAATAAAAGTGAAAGCTCGTATGTGTGTATGTTTGTTATTGTTACTCCTTTGCGTTCAAACGTCTGAATGGATTGGGATAAAATTACAAGATAGCTCATACACTGGATTAACATATAGGCTACATTTTATCCCGGAAAATTGAAATGTTCCCCTGGGTGAGCAAGTAATTAAAAGACTTGTTATCCGGGGTTAAAACCGCGGCGCGCAACTAGCTTGGAACAGGGCGGGCGCGGGCGCGGGCGTACCCGACGGCGAGCAGCGCGTGCAGGTCGGGGCGCGCGCGCGCGGCCAGCAGGCGCGCGGGCAGCTGCAGCGCGAACAGCGGGCGCGGCGCGCGCTCGTCCCAGGCGCGCAGCGAGCCGTCGGCGAAGCCGGCCGCCAGCACGTGGCGCGCGCGCGCCAGCGCCGTGGCGGCGGCCGGCGTGTCGGTGGGCACGGCGCCCGCCAGCCGCTCGGCGCGCGCGTCCCACAGCCGCACGCAGCCGGCCGCGCCCGCCACCGCCAGCCACTGGCGCCGCGCGCTCCACGCCACCAGCGTGCCGGCCGGGCCCGCTGCAACCCTCACTATTGTAATCCTTTCCCTACTTTATTTATTGAATTTAAAAATATATTTTATGTAATGACTGAAATAATATATTGAAGACTAAAAAGGGAAAAACCTTTTGAGTTTAGTGATAGTGATATTGAACTATAGTGTAGTGAGTGTTACTCAAAAAGACTAACGAACAAAGTGTCTTCCCCTTAATGGAGACATCAAGAAAAATGTTAATCGACACATTCTTGCGATTACTTTAGCATTTAAAGTCAAATTTAAATTACTTATTAGCCGTAGTAATAGCTATATTGCAATTTTAATGATATATTTAAGGTACCACATTACCAAAAGAAAAAAAATGTAATGACTCAATATTCTGACTATTATGTACCAAATAATAGAGCAATAAAAAGATACCAAACTAACCGATTTCCGTTTGCAGCGTGATATCACTGATGAAGAACAAGTATCTGCGCTGTTTATTTTCTGACAAACACTTGTCCTGCAGCGGGAATCGAACCCGCCGCCTCCGGTTTATGAGCCAATCTGCTCAACCACCACACAACAGAGGCCGTTAAACTTTAATACCTCATTTAACCCCATCGGAGATTGAATTTTCAAAAGCCTGCGTATGTAGGAATGTGAAGTGAACAATTACATCGCGATTCATGTTACGTATGAAGTAATGGTATAACCCGTGCCAACTCACTACCCGATAGACACCCACGAGTTCAATGTTTCATCTCACTCCCACCGATACATAAGTCAATGTATTAAAGTGGACAGCAATAGATATAATAACTTTAATAACTTTCGATAAGGGTGTTTTTTATATTTATTACATCCAAACTGTTTATTAATAATTTAGATGTTTGTTTTTAATTGTAAACGATATACTTTCAGATTGACCCCGAAAATGGAATTAGTTTCATTTATAAATCAAAGTATAACTGGAAAAAATGTCATCCAAATATCAGTACTTCTTTTTGTTTTTGGTTTGGCTCCACACTTTCGTGTATAGCCAAGTAATTAATACATATATGTGTCAAGTCACAGTCCAAGTCATCAAGTCAAGTCATAATCTAGTCTAGTCTAGTCAACTCATACTCCTAGTAAAGTGGTGGCAACTTTACCAGAAGCTTCTATGGAGTTTTGGAAACAACACGAAAAGACAAAAACAACGTTTCACCATCGTTATACTACTTTCCCACACCAATGTATGTAATCCAGCACTTAAAATGCCACCAATTTTATGCACTAACACTGAAAAAATACAAGTTTTGGAAAATAAAACAATGCGGTGACACGATCTTTTTCCTTTTCCCGCCAAAACTCCCAAATGAGTACTTGTCAGTATGAAACGAAGGCGAGTGAAGCCGGTTGCAAGGATGTAATGATTACGAGCCGGGTAGTACGTCGGCGCGGGCCCGCGGACTCACGGTCGCCGTCGGCCGGGGAGCTCAGGGCCGCCGCCTGCTTGTCTTCCGCCGACGAGAACTGATCCGACACCAGCTGCGCTAGACCTGCGTTAGTTAACCGCTTGTCATCTGTGTTCCACACATATTCTCACTGTCAAATGTTCTTATGTTCTACTTTCAATCGTGAGCAAGATATTTTCAATTCTTAAAAATGTAAAATACAATAAATAGATGTAAAAATAAATGAAGAGGATGCACAATTTGGGCGTTGGTTTCGATAAAAATAAAGAGTTATATAGTTATGTTACAATGTGCCATCGGTAACGGTGGACCACAAGAAACTTTCGTGCAAACGACATAAAGGTCAAAATAGTAATACACTCTTTAATTACTTTAGTTTATTTATGAAGCGTTTAGTTTCATTAAATTGAGCTCAAATAGTGTGCAGCTTTCAAGGTTAGTGATTAGCAGATCTACCGCAACTTAAAATGGATGGCGAGCAATGGAAGCACGGTGCGAGGGTGAAATGAAAAAGCTTCTAGGTAGCACGGGCGCGCACTGACTGTATAGGGGCTGCGCGGGCGGCGGGCGGTAGTCGGGCGCGCGGCGCACGTCGAGCGCGCGCCAGGCGGCGCGCAGCGCGGGCTCGCCGAGCGCGCGGAACACGGCCACGTGCCCGCAGTGCGAGGCGGCCGCCAGCATGCCGCCCGCGTGCGCGTGCGCGTCCACGTACGCCAGCGACGTGATGCGGCCCCACTCGCGCCGCCACGCGCCGCCGCACACCTTGGCGCCGCTGCCCCACTCCCACACGCCGAAGTTGTCCTGCGGGCCGGGGCGCCGTTAGCTCTCCCCGGGCGGAGGGGACCCGCGCCCCGTGCGGCGCCTACCTTGGAGGCGACGGCGGCGTGCTGCTCGTACGGGTGGAACTCCACGACGCCGGCGGGCAGCGGGCAGCGCGCCTGGAACGCCTGCGTCTCCAGCCGCGCCACCCGCGTCGTGCGCAGCTCTGCGGGAGCACACGTTGCATTGCACAATAAGCTATGCTTTAACACATTAAGTACTAATCATCTTAGCTATCGTTGAATTATTATAAACCTTTTAATAAGGATGTTGAAGCTGTTAAAGAGATTTATTTCCGGAAAAGTTACGTTTTATTTAGCTTTTTTTTTGTTTCCATATAAACATTCTGTTTTGTTCATAAGTTTTTATTGCAAATGTAAACTTCTGTTTATTATTATTAATTAAATAAGTAAAACCTTCGTGACTATTATACCTGTGAGCTTTGACGTGACAGGCTCATCAGAGACCTAGTGCGGGTTGCAAAGCTTCGCAAAGGTACGGTAATAATTATGATCAAAATTATATAATCTCACACAAAGACTAAGTATAATGTACCGAATATGTGTATAATTGAGACGAAATAAATAATTTATTATTATTATCTATAATGACTACTATCAATTTTTTTCATTATATGTGTATGTAAGCGTGAGCGCGGCCCCGCCCGTACGCACGTGCGCCGTCGGCCCGCAGCGCCCGGTTGCGCGCGCGGCGCCAGGCACGCTCGTGGTGCGCGCGGCCCTCGACGTCGCCGTCGGCGGAGGCGTCGCGCGCCAGCTGCGCGCCCGCCCACTCCACGAACTCCGTGCGCACTATCGCCTTCTTCGCGGGGGGGCCCGCAGCGCGCGCGCCCGCGCCGGGGGAGGCGCAGTCCCGCTCGCGGCCGCGCGCCGCCACCGACTCCTCGGACGCGGTGTGCGGCAGGCCGGCCCGCTCGCGCCGGGGACCTGCGCCACCACACTCTATGTGGGGAGTTCGCCCTACTTCATGCAAAAGGATTTATTTTAAATTATTGTCTTTGTAAAATTAATTGTATTCTTGCAAACATCATCATCAACAACAACCTGGAGACGTCCACCGCTGAATGTAGATCTTCTCCACAGAGTGCCACTTTGGGCGACCGCTTGCCTCTTCCATTCATTGGTTCGGCGCAGTTCAAATCCTGGCATCTAGGAACAAAGGAACCATATTCCCCCCACTACGAGGCGGAGTGCGCGCGCTGGTTACCGAGCGTGTGCGCGCGCATGTCGGCGAGCGGGTCGGGCGCCGTGTTGGGCGAGGGCGGCAGGCTGCTGCTGCCGTGCGGCTCCGCCACGCGCCCCACCGAGTCCACCTGGAGCCACACAACACTCGTAAGCATTACCATTATATAGATGAAAAAACAATTGCGCTTTAGACCACACAGATGTAGTAAAACTTTGTTTTTGCTCTGTTGTTAATATCTATTTATTTATTTATATTAGGAAAACTTACAGCCAAATTCACATAAAAGGGTAAGCTTGAGATAAAAGAATCTAGGCCAGTTACAAGTTCTCACTTATAGAAACATTAATTAATACAGAAATAAGCTCGCAGTAGGTCGCTAATAGAGTTAACATGAGACCTATTCAGTAACAAAAAATTCAGATGCCAATTTATGCCTTATGAAACGCACCCGCCAAAGAAAATGTCATAAACATTGTTACTCTTTAAAAGTCATTAAGAAATGAAGATGTTCTCCAGAAGAAAGTATTTTGCTTGTAGTTTGTCCTCGCCAAAAGAACAGAAAGGAGCATCGTCTGCCGAGAGTTAAATGTTGGAGCTCGATGGGTAATTTTGAGAAGTAACGTATAGTTAACGTAATAGTTTGTTTGAATAACGTTCTTTTTCCTTGAAAAAGTAATTGTACAACATTTGTCAACATTGAGGTCTAGATCTAGGTCTAGGAAGAATTTTAATATAATCTGCAAATAAATAGAATTTTGAGTGCAAAAAACAAAAGTTAATGTCATTAATGAAAATGATAAAGAGCAGTGGTCCCAGTAAGGACCCCTGGGGAACTCCAGATGTTATATCAGTCCATTATGATCTAAAACCAATGAGAACAACAGCTTGAGATCGACGTTCTATGTAGGAGGAGTACCATCTAAAAAGATCACAATGTATTCCTGCTGATTGTAATTTAATTAAGAGCAATAACTGATCTAACTTGTGGAACGCTTTGCTATAATCTGTAATATATAATGTCGCCATCTAGAAATTTGTAAATTGTCATTTTACCGGACATACCAACATAATAATAGTAATTCTTAACTTTATTATGTTGACAATAGAGATCTACGTGAATCAACTTCCGTTTGTCTCGCTACGCATTCACCAGCTTACTCCCCAAGTCAAGCGTGCGTAAATAAGTTTAACTTCAAAAACATAGCGGTTACACCGAGTCCGCAGCCGCGACCGACTCGCGAGGATGCTGGTCCGGTCGGGGCCGGCGGCGGCGGCGAGGGTACCTGGTTGGCGATGTAGTTGATGATGTCGTTGGCCATCTGCGAGACCTGCGGGTGCGGCTCGCGCGCCATCGCGCACAGGATGTTCCACAGCTTCATGTAGATGGACCCGAACCCTGCGGAGTAACCCAAGAACGGGGACGTAAAATGCAAAGATCATTACTAGCGATCTGTCTTCCCCGCTTTTGGCCGGGCCGGGACGGATTAAAAGAATGACCAAGTTCGCGAAGGAGACGCAAAGTAAAACGACCGGTCCCAGCCGCTAATTATAATGCGCCAGGCAAAATATATGTAATCCTGCCTTGATTAGACTCACCGATGGCGGGCAGCGGCAGGGCGGGGGCCAGGCGCGCGGCGGGGGCCGGCGCGGCGCGCGCGGCGGGGGGCGCGGGGGCCAGCGCGTCCTGCCCCGGGTCCACGCGCCCGCCGCACGGCAGCTCCCTGCGGCACGCGGGACTGTACCACCGGCCGCACACGGCCACACCTCCCCGTCCCGAACATTGTGCGCCCGAACGTACGAGTACAATATAAACTCTAATATAACCGAGGACAGTGGTTTAACGACGTCGGCGCCCTAATAACAAACGTTCAGGATGACAAGTTCTAACAGGATAATTTTATTTATTTATTGTATTTATTCCTATTAGGAAAACTTACAGCCAGATTAAGCTTATAGTTTTTTTAATACTGTTTTTAGTTTAGATATTAAAATATAACTAGATTTTTTAGTTCCAATGTAATATGCGAGTGCTTAATACAGTAAAATTAAAGGGGCAATGCTGCCAGCATGTTGGGTACGCTACCTACTGGTAGTGGGCTGGAGCATTTGGACTGTCTATAGGTCGCGTCATCGCGACCATTATATTGTTTATTTTTGTAGTTAGTGTAACTATTGGTTAGTATTTAGTAGTAGTTGTTATATTATTCTAGTAGTTAGTTGAAAATAGAGGCATAAAGTTTTATTTTGCCAATATTATTTAGACAACCAACCGCTGTCTTACATATCTTTTTTAATTTCTAAAGTCGATGGATGTTGTATAAATATAGCAATCTCGATTGATAATTGTTGTGTAGTGATGAGTTTGAAGTGAAACTAGTCCCCTGAGTTCCTCCGGCTTATAATCTACAACACACTAAATGTACAAATTAGCAAAATCACCACCGTGGTATATTGCGTTTTTTGCGCCTTAGCTAGATAATATAGACTAGCTAAGGCGTGGGTTCTTGAGTCAGTGGCGAGTGTAGCGTAGATAGATAGAGAACTCTTTATTGTTTCACCAATGAAGTAGAAAATCAGAAATAAATATAATATTTACGAATTAATGTAACAATGGGCGGTCTTATCGCTGTAGTAGCGTAGTGTTTTGTTATCCATTAATCACACTAATATTATAAAGGCGAAAGTTTGTATGTTTGTTACTCCTTCACGTTCAAACAGGTGAATGGATTTGGATAAAATTCGGTACCAAGATATCTTATATACTGGATTAAAATATAGGCTACATTTTATCCCGGAAAAGTGAAATGTTCCCGCGGGATGAGCAAATAAATAAAATACTTTTTATCCGCGGGTGAAACCGCGGGGCGCAACTAGTATTCTAATAAACTAGTGTCTACCGTTTGAGTGTATTAATAACTTCGAACTAGGGACCCAGGACCCTTAGCATTGTATCGACTAGTGGCGGAGTGGGCCCCCGGCGGCCCGCGGCGTACCTGCCGCTGCGGCGCGCGCGCTCCTGGATGTACACGGCGATGAAGGTCTGCTCGAAGATCAGCACCAGCCACTGCAGCGCTGCGCACCGCGCCCATTATATTATATCACTTACTCATACCATCATTCATTACAATCAGAACTTTTGGTAAATGTATTGAAATATATACATATATGTAGACATCTCACACAACGCCATCTAGCCCCAAACTAAGCAAAGCTTGTTTTATGGGAACCAGATAACTGATACAATTACTTAGATACTTTTTGTTTGTAAATACATACATAGAATACAATATAACACCCAGACACAGAACAAACACCTATGTTCATCACATAAATGTTTGTCCTGGGTGGGAATCGAACCCATAACCCACAGTTCAGTAGGCAGGGTTACTACCAACTGAGCTATCGGGCCAGTCAAATAAAATGTCTTTACGCATGGTGAGGCGAACGGAAGTTGATTTACGTAGATCTCCATCGTCAGCATAACAAATTAAAAAATTGTATTATTATGTTGGTTTTCAGTAAAATAATACAAATTTGTAACTTTGTTACGTTGACAATGGAGATCTACGTGAAAAAACTTGAAATTTCCTTTCGTCTCGCATTCCCCAGCTTACTCCCCAAGTGAAGCGTGCGGATAGAAGTTAAGGTTCAATAAAGGAATTTCGGAGGAAAACGAAAAAGATCGCGTCACCACGTTCTATTATTTTCAGTGTTAGTGCATAAAATTGGTGGCATTTTATTTTTTAAGTGTTGGATTACAGGCATGAGTGTGAAAAAGTGGTATAATGATGGTGTCCAAATATAGTCCAAAACTCCATAGAAGCTCCTGGTCAAGTTGTCACCACTTTACTAGGAGTATGATTTGACTTGATGACTTGGACCGTGACTTCGACTTGACACACATATATAATATTAATGAACTTGAGAAATGATCAATAACTTGACACTGGCTAAATCCACATTTGCGTGGAGCCAAAACAAACGATGGCAGAGCGGGCGCGTACCGGCGAGGATCTCGGCGCGCACGAGTGCGCAGCCGTCGGCGGCGAGGCAGTGCGCCAGCTGCACGCCCACCTGCTGGTCCAGCGCGTTGGCGTGCTCCGTGCGCGCGCCGCCCGCCGCCACGAACGCGCCCAGCGCGAACGCGCACGCCGCGCGCACCTGCCAATACATTTGTCAACATTTTATGTACACTCGCTAAAACATTGCCTCTTTTCCCAGATATTGCGACATTCATCATTTTAATACTAGGAACAAAAATAAGTGAGTATCAAGATTCAGACCACAGAAAGTTAATGGTTCATTCGTGGGAAACTGTATACGCTTTTATAACAAGTTGCCTGACGGTATCGAACAATTGTCAATGCGTAAATTTAAATTATTCATACAGTCCAACTTAATGAAAAAAGCCGTGTAAGTAATAAATGATTATGTATCGGACAAAAAGCTTGGCCTGAATATCCCAAGCCCACTGTTATGAAATCTTAGGTACCTTGCCTGTTGCCTGTATCTATAATTTCAGTATCTATTTGTAATGTTTTAGTAAAATAATCACGGTATTTTTCTTGCCCCGGTGTGACGTGGTGTTTACTTTTGTAACATATTCATTATCTCAACTGTAATAAATTATATAAATTGTAAGAGACAGTAGAAAGAAGAAAAAAAATACATGACTGTAAAGTTTCTTGTAGCTTTTTCTTTACAGTTGTAATCGAAGCTTCGGATCGAAGTTTTCTGTTCTACATTGTACTGATTGCTTGCACCGGTAGTGAGAAAGAAAACTGCCTTTTTTTTTCAAACTCATATATTGTAATGGGCTTGCTATATATTATTTGAAAATAAGCACTTTGCAATTTTATATGCTTAGTGAAATAACTTAATTTTAAGTACCTAATATAATTTTGACTTGTAAAAGTACTAAAAATAGCCTATTTGCAATAAATCTTTTGACTTTGAATGAAAACATTGCATTCAAGGTACCAATCTTAACATATAAAAATGAACCTCTATTTCGCTTGGTCATCGCATCACGTGAACGGATGGAAAGGTTTTGCTATTCTTTTTTTGTTATTCTTTTTGTTTATAATTTTCAGGTTCTTATGAAAAAAAAAATTAGAAGCAGAAATTTAGAAAAGCATCACCACTTGGATACAAGAGCTGGACGCAGTTAGTCGCTTTTTTTTTAATTTAATTTTTTATTTTATTATTTTGAATGCCAACGGACCTCGGGCTGCGCGTGCTGCATGAGCGGGTAGAGCTTCTCGTGCGCGAGGTCCCGCACGCCGGCCCAGCGCGCGGCGTCGAACCCGCGCCACAGGCGGCCGAGCGCGATGCACGCCCACTGCGCCAGCGGCGCGCTGCCCTCGTTCAGCTGCTCCAGGCAGATTGATATCATCGAGCCCTGCACAATCACGATACGGTTAATACCAACTTCAAAACGATGTTTTCATTTAAGTTATTTTTAACACCACTAAGAACGGATCGCAGATAAAAAAACGACAACACCGAGGTTACCTGCAGAGCGGCTTCCTGGCCCGGCGGGTAGTTGTCCACTATCCCGGCCAGCACGTACGCGGCCAGCGTCCTGTGCTCGCTCTGCAACAACCATCGACATTCTCTGTACAAACGCTATTTCAATTTTAAAAATAATATATATTTGAGAACATTTCACACAGCGCCATCTAACCACAAACTAAGCAAAGTTTTGTACAATGGGAAATAGATACTCTTTGTTTGTAAATACAAAATCCAGACACAGAACAAACATCGATGTTCACCACACAAATGTTTGTCCTGCGTGGGAATCGAACCCACAACATAACAGTTCAGAATGCAAGGATATTACTATTTTCATCATTTTAAAAGTGCTAAAAATAGCCAATAATGTTTGCAATAGGATCTTTTGACTTTGACTACCAACCGACCCGATCAGTCATTTTAGATTATCCCCAAATGGTGTAGGTGCGACAATAGGATCACCACATCTTCCCGCGAGTGCCATAAAAGCCGGCTGAAGGGAATATCCAGGAAATGGGCAGCAAAATTTTCCTAGGTCTACATTATAGCCTTCCGCGATCACCAAGACGCCAGCCAAGCGTAGTGTTCGGGCCATAAACAAGTCATGGTTCCTGGATAGTTGTAAGCCACTTTTTAGAGCATGCAATATCCTTGCTCTGCCTTGCATGTATATTAGAGACCTTTGTATTTTCACTAAGACTAACCCCGAATTCTTCAAAAAGCGAAGTGATATCATTACTAGACAAAAAAGATCTAAGTTCGCGGACCTGCTGTACCAACCTCCTTGCCGTAAAGAATATCATAAGAAAAACGTATATAACATGTGTATAACTATTTACCTAATGAAATTAAATCTTTAAAAGGAAATATATTTAAAAAACATTTGTGTAACTGGCTTTTAGGCAAATGTTTCTATAGTGTCAAGGAATATGTGACATGTAATAACAAATGTTAATGTAGTAACAAAAATATTTTTTTATATTTGCACGCTTGCTTGCAGGCTGCATGCACGTATCCACTGCTTACTATGTGACCTTGTACCCAAATTAATAGTGTATTCTTGCAAATAAACAAATGATTTGATTTGATTTGTTTATTGCAAGCCCGTCTATGACATGCATCCAAAGTGGCGTTTTATAGAAGAGGCCTATGTCCTGCAGTATATGTCACAATGACAGTGACATCAATAATCAGCAACAAGCTCTTGTCGCACTAGGAAGCTAAGAACAATAAGAATACAGTTTACATGTTCCACACCAAATAATTTTTTATCATATATATCATAATACTACATGTTCAGTGACCGCCTTCCGGTTACCGATGACTAGATGTGCTTCCGTTTGACTATAGTTCTCGTAATGTTACTATCTTAATTCCGCAGGGTACTCACGTCGACGGATGGGTCCTGTAGTACCGAGAGGAAGTACTTGTGTCCTTTTGCATTCACTAAATCAGCTTGACAGCTCTGTGAAAATAAAACAAACAAGAAACCCTTCCGTGGTCTAATATTTCACATGTAAATTGTAAATCAATAATAAACATCTCATTTCTTTAACGAGACATTTAAAGCAAACCTTAGATATATTTTTGTTGGGCACGTGAAAAAAGGGAATCATAGTTATTTAATCATCTCAAAATACATGACTCCAAGACAAGTGAGTACATAGGATACACCCAAAAAAGATAAGAACTTTTTCGTTTGAAAATCTTAAGCAATTAAAGTTTTCTCAACCAGCAATACCACTCGTTCCGAACTACAAGAAAGTTAACTGCAGGAAAATTGTACTAAGCATTATGTTCGCCTTTGTACTTGTTTTATATGTATGTAAAGTATTGATACAGGAAGGGGCGCGGGTGTAGCCACTGACCGGGTCGACGGCGACGATGCGGGCCCAGATGTAGACCATGGAGGCGCGCAGGTTGGGCGCGGAGGCCTGCAGCAGCTTCAGCATGTAGGGGAAGATGCCGACGGCCAGCACCGCGCGCACGGCGGCGGCGCCCAGCGCCAGGTAGCGGCACAGCAGCTGCAGCGCGCGCACGCGGTGCAGCGTGGACAGCAGCACCTGCAGCACCATCGGCAGCTGCGCCGGCGGGCCGCGCGCGGGGGCACCTGCGGCACGGGGCGGGCGCGTGAGGCGGGGCGGCGGCGCGGCGGCGCGGGGGGCGGGCACTCACCGAGCTCGAGCCACACCTGGAAGGCGGTGAGCTGGTCGCGGAAGAAGGGCGAGTGGCGGTACTCGGCGCGCTCGGCCAGCAGCGCGGGCAGCTGCGCCAGCGCCGCGTCCAGCGTGTGCTCCCACGCCGCCCACAGCGGGTGCGCCGCCAGCGACGGCAGCGCGGGCGCCGACACCGGCGTGCAGTTGTACGACCTGCGCGCACGACACCTGTAGCGCTGTACCTGAACTATACTCTCCTGTGATTAGTGTGACTATAATGTCAATGTAAGCTATCAGGTACCCCCAGATCCCCCATTTTAAACCAAGTATCTTTTAGTATAATAATAATAATATGTGTGGACACCTCACACAACGCCATCTAGCCCCAAACTAAGCAAAGCTATGGGAACCAGATAACTGATACAATACTTAGATACTTTTTGTTTGTATACACATACATAGAATACAATATAACACCCAGACACAGAACAAACAAAACTATGTGCATCACACAAATGTTTGTCCTGGGTGGGAATCAAACCCACAACCCACAGTTCAGAAGGCAGGGTTAGTACCAACTATGCTATTGGGCCAGTCATATGCATACACACATACTTTATATTTCTTAGTTCTCACATTCACAAGTATTTTTAGTATATAAGATTAATTTACGTTCTCCTACAATGATTGAATGATGAATGTACTAATAATTTATAAATATCCACAATCCACAAATATTTAGTTTATTAATTTATCATATTTGAGTATCCCAATGCGAAAGGCGCATGTAGACCTCGGACACCACAGACCTCATGATCCGGTCAGCGAGCAGGAAGTTCCTGCAGAGGCTGGCCGTGAGCAGGTCGGCGCGGAACAGTTGCTGGAACAGCTCGGGCGGCAGCGAGCTCCAGGCGATGGTGTCCGTGATGGCCGTGAAGATCCAGTTCAGCTCGCCCAGCATGGTGCGCCGGTCCGTCACTTGTCCAGGGATCCTAGGGGGCGGAGGGGGCTACATGTACTGTGGGTATCTCAACACTGCACGCCGATCTCTCAACTGTTTAATGTTATGCTTTAAAGATAAGGCAGAGTGATACTGAACTGCAAACGGTTACACTGTTGAGAAAGTACTCACTCAGAACCACACAGTAATAACAACCATACAGAATTTTTTTTTGTCTGAGCCAATAGAGTACAGAAGTGCGACTAACTTGTCGATAAGATCGTGCACGTTGGGCGGCGCGATCCTGGTCCTGGTCCGGAGCACGAACCACTTCATGGCCATCTTGACGGGCGTGGTGAGGCAGGCCGTGAACAGGTCGGCCGGCAGCTCCGGGTTCATGGGCAGCGCCTGCCCGCTGGCGCACGCCGCCAGCTGGATGCAGTTCTTGTACGACACCGGCGGCGACGACGGCTCCGACTTGGAGCTCGCTTGGGCCTGGGGAATTACCTGTACTGTTAAGTGGATCCTCATCGTCCATCTACCCCCATCTCCTACCAAGTGAGGCAGTGCAACATGTGCCATTCTGATCGTGCTGCAGAATAATTTGCCTATTTTTACGCCCAGCCGCTTGCCTGAAGCCACCTCTTTTCGGAGGTTAGTTTTGGCGGAATTACTAACTAACCCAGAAATACTGCAGTTATTTCTGGGTATTTGGTGCAGTAACCAAATCTTTCTCTAAGTCAGCTCTTACGACAATGAATAGAGATGGAGCAGTCGTATTCAATAAGGCCAAATCTATACATCACCGCTAAATTTTAGAACGGCGGTATTCGAAAACATTTTGACCTCATCGTAGACAAGAACAATGAAATTTTTTTTGTACAGTGGACGAAAAGTATGTGCTGGGAAAATTGTTATGGAAGTGTTAAGGACCAAGAAGAATGAAATTGGGACGCCTATATCTAGTATAATACTATGTTAGCGATGACGCACATACCTCGTACTCCCGCTCGTGCTGGTCGGCGAACTGCTTGAAGTTGTCGACGATGACGCCCGCGTTGGAGCAGTCGTACACGTAGAGCGAGGGCGCGCCCATCCACGTCTGCAGGTCGTACATCGACAGCGGGATGTACTGCGTGTACGACTGCCGGCGCCACGGGGCGTTTCAATACCGTGTTATAACCACTTCAAAATTGCATTGTCTAAACTGTGATGTACTATTAAAGTATACTGTAAAGGTTGAACGACATCTGTCAGCACGGAATCGCATTCCTTTACGCTCATCTCTTTCTGTCACTCAGCATCGCCACCTCTCAGAATGAGAAAGACTGCGTTAGTCCTATCGCATCGCTTACGCTTCCGTGCGTTATAGCACTTACGCTATCCTTCCCGCTTCAGGAAATAATAAGTCCGAGCGATAAAAAAGTATAGAGCACGAAAAAAAACACGATTCACACACTCCCTGCTCCCGGGGATATAAAATATCTGAATATATTGCATAGATACTATCAGTAGTGTAGTACATATCTATTAGATCGGCAGCTCATAAGTCCACACTTATCCCTGTATGACGTGCCTTCTGCTACGCATTTGGATACGTTCTAGAGATAAGTGTGAACTCGGGAGCTGTTAGACTTCAGTACAGATGGGCAGTACTTAACTATCGAAGTAACTCCATCTGTTTCTGTTATCTTTAATATTATAGAAAGCGTGAGTGTTAGCCGTGTACTAGGTGTGTAGGTATGTGTCGCGGGGGCAGGATTGAGTAAATATAATTCTCTGTAGGTACCTTACGGGAGTCTGATCAAAATGTCCAAAGGTAGCACTAATTGGTATATTTCCCGCACACAACACTCAGTTCTACATTCATAAGTTCAGAAGGACGACACAACAAGAGTAGTAATGAACACCAAGAAAACAACACAAATAAACAAACGATAGATAATGGATAAAAAACAATAATCGACCACAGCGCGTCAATGATTTCTATTGACTGCCTGTGGGGTAGTATCGAGCGGTGCTCGCGCATCGTAGCTAACTTACTATACATTACGCTATTGACGTCACGCGGTGAGTCCACGGATCGCATTGCCATACGACAACCGGCATTTTAGCAAGGTACGGTTTAATGTGTGCTAGGTGTTTGAACGTTTGTATTAATGGAGTGTGGTATGTGATATACTAAATGTAAATAACTAAAATAGGTAAGTGTATGTATATATTTATTTGTAATAATGTTATATGGAATGGGTGTGTGGATGTGCGAATATATAATCGTATGTAATAAATATATATGCATATTATATATAATGTGGGAGGGTTCCCCACAGGTGTAGCTCTGTTATCTTGTTAATTATTCACAATTAAATGGATAAAGAGGCATACTTTTTACCCCGAGGACTACAGTTCAGTAAATGTATCCTATGAATACAGTCTATGCAAAGTCACGGGCAGCAGCTAGCAGCTAATGAAATGTATGGTGCAGTGAGGTTACCCGGTTGAAGACCCAGATCTCCCCCTGCGCCGTGGGCTTGGGTACTCCGTGCCCGTTGTAGTGGAACAGCACGCGCTCGTCCTTCGCGTTGCGCCGCAGAGAACAACACAGCTTCTTCACCTGCAACAACACCATTCAACAGGAAAGTTGACAATCTAGTACTCAGCCCGTTATCAAACTGATATATATTTTTGTTTATGAATGAAGCACGTCACTTGATGTTAAGCGCAACGGCCGGCTGATATATGATACGAAATTAAACTAAGACTTTGACTTTGATTTATGTGGGTATTAATCAATCTTCATTATAAGATACTTGTTCATTAAAGAAAATTACATATTATTACAATTTATATATTTCGTATTATGGGAATTGATTTGTAACATAATGTTATTAATAATAAACTACCTATTGACTTATAAAGTTCTAACTGGCATCGGCAGTTTCCGACTTTTCCGAGTTTGGTAGGACTTTACTGCAAAGTTCGTCTAGGTAGGTACCACCGCTTTGCCAGTTATTCTGCCGCTTGCAGTAGTGCGCGAACACTACTGTGTTTCGGTTTGAAGGGCACTATAGCTAGTGAAACTACCGGGCAATTGAGACTTTATGATCCGATCTCTCGATTGTTTTAGTAAGTATTCTATTGTGTATCTATATAGTTTTAACATAGTGTGATCACAGAAAAGTGTAAAATTAAGTGACAATAGCAATAGTAACTTTTTAAAGAAAATTTGTTAGTTTAACCCCAAGAGGGTAATCACACCGGCCACGAGCGCGTGTCGTGATGTCCGGTGGCCGGTGACATTATCGCGAGGTCGGCGGGGCGCGCCGGTAGGCAGTAGGCAGTAGGCACACCTCGAACACTGCCCGCCCAATTATTATGTTAATTACTAGGCGACCACAGGATGTTTGAGTACTTAAAATAAACACAAATATTAGTCAGGCCACTACAATAAGTGGATACAACATTTTACTATGAAAAATACTTGCTTTTATTTCCCAGAAACATGGCAGAAACACTAAGAGATGAAGTGATGAAAATGCCCAACCATCCAAAGCTAAATGTTCAAGTGCACATTGAGAGAGTGATGAAGTGCAGTCTTGGATGCAGAACCAAGCAGTAGGTTACCTCGTCACTAGTGGGGTCGAGTGACTGCTTGTACCGCGCTCGCGGCTGCCAGCGCTCGTACTGCGTCTGCAGACAGTGCCCGATGGTCTCCAGGGCTTTGCTTTGAGACATGGACTGAGGATCTGAGAACACAAATTTTATGAAATAGTCACCAAGTTGATGTGTTGTTTGTTTGATTGTTTGGCTTACAGGCAGAAACAACTGAACTGATTTGGATGCAATTTTAAACATACGAGGTAGCTTACTATAGCGTCAACAGAGTCCGCAGGAGAACCAATCAACTCTATTTTAACGCTTTTACCATTAAGCCTCTGTGGTGTAGTGGTTGAGCCGGTCGGCTCATAACCCGGAGGCGGCGGGTTCGATTCCCGCGGTAGGACAAGTATTTGTGCACAGAAAAAAAAGCGCAAATACTTGTTCCGGGTTTGGCTGTTGTGGGACCATGGTCCTCGTAGTTCCTGGGTCCCTAGCACAGGGAATCCTAGTTAGGGTCCAGGATCTATGTATGTGATCGTTGGGCGTTATTATTATTATTAAAGTACCAAGTCACCAATATAGCTCTTAGAATCCGCAAGTTGGCGAAAAAAGGTTTTCGAGTGGTGATCACGAACCGGAAGACGCAGCGTAGGCCCCCCCATTAGATGGACCTGCGACCTGGATAGAACCGCGGGGAGCCGATGGAGGCAGAAGGAAGGCAACAAGTTGCGCTCCGTTGTTACAAACCGCGCCGACCATTCCACCAGTTAATGAGTTTTTTCAGAAAGTACACGAGTCACATGTTTTTATAATTTTGGCACAGTTCGTTTTCTAGCGTGAATCATAGATTATGATTAGCAATCTATTGTTGTAGTAGTGCAAGTTGCAAGTAGCTATGTGTATGCTATTATCAAAATACTTTCTTACATTTTTATTCCATACTTTGATATAGCTTGTTTTTTTTAATACATTTTAGAGTTATGAATATGAAACATATAATCCAAAGCAATTTAAGAATCTAAACACAGACTTTGAATTCCATTTGATTTGCATCACAATTCACACATCAAAATGAACAAGTGACTGAGTGAAAATGGGATTTCAAAGGCTGACTCATCTGTGTGTGTATTTATCTAAGTATATAGGTACTACTGTTCAGTTTAAATGAAATTAACCTAATCCAGGTAAAAGTTTAGTTTACAGCTGTGCTCTTGCGTTATACTGTTAGGTAAACATCTATTGTACATAACACCATCTTAATGTAGTTTTGGATGAAAAGGAAGAATTTTTCATTAACAGCTTTACAAATACCTACTTCAATATTTTATACTAGCTGCACTCTACAGTTACACCTATGGATTACAAGAATCATGTGATAATTCAGTGTATAAGCTGTCTCTATTCTAAATGTAATTCTTAGCTATTCAGCCATTGCAGTGTGAAGAGGGATCAAGCACAACTGCAGAAAAACTAATGTACTTATAATATTATTAGTGTTTTGAAAGTTGATTCCTTTTAGGACATTTTACACTAACAGTTGCCATCACAAAGTAAAATGACTAAAGGATCATTGTTCTATAAACACGGCATGTTCTTGTATGTGTCAATATTTTTGGCAAGGTAAGTTGTGTACTACTATTACCTGTGATTTTAGTTACATTAATTTTTCAAATTGTATACTACTGTCTACCATTATTAATTTATAATCTATCTCCAATTTTCAGTGTTTCTTTATTATTATTCTATCTACATTAATCTGCATGCCCCTTGGCTTCTTCCAACTTGGAAGAAGCCAAGGGGCATGCAAGGTTGGAAGTTCCAATCATTCATTGCATCCTGTCTTGTGCAATTTTGGCTCAGGTTTTACCAGCAATTGCCTCCATTTCATCTTGCCATCTTTTAAATTATACTCCTCTCTGTGATGAGGTAATTACCTCATGGCAGAGCAGAGTATAATTTAAAAATGATTATTTTGCTCCATTTCTTTCCTTCCCTGTGCCCTATCTCTTATTACTGATAAATGAATATACTATCAAAGTAATGCTTACCAGTCCAGCACTCCAGGCGGGCGCATGGCTGAGTTTTGACCACATCCGGAGGATCCACACCCACATTTAAGCATAGAACTAGCGCCACACAATGTGTTTTGTACTGCAAAAGTATACTATTTGTTACTATATTTGTATAAAGATCAAAACTAAGACAATTTAATAGTTATCAGCATCATATACAGAGAATAATCAATGCAATAAATCTATACATATAAAATTGAAAGTCCTGACTGACTTGTATATCAATGCACAGCCCAAACCGCTGGTCCTAGAGACTTGAAATTTGGAGGGTGTGTTCTTTGTAAAGTGTAGGTATCCACTAAGGGTTTTTCCGAAATGCTACCCCTAAGAGGGTTTCATGGGTGGTTAAATTATCTATGAAAAAAATCTTTTTCGTTTCCTGTAGGCCACACAGGCGAAGCCATGGGCAGATGATAGTTTTATGAATAAAAAGTACAGTTGTGTTGTCATGACTGGGGTCCAACTTATTACAGTAATTGAGATCTTACAGCCCTTATTTAGGATAATTTGAGCCAAAAATTATGGCCTTATGCAAGATTACATTATGTAGGCAAGATTAGAGATTATTTTCTTTATATCTGATACAGTTAAATGGAAGTAGATAGAACAACTAATAAAGAAAGGACCTTTACTTTAAAATATTTGTGCTGCACACTTTCCAAACTCTGTTGCCTGGAGTTATATTTGAGAACTAATAAGCCAAAATTAATTTTTATCTGTCCACAAATGTGTATAAATAGCATAGAGTAAAGTAATTATAACACTTTGTAGCCTGGTATGTCTACTTTGTAGCATATTAATTTGATTACGACATGTTTGTAGTACCCATGCCTGTGGGAAGGGGACAAACAACCTTAAATAAAATAAAGTAAATACTTGTGAACCACAATTGTTTTGATAACATAGAAGTTTCAATGTTATCAATTGATAGTACAATGTGAAAAATCAACATTAAAACTGACCGTTCATTGAATTTATAGATAGATAGAAAATTATTTACTTGCTCTGCACAAGTATCAAATGTAGGTACATAGACGAATTTAATGCTAGGGAGTATTATCTTCCAGTTAACCTGGGTGTAACATGGAAAATTGTGTGGCAGTACAATGCTGCTTAAATATAGTTATTTTTTTTCTATATTATGATACCTACAAATAAATTAAGAAATGGGTAATTACTAAGATACACAGAATTCGGCCTATTTACATAGGTCCTATGTGAAGATGCCCATGTGCGTTTGTTTTTATCGATATATACGCAATTACTACCACACTACGTGCGTAGTTTATAAACCTGAGCCTGTCTCACCTTCTCTTTTACTCTCCATGAATGTTCCACACGCTCGGCACCCTTTATAGGCTCCAAATGCCTCGGTTTATCGAAACTCAAAGGTAAATCCCAATCATCTACGTCGCTAGAGGAATCACTGTCACCCTGACCACTGTTTTTCTCCTCATCTTTGACCGCGAGATAAGGAGGCATTTCTGTCATTTTTACACAACACTTTATCACAAACTCGTCAATTTTACAGCTTTAACGTGCGTGAACACTAAAGAAAAACATTTTCAAAACCTCACAGAATCATGTGCGCGTCCATTTTTCACCACATGGGAATAAACAATACAAATTACGTTCTGTTCTACGTAAGTTCTACCAAAGAGGACTTAATCCCTACGCAAGGTACATAGGTAATACCGCAGAGTAATAAACATTGAACTACACCAGGCCAGGCCAGTCACAAGACTTGTTCCATGTTTGATCTTCGAGCGTTTAACCTTTAAAAGGTTGGTTAAAAGCTCGGAGTGTTTAATTTTTAATACTACAAAAACTGTCATTTCTGGGTAATGGAATGTACTATATATGCTATTACTGACTATATAACTTACTTCATCTCAGCTAGCAATAATCAAGCTAGATTGACAGTCAACCCTGAGAAAAAAACCACAGACTATGTAGGGTTTAATTATAGTCAATTTCTCCTGACACTTTTGCAATAGCAACGTTTTACGTACTGCTCTGTGCCGTCGCATTGAGAAGGCCAGGCACTTTTTTATATGAAAAAAATTATTCCTAATTATAGCTTTACTTTAGCCCTAGCATTTAGATAGTAGAACAGATACTTACTCGGTAACCTAAGTTTTCCCAAGGCTTATAAATTATGTAATAGTTTAAAGTATTTCTATGAGAATTTGATGCAACATTTTGGACAAGGAACCCGACAGTCATGTTTTGGTTTGTTCGAACTTCGGAGTACGGGTTATATTTACAAACGTTACATACTCTTTGCCACAGGCTACAATACAAACGTAACGTGTACCCTATGATTACCTGTTATGATGATGATATCATAGCCTGTATCTAAGTTTTTAGTTATGATGGAGTATGTAGTAATGTATCGTAAAAGCTTAATTATTTATAACACTGAAGATTAGAGAACTTCCTTGCATAAAAGCGTGGTTTGAATTGCACCCTCCAGTGTTTAATAGCTTCAGTAATACACCAATAGTACCAATACTAGATACCTACCCAGATACCAACTCATATTCTTCCGAAGAAATATTGTTACGGTCTTTTTTCCGAATTACATTACAAGATATTTTCTCCTCCATAAATTCCAGAGTTGATACATTATAAATGCATATAGTTAAAGGCATCTACAGGTGTAGAAAATGAAGATTATTGACCTATGGAAATACTCTAAGATGAAAAAGACTTAGGTCCGTATTACGGAATGACGCTCAGTCATCGATCGCTGCTCAAGCAGAGATTTCATTAATTAATTAACAACTTTATGAATGAAATCTCTGCTTCAGGTTCAAAGATATACCCAAGTATCTAATCATAAGTAGTTGAGGCTCCATTATTACTATGTTAGTCTAGTCAACATGTGCCTTTTAGGTCAAAGTTTTTAGCTCGCCTCGGAAAATTACGATCGAGGTGTCATTCGATTCGTCGTCGCATTTAGAAACTTTTTGAAAATTTTGAAGTTTTGTTTGCAAAAATTACAAAAGTTATAAACAATTTAGTAAAAAATAAAAGGGTGGTTTTGTTTTTTGCGAATATCTCAAAAAGTATTCAAAATTTTCGAAATTTGAAAAAAGATCCATAAAGAGGAAGAAATTTCCTAAAAAAAAGTCCTACCTCCCGGAACTCTAGGACCAATATTTATAATTTTTCTAGAGGGTTGAAAATACGGCCGAAAACGGCAACTCTCGCTTGCGTAAGCTCCGCCCACTTTGGACCTTTAATGAATAAATATCATTTAAACTTATTAAATATGAAAATTAAGAAATGAAAAAATTCAGGCACCTATAAGATAGATCAATGAACAATAATCCGGCAATCAAAAATTTTTATCGCGATTTTTCAATTAATTATCCATTGATTAATTAACAATTTTTTGTAGCACGAACATCAACATTGAAAGTACGATAGTTGTTAAACTATTAACCTGGGATTTTTTTCCTTTTATGGAGCTATCATACAAAGGCTATAGAAAAGATTCCCGTTGGAAAAATTGAAAAATTGTTAATTTTCATTTTGTTATTAACAATTTACTTAAGTTTAAAATTATCAACATCGATGAATTTTTTTTTTTATAATAATGCTATTGGTCCGTTTTCTTATGATCAACAAGTAGCTTATGATCATAAGCAGCTTATGATCATAAGCAGCTTATGATCATAAGAAAACGGACCAATAGCATTATTATAAAAAAAAAAAAAATTCAAAGTTTAATCTATGTTGATAATTTTAAACTTAAGTAAATTGTTAATAACAAAATGAAAATTAACAATTTTTCAATTTTTCCAACGGGAATCTTTTCTATAGCCTTTGTATGATAGCTCCATAAAAGGAAAAAAATCCCAGGTTAATAGTTTAACAACTATCGTACTTTCAATGTTGATGTTCGTGCTACAAAAAATTGTTAATTAATCAATGGATAATTAATTGAAAAATCGCGATAAAAATTTTTGATTGCCGGATTATTGTTCATTGATCTATCTTATAGGTGCCTGAATTTTTTCATTTCTTAATTTTCATATTTAATAAGTTTAAATGATATTTATTCATTAAAGGTCCAAAGTGGGCGGAGCTTACGCAAGCGAGAGTTGCCGTTTTCGGCCGTATTTTCAACCCTCTAGAAAAATTATAAATATTGGTCCTAGAGTTCCGGGAGGTAGGACTTTTTTTTAGGAAATTTCTTCCTCTTTATGGATCTTTTTTCAAATTTCGAAAATTTTGAATACTTTTTGAGATATTCGCAAAAAACAAAACCACCCTTTTATTTTTTACTAAATTGTTTATAACTTTTGTAATTTTTGCAAACAAAACTTCAAAATTTTCAAAAAGTTTCTAAATGCGACGACGAATCGAATGACACCTCGATCGTAATTTTCCGAGGCGAGCTAAAAACTTTGACCTAAAAGGCACATGTTGACTAGACTATGTAATAGGGAGAGAATTCTGTGTATGCCCCACTATGTGCTCCATAGAGTAGTATAAGTATTGGGGATGTGCTCTGTATTCAAAGAGCATCTATATAAATTCCTTATAGAGATATTATATTGAAAAGATGACCTCAGCCTTCACGTGGGTCTTGCACAATTCTCATGGGGATTCAATAAACTTCCAAACCTACTTAGAGCATTTTGTTATTATTTATCACATTTGTTCTCAAATAAACTGATGCGTATTCCGTGCTAAACTGTATGCATAATAAAATATTACCATGATTAAAAAGTGTTATAATATGTATTATAATTCAATTGTTAATATTGTTACATATTACAAGGAAAATAATACAAGCCACTTCATTAAAAGCACCAAAGTTATAAATACTTTGTAATTAAAATAGGTACCTACATGATAAAATATGACATTGAAATATACCTAGTTAGTTATAGATTTAATGGTTATACATGGTACTGAAAATATTGGTATATATACAGTTCCTACCTACCTACAGAAATTTTATTGAGCTTTAGTAATTGGGTCACATTTTCACAGCACTGCATACTGTACAGTTTTGACACTGAGTCGCATCAGGCAGGCACTCTATGTGGAAAGAATGTCTGCAGTTGTAAACTATCAGATTGGAAGCATTAGATAAGTCCCTAATTATGATTCGCCCTTGACATATACAGCACATGAACTCATCAGTCACGGAAATTCCCCGCTGCTGGCCTATAATCAGCTTTTCGTGTAATTCAAAGTAATTGTGTAAAGTGATAACTTTGCAAGCTTCTTGTACTGACAGCTGCAAATGGTAATCACACATCATCTTAGCCAGGGCATCTTTCAAGTCCTTTATTTCACACCCTGATTGTATATTCTCTATCAAGATTCGAGGGTCTACATAATTTCCTATTCTTTTAAGAAGCAGTGTCACATACTCTGGCTTATAAATAGTTTGCTGAATAAGGTCATTCCATAATTCCATGTCATTGTGTTCCTGACAGAAGTTGATGGCTTGGTTTATATCTTTCAATTGTTCAATTATAATCTGCAATGCATCTCTTGTATTACCTATTCTACCCAAGAGAAAAACCATTTCAGGGTAAAATGAATTACTCTGGCACACATCTAAAGCATCTTGTATGGGGTAATTATCACTACTTTTTAGAAAAGAAAGCAATTTATCTTTGTCATATTTTGCATACAATTTTACAAGAATGCCATGGTCCCACCCATTGGGTTCAACTTTATTGTATGCATGCAAATACTTGAACAAGAACACTTCATGGCTTGCCAGCTGCTTCTGAACAACCTCCACTGGCACTTTAGCTTTTTTTGTTTCAAGAAGAACTGAAATAGTTTTATCACAGTTTAGCATCATCAAAGCAAGTATTTTGTCATGTATCACATTGTACATGTCATGTTCTTTGATCAGTTTGAATACATCTTCATGTTGTAGTTTCAAATAAGCCGTTAGTGCCTTGTCATATTTCTTTTGATAGCAATAAAGTAAAGCCAGCGCTTCTAAGTAAATATTATTATCAACCTCAGTTGTTAACAAATGTTCCAGAACTTTATTTATGATTACACCAGTGTTATATAGCGTGGGGCTCCAACTTTGTACAATTTTAAAAAATCCTTCAGGGTCCACTTTAAGATATTCATATAGTATCAACTCGTAAATGTGTGCACTCAGAACCTGATCTGGCGACTTTGGTACATAGGGACTGATCGCTCGTAATTGATTGACTTCTGCAAACTTGAGGATCTGATTTTCCCATAGGACTTTATCATTTTTGCATATTCGCGCGCAAAGAATGGCCGCATCATCATAAAGTTTTTCAGATATCATATAATCTAAGTACTGCTGGCCTACAGTTGCCACAGAATTTTTTGTCGTTTTACCACCAATTTCTTCTAAAACAGTAATAGCTTTTTCAAATCTTCCATTTTCTGTTAACCATTTCACCTTATCATCAATATCGGTAGGACTAGCTATTACAATCTCTTTTGGTGATACAATGAAGAACCTGTTTTCTTCAATAAGCATGTCTAAATGATAGTCGTTGCATGAATACTCATCAAACCCTCGAATGTTCAGATGATCTGTTGATAATTCACAGAATTCCCCACAATCTTTATAGTCAGCAACAATCAGAACTGGTCTATGAGGTTTACTAGTTTCTGGATCACATTCTTTGGGTACTCCTAATAATACTAATTGGTCATTGAACGGTCCTAAGCCACTGATGTAGTAGTCGGTTGGGAAAGTATGTATGGGATCTACTAGATACTCAGTGACATCCCGGGTTTGCAGTTCTACTTGGCTTCGTTTTCTTATGACACAGATCCTGACAGTATCGATCCAGCCAATCATTAGCGTTTTGGGAGCCGACCAGAGAAGATTGCATCGATAGTCTTCAATATTCCGGTTAGGGGTCTTTTCCCACTGGATAAGACCAAGTGAGCAGCGCGCGACAAGGTCATAGATGCGCACCCCGACCTCGCTGGCCCACGCCACGAAGCGGTCGTGCAGCGCCATGGCTTGCACATAGCCTTCGCACTCACACAGGACTGTGCTGCGGACTCGGCTTAGAAATGCTTTCTCATATAGTGTCAACTTGTTGTCACCTGAAATAGTTTACAGATAATAAATAATGAGCTAAACTCATGTATGTAGGAATAGGTATTTACTTGGCTAGCATGCTACACCTTCGATGGCATCGTCACTTCCCATCAGGTGAGAGCGTGGTCAAATGCTAGACAAGTTTGAAGTAAAAAAAAAAAAAAAAAAAAAAAATGTATTATATATTTTAACGAGCTTCTGCCCGCAGCTTCGCCCGCGGCTTGGCCTATGGGAAAATAATTCAACCACCCATTTTACCCTCTTAAGGGTGGAATTTCGAAAATCCTTTCTTAGCGGATGCCTACGTCATAACATCTACCTGCATGCCAAATTTCAGCACGATTCGTCCAGTGGTTTGGGCTGAGTGTTGATAGATCACCATGTCAGTCAGTCAGTCAGTCACCTTTGAGTTATATATACTTAGATGTGAGTGAAATAAATGGGAGTGTTATTTTTAAAATTTAATAAAAATAGATTTACTAACAAGGCACTAAAAATCATTCAATTGATATCATATTTAAGCTGAATTATCTAACCTTTTCAATGGTTCCTGACAATTTTTGTAAAATTACAGGTACTATAAACATGTCACAATTCCATTAATGGTAGTAGAGACTGGGTAATCTGGGTATCTGTGTTTAAAGTATACTATTTCAGAAATATTTAAATTTTATAATAATTTTTGAAAAAATGGAGTCTGCTAAACTAAATTTAAAAACTAACATTTATAAACACACATTTAAAATTATTTTACTTTAAAGACATCACAGTTAGTTGTTACCTATAAACAATAGAATTAAAACTACCTGCGCAAGCTTTAAAATAGAAAATGGAAACATATCAAATTGTTTTTTGTGCTTATTAGGTATTTAGCAGACCCCTTGATCATCTGTTACCAAAAATAATCCAAAAACACCTAGTTTGATTTCATCAATAATATTAGGATATTAGGTTAGGTTTGGGGAATCAAACCCACAACTAGCAGTTCAGGAGGCCAAGCCATCAGATTATATTCATTTATTTAAAGATTTTTATAAGCTTTATACAGTTAAGCTAAGTGTATTGTGGAAGGTTTAATGTAGTAGTATAATAGTGTAATATGTATTGATGGAATATAGAGATATAATTTTGTCAGAAGAAATATAAAAACCACAAATAATAAAAAAAAAAAACCACAACAAAACTATTACCCCTTACACATAAATGTTGTATAGTGGAGGAAAAGCTATTTAGTGTTTTGTTTCTCTCTATTGAGTTTAAAATGAGCTAAAATAAAACAAAAGAAAACACTGAGTAGCAATTCCACTGTTATAGAGTGTTTATTAATAAGGGAGTTAGTCTATCATACTAATAAGGGCTAAAAATGTAGCTAGATTTGTAATTTCTACTAGGTGTCTTCTTGTTAAATGTCACACACAATATGTTGAGCTAAGTACCTACAATTTTTATAAACACCTACTTATTAATTCTAGGAATGATAACCTGCATTTGGCTTGGGAGTACTTATTATCCTGTTCTCATACTATTTATTAATAAAGCTGTTGGTTGTCTAAATAAAATAAAATAAATAACAAATAAGAAACACAATTTAGAATACAAGTTCATAACATTTTCTGAATAGCTTACACATAATCTAATGAAGCCCAAAATTGAAGTCATTTATGATCTCATCTGAATCTATGGGTTATAATCAAAATGTATACCATACGAAATAAAAATAAAATAAAATATTGTCATTGTTGTCATGATGTAGTAGTCATCATTCTCATTGTTAATTATTTTATACCAAGTAACATACAAAATACATGTAACCAAATAAAATACCTTTAAAAATCTAGCAACAGTATAGAGTAAATGATTAAGAATATATCTAATAATAACCTGTGACACTATTAAATGTAGTTAGCATTTAAATAGTGGCAGTATCTGTCAGGTGATAGCTATCCTAATATTTTCAGGCCTACACCAAATTTTTGCTATTTTTCATTGTTTAGCCATTGCAAATGCAAATGCAAATTGCCAAATGCATTTTGACCATATTTCACTTCAGAATAATAATTTTGGGGCTGAAGGATTTTAAGGCTGTGCCATAAGGAGCTTTCGAGAATCTACTTCGTATTTAATTATATAGATTACCAGTAAGAAATCTCCTGCCCGTGCCAGCTCTGAAGTAATAAGGGTCCAACACTATTGATTTAACTTTCCTTCCCACATTGAAGTTATGGGTATTTTCATTGGTATATAGTCCATACACTAGCACTTTCCCATCGTCGGAGCAGCTCGCAATGTAATCTCCGTTAAGGTCTACAGAGATCTTATTCACTGCTATGGCGTGAGCCTGGAGCTCTTTACCTTTACCGTCTTGGGTTATCGGCACAGTATTTCCCTCATGGTCTAGAAGGTGTATGACTCCCCATTGGGTTCCTAGGCAGATAAACTTCGTGTGCACACAAATACAACTGACTGCGTCTTTCAGTAGTATGTTTTGTACATCGTTTCCCATTCGATCATACTTCAGTTTGGGCTCTTCGTCTGGAGGCAAGCTTTCGCCGTCCAAATTGTGTACAGCCATGACTGTAAGTTTCAACAGGGAACCAACCACATTATTGATTTGGAAAAGAAAATCTAAAACATTTTTTCTTCTTCAAATCCTTTTTACTTTATTTTCTAGTTTCGCAATTTTACGTTGTTATTATGACACTGTCTGAGTAATGACATTTTATGTGACGTTTGGCAGTTTGAGCATGCAAGTAGCCAGGCTAAAAAAACAATAAGGCTATACTACAGACGGTAATTTCATCAAGTCATCAGTCTAGCAAGCTATTTTCATATAATCAAAAATGGAAGAAAACAATTAGTCTTTTGTTATGTTAAGGTAACATTTCCGTTTCCCTTTAAATATTGGCGCGCAACATTTTCATTTTCATAGAATGAAAAATAAAAAGTGCTTTGCGACGTATGCAGGCACGCACTTCACATCTCGTTTCATAACGTGTGGGGGCAAACATTAGAATAATGGACAATAACACCAATTTCACATTCAATCCGCGACGTTATGAAGATAAATTATCGCCATTTGGTAAAAAAGTTCTGAGTACAATAGTACAGAGATGGAAATCTGGTAAGTGTTGATTACTTGTTGTGAACTTTTAATGTAGCTATTGTAAAAATATCGATCATTTTTATAAGGACCCTTAAGTTTTTTATACATGCGTTTGGGCCCCGCCTGAAATCTAGAAAGTAACCTGCTTACCTATTCAGTCTATCTTTATAGGTGCTTAGGTTCTAATTTTCAGGAAACAAGTAGGATGGTAGAGTTCTATACTTGTTCTGCTATGGACCGGTGAGAGTGGCATATCATGTATCTACTTAGTTCCATCGCACACTCTCATAAAATATGGACAGATGTATGGAAGTAAGTACTCCTTTTCCACGGCGCTCAAGGGGAAGTAATTTAACTTAGCGGAAACCAGCCTCTCATCTTCAAGCCTCACCGCACGTCTGACAACAAATTCCAACACCTCGTTTATTCATATAAAATTAAAACAGATTACCAGATTTCAATAATATCAGACTTGAATATACTTATTTACCTAATAGGATAGATGTTTGTACCTATCGAGTATCGGTAAGAGCATAGGGTGTAAGTTATCTAATATTTTCTGGCTTGTTTTAGATTTGAGTCATGCACGGAACACATTCAAACAACGTTTATCTTCTTCAATCCAAAATCGAAGAGTTTTGCAGTAAGTCATGCTTGTTCGTGGTATATACAGCCTTAAACACTGCATAACATGCGGAATGTTCACGTGTTTTCTCTTATTCTGTCTTTGCATATTTCAAACTCGATACCTACGAAAGTGCTAATAGTGATAGTGATAATGCAGATGCGATGGCGCGCTATATAAGTACAAAATTATAATATGGAACATGGAAAACGTATTAATATAGGCTGCAATGCTTGAACACACCGTATATCACATCATCAGCCGGAAGACGTCCATTGCTGAACAGTGGCCTTACCGCGTAAGTCTGGTGGAGTTGGTAATCGTGTTCTGCCTTGCTCGCACTCGTGGACTAGTTAATTGGCGCGTGCAGGATGGCAGGCGAAGCCGATTTACAGAACAGTTACGCCATATGGGTGCAGGTATCTTCCACTTACGGCACCCACGGGAAGTTTATACATCTGGACCACACGGTATCAATGCAATGCAATTGACTGGCCCGATAGCTCAGTTGGTAGTATCCCTGCCTTCTGAACTGCAGGTCGTGGGTTCGATTCCCACCCAGGACAAACATTTGTGTGATGAACATCGATGTTTGTTCTGTGTCTGGGTGTTTATACTGTATTCTATGTATGTATTTACAAACAAAAAAGTATCTAAGTATTGTATCAGTTATCTGGTTTCCATAGTACAAGCTTTGCTTAGTTTGGGGCTAGATGGCGCTGTGTGAAATGTCCACACATATTTATTTTTATTTTTATTATTATTAATGCTCAATACTTACATATAATTTGACACCCTCTGTGGTGTGGTAGTTAAGCAGATCGGCTCATAACCCAAGGCGGCGGGTTCGATTCCCGCGGCAGGACAAGTATGTACACAGAAAAAAGCGCTAATACTTATTCTGAGTCTGGGTGTTATGGCACCATAATGGTCCTCGTAGTTCCTGTGTACTAGGTACTAGATACAGGAAATCCTAGTAAGGGTCCAGGATATATGTATATCATTATCATTACTATAATCTATTTCATTGCCAATTTAACTATTGAAATCACGAATTTAAAAAGCGCCTTCCACAATGTATAAAAATTAAATTAGTTTTACCCATGTCAGGTGAGTGGAACAACCTTCCGGTATCTTTGTTTCCTGCTACTATGTAACCTGGGCGTCTTCAAGTCAAGAGTGAACATATCTTTTAGGCAAGCATGCACCAATGTAGACTGCGTCATCACTTTCCATCAGTTGAGACTGGTCAAATGCTTTGTTCATGTACAGTTTAAAAAAAATATTACAATATTAGTTTCAGAGACGAAGGAAGCTCTACCGGACTACCACCTCCCTTAATAGAGAAAGAAATTCACAAAACGGCAAACGATTTTTATGACGAAAACTCACCAATCGACTTAAATTTAATAGAAAGAAACTTGCCACAAATTCCAACTCCTTTGGAACTAGTTCAAGCAGTTGATACATCAGATAAAATTACTGGCGTTGACAGTATTAACGTTCCGGCCCATGATTTAATCAATCCAGTAGTAAATGGTTATACAGCTATGAATCTGACTAGAGCTTCTGCTAGCACGGCTGCAGACTTGCCAGCCATCAATAGTACAGTAGATGATAATAAAATTGACGATATTGATTGGAATAATATGTTTGATGCCAAATTATTTCCAGAAGAAATTGTAACAAATGCAGAAGTAGTTTTAAAACAAACTGAGACTCCTGTCCAAAACAATTTCAACATGGAATTTTACAAAGAAATAGTAATAAAAGCTAATAAAACTAAAGCAAATGACCCCCCATTAAATTCAGACAAAGAAACCCCAAAACTAAAACGTAAAAATGAGCCGATTTCGGAATCTATCCAAAAAAAAGTAAAAAAAGTATCTGAAGTGAATAAGAATAGTTTTCGAAAGCAAAAATATACAAAAACTGTTAAAAACTGGCTCGATGTAAATCAAATTAAGTTGGTAGAAAAAGATGAAGTAAGTTACGAAAGCAGTGAACAGTATCATACAACAGTGCAAAATAAAGTTATGTCTGAAAAGGTTAAGAAAAAGTCTAGCAAAAAAATCATACAAGCTCAACTAGCCAACAAAGATGGTATAATGAAGTATGAGAAACCTAAGCTAGAGAAGGCCAAGAAATATGAAAGCGATAACTGCAAAACTGAAGAATCTGCTGAAACCACTAACAAAAACGTGGTTATCAAAACTAAAGCTAAACAAGAACATATTATCAATACAGAAAAGGAAAAATGTAAAGATAAAATGAATAAACCAAAATTCGTATTTCCAATAAAATCACAAATCCCAGTCAAAGACGTGGAGTTCAAAGTTGTAACCATCAATGAAAACAATATCGGGAATCACACAGATACCCTAAGCTGTATTAGGAACGAGGAAATAGTTGCGGTTCTTGTTTACAGGTAATGAATTAGTATTATTGATATCCCCGTAATTCTGTAATTCAGTTAAGGTTGCACTCGACGTACGTCATTATTATGGTTATTACGTGTTACAGTAATGGGTTCTCTCAGTTGAACAATCATCACACCGAAGGCGTCTGTGATCCTGAAGGCTTTATTATTAACATTCATGACGAATTCTTATACTTTCAAGGAAAACATAACAAGTGGGTAAAAAAGTCATACTAGTTTAGAACCAAAATAATTAATTACCCACTCACATTCTGATAAAAATATACATTGCAGAGTAATTCTCCAGGCATTATTGGAGAGCAACAGAATCGTTTGTTATGAAGGAAAAGTTTTACTTATTTATTTCAAATTCAAACTTGATCTGGATATACACAACTTCGAAATGATAGATGCAAAGGTAAATAATAAAAATATATTGCAGAGAAACTTGATGGCTGTCCAAATTTATAAGCACCTGCATAAATTTGTGTGAAGAACTAAGTTTGCTATTCTTCCTAGATAGGTGGAAGTCTTTTAGATCCGGACAGCCCCCCTGAGAATTTCTCCGATCTCCAAAAGCTACTGTCCTTCACTCCACAATATACAATAGCCACAGAATGCGTTCTGCAGAAAACAGCATGGTATGCTACACTTTTAAAAGAATGTGCTTCCAAGCTTGCGAGCTCACTGATGCAGGAAGACAAACTTTGGAACGTTTTTGTGGATATAGAGATGAAATTACTACCAATAATAGCGGGTAAGTATTACAATACATCAGTCCTGTAGCTCGACTGTATTGGTTTAATTTAGGTAAGTACGTTTTACATATGCATTTTAAGGACCGTAAATTTTTTCACAGAAATGGAAAGGCGTGGCATAAGCATAGACTTGCAAAAGCTTAAGTCGATGGAGGAAATTTTGTTGACGAAAATGAAATCAGTGGAGCTGGAGTGTTACAAGGCAGCCGGGAAAACATTTCAGATCAACTCGCACATGCAAGTGAGAGCTCTGATCTACGACGAACTTCGACTCGATGCTAAATGCAATGTTAAGATTAGACAGACCCTTTCCAAAGGAGCTAAATCTACTTCAGAATCAATGGCAAGTTCCCTTTTGAAATTATCATACTCTTTTTCTCTGAATAACTAAACAATAACGTTTTTTGTGTGTACCCAAATAGCTTCGAAGTCTCGTATCAGTACATCCCCTTCCCAAACTGATCTTGGAGTACCGCCATTTACATAAAGCTCATGCGACGTTCGTGGTCGGTATCGCTCAACACGTGAGCGATGGTGTTGTCAGGCCCACTTGGTAAGTCAATAATTCCCTTAAAGGTCATATAAATGTATAGCTGCGTTCTATCACTATTCTACATTTAATTCGTTACGACTTTATGACCTCATACAAATAAAGCTTTATCTCTGAGAACATTCAAAATTTCATCATCTATGTTAGGGTACAGACAGCGGCCGCCACTGGACGAATAGCCTCAAACAATCCAAATCTGCAGGCTATACCTAAAGCACCATTCAGCCTCGTCCTGTTCCCAGAACCACAAGAAGATGCGCGTAAGTTCTCCAGCCGAATATTGTTCATTCTTTGTCGCAACTAAATTGTTTTTGCTTACTTTTATTCATGTAGACTTTATAGCTTACGGGTTGTTACATAACAGGTATTACCACACAACACCTGTCTTTACAAAACCATTTCTTTATGCGTGGGGTACCTGCAGCATTTGACTACAATGCTGATGTTAAAAGGTGACGATATGGTCAAAGAAGGCGTTAAGCAATTGGTTCTTAAGTGAGACTGCCGCAACTCACCTTTAATTTAAGTGCTTGAGGACGTCTTCCTTGTTTCGGGGTGGTAACTGGTAACGTAGCAACTTTGCAAGCCAGCTGACAGAAGCTAATGCTGAGTAGGATCGAATGCCATGAGCACAAGCAACGGTCGCTCACCCCAGCCACCATCGCTTGCACCTAGGGCCCATTTGATCTAGTTACTCTGTAACTTTGTTGCTTATAAAACAAATAAATGTTGATAATACAAACTCACGAGCATGACTTGCATTGCAGAGTACCTGCCACGTTAGATCACATAAAAACGGGGCCTCTAACCGCGATTGAAATGAAGACTTAAAGTGATTAACTACAGTACAAATTGTATTGTAGCGATTTACGTTAGGTCTTCTTTTGAATTACGCTAAGCGGTGATGGTGAGGCCCCAGCGTCCACATTTGCACACGTACAGCGGAGAGCGTTCCGGGCGAGGCGCTGCGGTTCCGGAGCGTGTACAGGAGCCGGGCGGGGTACTCGCTGGTGGCGGCGGACTTCCGGCACCTGGAGTGCCGCGTGTTCGCGCTCGCGGCCGGCGACGCGCGCCTGCAGGCCGCCCTGCGCGCGCCCGACCTGTTCCGCGACCTCGCCGCCACCTGGTGGGCACGCTCGGCGGCTCCACCACCGCCACTCATCTATTGGCAGTTGACCAACTTCCTATTAGAATACGTAGCCAAGTGGAGAGGTTTATTCGGCAAAAATCTTTGAAAAAGCTGGTGGCCATCCTGACAATACCTTTTTTAGATGTGTATTATTACAAAACAATTCTTAAGAACCTATTTATTTACCTAAGTAGGTATGTAAACAAAAATAGAAAACGGGTAAAAATGCCCTATCACCATTAAGTAGGTACCACTAAGCAGAATACTACTATGTAAGGCATCATGCAAAAAGGGCCACCGTGCGGCCTTGTTGAAAACAGCCAAACCAAATAATAGTAACGCCCAATGATCACATAAGTAGATAGATTCTAGCCCATAACTAGGATTCCCTGTGCCTAGGGACCCAGGAACTACGAGGACCGTGGTCCCACAACACCCAGACATAGAACAAGTACGTGCACTTTTTTCTGTGCTCAAATGCTAAATAGAAAAAAACGCAAGTACAACAACTCGGACCAGTGTCCTGTCTCAGGAATCGAGCCAGGACACTTGTCCACCAGCCAGGATATGAACCGACCTGCTCAAACGCCACTACAGAAATGTTCAATTATGCTATACTACGTACGATGAAAACCAAGAAAAAAAAACAATTCCATAAGTTCCTCTCGAGTTTACTTCAGCTAGAGCAGTGGAAAAACTATATTACTTTAACGCACGTCTGTACTTAAGTTTGGCAGCTCCTAAGTTCGCATTTATCCCTTTAAGATATACCCAATGCAATACTTTTGTGTATGGAATATGTGCAAACTTAGGAGCCAGCTTTTGTTAGTAAAAACATAAGTACACCGCTGGGATAGGATATTGGCCACACCGTGAGACAGGCCCGTGTCCGCAGGCTCGGCAAGCCCTCGGGCGAGGTGAGCGCTGCGGACCGCGAGCGCACGAAGCGCATCGTGTACGCCAGCCTGTACGGCGCCGGCGTCCGCAAGCTCATGGACATCCTCCACCTCGGGTACGAGCAGGCGCTCGCCGTCACCGCCAGCTTTAACAGTACGTATGCCTCGTATATCTTATCTTCGCTTTGAACACTTCTGTAGCAATGAAGTCGTTGAATCGTTTATTTCATACATATTTTGAATTAACGGTTTGATTTATGGTAATGTAATTTTTCAAAAGGATTAATTTAAACCTTGATGGATGTGAAACCGCGAGCTTACTTTGTAACGGAGTAATTAGATCTCCTTGGGATAGATAATAATAAATATTACGGTAGACGAGAAACTATTCTGCCGAGGGTACCAAAACTGGTCCCACGATTAAAGTTTCAGCTATAGAAAAATAAGTCTGATGCAGTTTCTCAGAATAATGAACGTTTCTCTACGACTTACGTACCTACTGCGACGCATTCATGCATAACCTTTATATAAAACTTGTAGGTAATTGATCACGATTACCTAATGTTACATGCTGTGTTCACTGATGTTAGGATCGATACTGAATAGTACTGTGCTTTGTTTATGCTACTGTCCTACAGAGTTACGTCCAAGTTGTAAACCGAAGAAATATTTAAAAAAAAAAGGATTGTGCTTTATACCACACAAACACGACTGAAGTAAAACTTTTTTAGCTCCATCTCTTGCCCCTACAGTAACATATGAAACGTAACTCTTTCTAAGAAAGGGTGATATATCTCCCTCTCATCTTCAGTTCGCCTCACCAGCTTATCCCAAAGTCAAGCGTGCGTAAAGAAGTTTAATTTTGTTCAAAGTTTCAATATATTTACATACTTAATTTAATCTGAACAGAGAATCTCAGCAGTTGTTATAGCCAGAATGTATTGGCGTAATCTAAGTGACCATATGAGCCTGTCCCCAGGGACGTTCCCCGCGCTGCAGGCCTTCGGGCGGGCCGTGGCGGCGGCGTGCGCGGCGCGCGGCGGGCGGCTGGCCACGGCCGGCGGCCGCGCGCGCCGCCTGCCGCACATCGCCGGCGCCGGCGCCGCGCGCCGCGCGCAGGCCGAGCGCCAGGCCGTCAACTTCCTCGTACAAGGTGTCGCCGCGCCTGTTTTACTCCACTGACCAACTAACACTGGAAATACCTTCGTTCTATTGTTTATTCTGTCCCACCCATATACACCGCTACGTTTATGTACTCTATGCAGTATGCTTGTGATTCTAGGTTACAAAATTGATGCGATCGATTTGAATTATGGCGAAACAGTTAAATGTTATAGATTAGACCTACCTAACCTTATTTGAGCTAGGATAAACCATACAAAATACACAAAGTAACACCAACTCCTACCAGAAGAAAGGAACGGGAAGGCATGTGGCTATGGTTGATGCCAACACCCATAGTCTGTAGAATCACGGAACCTTGATTGCAATGTAATTAACAAAAGAAATTACGATCCTAATTTGAAAATTTCCATAGTAACTATGTACATACGCTGCGTATTGAAACCGTCAAATGTATGTAAATTTGTATCGGTTGCGTTATGATGCGACACATGCGGTGGTGGGCAGGTGCAGCAGCAGACCTGTGCAAGAAGGCGATGGTGAGCACGGCGGCGCGGCTGCGCGCGCTCCCGGCCGCGGACGCCGCGCTGCTGCTGCAGATACACGACGAGCTCGTCTGGGAGGTCCGCGACCCGCACGTGCCCGCGGCGGCTGGTGAATACTGGCCTACCCTCGCTCTTAGAACCCTTACCCTCGCCAAGTCACTACCTTAGTCATACGTTCATTTCTTACTACCACACAATACATCGTTAATGGAAGGAGACCGTAATTTTGTTTAGTGATTGAGTGACTTTCCCTAATTTGGCATATGGATTTAAAAACGAAAATTGCCATGTTGGCAATATTGAACACGATGAAGGAATAATGGTCATCAACATTTATAAGATGCTACCTTCAAAATAAAAAAAAATTAATAAAATGATGCAAATTGCGAAGTAATCACTTATAATCTTACGTTTTGCTATTTTCCAGCGTTAATAAAAGAAGTGATGGAGGGCTGTGGGTACGAGAGCGGGATGGCGGCTACTCTACCTGTCTCTATCTCCACTGGCAAGAACTGGGGAGAGATGACAGAATACCAGACCAATGTGCCTAGACAATAAACATAAGGAATTGGTTAAAGATTTTGCATTACAATATGTTCCTAAATGGTGTTACGGCAGATTAAATACAATGGATTTAAAAAAATATATATTTATACCTACCTATATAAGTCTAGGTGTTAGAAGACGACGGCAACGGCGTAATAATAAGAGGAATAGTTTTTTTTTATTTATGTAGAGAAAATAAAAAACATCTTTTGTATAATTTTGGGATATTATTGAATTCAAATAAGGAACAAAAATATCACAAAAAAAAAACAAAACGCTCACGTGAATTCACAACAAAAGTAATTTTAAATTATTGTAAGAAATATTATTAGGTACTAAAATTAAAAAAAGCCAACTTCATGATTTAGTTGGAACAACAGTAGATAAAAACTTGTTTATGTGACATGTACACGTTGTATCTGTTTATTTCATAAACATCCACATCATTTTAACAATATTTATTGATATGAAACTAAAAAAAAACCTTAAACCTCCCATTTAAAAACACTATTATTAAATAATGTGCTAAGTATAAAATGTTTTGTCATTTCTCAATGACGAGAACTGTAACAAGTGAAAAATAGACAAAGGTTTTTACCAACAGATTAACTTATAAAATTATTACGAATAATGGGAAACTGTTTCTACATAGAGATCAAAAGCGGCACGATACAGTTCATTTTTAGTTCATCTTAAAATCTTTGATCAAAAAAGTATACAAGTATATTTGTTCATATGTTCTAGTCTCTAACATTATAAATAAATAGGTACCAGTGGAGTGCTTGTTAACTTCTATTATTAAATGAATACAACCTTACTTAAACATAAACGTTAGTTAAAAATCAAAGCTTATATCCTTAAAAAAAGGTGTTCCTAAGAGTGTTGTAAACTTTCTCGTCGCGTACTTGTAACTGAGGGGTTCCATTGTTTATCTCCGAAGATCTTCATCAGATCTTCAGCAAATTTACACGAGACCACTGCGCGGAGATTTCTTAAATTCGGTCCAGATATAAGTGATACATCATAAATACATACAGTTTAACCTAGGACCTCCTACTTTCTTAAAGTAGGATAAAATTGCGCCGTCAACTTCCAAGAATAAACCAGACGACCTTTCAAGCATTCATTAAATTCAATTAACGTTTATAAATGAGACCCAAAATAGGTAAATAGATATATCTTAACAGCGAATTTATAAACATAGTTTCGATGGGAGTACAAAAATGATGATTTAAGAATACAGAAATGAGTTTATATCACAGTACTGGTGGCGAGAGAAAGGGAGTGAGTGATGTATGTCTGCTACCCGCCTGAGAGAACAGCATGCTAGGAGGTTTCCTAATGGTAGAGTTCAGTTACAGATATGATTTACAACACAGGCGAGTTCGACTTATTATTGGTTGCTTGACTTAGGGCGAAAAGTCATCTACCGTATGGATTTGCATCAAGTTATGTTTTACTTATATTACTTTTGTTAATCCCAGGGGAAGGTTACAGTTATTCTTAATATAAAAATTACTTTAAAGGTTACTGGTTATTCTTAATATAAAAATATGCACGAGAAATATATTACATTTATAATTACAAAAGCATTTTTTTGTTTTGATCATTTGATTGCAAACAAATAATAAATAATTTATTAAAAAAGGCTATTTATTGTACAGTCGAAGAATTCAAACCTAATAAACTTTAATCCGGTACACTCGACGTAGACATAGGATATGATATGCTATCTACCTGCTTTTTTAAATAACATCTCGCATCATTTCGTGCCTGCTTACCTACTTAGCGTTGAAGTGGAAAAGTATGATTATTTCAGATACCTTCCTACTATTTACTCATTACTCCGTCGTGGCTCATGAACCGTGACTTATGGTATAAATATAAAACTAATAACGTTTCAATATTGACAACTTAAAACAAAAATGTAAATATAAAAATATTAAAGTCGCCACTTTATTAGTTAATTTATTTATGAAAGCATATTTACTCATTATTTAATCTGACAAATAATCATATTTTCCTGAAAATTTGTATCCAGACTATAATGTAAATTAACCCGATTCATAATGTGATTAAATTAAAATTTACAAAACTTTAATTAATATACAAGGTGGAATTTAATTCGTTCCTTTCCTTTAATGTATGTATTCAGTCCATGCTATAGAACGCTGCCGTATAACTTAATAAAAAAGTACTTAAGAAATAAATCTTAAATCTAGGTATTATCAAATTACTGCAAGTTTAAATTCTAAAGAAAAGCCTTGCGACATTGAAAAAAACAGGTGTTTTATTGCCTACGAAACATTTACAAAGCACTCCTCTGGTGCCCGTGCTGCGTGTACCGTTAAATAGGTATTTCGGCTGTCATGCACCTTGTACGAATATTCTATAGCATGGTCTTAGTACATACATTTAAAGAAAAGTGTGAATTAAATTTCACCGTGTATAGTATGCTAATTTATAATACACTGAACTATTTAATGTATCCTCCACTCTAGTGCAAAGCCTCCACAGAACTCATACATTGGAATATTTGAGACTAACTAAGTAATGACATTGCATTAGGCATGTACTAAAAAATACAAAAAAGTTGTTTAACTTTAATGCCCACCTGTACAAAGTTTGAAAGACCTTAAGTTCGCATTTATTTCTCTAGGATGTACCCAAATGTGTTGCAGTTTTTATCATATCATCATAGAATGAGTGCGAACTTAAGAGCTGTCTGACTTTAGCGCTGGCGTGCATTAGTGTGCAAAGCAAAGTGCAAAGCTATAAGAAAATGAAAGCTTCAATTTTATACAAACATAATACCCGTCCAGCGCATGGCTACAGAATATATAAATAATGTATAGATAATAAATAATAACAGGTACATTTTGTGTTTGAGACTAGTTGTAATAATAAGCTTCCATCTTACGGACTACCTGCTGGTTTGTGCACTTGGATATCAGACTTTTTGAGGGAACGATCGCTTAGAGTAGTTCTTGATGGCTGCTCTTCCGATCAATTAGCTATTAATGCTGGTGTACCTCAGGGGTCAGTTCTTTCAGCAACACTATTCTTACTCCACATCAATGATCTGCTAAAGCCCGGTACCTTTGGGTATGCAGATGATAGTACTGTTGTTGAAAGATACACATCCAGTGCCCGAGCCAGTGGTGACGACGTCCGGATTGAGAGAGAGGCTATGGTTGAGCGCATGAACCTGGCTTTGAAAGCCGTGTCCGATTGGGGCGATGCTAACTTGGTTAGGTTCAATGCTGCAAAAACACAGGCGTGTTTATTCACTGCTAAAAAGAGCCCACTCCATCGGGCTCCTTCATTCCGTGGTGTATCTGTAAGTTTAGGAAACCATCTTGAGCTTTTGGGTGTTGATCTCACGTCAAACCTAAACTTTGGATCCTACATCGAGTCCAAAGCCAAAGTAGCTTCAAAAAAACTCAGCGTATTGTCCAAGGTAAGGCGGTACTTCACACCTGGACAGCTTCTTAATCTGTATCAAGCACAGGTCCGATCGTGTATGGAGTACTGCTGCCACCTATGGGACGGGTCTGCCAAGTACCAGCTTGAGGCTCTGGACTCGATCGAACGGCGTGCCAAAAGGCTCATTGACGACGACACTTTGGTTGGTGAAAGGCTCCAGAGCCTTGCACATCGACGTAAGGTGGCAAGTCTGTCGGTTTTTTACAGATTACACCACGGTGAATGCGCTCAAGAACTGCATGATCTAATTCTCCCATCACCATTCCACTACCGGACCACTAGACGCTCGGCTAAGCGCCATCCTTTTGTGGTCGAAATACCACCCATTCGTACCAAGCGATTTGACTCAAAGTTCTTAATTAGAACGGCTAAGGAATGGAATGCCCTGCCAGCGTCTGTGTTTCCGGCGAAATATGACCCGGGCGTGTTCAAGAGAAGAGTGAATAGGTATTTACTTGGCTAGCATGCTACACCTTCGATCGCATCGTCACTTCCCATCAGGTGAGAGCGTGGTCAAATGCTAGACAAGTTTGAAGTAAAAAAAAAAAAAAAAAAAAAAAAGTTGTAAAATAGCGTTAGACGCGATTTTAGCGTTACTACGACAAACACCCTGTAGGCTACAGGTATTTATCCGATTGCGAGGTAAACAAGTGGATTATTTATTACAGTTTGAGCATGAACTATTTTAAATGAGTTCTTATACAACCGTGTTAGTTGAAAAATTATCTTACTAAAATAAAGGTTCTTAACACATCATACAACTGTTGAAACTCAATTATGTCTAAAAATAATTATGTTTTGAATCATAAGTTTCAAAAAGTATGACAGCTCCTAACGATACAAAACTAATAAAATGCAGTTCGCACTTATCCCTCTGACGTACCTACTGCAGCGCGGTTCGGTGCGTCCTAGGGAAACAGAAACGTTAAGAGCTGTCAAACTTAAGCAGACGGGCGTAAGTACATATATTCTATTCATTATCTATTAACTTCATAATTGTTCGATTTAAAATCTTTGAGTTAACCAGATCAATACATAAAACCTACAGCTTACATTTTTCAATAAAAAAAACCGTTGACGGTTAAAAACGTCAATAACCGACTTTCACCACCAGCTTACTCTCCAAGTAAAGCGTGCGTAAAGAAGTTTTACTTCAAAAATACATTTAGTACATTAATCGCTGCTCAAGCAGAGATTTCATTCACCAATTGATCACTTTATGAATGAAATCTCTGCTTGAGCACCGATCGATGAGTGAGCATCGTTCTGTAATACGGAGCTAGGTGAGGTGCCGCCCCGGGGTCACAAGGAGACGGCGATGCTGGTGTAGAGGCGGTGGTGCGCGACGCGGCGGGCGCGGTAGAGCAGCGCGGCGTACCCGTCGGCGGCGGCGCGGCGGCCGTCGTCCCCGGCGGCGTAGCGGCGCGCGTTGCCCGCCAGCACTCGCAGCACGCCCGGGTTGGCGGGCTCGGGCCGGTGCACCAGCATCGTGTAGCGGGCCATGCGCCGCGGGTACCTGCGCCGGCCGACGCATCCTATACTATTTGACTACTATTTTTTGAAGTAAAACTTCTTTACGCAAGCTTGACTTGGGGAGTAAGCTGGCGAATGCGAGGCGAATGGAAGTTGAAGTTGGTTCACGTAGATCTCCATTGTCAATATAACAAAGTTATACCAGCCGATAGATGGAGCTAAACTAAAGAAGTTTTACTTCAGGCGTGTGGTCTAAAGCACACTCGTTTTTATATCTTAAAGAATTTTAAAAAATTATGTATTCAAATTTTTAGTAAAACCGGTAATGGATGAGAAATAGGCTTTTAAAATTTCTGGAGGGGCATTGCCTGTCCCTTTCTCGCAAGACAAAGATCGTGCGGAGCTTCCTCGCAGCTACTATGAAGGCATAATAATTACTGATGTCACATGCAAAGTGATTGTAGAGAGGTACCAGCAATTTTTTTTTACAATGTATTTATTGTCTTTTTCGTTTTATCCTGTTTTTTTTGGATGAAAAATATTGTATCGTTATTTTTGGGAGTTTTATTCGATAGATTATTCGTAAGTCAATATTGGTGTCGATTCTGTGTCGCATACTCTAAAGCTAAAGGAAATTAACATATTTCCGTCTTTTTCATTTCCCCTTAATCAGAAGAGTACCGCCATACTTTGAGTTTACTTTAGGTTTAGAGAATGCGACACAGAATCGACACCATTGATATCAAACCGCGAGATATATGTACAAATAAATAAATTATCTGTAACTGGCATAATTTTACAATATGCATACCTCCAAACACTAAGTCCATGTGCATCTATCTTGGCGAAGAAATCGTCATCCTCCCCTCCCCACCGCTGGTACCTGTTGGAGAACCCGTTGACCGCCAGGTAGTGGTCCGCGCGGATGGCGAGCGCCCCGCCCACGAGGTACGAGTACGGCAGCACGAATCTGAACTTATCGATGCTGGCGCTCATGTGCCGCGGTTGCTTGGTGCACGCGTACAGGTTGCTGTCGTCCAAGGGCAGCAGGTCCACGTCGTGGAGGATCAGGCACGGGAACTTGTCGTCGATGGCCTTCTTGGCCCCGATATTATACAGCATGCCCTTATTCCAAGGGTTTTCATCTTGCTGCTCTACTATATATATTCTGCAATTTGAAACAAGTTCCCAATGACCAATTGGTATTATTCTAGGAGTTCTTGTGTACTCGGTATATTAGCTACGAAGCTACAATTACATCGGCACGGCTACACGCACACTACCTACACACTACCACACGCACCTGCATAAATGCTCGAAGGTACCTATCATATAGATACATGGCATGATACAAATTCCAATAAGAGCAGTAATCTTTCCCCTACTTATCAAATACTCCATGGTACTACTCTCTAAGATGCGCCTGTAAACTTTTTGTCGAACTTGGAGCTTTAGAACAAGTATTATATTTGAATGTTACTTACTTGTAGTGTATATTTTGTCTTCTCAGAAAGTTATGCATGTACGGTAGAAATACATCCAATTGTTTTTGTCTATTTCTATAGGTGACTACAATAGCAACACTAAACGCAGGGTTACAGTTTTCTGGAACATAAGTACCGTTGGCAATACCGCTGGGTAAAAAGTCATCATAATTCTTAGGAACCTCCCAGCTGTTCATGGTTTTTGTGCTACTTAATATTTCATCATATTTACATTCTACATTCGATTTCTTTACTAGATTGGGGTTGGTTTCCCAGTAAAGTTCATTTTTGAGACTTTCTTCAGGTATATGGGGGTAGTCGAACTGGGGGAAGTTAGAGGATACCAATGTTATGATCACTTGGAGGATCACAACACAGAACATACATGTTATTATCCGAAGCTGCAGTATCCTGGAAAAGTGCAAATGTTACATTAAAATAAAGTAATAATTATGATAATAATAGGTACCTATGAAATGGCCGTATTGCAGTACAGACTTTTTCAAACAAAAAAAAGTTTTGATTGGCTATGAATTCTAAATTCAAATTAATTTTGTTTTAAAAATATGACATTCTATTTACAATATAAGTCTTTTGATTATTGATTAGCGTTGTATTTTCATTACATTTTAACATTTTTCCTCATAATGGATACTTTGAAATTTCGTGTAATTATGGAATATGAGTTCCGTCGTGGCACCAACGCGGCACAAACGACACGTAACATCAACGACGTTTACGGAGAGAACTGTACAAACGAACGTACAACCCGTTATTGGTTTGCTCGGTTCCGTTCTGGGAATTTTGACTTGAAAAATGAACCTCGTGGTCGTCCGGAAACTTTGGTCAACAATGATGAATTAAAGGCGATTGTGGAAGCTGATGAATCTCAATCTACAGATGAGCTGGCAGCAGCTTTTGATGTTAGCATCAAAACAATATTGGTCCATTTGCGACAGATTGGCAAGGTAAAAAAGCTTGATAGATGGGTGCCCCACGAACTTAACGATCGCCAGCGCAACGTACGCGTCGAGACTTGCCTTGCGCTGCTTAACAGGCACAGAAATGAAGGAATTTTGAACCGAATTGTTACGTGCGACGAAAAATGGATTCTTTTTGACAATCGAAAGCACTCAGCAAGTTGGTTAGATCCTGGTTCTGTACCGAAGCAATGTGCAAAACGAAAAATGACCCCTAGAAAGGTGATGGTCACAGTTTGGTGGTCTAGTGCTGGTGTGATTCATCATAGCTTTTTACAAAATGGCGAGAGCATTACTGCAGATGTGTACATTGAAGAACTGACCACAATGATGGCGAAACTCGCACGTCTGCTACCAGCTTTGGTCAATCGGTCGTCTCCACTGCTACTTCACGACAACGCGCGACCCCATACTGCACAACAGACCGTCTCTAAGCTGCATGAGTTGGGTTAGGAAGCTCTCCCTCATCCACCATACTCACCAGATCTTGCGCCTACCGACTATTACTTTTTCCAAAATTTGGACAACTTTTTAGCGGGAAAATAATTCAATTCCCGAGAGGCAGTACAAAACGCCTTTGAAGAGTTTGTTGTCTCCCGTCCAGCTGATTTTTTCAAGAAGGGCATCCATAAACTGCCACAGCGTTGGCAAAGATGCATTGATTGCAGGGGTGATTACTTTGAATAAAAGAAATAAATAAGTTCGAAAAAAAAATACTTTAACTTTTTTCAAACAAAACGGCAATTTCATAGGTAAAGACCTAACTATTGTTATCATGGTCAACAATCAATATTCCAAGTCATGAAACGAACCTGTTGACTTTGTACAAAAATAACACATATTATAACACTACTAGATAGATGTCCCTAATAAGGATCATATTCTGGAAAGTGATAACAACTTAAGGGTGTCCTTAAAGCTATGCCACTAGTGATGTCAAGTTACATTTACAAGTTACAGCAATTTGAATAAATGTTATTTTTAGTTAACAATTAGCTAATAGCAATTTTTTTTACAAAAAGGAGCATTTCACATTTGTTACTTTTATTAGATCGCATGACATCAGTGTGGACTAGTTTCATTGATATCACTATAATAACAATAAATAAAATAAATAAATATGTGTGGACACACAGCGCCATCTAGCCCCAAACTAAGCGAAGCTTGTACTATGGGAACCAGATAACTGATACAATACTTAGATACTTTTTGTTTGTAAATACAAGAATACAATATAACACCGAGACACAGCACAAACATTGATGTCCATCACACAAATGTTTGTCCTGGGTGGGAATGGAACCCGCGAACTGCGGTTCAGTAGGCAGGGATACTAACAACTGAGCTATCGAGCCAGTCAATGATAATTTGAAGTGTTCACTTACCTCCTCCATAAATATTTGAATGATGAACATTTCATCATTGGTAAATCTTACTGTACTTAATAGACATGTAAGATATGTTTGGTTTTATTCACATTAAACTTATTATTGTATTTCTTTGTTTTTGTTTGTATAAGTATCTCCAATGCTGAAACATAACCAGTTTTATCATTACACTTGCCCCTGCCCTGGCTTTATAGTCTAATAAATATATACTCGTAACTTCCTCCACGTGCTAGCTTTTTCTATCTTTTTCCTACATTCACTTCCCCTTCCTTCTCTTCACCTCTTATGCCTGTGATTTTTTTGTATTTCCAATACTTTAATATAGCCCATTGAATGTTATAAATTACTAAATTACCTTGTTTCAGAGAATTTACCTTGGCTACAGTTTTATTATAAGAAAATACGCAAGCACCTATTGACTAGCTATTAGTTGAAGAACTAACAAAAAAATATTTATTGAAACACCACACACTTAACAAAACATTAAAGCTAAGAGAACAAAACTTTACAAAAGTGTAAAAATGGATGGTCTTATCACTAACAAGTGATCTCTTCCAGGTAACCTTGTATGGAAAGATATAAAAATCATATTTGAATATAAACCATATGAATTTAATTGATCAATTAAGTAGGTATTTTAATTTGTTCCAAATGATTCATGCAATCATATTAACCCAGTTTACATAGGAAATGAACAATACAATAAAACATAGTATCTATTATGGCCTAATAACATGAATATGTTTATCAAATCTAGGACAAACCCTACCACTAAAACAATAAACTATTCTGCTTCAAATATTCAAATTCTAGAAGAGTCTACACATTGATAATTTGTATTTCTCAATGCTAATATCTATGCTATGGTAATAAAGAAATAAGTAAATATATGTGGACATTTCACACAACTCTATCTAGCCCTAAACTAAGCAAAGCTTGTACTATGGGAACCAGATAACTGAAAAAGGAACAAAGTAATAGGATTTTATTTCAAATAGGCTATTTTTAGCACTTACACAAGTCAAAATGAGATTAAGTACTTGAAATACTTAATTTAGTATTTTACTAAGCATTCCACATTATGCATTAAGCCTTCCACATTACACAAAAAATAAAAATAAAGATATTATATTGAGGTAAACATGTAGCATCCGGAACCATCTGGATTTTAAAACTCTTTCACTGATAATGTTAATGAAGCTAAACATTCACTGAATGTATGTTTTTATTGTGGTAAGCTTCTACCTACAGATATTTTCTCCTATTTAGTTTCATATTTAAAACTCAACAGAGATCAGACAAAGCTAGATTAAGCATTAGATTAATGATGAAATTAATAGTATATTATCTTAAATTACAAGTGCAGTGTGGGTATGTATCATCAGTAATCGGTGATATAAATTGGTGATGCGCGTTCTAGATACTGCATCGGCTATTTAGTTTAAATGTTATTGACGCATTAATAAACTTTAGTTGCACTGTAAACTTCGTCGTTTCGTATCGCCCGCCGCTGCGTCGCTCACTTTTTAACATCTGTCAAAAGTGACAGTTTTCGTGAGACGTAAACAATTGTTTTTTTTACAAAATACCTTTTATTTACGGAGTTTCTAGCTAATAACGAATTAGTAAATAACAATAATTTTTAATTTCGAGATTGGAGACTGTCAGTGAAAGCAAAATGAGTTCTAAACATCAAAAGTTAATTGAGGAACTAACCTGCAAGCCTCTTCATTCGCTGAGAGAAGTCTTAATGTTTCTGGAAGATCCACCACCTTGGAGAACTTTGTGTAAAGAATTAACACCTCATAGTCAATCTAAAATAAAGAATACGGATATTAATTCACGCTGTGAAATACATCTCGACGAACCGGAAAATTTCTGTCATTTTAATCCCGATGTGGATGATCCGATACGTAGTGATGGAAAACAATTACCAAAAACATTAGTTTGCCATGATATGGCAAATGGATATCATGATGATTGGTAGGTAATTGATATAATTATTGTTAAATTAATACTAGGAATAAAATCACGAAAAATACATTTTACAAAATTTTGCTGTACTACTGTTGCTGACAATGACAACGTCCTACGACAAGTCATAACTGAAAAAGTAGTCTGTGCTAACCACAGAATACTTCTCTTAGCCAAAGACATTTTCAATGCTCCGGAGCAACCAAAAAGTTCCATAATTTATTCTATATTCTATACTAACTGGAACAAGCTCGTCGCATGGAAATACGAAAGAAATAACGCCGCCACAGGAGCCTTTTCGTCCTTGTCAGTAAGATGACGATAAAATAAAAGTTAGGTATTCGATATTTTCCGATTATTTTGTGTCCGGCTGGTTCTCCGTTCACTTTTTATCGTTTCCTGGCCGCAGCTTTCTTCCTATACAAATGATATTCTGGAATAATGTAGAATAGACCTAGAACAACCCAGCACAACATTGAAAAATGGGGGGCTACCATACAAAAGTTTTTTTTAAATTTCTGGCCTCAATTTTGACTCTGGAAGTTTTTTATTTTGGAACAATATAGAACAAACCTAGAACAATTCAGCACAACAAAAAAAAACCTAGATTTCGAAAAGTGCGGGGCTAACTTCACACACACGTCGAGAGCTGGGGTTCGGTCGCTCCCTTATGTTAAGCAGTCCTAAGTTTGCCTGCTCTATAGACATGTAAATGACGTAAAGTTCCTCCGTCAACAACGAGGCCATGGTTTTAGTTAACGGTTAGCGGTGGTTTCTGTTTGTATTAGCTTGTATAAAAAGCCTTCGTGCCACACTGTCGAAACCCACATCTACATTTAGGAATACCGTCATGGTGCGGTTTTCTGTCTTTGTTATATTCATCGTATTTGAATTAACGTATTTGAATGGCGCGTGCGGGGCGTGCCGTGCGCATGCGTAATACAATATGGCGATATGGAGTAGTAAAATGATACAGCGAAAGCTTAAATAGCAGGCAGTCGCGGTCTTGTCAAGTAATAGTATTATATGGGTCTTGTCCTGTCTTTGGCTGGATTATTTTACCTCTTCTATTGAAGTAAAACTTCTTTACTCACGCTTGACTTGGGGAGTAAACTGGTGCATGCGTGACGAGAGCGTTTCGGAAATTGATCGGGCGAGGCGAACCGAAGTTGAGAGGGAGATATAAGTTAGTGGAGGTAGAAAGAGAGAGAGTTATGTTTCAGATAGAAGTTTTTGGAACGAAGTTCCTTATCGCACGTTGCGAAAGGGGGCTAGACGGAAAAAATTAAGACCAAAAGTTGTAACGACACTTTTTGCTATAGTTGTAAGCCATGCGGCGTAAGCGTGTTTCTCTGTCTGTCTCTCTCTCTCATAGAAAGCAAGCCAGTTATTTTCGTTTCGTCTTTCTATTTCGCATTGAACAGTGTAGTGTCGCGACGATTATTTTTGTTGAGCGTATACAGGTTTTTTGTACAATGAATAAAAGGAACTTCGTTCCATCCGGGTGTCCCTTGACACCTCTCAAGTTTTTTTCAGTCGTGTGGTTTTTTCAGGGAAGATAAGCTACGTATTCGTTACACCTCCAGTGTTAATAAATAAAATTATACATCACTAGTTGCGCCCCGCGGTTTCACCCGCGGATAAAAAGTATTTTTATTATTTACGCATCCCACGTGAAAATTTCACTTTTCCGGGATAAAATGTAGCCTGTATGTTAATCCAGTGTATAAGCTATCTTGGTACCGAATTTCATCCAAATCCATTCAGCCAGCAAAACATACACACAAACACACATACACACATACAAAATTTCACCTTTTTAATATTAGTGTGATTAGTGTGATAATATATTGGTTTCTCTTTTTCAGTTACATTGATGGAACTGTAAACTATGACGCTTACACTTTCTACAACTGGGCCGGAATAGACACATTTTGTTATTTCAGCCACCAGTTCATTACCGTTCCGCCATTAGGCTGGATAAACGTTGGTCATGCTCACGGCGTTAAAGTCATCGGTAATGATCTATCTTAGTTATTTTATGTAAATGTATTTTTATGGGTCTGTAAATCCATACACTTTAAATAAAACCGCTAAAGAGTAAGTTGGTTAAACTCGCCCGTAGAGGGTTTAAAGCGCTCCTTAAATTGCTTAAGTTTTTGCGTTTAAATAGCATGCTCGGTTGAAAAGGGAATGTCAGACAATGCTTGAAGTCAAGTTTCTATTTTTCATTTCACACTTCATATTCGATATTTTACATTAGACATTTTCAAACTAGTGAATCTTTTTCGTACCTGTAAAAAAGTAGTGATATTAGATTCCATGTTCATGGCTAAACAACTATTATGAGGTACCGGAACTCTGTAGGCGCGAGTTTCAATAAACTTGGCTTATTATTTAATTAATATAATTGAATACTCAAATCACAATCATTTCTAGGTACTGTTATTACGGAATGGGCAGAGGGTACAAAAATTTGGGACGAGGTACTAGCATCTGAAGCTGAATACCAAAACTTCGCAAGCAGTCTAGTCGCAATCGCCAAGATTTTGAAGTTTGACGGTTGGCTGTTAAATGTTGAGAACAAGGTGAATGCTTATGCTTATGATATATTAGTGAAGTAAAACTTCTTTACTACAATTACTTTAAATTTGTATTTTTTTTTGTGTTTTGGCTCCATACTTTTGTGTATATAGCCAGTGTCAAGTAATTGATAATTTATCAAGTTAATGATATTTCACGCAGATATGTGTCAAGTCACAGTCCAAGTCAAGTCGTAGTCTATTCTAGTCAAGTCATACTCCTAGTAAAGTGGTGGCAACTTTACCAGAAGCTTCTATGGAGTTTTGGAAACAACATGAAAAGAAACGTTTCAACATCATTATACCACTTTCCCACACTCATGCATGTAATCCAGCACTTAACGAATAAAATTCCACCAATTTTATGCACTAACACTGAAAATAACACAAGTTTTGGAAAATAATACAATGCGGCGACGCGATCTTTTTCGTTACCCGCCAAAACTCCTAAATTTGTATTATTATGTTGGTATGTCCGGTAAAAAGACAATGTACAATTATTGTCAAGATGTCATAGTTATCAAAGTTATACCGGCCGATAGATGGAACTAATCTAAAGAAGTTTTACTTCAGTCATGTGCTTACTTACTCGTTTTTTATTTTAGTTACTGATCTTTTAAGTATCTATTATATAAGTAATTTCATTTAGATTTATTATTTTGGCTATTATAATCAATATTTATTTATTCATAAACAGAATTGTAGCATCATTACAGACAAATATTCAATGCAATGTTACAACTTACAATAAATATTATTATTACGATATGTATTTATTGTTCAGATACACTATTAATTTCTATATATCTTAGAGCTACTTCTATGAAGTTCGACAGGCTGCAGTTGCAAATGTCCCCTCCCTCAGATGTTCAATTAATCCAACGTATGGCGCGTGACAATCACATCAACACACAAATCGGTGAGTAATATGTATATTACTAATAATGAGTAATATACTGAGAATATTACTCACCGATAATAAATAATCATAGCCACTGATGATTATTTATATAATTTTTTCATAATTGATTGTTTGGTATCCTACCTCAGGTGTTTCTAAGTCCATTATTAATTTTATTTTAGGTGTCGAAGCCGGGCGTTTTGCTTGCATTTGTACAATACCTAAATACATTATTACACGAAGAGATTCCACACGCTGAGTTAATCTGGTATGATAGCGTGACGGTAGCTGGCACCCTTAATTGGCAAAACGCACTTAATGATAAAAATAGGTAAGTTAAATAGAAAAAGAACGTCCAGCAGCCCGATTCACAATCCGTCAGATAGGTTCCGATTCTTTTATACTTTCCATTTCCTTCATCTATAATGTAACTAAGGAGACGGACCACTCATACCTTTCCGATGGAGTGTGGATGGAGCTGCAGATAGTTCATAGGTTTTCCTTTGACAATTATTTTAGACCTCAGGATATTTTTTTGTAAAGGGCATTTTTCGACGCGTGTGATGGTATCTTCCTCAACTATTCGTGGACTGAGTTTGACATAACATCCAGCTCAATAGACGCAGCTGACCGCATCGCCGACCTTTACGTCGGCATCGACGTTTGGGGAAGAAATTTTTACGGTGGTGGACAATTCAATACACAAGAAGTCAGTATATTTTTCGTTTATCATGAAAGTGACACTGTTCGTGCTTAGCCAGGGTCACCTGTGTTTAACGTCATGGCAATATATATGCTTATGATAGATAAATAAAAGGAAGTGTCTAGTCCGCCAGAAGCGGTGGTTTTATGACATAATATCATGCCGGCATGCCGCTAGTGGTAAGCTACGCAACAATCATATTCTGCTGCTATTTTAACTATTTATAAATTGTGAAAAATACTTATCAAGAAATAAAATTTTGAACAATCATCAGGTAAAGACTAGAGTTGGCTGTGCGGGATAGTTTAGAAAGACGGCGACGAAGCGAAGTGAGCTCCCGCCTTGGTCGTCATAATTTTTTTTTATATACAGAAAAACTATTATACATATCCAGATGATATTAAATAGCTGATGTTATGATTTTTCTTCGAAACTATTACGAGCGGAAACTAATAGCAAACAAAACATTGCTAATATAACCTGTAGATGTCGAGCATGTAGGTGAAATGTCTGCTTAGCTCAAAGTATTAAGTAAAATTTTTCACCCACTATCTAATTGTGGCGGAATAGTATTTTCTGTTAGCCTGCCGTTATTAAAAACTGTACTGACATTGCTTCCAAGTTATATTAAAAATTAAACCATAACAGACAACCATACAATAATTGGTTGAAGATCTTGCATTGATCATTTGCTATTATTTTGCGTCTGTATGCCAGAACACCACGACGAAGCCGTACTGATAATAGTTTCCAACGGGCTACATGACTTTAAAAGTCTACTTGCAGGCTGTCAAACTGATCCACGAGATAGGATGTTCGCTCGCGATATTTGCGCCGGCGTGGACGCACGAAGCCATGAGTGCTGCAAAGGGCGACGTGAATGCTGTAGCCATGGGAGATCACCTTTCCAAGCTCGAGCTGTTCCAGCTACGTGACCGTGCTCTGTGGGGCAGCCTGTGGCCCTTCCTTAACACGCGCCTACCCTGCACGCTTCCCTTCACCACCTCCTTCTGTAGGGGGCAAGGGACGAGGCGGAGGATGTTCGGGGAGGTAGTACCCATACAAGAATATTTTAATGTTTCTATTAAGTTACCTAACTATTATAAAATGTTATACATATAGCAAGCACTTACCAATTCCGTGCTTACTTACTTGTTTAATTATCTATTAAATATATTTTATTACTAACAGGTGATCAGCCCCAGCCCCTGGTACAACCTGCGTCACCAGCAGTATCAGCCGAACTCAGCACACGGGCCGCACGGCTACGTGTTGTCCACGGAGGACAACATCCTGGCCGTCTCTCACCACGGGATCGTCAAGGATTCCAAGGGCATTATCCGTTACCGTGAATCCTTCCAAGCGATCCGCACCACCTTGCTCTCCACCAAGCCTAAGGAGCCAGAGGTGGGAAGATCTGACAGTCAGCTCACGCTCAGAGAAGATAAGACCGCGAAGGATCATGAGTTAAAAGCATGGGCGGAGAAAATGCCGGAAGGCACAACATCGGAAAGGGCAGTACCGGAAGAGACAGTACCAGGAGGGGAAATGGTGGAAACTATACACGGGCCGAGGACGATCACGAGCAAAGTGAAGGACGTGCTCAGGCACGTGTTTCACATGAAAACATCGGGTCACACAACACAGGAGACCTCGCAACGTTCCTTCCCCGAGCGGGATGGCGTACCCGCCTCGGGAGAGACGGAGCCTACGGCAGGGCCGTCGTCGAACTATAATATGTCATCGTCCGGCAGGTACGTAGTATATCTATATATACTACTTATAACAAATTCCTAACTCTCATTGTAGGAGTGACCGGAGGACTGACGACCTAGTGATGTTTTTTTTACAGCGTTCTAAGCTGTTCAGCGGTCAGCGTAAACTGTAAACTTTTTTCTTCATCTTTCTTTTGCAATGCTTGCAGTTGACTGCTCCCTCGACATTTTTCAATTGACATTCCATAACGCATAATCCGTGCTGCATTTCTTATGGCTAGATATTTTCCATTCCACATTTTTCATTAGACGTTTTATATGCTACATTTTTTATTTGACATTTTCCATTCGTAATTTTCAACCGTCATTCTTTTATTTTGTATTTCCTATTAGAGATAGTTAAGGCGGAAGCTAAGCTTTATCGGGTGCTCCAAAAAATGGGGTGAAATATGAGGATATGATGACGAACCTGGTCTCCTACTGGCATAACACTCGACATGCTATGATCACCTCAGTTTAGGCTCTTATCTTGTAGCTGATATCGAGGAAAAGAGGTCCAGCCTTTACTTCTTCTTGGCTTCTCAGGTGTGTCACACAAAGTGACATTCAATATTCAAGCGAAAACGAGCGATCAAGCGAGTTAAAATGGATCATATAGAGCGCGGTGTGGTAGAAGCTGATTAGCCCAAATGATGGACAACCAGGAAATACTCGCAAGTGATATTTTCCGATCGCTAAATTCCAAACGACATAATAATAAAAATTGGGATAAAATATAATTGCAAAGTATTCTTGTACCTTAGAACCTCTCTTGTTATCAATGTTTTTCCGATATCGAGCATCCTTTCCGGCAGGTCGATGGTGAAGATGTCGGTAAACCTGCGCCTAGGGCAAGGGCACGCGCGGCAGCGCATCGCGCTGGCGTGCGTGGCGGACGAGCGCGAGTGCCTCGAGCTGTACCAGGGAGACAGCTTCACGGGCGGCGCGTGCCTGCGAGTGCACCCCTCGGACGCTATCTGCCGCGAGCACCGCCTCTCGCGCCTCTTCCACTGCGACTTCTCCTGTGAGGACACGTTGGTTGCGTGCGTCGTGACCAAGCCGGTGCCGGGACAAGACGCACAGTACCTCAACGTGAAGCTCGCCATGAAGGGGGACCTTGAAGAGGACGCGAGCGTGGTGCTGGTGGGGCGGTACATGCCGCAGGCGCCGGCGGCGGGCGCGCGGCTCCCCGCGGCGGGCGTCCACACGGTCGCGCCGCTCCAGGTCGGACACCGGCGGTTCAAGGACCTGCAGCGCTACCTGCTGCTGAACGTGCCCGGCTTCTACGTGCCCGTCGAGAACTCCTTCGGCTGGACTGTCAAGTAGGTGGCTTGTATCCGGGCGGTAGTCTTATTTCGGACAAAGGTCTAATTTTTGACTGATGCGGCTCGTTTGAAATGTTTTCTTTATTTAAGTGACCTATATGGCCGAATTTATGCATTACCAACGATATGCACTTTTCACTTTGCAACTGTGCAGATACTACGAGGTGCAGATGCCCGGGAGCCGCGTGACGGCAGTCAACGTTCGCACAGGGCTGGAACGAGGGCCGCACCTGTTAGGGCACTTCGGCCTCTGCCACAAACCTGTTGACGCTAATTAACTACACGTCTGCTAGCTGCATCAACTAGGTAGGTACCTCACTCGTTGTCTCGTCCTTACGGAAATTACGTCAAATTATCCTCATAATTAACGCCAAAAGATTTTTTTTTAAATTGCTTTCAATTTCTATCTTACTTTATTAAATAGTAAACGTCTGTCATCATTATCGACCTTGGCAATCTTGGTCAATATTTGGGTGGAAACGTTAGCAATTTGTTTGTTAAATAAAATTTTATACCTAATGAATAATAGGCGACATGAATGAAGTAGCTCTGTTATCTATTCTGCGGCAAGACGTCTTTCCAACTAAAACATAAATTATTTCACTTTTTCAAAATTTTTAAAATTACACATCGGTACTTCATTTACCTAATTACAATTAAGTACTTACCTAATGAAAATTCACAGACTTTTGAATATGAACTGGTTTCAGAATCGGGAAGTGTCGAAGTCAGTGGAAATTGAAATAGTCAGTACTCAGAGAAAGTACATATACCTCCAGTCACCTACCCTGCAGGCGGCCTGTAGCCTGCCAGCCTGGTTTGAATTACCCACTTCTGCTTCAGTGTCACTAAGAATATATTCATTTAGATTATTACTTATTGTAATTATGTGTAGCTTTGTACTTTTAAGTTATAAATAAAGATATTTTTACAAAGAACCTTTGTTTTGCTATCCTCACTGAAATATAATAATGAACAGTCAATCAATCAATCATTCGATCTGCCAATCAATCAATAATATGTCTGCATAAAATGGCCACTTGAAATCAATTTATATTCACTGCACTTCTGTAGCCGAACTAATAAGTTTAAATTGAATAAGTACCCTCGTTAATGTCCTCGTTAGTATCCACCATTAGGTATAATTACACTAATACTGTACGGAATCTCAAAATATTAAAAAGGTCATTAATTTCAAAATAGTTATTAAAATACCCTAGGATGCCCTAGGAAATTTAGTTAGAAAAGTATCGACATAATTGGACAGATGGCCAATTCTGTATATATTTTTAAGTTTAGCAGGTTATAAGCGTTGTTAAATTTAATCAATGGGTGCTTAAAATGCCCTGTCTCGTTTTCGCTCGTGGTCAGCTACTTGTTGCTTAACTAATGGAAACACGGTTAACCTTCATTCAAACGTGGGGGTTAGAGAAACGAGAGCGACAGCGAATCGGACAAGCCTCCGCAAAACAGTTGCCATATTCAAAAGAGAGCAAATTCACCAAAAATTCATTCGCCTTTTTGCATATAGTCAGGTTAAAACAAGAATACGACCTTCCTGTCTGATAGTCACCGTAATATATCGTGTCTGTAACACTAGACACTAGACCTGCGCAAGGGCTTTTTTGACCCTCCTATTAAATTACTGCATGTTGTAACTGGGGAAAAACCGCTGGTGGAAGCTCATTTTACATCTCACAAATGCACGGATTTTAAAATTACCTAAGTTGGTAACACTGATAAGTCGCGTGAGTCTCGTCTCGCTGACGCGTCCCTGACGCGTAGGAGCGCAAAGTCAAAGTCAAAGTCAAAAGATTTATTGCAAATAGGCTAATTTTAGCACTTTTACAAGTCAAAATTAAGCGCAAGGCGCCGACTGCCACATCGGGCGGTATCCCGCTCGACTGACACTCCCACTTCGCTGACGCAACTTGACGCTTAGTTTTGGCCGAAGCTTTATAGATTTTTTATGCAAGAACCTCAAATAGTAGAACTACAAAAAATCTAATTTAACACCACAGGACCACATGCCTGTTGCCTACACGAGGAGTAAAGAGATAAGTAAATCAAGGCATTGCAGCTACGCTGACTGTAGTTATAGTGCAATCATCTAGCTATTAGGCACTTTTCATAAAACTGCAAAACACCGAACATATTTACATTTAATAGTCTACAATCCCAGTACACTCCAACTGGGGTGTTCCAAACATCGGTAGATGTGTGTCGTTCTTTAATAGAAATAAAAAATAAAGCTAAACGCGCCTTAAGGACAGGAGTCCTTAACGCCTTATACCAATGTCTGTCTGTAATGACATAAGATTCTCAGGATCACTTACATATACTTGCTTATCAATATTGTATATTATACAGGGTGTAAATTCATAAGTGGATCAACGGAACTCCGGTGATTCAATGCGGTCTATTATATGATATCCAAAACGATCCACTAATATTCATTTTACAAATGAAATTCCTGATGGAACAACTAATAATTTTTTTTGTGAAGTTTGTTCCACCGCGGCTAGTTTACTACCTAAGACATGTAGATTACGTTACTAGCATTTTAATCTTTTTTTATTGAATTCTTTGATTTTAATTTTCCATAGGCATTGATTCATATCGTTACTGATTCGTATTGATCAAGGTCATCTATACTTACAAATTGACAATGTGTGTACCTTTGAAAAATTACTTGTACGCAGGTATTGCCAAGTATGTAATAAAGGGGCTTTCACATTTAGAGCACTTGAGATGGACGGTATCGGTCAAATTGAAGGGCTAGTTATGTTAAACTGATGCGTGATATGATTGACAATCTGCTGGTAAAATAGTGCATATTAATGTTTTCGATCGCTTATAAAGAAGACTCGCAGTGCGCTTCTTCCTCTTGAGTTTTATACCTGACATAGGTGAGCAAGTTGAATAGTGGGAATCATAACACATACATTACATTATTACAATTCGCGAATCGTCCGTAGGACTTCCTAGGTAAGTGTAATTAGTGTTTTTTTAAACCGGAACAGCGTGGGGAAATTCGATAGCGTACTTATTATAAGAGATACGGTACGGCAAGGGTACAAGTATTTGTGCACAGAAAAAACAACGCAAGTTTCTGAGTCTGGGTGTTGTGAGACCGTGGTCCTCGTAGTTCCTGGGTCCCTAGACACAGGGAATCCTAGTTAGGGTCCAGGATCTATGTACGTGATATAAAAAAAATGTTTCTAAAAGAAATTATAGACGTTATGAAAATTTGCGGAATATTAAAATTTTGGTCAAGTTCGTGTTGCACTGAAAGCTTCGTTCTACAAAATAAATTAATTTCTCATTGAAAATTTGCTCGCGACGCACGAAACGCACGGCGCACCGCGCACCGCGCACCGGGAGAGCGCGCTCGGGCGCGCGGCGCTCTGCGCTCGGCTCGCTGTACTAACGCGCCGAATTTTCAACGCACGGTGCTCGCGCCGAGCGAATGCTCATGTCAGTCACCGCCTTTATATGTAACATTATGATACTTAGCTTGTGCGGCAGCATATGGAAATGATTGTAATTGATTTTACTAACTATCGCTGCTAAGATAATTTTCTTCTAATATTATAATAAATAAATTACTTATTTGTTTTTTATGAATGACTTGATGTAGAAATTGTATTCATGAAAAAAGATATAATAGTTCTTAAGAAATGTATATAATAGTTATCTCATACGGATCTGGATATCGCCACACTATTCAAGAAAAAAAAACACTCTATGTAAGAGACATTATTTGTTCAAGTTGTAGGTAGTCTGAGGTTGAGATAAAGTCCTCCACAATGCCTACCCTCCACCCGCCGGTGACACACAGCACTTGTACATATTTCAAACCAGTCAAGTGTCTGATATACATGAATTTGCGTGAACGTGCTTGTGTTATTATGTCGATAGTACAAACTTATCAATGGTGATAACAATAATTCAGTAGATTTTAAAGGTAAGTAAGCCTGCGGTTACCTGCATAAATAGGTCCATTAAATAATGGACCTATTTATGCATGTACTTACCGCGCATTATTACATTCACCTGACACGACACTTGTTCTCATTTTCACGTGGAAATTCTTCATTTACATGATAAAATTGTCCTTTTGACGTTCATGTAAGCAATCGGTGTTCAAAAATTGGATCACAACTGAAGTAAATCAAATAATTTATGTACATGCTGGCAAATGCACAAGACATGCTGTACCATCCATTCTTAGAACGGGGAAGAAAAAAAGAATTTATTGCAAATACGCTATTACTGGTTAGTGATTTTACTACTTTATTCGTTTTATCCTGAAAGAAAAACAAACGACAAACAGACAGCCTCACTTTATACTTATTTTATTTATTTATTATGAAACACCAACAGTATATATATTCAATATTATCTATTGTAAGTACATCTTAAACTAATACGTTTATTCAGATATGTATTCCCTTAACAGGTACTTACATATTTCCAATTTTTTATTTTTTTATGTGGTAAAACAAAAAAATTAAACAAAAGATATATATTACAACAGCATATATATACATATATATAATGATACATACTTACAAAATACATACAACATAATTAATGGTAAAAAATAATAATATTAAAATACAGGGTAGGTACATAAATATAACATAATTTTTAATTTAATTAATTTACCCTAAAGCGAGTCATTTCGCGAACGGTTCAGGATAATGCTAAAGTTTTCTTGTAGCTGGAAACAAAACAGGCAAACCGCAGACTGGTCAGATCAATGAAACAACGGCTCCATGACTGCGGTTAGCTTTATAATAGTTTTAATATGTTTACTTAACAAGGAATAGGGTCTTTCCAAATGACACTTACATTATTGTGGGAGTATTTAACTCACCGGAAAAGAGCATTTCTAATTTCTATCTTACAGAATTATTCATTTACCCAATACCCATGCTCATGGACGTATCATCCTCCGGTAATTTCGACATACCGCATCATTAAAAAACTTGTGTTGGTCCACTCACAAATTCGCTATTGCGGTAAATACGGGAAAAACACATATAACAGTGACAGCTTTGTTAGCCACCCCTGTCAATATCGGGGTCTATTTCATCATTCGTTACATTATATAATATAAATAATAAGAAGGACACTATAGTAATTATAAAAATGTTAATATGTTTGAATTTTTGCTTCATAGTAATCAACTTAAATGTTGTTTAGGACAGATGAACGTTTTGTTCCAACATGAAGATTCATTATTAACTTATGATACCATACATTAGGTGTCATTACTACCAACTGGGCCACGGTAGTACGATACAGCTTGAATATTAAGTATCCTTCTACATAATCAATACTATTATTCTTATTCCTAAATTCCGCCAGTAAGTCAATCATCAATCATCAATCAAACATTACCGTTCTTGTCAATAAAATCCTGTACGCAGTAAAAACATCCTTCCAGCAAAAGTCTTTTCAGTCTTACTTGAAAGGTAGGGAGACTATCCATCGACTTCATGTCCATGGGCAAACAATTAAATAGTTTGACAGCCTGGTACCTGGCACAGTATTTAGCAATATTCAATTTTGGCACAATTTTTCACCACAAACAAACACAAGTCTTCGTGTTTGTAATATAATGATTTTCTGTTCCGCAGTCTCATATTTATATCTAAACTTAATAACATAAGGTCTACTCTGGTCGATCCGCCGCCAATTTTATATTGCAGTCTGAATGTATTCTCCCTAGTTAATGGCCCCGCCTCAAGCAGTTTCACTCCTTCACCGTCGATCACGGTCTATTTAATTATATATAACTAGCTGACCCGCCCCGGCTTCGCACGGGTGAATTAGTAAAACTCATCTTATGTCCTCTCCTATGTCCTATGAAAATGCATCCTATGACATATTTTGACCAGGAGACGGACTCCTGGTTAAAACCACGGACATAGGATGCTTTTTATCCCGTTCGAATGTAGGTAGGATCGGTAAGGTAGCTTAAAAGCTACCTCACCAATTTTCAGCCAAATCGGGTCAGCCGTTCTTGAATCATAAATAGTGTAACTAACACGACTTTCTTGCGTCAAAGCTTCAATATGTCTAGACTAATTTTGATAAATGAACGGACAATGACAATGAAGTCGGACTGAAAAATACGTTTCATAGCCATTTGCTTAACATGATAACAAAATTGAATAAAATGTTTCTCCACACAAACTTTAACACCACATCAAAATAAATATGGAACATTCCCCAATACTTAAGCTTCCATTACACGCTCATGCAGCCGACAGTCACTTCCATCAACCAAGACTGATAAAAATGGTGACTGAATAAGGAATCAAATTGACATTACACGGCCAGTCATATCCAAAATTTTACAGAGAACACGTTTCTAATCGTAAATAATCAGCAATCGCACCTTATCATCTAATGGACGCCTCATCCATACTTACCATTAGGGGATTCGCCGCAACATTACTTTAAAATCGTTAAACTATAGACTTTTTTATGTTTTGGCTCCACACTTTTGTATATTTGTATTTAGCCAGTGTTAAGTAATTGACAATTTATCAAGTTAATGATATTTCATGCAGATATGTGTCAAGTCGCAGTCCAAGTCATCAAGTCAAGTCATACTCCTAGTAGAGTGGCGGCAACTTTACCAGAAGCTTCTATGGAGTTTTGGAAATAACACGAAAAGAAACGTTTCACCATGATTATACCACTTTCCCACACTCATGTCGGTAATCCAGCACTTAACGAATAAAACCTCCAATTTTGTGCACTAACACTAAAAATAACACAAGTTTTGGAAAATAATACAATGCGGTAATCTTTGTCGTTTTCCCGCCAAAAACGTAGATATTTACTATCTATTAAACAAAAATTAAAAGGATTGCCAGCATAAAAGTGTTAAATTGACGAATCGGTAGAAAAATCGGGAGAATTTCCATTGTTATTTCCAACATTTATTCGTGGAATCGTTGCATTTCGGTAATTTTTTTTTAATTTGAAAATATCTTTATTAGTAATAATTATTTAACAAAATTATACAAAAACCAGTGTCGTAATCCTAGTAGTATAATATATTAACATGGTAACGTTTTTCGGGCACACAGGCTTGTTCAAAAACTTATAATGTGTAGTTCAATAAAAATAATAAAAATCAGATGTTTAAGTAGTAAGTTGGCTAGTCGTTTATTAGTATTTACGTATGTATGCTTTAGTATGAGCATTACATTTACTGCATTATGCTTATTAAATATAAAAAGCCAATGGGGGTAGGCAAATAAATTGGAACAGTCCGCAAAGCAACAAGAACTCGTCGTGAATGGCTGACCCACACGAGCGCGCGCCGCCCGCGCCCGCCGCGCGCCGCGCACGCCACTGCCGCCCGATACCGGGTGGTGCATTTCGGTATTTTGATAGAACAGGGCTCACATTGGTAGAAATACCAAAAATCGGTAGGTTCGAGACCACTGGCAATGTTAACCGTGGCACAGTGGCGCCGCTACTGGAAGGATCCAGTTATCATAATGAGTTTCATAAAAATCGGTCCCTTACTTTTTGCGGAGCCTATATGTTAGCCGCGATAATAAACATTTACCATCATAAATTTCATCAAAATCGGTACGGTAGTTTTTGCGTGATGGAGTTTCAAAGGTACACAGAAGTAAAGTACGTACGTAGTCAGTACGCAGAAAAAATTCTAGATGGCGCTGTTTGGTTTTTCAACGATTTTTCTATGGACTTTGTGGTAGTTTGTATGAAGTTCTGAATAAAAATATATGACAAAAATCTGCATGTTTTCCATAATGAATTCGTTCCGAAGCGCGTACGATCTCTCCTTTATTATATGTATAGATCATTGCAAAATTGCGTACGACCCATCCTTCATAGGTACAGAGAGCGTCATTTTAATTTAATTTAATGAGGAATAAAAAACAGCTACATTATAAAAATAAACAATAAGAGTAAATGAAACAATTTCTAATAATGTAGGCCACAGCGTCTTATTAATAAAATAATAATAATCGCCCAACGATCACATACATAGATATCCTGGACCCTAACTAGGATTCCCTGTATCTAGGGACCAGAAACTATGAGGACCATGGCCCCACAACACCCAGACCAAGTCAATTATTTGACCTTTTTAAAGTTAAATATAGAATGCAAAGGGCTATATTTACCTGAGGACTGCTGATGAATGTATTTATCAAATGAACAAATTGACAGAAAGCAAAAAAAATACAAAAAAGCCAAGTGTGAGAATGCTAATAAGGATACAAAATGCCTACATAAGTAGTAGGTACGGTGAAATATTTATTTGCATACATTTTAACGACCATCGTGACTGCTCCTATAAAATTAAATACTGTTGCTAACATAAAATTATATTGCCTATGTTGGATAATAATAATAATAACGCCCAACGATCACATACATGGATGCCACACGCAATGCCCTTGCTTTGACTGCGTTCACATAAATGAAATAACGATTAATTAGACGCTTCGATTTTTCTAAAGCTGACTGCACTTATATATAAGTAGATACTTATTGTACATAGTCATTAATTATTATCTTGACTGGCCAGATAGCTCTGTTGGTAGTAGGCTCTGCCTTCTGAACTTAGGTTGTGGGTTCAATTTCCACCCAGGACAAACATTCGTGAGATGAACATCGGTGTGCTGGACTGTGCTAGGTACATGTTAAATTGTTCCAGAATATCAAACTTCAAAAGCAAATATATACGTCAGAATAAGAAAATTAGTGTTTAATAGAACTTGAAGGTAAGCATATTTTTAAGACAATTTCTTGTTCAACAATTTACAATTTCTTCAATCTGGAACTATGTAGAACATACCTGGAACAATGTAAAACATACCTGAAACAATTCAGCACAACAAATGAAATTGTCTTAAAAATATGCTCACTGTACTTGAAAAAATGTGTTGTTGAGTGCTCTAATGTTGCATTTTAAAAATATATACACCCTTATCTGGAAGGTACCGAAAACACCCTTATTCGTTTACCCTTTACCTTAAACATCATTCATAACAACATTCTTAAAACTATTACGATTATTGTAACAAGATGTAAAAATATCCAGTTACTTATAAGTTTTCCAAAATTTCTCTAGGTGGTAGGACTTTTCTGTATAGTTCGCCTAGGTACCACCTCTTTGCTAGGCTGCCGCCAAGCAGTAGTATGCAAGCAGACTAGTGACTAGTGAAATTACTGGACAATTGAGATTGTATGATATGATCTCGCAGTCGAGTAATCTTATTATCAGACTGTGCTGATGTCTCAGGATGATGTGCGCAGTGCAGTGTCACGCGAAACTTTATATTTTGGATTTTCGAGTGCCACTGTTCTGTTATGGGTGGCCGTGTCGCTTAACATCTGGTAAACGACTAGCTCGTCACATGATTCACAAACATTTTTTAAATTGTCTAATCTATTATCCAAACGTATCCGCGTATCAATCAAGGTTGAAAGCGATTTGAGGTCATTGATCTCTTCTGATTATCGCAAAACATTGGGGAAGTTCAATGACTGAGATATGTTTGTTCTACGTGTGGGTATGAACGTAGGTACTTCAAAATGGCCTACTTATTTTTAATCTTTCTAATCTATAGACTAACGAGTGAATGACTTATAAGAATTAAAAACTATACATTTAAAGAGTCCGTATTATGTAAAACTGTAAATGCTGAACTGGTCTCACAGAAGAAGGTGCGTGGATGTCACTAGAGTAGTACAGTTATTACTGTCCATATTTATGTTGGCTTAGCTTAGAATGAAACCGCTTTAGTTACAGACATGCTGTCCTTCTCAAGCCTGGCTGCATGCTCCAGCAGCGGAGGCGCAGTGGGAGCTACCGTTGCTGCTGCGCTCCACTTCTTCGCTGCTGCACAATGTCTGCTGGATGAACCCTGGCCTCGCCAGGAGGATGCCCTCAGTAAGTTCCAATAAATGCTCAAGTGAGTAATGTCTAGTAATAACTAATTATATTATTGGCACTTAAGTATGAGCTGCTTTTATTAGCCTATATAACCACAGAATAGATAGCTCGGGTTCTAATGTTTCCTTTATATTAAAATATATCTGTAGATATTAGCACTTAAGGAATGAATCAAAAATTAGGCTTCTTTTTATGATCCTTTATCTCAGTTACTACAAACAAGAAAGAAAATAATTTCAGGAATATTTTTATTGACTCTTTCATGATGTACTTAATAGAGCGGAAAAAATGATGAACAAAAAAAACATACTTAGATCGCTGTCTTTAACATAATAAGTTAAGTCAGATAACGCTGTCCATCCCAAACTCTATATCCTAATTAAATCTATAGTCTGCCTCTGTCCCCTTTATCTTGAACATCTAACGTTATGTGTTAGTGTTAGTGGTAGGTACGCATAAATTATATATTGAACGCCTGATTCTGATTAGATGGCTCGAGGTTCGACTTCATTGTGGTAGGCGGAGGCACGGCAGGCGCTACGCTCGCCGCGAGGTTGGCTGACGTCACCAACTTCACCATTCTGCTGGTAGAAGCTGGGCCTGACCCGCCGCAAGAAAGCATTGTAAGTTTACACTAGACTAGAACAAAATAGTGACTAGGTATTGCAGAACATTCAAAGAAACATTCACAGATCATGACTTTATTTGGTTTTAGATACCAGGCTTCAGAGGAGCTATCTTGGGAAGCCCATATGACTGGAACTTCACGACAGTAAACGACGGCAGTTCAGGTCGAGGTCTTAGGAATGGTAGCCAGCGACAACCTCGAGGAAAGATGCTCGGAGGAAGTGGATCGCTCAACGACATGGTCTACGCGCGAGGCTTCCCTGCCGACTACGACGAGTGGGCTGCTCTCGTTGGAGATACGTGGAGCTGGAGAAACGTACTACCGTACTTTAAAAAAACTGAACATATGACTGACCAGAAAATTGTTAACGATCCAGAGCTTATGAAATTTCACGGCCGCGACGGTGAAATAGAAGTGTCAGGTTTCAATGAGACTGCCTTTTCTACTAAGAAGTTTTTAGAAGCGTTTGGAGAAATTGGATTCAATATTGTTGATGACATGACGTATCCCTTTAAAACAGGAGCCGGACGCTTCTCCCACACCATAAGAAACAGCAAAAGAGATAGCTCCGTGACTGCGTTGTTGAATAAAGCTCAAGGAAATAATATATTTGTTTTAAAAAATGCTTTAGTAATCAAAATTTTGACAGAGAATTCAACAGCTGTTGGAGTTAAAGTATTGACTAATGACAAGGAATTTACATTTTTTGCAGAAAAAGAAGTGATTGTATCTGCTGGTACATTCAACACCGCGAAGCTTCTAATGCTCTCTGGTATTGGCCCGAAAAGACACCTTCTTAATCTAGACATTGACATTGTTGAAGATTTACCGGTTGGAGATAATCTTCATGACCACGTCATGTTTCTAAACTTTATTGTCGCTGAAAATGGCACTTGCCCAACTAATGATGCTGGTCAATACATGGATATTATAAAATACCTGTACGATGGTGGTGGGACGTTGTCTAAGTCTGACAGCATGGGTGCATTAATGGTTATGAAAGGTTCGGAACCAAACGTTCCAGATTTCGCTTTCTACCCAACTTGCGCTCCAGTCAAAAGTGGATTTTACGAAGGCTGTATTAGAGTTATTGGTCTTAAGCATGACATTTGTGCACAACTTGATGCCGAGAATCAAAACCACGAGCTGCTCACCGTAGCAGTTGTTCTACTAAAGCCTAAATCCAGGGGAAGAGTATGGCTGAACTCCACTGATCCTTTTGACGATCCATTGATTTACTCTGGCACCTTTGCCAACCTAGTAGATCTACAAAGATATCCCGAAGCTGTAGGGGTGGTGCAAGCTCTAACGGAGACGCGTTATTTCAAGGAGAAGTCTGCTAGAGTCGTTGATATTAAATTAGACGTTTGTAAAGACTTTAAAGGAGCTGATGAGATAAAGTGTAAAACGAGGGCGATGGCGACATCGGCGTGGCATGCTGTCGGCACCGCGGCTATGGGGAGCGTTGTGGACAAAGAATTGCAGGTATTAGGGGTCAAAGGGCTGAGGGTGGTAGACGCAAGTATAATGCCCAAGGTGGTGCGAGGGAACACTAACGCACCGGTGGTGATGATTGCTGAGAAAGCTGCCGACTTCATTAAGAGACGTTATGGAGCGGAATAATGGCCGCTTATGACAATTTAACGTAGTTTGGTTGCGGTCACAAGATTCGTGAGGAAAGCTACGTGGCGATTTACGTTTTTGTAGGCTGTAGTTAAATTAGGTTAATATTTTGGTTTATTGAATGACTTAATGTTATTTTAGGAATAACAAATTATAATCGAATATCACGTATGACAATGATTGGAAAAAGCTTTAATTCATGATCATTCTATAATAAATTGATTAAATTATTTTTACTTATATCTATATAATCATAATAAAACCCCAACAATCACATCACATAGATCCTGGACCCTAACTAGGATTCCCTGTGTCTAAGGACCCAGGAGGGACGAGGACCATGGTCCCACAACACCCAGATTCAGAACAAGTATTTGCGCTTTATTTTCTAATCACAAATGTTTGTCCTGTCGCGGGAATCGAGCCCGCCGCCTCCGGGTTATGAGTCGATCTGCTCAACCACTACACCACAGAGAATTTACTTTTATTTTTGACGTTAGGGAAAATGGACAACAAGCTGTGGTCGGATAGCGTCTCGGTATAAAATATGATTAAAGTGCTTTGCTTTCTATACTACCACGTAGAGAAGATGTGGAATGGTCTCAGGTCTCTCTCAGTTGGTCATCCGATTCATTATTATTATTTATTGAGATACATATATTATATATAGGCACCGGGTTAAGCATGGCGGTCAAACTATTGAACTTTAGGCCCACAGCATGCGCACCGGGCTGCGTCCGGAGCAAGAATGATCCGTAGTAAACCGAGCGCTCCCTTTTTATAGCCAGATGGGTGGGGGAACGATGACAGATACCGGTATTGCCACTGTAATAAATTTAAATGCTACCCCAGAGTAAATTACGGTACTGCCCCCTGCGCATAGAGTTTACAACTGGACGTTACCGCCGTCATATACCTATTATTCTACTATTCTTACTGATAATAATATGTATGACAATAATATAACAACTATAATATAACATATACTAGCCGCGATGATGACAGTCCAAATATTTCAGCCCGCTACCAGTAGGTAGCGTACCCAACATGCTGGCAGCATTGCCCCGTTGAATTGCAATGCTGATTCGTTGTGCCAAATAAATGCCAGCATAGTGGTCACGCATCGCATCGACTAGGCCCTCTGATAAAATTTTGGGACACGCGATGAGCTCCCGGCCCCCACGGACCCAGGGTCTCAACACCAAACGGCTCGAATATGTAACCACTACCGAGATCTATATATTTGCGTCGTTTTAGCTGCTGAGCTAAATTAGCCGCTTTTTTGAACGATCTAATGCTGTTGGTCTCTACCGAAATTTACAGCGTCACCGGGCGGGAGGGCGGGCGCTTAAGGCGCCCAGCTGTCAACCGAATTAACCGCGGCGCCGGCCCTAACGTGTGCCTCGGGAAGATGTGACGGCGCCATAGTGTCGACGCAAGTAGCGTCCCACATTTAGGTTGTAATAGCATAATTAACATGAAGTAACACTTATTATATTAGGCAGGCATAAATACAAACAATGAATAAGTATGCTACAAGAATAGGCACATTAGGTTTCGGTAAGCAAAATAAGTCTTATCGCTTCTCTTTTTAAAATTGATTTTCATGTCATTCATTTCATTCATGCATATGCACACGTGCCATGCTAATTAGTCCCATTTCACCCCTTGAAAGGGTACGCAGTAACGTAACAATAACGTAACTGGTTCCCTGAGCGTTTGACGTAACGTTATGAACGTGACAGGCTAGATATGGCTAGAATGACACCCCATAATATATTGATAACGATTGGAGTAGTGGGTAATTAAAATTTACCAAGTAAGTATTCAAAGCTATAAGCTCAATAGATAAGGCATGATACGCTTCGGGTTTTCTTGCGTGGTAAAATTTTGGACGAAAAGATCCACTGCTTCACAGGAGAACAGATTGGGTATGTATACCTCAGGGTATACCGTTTTTGGGAGAACTAAAGCCACCGTCGTAGTTTATTGAATTAATCAGTTGAAATGGCAATAAGTGGACTAGATTACAGATTTGGACAGAACTGACCGATAGGAGCGAGTGGCGACCATGAACTGGAAGACACATCGTAGGTCGGCCTTCCATCAAGTGAACCAACGACTTGTAGCTTGTAGGGCGGTGGAATAATTATCTTTCTCGTCATTTTATCCTCTACAAGTCTACAAGTTCTCTTGTAAAACAAAACACACGAATGCTGGCCTACGTGTTCCTATTCGCCGGATGATAGAAAAATTTAATAAATATTTTATTAATATTGTCATTTTTGCCTGTAACATGATTCAGTTCAAATTAAATAACAGTTTTTCAAAATCTTTCATAATAATAATTTTTATTATCGCATGAATATTTATTATATAATTTTATCAGATGTTATATATTTTGTAATATTATAAGTAGTACGTATAATTTATTTATTTATTTAACTAATGAATAGATAATGAATAAATAAGTATAAATAATGAATATTAACAATATCTTAATCTCAATTTAATTATTTACTCCTCACACGGGAAAATTTCATTTTTCCGGGATAAAATTTAGCCTATATGTTAAGCTAGTGCATAAGCAATCTTGGTACCGAATTTTATCCAAATTTATTCAGCCGTTTGAGCGTGAAGGAGTAACAAACATACACACATACACATACAAACTTTCGCCTTTATAATATTAGTGTGATGTGATGTGATAATATTACAATAATAATTATATTTTAGTGTAAAAACTATCGTGAGTATGACATATTTTGTAAGATAAATAACGGCTAAACTCACGTCAATTAAAAAGTCGAAATTACTCCGACCAAACTTTAACTTTTTTAATTCACGTGAGTTTTGCCGTTATTTATCTTACAAAATAATAATTAAAGTCACAAGGCCACCACAGGGCTATGTTTTGACAGGTGTAAAAGGAGCACGTGCTCTTCTCGTTTTAAATTTCAAAGTTCCGGCTGATTATCGCTACCGGAAGTACAATCATAATGGGGGTCTTGTGTTTACTCAAGCGGAAAGCATAAAAACCAGTCTTGAATTTATGGTGCTAAATCACTCGCAAAACTAACCGATGGGGAAAAATGTTCTTGATTGGCGATCACGAACCGGAAGACGCAGCGACTACTAGGTCGCCCGACGATATGGTTAAAGCCGCGGGGATCCGATGGATGCAGGAGGCAAGCAGCTGCTTAAAGTGGCGCTCCGTGGGGGACGCTGTGTTTAGGAGTCTCTTCAGGATGTTGATGATGGAGTATATCCCATGCAGAGGATAGGATTTGGATATAATTTTCAACGGCACACAGATTTTCAAATCCATTGGCATGAAAGCTAGGTTCGCCAACCAACATACATAATTATAACATAACAATTTTTGTATAGCAATAGGCTAGAGAAGTAGAGATAATGTAATAATATTAAACAAGTTAAATGTTATTAATGAGTAACAACCTGAGTTTATGAAGGCAGGAAGTGCATTTACCTAGTTTGACCGATACATGGTGCGGTATGCGATGAGCTCCGCCACTCGCATGAGATGCGCTTTCACCTGCGCGTGCGCACCCGATAGAACCCACATTAGGTAACAATATCTTACAGCTAACACAATGATAGGCTTAGAGATTGCGATTGAGAGGGTATGTTAGCTGCATAAAATTAGAATTTTTCATTTCCTATGAAATTACTGTCCATTATCAGTAAAGATCATCATGTAGCGCTCATCCGCGGGCACTTTCCCCATCGTGGTCCGGCGCGGGCGGCGCTGCAGTATGAGTGTAGCCGCGGCGCGACGCACGCGCAGTGATGCCCTAGCAGCCATGTCGGGCGCCGAGCGCGTCTCGCCGCACGCGTACGCCGCGGGCGCGCCTACAGCCACCGTCTCCAGCCTCAAGTCCGAGGACTCCACGGAGCAGCTAATATGCAATACTGAGAAAAAACCTAAGAAGATAAAGGAAGTGAAAGAACAGAGTGTGACGTCGAAGAGTGTGGAAGCCGGCAGTGATGCACCGCAAGCGGCCGTTCGGCGACGCTTAGTGGTATTCCTAGGGCTGGCGCAGGTGGTGCTGGGCGCGCTGCTGGTGGGAGCGGGAGCCTTCGCCGTGGTGAAGGGCGCCGCCCTGTCGCGCGTGGGCGCAGGTCTGTGGGCGGGCTGCATCGCGGTCGTGGCCGGCGTCGTTGGGGTGCTCGCCGGCATCAATGACTGCTACGGCCTGTACGGCGCCAGCGGGTGAGTGCTTGCCTACATGCCTTCCGCTTTAGTTTGGATAAATTGGGCAGAATCCTTGCCCATTCGATTTATTGTTGTTTCAAATCGATTTGAATGTTCGTGCTAGGTGGCTTAGAGAAAGGATTGAGACTTGTGATCATTATGTGAATAAATGAGTAAACTATACATGCTACTTAATCGTCTTTATTGATAAACTAACTGTGCATGCGGATAAAAAAGTAGTCTATGTGTTAATCAAGTATTTAATCTATCTATTTTCCAAATTTCATCTAAATCCGTCCAACCATTTGAGTGTGAAAGAGTTACAAACATCCATACATAAAAAAATTCGTGTTTATAATATTAGTGGGACAGGATTTAATTGATGAATTTAATGAAGAATTATTTTCCTATCAACCAAAACTTCTTAGTTTATACTAAAACTTCTTAATTAATCTCAATAAAAGCCATTTTGTTATCAATCACAGACACGGATGTTATATCCGATGAAACCGACGAAGAGGTTTCATGATATCTAAAGAACCGTTCACAAAAGTATAATATGTAATTATAATAATAAGACAGCTTCTGTGGTGTGGTGGTTGAGCAGGTCGGCTCATAACCCGGAGGCGGCGGGCTCGATTCCCGCGGCTGGACAAATATTTCTGCATAGAAAATAAAGCGCAAATACCTACTTGTTCTGAATCTGGATGTTGTGGGACCATGGTCCTCGTCGTTCCTGGGTCCCTAGACACAGGGAATCCTAGGTAGGGTCCAGGATCTATGTATGTGATCGTTGGGTGTTATTATTATTATTATTATAATTGGCAGTAGTGGTAAAGTGCGGTAGGTACACTACACAGGCCATGACTTCATAAGAATCAAGCAACTAAATCCACTTGACTATTACATTAGTAATTATTGTTAAGGTCCAAGATGAACACATGACTATCTCCTAATCAGTAATCATCGCTAGATTAGGTTGCCGTACCGAATGGATCTCGGGTAAGGTAATGCCTACAAATATTTTAGCATGAGAGAAAGTCGGGTGACGTAACGATGTCAAATGCAAAGTATCTGGTATCTGCCGCTTTTACCGGCACACGAGAATTAGGAAAATGGAATATTCATAAGGCACACACGCGCCGTATTGAAAACAAATTATTTGGTGTCATAAATATATTGCACCTAAAGGTTTTTTGTAGACTTTATTGATTATTTTATGGTGTAAATCTAGGTCAAAAATACTATTACTAATACTAATTTATTTGATTACATTTTATTTTAATTTCTACAACAGATTTTACACGAAAGAAGGAGTAACGATGCTCATTATAGACAATAATAATAACGCCCAACGATCATCACATACATAGATCCTGGACCCTAAATAGGATTCCTTGTGCTTAGGGACCCAGGAACTACGAGGACCATGGTCCCACAACACCCAGACTCAGATCAATTAGTATTTGCATTTTATTCTGTGCACAAATACTTGTACTACCATGGGAATCGACCCCACCGCCTCCGGGTTATGAGCCGACCTGCTCAACCACCAGACCAAAGGCCGTCAAAAACTGCTGCTATGACTGATAAACTTTCATTGAAGTCTTTAGCATTTAAATTTTTCGATTTTACCTGAAATGTTTTTGTTTAGTTATATTGCAAATCGTAATTGTGCCCACAGACTACATTATTTTCATGCTGCCGTAATACAAGTACAAACATTAAACATATCCGAATTATACCTATCTTATGTATATCCACTAAATAAAAGTTTAAATTGACTTGAAGTTGATCTACGACTTGGTAATATACTTATCAATATTATGCCGAGTTTTATACATATCAACAGGTTTTAATTTTTCACATTAAAAACTTTTTTAATTTCGAATGATCGGCTGGCTGTCAAATAATATGAAAAAAGAAAATGACATTTTTTTTTTGTATGTATTGACTCCACACTTTTGTGTATTTAGCCAGTGTCAAGTAATTGATAATTTATCAAGTTAATGATATTTCACGCTAATTTGTATCAAGTCACAGTCGAAGTCATCAAGTCAAGTCAGTCAAGTCATAGTCTAGTCAAAGTCATACTCCTAGTAAAGTGGTGGCAACTTTACTTGAAGCTTCTATGGAGTTTTGGAAACAACACGAAAAGAAACGTTTCACCATCATTATACCATTTTCCCACACTCACGCCTGTAATCCAGCACTTAACGAATAGAATGCAACCAATTTTATGCACTAACACTAAAAATAACACAAGTTTAGGAAAATAATACAATGCGGTAACGCAATCCTTTTCGCTTTCCCGCCAAAACTCGAAAAAGACATTGTTAAATTTTCACAACAGCTGATTAGTTTTTTTTTTGTCATTTTGGCTCCACACTTTTGTGTATTTAGCCAGTGTCAAGTAATTGATAATTTATCAAGTTATATTTCACGCAAATATGTGTCAAGTCACAGTCGAAGTCATCAAGTCAAGTCATAGGCAAGTCAGTCTAGTCAGTCTAGTCAGTCTAGTCAGTCATACTCCTAGTAAAGTGGTGGCAACTTTACTTGAAGCTTCTATGGAGTTTTGGAAACAACACGAAAAGAAACGTTTCCCCATCATTATACCATTTTCCCACACTCACGCCTGTAATCCAGCACTTAACGAATAAAATGCCACCAATTTTATGCACTAACACTGAAAATAACACCATTTATACCAATAATACCAATTTTATGCACTAACACTGAAAATAACACAAGTTTTGGAAAATAATACAATGCGGTGACGCAATTTTTCTCGCTTTCCCGCCAAAAAACCCTGATTAGAGTTTTGATAAAAGCTTGTAATAAAAACAATTGACTAAACTTCCATATTTTATTCAATTTATTTCTCTTTTATTTTATGGCAAAGTGGGTAATCACCATTTAGCCAATTAAATATCAGGTTACATAACGGAGCCAGAGCTGGCTTCCGTAGCAAAAATAAACAACTCAGTTTCGTGACACCGCAAGGATCGCACTACTTTCAGTTCGCGACGGACGGCGTACGTGACGGAGACTTTACTAATGAACACCAATTTGTGCTGGAAATTCAACTGCGGAGACTACAACTTGCGCCGTAAATAGTAAACGTTGTCTTCGTTCGAGTTGATTAACTTTACCAATGTAACCTGACAGATTAATGTTAGGTAGGTACCTATGCTTAAAATAAGCTGATAGGTTGTCCCGGCTTATGCCACATTGGATGAACCATTAAGAGTGTACAACTGTAGTACGAACCATTCAAAAGTTTATTGATCACGGCGCCGACGTGAATACGTGACTATAGACGTAACATTCATGCATGCGATTGAAACAGTAACTTCTTCCGAAATAATAATAATAATAACGCCCAGCGATCTCATTCATAGATCCTGGATCCTAACTAGGATTCCCTGTGTCTAGGGACCCAGGAACTACGCGGACCATGATCCCGCAACACCCAGATTCAGAACAAGTAATTGCGCTTTTTTTGTGCATGAAAACTTATTGAGAATCGAACCCGCCTCCGGGGTATGAGCGGACCCCCTTAACCACCTCACCACAGAGTCTGCCAAAAAGGGGCATGATTCTTGTAGTTTACACTATATATACGGAGCCAATACCAAAACTTTTTACGACACCACTGACACACACACACACACACAAACACACCCATTACTTGATGACCCTTATAGTTTTTAAGATTATTTAGCTCATATATTGTATGAAATAGAAGATCCTACATTAAATTTTACTTAAAATCGGGTTGAGCCTACATGGTCGGCCTATGCGCCGCTTGCCCTCTTTGTATCCGGACAAAAGTTTGGTAATCGTTCATAGAAAATAATATAATATGATTTCACTACAGATAGCGCTACAGATCGAAATGTCAGAGTTCATTTCATAATTGTATATTACACCATGGGCGCAGTCAGCATGGTACCTAGCACGTTTCGATTAAATTGAATGGCCAACCAGATGAAATAGCGGATAACTATAGTAAGTCAAACTACTTATTTTCTACTTTGAGTTGCTGAGCGACTATGTCATCTAAAAATCAGGATTAGTTGACTAAGTCATAGACCATTGCGAAGAGCGTCTTAGCTGCTTCGACCAATGACATAGACAAAAAACTTAAGTACTGCTTAAATTTTTTAAAGTAAAAGTAAAATTTGAGAATGCTTTTACATATGCTACCGTGACCAGTGATCTTATTTTTAGTTTGAAAACTATAGTGGGTATGACACATTTCGCAAAGAAGAAGAAATCGAAGAAGGACATCGAATATATCCGGAAATTGGTCGGAGTAATATCGACTTTTAATTGAAGTGATCTCATGTCCAAATTTATTCTTTACCTTTCACAACCAACTTAGGGGGTAGGTAAAGTCATCTATTTAGAGAGTCTTGAGTATCAACCCCAACCAGGGGCCTTACCGCGTAAGTCTGGTGGAGATCGTAATCATGTTCTCTCTTGCTCGCACTCGTGGACTTGATAATTGGCGCGTGCAGGATGGCATGGAAGCCGATTCCCAGAACGGTTACGCGGTAGGGGTGCAGCATGGTCAAGTTACATCAACACAAATGCTTCCCCAGATCTAAGATTCAAGTACTGAATGTTTACAGGAACTTTTAGTACTTTACAAACTTACTTTTTAGTATTTAATACGTCATGAAGAATGTTCATGTTTGAGAATAACATGATTCGAATGCGTCCGTAACCCGCACTTGGACACCGTGATCTCTTCCAATAGGGTCATCAAGACGTGCTGTATCCGAGCAGTAGCAACATAATAGGCTGACGTCAGCAAGGAAATATGGTTCAAACTTCATGGAACTTATCCATACTTCATTTAATAATGTTTACGTACTTATGTGATGAAAGTCTATCATCAGCTTGCTCTGCGGTCAGTATTGCACCAGCAACCAATACCTACATAACCTGTGGCTGCACTCCCGCAGCAACCGTTCTAGTTGTCGGTCAAAAATGTTCTGTGATATGCGCACGCGCATGGCGTAACCTGATATCAGATTTACGTAAAATTGTGCGATCACAAGTGCAATATGTGAAGGTCAAGTATCATGAACATCGGTTTGGGTCTCGCTCGCGCTTGTGAGGTGTATTACTTCATTGATAAGCGAAAAGGTAATTTATCGTGTAAAACAAGCCGGAATCTCTTTTTGAAAATGATTTGTAAACAATAATAAATAGAAGTAGGGTAAGGTGCCTTGATGAAACCATGACAGTACCATACTGAGCAATGCACATCTGCAACAACACGACGTAAATTTTACCGATATTGATACTTTTGAAAATATTCTTATAAGGAACTCCACTGAAAAACAAACGATGGAAACCAAATTAAACAAACAAATAAACACAAAATTTATGTTTGTTTAATCTGCGGTATGTATTTCACTAAATTCAAGAAATAGAAAGAATAAAACCTTAATGTAATAACTCAATATCCGCTCGGTGTCGGGTCTCTAACATGACGTGAAATGCTTCCGCCACGCTCAGCGGCGCAAACCGGCGCGGTGCTCGGTTCCGGTGTGTGCGCTCGCGCAAGATGCGCCACAAATGCACCCGCACGCATGCGCACATACCTATACTAAACCTACTACTATACACATCAGGTCATACTTACTAATGATGCAAATTTTGATATCATACCTAATCTGCATCACAACGTAAAATATGAAAACCAGCCGTTTCGTCGGATGGTACTGTCTTACTCATTTAAACTTGTTTATAAGCCCTATCTGTGCACTATGCCTATCTGTATCTGAAAATTTAATTATCGCAAAATTACTATTTCCATGCTCTCCAAAGTCACGGTCGGGTGCGCGTGCGATAGGAAGTGCAAAGAAATGCATTAAAACGGTACCACACCGGCGCATGCGCATTGTCTCACGCATACAACAAATGCGCTATAAACACATGTTTGTGTTTGCGTGTGTGCGTGACTTACATGATATTAATAGGGTTTTAGTCAGTGTAAATGATGCATGATGGTGGCAGGGAAGGGGAGGCTTGTTCGGAATGTAAGCATATCTCCAGGTTGAAAATGATCGCAGAAATTACCTAATATTTGAAAAAATTGCTCCAGGCCTTGTGAAAAAAATTGACCATTCAGAATGTCACTAAGTCACTAACCACACAGTCAGTTCATACGAAAACAGATCTTTATACACATTTAGTTTTATCTGTTCACATCATTATATCAGCCGGAATGTATCCACTGGTGAAAAGAGACAGCACGATGGGTCTAGGTGGGATAGATCGGAAAATAATACCTACTTAATTATGCAATATTATGTTGGTCTGTTTAGTGTAAGAGCTGTTGAAATAAATATTTATACTAATGCTTTTTTTACTTTTTGTACTAGGTGTGGTAGTACTTTTCTGCAAAGTTCGTCATAGGTACTACCGCTTTGCCAGTTATTCTACTGCCACGGTGTAGGGTACCTACTGTAGCTAGTAAAATTACTGGGCAATTGGGACTTTATGATCTAATCTCAGTCAAGTGATCTTATTACCAGGCTGTGCTGATGTCTCTGGATGATGTGCGCAGTGCAGTGGCACGCGGAACTTTATATTTTGGAGCTTCGAGTGTTCTGTTCTGTTATGGGCGGCCGTGTCGCTTGACATCAAGTGAACGACTTGCTCGTCACATCATTCATTAATATAAAAAAAATTGTATAGCTACGTGGTCTAGATAAGCGTCTGCGAACTAGCGATGTCTATGAATGAGCACTAACGTCTAAAGCATTGCAAATTGCAATATTTACAAACAGATTTGAAACAATAGTGTAACTGACCCCGGATCTAGGCCAAGAACCTGTCTTCTATACCACTCTTGACATTTCAATAAAAATAATGTGAAAAGTTAGCAGCGAAGCGGTCCGTGCTTTCACCGCCATTTCTAGTGAGTGGACACTGTATGATATTCTGTGACCGTGACGTGGGTTGCATCATCTGCACTGTAATGTGTGTTATACTGTGCTGATATTGGGGTCGATTATCGAACGATACAAGCACTTGCTTCTGTAATTACTTAAGGCGATATCATGTATCTTCTAGCCTATTAGATGAAACATATGATGAGATGCGGCACTTATTACTCTGCGTACGAATACGGAAGTTAATATGGTCATAGAATAGGTAATAATACTTATAGAACTACAGAGTTTGATTTCAGTTAATAAGACTATAAAGTTTTGGTTGAATTCATTGTTAGCTGTGATGTTTTTATTGTTATGATTCTACCTCTTGAGAATTTATTTAAATATTTCCCTGTTATTTTAATTTTAATTTGTATTGATAATTAAATGGTATGATTTTATATGACATTTAATAAATAATCTATTCTAGGTATACACACGTGAAATTGTAATTTATTACTATTTTATTTTTATTGTTATAATTTTTTTAGTTTTGATTTATATGAATAATATCGTAATTGAATTCTATAATATATATATAAATATGGGCAAGGTTAGATAGGTAGTTAATATAATGAACTGTAAGAACTATTATGAAATACTATTGTGACATGACATGCCTAATATAACGTGATGATATAATGTGGTCAATGAAATAAATGAAATGAAATTATCTGTAGACTTACACGTTGTATACTTCCATTACGATTACTATTGTTCTATCTTTATATATAAAAATGAATTTCTATTTCCCTCGGTCATCGCATCACGCGTGAACGGTTTTTTTTATTGTTTGATAGGCTTGCGTTTGACCACTATCGCACCTGATGGTAAGTAACGATGCGGTCTAGGATGGAACACGCTTGCCTAGAAGATACCTGTTCACTCTCTGGATATAACATTTTCGCAAATTATTATTTGTTATGTATATTTTTGTCAGGAGGAGGTTCTTATGAAAGAAAAACGAAGAAAGTTAGAAACTGTTCACCACGCGGGTGAAACCGCTGGGCGCAGCTAGTCTCAAATAAAATACTCCGGAATTGAGGATTTAACCTTCTTGCATGTGCCGTGCATAGTTTATGGATAAATGAGTATACGGAGTTTTGGCGGGAAAACGAAAAAGATTGCGTCACCACATTGTATTGTTTTCCAAAACTTGTGTTATTTTCAGTGTTAGTGCATAAAATTTGTGGCATTTTATTCGTTAAGTACTGGACTACAGGCATGAGTGTGGGAAAGTGGTATAATGATGGTGAAACTTTTCTTTTCGTGTTGTTTCCAAAATTCCATAGAAGCTTCTGGTAAAGTTGCCACCGCTTTACTAGGAGTATGACTTGACTAGACTAGACTATGACTTGACGTGATGACTTGGATTGTGACTTGACTTGACTTTACATATACACATATTAACTCGAGAAATTATCAATTACTTGACACTGGCTAAGTAATTTGTTGATAAGTTGATAATTTCTCAAGTTAATTAATATTAGATATATATTATGTGTCAAATCAAGTCACAGTCTAAGTCATCAAGTTAAGTCATAGTCTAGTCTAGACAAGTCATACTCTAAGTAAAGTGGTGGCAACTTTACCAGAAGCTTCTATGGAGTTTTGGAAACAACATGAAAATAAACATTTCACCATCATTATACCACACTCATGCTTGTAATCCAGCACTAAACGAATAAAATGCCACCAGTTTTATGTACTAACACTGAAAATAACACAAGTTTTGGAAATTAATAAAACGTGGCGATGCGATCTTTTTCGTTTTCCCGCTAAAAACCATTTGTTTAATTATTACATATTTACTTCCAAGGTATAAAAAGTAGTCACATCGTGCACACTTAGTAAGAAAGTATAGGTATAATTGGACTCATTTACAACTATATATTACTAGCGGCCCGTCCCGGCTTCGCTCGGGTGGACGTTTATTTATTCAACATTTTATAATATACGAAAAACAATGTCTCACGCACCGGTGCCATCTACTTAAAATGTTGGTTTGTCCTAAATTTTTCCTGAATTTTCTTCGCTATAAACCTCACGGAGCCCGAGACCTTTCCAACGAATGCAAAACCGTGGAAATCGTTTCGTGCGTTCTGGAGTTATAGCGTCAGGAAGGAAAGCCCGACTTATTTTTATATAGTAGAAGAAGATATACTTAGCTATTTATAACGAACTACGTCCAGCATCGAGAGAAAGTGGTGTCGATGAGCGATGTGATCAGTATCTTTTAATTGCTAACGATAGACGATCGCCGGCGATCACAGCTATCAGCTATCTATTGCTGCTTTTGTAATTTGCTTATATGTTAATAAGTTTATAATTCATTGAGAGATTTGGAGTGGCATGCGATCGAAGAACTATAATAATAAATAATAATAATAACGCCCAACGATCACATACATAAAACCTGGACCCTAACTAGGATTTATTGTGTCTAGGGACCCAGGAATTAGGAGGACCCTGGGCCCACAACACCCAGACTCAAAACAAGTATTTGCACTTTTTTGTCTGTGCACAAATACTTGTCCTGCCGCGGGAATCGTACCCGCCAGCTCCGAGCTATGAGCCAACCTGCTCAACCACCACACCACAGAGGCTGTCAAATTACCTTGAACTACTTATAATATGTATGTAATCTACAACACCAACCAATATCCTCTGTGGTGTGGTGATTGAGCAGGTCGGCTCATAGCCTGGAGACGGCGGGTTCGATTCCCGCACCAGGACTAGTATTTGTGCGCAGAAAAAAAAGCGCAAATACTTGTTCTGAGTCTAGGTGTTGTGGGACTATGGACTATGGGTCCTCGTAGTTCCTGGGTCCCTAGACACGGAATCCTAGTTAGGGTCCAGGATTTATGTATGTGATCGTATTAAAAAAAACCTTGTCAAAAAAATTATTATACGTTTTTGTCTGCTATATATATTACGCTCGATTCAAACAAATGCTTGCGTCCAACAACTAAGAATATTGTGTGTTCGTGTGTGTGCAGGAGCCCACTCCTGACAGCGTTCCTGGCCCTCTCGCTGCTGTGCCTGGCTTGCGGGAACAGCGCCGCCGTGCTCGCCGCCACGGGCCTGCAGCGGGACGCTCTGCGCGCGCCACCCACCGAGCACACCAGCTTTGAGGTAACACTTATACTATACATATAAAATTCAAAGTCCTGACTGACTTAATATATCAATGCACAGCCTAAACCGTTGGTCTTAGAGACGTGAAGTTTGGAGGGTGTGTTCTATGTAAAGTGTAGGCATCCATTAAGAAAGGGTTTTTCGAAATTACACCCCTAAGAGGGTGAATTGAGTGGTTGAATTATCTATGAAAAATTTTCTTCTTCGTTTCCTATAGGCCACGCGGGCGAAGCCACAGGCAGAAGCTAGTACTATATACAACGTTACATTCCAGAATACTCAAAGAATTATATATTATTAAACATTCTCATCACTGTACTTTTATATATGTCATTTTACGCGTTCTCGGTGATTGGAGCATGATTATGTATTTAATTTACCTTGCATGGCTGGTTATTTACAAGAACATCTATCAGTTTGTTAATTAATAAAATGTAATCTTGTAATATTATTTCATTTAAACGCGACTGCACGCATGGAGGATCTTATAGATGAAGCCTCGCTAAACGGTCTTGTTGACACTGGTAATTAAGATGAAATTGGAAACGCTTGCCGTAGCCTCGGGGAGCCGCAGTTAATTACTATAAATAACACCTCAACTTGTAAAGAAATGTTACCCTTATCGATTTAGATAACTTATAGTGAGTGGTGGTACGTTACTTAGCTGTGAGTTTATCATAGTTTTACTCGTAGTTGGCAGAAACGCCGCGGTAAATAAAAATACGTTTTAAATGAATCAATACTTTCTGTTTTAAAAGAGATCTAGATGGAAAATAAAAGAACACTAGTAACGTAAATTAGTATGTTAAGTACCTAATATAATTTTGACTTGTAATAGTGCTAAAAATAGCCTATTTGCAATAAATCCTTTGACTTTGACACTGGCTGTTAATAATCGAAAATAACAAACGCAAAGCGCAAAAAACCGACTTAAGATATATGGTTTTCTCATGGATACCATTGTCAGAACTGGACCAAATTAAAATGGGATGACTGAAAGCACCAGCTTTCAAATAAAAAAAGAATGATCTAAATCGGTTCGCCCAGTCAAAGTTCTGAAGTAACAGATAATAAAAAAATATTAAAAAGCACATTTTTTTTTATGTTAAGGAATGACGTGACGAGCTAGCCGTTCGCCTGATGTTAAACGACACGGCTGCCCATACCAGCTGCAGTGTCACTCGGAACTCTAAAGTATAGAGGTTCGCGTGACACTGCACTGCGCACGTCATCCAGAGACATCAGCACAATCTAGTAATAAGATTACTAAACTGTGAGATCAGATCATAAAGTCTCATTTGTCCAGTAATTTCACTAGCTACAGTGCCCTTCAAACCGGAACACAGCAGTGCTTGCGGCACTACTGCTAGGCGGCAGAATAACTGGCAAAGCGGTACATTCACATTGAGAACCTCCTCCTTTTTGAAGTCGGTTAAAAAGGCTATTAAATAGGCTATTCATAACCGCTACTTACATTATCTGCATGTCTTATTAAGGTAGTTATACAAACTTTTGTAACTCACATGTTTCATATACTGGTGAGTCTGTTTCTGTTTCTTTTGGGGACTTGGATTTGGGGTATTCTGTTTGTGACTCCTGGCTAGTTTCGAATCACTGTGCAGCGAGACACGCGAAGCGTTTTCCATGAGTGTAAGAGCATCAATAGTGATTGAGTCCCACACTACACCTTCACAAGAAGGAAAGAAAAGAAAGAAAGAAAGACTTTATTTGCACGAACTGTACACAGTAACAAACATTACATAGTTACACCTATAAGAACAAAATATAACCTAGTGTAATTTAAAACTTGCTTATAGCTATAACCTACTCCTTGCTGTGTGCAAACATCGTTGCTGTATACAGCGCTGTACAACACGGTCTGGGCTCAGCATGTGCTATGGACGAAACCAGGGCGCTGATTTTCAGCCCAGACCTCGAGTGACGAATATATGAATACTAATTATATGGTAATATAATAGTCATTGGATGAGAAGAGCCGAAGACCGGGCTCAATGGCCTACCTTGGGAGAGGCCTATGTCCAGCAGTGCACTAACACAGGCTGATGATGATGATATGGTAATAACATTTGGATAAAAAAAATATTTAAAAACAATAATCCAATATACAATGTGTAATTTAATTGGTTCTTTTCCTTTAATACATTAAAGTATTCAGTCCATGTTAAAGAATGCTCCAATGTAACTAAATAAAATGTACTTGTGAAATAAAACTTAAATCCACGCAACGATCGAGGTAGGTTTCAGGTTGGTATCTTAAGAAAGCATCACGACTTTTGGTATTACCTACTTAAACTTGCCTATAATCTTTGTTACCTACAGTATTTTTAATATCATGTTTCTTGCGTAATGTGTTTGGTTCATTGAAATGGCGACAATCGAAGGTTGTTATTTATTGACCGTTCGACCGCCGGATCAACATCGTTGATCTAAACAGACAGTTTATTTCATCGCCTAACCACATAACCCTGAACCAATTTCGATACAGTTTTAACATGTTGGCAACAAATTGTATTGTCTATCATCTGTGAGCGGACCAACGGCAGGCATATCATCAATTTTGTTGACCTTAGGTAATAATTGGTTGTTGCAGCAATTTTCAATTTAATTTCAATTGAATATGGTATGTGAGACCCTGGTGGTATTTAGCAGAACGGCTTTACAAAGCATTATTAGCAATTCTTAAGTTCCTTTTTCCAAGGAAATATAACAATTTAAAATGTTTAGTTTTATTTTTTTATATTTTAAGTTCTTAGGTATAATTTAGTTTTTTAGGTTTAGATTAGTTTTGTATTAATGATTATAAAATACTTATGTTTAATGTAATTAAAGCAAAGCTTGTACCATGTATTAATTACATTTTTAATGCATTTAGCAAGTTGTAATCGCAATTTCTTAGGAAATATATAAAACACATTTGTGCATTGATTTATAATAAATGAATGCTAAAATCCTATCTTACAGAAACCAAACCAATATTTCAATCCGATTTCCTACTTACGTATGTAATATTATTATAATATATTCTAGGCTATCGTTTAATATTATTATTATTATCTTGTAGCGTGGACTTGCCAAAAATATATACAGTATCCAATTGTAGCTCTAATACTCTTCGAAATGCCCATAATACATCAATTATTTCCACACCATTGAGTATAACTTTTTTCACACGAGTCCCGTTACTAAACAAAGCTTGTGTATTAGGCAATAATAGTGAGCGCACCTAGTGTTCGTGACTTAAGAATATTTGAGCATCATTATAGTAATCTTCTCAGTTGTTACTGACACTGGCAGGGCCTTGACCGGCGGAATGATCTGTGAATCGACGTGCATCATATGGGAATCGTCTTATATACACTACTACAGCAGGTTGTTCGTTACAACAATAATGTTTGGTTATTCTTTATTATACTTTTTTTAATGTTAAGGAATGACGTTACGAGCTTGCTGTTCGGCTGATGTTAAGCGACACGGCTGCCCGTATCAGTTGCACTTCACTCGGAAATAAGGTATAGAGTTTCGCGTGACACTGCACTGCGCACAGCACAGTCTGGTGATAGATTACTAGACTGAGATCAGATCATAAAGTCTCAATTGCCCAGTAATTTCACTAGCTACAGTGCCCTCCAAGCCGGAACACACCAGTGCTTGCGCACTACTGCTTGGCGGCTGAATAACTGGCAAAGCGGTGGTACCTACCTAGACGAACTTTGCAGAAAAGTTCTACCACCTAGTAAAACACACCAGACATCAGATAGAAACATCAGACGTGAAAACATAAGAGTAAAAAATACTGAATTTATAACATAATTCACAGGATGACCATTATTTTAAACCCTTTTCTTTAATTCTTCAGTCTCCCTTTCGAATTTGCTTTGATATCCTACAAAAGTTCGACCACCCAGGGGCCATTTCCTTTGTGAGTATTCAATATCAAGCCGATGCTCAATCTCAGCGGATTTCCGACCACTTGACTGTGCTTACAGCGTTCTAAACCACTATCCTACTTACAACGAGGCACCGACTCGTATTCCAGTGGGAATAGGTCAATAAGATGGCAAGTGGCTAGCAGAACTCGCTTCCTGCGTGTTCTGATACCTCCTACCATAAGCACCTCTTGTGTATGATCGATTAATGTCGATAGAGTGAAGTAATTAACAGACAAACTTATCTTCGCTCTCTTTCCCATACAAGTTGTTCGAAAATTACTCCCAACTTAAGTTTGTTTTGTAATAATTCCACTTTGAATTAGAACATTTTTGATATTAGGTATCTTTACTTGTACAACACACACCTTCATTTGCACCAAATTTCAACTTTTAGGTCAACGGGAAGTACTTACCTACAATATAAGGTTTGATGACGAAGAAGATCGAAAAAAAAATTGTTCTAAAATGTTTAGTCGTCGTTTATTTCATTGGGTTACAACCATTGACAATATGTATTACTTTGTAAGGATAGGCCTGATAACAGGGTACAACGGCGCTTCCAATATTAGCTGCATTCAAAGATTGCCCTACATTGGCGGGAAAACGAAAAAGATTGCGTCACCGCATTGTATTATTTTCCAAAACTTGTGTTATTTTCAGTGTTAGTGCATTTGGCAAATTGGTGGCATTTTATTCGTTATGTGCTGGACAATAGGCATGAGTGTGGGAAAGTGGTATAATGATGGTGAAACGTTTATTTTCGTGTTGTTTCCAAAGCTCCATAGAAGCTTCTGGTAAAGTTGCCACCGCTTTACTAGGAGTATGACTTGACTAGACTATGACTTGACTTGATGACTTGGACTGTGACTTGACTTGACATATATACGTGTATATTACTTAACTCGAGAAATTATCAATTACTTGACTCTGGCTAAATACACAAATGTGTGCAGTCAACAAAACAAAAAAAAAAGATTAGAAAAAACAGCAACTAACGGTCTATAGATCTCTATGGTATTGACTGACAGACAGAATAGAGAAAGATGAACAACAAAACGGTTCTATAAGTTTGGTTTTTAAAAAACGGGACCCTAAATCATCATATTGTACATTGGATTACGGTTTGAGAAAACAGTTATTATGCTCAAAATTTGTCGCGTCAGCGTGACTGAGTACACAAGTTGGTGGCGGAGATGACATCTGTTACTTACTTCATATTTAATTCAGTAACTTGTTTGCTTTATTATTCCTCTGTAAATTAAATAGCGATAATACATTGGCTCTTTCGACTTAAATCTAGAACCATTTTAAACTTTTTCTAACTTTATAAATAGTTTCACTTTTAATATTTTCTTAAAAGTAAGTTTGCATAATAATTTATTTACAATTAAAAGCTGCACCACCGTCCGTTCACCCGACATTCCTTGATTTATTAAAACGAAGGGGTAGGTACTCGCCTGACCTATGGACTCATGTATACTTGACTAATTGAAATGATACCATCTGTACACTCATGTAATGCATGTTTGATTGATCTAGCTCTTGCTTATTCTGTGGCGGCAGCATGACAATTAGCTGGGATGTCGGGTCGAGGCTGGCTGTGGCACCACAGGTGTATCGACGTTGTTGCGTGTGCGCAACGCACGTATGTCAACGCAGTGACCTTCAATTTACTGAGTTTTAGATGTTGTTGATAGATTACGCTCTAAAAGCGCTTTTAAATTGCACACACATTGGAATGACAAAATCATAGCTTGGAGAAAAATCTATACAATCACATATTTGTAATAACACATTTTAGTAGTAGTAATTACAGTATTCATACGGGATTGATTTAAAGCGATGCGTTTCTTCAAATTGCAGTAGGTACTTTAATGTAATTTGTGGCTTTATCGACAACAGTTACTTATTTAGCTTCTTTTATACACGTTCATGTGAGTGTTGCGCTAATCAAATTAGTTTCATCATAAAAAGGTACAAACTAGAAAACTCAACTAACGTCCAACGCAACAAGCCTATTTAAATCTTTCAACATTTAACACGCTGAAACACACCTTTTACATTATTCATGATGTAGGTAACGCTTCATTGGCCAAAAGCTGATACTTTAGAAGGGAGCTGGCATAGAACCTGCTTCATCGAGTAATTTAATATCGTGAAATAAATTTGTAATGATAGACGATGACGTTATATAGGATTTAAGAAAATTTGACGATCTTTTTAGCTCTACTAAATACATTATATTGCTTCGTTTCACATTTTTACTTAGTGGTAGCTTGCTTTAGCTTTTTTACAGCCGCCTCCTTGACTATATAGCTTGAAGAAACTTCAAAGGTGACTTAAATAGGATCATCTAAATTATAGAGACCTCTCTTCACACTGTGACTTTTGACAGGTTCTGTGGTGTGGTGGTTGAGCAGGTTGGGTCATAGCCCAGAGGCGGCGGGTTCGAATCCCGCAGCAGGACAAGTATTCGTACACTGAAAAAAGCTTCAATACCTGTTATGTGTCTGGGTGTTGTGGGATCATGGTCTTCATAGTTCCTGGGTCCCTAGATACAGGGAATCCAAGTTAGGGTCCAGGATGTATGTACGTGATCGTTGGGCATTATTATTAGTTATTTATTGTTAACGTCTTCCGTTTCAATACGTATAGAGAGTTATGTCACGTTAGTTTTATGTTTTTTCCCCCCAACCACCACAGAGCGCATCGCAGGAACCAACATATTATACTTGTACATCCAGTAGGTCCTACAACTAAACAAACTAACAACCAATCATCTTCGTTGATCCACTATCGCAAGTGTAGTAACATTACGTAATAACTAAATGTAGCGTGCTAATTTGAGCAAATCCCATTATCTCAAACTGCTTTCGTTAGGTATCATTCTGCGGGTCATTGCCCCCGCAAGCGGTTAATGCAATGCAACTTAGCGACAAGTAATGAGTAAACATTAGAAATGTGGGTCAGGTTTCGGAATAGAGCTAAGGTGAAAGACACTTTTGTTTGCATACATATAACTAATGATAATGACGTTAATACCCGTCTGAACTAAAGTTTGACCCGTCTTAAGTTCGTTTTTATCCGTCTATGACATACCTATAGTAGAGCATTAGTGTCATATGCTAGTATGGGGTCGGGACATAGTTAAAGATTTGCAAGTTTTGTAATAAATACGCTAAACTCAAAATGTGAACTATAATTTAGAAAGCTCTGCCTAAAAAGCTTATCATTGTACGATGCATCTGAATTTTTAGAACAACTAGATTTTAAACAAAAATTCCCATTCTCTATGGTTCAATTTCGTTAATTAGCCTATTTTGGACCTGTGCAATGTTTTGTTTTGTCTAATTTAATAAAGTTTCTAATTGGTCGCGCAGGATGAAATGCAGGCGTGGACGCCGGTGCTGACCAACATCGCGTTGCTGATCATCGCTACACTGCACTGCCTGGTCTGCGTTGTCTCCATCTACCACCTCTCCAAGCGAGTGTGCCCTTGCTTCCGAAAAAAGCCCCCATTCGACCACAACCAGGTTTGAATATATACCGTTATCGTGGATATCTTTTACATCGTCAATATTTACTGACTGGCCCGATAGCTCAGTTGGTAGTAGCCCTGCCTTCTGTACTGAGGGTTGTGGGTTCGATTCCCACCCAGGACAAACATTTGTGTGATGAACATTGGTGTTTGTTCTGTGTCTGGGTGTTATATTGTAGTATATGTATGTATTTACAAACAAAAAGTATTTAAGTATTGTATCAGTTATCTGGTTCCCATAGTACAAGCTTTGCTTAGTTTGGGGCTAGATGGCGCTGTGTGAAATGTCCACACATATTTATTTATTTATTTATTATTTATTTTATTTATTATTTAGTGCCGTCCTCCCATTCGCAAACGGTTTTCCAAAACTCTAATTATACATTTTATGTTGTGATCAGTTCGACCCGGCCTTCAAGGCCGTGCAGCCGTTCGTGATCCACCTGGACGAGAAGAAGGGCCAGGATGCGGAGCGCACAAGGAACCACGAACTTTGCAAGGACCTGGAGGTCAAGCTTCAGGGCGACACTGGGAAGAAGAAAAAGGTACCCAACTATGTGCTGCTACGCTTTAATGTTCAGTAATGTTTTTGCTCTTGTGAAATAGAATTGTGTTTGTGTTGTTGTTTCATATGCTTTACTTTTCCATCACTGTGACATTATCCATAAGTCTGAACCGAAGTTGTGAATACCGTTCAAAAACCAAGTGAGTGTGTGTTTGTAGATAACTGTAAACTTTCTGTGATCATAGGTGATTATTTACAAAACGTTCAAACAGTATAAAATTATAAGTAATTATTCATAGTGTACTACTCGTAACATGGAACTTGTTACTGAATCCTACTGGTTATCTGGTATAGGATGAGACTGGCGAGTTTGGCAGCGCTAACAGCAAGGAGAAACTAGTGACGCGATGGCTGGGGCGGCACCACAGCACGTCAGAGGCGGCAGCGGCGGCGGCGCGGGCGGTGGGCGTGCGCATGGAGCGTGCCGAGCGTGCCGAGCGTGCCGAGCGTGCCGAGCGTGCCGAGCGGCGCGGCGTGCGCAAGCAGCGCCCGCGACCCGCGCCTCTCGTGCTACTGCCTGCACATCCTGCCAGCACGGTGAGTCACTGCATATACAAACACAGCGGCGAGTCATAAAGCAAAATCACCCCATGCAAAAAGCATTAATTAATACACTAATTATTTTTAGACTTTAAAAACCAAATTATACGTTTCATACATAAGACATCAACGCGCTACTAAAATTTTGGGTTAAATACTACACCGCAGCCGCAGTTAATAAGCCCGTTTAATTAGACATTTAATATTATATAATGTTAAAGAAATATTTTAATCACGCATGGGTTCAAATGTATCCTGTCGCTAAGCAGGCGATCCTGCTATTCGTGCTAATCGTGAAATTTTACTTAATTAGACGTTGCTTTTTTCAGTCAAAATTCTTTACGCACACTTGACTTGGGGACTTAAGCTGGTAAATGCGAGGCGAACAGAAGTTGTTGTTGGTTTACATAGACTATTGTCAACATAAAAAGGTAAAAAAAATAGTATGATGGTATGTCCGGTAAAATGATAATTTACATTTATCAAGATGGCGACATTAAACTAAGTTATACCGGCTGATAGATGGAGCTAAACTAAAGAAGTTTTACTTCAGTTGTATGGTCTAAAGCACACTTATTCTTTTTTATCTTTCTTAGTCGTATTTAGAAATATTAATTTATCATAATCATTGTAGTTTGGTACTAGCACCCAGTGGTGCTCCGAACGTTACCGCATTGTGCGTGGGTCACGACGCGCTCGGCCCGCGTCACTGTTGACCCACAGTCACGTGGGTCACGAAGTTGGCTAACTAAACTATTTTTTTTTCCCACAGTAGGTACAACTGATACTTTACGGTAATATAATAACCGAAGATTGCGTTCCGTATCTATCGATTTCCAAATGTTCTCAGGTAGAATCGAAACCGCTCAAATCAAACAATCATTCGAACAAAGTAAATGATTGAACCTATAGCTGCAGGTACCTGTACCTAGACTTGTCTAATGATCTACTTTGTTACTCAATCATTTATTATTATTATTATTTATTATTATTAAAGACCTGATTAATATTACTGAAAACAATAGTTCTTCACTTTTCTTAATACCACGCCCGATCATAATACACTTAACTTCTTTGTAAGTAAAATCACCAACAAAAGCCACCAGCTTTTATGTTTCCACCTAACTAAAATCTATACTTATTTGGCACAACGAATAAGCATTGCAATTCAACGGGGCCATGCTGCCAGCATGTTGGGTACGCTACCTACTGGTAGTGGGCTGGAGCATTTGGAGTAATTTGGACAGTCTATAGGTCATCGTGGCCAGTATAATAGTCCAAATGTTTTTTTTTTGTAGTAGTAGTAGGTAGTGTATCATTGTAGTATTTAGTTTGAAAATAAAGGATATTACAATCTGGGAGTCTTCAAGTCAAGATTGAACCGGTACCTTCTAAGCAAGCACGCGCCTTCGTAGACTGCTTCGTCACTTTCCATCAGGTGAGATAGTGGTCAAAAGCTTTGTCTATAATAAAAAGTTCATTCAGTTGTAGGTAACCGGTACGTTACATAAGCCTGTGGGCTCCGCACTCCGCCTTAATATAATGATACATACGGAGATAGCCTAACGAGTCATTTTTTATTATATTAATATTTAAAACCCCTACATTTCGTTTCACAGCTAGAAATGTGATGGTCTCTCAAACAGACTTTCTTGAATCATAGGTAAGATTTCTCTCGATCAAGTCACCTTTTTTTTAATTGTTGACAGGCAAATCATTTTACCACAATAAGAACTACAATAAAAATTACAATATATATAAAACTAGCGGCCCGTCCCGGCTTCGCTCGGGTGGACGTTTGTTTATTAAACATTTTATAATATACGAAAAACAATGTATCACGCACCGGCGCCATCTACCTAAAATGTTGGTTTGTGAAATTTTTCCTCAATTTTCTTTGCTATAAACCTCACGGAGCCCGAGACCTTTCCAACGAATGCAAAACCGTGGAAATCGGTTCGTGCGTTCTGGAGTTATAGCGTCAGGAAGGAAAACCCGACTTATTTTTATATAGTAAATTATTTTACACACAATAAGAACTACAATAAAAAAATATATCTTGTTTGACGAGAGTTAGTGTTGTCACTTCGCTAATCGAACATTTGCAAACGTTTAAGTAACTAGACCACTGAAGATGACTCACCTTTTTGCTCGAATTATTTCGTCAATTCTTTCATTTTGTATTCTAAAGGCAGAAACAAAGCCGCGTCCACGCTTCTTACTTTCCTAATATATTTCATGAGTGCATCCGACTCTATGTGGTCTGAATAAATGCTGCTCTTTCTAACCGGAGCTTGGGTTTATGACACGAGTGGGAAAATGTGTAGTACTTCACTGCCGTTGATTTCAGTACTAAGTTGAGTACCTTTTGTTGCCTAGATAACGTTAGGCGCCTGCTAATAAAATAAAAAGGGCTTTTGTCTAGTTTTGACTATCAGCAGTAAATCTGATAGTACCAACACCGCGTACATAATAAACCACTTTCATCGCAGCCTGTCCGTCAATCTATCACTCGAACTGCGCGACCAACGAACCGTGTCATATAAATACTTATTTTTTTTTAAACACGACATGAAAGAAATGTGAAAGAACTTTTTCAAGCAATGTTTGGTAAAAAAGATTGGAAACCGATTTACCAACGATGTTGATGAAAAATATTGTTATGATGCCGCCTTTTTTCCACGAAAATAGTTGTCGTTGAAGCAGATAAACACACTGACAAATAAAAAGAACATGGCTACAGATATTTAACGAAAGAAATGCCAACGTTATAAAACAAGCTCAGAGCCACCAACACTTATTAATCTAAAGAGATATTGATGCACATCGGCATCAAATGAAAACTGCCGCTACGGTTGTAAGCTTTATTGTACTTTTATACAGTGAATTTTGGATAAGGAACGTGGAACAATGTTACTGCTGGTAAGTTAACATCGAAGTGGCGTATGGAAAAAAATACAAAGCACAATGATAAAAGCAGATGTCATTACTACCGACATTCCCACTTCCCGCTGTCGCAGTACTTCTAATTGAGAACCTTATTATCTCGTTACCCAATAAGCCAGTCGGCGGGCGCGGCGCGTGCAGCCGCGGGGATCCCCCCGCACTTCGCTCCGCTATGAGAGCGGAACCGACGAGAAAAACGCCGCGTGCGTCCGCTATTCTGCCACAGCTAACAGAATAGGCGCCAATCTAGTGCAGTTACTATCATATGATTAGACAACCTTAGAAAAATTAGCCACTGCTTTAGGTGTAATAGATAATAGCGGCTATAGATGAACTTTTGCTTCTTCTCCTAACTCTCCCGCGCTCAATGGCAAGTTCCATTTGTCTACCCACCATAAATGTAAAATTTTCGATCGTAAAACTAAAGGAATTTTCCGATTCTTATTATGTCTAGATTTTATTTAATAGAGTTTTAGAACTACATGATGATTCTAGACTGTAAAAGTGCTTCATCCCGGTCCTCAGCACGTGACGAGCTCGCGCGGAAGCGTTGCCTGCCACCGCCACCGTCGCAGTCTGCAGCCTTGATTGCTGATTGATTTGCCGACAGATTTATGATTTAAATTAACACACATTCTGTAACGAGGATAAAATTTAAATATAAATTACCAAGACTGACCGATCCTATTAAATAAATACTAAGCAATGTGTCGGTGATATTTCACACGTGAATTTTATGAGTCTTACTGCTTGAGTATTTTCCTTTATTGCCATTGATAGCCTGTTATTGCTTAATAAAAGTCAAACAACTTAATTACCGATACTACTACAAGCGGAGGTCGTTAATGGGCATATCTGCGCATGGCGACAGTCCGACTGCGAGCACAACTAACAAACAACAAACGAGACAGTTCGTCGACCCATCCTTGGCCTACATACGCCGCGTGTACGCCCGGCCTTATTAATTTATTTACGCACGGCGAAATTTTGTGAAAGACAACTTTGTTTCAACTTTCAAAATCACCTGTACATATTTTAACGGCGAAAATGTATTGCAAAAATTAACTCGTGCTTGTGATCCAGTTTGAGATAATTAGTCTGTTTACTTTGTAGATTAAAATACTCAAAAAATAAGTTAAAACTTCTCTGTTTCACTTAGAAATAATTGTTGACAGTTGATCACCAGAGAATAATACCACCTAGGTTATCATAACATTTTTAGTGTTTATCAATTTGTAAGTACATATTACCAAAGTTTAACTTACTGGGTTGGGGAAGTGGTTCTCTGAAACACTTCACCAAACAAATTGAATCACCTACTCAGGCCATTTCTTATGAGAAAGTCATGCAAAACGAGAGATAGCTTGTTAATTTCTTTGTTCTGTCTTCAGAACTAAATACTGAAGAATTATCTCAATTTTAGCTATTATTAATAATTATATGAACTTGAAATAGAAAACTAGATCGCTGAGACGCGGTCACGCACATATTATAATTATACAGAAAGATAAAAGCATTTTTGCTCTACAATAGAGTTGGTTTTCAATTGAAAATCCGAAGAAATTACTTTCATTGTTAATATTTACTAAAACACAACGGTTGTAACTAGAGGAAAAATAACTGTGTATATTAAAGTCGAATTTGTGAAATTGTAAATAGATCACGTATTATACGGTCTTTGGATAACCTATAGAATATTCTGACTTCATAGTCTTCAGGTGTATGTATAAAATATCTAGCTTAGCCATAAACGAATGCTGGCAACGAACTGTAGATTGAAATCTCCCGCGTAAACTAAACCTTAATATATGCACCAATTTTTATCTCCATGTAAATCGTGCTTTACAGCCACACTATTTATAGACATATATAGAATGAAATAAATCGTCCTCGGACGTTCGCGTAATGATCTGGGTTGGATTGGCGCGAGTACTAGCCTCTACCGGCTCTTACAAGTAATGGTATAATGACAGTGTTTCCGGCAGGAAAGGGTGCAATTAACCGCGGATCAAACGAACCCGACCGTGGATGGAACGAGATGAACACTTTTATTGAAAGAGACAAATGAACGTTTAATATTATATATTTTAGTTTCTCCTTTTTTTCGTGTGATTTGTTTTGTGTAAAAATGTAATGTTGTGTGATGTCTTGAATAAATGTATTTTCTTTCTTTCTTTCTTTCTAATAATCGTGGCTTGCAATGTAAATTTTCGGCAAAAAAAACGAGTGTGCCACACGACTGAAGCAAAACTTCTTTACTTTAGCTCCATCTACCGGCCGGTATAACTTTGTTTTTGCTTTGTTTAATGTTAATGTCGCTATCTTGACAATTGTAAATTGTCATTTTACCGGACCTACCAACATAATAATACAAATTTTAAGTAATTTTTAACCTAGTTATGTTTTTTAGTTTGAAAACTACCGTAAGTATGACACATTTTGTAAAATAACTAACGGCTTAACTCACGTCAATTGAAAAGTCAAATTTACTCCGACCAGGTTTCGAACATATTCTATGTCCTTCTTCTGGGAGCCAGTTACTAACGCAAGCTGCGGCGGCTTTCGCGAGCGACAGGACGTAACTCATATGTTATGTTGACAATGGAGATCTACGTGAACCAACTTCAACTTCCGTTCGCTTCGCATCCACCAGCTTACTCCCCAAGTCAAGCGTGCGTAAAAAAAATTTTACTTCAAAAATTGATTTTTCAACGTAATGTGTAAATGTTGGATATTATTTATGCCTAGTTAGCAATTATACCAAATGCTTATAAGATTTGTGGGGGTTGTTATAATGTGGCTCGGTAATTACTACATGAACTGGGCGCGCTTCATTAATACTGAGTCTGTAATTTCATGCCGGAAAGAGAAACTGCGTTTTATGGACAATGAAAGAACATGATTTCTATTAAGGAGTATATGAGCTACCGTTGCATTTTTGATTCGAATAATAATTCAAATCCGGTTGTCTTATTTTTTGTTGAATATAGCGCAATAATAAACTTGGGGTGACAATAAAAACACCGTTTCTGACTTATTCTTCTCGGTGGTCTTGCGGCTTAGATAGAGATCGTAACGGTGCTTCAGTGCACATACACAAGAGTCACACGAGTCTCACGATTAGTTTGATCTAACATTTCACGGTGAAGAAATCTTCTAAAGCTCCATACAACTTGTATTTATAGGAACTTATGGAAACTTTTTACAGGGTAAGCAATGCATTGGTGACGCCTCCTCCGGTGTTACAGATGTCCATAGGCTACGGTGACCACTTCCTATCAGGTGGGCCGTATGCTATTTTGCTACCTTTAACATATAAAAAAACTGCTAAACATATTCTGTAGGTATGTAAGATATGCCATCGGTTCTAGTCTCGCATCTCCCAGTTTTACATTATTGAGTACGTGTCAAGTGTCACAACATCATAGAATTAACCTGATTTTATGGACATTAACGCGCTCATCGCAACCGTCCGCCAGCGAGCCGGGAGCCCCGCGTAGAGTTGCGCAAGCGCCGCTTTTATACGGTTCGGTTATAGTTATAGTTATTGAACTCCGTTGGCCGATCGTTATGTAACTGATGGTACATCATTCAACTGTTAATTGGAATATTACATGAGAAGAGATTCAATTATCCGTATACTATGAATCCAGTTACAGAATTTTAGATTTAGCGATAATAAAATCTTTTTCTCATCACTATATATATTTATTTTTTTTACTTCAAACTTGTCTAGCATTTGACCACGCTCTCACCTGATGGGAAGTGACGATGTGATCGAAGGTGTAGCATATATATAGGGAGGTACATACAAACTTTGCTATGGTTGAAAACGGGAGTAATAACCAGTTTGCTTAAGACCATACGACTGAAGTAAAACTTTTGTTTAGCTCCATGTTTCGGCCGGTACAACTTTGTTTAATGTTAATGTCATCACATCATCTTGATAATTCTAATTTGACATTTTACCGGACATCAACGTAATAATACAAACTTTTACCTTTATTATGTTGGCAATGGAGATCTACGTGAACCAACTTCAACTTCCGTTCACCTCGCATTCACCAGCTTACTCCCCAAGTCAAGCTTGCGTAAAGAAGTTTTACTTCAAAAGAAACGAATGTTATTTTTATGCAATGTCAGCCATGTACCGTGAATAAACAATATTGACTGTCTGGGCGTTGTATCTGCTAGCTCTTCGATGTAGGTCCGACCGACGTGGCCCCTGTTGGCCGCATAAACAATATTGACTGTCTGGGCGTTGTATCTGCTAGCTCTTCGATGTAGGTCCGACCGACGCGGCCCCTGTTGGCCGCATAAATACATGCTGAGCACTTATTATATGTAAAGAGCCTCCCTCGCAGACTGAAGGGCGGCTTTCTCTGTCTGTCACGTTAATGCTGTGTGTCTTGTTATGAGATATAGGACTAGCTTAAACCCGTAGCTCCGCTTGCAGACTCCTTTATAAATAACACATTCGAAACCTTTCTTTTAGAAGCCTAGAACAGACTGCAGGCTTTACATCCAGCACTTTTATGTGATTGAAAATTTGCGGACAGAAAGACGTTGCATTTATTGGAGAGAGATAGAATAAAATAAGCCACATATCAAAATAGAATTGACGTACAATACAAACAGAAATTACCATTGAAATAAATGGACAGTAAGCGAGCATTGCGCACATACGAGAGATATACCTACACTGCAGAGGGTCTTGTTGTTATTTGTTTTTGTTTTAGCAAAGAGTATATTTGAAGATCGTGGAACGGTTTGGATTATCCGATGGAACGTACGTAGATATTTATAGGAATAAGTAAACAGATTGATATTTTCATTGGGAGTAACATACCTAATACTTTTCACCGTGGGTAAAATCGTAGGCACTAATAGAAAAATAAATTTAACATCGTATGATAGGAAACTCAAACTCTAATACGCGAAAATTATTTTCGCGTATTAGAAGCTCAGAGCTTTCGAATTAAACGAAGCACGTATAAATTCTTCACGTAATCAATTTTAAAGTAATAACAGGTTCCGACACTCGGATACTTGTGAATCGTAAATCATTGAGGCTGGCTCCACGATGGATAGCGTCGAAGAATTAGTAACGTCAAGTGAACGAGAAGCTATAATAGAATAGAAATATATTCAGAGCCACTCTCAGAACCCAGAGCCAATGAACGATAGCGGGGCGCGCGCGTTACTACATATTAATTAAATAAATAAAAAAATAATGACGCCCAACGATCACACACATAGATCCTGGACTCTAACTAGGATATCCAGTATCTACGGACACAGGAACTACGACCGACATAGAAGAAATATTTGCGCTTTTTCTCCTATGCCAAATACTTGTCCCATGGTAATCGAACCCGCCGCCTCCCGGCTATGAACCGACCTGCTCAAACCCCACACCACAGAGGCTGTGTGGGTGAGAGAGAGATTGTGAAATATACCGATTACTTTCGTGATTGGTTTTGTACACTTGACATTTGGACTCTTGTATGTGGCAAGTTCCATCGCCATCATTATGATATAAAACCGTCAATCTACTACAGTTTCTAATGTTTATCTTACACGAAGATTTTCCTTCCACGAATGCATAAAAACCCGTTTATACTCTTCACATGACGGCCATATATTGCGCTCCACCATTTCCTGAAGTCGTCAGTGGAGACTAGCGCAAAAACCTGGCTTGGCCCGCGGCACTCGCGCCCGACGGCGGCAATTAGACGGTACTTTCACCGGCTTTATGGTGCCCAGAGAAATCGTCAGCGATGTGTTTATTGAACGTTTATGTCTTAGTTGTTATTGAAGAATCTGTGGTTCACTTCGTGCCTCTTAAACTTACCCCGAGGGGGTAAGCCGAGGTTTTGGTTTAGTCAAACATTTTCTAACTCTATATGATTATTTCCAAAAACGCTTTCTTAGTACAACCTCTGCGCTCTATAATCAAGATTAAAAAAAAACAAGATAGGTACCGTCCAATATTCCATCCATTATAATATTTCTAGTTTCTACGTCCAGTGGTTTTGTTTCGTAGTATGCGAATCAGTGCGAAAAAAGCCTTTTTATTAATATATTTAGAGAGATAATCTTATGATTTGGACGCTGTGTGGCTTAAACTTTATATCGGTAACATGTGGTTAGAAAATATAATACGGAAACCTGTTTTTGTATTTTTCAATACTGTATTTATAAGTACCAATGATTTATATGCACACTTACATCGAGGTACAGAGATGTCAACGAAAATTCCGCTTTGAAGTTAAGCGTTCCAACGATTTGCGCATACACAGCCATATATGTATTTTATTGACATTATTGTATGCGGTATTTACATATACCAAATTGTTTTGTTATATAAAGACAGCCATTCCACAAAAATTGTGGATAGTTAAACATATTTTCAAAGGCCATTAAGGCTAATTGGTGTTTACGCTTCCTCACGATCTCGTTAACCTGTATAATTTATATCAATATGATTGGATAGCGAGCAACACAACTTCGATGCGTGCTGCGATCGAACAAATCATTGGAAACAAACATAAACAATGGCGGGGCGACGACCGCGCGCCGCCCGCCCTCTCGCTGCTCTGGGAAAGTCGCGCCTGGTGACCAACAATTAATTATAAATTTATTAATCACTACTAATAAACAGACTGGGTAACATTTTTCAATAGTCCTGCTGTTCTAATGTTGAAAATGTTTCCTGAAAAATCGTTAAGTTTGTGCACCTCTATATAGCATAGGTATCTTTCCTACATATGTGTTTCAGTAACATTTATAAATCACGTATGGGTTTGGTGGTAATATCTTTTATTGTTTTCCTTAAAAATTGGAAATATCAAAATGAGGGCAACACTTGAGGGCACACGTTGGATGCTGAAATTTTCCTAGTCAATAGACGCGCGTCGCGCGCTACTCGTCACAAAAACGCGCCGTACAACAAAGGGAACGGTGTGCGGGCCTTTACCTCAATCCTACATACCGCTGACTATTGTTACTGTAGATAATGGTGATCTTTTACGCAGAACTTTAATAATTAGCGTGTTTGCAAACGAATGAAGTTGAGAAAAGTAAGGATAATGGAAATATTGCGGAAAAATAAAACATTTCTTGAATATATTTTCATGTCCGTGCATCGTTTGCATTTTCGTAGTTTTATGAAGGCGTGTATTTCTAGGTACTGACAAACCATATCAATACATATTGCCTTGCCGTATTGGTCGGGTAAAAGTAGGATGACAGGAAATTGCGATTTTTTTAAATGTGCGTACATTATAACACTGCTCCCATTGTTGGATGTTTTTTTTTACTAAAACCGTATTAACCGTATAAGCGATCACTGCTTACTGTTAAAAATATCTTGTCACGTTACTATATCTTCATTTCATTACATAAACACCGACAACTTCTCCAAACGGAGATAGTTCTTGAATTTACTAAACAAGAATACTTACATACTTCTGTTCCGCGTTGGTATTTAACTTACATTTATTTTACCAACACTTTGTATGTTTGTCGTTAATATAATTTGCGTAACTGTTTATTTTTGTCTGTCCTCTTAATTTTATGTAATACCGGTGCATTTATTATACTCGAGCGCGGAAAGTTTTATTGGTAATATTATATACATAAAGAGGACCGGAGACGGATGTTGCATAAAAGAGAGGCCTATATCCAGCAGTGGGGTGATAAAGACCTGCGGATGATGATGAAGAAGGAGAACCAACATTATAATTCTAATTATTTGGATGGTAGATACTTGAATATGAAACTACGGAAACCACAAAATAAGTAGATTACTTATCAAATCTGTATCTACAATTTGATACCACCTCTACCTTTTGAGTATACATTCATGCATTATTGGATGGATATTATTATTAAACTAGCGGCCCGTCCCGGCTTCGCTCAGGTGGACGTTTATTTATTAAACATTTTATAATATACGAAAAACAATGTATCACGCACCCGCGCCATCTACTTAAAATTTTGGTTTGTCCTGAATTTTTCCTGAATTTTCTTTGCTATAAACCTCACGGAGCCCGAGACCTTTCCAACGAATGCAAAACCGTGGAAATCGGTTCGTGCGTTCTGGAGTTATAGCGTCAGGAAGGAAAACCCGACTTATTTTTATATAGTAGAAGATAATACTTTATTGTACATCATAAAACTCTTAAAAGCGACTACAATTGAAGCATTAGGACTGGCTATAAGTCGTCGCGGCCAAAATAGTCCTTTTTTTTTTTTTGTAGTAGGTAGTGTTTAGTATTAGTTATTATATCATTGTTGTATTTCGTTGAAATTATACATTATACCAATTTAACATCATAATATATAATTATTTAATAATAATAGGTAACGTAAAATCATGATCTAAAAAAATTACGTCAATTGATAATAAACATGAGGATTACAGAGTCAGATATATTCACTTTTGCATAACTATATCTAGGGTAACTGACTAATTAAAGATTTCCTCTGCAATAATGTAATGTTGCACTACAGCCGCTGAAATGTGTATTACCTACCATTATTATTAAAGTGCACGCTACATTAACGTCCTCGAATTACTCGCATTTGTTTAAATTGATAAAAATTAAACAGTACAGCCAAGTGTCGTAACGCATTGTTCAGGAGCTTGTAGTCGGATAGAGTTGCACTCGATTGTGTATGCGCTCCAGTTTTCGGTAGCAATGTCGTTAAGATCACAGATTGATAAAAAGTTTCAGCACGAAAGTTATAATACTATATATCCTAACCAAGTATAAAAAACAATGTACGTTTGTTTGGAATTGTTACTTGTATTGCTCGGGCTATACTGTAGTAAATGCCAGCCGTTCTTGAATTGATAATCTTGATATTGCCTTTTTAAGAGATTTATAAATAATAGCTTTTGATGAATAGTAAGCTTTTTCCAGGAGCTTTGGTGATTTCCGAAAATCAAATTATGTTAACAATTGGACCGTTCGCCGACCAACCGGTTTAACATATAAGCTTGTCACTCGTTCTTCTTCGAGTTCTCTAATTTCCCTTCATTTACGAAGAGCGTATACCCATACGGCACAGTGTCCGGGAAGGATGCTGTGCGCTTTCAAGATAGAAAAGCATCCATGTATGGATCGGACCAAGCTGCCCGGTATGCCGTCCGGTCGCTTTCCGTTTCGTCAGTGAGAGTGCGCCAACCTGTCCCGGACACCACGAGAAGTAGAAATCTGATGGGAGCCGCTGACATGTCTACCATGTCGTCACAGATTACACGAGTGTTGCTAACCTCCTGTAGGGAGTCAGGATTATTGAGGAAATCAGCTTTATATCCTTCTTTATGTTTTATTGGATTATTTTGACAGCCTCTGTGGTGTGGTAGTTTTATGTATGTGATTGTTGGGCGTTATTTATTTATTAGATGTCATTTGCAATGTTGAACAAAAGTACTCACCACGAGCTCAGCGTAATTTGAATTGCCTTTGTTTAAAATGAATGCGCGATGAGCGTTAGATAAACTACAACTCGAGATTGTAAAATATTTACTTATTAAAATTTTTAATGTCGTTGGTAACTAAAATTCAAGAGTTCAGTTTAATTTGAAATGTCATTGTTTAAAAAGTAGATAGATTTTTGATGGCGCTAGATGGACTACAATTCGAGATAGCAAAGTATTTAGTAATTCTATTCACATTGCACCATCAGCATTGTTGCTGTCGGGTGCAGTGTGCAACCTTCCAACCAATTTGCTGTAAAAACTGTTGTGAACTGCACATTGCAGTTCGCTTGGGGAAAAGTTTGCACCAGTTACCTAAACCGCACGGGAAATGCGTGTCGCAGTCACAGTTCATGTTGCACAACTGCGGTCCGGATAAGCGGTGCCATTTGCCAATAGCTTTGTAGCTGAGCGACCATTTTACAGATATTGCATTCACACTGAGTTTATAAAAAGCGCGATTTCTTATCACAATAAGAAGAAAGCAGTTTTTTTACTCAATTTTCAATTGAGATTTGAATATACCTAAACTTGTATTATTCCAGCTTCCAGCATCCAGGGATACCTCAATTTGCACCGTATAACGTCGTGTGGATATAATTATAATAAGAACGCCCAACGATCACATACATAGATCCTGGACCCTAACTAGGATTCCCTGTGTCTAGGGTTTCACGATCTATAAGGACCATGGTCCCACAACACCCTCTCAGAACAAGTATTTGCGCTTTTTTTCTGTGCACTATTACTTATCCTGCCTGGGAATCAAACCCGCCGCCTCCGGGTTATGAGTCGGCCTGCTCAATCACCACACCACAGAGGCTGTCGTTATAATAAGCAAGTCGTGCAGTTAGCGGACACTATCAACTATTAGCACGCGGCTGCATTGAACTTTACTCGGTGGTTGTGAAATGGGCTACAGTTAGAGACACAGTGCATATAATTAATGTACATACAAAGAGTCACACCTGTCCACTAGCGGTCAAAATAACGAGAAGCTTGTGCAATGTGTAGGGCTTTAAGATGATGATTATGCGAGAAGCACAACATATGACTACTACGGCAGGGCACTGTTACGATGACAATAGACAGTTGCTTAACGAGTCGGTCTAACTAGCCGCAGGTACTAAGGCATTCTATTTTTCCTTTAAAGTACAAATAAAAGAAGTCATTACCAATAAGTTTAGCTGCAGAGAGTTTTGTATTTTAATGACGGTACAATTGTAAGCTAGTTGAGATTTACAATTCATAGCGCCATATTTGTCGATAGTCCTTAGTCCTGTCGACCTATTTTCGACTTGGTATTATAATTTCTAATTTGCTGTTAATTGTTTAGAATGAAATTGTAAATATTTACGTTATGGAAAGGATTTACACAAACCCATGTATAGTGTTCATTACTCTTTTTTTTGTATAGACTCTGTCTTGTTCTACAGGCGTTGTCGGCCGCAGAGTTTTTGTGCTATTGTTGCAGTAAACGTCGCACACATTGTGTTTGTGAGCATTTACCACCGTTCAAACTGCTCTGCCGGCAGGTTGTTTGTGAAACCGCGTTGAGTGGCGGAAACGCCGAGATGTTTGCAGTCACGACCTTAGTAGTCTTAGTACTGCCCTACACTAAATAGTTTTGTACTATTTATTTTTTGAAAGAAAACTTCTTTACGCTTTCTTTACGCTTGACTCGGGGAGTAAGGTGGTGAATGCGAAGCGAACGGAAGTTGAAGTTGGTTCACGTAGATCTTTATTTTCAACATAACAAAGTAAAAAATTTGTATTATTATGTTGGTATCTCCGGTAAAATAACAATAATTGTCAAGATGGCGACATTAACATTAAAAAAGCAAAAATAAAGTTATACCGGCCGATAGATGGAGCTAAAAAAGTTTTACTTCATTCGTGGGGACTAAAGAACACTCGAGTTTTGGCGGGAAAACGAAAAAGATTGCGTCGCGCGTCGCCGCACAGTGGTCCCATTTTGAAAAAAGGTGGACTTAGGACCGAAAGTCGGAATTTCGGGCTGTTTTTTTTTTATAGAATAGGTCTTAACTATCCTAACAACATCTATTCTATAAAGAAAATCCGTAGGATGCATAGTTTTCGAGAAAAAAAATAATCTTTTTTTTCTTGTATGGAGAAAAACATACTTTATTATTTTTCTCAAGTTGGGTGAAATAGTGACGGCTTTTGTTGATATTTTATAAAAGCCCTAGTGGTATTGTATCCAGAAAAAAATAAAACCAATGCGGTCACCTGCGGCCGCGGGAATAATCAGATGTCAAAAATTGATTAATTTTTTTGCGTATTTTGCAAACATTGTTCATTTCTGGCCAATTATTTATGTATTTTAGGTTAGCGCTCCATACTTTAACTCGAACTATTATATAACATTTCAAAAAAATTAATCAAAATCGAGTTTATTTTTTTATAATTGCTGTTTTATTCATGAAAATGCACGCATACATGGTTAATTCAAAATGCAAATCCTATATTACTCAGTATAATGTACAAAATAAACATGCACGTACCTAAAACGTAAAAAAAAATATTTTATATTTTCGTTTATGCTTACTAAAAGTCACCGGTAATGGTTACCGAGAGGCAGGATATAAACAAACGAGTCACATCTGATACTAGCTGTGACTGGTCGCTTTGTTCCTGACAAATCCTGACAACAGGATAACTCGTATATGCATGCAAGTAACTACCCCCTAAACATAAAAGTGATATAGCTCATCAATAATAATTGGCGTATGTTATACACCAATAATGTTTGTTATTGGTGTGTGTTTTAATCTTATGTAGTTGTGTACGTATGATTTTCTACCAGAAACATAAGATAAATGTATAGCCTTGAAAAGGGCTGTTTTATATGTAGTTTTTTAAAGGATAAAATAAATAAAAAATTATAGCATTGGATCTGGTATATTTTCATTTTCTACTCTTCTTCCACGTATACGCACTCCGAGTCTATTTCGAGCAACTGAATTGCCTCAGGAAGCATCTCTAGATGATTAGGCTTTGAAAATTTTGGTCTAAGCCATGATATGTGGGGGTCTGAACTTATTAAAAGCCCGTGTAGTATGTCCTCGTTTGTTTGGATCCTTCCTGTCTTTCTCGTGTTCTTCTCTCTTACGTTCCGGAAGTCTTTATTACGAGCCTCGGAAGCTTCCTCCGACAAGGACCCTAAAAATAATAAAAAATATGCTATAATTATACGTTGAAGTTGACATTGAAACTATTATTTTAGTGTTTAGAGATTTACAGTTAGTTAACTGCTTTATATTTCATTTGTCTTGATCTATTATTACTTACCAATAGGGAGAACTGAAAAATGACTGCAAATATCTGCTCCGTGCATCAGAAGTTTGTGGACACTAACAGGCATGTAGTACCACGGATAGAGATGCACATACAGTTCTGCTGTTTCTTTGCAATAACGTCTGAAGTTCGCAATATTGACGTTCTTTCCTGAAGATATAACTTGCAGAATGACAGAAAATCGGAGTAACAAATCTTCATCAACTCCAGTGATTCTCGATGATCTTTTATAATCTCGGAAAAAACGTCTTGCAGTGTTTCCATCGTTAGTTGTTCCAAAGCCCTGCAAACAAGAAATTAAGTTAGTAGGTCATACAAAAACAGACGAGTATATAATATAAAGGAAGCAAAGTAAAGGAAAAATTACCTGTTTTACAATATCGATGAGTATTCCAGTCTGTTCCCGAAACTCTTGTTGTGTGGCATTTTTCTTTGCTTGCTTCAATTCCTTGTGATCGCCACGAGCACTCCAGCGCTGGAAGTCCATATTATAAGATATATGAAGTAGACACTCCATACATCTTATCTTCATATGTAACGATGAAATTCCATATTGGTACAAATCCTGTCGAAGCGGTCTCGTGGCCAAAAGCTTCAAGTTATTCATTTCACTTGGTTTCGCCAAGCAAATGGGGCACGTTGCTGATGAAGGTACATCTGCAATAATATTCGCCACTTTCCCATCGATCATAGTCATGTGCAGTTCGTGGGCTATCTCCACATCACCACAATTTGTTGGTACCAATTTTGTAATTTCGCGCTGCATTTCTAAGTGTTCCCTTTTTATGAACTCCGCAGTCTCTGAAGTAAACGTGAATTTCACTGGCCGACAGTAATGTGGTGAGCAAGGATTTGGGTTTTCCCAAATAATCATTTCTCCCCCATCAACTAGTCGGAGTGGGACGATGCTGATCAATACAACAGAGGAATCGTCAAACTCAGGAGCTGAGACTTGTTTGTAATTACTCTGTGACGATGCTCCGTCAAGGCCCCATTTCCATATCAACTTCAGTCCTTCGTTGGTTGAACTTGTGATTGGTCTTAAGTCTAGCAAAATTCTTTCCACTGTGTGGTTAAGAAGTCCTTGCAACCTGAAAAATAAAATAAATTAATAAAAGTAAGCTAATGAAGCTTAAAAATTTTAAAACAACATATTGTATAATTTTATAAATACCTTATGCGAGCTCCCATTTCCGTTACTTCCACGTGTTCTTCAGATGGGTAACATCTCTTTTTAGCGTCAAGTAACTTGTGATAAGACGGAAAGGCAGCTGAACAATTTTCATCCTTCAGAAACATTCTCAAGGATAAGTATTGCCATTTGGATAGGCTAAGGGCTGTGTACAAAGCCAAAGATGTATCCTCTGCTATACTGACTACTTTTTCTTCCTTGAAAAGGAGTTTTGTTACATCTGATACAACTTCGGGAATCTCGCACAGATATTCCACAATCTTCGCTAAAGCATATTTTCCATTTTCTTTTAACTTGGAAATAAAATAATACTGTAGTTCTTCTTCAAAGTTATCGTTAACAAAGACACTGGAACGTCTTTTCTTCTGTTTGTTGCCCAAATCGGCAAAGGGCACTCTAACTTCTTTTACAGTAGAGGTACCTGCTTCCGCAGTGCAGACAGATGGAATAGCAACCGGCAGTAATTCCGGCTCTTCAACTAAGTCATCTGGCATTCTCATTGTAGTAACAAGATCAACAGTATTGCAAGTAGGCCAATTAATATTGGTCTCTAACCACTTGCGGTTGTTTTCCCGATTCATAAATGTCTTCAAGTTTCTGCTTGCATCTTTCCACTTCTTAGTTACAAGATTGGTGAATAGCCGACAAAACTCCTTAATTGTTTGATGGTCATCTTCAGATATTTCACATGGTATTTTGGAAACTATAAATTCACACAATTTATTGTAATCCTTAAGATTTCCACTATCTTTAAGAATCAAGAACATATCAAAATATGTGCCTAAGCCAGCCATTGCAAATTCAAAATAGTAATTTTTAGTACTTCACAGTTAGCGATGAATCAATTTAAATTAACATTGCTCTGTATTTAATACGCCATAACAGATAGGTCATTAGTCACTATGTGCAAGAGCAAGGTAATAGTAAACGACCAATCACAGCCATTTATCAAAAATGACTCATTTGTTTGTATAGATAAAGTCCGCCAATGGGAGCTAAGTAACGTGTAATAAGTAATCAGGAATCTGCACAAACAAATGAGTCATTTTTTCTGGTAGAAAATCATACGTATACAGATGACAGAAAGATTAAAACACACCAATAACAAACATTATTGGTGTATAACATACGCCAATTATTATTGATGTAGCTATATCACTTTTATTTTTACGGGGTAGTTACTTGCATGCATATACGAGTTATCCTGTTGTCAGGATTTGTCAGGAACAAAGCGACCAGCTAGCGACCAGTCACAGCTAGTATCAGATGTGACTCGTTTGTTTATATCCTGCCTCGCATTCAACAACCGCGGTTGTGAAAATGCTGTCGTAAAACCAGTTTTGAAAATACAAAGCAAGAAATCGATTATGCAGATAATGCCCGCCAGTGGTAGCTAAGTAATGTCGGTAACCATTACCGGTGACTTTTAGTAAGCATAAACGAAAATATAAAATATTTTTTTTTACGTTTTAGGTACGTGCATGTTTATTTTGTACATTATACTGAGTAATATAGGATTTGCATTTTGAATTAACCATGTATGCGTGCATTTTCATGAATAAAACAGCAATTATAAAAAAAAAAACTCGATTTTGATTAATTTTTTTGAAATGTTATATAATAGTTCGAGTTAAAGTATGGAGCGCTAACCTAAAATACATAAATAATTGGCCAGAAATGAACAATGTTTGCAAAATACGCAAAAAAATTAATCAATTTTTGACATCTGATTATTCCCGCGGCCGCAGGTGACCGCATTGGTTTTATTTTTTTCTGGATACAATACCACTAGGGCTTTCATAAAATATCAATAAAAGCCGTCACTATTTCACCCAACTTGAGAAAAATAATAAAGTATGTTTTTCTCCATACAAGAAAAAAAAGATTATTTTTTTTCTCGAAAACTATGCATCCTACGGATTTTCTTTATAGAATAGATGTTGTTAGGATAGTTAAGACCTATTCTATAAAAAAAAAACAGCCCGAAATTCCGACTTTCGGTCCTAAGTCCACCTTTTTTCAAAATGGGACCACTGTGCGCCGCATTGTATTATTTTCTAATACTTGTGTTATTTTCAGTGTTAGTGCATAAAATTGGTGACATTTTATTCGTTTAGTGCTGGATCACAGGATGAGTGTGGGAAAGTGGTATAATGATGGTGAAACGTTTCTTTTCGTGTTGTTTCCAAAACTACATAGAAGCTTCTGGTAAAGTAGCCACCACTTTACTAAGAGTATGACTTGACTAGACTATGACTTAACTTGATGACTTGGACTGTGACTTGACATTACTTGACACTGGCTAAATACACAAAAGTGTGGAGCCAAAAGAAACCAAAAAAAGAACACTCATTTTTTTATTTGTTACACTTGGTTATTTATTAGTCATGAGGTTGCTTAGTCTGTGTTTGCTGTTAAAGTTATTTATACTGTTTACACGCTGATACAATAGTTACCTTGTACAAAAAGCTCTTAAAACGATATAATTAAGAAATAAGTAAAGTGTTAGAAATAAAGTAGTACTTCTTAATAAGTAAATAAGTATTATTTTTAGTTTTTAAACGGGTAATGTTGTAATTTTTTTAAACTATCTGCTATACAATAAAACCAACTATTTCAAAGTATTATACTTACTATTATAGCAAAGCCAATTCATATTAGAATCATGGAATACTACAAACAAAAAAAGTAAGTACCTATAATCTTAAAAGATCTCCAAAACCGCAAACAGATTCCATATTTTCCTCCGACCAGTACCGTACGTGTCCAATCTAGGCGCACCGAAGGGCCGTCCCTTTCACCTGCGCCTGCGCACCGCTCCACTACATTCTAGACCATTCAGTACTCCGCGGAGCCGTAGCTATGTACCCGCTGCAATTAAAATTATCAGTGTGGCATACTTAACTGAAAGTACTAGAACAAAACAATGTTCACTTATCAGGCTGCACCGCAAACTTCAGTCGGCTATTTGATCTTTTCTAAAATATCTAATTTAAAACTTTTACTGGATATTCTTACTGAGATTTTACTCTTTCAGTTTATAAAGTGATCTCGTTTTCGTATGAATCTTTTTACGAAATATTTTCCGAAAAAAAATTGATCTTTTCTTTTTTGTTATACCATACCAGCGTTGCTTCCAGATTTCCTTATTTAAAGTTATTGGCAAGACTTGTGCAACAGCTATTTAGTTGCAATTTAGCACATAGCTTTTACCATACTTGGTTCTGACCACATACAAGTGTTATAAACGGTAATTACATGCTGCTACAACACTGGCTATTATGCTAGACTAGGCTATGGAATGAGTTAGTTTTTAGGGTCCATTTGACAGTATTTGCAGGGTCTGTATGATCATTAAAATTTTAAGTATTTTAAACTATACCAAGACGTGTCTTTTTAATAGCAGCTAACCCTCTCACGGAGTCAACAATATGCTTGTACTTACCGTTTCCTGATTCTCTAGCAATTCGTTTCCATTCAAACGTTCATATACTTCAAGCACCAATTATAAAATCAAAAATATTATTACATATTTGCGCAACACGTATTTTGACAGCGCGATATTTAGATCGGAGTGATTATCTAGGAAGCAGACAAACAGCAGTCATGTAGATGGTTAGTGGCGTAAATAAATTATTTTTTAAATGTTAGTGAACTTACTATAAAATGTCTTATGGATGTTAGTGAACTTACTATAAAATGTCTTATGGTATCACTTTAGCATTGCATTATGTATGCAAGATGTCATAAAAATCGTCTCAAGTTGTATTTGGAGTTGTGTTAGTAGGGTTAGGAGTCACCAACATCCCTAGGTATTGGTGGTACTTCTAGGGGACACTTATGTGTAACTACTCTTATAGTTTCTGTGAGATAATATGGGGTATATTACACTCACAGAAACTATAAACGTAAAATAAATAAACTTCATGTAAAGATCCACGATCAAGTAAAGGGTAACTCTAATATTCTAATTTAGGAAACACTTTATGCCGTAAAATAGAATAAATAATAGTACAAGGCCATAGTACCAAAATACTGTTTCATTTCCAATTGTTCTCTATTTGTACAATGTTTGTTTGGAAACCAACACCCGCTTGCAAAGGTCGTGGCGCGGCGCCAATAGGAACAAATCGCACCCTGCTCTGGTATTTACTTTCGGTAAGGATACGATGCAATCACTTCTTTGTCTATGTGTCAAAGTTCAAACTTAAGTGAAATACCGGTTAAATATATATCTTTTAGTCCCAATTATAACTTGTGTAATGTAAATCGATAAATAGCCAATCGAGGACACGTTTGATTTATTTGTTCTCGAACTGTACGGCACCCCACTAACAAAATTACACAAATAAAGAAGCAGAACTTTCACCGCAGCGGAACAGATCAAAATACTCGATGTAATATACCTACCGATGAGAAAGCTGCCACAAATCTATCGATGGCCGAATCTGTATAAAGAGAATAAAATATCAACACAAACCAACAACATCCGACCTGGATTGTCGGAATCTGAAGGCACCTTTAGTGACCCGTGGGCGTCTACTATGCTAATGTATGGTCTGATTATTTATAATTATCATTAAATCTTAAAACTTGATGCGAAATGTGTAATTTATAATCTGCTTATAATAGTGAAAATTATTAAATGAGTCAATACTTAATATTGTGCAGCTAATTTCCCAATAAAATCACACTTGTATTACTAACTAATACTAAAAATTATTTGCTTACTTAGAAACGTGATAAAACTTCGTGCAAACGCAACATTAGTTCAAATAAAGCTCGAGAAGTATACAATCAACATTGCACAGTCGCCGGTCAAACTGCCAAAACATGCATAAAATTAATTCAATTTACATAATATGTGATGTAACGAAACGTAAATTGCGTCTAATAACAACATGTCTGCATGTCGGGACTGCGGGACAAAACAACCATCTAATAGGTACAGTTGTATAAGACGAGACGGTTCCGGTCGCCGCTATTTTACTCGGTGATGTGGTAACCCCAAGGTTTAAAGAAAGTTGCTATAGTTTAATACTGATTTTATGTAAAATTTGAAATGCGGCAAGTAAAACTAAACCTATAACCAGGAAGACATAAGTTTGTTTGTACTATACTAGCACTGTCACGTAAACGCCGCGCCGCTGTCAGAATTCTCTATACAAAAGACTTCAACGCGCTCGCGGTGCGTTGTCGGTTTATTTTTTTATGTTTGATCAAATGGAACAATTCTTTACACGAAAATTATCTCAGACTTGTTAACAGCAACTTTATTTAGTAGCCACTTGTCAGTGAAAGTAGTTCTAATACAAGCTTGAATGTAACATGTTAACATTTTCATCGTATATTCAAATGTATGCAGACGTCGACACAAGTCGTCTACACTTTACGAATTCTGTGTATCCGGCATTTTATTACTAGAAGCGACTGTAAAGTTTACAATTATTAATAAATGCTCGTAAATCTGTCTATATTATTATTAATTTCGATATTTAGTCAATTGCTTTAGTTCGTATATACTTACCATGTTATGTATGTCATGTTCAGGTCCTTAAAGTTTGATTAACCTCTTTAAAGAACAAATGTTATCATCTCTTTAGCTTCTCTACCTCATCTGAAATGATTCCACTAAACTCGCGGCTTTTATCAGTGTCAAATGACTACCATGGTCCAGTGCGGGTTGGTAGCTAAAGTCAAAGGGTTTTATTGCAAATGGGCTATTTTTAGCACTTTTATATACACAGTCATGTATTGTCTTGAACCCATGTCAACCCATGCGTAATTATTCTAACATATCATGGTTTTTGGAGAGTGATCGCAATCAGTTACTTATCTATATTTATATAAGTGCTAGTCGCTCAAACATTACGTATAATAATTCAAAGTAAAGCTACTTAAACGTATTAACTCCGAGCTCGAGTATCAATGGGCCCTTACAGCGTGACATCATATTATAAACAAGAAACCATGCTCAAATATTTTCAGCACACATCACAAAATCATCGTAAATTGATGTCAAGAATAAAGATGCGCAAACACGGAGATGGGTGCAGCCCGTGAGGTACACCTGCGCTTGCGCAAGAGCCCGTTGGTGCCCGCAGCACTTGCTGTTTGATCTGTGGCGGCCGGCGCGGCGGCCTTACTGTCGCATGGCTGTGCGTGGCGCAATTCGCGAGGCATGCGCACCTAAATATTTTAATTGCATCGATCAATTGCGTAACGCATACGTCTTAAATTATTTTAAAGATTAAGTTGACGATATTTCGAAGGACATTTTAACAGTGGGCAAAGCTCGACTCGAGACTAATGTACTGTTGAGGAAAAAACAGGATGTGACTACAGGGTACCTAGTACCCGTCAATTTTTTTTAATAGATTGATATTATCATATATTTTCAAATAATTACTGAATAAAAAAGGAAAATCTATCGGGCGCCATTCGCAGACAAGAGGATATTTTAAAAACTTACGTGTTCAGTTTTAGAGAATTTATCGAATTGTTCCTGAGACTTCTTTGATAATTTTTCGTTATTCCCCTTAATTTCGAATTATCCCATCCAAGCCACAATATGCACATAAATATTTGTGCCGCACCGCAGCAGCGCGGTATCTAACCCCACGCACTGTTCCTCATGACTCCTCAGTACGTGATCATAGCAACCACCAACAAACTGAATACAGTACTTACCCATTACTGTAAAATATCTATTAAAAGTTCCGCTACAAGGAAATAACTTCCATATGTTAAAGTATTTTCAATATGCATAAAGTTTTGCCTGACTTGCTATTACAATGTTCCCGTGACATTATATTCATATTAGTTTCCCGTTCCACCAGGAAGTTATCTCTTAGAAATCCATCAAATTAAACCTTATTTTGTTCTACATTACGGGTGAGAACATATAAATTAAATACCCCATTATTGTTTGTAAAGGAAAAGTACATAATTATATTCCTGTATATTTACAGCCTTATTACTTCGAGATAAGATTCAGAAATAGGAAGGTGGTTTATCGGGGTGATGCATAAATCAAAGTATTTCCACGCCCCTGGGTTATTGCAAACCACGCGTCTCCCCGTGAGGTCCGTGGGAGGACCGTTAATGGATCACGAAATATTAAAGGGCTAGGGTCTTCGAATATTTCAATTATTATGGAAGTCTTTAGAGTGCATATATTATACGGGTTCACAACGATCACATACATAGATCCTAGACCCTAACTAGGACTTCATGTGTCTAGGGACCTTAGAACTACGAAGACCATGGTCCCACAGCACCCAGACACAGAACAAGTATTTGCGATTTTTTTTCAACCATGCGTGCAAAGCGTACATTTTAATATGGTTCTTTCTTAGTAGCAAAGTTTGCTTGCTCACAAGAGTGTTAACATTAATTCACTACTGCTGACTGTACAGTAAACTAACAAGTATTCACATTGTCAGTTGAAACAAGCGTCGATTTTTAAAAAAAAGTTCTCGGCATCGATAACATCTTTATTTAGAAACTTGGTCATCACGAAACATATAGTTACTCCACTATTTCTAAACCAGGTAATTCACACAAACTTTTCTTTGTAATTTCACTTTTACACTTCCGAAAATAAGTACTCTAATTTGAACCTTGCTTGATTAGGTTAAAGTTTTTAATACTTTTCTAAGTTTTTGTGGGAAAATGTTATAAATAGTGAATGTGTTGGACAAGGTCATAGATTATCTTGGAGATAAATTAATTTGGTTCAGAACTAGTTTATTTGTATAATGTAATAAAAACATTATGATGTGCTAGATTTACTGAGAAAATACTTACATTGTGTTTTGAAATATTAGTTGATACTCAACTAACCTAAAAGTAAATCTTAATTGACGTAATCTAATCAAACTTTAATAATTGTATAGACTACTGAGTGGCAAGTTAATTATTTACATGTTCCGATGATAAAATATTATATTACTTCATTCCAATAGTCCAGTTAGGTACTTAAGACGAGATAATTCAACTGCTGTCAGTGAGGTGAGTAACTAGCACTTTAACTAGTTAAATAGGCCTAGAATTCTTTGTTGAGCTTACCTAATTACTCGGGGCAGCAGTCAAAAGCAATTTCTGAGCACTTATCCTAGTTGAACAGGCTATTTTAGCAGTTTAAGTATCTAGTTATTTTTAATAGGGTATTTTAGTCGTTTACGTCCCTAATTACCTTTGACAACCAATATTTAAAGTCCCAATTTGCACACACGTAACGGCACGCCACATGTGGTTATTTTAATTTTAATACTCAATCCCCAATCACAAGAGACTTCTTTATTAAATTTTAAGCAAATTGTAGATTGATGTCCCTTCGCCGTGTTCTGAGTAACGAATAAATTATTATTGATGATGAAGATGAAGATGAAGAAGTGCATTGGAGTTGCATAACCTGATTTCGCCATCACCTTTCCACCATCGAACAACCAGATGTACGAAAAAACGCCACCGTTACATGGTCAATATCCCCCATGTGCGAACCAAGCGATTTGCTCCACATTCATCATGCGAATAGCCAAAGAGTGGAACGCTTTACCGGCGTCCGTATTTCCCGATAACAACAATCTTGGAGTCTTGAAATCGAGAGTGAACAGGTATCTTCTAGGCAAGCGTGTTACATCCTAGACCGCATCGTTACCTACCATCAGGTGCAATAGTGATCAAACGCAAGCCTATCTAACAATAAAAAAAGGACTTGCCTGTCGACTATTTAAGTATTTAGCATTTGCCCCCATATATAACTACTACTTATTCCTATTAATATTCTGTGACTATGCAAATGATTTAGATCATAATAAGATCAGATGCATCGCTTCATCTCATCACTGCAGTGCTTTAGACCACACGACTGAAGTAAAACTTCTTAAGCTCCTCTCTATCTATCGGCCGGTATAACTTTGGTTTTGCTTTGTTTAATGTTAATATCTTCACAATTTTAAATTGAAGGGTTGAGAATAAAAAGGGTTTAACTGTCAAATTGATAGTTTCCCCAAAATTGACTTTAAGCATCAACGGCCTCATTTTAATGTAGAGTGCTTATAAGGTAATAGAAAAGGTTTATGTAAGTTTCAGTTGCTTAAAAATGATTTAATTCTATTTTAAAATACAAAATATAGTACAAATTCATACAATTACTGTAAAAATATGATATAATAAAATAAATATAAGAATGTTTTTATGCTAAGCGAATTGTATTCCTGTGACAGACAGACAGAGATAAGCCGCTTTTAGACTCAAATCTCGAGATTTAAGCCTTATTTCGGTTATTTGAGAATGTATTATTGTAGATAATTTCACGCTGAATCCAACGATACCCATAAGTCATTTTGTGAAAAAAATCAGTTAAACCCTTCTTAATGGCATCCCTTCAATTGTCATTTTACCGGACATACCAACATAATAATATAAATTTAAGTAATTTTTACTTTGTTATGTTGCAATGGAGAACTACCAACAACTTTCAACATCCGTTCGCCTTGTCACGCATTCACCAGCTTACTCCCAAATCAAGCGTGCGTAAAGAAGTTTTACTTCAATAATACTAATAACACTCGTTTGTTCTTAGTTAACTGCATAACCTCTTTATTAAGACAAGAAAATCTATATAACTCATTATTTGGTCACAGTGTGTGCTCTTCTTGCCTCTAGCTTTCCTTCTACCCATTAAACTAACATACATTACACAGCCTATGGAAAATAAGAATAGAGAACCTCCTGCCTCGACTAGTCGAATCTAGTGAGAACTATAGACGTCTAATAATATAAATGAATGAGTCGAGCCGATAGATCACAACGTCGATGAGAGAACAACCTGCCCGCCTCGGCGTCCACAATGCGCCCGGGCCGCATTGTCGCACCTGCCCAAGGCTGCGGGCGGCGCGCGGCGCGGCGGTAGAACCATTTGTTTATGTACACTGTGGTATCTACGAGTATGTAATGTAGATAGACTGTGGTGCAGTGACAATTGAAAATTTTTAGTTCAACGAAGCTTTTACTCTATATTTATCTATGCTTTTACTTTAATATATAACGGTCAATATTATTTGTTCGGACTACCTACTCGGTCTCAATTGCGCACTATATTTTTGTATTTTGCAGAACTGATTTTAGCGAATTTAAGCTAGTTTACTATAATATATTATTAATATTAGGCTGTAAGGTTAAGGGAGCCTGACCTAGTGTATATACACTAGCCTATATAAAGATATCTTTAGACCACCAAAGTTTAGAAAATACATTTTACTGTCTCTCTGAATTCATTAAAGTGACACACTACCTAAACACTTGTCGTCGGGCAGTGTAATGAACGCGGGCTCCACCAGCGCGTAAGTGTATCAAGGAGGTTCAGTTCTAAAGAGAAGGCAGGGCAAGTGCTTGGTATTCTAGGGCCGCCCAGTTCAATGTGTGTTAGCGGGTATTGAGACAATAGAAATCATTAGATAAACGGGAAAAGTGTCTAACGAGTAACGTTGGTACACGAAAACTGTGGTATAATTAATGCTTAGGTAACTAATGAACAATTAAATGACTAATGAATTACTGAAAAGCTCTTTCTAACGCACAGTTGCAAAATTTAGAAAATAAAATGAACCGAACCTCAAAAACCAGTGTGATCTTACTTTCCTAGCAGTAAAATAAAGCCATAAAATTGGCAGAGAACTTGTTTAACATGTATGTCAAATAACAGATGTATTGGTGACGTTTCTTTTTTAAATAGATTAGCAACGTTATCAAACATTTACTATTTAAATATTATTTCACTCATTATTTGAGTACCCTCAATAAATTGAAGGCCATGAAATGTGATGGAGCGGGCATGGTCCGCTGGATGAAGGTATAAACTAAACCACAAAGTTCTTATTAAATAAAGTTTGAGGCCAACTGCACGCCGCTCCTGCGAATGGAATGCGAGAGAAAAACATGATATGATATCGATCAGTTATGATGTAATAAAAAATAAAATACATTGGTAGCAAATAAACAATGTACCTAGTATGCTAATGTGCATACATTCCATTGAACAATACAAAAACTATTGTATTGTGTTACCGACTTAGAACTAAGTCTGTCGCTAAGAAATAACTAAACATTGAAATGCGCAGACACTGGAACGTATCGCTAAGAGCTCGTGTATGATACATAACTTCAAATGTTCCAAATTCTTGCCTTCTTTGATTTGTATTCTCTTGTTCGGATACTTATAACTGAGAACATTATATTGCTATCCTATGATCAAAGAATTCGTGACAGAAATTTGAAAGCTGGTAGAGGCACCACTCTAAATTAGGATCGGCGTCTGCCAGATCTTAGTTCGCTTTAGGCGCCAGGGCAGGGCATACACGGGCACGGCACTAAACAATGGACTTAGGAATGTAGAGCTGTTAAACCTGGGATAGCCTATTGTTACTGGTAATTTAACACAGTTCACTGACTTTCAAGAAAATCTTTTCAGGCAGACTTGAGGAAATTTCTTGTATGCTTGCGATGTCTAAACCAAAAACGATAAGTCGTAAAGACGACATGCAACATTGTTAAAAGGCGCGTTTAAAGGTCATTCAGTTGGCAGCTCGATCTGGCTGTTTACCAAAAAGTGAGATCCTCTCCACAGACGAGTCTTTGTCATTAAAATCAGCACATTTCAATAGGAACGAGTTAAGTAGGTACTGCCGTAGTGACCTTAACGCTCAGCCGCATTAGCGAGCCACGTGTTATAAATAATTCAGTCTCTGTGTCACTGTGTTTAGGAAGTGGGACTTTGGCAGCTCCACATTCCAGTCACAGCATGTTTAGAGACACTAACTGCGTCTTGTTAGACTATAATTAGGTAAACAGGTTGTTTAAGGTCATATCCATGAAAAAAACGAGTGTGCTTTAGACCACACGACTGAAATAAAACTTCTTTAGTTTAGTTTCGACCGGTATATCTTGACAATTGTTAACTGAGATTTTACCGAACATACCAACATAATAACACAAATTTTTAACTTTGTTATGTTAACAATGGAGATCTACGTGAACCAATTTCAACTTCCGTTCGCCTCATATTCACAAGCTTACCTACTCCCTACGTCTTCAAGCATGCTTAAAGAAGTTTATTTCAAAAATCTGTTACTTGTTAATGTTAGCGATAGCGTTGACTAGTCACTTGAGATGATATTGATGGCTATATTTCATAGTATTATGAAGAATTAAATTATGGAGTTACCAATTTCAGCTGTGTTTTCGAAGTATAAACTGCGAATAAGGCATATCACGACGAGTATTATACACTGCAATCTAAACTGCAGCTAGAAGCAAGTACTGCTTCTTGCTGCAGTTTAGATTGTTATTTTCAATATTAATAAGAAGCGCATCTTGAGCTCTTTATTGTTGGGTATTATACAAGATTAAGAGACAAACGCGCTTCAATTTCACTTGTTCTTTAACTTTTGAACCGGAACTCATCGATCGCAATCACTAAGAGGCACATCAGATATGGTATAAATGACTTATAACAAGCATATAACAACTGTTACAAGCTATTGTTAACTTGAACCATGACATCAGCAGCTTGAGGCGGCTCGCGTTTGTCACAACGATGTGAGAACATGTTTGTTTTTGCTCTATGCCGTTGACAAACGACGCTGGCAGGTGAATGCACAACACAACTGCAATTTCGTTTCCTGTTAACATGTCAGGCGAAATCTCGCAGGATTTGTTAACACACTGACTTCATTCGTTGCTCAATGCGAATAGCACTGCATATTTTAACATGACCGTCTTTGGCATTGGTATCACAGAAGTCTCGCTCAGAATATAAACCACTAATGACCAAAATAACATTTACTGTAGGTGCATAGTCCTCTCAGTATACCGTCCAGTGTGTCGTAGACGTTATGTCTATGAGTTATGTCTATGTTTTAAGACTTTTACATTATAAACGAATGAAATCACGAGCTAGTCGTTCATCTAGTTTTTAAGCGTCTGACACACTGTATTAATCAGGATGTTTCCTTGTCCCACAGCTGGGCCGCATGCCCGCCGGCTGCGTGATGGTACCGCCGCGGTACGCCACCCTGCCTCTGCCGCCGCCAGCTCCCATATACTACCCCGTCCACGACACGGTAAGGTTTCCTTGTCATTTGCATTTTCAATTTATCTCGATGCAGGCAGGATACATTTTTTAAAGCCTGGGCAGGACCTAAATCTGAGGAAAATTTTAGCTTAAGCACACTAAAAGGTGGCGAATAATTTTTCTGTATTATGCGCTAATAGTTCTAAAAAAGTTAATTTGGGGATCCCAAGATACAAGCTTTGCTTACTTTGAGGCTCGCAACAATAGGTATAGGGTGGTAGATAACATTTACGTCACTTTCTGGTTTGTGGTCGCCACTCGAGAACTTTTCTTCCCCAACGGTTGTTGAATTAGGATATACATATAAATATATAATAAATAAGTGTCGATGTATGTCTCCAGCGCGTCCGGCGGCGGCGGTCGCCCCGTGCGGGCGGCGAGCGGCGGCGGCGCGAGGCGCCCCGCGACCGCGACTCGCACCTCGCGCGCTCGCTCGAGCGGATACACCGCAAGCGGCGCCCGAACCGGGACCACCCCACCGACGCTGACCTTAAGCAGACGTACACGGGACTCGACAGGTACACTATAATATAACAAGTGGCTCTGCGACTTGTAGACCTTAAAGTAGGTACCTAAGTCTTACCATAATTTAAAATTTTCAAAAACGGGATCAACTAAAAATCCACATCATTATTCAAGACCAGGTTTAAAGATTTCACGATAATCGGTCGAGAAATGCAACCTGTAGAGGAAAACAGCTTTATTAATACAGGAAAATTACTTTTTATCTTACAACGTTTGCCACCCGATCGCACAGTCTAATCAATAAATACTTCCATCATGTATGTCTCCAGAACGTATGCCGAGCAGTTCATAGCAGTGATCGACGAGAGCCGTCACGCGGCCGAGCTGCACGACTCACTGCCCAGCACCGTCACCAGTGATTCTGCCAACTCTACGACGAAGGACCTCTGAACTCTTGAGAGCTTCTTTGTGGAAGATGACTAGATGAGTCCAGAGCCCAGTAATTACGTCCTTGGTGATTTAGCTACCGCTCCAGCTGTTGCATTCATCACATACCTAATAGTAATTTTAGGAGGTTCACAAGTCTAAGTAGCTATTGTTTAGGCGTTCATTTTATAAAGGCAGTCGCGAGACGCTGTTTCTTTACAAAATCTATCTATTGATAAAAATCTATGGGTTAGTTACAACTTTGGTTCCGTGACCAGGATGTGTTGTGTGCGATGTGTTGTCAGTAAACTAAAAAGTAAAATATTTGGGATTCTATTACTTTTAACATGTACTTACTTAATTTTGTAGGCATAGTAAAATAACATAGGCGTACTTTATCTTTTGTAAATTGTAGAATAGTGTCTAAAACGTAAAACGTATAGGTATTTATATGAATAATAAGGATTGTTATATTTTTAAATACTTGTAGAGGGAAAATCAATACCAAACTTAACCTAGGTCTATAAGTTCAGTTATTTAATGTTGTATAGCTTCATTGTTTTACATTGCTAGCGCTAAGCAAGTTCGAACAGTGCTCAAAGTTCTATCGTGTTAAAAATACGGCGACCGAAAATCGCTATAACTACATAAAACATATAGGTAAACCTTCTACCTCTTTCAAAACACACAAGAAGTGTTTAAAAATACATCGACTGTCGTCGATTTTGTATACGAAATAGTATAATGTCATGATAGGAACGTTGTATATCTTTAAGTAACACTTTACTAACAATGTTGTACTTCTTTGTAATGTCGTCAAATATCTGTGTTATATTCTATGTCTAAGCCTTGTCTAGTTGTAGTAACTATTTAAACATTTTTGTAACATGTTTATTAAACTAATGAAATTCTCTGCAATATTTAGAATAAGGCTAAAATCTTGTAAATATGTAAACGCAGTCCTATGTACCTAACCGGTGCCAAATAATCAAGGAATACGAGAAAAGGGATCGGTATTTGTAAATATTGTATTAATTCGTTCTAAATGCAAAATTTTGCTCAATCTAATAGAGTTACTTTTTCTATTAATACTTGAATATCTATTATTTTTAAAACGAGCTATTTTGCTATAAGTAGTTATTTCTTTTAGAATCATATCAATTTTAATGTTTCGGCAATACTAACTTGTTATAATAATAAATAATTGATCTGTACAGTGATGGAGTTGTAATATGACTCTCTGTTTTTAAACCCATAATATTATCTACAAGTTTGAATACGGTGAAGCTCAGCGAACAAAATGTTTCCGTCGCTGTACCGGTTATTTTTCGTAACTATTGTCTTGTTACCATTATTTTAAATACTTTAGGTATAAACTATTGCGTAAATATTGCACTTTCCATACGTAAGTAGCGTTATGACAGATAGTTTATAATTCTTCTTTGTATATATACGTCGATAGATTATTAATTTTATCTCATAAATTGTACATTTAGGGAAGAGGCAGTTCATACTACATCACAGAAAAAAAAATCTACCATTTTTCTTGACTATAATAGAACGCAAATTACAATTTATATTATAATGATTTAGGTTAAGGACTAAACTGAAACTTGAAATTTTTTTTAATACCCACTGCAGCACCTGCATAACCACCATTTATGTTGAGAGAAAATGAATATACCTATCTATATGATCGAGAGTGGAATAGTCAAGAAACTCGTGAATATACGAAACTTTTAAAAGCATGTATGATTCATCCATTTTACTTATACTCGTACAAATAAAGAAAATTCTGAAAAGTGCGGATCTGATGCTTTCTCATTCACTATTATACAATTTAGACTTGTGGTGAGTGAGTGAGTGAGCGGCGGTACCACCGACGTAACGCCAGTACCACGGTTACTTTTTCATTCGCGTTTTTAGTGCAATAGATAACAACCTTTGTTCTCTTTGTACCACTGTCACCCTCAAGGGTTGGTGAAGGGTAGCCGTAGAAACATTGATGCCTACCGCTAAGTATCTCTTAGAATATAATTACTTATTTATTGAAATCGGCAAGTGCTTGTACATTACATATAAATAAAAACATTTAAAGCGAAGTTAGATACACTTTTGTTGTAATAGAAGGAGGTCCATGGGTTTGCTGAATTAATGATATGCCGATTGACTTTGTATACGATATAATAACTAAAAAGATATTTACAAAAACCAAATGCGGAAAATAAAATTTTCTCTAATGTGAAGTCTCTATCAACAACATTCGTTGCCCCTAGCAACTAGCTGGAAAAGTTCTCTATTAAACTGGTATGTAAACTTTTTCGTGGGCTAGCACACCACATCACCCCCCTCCAGAGACCGTCCTACGGGCGATAATATTCTGGAAAACGCACTGTTCGTCCTGATCGAGTGGTGGTCACTGGAGCGTCTCGGGTCTCAGGTGCTGCCACGGCGGGAGAATGGTCCAACTCACGAAGTATGTAGGCAGGTTTAATGCGGTCGACTGATACAGTGACTTCTTTGCCTTTTATGCGGAGCTTGAAAACTTTATCCCCTCGTTCTATCACCTCATGCGGCCCTGTGTAAGCTGCTTGAAAAGATGGGTGCGAGGTGTCATCTCTTAGAAAGACGTGGGATGCTGTTGCTAAATCTTTGAAAATGAATATGGAGCGGTTATTCCCATGGTGAGAAGTTGGTAATGGCAACAAATTTTTGGCGAATGTGCGCAGTCTTTCAGTGTATACTGTCAAGTCCTCTGTGCCATCAGCCGATTGACAAAAAATGTCCCCTGGGAGTCGTAGTGTCTCTCCATATACGAGCTCAGCTGGAGTCGCTTGTAAGTCTTCCTTAAATGCCGCCCGGATTCCCAGTAGTACAAGTGGAAGTGTTTCAAGCCAGCTGCTGGTCGCATGACATGTAATAGCGGCTTTAAGCTGTCTGTGGAATCTTTCGACAAGTCCATTGCATGCTGGATGGTAGGCTGTAGTTCGTCTGCGTTGAAATCCGATGATGTGGGACAGATGCTTAAAAAGTTCTGATTCAAACTGTCGACCACGATCAGTGACGATATCTTCAGGGCAGCCGAATCTGGATATCCATCCGTGAACTAAAGCTTTTGCCACTGTTTCAGCTGTTATCTCCTGTAATGGTATAGCCTCGGGCCATCGTGTGAAGCGATCTACACATGTGAGACAGTAACGATACCCTTGTGAGAGAGGTAAAGGTCCGATCAAATCTATGTGGATTTTCATGAATCTGGCTCGAGGTAAGCTGAATGATGCTAACGGAGATGAGACATGACGTGTTATTTTTGATCGTTGGCATGCTAGGCAGGAACGAGTCCACTCTCTACAATCTTTTCGCATACTAGGCCATACATAGCGTTCCGATATCAGTTTCGTCGTCGCATTTATGCCAGGGTGGCTAAAAGAATGCAAGTTTTCGAACACTTGCCGTCGCATGTCTTTGGTCACATAAGGTCTGGCCACATTGCTGCTCTTGTCACAATAGATTTCTGTGTGAGATCCAGGCAGTTTGATTTTTGTCAAGCGCAGAGAAGTATCGCTATCCAAAAGTTGTTCTAGTTCAGGATCTGTGCTTTGTGCTTGAGCAAGCTTGGATAGATCGATGGGCTGAGTAATCTCTTCGATGCGTGATAAACTGTCAGCCACAACGTTATCCTTTCCTGAAATATGCCTGATATCTGTGGAAAACTGTGAAATAAAATCCAGATGTCTGAACTGTCTTGGTGAGCACTTTTCTTTTCGTGAATGAAATGCGAAAGTTATGGGCTTATGGTCAGTATAAATAATGAAATCTCTCGCCTCCACCATGTGACGAAAGTATTTTATTGCTTCGTAGATGGCGAGAAGTTCCCTGTCGTAAGGCGAGTATTTCTGTTGACATGGCGAAAGTTTTCGAGAGAAAAATGCTAAAGGTTCCCACAGGCCGTCTCTATGCTGTTGTAAAGCTGCGCCCATTGCTGTGTCTGAAGCATCAGTGACTATAGCGAGCTTCGCTTGGCAGTCTGGATGAGCAAGTAGTGCTGCTTGGCAGAGACTTTCCTTGCAGGCGATGAATGCTTTAGTAGCTTCTTCTGATAAATGCACGGGATGTGAACCTTTAACTGATCCTGTGAGCAGTGCATTCAGAGGCGCTTGATGCCGCGCTGCGTCAGGAATAAACCTTCTGTAAAAGTTCACCATTCCTAGGAATCTTCGCAGTTCTCTAACGGTTTTCGGTGGAGGGTAATTCGCAACTGCTTCTACCTTCGATGGTAACGGCTTAGTGCCAGCTGCTGAGATGCTGTGTCCTAAAAACGTTACCTCTGATACACCGAATATGCACTTGTTCGTGTTGATTACCATGCCGTATTCCTTGAGTCTGTTGAAGAGCAGATGAAGGTGCTTCTTGTGTGATTCTTCATCAGGTGAGAAGATCAAAAAATCGTCCAGAAACGGGAAGCAGAACTCTTCAAGGCCCCTAAGCATCTCGTCCACAAATCGTTGAAACGTTTGGCTGGCATTACGTAGTCCGAACGTCATGAACGGAAATTCGTATAAACCAAACGGCGTCGTGATTGCGGTCTTCGGAATATCCTCAGGGCAGACAGGAATTTGATTATAAGCTTTTACGAGATCGATAACCGAGTATACTTGACAGCCGGAGAGACAATGTGCAAAGTCATGTATGTGCCGAATGGGATAGCTGTCTGGTACGGTTCTAGCGTTGAGCATTCTGTAGTCACCGCATGGACGCCAGCCGTTATCTTTTTTAGGCGCAAGATGAAGTGGTGATGACCATGGTGACTTTGAAGGTCTGGCTGTTCCGTTCCTCAACATATCTGCAAACTCGTCTTTTGCAATTTTTAATTTATCCGGTGCTAGTCTTCGTGGTGTGCTGCTTATTGGCGGTCCTGCAGTAGTCTGTATATGATGCATGGTATTATGCTTCGGAACACGGTGGACACCGGAAGGTCTAGTAATCTCAGGGTATTCGCTTAGTATGTTATGATATACGGAATTTCCAGAAATAACTTTTACCGATGAAATGTTCCCAGTTGACTGTGCAGGTGAAGCTGGGGACGTAAGGCTTGTAGTGTTGTCGATTAAACGTTGATTTCGACAATCCACGATGAGGTTGTAAAATGATAAAAAATCCACACCTATTATGGCCTTTGTAACGTCCGCTACGATGAATCGCCAAGTAAAGTCACGGCGCAAGCCTAGGTTCAGCACTAAATGAGCGTAGCCGTAAGTAGAAATGGGTGTACCGTTTGCCGCACACAGCTCATAATTTGTTTTCTCACGACGTTCCTTGAGTGCTGATCGGGGGAAGACACATACGTCACTGCCAGTATCGATGAGAAACTGCATCTTCGTAGCGCCGTCCGTGACAAATAGGCGACCGGAAGTTTGGCAATCGGTCGTCGCCATTACCGACTGCTGTTCGCGTTTCCCGCATGGTAGTCGCATGGTTTTACGCACTTACTTGCTTCATTGCCGAACTTACTATGATACCAGCACACAGGAAATTTTCTATAGTTCGACTGTGATCGTGTGGAGCTAGAACGACCGCGCGTTTTCTTGTTTGAACGATTCGGTGCACGTGAATGCCGGTTCACCTGCGCAATTAGAGCTTGCACTTGTTTGGTAAGTTCAGCAATCTGTTGGTTCATGGCGTCTAAAGAGCTTCCTGGTATGGCACTTGATGTTGATGCTACGTGCGCTGTAGGCGAAACAACGTCATGGATGCGGTCAGCGAGATCCGCGAGCGCTTCCAGTGAAGACATCATCTGCGAAGCGATTATCGTTTGCGTGCTACTTGGTAGGCGACTGGTCCATATAGTACGTAGAAAATCTTCGGGAACTCCAGGTCCAGCCAAATGTTGCAAATGTCTTAGAAACTGAGATGGCTTACGGTCTCCAAGTTCTGCGTGCATAAGTAATTGCTTGACCTTCTTTTCTCGTGACGCGGACAGTCGTTTGATAAGTTCCGACTTCAATTTTTCATACCTGTTGGTGTCGGGCGGGTTGATGATTATATCTTCCACCTCAGAAGCATACTGCGGGTCTAGTTGGCCGATAACGTAGAAAAACTTCGTATTGTCCGTAGTAATGTTCGATATCGCGAATTGGCCCTCAATCTGCGCGAACCAAATGGCCGGCTTTTCAGGCCAAAACGGCGGAATTCGCACGCCCACACGACAAACATCTTCGTTCTTATCGGTTGAGAGCGACATTTTTATGTGAATCAGTATCAGAATTATCGCAATCAGCAACAAAATCAAAATCACACACATTTACTGCAAACGCGGACTTTCGGTTCAAAACAGGTCACCAGTAAAGCGAAGTTAGATACACTTTTGTTGTAATAGAAGGAGGTCCATGGGTTTGCTGAATTAATGATATGCCGATTGACTTTGTATACGATATAATAACTAAAAAGATATTTACAAAAACCAAATGCGGAAAATAAAATTTTCTCTAATGTGAAGTCTCTATCAACAACATTCGTTGCCCCTAGCAACTAGCTGGAAAAGTTCTCTATTAAACTGGTATGTAAACTTTTTCGTGGGCTAGCACACCACACATTTTTTCTATTTAATTTTTCTAACTTTCTTTTACCATTGAGTTTTGTTAGTATTAAATATTTTGTTTGTAATCTCGATTCTGTAAAAAGGTTCGGATGAGGGAATAAAACTGGATAAAACTAAGTTAAAAGGATTAAAAGGCGTCCATTTATTATTTTTTACCACAAACCAATCAAAGAGTATACATCTCAACTCATTTAAATTATACATCATAGAGCAAAGACATTCTACAAACTAAAATACGAAAAATATAAATACATAAAAACGGAATCATTCACAGATTAAATAGTTTCGCAACAGTTAGTTTGGTAAAGTCTTGTAACAAGTACCTACACATTATTAAAGTCCTTCGCACATGAAAACGTTTGTGTACATGTGTAGGTACCAATCTTTCCGATAATCAGCCAAAGTAACGTCAATCAAATAAAATCTGTAAAATTCGTAGCTAATCTAATAATAAAACTATCGCTCGATATTAAGTATAAAAAGGAATTAAATTACAAAATACTGAGTAATATTTATTGAACATTTCAGAACGCACACTACCTGCGGTACATAAAAGGCTATTTGACTGCAATATTTTTATTTCAAAAATAAATAATATACTTTTAAAAAATTTACAATTTTGTGGACAAATATTAAATATCTCAAAAAATAACAAAGCTACAGGCATTTTAAACATGACATGATTTTACATAAATTAAAAAAAGAGACAGTTCAAACAAGCAGTGACGTCAGTTACCAGTCCTCCATAGTACCTCGTTACTAGCTGTGATTAACCTCTATGGTAGCTGTAGTAGATAGGTATACAATCTATTTGGTATGTGACGTCACAAGCAATGCCTTCATAGTAGCTGTGAAGTCTGTCACTTCCTCACGGAAGCTTAACTCAAATCTGTTTTGCGAGAAAGGGACAGGCGATTGAAACTGTAAAAGCGTACTACTCCGTGATTTATATACCGGTTTCAGTTATTTTTTTCAATTATTTGTATTCATTTTTACGCTACTTTATGAAAATCATATTTACTTGTTTATTTTTAATAGTAGTCAAATAGCCTATTAATATTTATGTAATAGACATCAGTACCAACATATAAGTCACCACAGAGTATATAAGGTACTAGTACACCCTAGAACTCGTTGTCACTGAGGGCGGAGGCGCGGCCGGGCGCGGCGCTGGTGACCCGCAGCTCGCTCTCCGAGGAGCTGCCGAGCGAGTCGCCTGCGCCCTCCACTCCTGGGGGCGGTGTCGGTACACCCATGTATTACGGGCTGCAACTTGCGTAAGGTATCGATCTAAACAGTTATCAGCCCCATTTATTAAAACCTCTTCCCATTAGGAGTAGGCATGTTTGTTTAAAAAAAACCCAAATCAGAAAACCGCTGAAGGGGTTGTTTAGTACTTTATTATTATTATTTTTTTATTGTTTGATAGGCTTGCGTTTGACCACTATCGCACCTGATGGTAAGTGTAAGTGACGATGCGGTCTAGGATGCAACACGCTTGCCTAGAAGATACCTGTTCACTCTCGATTTGAAGAATTTAATTCGCACAAGGAATAAAAACAAGAGCGAACCGGTATCTTTTATGCAAGCGCGTTCATCGTCACTTACCTCCAGGTGAGACAGTGGAAAATGCAGGCCTATCTAAAGTTAAAAAAACATATATAAACAAAAAACTCAAGGATCTAATAATGCAAATTTTTTTTACATCTCACGCAACGCTTTCTAACCCCAAACTAAGCAAAGTTTGTATTATGGGAACCAGATAACTGATACAATACTTAAATAATTTTTGTTTGTAAATACATACATAGAATACAATATAACACCCAGACACGGAATAAACATCGATGTTCATCACACAAATGTTTATCCTGGGTGGGAATCGAACCCACTACCCACAGTTCAGAAGGCAGGGTTACTACCAACTGAGTTATTGGGCTAGTCAATTACTAAGCCCTTCCCTTTCTTTCTATCCCCTCCCCGTGGTTTAGTGTAGTGCTAGTATAGAATAGCATAGAGTAGCGTAGCGTATGGTAGTGAAACTTAACATAGCGTAACGTAGCATAGAGTAGCGTAGCGTATGGTAGTGAAACTTAACATAGCGTAGCGTAGCATAGAGTAGCGTAGGGTAGTGTAGCGGAGGGTAGTGAAGAGTAGCATATTGTAGCGTAGCATAGTGTAGAGCAGCTTGGGTAAAGTAGCGTAGCATAGAGTAGCGTAGGGTAGTGTAGCGGAGGGTAGTGAAGAGTAGCATAGTGTAGAGCAGCTTGGGTAAAGTAGCGTTGGGTAGAATAGCGTAGCGCGGTAGTTACCCTCGATGAGGTCGGCGAAGTCGTCGTCCCCCGCGGCCAGCGTGCGCGTGCCGGGCCGCGGCCGCGCGCGCCACCGCGCCGCCTCGCCGCCGCCCGGCGCGCCTGCACGGGAATATACACCTTGTTGCAATACACTACAGTACTAAACATTTATTATATCTGTCGCCAGCACTCATTATTTTCCATGCCGGCAACCTCCACTTCTAGATCAATTGAGCTGGACTACGTGAAATGTGGTCAAACGCTACTTTGATCTGACTAAATAAATAAATAAAAGGCATCCGATTCATGGCATCCCAATAACGTCATGCCATGAATCGGACTAAAAGTGGTGGTGTAGTATGATGACCGTATATCTGCGCGTCGGAGAGGTCGGAGTCGGTGCGGGAGTCGTCCTCGTCCCGGATCTCGTCCAGCGAGTCCCGCGCCGCCATGCTGCCGAAGGCGAGCCGCGCCTCCGCGCCGCCGCCGCCTGCGCAGTACACCAACAAGAATCACCGTCACGCCGGCACGTGAAAAGGACGGTTACTCACTGAGCGGTTGTTGAAGTAACATTTCTTTACGCACGCTTCACTTGGGGAATAAACTGGCGAATGCGAGGCGAATGGAAGTTGAAGTTGGTTCACGTATACCTCCATTTTCAACACAACAAAGTTACAAAATTTGTATCATCATGTTGGTGTGTCCAACATGATGATACAAATTTGATATGATATATATGATATATAGATGATACAAAACAACAAAATGACAGTTTACAGTTGTCAAGATGGCAACATTAACGTAATACAAAGTTATACCGGCCGATAGATGGAGCTAAACTAAAGAAGTTTTACTTCAATCGTGTGGTCTAAAGCACACTCGTTTTTTTCATCATCGTTTCTTCCAGACGTCGACTGCTGAATATAGGCTTCTCCAAGTCACGCAGCGAGCTATGGAGAGGACTATGTTCGAAGTTTCCTTGTAAGATAACATCCGTAATAAGCAAATCCGAAGAACTAAGGTTACCGATATAGCTCTTAGAATCAGCAAGTTGAAATGGCAACGGGCAGGCCATGTCTTATGTTAGTGAATGATGTGACGAGCTAGTCGTTCAGCTGATGTTAGGCGACACGGCCGCCCATAACAGAACAGTGCCACTCAGACAGAACTCTATAATATAAAATTTCGCGCGATACTACACTGCGCACTCATGTCAAGTCACTCTGTGCACTCATACTGAGACATCAGCACAGTCTGGTAATAAAATTACTAGACTGTGAGATCTGATCATAAAGTCCAATTTGCCCAGTAATTTCACTAGCTACAATGCCCTTCAAACCGAAACACAGTAGTGCATACACACCATTACTTGGCGGCACAATAACTGGCAATGCGGTGGTACCTACCTAGACCTACTTTGCAGAAAAGCCCAACCACCTAGTCCTGGTGTAGCCGTAGATGCTCGTAGAACTGACACCTGATGGGGAAAAGAGGTTCTAGAATGGTGGCGACATTACCGAAAGACGCGTGTGATGTGAAGCCGCGGGGCGCCGATGGATGTATGTAAAGTAACGGTCAAAGGAGCGCTCTATGGTGGAGGCGGATGGCGGGGATCAATGGACATCTACCGACTGATGATGCTGGCCAAAACATCTGTCACCGGGCAGAAAACTGTATAATATAAAGTACAGACCAGCAGTTTTGATCCTGAGCCGAGTCTTGGGCCTGGTGGCGGGCCGCGGCTGCTTCACCTCACTCGGGTCCTTGCCGTCCTCGCTGGACTCCTCATCTTCTGCCAATATTACAAAATATCCCTAAATTTCCTTTACTATATAAATAAAATTTCCGTCTAGATCTTTTTCGCAACGCGCGATAAACAACTTCGTTCCAAAAATAGAAATAAAAATCTGATAAACATCCAATCAAAATCCATCGTTTTTGAAAAGGCCTATGTTCAACAGTGAACGATACGGCCGTGGATGTTGTAGTAATTAAAATTTACTATAATGATGATGATACTATGAGTGATACAAACCGGAGTCGCTGAGCTTCCCCAGGACATCCTCGGCTTCGTACTTGTGTATGAGCTGCATGATCGCGGCTTGCTGCTCTTCTGCCTCCTGACAAACAATCATTTACATACGATAAACTATAAATATTACATACTTTTATTAATTTACTAGGTGGTAGGACTTTTCTGCAAAGTTCGTTTAGGTAGATAAAAATTATCCACACGCGTGATGCGATAACCAAGAGAAATATATATTAATGTTTATATTGATAGATTTTTATATCTGTTTATAGGGTGCCTTAATGCCAGATAGCCAGCTTACCCTAAACTCTGCCTCGCCCTAGTTACCTCAGCCTGTGCACTCTCGAGCACGCTGAGCTGGTGCTTGAGAGCCTCGACGCAGCGGTAGCGCAGCACGTACTGCTCCCACAGATGCTCTATCTCGCTCTCGAGGGCACTCAGCTCGCCCTGGTAGGCCGGCCTGAGGACCACAGCGTGAGACACTTGTGCTAATAAGGAGTTTACTAGTACACCATTATTGGTGTAATAGTAAACTCCTTATTAGCACAAGCTACTATTACACCAATAATGTTTTAAATTAGTTTACTATTACACCAATAATGGTGAAATAGTAAACTCCTCCCGTACGTTATCGCTCGTTTCACACAATACAAATCAGATACCTATACCAATCAACATACACAAAAGCACTTGTCAAAGTCAATGTCAAGGAATTTTATTGTAAATAGGTTATTTTTAGCACTTTTACTCGTCAAAAAGAGATTTATTTATTTATTTATTATTACATGCCTTCATATAATGTCATTACTTAGTCTAACTAGTCTATACAGTACTTAGTTTCCAATATTCCATTGTATGAGCCCTGTGGGCGTTGCACTTTAGAGTGGAGCATACATTGCCTAACTCTCGTCACATTACCATAATTCAGATCGAAGGAAATTATGATTACTATCAGCTTTTTTTACATTTTTAGATTTTATATTTTACTAATTATACTTTATTTTTCTAAGCATATAAAATTACAAAGTGCTGAATGTCAGATATAATAATATGCCGTTGACCGAAAGTCGTACGACTAGCAAAAACAATAGCGCATTTTTTCAACCTTTGACCTTCTACGTGATCATGTATCATCTTACACCACAGATTGTAATATCCACAAAGCATTTTATTCCGTCGAGGAGCAGAAGGACTTGCTGACGAATTTCATGATCATTATATAAATATTATCAACCTAATGGCGTAGCGTACGCGCGCATTTTTAACATCCTACTGGTATAGTATTATATCATGTCTACACCATATTAAAATTAAATAAAAAAGATGTGTATATTCATTAATATACGTTTTAATATTATATATTTTAAGGCCTATAAGTAATTTAAATATTTCATTAGATAGCTGTTATATTTACGGAAGTCACCTCATCGGCATGGGCCTCCCCCACTGTCCTCCACTCTTTCCTGTCCTCATCCGACCTGTTCCATCTTTCTCTAAATATTCCATCGTTTGTATCAGGCATATAACCGCAACGACAATAATAATAACGCCCAACGATCACATAAATCGATCCTGGACCCTAACTAGGATTCCCTGTGTCTAGGGTTCCAGGAACTTCGAGGACCACAACACCCAGACTCAGAACAAGTATTTGCGCTTGTCCTTGCGGTAATCGAACCTGCCATCTCCGGGTTATGAGCTGACCTATTCAATCACTTCACCACAGAGGCTGTCACGAAGAAGAATGTGTGATGGTGCCGTAACGTAGGGTAAACCATCTAACAACTGGTTGTTAGTAAAACACTTAAATGGCCAGCCATTTAAGTGAACTGGCCAGTTCGTTTTAGTTCGTGCTAGTTTCCATACGGTAAAAATTGTGAACTAATATGAAAGCTAATAGATAAGGTAATGTTAAACCATGATCACAGGTGGCGTTACGTGAATGTAAGTCTTATTTCATGCAAATGTAGTAAATACTGGCCAATAACTAATAGCGGCCAGTTACACCAAGTTTTGCCCTACTTGATCTTCTGCACGGTGAGCAGCCGTTTCTCGGCCCGCTGCAGCTCGGCGCGGCGTCGCTCCAGCTTGGCGTCCAGCGCGGCGGCGCCGGCGCCCGCGGCCGCCAGCTGGTCGCGCGCCGCCGCCTGGCGCCCGCCCGCCGCCTCCAGCGCGCGGCGCACCGCCGCCTCCAGGCGCGCCATGTCCAGCGGCCGCCCGAGAGCCGCCTCGCGGGTCGCCTGCCGCCGCACACGATAACATATCCACTGGACGAGAGGGCTGCCTCGCAGGTGGCCTAACATAAGGGCTAAATCATCGCCTTACAATTAGTCACCTTAGGAACAACCAGTAAACATAGAAAACATAGAAGTAGATACTGAACCGACTGATGATGAAATGTCTATGCGACCAATCTGAAAGTACATAGTTTAAAAAACGAGTGTGCTGACTACACGACTGAAGTAAAAGTTCTTTAGCTCCATCTATCGGCTGGTAAATTTTTGTTTTTTCTTTGTTTAATGTTAATGATGCCATCTTAACAATTGTAAATTGTCATTTTACCGGACATACTAATATAATAATACAAATTTTAAGTAACTTTTAACTTTGTTATGTTGGTAATCGAGATCTACGTGAATCAACTTCCGTACACCGTAAAGAAGTACTTCAAAAATCGTGTAAATCAAAGTCAAATAATTATATTGCAAATAGGTCATTTTTAACACTTTTACAAGTTTAAATGATATTAGATAAGTACTTAAAATTAAGTTATATCTAGTACTAAGCATATAAAATTTCAAAAAAACTTAATGTCTAATATTATTTACTAAGGTTCAGCAAGTAAGTTTGAAACATGTTATTTTTATATATAAATGTTGATTTTCCATGTACGGTATTTGTTTGTCTGTAAATAAAGATATTTTAATGTTACTGATACCTTATTATCAGCCTCCTTCGCGAGTAGATCGTACAGGAAGGCGCCCTGAGCTGTAATTTCCATCGACAACGCGCGCGCTTGCTTTATTTCACCGAGCTGAAAACAATATTAGGAGTACATAATTATTTTTGAAGTAAAACTTCTTTACGCACGCTTGAGTTGGGTAGTAAGTTGGTGAATGCGTGACGAGGCGAAGGGAAGTTGATTCACGTAGATCTCCATTGCCATCTTGACTTATTGTAAAATGTTATTTTACCGGACACACCAACATAATAATACAAAAATTTTAACTTTGTTATGTTGACAATGGAGATCTACGTGAACCAACTTCAACTTCCGTTCGCCTCGCATACACCAACCTACTCCCCAAGTCAAGCGTGAGTAAAGAAGTTTTACTTCAAAATTAATGAATATGAGCGAATTAAATGACAAATTCATTATTTATGAATAAACTAGTTGCGCCCCGCGGTTTCACCCGCGGATAAAATGTATTTTAATTATTTACTCATCCCACGGGAAAGTTCACTTTTCCGGGATAAAATGTAGCCTATATGCTAATCCAGTATATAAGCTATATTGGTACCGAATTTCATCCAAATCCATTCAGCCGTTTGAGTGTGAAGGAGTAACAAACATACACACATACAAACTTTCGCCTTTATTATATTAGTGTGATTTATGGGTCGGTGAGTATACTATAATGAATATTATTGATGTTCTCGCAAATTGTGTTCACGGGGTTGAACTTGAATCGTATTCTCAGTATTACAGTAATTCGAATTTATCATAAAATTAGTTTCAATGTACGTACCCTGGCGGTGACGTCATAGCTGAGGGCGGCATCCTCCCCCCGCTCGGGCGGCGGCGCCCGGAGCGCGTCGCGCAGGAAGGAGGCCACCTTGAGCAGCTCGCGCACCGCCCAGCCGTCCGCGCCGTACAACTTCTTGCCGTTCAGCTTGAGGCTCGCGCGGGAGTGCTGGAACATACCCTCGCTATCAGCTGTAACCGCTTCTGAACGCTGACCTCTCCTATACAGCGTCCTTTAGGTAGGTTGCTGATGATGACGACAGATTAGGCTAATTAACGCTTTATTTTTGATCTATGTTCTATGTTTTGCGAGAAAGGTGCTGTGATTTTATTACCGGTTTTACATATTTACTAAATTTTTCATTCATTTTTAAGCTAATTTATGTAGATAACATTTACACTTTCATTTTTAATAGTAGTCAAATGTTACTTTTGTATCATACTACCGACAACTGTATTTAATATATTTAAATCGATTTATCGATATCCATCGCAAAAATAAAAACTTCTTCAGCTCCATCTATCGGCCGGTATAACTTTGGTTTTGCTTTGTTTAATGTTAATTTCGCCATCTTGACAATAATTGTACCTAAATTGTCATTTTACACGACATTCCAACATAATAATATAAATTTTAAGTAATTATTAACTTTGTTATATTGCAATGGAGATTTACGTACGTTTCTCAGTTTCGTTCTAAGCTCAAGTGGCTCCCAATACGTCTTCGCCGGAATACTCATATCCTGTCTCTTCTTTATAATATATTGTTATTCCTTCTACTCCCCACTATTTGAAGGCTCGATTCGATTTTCTTTATCACTCCCACTCCAACTCTATGTCTCTTAGGTCATCGGAAAACCTCCTTCTCAAGCCCCCGGTACGTCGTACTTCGTTCTACGACCACTCCTTCACAGTCCAAGCTGTTAGATTGTGGAATGAACTCCCTGTTACCATTCGACGCGCTCAATCACTTTTCACATTTAAATCTCAAGTCAAAAATTTTTATCGATCCAACCTGCCTCATCTACCTCAATAAAGCGTTTTGTATTGTATTGTATTGTATTGTACGTAAACCAACTTTCAACTTATGTTCGCCTCGTCACGCACTCACCCGCTTACTCCCCAAATCAAGAGTGCGTAAAGAAGTTATACTTTATACTTCAAAAGTTATAAAAAAGGTGCTTACAGGAGTTTGGGCGGGAAAACGAAAAAGGTCGCGTCACCGCATTATACTATTTTCCAAAACCTGTGTTATTTTCAGTGTTAGTGTATAAAATTGGTGGCATTTTATTCGTTAAGTGCTGGATTACAGACATGAGTGTGGGAAAGTGGCATAATGATGGTAAAACGTTTATTTTCGTGTTGTTTCCAAAAATCCATAGAAACTTCTGGTAAAGTTGCCACCACTTTACTAGGAGTATGGCTAGACTAGACTATGACTTAACTTGATGACTTGGACTGTGACTTGATACATATACATATATATATTAATTAACTTGAAAAGTTATCAATTACTTGCCACTGGCTAAATACATAAAAGTGTGGAGCCATAACAAAAACAAAAAAAGGTGCTCACAAACAGAGCGATGGCTTGCGTGACGAGTGCGACCCGATGGTCCGCGCCGCCGGCCGGCAGCTCGGCGTCCCACTCCACCCGCCGGGCGAGCCAGCGGAGACACTCCTCCATCAGCTCCCAGTTCGGCACCCTGAAGCTCTCCAGCGATATCGGGCGCGGGAACCCTAGCACCCGCATTGCCTCGCTGAAATCTACACAAATCAAGATAAAAACTGAACCAGGAACTCTCGTTTTTATAGATAGATACCTACTTTATATGCAAAATACTTTATTGCATAAAAATAAAACAAGGACATAGGCGAACTTAATGCTAAGTAGTATTTTCTTGCAGCTAACCTTTGTGCAGTGTGGAACGAGAAGTAGTGCTGGTTAAAATAAGAAAGAGGAAAATTTTATATACGGTTTCACGAAATGGAACGATAACCATGTTTCCAAATTTTGAACAGCTAATATTACTTACTTCTCAAATCTCGGTACGACATTTTCCTGTTATACGTAGGTATATCTCGTCTTTGATTATCTACGTATCTAGATAGTATAAAAGCACAGAAACAATACCACTATATGCTCGTAAAATATAAATATAATCAAATATCCGCCAGGATTTGTTTATGTACTTGCTGTGATGTTGTTGCCAAGTTGTTGCTATGGCAACCAAAGAGATGACGCAAAAAACCATAGATACAATAATCACTACCTAAATCAATGAAGATATAACCGTCTTGGCCTAAATCAAACCAGTAAAGGTAGGCAAAATAATAAAGACTGTAATCTTGACCATAAATCCTAAGTGAAAAAAAAACAGGCCAGTCTAAATAACTAAAAACTCATGTAAATTAGCTAGAAAAACAACTCAACAGTTTTAATTAAGTAGATTTTATTGCTAACTTATATTACATTTTGATTTCGCTAAATTGGGCTATTAAATAATTGCGATTCCACAACCCTAGACAGAACCGCAATATTTGAGTTTACTTGTTTTGACAATTTTATAATCGTGACCTACTTGATTATAATAATCTTTTAAGTCCTTACATAATACTTACGTTGTCAAGACAAGAGGCTATAAAATACAACCGCGCACTAGTGCACACAATAGCAACGCAAGAGCTTTACGTAAGAAAATTGCTAATCGATTGTAGCAGGCGCTAATCAAATTTTTAGTAATATTTCATCAAAGCTAATCTGAAAACTCCTTAACACAACTAGGTTGATGGGATTATTTCCCATAATTGTTAAGATAAAACAGGTCTATTCGCGTACAAAAATTATCATTGGCCGTGGTTAAGAGGGGACCACGGCGAATGTAACTTGGTCGAGGTTAGTCAAAATAATGTTTTGATATGTACGCGATGATTCTGATATGATACGCGAATAGACCAATTTTATCTTTATAATATGAGTTCGAGACACGAAAGTTTAGTGTTATTTCCCATAAGTTGCTTTTATAACTGCCTAGCTAATTTTTCATCGTAACCATCAATTTTACATCATAATTAGGACCAATTTATGTTGGTTATTCCTCATAGAATGAGATTATACGAAAGATCGGCCTTCGTTATTATTGGAAGTACAACTCGTTATAATATTAGAAATAACACATCAGCACTATTACAACTAACAATACGTTTATTTAACACTTAGCTATCAAAACAAGTAAACTTCACTGACCCCGACATCACAGTTACATTAATGATCTCACCAGACAAAACTGATACCAACCAAAAAAAATATTATATTATTATTAGTTATTAAACAAAACTAGAATGTTATTCTTCACAGTTGTAACAGCGAATGGATATTCCACACATAACGTAGTACGGTACGCGCCCGAGCGGCATTCGAATCAGGCTGCATGGGATTCAAAGTTGCCCGAGCTATCGCCGAGCTACACTCGCTATACTAGACACAATACCCTATTCGCTCATCACATACAATAGAAGTTTACAGCCCACGACAATAAACCAAAGTAAACATAACAGTTTTAAACAAGCCATAAATCATTTCAGCATTTAAGATCAATCATAAATAATCTGCAAATTCATCGTTGTCTGGCGCACCCATGGGCATGTCTGGAGCGAGGTCTAGTGAACGGATGTGAGCCCAATTTAGCGATGGAAGAATCATAAGTCTATGACGCCGGGCGGCTGTCTCTGCGCGCGTTTTAAGGAGTCTTCGCGTTTGATGGCCACACGCAGGCGGGACGCTTTCAGGTGTCTGCAAGTTATAATAGGTCATTATAAATAATTGCAACAGAAAGCAGAATTATAACCACTACAATATGATAGAAATCTTTTAAAAATGTTGTTTGTCTAATGTTTACCCTACTGTGGTAAAGGACAACGCTGACACAACCCTAGAGATTAGGTATGTAAGGTATAGGTACTGTAATCTCTAACTCTATATGGCGTCGAGGAATTCATACCAAAACTGGTGTGATCAATTTTATTTTATATACTTTTCTATTTTTTATGTTTATTTAATAACGAGCTTCAACCCGCAGCTTCGACCGCGGCGTGGCCTATGGTGAAATAATTCAACCACCCATTTCACTCTCTTAAGGGTGGAATTTCGAAAAATTCTTAGCGGACGCCTAGGTCATAACATCTACCTGCAGGCCAAATTTCAGCCCGATCTGTCCAGCGGTTTGGCTGTGCGTTGATAGATCACTATGTCAGTCAGTCACCTTTGAATTATATATATTTAGATGCAAGACTTGTAATTCTTTATAATTATCAATAAATTTATCATTATCAATATCAGGAGCTCACATGGCTCTCCAGGGCCTAAGGCAGACTAATCCCCGTCTTTACTATAGTATGACGAAAATCAACAAAGTTTGGTCAAGTCACATACTTGGAAATTATACGACTTGGACCACCTGCTACTTTTTCTTGGCAGTTGGATGAATGAGACTAGCAACAAATGACCATTTGACCTACGTTTAATGCACTATTTATTTATTAAGTATTTATTCTATTATATTTCATGGCTAAAGTAGGTGTGAACATAAACTGAGAAAGATTATGATAAATACATTTTTGAAAATTCACTGGTACAAAGTCCGAGTTGGTTTGTGATAAATTAAAAAACCTAGAAGAAATGATTTTTATGCACATTTACCAGCTAATGATGAAATATCACACGCAAACATACTTTTTGAAACTTTAGCAGATTCATGTACCAACTTAAGATTAACATTATTATTTCTAAGATTAACCGGCGAATGTTAAGTTGATGTTCCACCTACCTGCTTTTACTTGTAACATATTTTATTATCTTTGTATATTAACAAATAACTATCATTGTAAAACAACAGCAGATATGTTGAAAGGCCGCAGGAGCCAGTGTAGCAACTAATATTATAATTAATAATGACCTCTGCCTGATCTTCTCGACAGTCTCAGGTGAAGCCTGCCGTTGAGTGGTGGCAGCGTTGCGCAGCATGTCTCTTAGCTTCCTCATGCAGTCTGCCAGGTTGAGCTGTTGTGACCGTGTTGCGTCTGACCGGACAATCAGGTAGCCTTCCTTGGTCAGTTTGTTGCTATACTGGAATTAATTATAATTATTATGTTACTAATAGTGAGTGGCAATTACTTGGGATTCTGCAGAATTCTAACTTTTTCCTGCAACACATACCCAGTAGAGCTTTGAGCTATACAATCTTGCCTTACTAATAAACATTGTGTAAGAAGAGCTGTTCAATATTTATTGTTATGTCTTTCTCCATTGAGTTTGAAATGGGCAAAGACAAAACGAGAGAAAACAAGCTATTCCATAATTATGTTACATAGTATTTATTGGTAAGGGGGTTTAAGAGAAAGCTCCGGGTTATGATGAGAGCTAGTCTCGCTCCAAAGCAACTTGGTCAAAATGAAACTTGGGTATTACAAAACTGTAATAAACTAAAGTTTATACATTTATGTGCATTTAGTTAAATGAGATTTGTACACTGAACTAAATATGTATAAATAATAGGTTACAGATTTCCATAAAACCTTTTTATTGTACCAAAAAGATGAAATGTGAAGATTGTAAAATGCATTTTGATTTTATTTTAATACATACCATCTCAAGTATCTTATCCTTGACTTCAGGATGCAACCAGTTGGCTTCGCTCGGGTTAAACCTGACATCCACTTTAGTGTGCACCTGCAAGCATATTATGAAGAATTGGAAATATAATTATTGTCATAAATGAATTCTAAATCATCTATTTCTATCAACCATTTATGAATTAAATACACTATTTATTATTGTAAGACAAGTCAAATATATGGAAACCCTTTATTATGATTACCTGGACCTTATCTATATCTGTACTAAGTTTAATTATTAGGTCATAAAAATACTAAGTACTTGCTCACATCAAAATATTATTTTAAAAAAAAATTCAAGTTGTCTTCACCTATAATTATATAAACACTTAGTTATTAGTGTTTGCTATGTTGGTGTTTAAATGAGTAAATAAAACAAAAAATTTGTACAGCTATATAGCCATACTATGTGAAAACCAATTCAATTAATTTATATTCAATGGAAATTTCGAATATAAGTCCTGAGAGGGGTGTGAATGTTGTGATCTTGTCACCAGAAAACTCAGACATTTATTTATGCTAGCTCTAAACTAAAAAGTATTGCCACTTTTACTTAAAGCTTTCCATTACTTTGCTCGGTTTTATTTTGATTGTTGTTGAAATAAACTTATTATTTGACTGGCCTGATAGCTCAGTTGGTAGTATTCCTGCCTTCTGAACTGCAGGTTGTGGGTTCGATTACCACCCAGGACAATCATTTGTGCAATGAACATCAATGTTTGCTCTGTCTGGGTGTTATATTGTAGTATATATATACAAACAAAAAGTATATAAGTATTTTATCAGTTATCTGGTTCCCATAGTACAAATATGGTGCTTAGTTTGGGACTAGATGGCGCTGTGTGAAATGTCCACAGATATTTATTTATTCTATTTCAATACAAATGTTACTAACTTTGTTAACATTTTGTCCTCCAGGTCCAGAGCTAGCGCTGTATGTTATGTCTAACTTTTCTATAGGTATAAATCCATTGAATTTTTCGTTTGGGTCTGCACTCTGTAACAAAGGAGGCCTATTTAGCTATGATTTATTGTAGCCTTATTTATTTGACATTTTGGCACATAATATTGAACTGCTAGCAAATCCTGTTAAAAATCCCATTCATACTCAATCAGAGTTACTATTACTATAAATCATGAATGTATAAAACTTATATATATATATATATAGCGTACTTTATAGGTTAAGTACTACCTGCTTATATTGTATTACTTTGTATGGGTAAATAATTATTTCTTTAGATTTCTCCTTTCAGTAATCTTATTATTTTTATAGCTAGGAAATTACTTACAAATGCAGGTGTTGTGAGCTTCAGAGAGCTATTTGGATACAGCGTTTCCAGGGATATTGAACTTTTGTAAGCCATCGGCCTCTTTAGCAGATTGGTATAGGATGCACTCTGCACTATTCTCTGGAAGCAACGCAGCCTCAGCGCCGCAAAAGCCATTTTTTTGTTTCAAGTAATAAAAGATTTATCCAAAACTCTATTTATTTGTCTTCTTTTTTGTAATGTCAACAAAATTCTTCCCTATCTTATTCAATGTAACTAGCAAAGAGCATATAGCACAGACCAAGTAGAGGATACTATGTATGTATAGGCATATAGCATATAACCACTACGTTTTAGAGCAAACTAGCGCAGACTAACATTATAATTTGTGCAGACTAATAAGGAGAGAAACATTAATGTACATTAGTGTTAGATTATTAATTACAATACTCTTTGAATTTAACCTCAAAATCAAATTGACAATGACACTGATAAATGATAATAATCTGATAGCTGCTGTATAGTGTTTTTTTTTAAATGTACTATATCATCGTTTAATCTTCACGTAGCCATAAAATCAAATAAAGAATCAATGATTTATGTTACGGTTTACTTAAATTTAAAATGGGTGATAAAACCAAAAGTGGAGACAATATAGTCACAAAACAAAGATTATATAGATAGATAGCTTGATAGAAAATGATTGAGGCGACATTAGGCGAACTTAAAGCAAAACAAAATGAATGCAAAAAAAAATTAAGTAATGTTTGTGTTTTGTGGTAGGTACAATATAATGGTTTCCGATTAGTAGATAGCATGTATTTGGTATCTCTTATTGGTCTCTCTTGAGGTAACACCATAATCGGGGGGCGAGTTGGCTGGACTGCAGTCGCGACCCCTTCTCACCCCCGGTACGGCGGACGAGGGCTCGGGAGGGTTTTAGTGGGTTCGAGACTTGATGACTTCGACTGTGACTTGACACATATTTGCGTAACTATCATTAACTTGAAAAATTATCAATTACTTGACACTGGCTAAATACACAAAAGTGTGGAGCCAAAACATAAAAAAAAAAAAACAAAGTTTAAAAAATAGGAGGAATTAATACAATACAATAAATAATAAAATATATGTTTCCACAAATAACAGCTTGTACTCATTGCGTCTTTGTTTCTATTACAGTGAATTGTACGTAGAAACTTAGAAAGTTCATAAATTATAAGCATGCATCTATAAAATCTCTTAGTGTACCGCGGTCATATAATAATTATAATTCTGTGGGTAGGTATCTTCCATTAAATTTACTAGTTTAAATTCATGTCCAGAAAAACACGAAGCATTAAATGCGCGTGCATGTTTACGCTCTAGATAATTTAATTAGGATCGCGTTCTGCTCGGAGGCTCCCTCTCACGTTTCTTCGAGATAGCGATTTGGACAAAGATCTCTTCATCTATTTTAAACTTTATGTAGTTTTTTGGAAGACCATAATTTTATATTCCTTTACCAGTTTACCACCCCTGAACATCCGAAATTGGCAGCAGCTGATGCTGCGTTCTCTTTTTACCGTCTTAGCGTAGCGTTACACGTTTGGTCTAGCGTCTCATGCGTCTAGTTTGTTTCACTGCAGAAAACATCAACTGACTTCTTTTCAATAATTTATTTATTTATTGCATTACGTAACAATTCCAACGAGATAGGACTCATTTACCAGAAGAGGACTTGGAAGAATTTAATTTTCCTAGAACACGACCAAAACTAATGTAAATCTATTACAGCTAAAAAATCACAGTGTGGATAATAATATACCAAAGAATTAAGTACCGCCCTATTGACTAATACCGCTACAAGTGGGTAGGTCCTTATACGTACCTACAAATCCTCAGATCCTTTATACAATATCATGACAGAGCAACCCGCAGTTTTTTAACTTCCGTCTTCCTTCTTTCACCGTTGTATTCATCCCTTTCCCCTTTCCCCTTTCCGTCTTCCTTTTCCTTTGATAGATAATCAACGTTGGTAAGCACCGCAAAAGTCAGTCAAAGATGCGTGTTCTGAAAACCATCATTCTGTATCAAAGTGATCCCATCAGGCGCTGCTTTCATCAATTATGATAATGTTCGTCTGCACGGCACACGCATAAGCCAGCGGCTTTCCGAATTCCGCACTTGCGCGTTGATGCCTGACGCCGTAAATTCGACGCTCATTCAGGCCTATCTATTTACCAGCTCCAACCAAAATTCCAACCTTCTTTTTCAAAGGCTATTCTAGTTTTATTTCTTTCTCTACTTAAATTATACTCATCCAAAATTTTAGATATAAGAGATAATAAAAGTTAATTTAAAAACTGTCACAAATTAACTGATCAGAATAGTTTGGCATAAGTACAATGAATGATTTAGCTCAAGAGCGACTCGAGCTGTATCCACCGGTGCTGCTTATCGGATCGATAAGAACTAAGAGGTGGAACCAGCCAGACCTAGGACGCTTTGTGGCAGGCTTCACCACTCTTTCACCATGTAAAGAGGGGGATTTCTGTGCTGTGATAAAATACCTACTTATCTATATATTAGGTCTATGGTTCTCACCATAGATGGACCTATGGTATGGATGTTGGTATTTTATCGTGACGTCTCTCATAAGAGTTATACAATAATATGTTTGCTGAATGTTATATGTACCTGTACCTATCACAGAAAACGTATGTACCCAAAAAGCAACGCTTGGTTCCAATCCACATCACGTCGTCGCGTGATTCGGCGCCACCGGTCATGATACTTGCTTCATTGCCGATCGTGACTATTCGTGACTAATGATCATTAGTTATGCGACAAGTTCGTGTTTCGCTTCATTAGACTGTTGCTTCCAAAATATGGTCAGGGATCAGCACTAATATGCTGAAAACATACCACGCATTAGGTAGTTCAACTATCAAAATGTCTGTTAAAAAATTAATTATCTAATACTTACATATTGAGAAAGCTATTAACATTTTCGCATGCCTGGTTACCATCATACAATAGATTGGTAGCCTAAAATCTATTCTATACGCACAATATAAAACTGTAAGGTTCAATTCTGTACATACAAAATATTTTGGATTTTTTCTCCTGTACTAGGTTTTTTTTCCTTTTTTTTATGTTAGTGAATGATGTGACGAGCTAGTCGTTTACCTGATGTTAAGCGACACGGCTGCCATAACAGAACAGTGTCACTCGGTACCCCTAAACATAAAGTTTTGAGCAACACTGCACTGCGCACATCATCCTGAGACATCAGCACAGTCTGGTAATAAGATTACTCGACTGTGAGATCAGATCATAAAGTCTCAATTACCCAGTAAATTCACTAGCTACAGTGCCCTTCAAACCGGACCACAGTAGTGATTGCGCACTACTGCTTGGCGGCAGAATAACTGGCAAAGTGGTGGTACCTACCTAGATTAACTTTGCAGAAAAGTCCTACCACCTAGTGGATGAAAGAAGAGAGAAGGTAAAAAATATATATAGGAGAAAAGGAGGAGTGGATGACGGTGAAGGGTTGCAGGTGCGCCAACACATGCCTCCGTTCGCCATTTCATAAAATTAATAAAAAATGGTGTTAAACCAATAAACTCGTGCGTAGCCGGCGCGGGTCAACTAGTATTTTATGGAAGAATTATTGAATGAATTTATGAATGAATTTTTAGTTCACTTGAGTCTGAAGTCCGCGGATAGGTGCCAGTCTAAAGTTGAACTTTCTAGACGGGGTTTATCATAACTCATGTGTTCTATCTCAAAACGTGATATATTTTATGAAGCCGTTACTCCCGCAGTGAAAGCGCATAATTAAATTAAATCTGCCTAATTAAATCTCTTACATACCGAAATTGTCTGCACCGAGCTCTCTTCACGCTCTTGTTCTTTGGCCTAAAACCATCACCATTACGGCTAGACCCCTGATCACATTGGCAAATACTCCTCTGCTTTCTATATTGACTGTGATGAGGGGGTTGAGGGGGTTCTGGTGGAGCTGGTGATATAATTACTGTAAAACTGCGAAGATTTCACAGGTTTAACGGGAAGGGTGTGCCCCAGATCTGGAGAATACGTCTACTAGACACGGGTTATTTGAATAGAATATTGCACTCTAGGTGGTTATGTTAGTACAAATTTAATCCATGGTCTTGTAGGCTGAAGGTGCCTCTTAAGACTTATAATACTTAACAAATTTTATAAATACCAAGTTCTATTTAAATCATAAAATTTAGGGTGGATGGAAAAAAACGGGAATATTAACATTACCCACTACTTTGCTACTTCGTGCGTTTTTGGCATGAGTATTTGGCCATGACATTATGACATATTTACTGCAATGAATTTGAGTATGTCACAGAGGAATAAGTTCGAACTTAGGAGCTGTCAAACTATAAGAACCACACAAGTACCTGCACAATTTAAAGTTTTGGTAATCATGAACTGTAACAATGGTGGAGGCGTTTTTAAATTTCCCATAAAACCGTGAGAGTTTCTTTTCAACAGTCGTTAATTAAGTGTTCACAGAATTTATAACCTAATTATAGCTGACAGGCCTAATTACTCATTATAATGAGTAAGGTAGTGTCGCCGAAGATGGCCCGGCTCCTAGGATAGCCAACTTTTAAAAAAATACAGTTATGATTAAACGAAACATTTTAAATTTCGCGGGTTTATGCTACTAGTACCATAGACAATAATGCAAGTGTGTTTTAATTATTATTATTACAACTTCTATTATGTTTTTTCTATACTTTATTTATCTGCAAGATTTCACGAGGTTTTGAAATTAAGTGGGCCTTCATTGGCTCCTGTACCTTATATGTTTTATAGTTTTGAAGAATACAAAATACCCTTAGCGGTATATATACCGCTAAGGGTACTTAAGTAGGGCTAGATAATGACGATGTATAATGAAGGTGCCCAATATTTTTATTTCACAATGTGAGTATTGCTATAAACGAAAAACCATATATATCACTCTTGGGTGGGACTAAGCCTTTCCTGGTCACTGCAGTTTTCAGGAGAAATTGAGGGCACAGAATGTCACGCAATATTGTCATTGTTAAAGAACTATTTGATTACCAACCGCTTAGTTCGCAAAGGCTTCTCTGAGGTGATAATATAATGTTTTCTTCTAACGAGGAAGGTACAATATAGGATAGATACCTACTATTACAGCCTGCTAGAGCAGAACGTTGATGATAATAAATAGTAATTAGAGCTCGAAGTTGAACCACGATCAAATCGAGACAGTTTTGACAACAACTTGATCAACTATAGTGTTCAACAATACAAATTGCTTAATTGTCCACTTTCCCCAATCATTATCGGCTCTGGCTGGCTGTTGTGCGTCTTGCAGTTCCTATCTAATTGTTGATATTTGCGTATCGTGTTAATAAAACTATCGCCACTAAAGCGGAAACTCAGCATATAAGCGGTAGCGAAGAGCGATTTAGTTTAATAAGTTTATTGGCTGTGTCACCCCGTGACATATACAATAGGATATACAATAGAATAGGATATCGTTTATGCGACTGGTAAAAAATTATAGACAAGTACTATAACATAAATAATAATAGGTCTTTACCTATGAAATTGCCGTATTGAAGTACAGACTTTTTCAAACAAAAAAAAGTTTTGATTGGCTATGAATTCTAAATTCAAATTAATTTTGTTTTAAAAATATGACATTCTATTTACAATATAAGTCTTTTGTTTATTGATTGGCGTTGTATTTTCATTACATTTCAACATTTTTCCTCATAATGGATACTTTGAAATTTCGTGTAATTATGGAATATGAGTTCCGTCGTGGCACCAACGCGGCACAAACGACACGTAACATCAACGACGTTTACGGAGAGAACTGTACAAACGAACGTACAACCCGTTATTGGTTTGCTCGGTTCCGTTCTGGGAATTTTGACTTGAAAAATGAACCTCGTGGTTGTCTGGAAACTTTGGTCAACAATGATGAATTAAAGGCGATTGTGGAAGCTGATGAATCTCAATCTACAGCTGAGCTGGCAGCAGCTTTTGATGTTAGCATCAAAACAATATTGGTCCATTTGCGACAGATTGGCAAGATAAAAAAGCTTGATAGATGGGTGCCCCACGAACTTAACGATCGCCAGCGCAACGTACGCGTCGAGACTTGCCTTGCACTGCTTAACAGGCATAGAAATGAAGGAATTTTGAACCGAATTGTTACGTGCGACGAAAAATGGATTCTTTTTGACAATCGAAAGCGCTCAGCAAGTTGGTTAGATCCTGGTTCGGTACCAAAGCAATGTGCAAAACGAAAAATGACCCCTAGAAAGGTGATGGTCACAGTTTGGTGGTCTAGTGCTGGTGTGATTCATCATAGCTTTTTACAAAACGGCGAGAGCATTAGTGCAGATGTGTACATTGAAGAACTGACCACAATGATGGCGAAACTCGCACGTCTGCAACCAGCTTTGGTCAATCGGTCGTGTCCACTGCTACTTCACGACAACGCGCGACCCCATACTGCACAACAGACCGTCTCTAAGCTGCATGAGTTGGGTTTGAAAGCTCTCCCTCATCCGCCATACTCACCAGATCTTGCGCCTACCGACTATTACTTTTTCCAAAATTTGGACAACTTTTTAGCGGGAAAAAAATTCAATTCCCGAGAGGCAGTACAAAACGCCTTTGAAGAGTTTGTTGTCTCCCGTCCTGCTGATTTTTTCAAGAAGGGCATCCATAAACTGCCACAGCGTTGGCAAAGATGCATTGATTGCAGGGGTGATTACTTTGAATAAAAGAAAAAAATAAGTTCGAAAAAAAAAACTTTAACTTTTTTCAAACAAAACGGCAATTTCATAGGTAAAGACCTAATATTAATAAATAAATATTTGTAGACATTTCACACAGCGGCATCTAGTCCCAAACTAAGCAAAGCTTGCGCTATGGGGACCAGATAACTGATACAATAGGTACTTCTTGTTTGTAAATATATACATGCAATATAATATAACACCCAGACACTGAATAAACATCGATGTTCATCACATACACGTTTGTCTTGGGTGGGAAACGAACCCACAACCAACAATTCAGAAGGCAAAGCTACTACCAACTGAGCTATTAGACCAGCCAACAAAGGTTACATAGGTAAACCTTTTCATATTAGTGTTATGGGCTAGGCAGGCCTGATCTTTGAGGTGCGTTTGATTGCATCTTAAAACATTGGCTGCTGCTGCTGTCAACAAAAATTAGCATATGTATAGCTAGTTAAAACGTAAGTACCAAGACAAGTACCACGGCAGCAATTGGATCATGTAGATCCAAATGCTGCCTCACTCAGTTCGCCGTCACCTTATCCACAGCCTCGTAGACGATGGTAGCCGGGGCTGTTATACTACATGCTATCAGCGATCTTTCCGGAGGCGCGCGCATCTCGACGTGTCCGTTTATCGCGATCTCAACATAGTCGGCGGCGGCGCTATCACACATTCCCAACGCTAGAAATCGGGTAATTAGCTTAAGTACTTAAATGTCGGATAATAAATTGCTGATACGTTAGCTGACGGGAAAGAGAACGTAACTGACCGAATAGAAACTGGATCAAGGAATGGAATTAATGATCGCTGGATCGGCAGCTTTTATCTGCACATGCTGAATGAATAGGCAGCTGGTAAATAATTTAAGGTAATACCACCTTTGCGTGGAAAATAAAGCAGACAAAATAATTTTAAAATCTTGTTGAATGAAAATCGTATCTTTAGATTTTCATCTTCAGTAGAAATTGAACAGTATTATAGCTATATTAGCCATTTTTGTCGCAAAGACTGTCCGCTGATTTGTGCTGAAGCCTGCGACTGCATGATGACGGATGGTGAAGCGACCACTCGCCGAGAGCGCGACGATTGATCTCCACGCACTCCACGCTGTCTGATATAAGTACTGTTACTTTGGTTTATTTTCTAAATTATATTGTATTTCTCCTATAATGTAATGTAGAGTAATGTCCTGAATAAATGTACCTATTTTCTTTCCTTCTTTCATCTACAGATGGCTTATATGCGCTTTATGCTTTGCGTAGAATAGAATAGAATAATTTTTATGATATCATGAAAGCACTTCGACATATTCAATAATCGAAGCTTCGGATTCGGAATCGGAAGCATTAAGCACTTTGTAATTTCATATGTTTAGTACAATAACTTAATTTTAAGTACGCAACATCATTTTGACATGCCATATATCTTTTTATGATGCCTCTTTCACCATAGAATCTGTTCGCCTTTGGAACAATTTGCCGGTGTCGATTCGGCACTCTAAGTCTCTGCAAATTTTTAAAGATAAAGTTAAAAACTTTTATTTGTCGCAAGTCGGTGTAAAGTAATTTTACTGGTAGTTGGTACAACTCCAATCTTCTTTTTTTTTATTTTTTTTTTATTTACTTTTTGTTAAAGAAGGTACCTATATATAAATATGTTAATCAATCGGTATATATATATATATATATATGTACATATTTAATTATATATATTAATATTATATAGTATGTATATTTGTTTGTATGTTTAGATATTATTTGTATATATACTTATTTTAGTTAACAATGTAGGACAACTTATTGAAATAGTTTTAGTTCATTTTGTTTTTACCTGTACACCAAAGCCCAAAATTCTAAGCTACAGATTCCTCCGATTCAAAGGTTGTCTGGAAGAGATCGCTCTAAGCGATAAGACCGCCTGTTGTACTAGTACTAGTTTATTATGTAAGTTTTTCATTTGTAAATGGTTTTCTTTTTTACGGTGTACAATAAAGTGTTTATCTATCTATCTATCTATATTTTGCAAATATTGCCTATATTTGCAATACAAATCCTTGACTTTGACTTTATATATTTATAGGTAGTAGGTAAGGTAGTTATAACCAAATAAATAAATGGTAGCGATGATCATCTGTGGGCACTACGCTCTCGGATATACTTTTTATTTGTGCGAAGCTGCCATCCATGCTGACTGAGCAAATAGGATTCCTTAGCTGTGGCCGCGTAGCGAAGAGAAATGGTATAAATTCTATTTGGCTGCAATATTACAAATAACTTGATTTTATCTATAGGCGAATGACGTCCGTCGTGCGGTAAGCGAAAAGAATACCATAATTAATGTTATTAGCATATTAATAAATAATACGGAGAACGTTATGCTAAATATATAGATATTATTTAATGGCTAGGGCACCTACATTTATATTCTGTGCCCAGCTAGGCGATCACGGAACTTTTACAACAAATAGAAACATAGTACGTTTCTTCGTATTTTATTTATTCTGTGGCTACTACGCCCCTCTGACTGTAACTTTAATATATGTACAACTGTTGTAACTATACACCAAAGTAGCGTCTTGTTTCTGGCTATTAGAAAGTAGCTACTCCGAAGAATGGACTGAACGAATGTAAAATATCTTCACGCTCTGCTAGACTTCGACAGTCAATTCTTGCCAATGAAATTCCAAGAAAATGCATTTAAACTTATGATCAGTAAAATGGGTAAGTAGGTACCTACCTACTTCCGTTCGGCATTGTACAGTTTGGTTAATAATTAAAAAAAAAAAAAAATTATTTAATATTTTGGCTCCACACTTTTGTGTATTTAGCCAGTGTCAAGTAATTGATAATTTATCAAGTTAATGATATTTCACGCAAATATGTGTCAAGTCACAGTCAAAGTCGTCAAGTCAAGTCATGGTCAAGTCATAGTCTAGTCAAAGTCATACTCCTAGTAAAGTGGTGGCAACTTTACTTGAAGCTTCTATGGAGTTTTGGTAACAACAAGAAAAGAAACGTTTCACCATCATTATACCATTTTCCCACACTCACGCCTGTAATCCAGCACTTAACGAATAGAATGCCACCAATTTTATGCACTAACACTGAAAATAACACAAGTTTTGGAAAATAATACAATGCGGTGACGCAATCTTTTTCGCTTTCCCGCCAAAACTCCTATAATACAGTATGGTGATGAAGAGGCCGAAGGCCCAGGCTGCCACAATGCGTACGCGGTCATGGGCAATACCTAGTATATGATAATACCTACGCGTGAGCAATAATTTACTTAATTGTTCTCTCGTGTGGGTTAAATTTAAACTGTTGAAACTTAATGAAAACTCTCCGTAAAATCGTAACAACTTATCATAAATCGTTTTTTTTTATTGATTATCATGCTTAGTTTTTTAAACACGGCGCCTTTATTTTCTAAATACTACAATGATTTAATAACTAATACTAAAAACTACCTACTACTACTACTACAAAAAAAAAACTTAAATTAAATTAATCGTAAAATTATACTATACTAGTATAATTTTTTGCCTAGAAAAAATGGAAGAGGTTAAATTAACAAATAAGAAGTTTATTAAAGAAAATTATTTATCATTTCATTTATATCAATTTCATTGTAAGATAGCCGGTCACGAACAAACAAACATTTCAAACTTTCACGCGCAAAATATATGCGCTATCGTTAGCCTTGCTATTGGTCGGATTGAACCACAATTTTTTTCTTATTGGTTGAATACTGATTAGTCTTTTATGACTATGTTCACTCGCGTCGCCCGGCGCACGAAGAGCGCCATCTTCTTTCCGCTCAGTCCGCCGCGAAACTTTGTGGGGGTAACGTCGTGGTTACTGCGACAAAAATAAATTACCGGTATTCATTAAGCCGGCGTACACAATTTCACGAACTACGTACTCATTATTATAATTTACTAGAATAAATCAGTGTTCAGTTAATTGTTGATCAGTGGAGGTCGCGTTCAGGGCTTTTGATTCAGATCAGAACCAGTGTTGCAGTCGTTTGATCTCGCGACCAACTAGATTGCATTTTCTTCGGTGTGAGCTCGCTTGAGTGTAAAAAGGTAAGTTTTTGTGATTGCTTTATTATTTTTATTGTAACTTTGTTAGTTGTGCGCCCGGCTGGTGGTCGTCAGAGCCGGGCGGCGCTGCTGGCGCGGTCTGTACTGTAGGGAACCCGGCGCGGCGCCCGCGAATCGATTGTCCCGGGCAGCGGCATGGGATGGGTAGACACCTACCTACATACAACCTACCATAGCTCTAGGGTTCCACACCCTCGCTCCCGGCTCCCTTTCACAACAGTTAAGTATAGATAGCTACCTACAAATTTTACCGGTGACGTTACGGTGATCTTGAACTAATGAGCGTGCAGAAAAGAGAGGAGATGTAACACGTGTTTTTGAAGGTACCTACTACCTTTTGAATTTTTTGCAACAATGCTTGAATTTAAAATATTGAAATTTGAATTAGTTGATAGTTAGAGAAAATGAAATAGTCGAAAGACCTAGAAATACTGGGCACTAAGAATAAAACAAATTATGTATTACCTATTATTAATAAAAGGATATATAAAAGCTTTTTATAGGTGGCTTAGAGTCTTTATATTACTATGTAGGCACGTATTTCGCCAATGATAAATTATTTTAAGCGTAAATAAAATAATTTCTGATAGGTTCGGTAAAATGGAATTAGATTCACTGTTATTTTTAGATGAGGATAATAAAATAACATGCCTATACATTTAAAATATGTAAGTAAATTAAGTACTTACCTACCCAGGTATTTTAAATTTAAATTAACTTTCATTGATTGGTGAGATGAAGCGTGAAAAATCCTCCAAATATACAGCAAAAATCAACCAACCAATTTTACAGCTCTTATGCCCGTCTGCACCAAAGTCATAGAAGGATTAAGTGCGAAACGAGATCCCATAATACCTGCCCAGGAAACTGCAACTAGCACTGCTGGCATGCAGGCTGATGAGCAAGTACCCATAGTTGGGTAGGACCTAGGTACCCACCACCCACCTACCTACTAAGCTTGCCCATTACTAGGTATTTACTATGATTTACTACAACAATTTACCTACCCAGGTCAATACAGAAAAACAATACATACATAGAAATATAATTACTCTAAGACTACATATACCTACCTACCTTAGATCAGTGGTTTGAGATTGAAGGGCCTTCATCTTAGTGGGTGTCGGGTTCCCCGTATCTATTCACAATATTACACGTCAAGACAGAAATGTCAGGTGCCGCATGAGTCGCATAAAAAAATCGCAGCCTAATTAGGTACATATATACATTCAAATTACTATTTGTGGTACCCTATTCAAAGCTAGGTTGTTCTGCCGGTTCTGCCATAATTTGCACAATATACAAACTCTTTTAATAATAACTTATAACGTGTTTTGAAACAAACCCCATTCAAAATACTTACTCAAAGCACTTTAACAGCCTTATTAATAAACGGGTATTAGTCTCGGATTAGTTACTTCAGCTTTTGTCCTTTTTTTGCTAGGGGAATATTTAGCTGGATCAAAAGAGACAAAAGATGGTGTAACTAGTCTAAAGCTAGTTCGTGTTTATTAATAAGGCTGTAAGTGTTTGTTAAAAATATCGTCACATTTGCCAAGTTCAATGTTAACCGCAGTTATAGTTCGTTGAACCCCGAACAGCACTGATGAATCATTGCAGCACTCCAGAGGCTGGTGGTGAATCGATACCATAAACACTATTCGTTATTCTGTGACATACCAACTTAGTACTGAAGTCTAGACTACATATTTGGTTTATTTTCGCATGCCCAGTGCACTTTCGGTCTGTCGACAGTATCGCCATTATTTATCTACAAATTTTACCTCTCTCTCTTTCACATTGGCTAAATCATCTTGTTAGACTCTCTGTTATCACACAGAATACATATCAGTACGATGACGATTAGATTTAACATTTGACTTGGCTTTTATTTCAAAGTAGAGACGCTCCGCATTTTTATTTGCAACCCGCTTTCCCGCGTAAATATTAATTTTGTGGAAAGCGCAGAGTAAGTAATGCATACCATGGGACCCTAGGTAAGTGCTCTAAAAACAACAACTATCTATATATAGAGAAGGAGGTAAGTTTTTTCTTAGACCACCATTTCATGAATCACATACAAATATAATAATTCGGTTAATAGCTTTTATTTACCAATTCATTGGTATATAATAACAATTAATAAATCAAGAAAATAGTGTTATGTACCTACAACTTTTTATCGCCGCGACCAACGTTTGAGGATTCCTAGATTCATATGCACACTAAATTAAAAGAAAATAACAGCAAAAACGAGTAGGAAAATAACTTCAATGACTGTGGCACCTAATTATAACAGGTATCTAATTAGGTTTAGTTATATTCGACAAATGCTTTGCTAAATGTAATGACTAATGTATTGTACCTTATTTTGTATTATCCTATCAAATGAATCGGTAACAAATAAGAATTTTTTATATAATATATTTATTTATTATAATAAGAAATATTTTTTCCGTGTAAGTAGGAATATTGTGATTAAGGACGAAATAACTCCCAGGTGCGTATTGTTAATAATGTATCTGTGTATCTGAGCTCAAATAATGAGCACATTATTTGAGCTATATTGAACATTGAACAATCATTATCGCTCATCGTTCCAAGAAATATCGGTGAAAGGCACGTACTGTTTCTTACGGGTTCTTTCAAATGCTTCTATTTATTAATGTCGAGATTACGTTGAGATCAAACCATCTTATTTAGCATCTATACGCCAACTACAAAGCAACCTTGACCATGTATTCAATATTCATTATTCGCCTTCCCTTATCCCATTTAAATAGGGTCGGTGAAGCATGTATATCTTTTGCACTATACTTTTGCATTTTTGTTACACGTCATCTCAGCATTTAGCGCTCAATTCACACAGTCCAACAAACAACAGTTTTTTCGGTTTCTTCTAAGTTTTTTGCCATCACGATCATACCCCGCTAGCCCATCGCCACAGAGTATGTATATGAAACGGAACTTTTCGATAGCGTGACCATGGTATTACGATTGTACCTACTACCTAGTACCGTTTCCATCTAGTACTAGAATACCTATAATGATTATTATGATTTTTTATTTTTTTATTTTGTATAATTCCCGTAATAAATTCAAGTGTTATTAGAAGCCTTTTTTAAAGTGTTATTGAATATAACTGAATGGAACATTGTGGTTTTAGAAAACATTCTAAAACTTTCAACTTTCCATCGTGAATCGAGATCACGGTAGGTAATTATGTTTGAATATCTTGGCTGGCTACGCCGCGGTGTGCTGGAATGCTGCATTTAATGCATTTTAGTAATTACATGTTTTAAGAATAATAGTTTTACGCCGAAGCATGTAGCGGTTTTGTCAGCTTAGCGTAATCATCGAACGAATAAGAAAATAGTTAAATTTAATTCGCGGAACGGGGTTTGAAACAATGCCTTTGCTGTACGTTAGTTTTTTAATAAAAAGCGGCTTTAAGAATCTGAACTGATGCTGGTTATCATAAGATCTCAATAACAAAGGAACCTGCCTTAATGGACGAACCTCTGATAATTTAAGATGGGGACACGGTGTGGACGTATGAACCGGATTCTAAACTGTTCCAGTGAGCGTAAACTGAGACGTTTTCGGCAATTTCTGGTACTCGATAATTCATAATAGATATTTGCAGATCACTTGTAGCTGTGGAGTCTCCCACTTGATTGACATATCGATGTAGTATCGTGTCAGATAGCTTATCGCCATATATGTCGTCGTTACGTCCTCGTCGCTTATTAGCATTTTCGAGAGGTTTCATGAGTTTTAGGCTATTAACTTTATTAAGTTACATTGTTTGCCGTAGTTTATTGACATTCATTATAATCGTATTGTTCACTTAATTAGGGTAAATAACCACAAAAGTAAATAACGTAATTTTCCTGTTTATTCTTCTAAATGCAACAAGAAGGGCATTATTATGTTATGGTTATTATTATATTAGATTAATTTTAAAACAAGTTCTATGAGATATTTTTCGGAGGTGAAGTAGTATGCATCGTTGCGTCGTATATGGATGGACACAACATTATGTCGGAGAGGCGTGATTTTGATTGCAGCCAGACATCCGTCCATTGTTGCATTAGCCAGTGTGTTTCGCGTGAATACATTATGAATGTGGACGGCTGAGTCATATTGGAACTAGGATTGAGAAGATCACAAATCCAGGATAACCAAGATGAGACGACATCCTGAAAGTAAATTACAAAGAAGTCTATAAAATTTACATTTATATCAATTTCGGAATCTTAGGTAATCTAAATTCTGTTTTATTTATAACCTTTTTTACCTTTTCTTGTTATGGGTAGTGTAGCTACTAGTATTTAATGGTAGTTGATATATTATTGTAGTAGTAAATTCGTTTTAAATGATAATAAATTCATTATTCAAATACAAATAAATTATTTTATCGTCTCGCCGTAAGGTTAATACTTAACTATCATTTATTCTGTGCTCTTCCGTCTTCTCTCGTCCGGTTTCTTGACCATGCAGTGCAGGTGTTGTACACCGAGCAACTGTGACGTGACTTTCGATATGTATTATGTAGGTATTCCACTAGTTTACATTGCAACAAAGCGTTGGCATCAGAGTCATCGCTAAACACTTGTGCAAACAAGCTTTTATTGTGATAATGGCATGGAGAAGGCTCTGCAGGCTGTAATAAACAAACTAATATTTTTAGATTTTGTTGTTTGTGTTCTACTATTGACGTATGGATAATTTTAGGTTTATGTTTGTTTACGCAATTTTCCATTATATAAAGGTAGACATTCACTTTTAAGTCCTTATCAAAGTACTGAACCAAATCGCCTGTTCGGACGTTTTGGTAGGTTCGAAAAAGGAAAACAAAGCACCATGCAGTCAGCAACAGCAATTGGCGCGACATGTTTTAATTTTAGAACAACAAAGAGTTCGTTCTGCTTTTTTGGGATGCCATCTTGCTGGGTGTAATGGCGTAATTTTACTTTTATTGCCGCTTCAGGCATTGAAACAAGATTATCCGTTGCTCAATATTTTTGCGTGAAAATATTGATGACAAAGAAGTGGGAATATTGAAATTAGAATTTAAAAATGCAATATCATTTCATTTCATCTCACAATACCTAAAAAGATTTTTTAGAAAGTTTTTTAATGGCTACCTAACAAATCTTCTTGGTATATAAACACGCTTGTGTCCCATCTTAATATTAAAAAGTAAGCAACACTTTACGACAGCTAACGTCGCGTCCGTCGTCGGGGACGGGACTCGGGGGCGTGTGGGTGCATACATTACAGGGCATGGCGCTGAATGCCTCATTGTAAACCGGAGTGCGTCGACTTGTGTTGTGAAGGACCCAGGGACCATGTATTTACAAATACCAAGACGATACAATGCGTTATAATTATTTAAAAACCGAATGTTGCATGCTGCTTTTGGAATAATAGGTTGGGACTTGGGATATTACAACACTAGCTACAAGAAGTCTTGAAGCTTAGAAAATTCTGACACTTCACTACAAGACATGACACGATCTTTGTCTATAAACATAATCAACAACAAAGTCATACCTAGATATGACTACTTATTAAAATACAATATACTATAACCGAAGCCAATCCTTTACCTAAAAATTATTCGCGAATTGTATTGAGCTAAATGAGAAAGTTACATAGGTACATACTTCCGTTTGTATGAGCTACATATTATCTACAACACGAATTTATCGGCAACAAACGCTAAGCGACTGCGGCATAGGCATTCCTACATTATAATGGACGTAACTTTCATCCATGGTATTATTATACAACATTGCGGAGCTGGGTTGGCTTGAGTAGAGGAGCTGGGCTGGCTTGGGGAGAGGAGCTGGGCTGGCTTTGATAGATGCTGGCAGGGGGAAATGCACAATACACACCATGCGGGACGTCAGTGAAGGCCTTTCCGCCCCCTAATAGAAAAACGATTAGAATACAACATTATAAAACATACCAATTAAGTAAATATAAGTAAAAATCAACATGCTACAAGCTAGGATTTAGTGGATTGGCGAAAGTTTCTCGTAGATATAATACAGTCGACTCTCGTTTGAAATATCAAATAGTTGTGTGTATAATTATAACGCTCAGGTTATAGGTATAATATTAAATGAGATTTACATTTTGAGATGGTAGGTAAGTACTCGTAGTTTGAACTGCGAAAGGAAGGTACGCCGGTAAATATGAAAGGTATGGATGTGACCAAGCAGAAGTCTAAATATACCTTAGCTTACCTACTAAGCACTTAGTTAATCTGTTACCATACCTGCCATGTACGTTTCATTAAATTGTGATTATGTACATAGGTACTTAATTATTATTAGCTACCTAGCAAAGTTGTAAGCTTTAAAACGTGAACGGTTTTAGCTTGTGAATATGGAGTGCACGCGGCTCGCGTCCTAACGGCAATGTCAAGGCCACGGACGCAGTGCATTCAACGCTTGCCGTCCCTGGCCCGCTGGGGCTGGCATTCGCTATTTTATTTTAAAAAAAGCATTACTAGCTCTGGCTTGAGTTACCTACTGCTAATTTTTGAAGTAAAATTTCTTTACGACTTGGAAAGTACGCTGGTGAATACGTGACGAGAGCGTTACGGAAATTGGTCCGGCGAGACGAACGGAAGTTAAGAGGGATATAAGTTAGTGAAGATAGAAAAATAGAGTTACTGTAGGAGTAAGAGAGAGACAGAGAGTAGTGCGCGCGAACATTTTCTTTCTCTCTTCCTCTCATTGTAGTCCACTGTAAGGATGATGTGTAGAAGAGATATTCAAATGCTCGCCCGTTACGTTCTTTGTTTTTTATTTAAGTTTTATTGAAAAAAATGTGGACGGGTAATATTGAAATCATTTAGATTAGAACAAGGAAATATATTTATGAACATAAAGTATATACATAGTACATAGATAGTCAAAACTATAACTCTCCTTTTTGTAGTCGTCGGATTATTCCGCTTCTACAGCTTCCACCATTTTAAGTTAAAAGTAAGTTAAAAACAATATCAAACATCCTATAGTCATATAGTCGCGTTTAGCTCAGCGTAAATGATTATATATAGAATTAGGATACATGTCATAGACAACGGGCGCGAATTTTCAAATGAAAGTCTGCGAGTGCAAAAAAATTGTAAAAAATATGCATATGCATGCAAGGCATTACTAACTTCCCGAACTAGCCTCGTCATTCGTTCAGCTTTGATTTTATTAAGTCACCAATTAATTATTTAACGAAACTGTTTCATGAAAGCTACCAATGTATAGTCCATTGTGCCCATTCCCGGAGTCCCAACAACTCCATTAACCAAGTGGTCGCATCAATCTTCATCGCCGACCTATCCCAACGCGAGTATATGAGAACCGTTAGTTATCTGCTATTAGATCATACGAAATACAAATATCTTCTGCGACCTAAGTGATATTTTGAATTCAATATTTTTGCGTACAATTTTATCACGGTGCGTACCAAACCCAATATACGTAATACATAAAGTGGTTTGGCATAACTTCACCATGTCATATTTTTTTTAATTATGATTGAATTCGTTTTTCTACAATGGACGAATCATATTATCATAGGTATGATATTTCTAATCTATGTGGTTTTGTTATCTACAACGATATAATTCCAGATCCCAAGCCCCTAGTAATAGGTTCAATTACTTAAATATAAGCACATAATTATTTTGTACCAGTCCACTGGTCGCGTTCCTGGCATATTTACAGAAATAGAAGAGTGCACTCCCTGGAATGCATATATATTAAGATTATGAAATTGTGTTATGAATTTGACATAATTAAATGTTAAGACGAACCATTTGACAACTCAAAAACGAGTTTAATAATAAAATGTAAAATACTAAACTTTAGAGACTAAACTAAGACTAGGATACAATTGAAGGGTTGAGAATAAAAAGGGTTTAACTGTCAAATTGATAGTTTCGAGAAAATTGACTTTAAACTTCAACGGCGTCATTTTAATGTACAGTGCTTATAAGGTAATAAAAAAGGTTTAAGTATGTTTCAGTTGCTTGAAAATGTTTTAAATTCTATTTTAAAATACTAAATATAGTACTAATTCATACAATTACTGTAAAAAATATAATAAAATAAATATAATAATGTATTTATGCTAAGCGAACTGTATTCCTGTGACAGATAAACCGTTTTTAGACTCAAAATCTCGACATTTAAGCCTCATTTCGGTATTTTGAGAATGAATTATTGTAGATAATTTCGCACTGAATCCAACGATATCCATAAGTCGTTTGTGAAAAAAATCAGTTAAACCCTTTTTGTTCTCACCCCTTCAATTATAGGTAAGACATAGCCCTGATAGCTATAAGGATAATGTATAGATACATGTAATGCGAATCGTGGAAAAATAACTGGTTAGATATTATTCCAAACAATTCCAGTTATGTTTATAGATGTTCTTAAAAATAGAAATGGAATGGGTTTGTTAAATTTAACTCTTGCTTTTAGTATAGTAGGTACGTAATTGAAAATATTTATGTACATTGTGACATGAATTTAATTAACTTACAAACGATAGTGGTGTTAATTAATTTGACGACATGCATATGTCATATAATCATAATAAAACGTTAACTTAATTACAACATTGAACTACAAATTACAAGTAAGCTACATGCAGCTCGCCAGCGGCAGCTGGCTCAACTTGTTAGCGGCTGCTGTCTATTTATGGAACATGTTTGGTTTGGGGATAAGTGGAACTAAATTGGGGATGCTATGATTTATTTTTACTGATAGGTTCATTAATGTTGTATGTACCTCTATAGTTACACTTTGTAATAGTGTGCCTTTTTATGTTAGTGTATGATGTGACGAGCTAGTCATTCACCTGATGTTAAGCAACACGGCCGCCCATAACAGAACAGTTTACTCGGAACTCCAAAATAAAAAGTTTCGCACATCATCCTGAGACGTCAGCACAGCCTGGTAACTCGACTGAGATCAGATCATAAAGTCTCAATTGCCCGGTAATTTCACTAGCTACTGTGCCCTTCAAACCGGAACACGGTAGTGCTTGCATACTATTGCTTGTCGGCAGAATAACAGGCAAAGCGGTGGTACCTACCTAGACGAACTTTGCAGTAAAGTCATACCATCTTCAACTCCTAAGATTTAGTATATCCTAGAATATTTCTGCATGATTGTAAAGTCTTAAAACTGTAAAACTTATAAAATCTCAGGCGTTATAATTATTCCAAAAATCAGTAGAGTTAGCAACGAATTAACCAGTTTGCGAGTTAGCAGCGCGTGACAGACAGATGGGCCGTCCGTCGGTCCGTCGGTCCGTCGCGCTTCGTGCACACGGTGCAGTACATACCACCGGGCAGAGGTGCGGTGGTGAAAAAACGATGTTGCGAGAAAAGGCTTACAATTGCAAATAGTAGAAGGAAACAAAACTGGTCAATTAGCTTTATTTTCCTTTTCCCTAACGGAAAACATAAACAAATAATACTTGCAATAAAATATATAAGTAAAACATTACGTTCGCACTGTATTTCTTTATCTAGTGTTATAACTAAAGCATGTCTGGATAGTTAGAAATCTGTAAGTTATCCAACCATCGACAATAATAATCGGTTACATAAAGATTATTATGTATTTCCCACGCAACATCACATTCAACTAGGTAGGTATAATCAGATAAAAAATATCTTCCCTTTCATCCCTATCATATTAGACTTAAAATGTATTATCTGTATATCGTGGATCTGTAGAACACGTGAAACATTAGAGAATTTAGTAGCCACTGCATTGGTTTGTCTGAGTAAATGAGTACCTTACAGTTTACTTGAGAGACTCTTCCAAACTCCCAAGACGTCTGGTATTCAAATCAGAAAATGCAAGGACCAAGTTGAGGCCAAACTTTGATAAATCAAACCGGGGTTCATTCACTAATCCATCTAGGAAAAGCTCCGATGCGTTCTTAATATTGTGGTTGGTGAGCGGGAGTTCCTTAGACACAACATAATGTGTTATAGGGCGATATCATGTATAATAATTTTTTTTTTGCAGTCAGAATCATAATATTAAAAACATAGCAATATCAACTTTTATGTAGTTTGACGTCGGCGACTCGGCGCGGCGCCGCATCAATCAATTCCGACCACAACGTCGGCTATCTTATCTGGCATGTCTAAACTTACTCGTGTGTGACTCACGTCAAGTTATTGTAATTACACAGTTAACTGACCTAAGTATACATGCTTTTACAGTTTGTTGTCAAAAAATCGAGTGGACCTAAGTTAAACGCGTTCGGAAATACTTTAACGGGTATTTCAGTTACTCAATAGAATCCAGTTTAGCTTTTAAAATACAACTTGACTTTTATGTTAAGCATGAGTATGATAAAGTTCTGGAGTCTGTGGCGCAAACTCTTTAACTGAATTTAATTTGGCAGAACTATTAATGTTGGTGTCCCTTTCATGAAGGGCCAAGTGACAGAGATGGCGAGAGGGGACCGCAATAATGACTGTCAAATTAGTTTTAAGTTTTTGCACAACCAAATTGAGACTATTATCTATCAGAGCATAAAAAACTTAATTTGTAGCTTCGTAGAAGAAATTAAAAAAGAAACTATGCTTTTGGAGTTTTGCTACAAGTAATATTAATAGATTAAGATTTAGATTAATTTAAGATTAAGATTAATACAGATTTAATTTTTATAATCTCTGAATCTTATTACTTCATTTTGTTATTATTAGAAATTTGAAAAGAATAAATCTCGAGCTAGACCTACCCACTAAAAAAACTTGACCATTATTTCTGAGATCACTCAGAATTCTCGGAAGGCATATAACTGTTTACTAACAAAGACTTCAATGATTCTCTCACTTTTAGCAACAAGTGAACAAGTTCTTGTACCAACTATGTTAAAACTCGGGTGAATAACCGTAAAAATGCTAATAACTTACCAATTTGTACAATCTAGGTCGAACGACTTAAAAAGCATATTTTTAAGTAGAAAGCGTCGTTTTAGTAAGAAGCAATTATAAATTTGTAAATTACATGAAATTTCAAATTCGAAACGACTTATGTTTATAATACCTAGTTATGTTTATGAATATGTATGACCACTTTATTTGACTCTTACTCATAATAATAATTATGACGTAGAAGTAAATTTGTTATTATTTATTTTTGACTGGCCCGATAGCTCAGTTGGTAGTAACCCTGCCTTCTGAACTGTGGGTTGTGGGTTCGATTCCCACCCAGGACAAACATTTGTGTGATGAACATAGGTGTTTGTTCTATGTCTGGGTGTTATATTGTATTATATGTATGCATTTACAAACAAAAAGTATTTAAGTATTGTATCAGTTATCTGGATTCCATAATACAAACTTTGCTTAGTTTGGGGCTAGATGGCGCTGTGTGAAATGTCCACACATATTTATTTATTTCTATTTTATTTACTTATTTACAAATATGTACTGCTTTTATAAAATAACAGAAATGTACTAATGCCGCTTACATTAGTCTTATTTATTATATGATGTCACGAAAATAATTTAATAGTCAAAGCAAAAAGCACTCCTTCGCAAGAGTAATGACAAGATCATGAAACGTTCTTGCTATCTCTGAAAGGATAGATGAAGATCGTTTCAACCTCACTCCCTTTGTACAAGGGTCAATATCCGCCATAATGACCGGTGTTTAATAACTTAGAAAATACTCGGTCTGGGTCTCACAGACAAAGTAAGAGAATTTTCAGAATTATTGATCAGCCCTATTTCTTTAAAATTTAGGGTAATATGCTTAGTTCAAATAGCTCAGATTCCGGATTAAAGATACAAGAGCGCAACGATTGAGTCTAAGCTAAATCGTTACGAAGATCTTGTATCAATTCAATCCGATCTCCTAACCACAGACAATTCTTGCATCTCACAACTACCGTTGGCCATACCGGTCCGACGGGTCCGATCCGGCTCGATCCCAGTTTGCCAACAAACCAACACAATACATGTAAGTACTACAGAGCACATGCTCTCGTATCGATCCTGACTGGTTACCGAATATAGTCATGTCGAAAACGTACGACCTTCCCGGAAAGGGAATGGAATTTGTTTGGAATGCTGATCAGCTAAATAAATCGTAAATGTCTGCTTCTCACTTCTATTACTATTCTCAATTTACCGTGCTACAAAGTTTAGAAAGTCCTATGAATGTCGGATTATATTAGGTTCAATATCTTGTGAAAAGTAATCCGCTCGTTCTTATATACAATATATCATCCTAGCTTCTACCTCTTTTGTTTCTGTTCTAAATAAACTGCTGCTTTAAAATTCGCCACTCTCTTTTCATAACGACTATATAATATAATTGTTGCACTTGGACTTAGGTAGTATACACAATTACGCAAGTCATTTCCCATGGTCTTGCCTCAAAAGCTGGAACTAACACTAGTACCAGTACCACACCTGTTTATAAACAAAGCTGTAAGATACGAGCGGGCAAAGACCCCCGGTCGGCGAGCTTCCAGCTTGATTGATAAGCGTATTAATAATAGCGTACCGATGGCGCATGAATCACTGATATAATTATCTCGAGGTCAACCACTTATGGGAGCCGTGTAAGGATCTTAACATGTAAACAGAAAAGTTGCAAGTTTTTATCGCCATATTTCGCATCCCACCCGACTGCTTCGAGGATATTGAACTTTTACAGTTATATCTCCTGCAAAGATCATCACAAAAACAAGTGTTCCCGTTCACTTCATTTAAAATTAAACTTTTTTCAGAGCAGAGTATTATGTCGAGTAAAATAACAAATGATCATGATTCAAGACGTGTACGATGGGTGCAGAGGCTACAAAATACGATTATTAAACTCGTCTGCTTGAAATACGTCATATTAGTAAACTTCTATAGACGAAGTAATATACAGCAGATCTGTATCTAAATGTTAACAACATTTACTTCCTTATTCTATAGTGCTAATTAGCAGCATTATGTGCATGTGCTAATAGATCAAAACTGGCTTTCTGTTTGTGACTTGTAGACTCGTTTGATTTCATCGCCCCAAGGCATTTAAACACCTGCCCCTATAATAACTAGTCGTTTAGAAAATTACCAACGGTAGCTTTTCAATTATTGTCAAGATCGCAATTTCGTCAAGATTTCTATTGGTCACTTTCTCTATTACAGTCAGATAGCGCGTTTAGGGATTTGTATTAGTACAAGTTCTCTATGTGATCCAACTTCCCATTGGGAAATATTTAACGAATCGAGACATACCCAGGCCCTGACTCACCGAGTTACATACCACCCCATAAGGCAAACGCTTGTATTCAGTAAAGGGCTTTTAACATTATTTACTACCATTCTCGTATCAAATTAACATTTAACACCATCGTTAGCCATTCCCGGTCATGATCGTTTCCTTATTCCTTATTCACCTTCAGTTTGTTTAGGACTCGTACCTTGCTCTCAGTATGCGGGACCTTCATGGTGGCTGCCACGGTCGGATGCCATACCATACCTATCCTGTGCCATAGACACGCCCTGACCTAACCTCGATGTTATCTGGTTAATTATAACTACGAATAGCCTATTTGAATTTGGTTTAATTCATTCAGGTCATCTTTTATATGCCTAAACGCTCACAGAGCTAGAAATAATTTCAATGTAAATATAAACAAAGAAGAAACGTCTGTAAATAAGCTAGCTTACGTACAATAAGTCAATTCAATTCAATTTTAAATTATCTTTATTTCTCATCAAATTACAATACTTATTGAACATTTCTAGTGTACGTATAAATCCTAGAAACGACAAACATTACAAAAAGTTACAAGTATATTTGTTTTGCAAGCTCGGGCGCTTATATAAAACTATTAGCTGGATACTAATTACATTTTTTAAACTTAGTTATTAATGTAACTTATATCATTATATTGATAAATTAGTTACGAAAGCTTTAGTGCAAGCATTACGTTTTTTGATTAAGAATAAACACAACAATTAGCCAAACGGCGGTAGGTAGGAAGATAAACAAAAACGCAAGTTACGCGAGGCGTACGGTACGGTGGCAGTAAGCAACAAGAACTGCGAATTGAACTGGTTATATATCAACCGCGCAAGCGCTCGCTGCCCGCCACGCATCGCGCCGCGCCACACCGGTCCTCATATCACTAGATAATACGGGCGGGAATGGTGCGAGCGATAGCGACAAGCGGAACACGGTCGCCCGCGCGGGCGACTGTACCTATTCATCAGTGTCGAGGAATAAGTGATGGGGTAATTTGTAGCGATTATATTTATCGATATAAGTTAAGTCAATTTTACGAGATTTGCATATATTTTTAATTATATTATTTTTATTTTTAGGTATACTATAAAGATAGAATTTTTTTTGATGTTTTATAAATGTACGAGTAAATACTTGGTAAGTCAATTTTCAGATGAAGTTGTGTGAGATTAGTGTACAACGGGGTATTAAATGAGTATTTTAGCGCTTTATTTTGTATAACTTGTAGTTTTTTGATGTTGGTGGAGCAAGTGCTGCTCCATACTGGACATGCGTATGTTATGCAGGGACGGACCAGGGTGCAATAGATGTTTAATTTAGTTTTACTGCTCAGACAAGACCGTCTGTTCAGAACTGGACACAATGCGTTTAATGCTTTGGTACCTTTGATGCGCAGCTTGTCAGTATTCTCTGACCAATTGAGCTTTTTATCGAGTACAAGTCCTAAGTATTTGACAGAGTGGCTCCAGGGAATATCAAATCCATCTATCCGTAATGTGCGACTTGGGAAGGAGCGCTTCCTGGTGAATAAGATGGCTTCCGTTTTGGTAGGATTGATTTTGAGCTTCCACTTGAAGAAGTAGGAAAGAAGAAGTTCAATAGATAGCTGAAGTCTATCAATGATCAAATCAATGTCTTGTGAAGATGTAAAGGATGCAGTGTCATCTGCAAAACATGCAATACTTGACGTACAATAAGTAAAATATAATGAAGTGACGCTCAGCTTATGGACGAGACTTTTCCAAGATCACCTTTTAGTTAGACAAACTGTAATGTGGGATGTTCTGTAGTTGCTCTATTGAACCCAGCCTGGTAAATAGTATTGACATGTAATGTAATGACATCATCTATTGAATGAGACATGTAAGTCATGTAACTGGATACACAATGGCAGGAGTGCCTTTGACCCGCTGCGACCTTGCGTCTTCCGTGACGGATGGTTACGAGGCTCGCTGTATACCGCATCAGCGAATTTACATTAAACAGTCACTACAGTAGTCTAAATCGATGACCTACAGAATCGAATCAGAATTTGACATAATCTGGACAACCCAACCTGCGGCAAGCAGTCTGCTAAATAAATACACTACCTACTAAAAACATTTGGACCTCATACTAGCCGCGATAACCTTATAAGGCAGTTCAAATACTCCATATATAGCGAGCTCAACATGCTGGCACCACTCTTTTAAGTTTAATAAAATTTACCACATACGTAGTTAAGATCGTATATTGTGCCAATTTGTCCTAAGGTTGAAGTAGAAGGTACAGTGTAACGACCCTGGGTCATACATAATGTGACGAGATCCCTGCGGTGTTTAGCTATTAAAGTCGTCTGCGATATTAGCATATGAATTGACACTTACATTGTACCGCCGTACATAATACAGTACCGCCATGGATAAGCAATGACTAACACTTTGCTCCAAATAGTTTATTCAATATTACAAATTGTCACGCTTAATAACTAGAATTTTTTCAAATATGTCTTTAAGCTAATAGGAACTCTGACAAAAATAAAGAGTCAATTTTAAAACCTACCTACTTCGAATGCATTTCGTACTTTTCATTGTCAAGTAGGGATTACAGGAAACCACAATCCCCAGCAGCTATTACTAAACCCACAGAGAATCCTAATGAGGCGCAGCAATCTATTGTTCTACCACCATTATCCTTTTGATAAATGAACCATGGATGCCTCCCGCCCGAGACGTGATTTATTCTCTAGTAACTGGATTTTTCTTTCCAATGTTGAGACAAGGCCGAGACAAACGAACCGTTCTCTCAAATTCTCATAATTTCACGGTTGCGATCATTTCAAATCGATTCTCTCGGTCCCACCAAAAATGGTTAGCTTTTTCCCTAGACTAGATTATTGGAGAAGTTGGACGCGTTTTACCTAAATTCGTTCATGAAATTAGAAAACCAGAAAAAATATGTCTCAAAAACAAAGCGACTTCAGTTTGTTTCTCTTTCTAACTTCAACCAACCAAAACGACACATCTATAACATGACTAATTTAGAAACGATCTTTTCAGATCACAATGAACGGTCTCAACGGGCACAGCAACGGTGACTCCAATGGAGCTGGAGACATCATCACACAGAACCAACAGCGGGGCTGGTGGACCATCGGGCTGATCAACTCGCGGTATCGCTACCTCACAGCCGAGACGTTCGGGTTCAAGATCAACGCCAATGGCACCAGCCTCAAGAAAAAACAGATCTGGACACTCGAGCCGGCTTCAGGCAATGCCAATGACAGTAAGTTTCTTGTTCTCAAATTCGTTGTGGCAGGGATTGAAATTCATGGGATCAATAACGTGACTTTCGTCTCCTGCCACTACTCTCACTTCACACGTACTTTAAATCTGTTTGGACCAAAAGTCTGATAATCGGATTGTTATTAAGAATTTATTTGTTACATTTAAGTAGTGACCGTGGTGTGACCCTAGATGCAACATTGATATTGACAGTATATGTACTCGTAGTATTATGTAGTGTAGTTTGTAGGTATAGGGTACTTTTTCTTTTGTTTCAGATACTCTAAATTCAAAATTCCATATTTTATTGTTTCTATTTTGACATGACGCTGGTAAAAAAATGAAAACAATTGCCATTATAAAAAGGCATATAAACTACAAAATTATTGTTCACATTCGCCAATACCTCAGCTGATATATCCGCACAGAAACAACACATGCCACACTTGTAACAACGCTTTTGGCCACGCACCCCTGCCCTCACTAATTTAGGCGAAACCTCCCCTCGCCGATGCGTTTCGAGAGCCCCTAAATTAAACGACAGGGGTACAAGCGTTTATTCAGGGGATGCGTAGGTAGTGCGTATTATCGAAGGCGTACCTGTAGTAGGCGTGTGTTAATAAACATTTTTCTCAATTATTTACCTTATAATATTTATTATATGCCTACTTACTTACTACTCCTACTACTTACTACTCTTCCTTTTTCTTCTCGTGTAGGCAAGTGACGCGAGAAGAATGAAGAGATTTACTGACCTACCTTGAATATCTAGTTGTAGGTAGTGAGTATTGCGTTTTCGATCGATTGTCGGAGTCTTCATGCGCCTTTTACAACATAAATCGCTTTATATTTATAGTTATATTGTACCATCATCTGTCGTAAACCTTTTACCTAGTTCTTTGAATAGACTATCAATTTCCCATCAGTCGATGTAACAGGCAGTTATTTACAACCCTCATTAAATTTTGGAGTATTTTATTTAAGAGAAATCAATCTCTGAGACAATGGGATAACCTTGGTTGAGAAGGCGTTACGTTACGGGGTCAATAACTTTTTTCAAAAAAGATTAACTTGAATTTAAAACATACCTTAAAAAAATTAGTATAATAGCATTAAAAACATACCTACATAATCTTTAGTAGATAGAAATACACTTTTAGAAATAACAAATAGAAGATAAAAATTCAATGGTCTTCTAGTTTCCTATTTAATTTCATAGCACTATTCATGACATGTTCAATGTCAGACCCGAGAATGTGTTAGACCATTGTAAACAGAATTCCCTTTCATCGTTCCTTATCTCCAAGGATGTCTGGTGGGCGCTGACAGCCGTCGCCGGCCGAAGTTGGGGACCGGAGAGAGTCGGCCGGAGCGTAATTGGGTTTACATTTAGTAATAATTATACTACCTACTTACTACTTAGTTACGGATGCTTCATTTGGATACAAATTGCATTGCTACATTCTATACATATTCTATATTACAAAGCAATGTGCAAATGTCCGGAGAACACATCGGCGAGCAGCTTTAGTTTATTTGTCTAGGAGCAACTTGGTATTTTACCATCATACAATCGACAACACTCAAAATTGTTGGTATAGATATAAAAAAATTTCATGTTGATATACTATTATGTCAAACTTTGAACAATATGTTCCGCAATAAAACAGTTTGGCTTTTTTTTGGAAAATTAATAACGGCTCACGTCAATTAAAAGTCGAAAATTATGTACTCCGACAGGTTACGAACATATTTGACGTCTTTATTCTGGGAGCCAGTTACTAACGCAAGCCGCAGCTTTTGCGAGCGTCAGCACATAGGTTGGCTTGCCATTCAAATGGCGCTCTAGTCCTTATTGCAGTGCTACGTGCTACATTACTATTGCTAGTGAGTGAGTGGTGCCTGGCCTCCCCATTGCCAAGGTCCTTTCGCCACACGTATTTCCGTACCGAACACATTTCGTTTATTTACAATTTAGATTTTTTTGATTTATTTCGTTTATTTATGATCAAGTTGCGGGTTTTATTTGTAAATTATGTTTTGGTGTCACACGTTTCGGTCTAGGAAGAAATGCGCATTCCAAGCCCATTCTATCACTCACGTCGTAATATTTATCCATACCGTACGTGTCTACTGGTAGTTTTGCTTTATCGGTAGTGTTGCTTTTTTTGTTGAAACTACAGTTTCGAAATTTCTCTTTCTCTTCTTCTTTTCTCTCCTCGTTTTTGGCCGTTAGTCTGATTTGATTTTACCGATCACACATCTTTATTACAGCAGCTTCTCATGAACATCATAATTACCGCGGCATCATCATCCGTAATGCTAATGACGCTCCCCGTTTTATCATTAATATTGATAGGCTCAGCTTAATTACCTCGCTTCGGTTCGCCGTAGCTTTATTTTTCCTATCTACTTCAGTTTCGTGGTGTTCTGATTTATCTACTAGTTACTTTGCTGTGATTTATTTCATTCTATGAAGTCTAAGATAGTGTTGAATGCTAGAAGCGATTAGATTCGTACTAATATATAAATTTTCTAGCTTTCAGAATTAAGTAGCACGGTCTTTTTGATGTTTTTTGCTACATGAGCTCATGTAGCCTCTATAAATAATAATCTAGGATATTTTATAATTTTCAATGTACAATTTTCATGCATAAGTAGATAATGTCTATAATTCTGGTTTATGTAACGCAGCTAACTTAGTTTTGAATGAGTCTTTCTTCCCCCAGGCCTGATCTACCTCCGGTCACACCTGGACAAGTACCTGGCGGTGGACTCGTTCGGAAACGTCACCTGCGAGGGGGAGGAAAAGGAACCTGGCAGCAAGTTCCAAATCAGGTTAGTACCTAATGTTCATTTTGTCTTACATAATATCTCTCTTCTCTGCTACAGTACGGCTAGAAACAGACTACTAAAGGGGGTTCAGGAGGTTTAAAACTAGGTAGACAATGCCCGTAGCTAATACGAACTTTTTTGGTGTAGGTATTTATTTATTCATATAGATTTCAACTCGCAGTCCACCCAATTTCATACAAGCATAAAATGTCATAGATTCTTGAGATATTAGTTTCCTTCGATGTGAGAAAATACTCACAACAGTCTCTTTTTCCTGCAATAGCCTAAACATGATTTACTCTCAGCTCTCAGAGCTCTACAGCCTCTGTGGCTGTGGTGCGGTGGTTGAGCGGTCAGCTCATAACCCGGAGGCAGCGGGTTCGATTCTAGCGGCAGGACAAGTATTTGTGCACAGAAAAAAAAGCCCACATACTTGTTTTGAGTCTGGGTGTTGTGGGACCATGGTCCTCGTAGTTCCTGGGTCCCCAGATACAGGGAATCCTAGTTAGGATCTAGGATCTATGAATGTGACCGTTGGGCGTTATTATTATTATTACTCACTTGTATAGTTTTCCAATAGTGATAGCAAACGGTGACAATTGTACCGAAGATAAGCCAGATTGAAGATAGACAAAATCTCTTATCAAAACATCACCAAAATCGCGAAAAAAAAGCGCTTTCTGCAAGTGCTGCATTCGATTCCGGAAATCCAACCTATATGCTGCATACTAATCCCGTATGAGTCACCGGAAGCGAGGTTTTTGAACCATCATAATGGATTCTTTATTTACGGAGTGTATTATTTTTCTCCGCGTGTATTTTGGACGTTTATTGCACTGTATGATTTATTGCTGACAAGGGTAATTTTACTGTTTGAATTCAGTGGACGTTAGTGTAGAAAAATAACGGTATTCTCATCGATTACTCATTAAAAAAAAATAAAGATTATATAAAAAAAGAGTTAAATATTGTCTTTAGAATGTTAAAGAAAATTTACCGTTCCCAATCGAAGTAATGAATTCTGAATAACAACGGCAATGAAAGTTTTATCAAACCGTGTGAACGACGCGATCGCACCAAAAATATCTTAACTAAAACAAATTAAAAATACTCGTTACTCCAGTACACAGAACCAAAGGTTCAGAAAGTTCAAGTTATTTTTGAAAGCGACTGAATTTCACTTGAAGTGAATCATCCCTCGTGAATCATCCTCATCCCTCTACGCTGAGGACACTGAAACGTGACTCACAAGACGTATCGATTGCTTACGATCATATTATTTCAATAACAATGCATAGTTAGACAAATATTATAAACATAATCTCATACGTAGCTTGTTTAGACTATCTAAAGGCCACGGTAAGATAATTCAATAAAACACTACAGCATAATATTGTCTAAGGTAAGTGCACTGCTTTAATAGAGGTTAACTTATGTGACAGTAGACATGACTAATATAATTTGTTTTGTAGATTTCACGATATTTAAAATTAAATAATCACTATAGATTGGACTATGATAGTAATAAGCTGTAAGGGAGCTAAGAGGGATGTATGGGATATCTGATGAAGATCCTCGTTAACCTTTCCAAACATTATAACCCTAAACTATTGATTTTCTTTTTAAACACACCGGAGAAGGGACCAAAACCGAGGGTTGAAAATACCACCATCATTGCTCTAGCCAAGGTATTTTGAACTTTCTGTCCTTGTGTTTATGACATATTTTGAAAAACGGGTACACTTTTACGGGCACCAATTTCAAAGAGCTCGTGCCGAAATTTGTTTGAATAGTTTGAAGAGTCACCCTTACGTCGTTAGAGAAGTTAATTACCTTGGAATATCTTGTTGCTCGATGAGATTTTGCTTGGCTTTTCTCTGTAGCAATTACATTTCTGAAATTATCTGTATAAGTATGTACATCAGTCTTCTTCTTCTCGTGTAGGCAAGTAAATCAGAAAACTGTGGCAGAATTTTAAGCCGACCAAAGGTTTCTGCCTTGCCTTAACGACTATTTGTCTTACGCAAACAGCCGGAACCGGGGACTTAACGTGCCCTCCGAAGCCCTCAGTTGTAAATGCCACTTTTTGTAGCGGTCACCCATCAAAGTAGTGACCGCAGCGACCGTTACTTTACTATGTTTTGCTTTATAGTATTATAATTTGCCGATCGGTAGGAACGGCTAGTCGTGCTTCGTTTAAGCGCTACCAGTGCATCGGTGTACAACACCGATACTCTCACATTAGATTCGTTTATTTTGTCTAAGTCTAAGGTATACTGTTGAACATAACTATAACATTGTTACAATAAACTTTTAAATTTCTGGCTCAATCATCTTCTGCGTTTAAACAACTGTGTTGTGGTGGTGGGGAGTTTAAGGCCTTGTCATAGCACTTTTTTACGGGATGTCTATAGGGCTTTTCTTAAAGTTGAAAATCGCAAATCATAATTTGATGTTTAACTAAACGTCACTATAACTTTTAGTTGATTTTGATCTTACGCCGCGCCTTAAACTCCCCAACAAATACCTAATTCATTCCGTATAACCTACGATATCTCCAACCAATTCACTATCCTTCACGAGCAGTCACGACCTGCACGATCTCAGGCCAATTCTCTCACATTTACATACAGTCTAGCCACAGTGTATCCAGCACGGCGCAAAGACCCCATAAATCCCATAACTCACAGCATCACCAAGGCATTAAGACTGCCAGTTGACTGCTGAACTTAATCCTCTTTGGCATTTCTACTTTCAAACTGTAAAGTCATTTTTGCAGTTGGCCAGAATCGGTTTGGCAAGATGTGATAAGGCTTGTTTATTACTTTTAACGGTGCTTTTCTGGACGAAATTTTTTGGATTCGTTGTTTGGTAAGCATTTTCGTTATAGAACAGAACTTTTAAAATATGTTTGTTGTATATTCGTTCGTATCTCCAAAGGTTCGAAATCAAGAACCATCGCACGTATATATATAGAGTAAGCATTTGAATAATTCTTGAGCTACACCAGCCATTATTAAAACATTACGAGGCCCTTTTGCCTTAATGTTTATATATCCATGTCTCGTAATGGAAGTCCCGAACCCATCCCCATAGGTTATTTGAATGGCAAACTGATAAAATGTCCCATTGGCATTTACATTGTCAGGCCCGGGCCAGCGGTAGATGTTATTTACTTGAGTCTAAACTTCAAATATAGGGTGTGCAAATAGTAGGAAGGCTCAGCTATACATGTACGGGTGTTATCCGTTTGGATATTAACAAAAATCTATTAAAATCTTTTGAAAATTATCAGTTTATCTGCTCAAATAGTTGTTAAATTGTTTAGACTACGATATGTTATATTTATACTGTTGAATGCTCTGTTGTGAATGATAAAGAGTTGAATGTGTCCTCTTAGAGACGTAAAAAAGGGGAGGAAGTCTCAGTAAGTCCTGCAGTGAATTGCAATGAGCCACTCGACAGCGGCAGCTAGAGAGCACGTACAATTAACTTGCGGGAAATGCACTCGAGGGGTGTTGTCTTAGCAATCTGCAATGACTATGACTTCCGCGTTGTAGCGTTGAAGCAATCTAAGGCAGAGGAGAGAGGTCCTTGCATGGACATGTAAGTGCACACAATGCGAAACATTGCATTAGCATAAAATAAATAATATGGTATTACTCCTAAACTATCCTAAATGTCTGTTAATTTCTAGATACGGATGATGATTTTAGAAAAGTAATTGTTATTATGTAGTCGCCTAAAATAAATATATTTATCGCTGTTGATATTCTGCAGTTCTGCTGCTACTCTCCCGGTAAAACGGCGAACATTAATTATCTATATATTAGGTCTTTACCTATGAAATTGCCGTTTGGTTTGAAAAAAGTTAAAGTATTTTTTTTTTGAACTCATTTATTTCTTTTATTCAAAGTAATCAACCCTGCAATCAATGCATCTTTGCCAACGCTGTGGCAGTTTATGGATGCCCTTCTTGAAAAAATCAGCAGGACGGGAGACAACAAACTCTTCAAAGGCGTTTTGTACTGCCTCTCGGGAATTGAATTTTTTTCCCGCTAAAAAGTTGTCCAAATTTTGGAAAAAGTAATAGTCGGTAGGCGCAAGATCTGGTGAGTATGGCGGATGAGGGAGAGCTTCCAAACCCAACTCATGCAGCTTAGAGACGGTCTGTTGTGCAGTATGGGGTCGCGCGTTGTCGTGAAGTAGCAGTGGAGACGACCGATTGACCAAAGCTGGTTGCAGACGTGTGAGTTTCGCCATCATTGTGGTCAGTTCTTCAATGTACACATCTGCAGTAATGCTCTCGCCGTTTTGTAAAAAGCTATGATGAATCACACCAGCACTAGACCACCAAACTGTGACCATCACCTTTCTAGGGGTCATTTTTCGTTTTGCACATTGCTTTGGTACCGAACCAGGATCTAACCAACTTGTTGAGCACTTTCGATTGTCAAAAAGAATCCATTTTTCGTCGCACGTAACAATTCGGTTCAAAATTCCTTCATTTCTGTGCCTGTTAAGCAGCGCAAGGCAAGTCTCGACGCGTACGTTGCGCTGGCGATCGTTAAGTTCGTGGGGTACCCATCTATCAAGCTTTTTTATCTTGCCAATCTGTCGCAAATGGACCAATATTGTTTTGATGCTAACATCAAAAGCTGCTGCCAGCTCAGCTGTAGATTGAGATTCATCAGCTTCCACAATCGCCTTTAATTCATCATTGTTGACCAAAGTTTCCGGACGACCACGAGGTTCATTTTTCAAGTCAAAATTCCCAGAACGGAACCGAGCAAACCAATAACGGGTTGTACGTTCGTTTGTACAGTCCTCTCCGTAAACGTCGTTGATGTTACGTGTCGTTTGTGCCGCGTTGGTGCCACGACGGAACTCATATTCCATAATTACACGAAATTTCAAAGTATCCATTATGAGGAAAAATGTTGAAATGTAATGAAAATACAACGCTAATCAATAAACAAAAGACTTATATTGTAAATAGAATGTCATATTTTTAAAACAAAATTAATTTGAATTTAGAATTCATAGCCAATCAAAACTTTTTTTTATTTGAAAAAGACTGTACTGCAATACGGCAATTTCATAGGTAAAGACCTATTATATAAAATTCAAAGTCCTGACTGACTGACTTATATACTTGGAATTTGGAGGGTGTGTTCTTTGTCAAGTGTAGGTATCCACTAAGAAAGGGTTTTTCGAAATTCCATCCCTAAGAGGGTGAAATGGGTGGTTGAATTATCTATAAAAAAATCTTTTTTAGTTTCCTATAGGCCACGCGGGTGAAGCCGCGGGCAGAAGCTAGTGTCTTTATAAATATCGTTACGATCGTATTTAAACGCCCTTTCGAACTGTGTAATTTGGATATCGATAAGTACTTTGTAAACACATTTTTACAAGATAACGAGACTCACAGGACATTAGGTAATCATAGACTCACAATTTGCTCACAGAGTAGGTTAACTATGTGTGTCCCACTCATCCCAGACAAAATCTTAAAATTTTCAGTCTAGACTAGTTAAGGATCGATACAGCTTACCTTGCGAAGTCGGAGAGCTTACCCTGCCAAGTGCCAAGTTGGAGAACCGATACTTAAGCTTCAATTAGTCGAAGGGGTAAACTTGCTCTGAACCAACACAGAATTTAATACGTAGTCTAAAGGATTAAACGGTAATCATACAACATGACAGCTGAATAGGCAGTAAAGCTATTCATTGAATGAGGGAAGGAATACTCGAAAGTACCTAACAGAAGACCTGCTTTAAGATCAAACCAACGGATTATTTTGTTCATGCCTGGGATGTAACAGCTGTAGTTGATTTAAAAAACTGTCCGATCATCAAACCGACGTTGAACATGGGTCGGTGTTTAATGGAATAATTGCAGTTCTTCCGTAATTGGCTATTGAACGGCTGAACGCCTGTTTTTGTCGGTCGAGCCTTGCAATGCGCACGGTGCAGTTCGATGTACCGACTGGTCAATATCCAGAGATAGAGGCATTCATCTGGTTAATTGATACACGAATTTCAATAATAGAATGTCATAAACTTGGTATGCCTCAAACACGAGGGGAAAATTAAGTTATTAAATTTTACGACTTTCCTTTTGTAGCTTTGCTCGTGGCACTCCTTTTTTAACCGAATTCCCAAAAGGAGGAGGTACTATGTTCGTCTGTGTTTTTTTACCACTTATTCCGATTGCAACATAGTAATTTTTCTTTGGATTGTAAAATTATATACATATTTGGAATATGTATGCGCATTGTTCACTAGAAGGTCGCAATAGCCTTTTTTTATTAGATTATGGCTCGAATATTGTAATAATATTGATTTGTCAGATTAAAATGCTAACCTCCTTTGGTTTTTCCAGCAGAAAGCTAGTAAGTTCATGCCCAACTCAGCTTTTCTGTGTGTGCATCTTTTAGACGATTTGATAGCTTATTAAGTATATTTGTTACAGTGTATCAGAAGACAACAGCGGACGCTGGGCTCTGAAGAACGTGGAGCGAGGCTACTACCTCGGGTCCAGCTCCGACAAGCTGACCTGCACCGCCAAGGTGCCCGGGGACGCTGAGCTGTGGCACGTGCACCTAGCAGCCAGGCCACAGGTAATCTAGCCAATCTTCAAAATCCTGGGGCTTTACCATCATCTCTTGCGCGATACAATTGAAAACATAAAATCGTTACAACATCGCGCTAAGAGCTGAAATGGTAAGGCCCATGAACTAATTTGTTGCTAAATGAAAAACTTTCTGTTCAACTATCTTAAACTCTTCATCTTTGTGCATCTCGTTATTGTTAGTTGTCTCTTTACAGGTGAACTTTTGTAGCATCTTGTCACGCTGTACTTAATCTATGATAACTCCACTCTCGTAGACTGAGAATCCTTAGCAATGGGTTCATCTTAGATTACGCTTCCTTCCTATAATAGTCCAAAACATTTTGTTATAAACTCAAACAATGTCTGAATTTTGATTATTTTATACTTTCCCACGCCTTTCACAACAATGTTTTGTAATACACACTCAGTATCTGTTTTTTTTTCAACATCTCCACCATTCCACAATGCGCTACAACGCCATGTTTGTAAATAGAAATGCGATCGTGTTGTCATAACAAGCTCGAGACGTGCGATAAGCCAACGTCGGTATTCTCGAGCATTTCTCCTGCCACAGTGATAAAGTTATCTGACGCATGACGAATCGATCGAAATGTCTCGAATGTGGTCGAAGATTTTTTTTCTTCTTAGGCCAACATAAAAACTTAGATGAACTTGAATAGTATTTATCTTTAAACGGCTGGTTGGAAAGCCTTGTTGAGTAATCTTCTTTTTGGATCTTATAAAATTACTAGTCTGTGGTTTCGGTCTGAAGCGTACTGTACCTGTCAGTACAACACTTCTTAGGATAATTATATACTACTAGTTGCGTTTATAACATTAGTAAGGATATATAATTATTGCAATCAGTTAACTGAAACAAGTCATGGCATCGCATACTTAACTAGAAATGCGTTCCCGGCGAGATATTGCTCCCGCTTTGCGATAGTCACGTCACACCTTGATAGCGGAGCCGAGTCTAGTAGTCCGGATAAATGGCATCGTTCACTCCTGATCGCAATAACTAACTGTTTACTTGAAACTTTTCTGGCATTTGACCACGCTCTCACCTGATGGGAAGTGACGATGCGATCGAAGGTGTAGCATGCTAGCCAAATAAATACCTATTCACACTTCTCTTGAAGACGCTCGGGTCATATTTCGCCGGAAACAGACGCTGGCAAGGCATTCCATTCTTTGACCGTTCTAATTATGAACGTGAATTTATATCGCTAAATCTGTGACACTAGTACATAGGTAGGTACCTAACTACTGCAGCAGAATAAATAATAGTTAAACTAGGTTGTGACGGCAGTTCCTGCAGTCTACTGTTTTTGATGGTATTTTATGCAGCGGCGGGTACTGTAGTATAAACTGTAGCTTTATCTGTGACTGCGACCAACCAATTTGTTGGCAGTTGCAGTTTTTTATCAATCAAGGGACTTATGACTGATGCCTGCAGTTTGTAAATGGGCTATTGTTCTGTTTCGAAGGCTACCTTAGTGGTAGGTAAGCCTCGGGTTTCTATATCATTCGTTCCTAGAAAGCATTCTCTGTATATTAGTCGCAGTTACTACATCAAGATGTACTCCAGTTAACTCAATGAGGCGAATTAGGTTACATTCATCTTGATTAAAGTACCTTAGGCAAGGCAGAGCTGGAAGCAAAGATTACTTGTTTAGCTTCTTTCGAAAATCTTAAGTTTGATATATGTTTAAGCATATAAATTTCATTTCTTCTTAGGACATCTTTGGTCGACGACGAAAATTAATAGTTACGTTTGAATGCAAGCATTAACAATGGTTTGTATCTGATGGCAGTGTTTGCATTCGGAAAACTGACATCGTCGTAAATCTATTTTAATTAACCACACCAGTATCAAAAAAGGTTTTGATCCTCAGGTGAACCTCCGGTCGATCGGGCGCAAGCGTTTCGCCCACCTCTCGGAGTCCCTGGACGAGATCCACGTGGACGCGAACGTGCCGTGGGGCGAGGACACGCTCTTCACGCTGGAGTTCCGAGCTGATGAAGGCGGGAAGTATGCGCTGCACACCTGCAACAACAAATACCTGAGTGCCTGCGGCAAGGTAAGCTGCCGGCTATAACATATTCATATATTTATTATTACACAACATATATTCGGGGGTTTCCACGAGTTCTACCAAATTTAGTTACCCTGTGACAAATGCAAGTTTTTTGTTCACGGAGGATTCCTAATTTCCTACCAAGTTCCACTCCACACAGTGTAACTAGTTGAGAATGGAAAATTCTAACAACTCGTTGGGAACTCGTTCCACAATGCAATATTCTAATAAATCATAACTGACATCAATGCCTGGTTGTGATAGGGCAATGCTCAAGAGATTCTTGGCTTGGCTTGGCAAGCACTCGCCTATGAGAGTATATGGCACGGCGAGCTGATAGCACCACTCCTGGTTTCTTAAAGTTTTGTGCCTACATATTTTGGTACCAGTAAAACTGTGGCAGTAGTTTCTCTCTTGTTTATGATCGATAAATAGATCGGATATTCCTAAACTTGTCAATGATAACCTTATGTTGCAATGTATTCCATTTTTTGCTTGATATCTCAACGTTTTAGAATATAAACTAACTTGAATGCTAAAAACAAAACACCAATACATAAACGTTTTCGCACACGCAACATTGTAAGCGATGTTTTTTCCATATCATCCAACACTCAACACAATTGTATGATTACCTTCACATCTCATACACAGAATGTATGCAAACCGTTTCTTCAATTTGTCATCTGCGAGAAACGATTCACTTCACGCAAATGCATGTTCTAACAGTACAACCACACTATTTTAATTAACAGTAATCCATCTTCAAAAGTACTTATTGTTTCGCTTATTCAAAAGATTTTAGTAGCATAATTATTCTCAACCCACGCGTAGTCTAGCCGGGTAAATAACAGTTTAAATGTGTTTTTGTTGAAACTTGATAAACTGGTAATATAATAATATTATATACAGTTCTATATAGAACTGAGGCGCTATAGATAATTATGTATAGCGCTTCAGTTCGCCGAGCGGGTGCCACAGTTCGCATCGATACTCCGCTACTGTTTATGATAATGCATCAACACGTCGGCACAACGTATTATTAATTTGCTATTGGAAACAACGTATTGCGAAAATTTGCAAACAATGGCGGAGATGGGATGCGTCTTTGTGATGTGGTGCTTGTGGGTGCACTTTGTGATTTAATATAGGAAAACAGAATACGGTTGTGAGAATAATGGTAGATTTAAATGTTACATATATTAAAAATTTCCAACCAGAAATTAATTTTTCTTTATAATTGTGTGAATCTTGGTAATATTTCACTTGAGCTTAACCTTTTATTAAAACATGCGTAGTCATTTAATTACAGTGGTTTCTTTTTAGTTCAATTAAGTAATGAATCTACAAAACGACAGCAACAACAACCAAATCCCCAGTTAATAACCTTTTTTCGCTGGCACAAAGCATTAAATTGGCAGCGGAATCTTAAATAAGTAAACAGTGCCACTATAGGACTATAATAGTCAGCAAACGCGGCTGAATCGTGCCTGCGTCGCGTCGCAGCGATTAGTCTCACCGTGGGAACACCCGACTAAACAACAAAAATGCATGTTGACTCGAAGAGAACACAGAACCCATACTGCGTATATCTGTGGCGGTATTCTCGTGCAACTGATATTGTAACTAATTGATGCCATCACAGAATAAATAAGTACTGCGATGGTATAAAACTCGTGTAAGTAATTATTATAAAATAATAGGTCGGTAAAATACATTAAAACGTAAAATTCACATACATTATTCTAATAGTAGTTTCTTACTGCTACAGCTGACAGTTGCCTACGGTAATAATAGAGGATGCTTGTGGTCGAACTGTAATTCGAGACGCCATCTTAATCATACGGCATTAGGTAGTATGAGCTACTTATCCACGTTGTAGTTGCCATGATTGTCGTGATCATGGCGAGATTAGCAGTTAGGACAATCATCCCGTCATGTGAGGATGGTAGCCGCAGGCCGGTTGTGGCGTGGAAGATGTGTCTGGGAAACTAATCAACACAAGCTGTTCTTAAAGGAATGTGACGAGAAGATCGGCGAAACACTCATTGAAAATATAAAAAAAATTACTACTTGAAAATCGGGTTTATTGTCCAATTACTTTCATCCTTTTAAGTGCATGAACTTCTATAATGTGTGCACTAACTGAAAGTTTTCTCCCCACAGCTGCAAGACACGTGTACAGCCACATGCCTGTTCAGCGCGGAGTACCACGCCGGAGCCCTGGCGCTGCGAGACTCGTCCGGCGCATACCTCGCGCCTATCGGCTCCAAGGCAGTACTGAAGACGCGCTCCACCGCCGTCACCAGGGATGAGCTGTTCTCGCTCGAGGACAGCCTTCCGCAGGCGGCCTTCGTAGCTGCCTTGAATGAGAAATACGTGTCGGTTAAGCAAGGTGAGTTCCTTCACAGATCATTTGGATGCGATAGATGTTTCTTTCCAAATAGTTTACAAAAAATTTTTTTCGACTTCGACCGTATTTTTGCTGAATAAAACAGTGGTCGACCCCGTAAAAAAGAAGAAGTATCTACTGTCAAACTATTTGTGGATCGAACGAAAATGATTTATTTTTACGTACTACCAGATTAAATTGACTAATTCATGACCAATTAGTTCACAAAACATTCATCCATCATGTCAGCGATACATGATGGATGAATGTTTTGTGAACCTCGTTCCTATTTTACTCCGATGGAAATAAGAAAATATGTACTACGGAAGAAAGATACAAATTACAAAGAAATAGTTAGATTGACAACCGTTACAAAAAGCCGATCAAATCGTGCAAACATAATCACAATACTCGCTTACAAATTACAACGGTTCCCACGTCAAACACTGTCCGACCAACAATGGCAATTGCTTGCAACGTAGAACGAGCAACAGACAAACAGACAGACGCAGAAAAATCGAGGTGAGGCTGGAGGGCCCGGAACAGATGTAGTCTGGTATGTTCCTGTTTTCTCTGCCTGGAACTGGTGTTATCTAGGTTTGTCTCATACTCTAGCTACAAATAATCTATTTCCGCTCCATCCGCATCACTACAATACGAAGCCCTTGAAATGAAAAACCTCGGCGAGCGTAATGTCCAATACAAACAACAAACAAGTCTGCATTTCTCGCTACGTATGGAGATGCATTGTTCCGTTCCTAGAACACCGTCCTCTCCATTGTTATTACTGACGATTGCTACGTGCGGTATGATGACATCCTTATGGATTGATGTTGAAGCGTTGCTAAATGTTCATTTTGTTATAATATATATTGCTGTTCTTACGAATGCAAATTAAAATGCATGAGTTATACATTAGAATAAGCTGCGCTCATTTGTTTTATTTCGCAACCAAAGTTTAAACTTTACTCTAATTGGCTATTATTAATTACTAAGCAGACTTTAAAATTTAGTTTCTTTCTTTTGAGCCTCGGCCAGCTATTTGTGTAAGTACTAGGCAAGCAGAAACCGTGAAGAGGCTTCGTAGTCGACCGACGCGATGACCGCGTTGACCTCACGTTCTTAGACGGGCTTCTCGCTTATCCACCATCGGCCCCTCGCCTCTCAACTAACGCAACGCTGTCACTCGGGATTTGCGGGATAATGCTTTGATTTTATGTTATCCTGCTACTCTGCTTTCATTATATAATTTTTATATTGATTCTTTGAGTTCAAGTTTTTACACCTTCCATTATTTTTGCAAGGATTATGGCAGTTTTTATTTGTAATTACTACGTTAAATTATCTATGTACAGATACTGGAGCAGTATCCAATAGGTGCAAAGACTAAAGATTCCAGACCGCTGGTTTAGTCGGGACCTTTTTCTCTAGCTAGAGAGTGTTCTGTGAGAATGGCAGGTGGTAAGCTGGCAAGGCACATGCTCCCATTAGGTTGTAATATGTATATATATAATATATATATGCAGTCACTAGATTTTTATTTTGAAACATACAACATAATATTATTTAATAAACATAAAACAATAAAAAGGGAACTTAATCAAACAAACCACTACCAGTAGGCAACGTGCCCATTATGCTGGCAGCATTGCCACGTTGAATGGCAATGCTCAATCTTTGGCCGAAGTAGAGGCCAGTATTTTGGTCACGCGTGGCTTCAACCAGACGTTTCGAAAGGTTTGCAAAGTCATAATCGAATGTGCACAGTAATAAAAATTCTAGGTCTTTTGAGTAGTTCTAACACACAACAAGAGGAAAATGTGATAAAATTGAACATTCAGACACGGACGTACAGACTGGAACTTCATAATAATGCGAGTTCTCGGACAAAACATTACGTACAGACTACACTAAGAACCATTTTTTATTTTCAGTAGGTAGTTTATCTGCCAATCTGACTAGTTGGTGGTTCGGTCACGTTTGGTTGCGTGTGTTTCATAAGTATTTTAAAACTAAATATTTTATGATTTTCGGTCAGACGGGCTTAAGAAATCTACTGTACGTAAAAAAAATTCAAATACTTAATTCAGAAAAGTTCAGCAACCACATAAATCTTTAAAAAAAGAATAATGATTATGAAGCTTCATATCGTTATTTTCTATAATGACTACATTTTATTTAGCGTGCTATATTAGCCGGAAAGGTGGTTAAACTCATTTTTCATTTTTTTACTTCATTCGTTTTATGCATTTTCATAGGTTTCCTACTTATTGGAATGGGAACCATATTGGAGGCGTCACGTGACGTGCTTTTTTCTTTACAAAGGTTTCATATTTTGCTGATGGTTAATCCATACAACTTAAGACATAATCCATACAAGATTATGCCCGTCTTAAGTTAAGTTTGACAGCGCTTAAGTTCGCACTTATCTCCCTAGCCCCCGGTTTCTTGTGCGTTTGTCAAACTCGTGTCAAGTCTACATGCCAAATACTGGAATCTCATTGGTCGAGACGCCGATGATTAACAGGCAACCAATGAGCGTTCAGTATTTAGTCTGCCAAGTTGACACGAATTTAACAAACATGTACGAGAACCCGGAAGAAAGTGCTGCTTAGCTATGTTTTATTTTAACAGACTTTAGTACAGTCGGACATCGCACACGGTGCGCTAAAGAATCTAATTTGAAAATTGATAAACATTTTTAGACCCCGACACGTCTATCGAGCCATAATTGCTGACTTATGAAATATACTCCGGTTGCTGCTATTAACATTTCATAAATTATAACTCCCAATTAACAGCTATACGGGTTTATTCGCGATTTCTCATTCCATCATTAACCTTAATTCAAACTTTATCTTCTGTGAAAGACGCGCTGAAGAGCGTCCGTCATGTTTTATCATAATCATAACGGGGATTCATTAAAAAGTAGCCAATTAGTGGTAACACTCGGGTACGTGCAGCGCGGACGATGGATGGAACTGTCGTCGGAAATGATCGGTGCACAGTTGTTCCGGAACCAGGGTTGCCAACTACTGTTGTATTCTATTCGATTTACGGATAAAACAAATATCATCTTTGCCTTGAAAATCACTTGGAATTGACTTTATAGAGCCAAGTGATAAATTATAGCATTATCATATTGTAGACTACTTTTGCGTGAATACTTTTGATGCTTTAAAATCAATTGTTACAAATACTTATATGAATCCGTTAAACAACCTATAACAATTACATCATGACCGTCAGCCATCAGCGAACACATGAACGCCATAATATTCCAACCATATGCACGTAGTAACCCTACGTGGGGGGGCCTGCGCTCGCGCAGAAATTCGCGTAAAAACTCGGGAGAGTTGCTTTCTACCGTTTCTACTGCACGGATGCCTGCCCGCGGCGCCCGGCGACTAAGGCTTATAGTATGATTAAATTGGTGATCGTTGTTGGTGGTTATATTAAATCATTAAACCGGATTTGTGGGAGGTATGTTCGTAATGTACGGTAAAACGGTATTGTCCGTTAGGTTAATCAGGTCATCTTAGCTACCGCTGCAGATGCTTGACTGAGTGATAGTTCTGAAACATAAAGAGTCTCGGTGCCTAAAAAACGAGAATTCATGTTAATAATGAACACTAAAATTTTATAGTTAGAAATATACCTTTGGTCTTTACTTTCTTCAATTCACTTCATCATTAGCTCGGTATTGCCTTCCTTTGGTTATGCTATTCTTCCCGAACTCTAGCCATTCGCATCCAAGCTCAATCCACCTTGCCATGGTTTATTCCAAATATTCCTCCTAAATTGCAGTAATTTGCCTAAAGAGACACGAATGAAGTCTACGTTGCCATAACCTGCACTCCAAATGTGGCACGGAAAGAACGTCTGTGAGTATCTGCTAGAATATATTTGTATGCACTCATGCGAAGCTGGGAGATCGCAAGTGAACTCAGCAACTATATAACACCATGTCTCGTGGTGGTGGCGGGCGATGGTCTGAATATAATTGCAATAATGCAAATCGAATCATAACTCTGGCTGTGGCATGCCGTGCGGAAACACCGTAATGGAATCTTACACGCCATACACGTGTGGTACGTGCTATTAAGGCATACGTGTGTTATCTAGCTAATGTGAAGGAAATTATTACCAATTAACCGGTTGATGATTTGCTGATAATCCCGTGCGTTAATTTTATAAGTTTTCTTTACTTTCCTCATTTAGGTCTTTAACAAAATTCTTCAGGTACGCAGATGTACAATACTGGTTGGTAGGGCAAGATGTCGGCGATACTATTGTACTGTACGATTACATCTCGGAACCATCATCATTATTCTTCCTCTGAGGACTGAATTACAAATATTTCCGCCTCAAAGAATAATTGACCTGAGTAACTGACCGACAGCCAATGTACAGCTCAAACCTAGAAACTAGGTATTTGAAGGGTGTCTTCCGTTGACGGAACAGTAGGTGTACTAAGAAAATACAACCCTTAAGGGTAGGATCAAATCGAGTGTTAAAGACTACGAAGAAACGCGGGGCTGCCGCTAATGTTCGATGCGTTGTTGATATTTATAAAGTAAAATTTAAATTGAAATGCAACAAGTTATGCCGCGGACAGTGACGAATCTGACCCACTTGCAGTTCTGCATATCATGCGACTGATTGAAAATAAACGCCATGTCAATTCTAACAACGTGAGTCGACAGAATCTCGCTGAATACTTATGGTGTTCTCATCAACTTTAACCACACTTTCCATTGCATTAATTCCTTTTGTTGAACATCATTAGCTGCGTATTTATGCGATCAGGTGTATCGCAGTCTTACACTTTAATGTGTTAGATTGTAATATAATTTAGCTACAGAATATTGTAGCACTATTAATATTTTATAATAATATTTTTATTTATAATGATAAATGTGGGTTTGGCTTAGATTTCTCTCTCTTCAATTATGTGCGGAATATGCAATCACTCTTGATCAAAACTCTAGAATGGGTCATCTTGTCATCCATCTACCCTCGGCCAAGGTGGTGGATTATGGCCCTGCTCTCTTCACGTAAGACAAGCCCTGTGTCCCAGCCGTGAGAACGCATTGGGCCGATGGCGATATCAATTAAAGGAAAATAACTTTTAGAATAGAACGTCAATAAATCGTACCAAATACAACTCCCCTGTGAATGTAAACGAGTAGTAAGATTGCAATCTACCTGCCTCGGGATAGAAAGAGGAGCTTTACCGTATACAGTAACGGTACTAGTACTAAAAATAAGATTCTTCGCTTACAGATATTGCAAGGTGACTAAGTTTTGAAGATTTGAAGCCCGTTACATAATAATAATCAGCAAATATTGTACCTCAGTGGTTGCACCTCAGAGCTAACCGGCGCGCCGTAGCGGTACCGCTCGCGGTCGATGGCCGATCAACCGGCGAGGGGCGGCTGACACGCGAACACCTCGTAAATAGACGAGGCACTGCTCTCGTCGGTTCTCTAGTGAATTGATTTGTTTATGAAGCTTAGATTTATGGAGCAAACATGGAGCGTAACCATCACTGAACTGAATCAGACAAATTATCTCTTTTCAGTTCAGTCTAGAAAAACTGAAGACTGCTCAATCGCCATAGTTTAGTAAAGTTTATTGAATGGCGTGCGGGCGCAATCGGCCATAACAAAATTTTGAATTATTGTAATTTTTTAAACCGGCCGCGTGGTAAATCCATTAAACTAACACTTTAAATCGATGACAACTGTCTTGGGTCATATTTTCGTTTCTCAATTGTACTTCGGATCTTAGAAAAATTAGCAACTTTAGTATAGTTCGTTCGCTTTTAATAAATAAGTAATAGCAGTAGCAGCCCTGCGCACGGCTGCGCGCGAGTGAGCGCCGCCCGCGCGGCAAATATGCTCAGAAATGTTTGCTCCACGAGATTTGTATTGCTGCGATACATCTGAGACACGCCGCGTTGCATCGGATTTAATTTGTGGAACGAATAGCTAACGTATTTTGATATTCATTTAAGTAATTTTTTTCTTACCCTTCTCTTGGATATTTTTATGTCCACTGACAATTTTTACAGATTTAAAACAGCAAAGGATAGTCTCTGATAGAAATACTCGTTGTATGTAGTTAAAAGATATTTTTTTACTACAAACTATTAGATGGTAATAGTAGGTCGTGGTTCCAACAAAAAGAATCATGCTGTTTGTAACGTGCCAGCGTTCATCTCGATTACATCGTGAATGGAGCTAAAGCCTCGCGCCATTACACGGCATTTTTGGCCACAGCAAGCCAGTCTTGAGCTTGAGTGCTTGACTAATAGAAAACTTGCAGTTAATGGTGTTTCGAGTACTGACTGGTGTTTAGCGGAGGAATAGAGAGCGCATCCACTTGAGTACGTGCTATGAGGAAGGCACTTTGTAGCTACAATAGCCGGCGTGAATGGTGCCACAGAATTCAGATATATTTTTTTGGAGAAAACTGACGAATTCTATACCTAATGACTTTATATTATTTTTTAGACAAATACGTATTTCATACACTCATATTGTTTGACAGCCTCTGTGGTGTGGTGGTTGAGCAGGTCTGCTCATAACCTGGAGGCGGCGGGTTCGATTCCCGCGACAAGACTAGTACATGAGCACAGAAAAAAAAGCGCAAATACTTGTTCTGAGTCTGGGTGTTGTCGGACCATGCTCCTCGTAGTTCCTGGGTCCCTAGACACAGGGAATCCTAGTTAGGGTCCAGAATCTATGTATGTGATCGTTGGGCGTTATTATATTATTATTATACATAGAAGATTTGGAATTCTTTTATTTGCGGTTTTTTTTTGATAAGTTTACTACAACACTAGGCTAATAACTAAGCGAAACCACAATTTAAAACCACTTCGTAGTTTGCTGTTCCTACTCACTGTTCACAATAATCTTTGCTCTGCGTCGAAGGATCTAGGTTTAAAGACATAGGCGTATCCACTTATTAGATGAAATATGTCTAATGGCAGATATGATTGTTGTTTCCAGGTGTAGACGTGACGGCGAACCAGGACGAGATCTCATCCCACGAGACGTTCCAGCTGGAGTTCGACTGGGGCACGCGGCGCTGGTACATCCGCACCATGCAGGACCGGTACTGGACGCTCGAGACCGGCGGCGGCATCCAGGCCAGTGGGGATAACAAGTCAGTACGGAAGTCTAGAAAAGACTCTTTCACTCTTTCTTTTCCGCCTGTTCCTTTTACTCTACTGAGACATAATATTTCCATAAGATTCGGTGACATATTATTTAATATTCACTCACGCCTACAACGGTGAAGGAAAAACATCATGAGGAAAACGGCAGGTCAGTTTGAGGACATGTGTCATCCTACCAATTCACATTTGGCCTAGTGGTGGATTTATGGCCTCTTTCCCCTATGAGAGAGTCCTGAGTCCCAGCAGCGGGAACGCGTTGGGCTGGTTATAAAATTTTGACCAAACAAACATCGATATCAAATACCCAGTGCAATCATATGAGTGTCATTCATCAATGAACACAAAACAAATTAAAAATATCTGAGTGCTGTATTATATTCGTGACTTATTCGTAACTCCGGGATCTAATTTATTTTAACCACAAAAAGTTATGAAAGTCGGTAATAAACGTAAAATCATTCAATTATTTGCGTTCCTGACATGATGTTTTAGCAATTAAAATATTTTCCTTGTTCATATACTACATAGCAACCTACATTGATTATCCTGTTATCAGGAAATGGCCTGCGCAACTCAAAATTTACTATGCATTTTTTTTCATCATCATCTTGAAGACTTCTTCTGGTGAACATAGGCCTCCCCCACGGAGCGCCACTTGAGTGTGGTCTGCTGCTGCTTGCCTCCTGCATCCATCAGCTCACCGCGGTTCTGACCAGCTAGGCGATCACATAACTTGATTGCAACCAATAAAATATTGTACAAATTTGTATGGATTTAATAGTTCAATACGCAGTTATTGTGCAATGCAAAATTTCAAAGTAGGAATGAAATTACTTCTGTTGCATTGCAATCAAAGTTCCGTGATCATCCCCCAGGTCGTCGGTCCACCTAGTGGGGGGCCGGCTCACGCTGCGTCCTCCGGTACGTGGTCGCCATTCGAGAACCTAGTCTGCATTTTATCAATTGAGATAATACCCCTTACTGTATTTATTTGTCTACCAACTACCACACACAACTATCTGATGAAGCCTATATAATCTGTAGGTCATCAAACGCGCTGTTCGAGCTGGACTGGCAGGGCGACGGCTCGGTGGCGTTCCGCGCCAACAACGGCAAGTACCTGATGACGAAGCGCTCCGGGCACCTGTACGCCAACGCGGACACCATCGACGACAACTGCAAATATTACTTCTATCTTATCAACAGGTCAGCTCTATTTGTGTATTTTTTCTATAGCGTTTGACCACAATTCACCTGTTCACCAGTGGCAATATGACTGATAGTATTTACCAGTAGCAATATGACCGATAGTGGCGCCACTGCATCTAGATAGAGAACCGGCTACCAAATTCTTGGCGACAGATTAGCTCCTTATTTTTATTTTGGACGTTGATTAAACATGGTTTCTGCCACGTAAGTAACGTGTACAATTTTATTTTCAAATTTTAAGACGTTGAATAATGTGATATATTTATTACTTTCTATAGGTATTTTAAGGCAGTTTAACGGAGTACCTTGTGACTTAGTAATATGAACTGCTGCCACCAGTGCTGCTTGTTGAAAAAAACTATTTTCATTAAAGAATCTACTAATAGATATTATGCCATATTGTAATATATTCTGTGATTATGCTTGAATAATCTTCGCCAAAAAATAAGTTTTATGTAGATCAACGGCGCTAGTCCGTTTTAAAAAGACGTCTTTTGACTGAAGCTATCGTTGTAATTCCAGGCCGATTCTAGTGTTGAAATGCGAGCAAGGGTTCGTGGGTCCAAAGGGAGTGCGGCTCGAGTGTAACAAGGCCAACTACGAGACCATACAGGTCGTGCGCGGACCCAAGGGAGCTGTTTACTTCAAAGGTAACTAACATACATCTGCATTACGTGAATGAGTTAGTGATGAGTGATTGAGTGAAGAATGATGGTGTGATTAGTTTGCGAGAGATGAGTGAGAGGTTAATGAACGAGTGAGTGAGAGTTGAATCGGTGAGTGAAGATAAATTATTGGATAAGTGAGCGGGAAAAGGATAGTGAGAGATGGGAGATTTTTGGAAGGAATTATTAGATAGTGAGAGTTGAATCAATCGGCGAATGTTTAGATAGAGGTTATTGATGTGTGACTAGATAATAAGATAGCGAGAGATGAGATATTGTTGGAGGGAGTAGTGTAGTGTAGAGTAAATGAACAATTGCAGATAATAATAATATTATAATATATGTGTGGACATCTCACACAACGCCATCTAGCCCCAAACTAAGTAAAGCTTGTATTATGGGAACCAGATAACTGATACAATTACTTACATATTTTTTGTTTGTAAATACATACATAGAATACAAAATAACACCCAGACACAGAACAAACACCTATGTTCATCACACTAATGTTTGTCCTGGGTGGGAATCCAACCCACAACCCACAGTTCAGAAGGCAGGGTAACTACCGACTGAGCTAGCTAGCTATTAGTAATGAGCTAATAAGTGATGAGATATCGAGAGATATGAGTGAGCGAGTGCGTACTAAACGGTGACAATTCTAGGAATACGAGTAGCGATTCAAAATTGAAGTAGTGAGGTGTGATGCGAGTATTTTTACGTAACATTGTAACGCTCCGCGCCCGCAGGCCAGAACGGCAAGTACTGGCACGCGGACAGCGAGGCGGTGACGTGCGACGCGGACGCGCCGCAAGGGTTCCTGCTGGAGCTGCGCGAGCCCACGCGCCTCGCCATCCGCGCCGCCGCCTCGCGCCACTACCTCGCCGCGCACAAGAACGGGAACTTCCGCCTCGCCGGGGGCGACCTCGCGCAGGCCACCCACTGGGAGTACTAGGGCCCGGCCGTCTGCCTGGGCGGTCACTGCCATACCATGCTGGCACCTACTAAACATTTCTATTGTTTTTCACTCGGACCGCGATATCACAGATAAAATAATGGCGTTTTCTTTTGTTGCTCGCATCCACTGTGACAGCCGTAGCCTACTCGCTCTCTTAAACAAAAGAGCGGAGATCTGCCAGCGATACCATATTCGCGGTTTTAAACTAACAAATAGACATTTTATTATTTACGGTGTGGGAAGTAAATAATGGTCCTCAGTTAAAAACCTTTTTCTAACGGCGCTAATGGCTAAAAATTGATGTTAATATGACGTCTATAACAATCTTAATATTTGAATATGTGAGCCGATTCGTTTAAAATTACCTTATGCAACAAATCTAGTTTTATACTCGACATGCATATCTAAATATTGCATTGTGTGAGAGTGAAATACCTATCTAATACAGGTGTCAGTGTAAGTTTAGTTTGCAGCGATACGTCTCACTTAGGGTCTCGCAAGTTAGCGTTAAAGAATTCTAACTGAAATCCACTCAAATGAATCTCCGCTAGCGAAAAACCTGTTCACAATACTCTTCCATTATGTATCCGAAATATTGAGGACATGCGTGTTATGATTGTAGATTGGCGAGAGACTTAATTTCATATCGATTGAGGGCGGTCGAGCCGCTTGCTCGTTCCACAACACCAGCCGCCATCTTGTAGAGTAGAATCGATAACATGGCGGCGACGAACGACCCAATCAGCTGATTCTGAAGGGAATCCGCTGCCAATGGCATATACCGATGATTGAACGAGAATGTTAGTCAATGTACAGCATTGATGTCACACATTTTATTTTAAAAATTAACTGTGGAACGGTGCAAGCGCAAGCGCCGCCGGTGTTGCATTTAGTACGTTAAGGTTTATATTGCCGCGCGAGCGAGCGCGGATGTGATCATACGAAAATATCGCTTCACTATTAATTATTATAATCATAGATTTATTTTTCGTATTGGTGTTAAGATCTGCCGAAATGTTGCTTTTTTTCAAATTAATATTTTTATACGTTTTAGACCGTCGCGTCACTCGTAATGCTTGAATTTATTTATTTTAGATGTACGGTTTCGATTAGAATGAAAGACGTCGTTTGGAATTAATGTGGAAATCTATTTATTGGTAAAAGTAGCGTCTAGTCGACGGGTTCCGTACTTGTATCTGCCCCAATACTGTACACATCGTGTAGGTTAGTGAAGTGAACATCGCGAGACTGAACCCTACAATCGGCCCAAATTACAGTTCATTTGTACCGTAATTTTAAGTTTAAACAGGGATGACGCAATACCAGACGTGTGCGAGGTCTCCTCGGGTCCCAAGCAATGGTTTACCTCTTCATTGCTCAACCCCTAACATTGCACGGAGTCTGGCTTAACTAATTATAAAAGTTAATGCTATTTTAAGTTAATGTAAGTAACGTTTAGGATAAGCTCCGAGAATGCCGCTTCCGACTATATAATCGTCCATTCCATGCTTTTTAGACTTACGACGTGGATTTATAAACCATTTTTTACGATTTTATAAACGTTTTGTAAGCGGTGCGTTAAGTGTATTGTATATAAGCAATATTTCCAATGTATTTGATATCTTTGTACTTACACGGCGTGGGAAGCAGTAATCTCCTAAGGTTTTATAATGAACAAAACTATGTTTTAGAAGGGAATATTTGTATGCAGAGTGCTGATACTGGAAATAATATTTGTACGATAACGTCTTTGTAAACTATTAATTAATAAATTATAATCATATTGTACCCGTGGTCTTTGATTTGCAATTTGTAACGAACCCTGCCCTAAGTAGGTTTGAAGATTTTTTATTATATATATTTGTGATCTTGGAACAATGAGTACTTCTTGACTATTTTTAATTTAGGTACAAAGCTAAATAATATTACGATATAAAGGGTAATCTAGAGAGCTTGATAGCCAAACTGTGCTTAATTGCGTTGTAGCAAGAGTAAGTGTAGCTTGTGCACTATTAAGTTTTTCTATGATACATATTCCTTACATCGGTATATAACCATGGTATGAATTAGCATAGAAACTGAAGCCATTGATCATGGAGATCTCTGTAGGTAACCTTGTAGTTCTGGTAAAAATATAAACGCCGTTGTATATTGAAAAACTTATATATTTTATTAAATAGTTACATTAAATCTTTACAGTTCTCCCTAGCTAGTGACATTGGATTAGCATCGATGCATTTTATTGGTCAAAATTAATAATACAATAATATTAAAAAATAATTTATCTACATACCATAGAGTCAATAACCATTTTGAATCAGAGTTAATAGTGAAAAAAAGACAACTGCTCGTGTGTTGCCAACATGAAAAAGTACTTAAATATAGTAAAAAATTGTAAATATTGCTTTGTAAAAATTACCGCTACTTAATACAATTGGTGTTAATTCGTAAAATTATTTAAATGCTATTCGAAAGTGGCAAGCTTTCCCCGCGTATGTTTCGCACTGGCAACACCCGAGCTGCGATAACTAGTTAATAGTTAAACATAATTTAGGAGGATAGAAGTAAATAATACGATTATATATAGCATATTATTAAATGGAATATGTATTTTGTACGCGATACACAACGCCAATAGGCGCGGGGGTAAAATAAAATCTTATTCTGTCAACTGCATTACAAATTTCCATTTTTTTTTCAAATTTGATCCGTATTGCGGAACTTGTCGTTAACCGTTTTTTAATACGAGTTTCTGTGTAATTAGTTATCATGTAAATTTCCAGGTCTACGAGCAGATTACTATGGTATTAGCGAAATCCAGTGTTCATTTGTATTCGTTCGCTCGCAGTCAAATATTGTAGACGGTCAAGTGTATGAGTATTTTATTTCCACTTCATTCATGAATCGATCTTGGAGAGTTTCCTTGGTTTGACAATTGACGTGGGTATGAAAGGTTTAGAACAGGCAGTGCGTAAAATATTGATATTATTATTTAAATATGTGGAAGGAGCGCCATTGCTTATTCTATACCTTTAACATTTCCTCAAAGAATACAAAAATACGTTTTCTTACCGAATGGAATACTAACATACCGGATTGCTCTCGAATATTTCTTTTCAACAATTTTAGTCCTTCAGAATATAAACTTTAATACCACTCGTATCCTACACTTAAATTGACTTTGTTCCACAAAACTGGAACAGCAACACCCTAGGAGTAAACGAAGCCGTTTGTTACGTAGTTCCCGGCAGAGACCAGCTCATTAAACACCGGTGTACGAGCTCGTTCAGATTCGACTTAATAGCTCGTTAGGCGGCTTATTATCGCTGTCTGATCTGGCTTACTAGCTCGATCAAAACTGATTTACCAGCTCATTTAGAACTGGCTTACTAGTTTAGAACTGACCAACCCAGCTCAAACAGAACGGTTTACCAGCTGTACCATGCAGGCTTCGCGTCCTCCCAGGCTAACGTGATATATATTTAGAAATAACCCTAAAAGTCGTGGGACTTAGCGATTTAGCAAAGGAAATGGAGGGCGACACAACACGTATTACATAAAACGTTAGTTAGCTAAGGCACGATCAACAACTTCACCTTAAAGTAACCTTAGTCGCCGACTAGTGGACTTTCTTATTTAAATTGCTGAAATATTACAAGGATATGGTATTTTTTTACCGACTATGCTGTTGGTCTCTAACGACGTTTATAGCGTCACCGGTAGAGACACTATGCCAGGTTTATTCCATTCTCGTATAAAGGATCTTAAATTAGAACCTACGTGTGAACACCGCTAAATATGCCATCGAATATTTATTACTATACATATTGGATGGCATATTTAACTAGCATACAAAAGTGTAGTTTGTGTTTTCAGTTTTGTTTTCCTTGGGAAAGCCCACTAGTATCTTATTATAGAATGTCTTACATCCAATGTACAGTTTCAATTTGGACCGAAATGCAACAGGTCCTTATCATAGAACTACGCCCAGTCGTGAATCTGCTCAAGACGAGATTTCACAAAATTATCAAATAGTGAAAGAAATCTCTACTTAAGCATCAATCGACGACATAGTGTAGTTCTGTAATACGGGCCTTAATGATGTCATGTTTTACATTATAGTCAATAATTTATAAAAAATGTGAGATAGTCCTAATTATTCAAATTTCATAAAATTACGTCAAATTTGAGAAAGCGTTTCGGTCCTTAATCTAGGATTCTATGGATGCTATATTACCTAGACTACGCCACTCTATTGTAATGTTCAGACAACCTTCATGAACAAAATAATAACAAACATAATTCAACATAGAGTAAGATGTAGTTTGTATGGAAATAACTGTACATGTCTATTTATATAGATGGTTATCCTGACAAACTTTATAAAAGTCCGACAGAACATTTAGAACAAACAAAATTAGCTTTTAATACGTTACACATAAGGTTCCTGAACCAAACCGGTCCTATACTTTACACGTCACAGCGATAATCCAGTCTATAAAAACTTTAATTTACATTATGTTTACCGTTTTATGTTAATTCTAAATATATCGTGGGATTATCTTCTAATCGACCGTGGAAACTTGTTTTAAGCCGATTTAAGTAAATTATCAATGATAAGAAATGATTACTAATGAATTAGTTTAATCAACCCTTCATCAACTCTTAACACAAAAAATGACAAACGATTAAAAATATATGTTAACCATACTACCACAAATACATAAACCAGGCTTAGACAGGCGTCAAATGTGTGTTTAAAAACACAAAACAGCAGTTTAACACTAGTTTAAGGCTTATTCTTTTGTGGTTAAACCGTTATCTTTACTTGTCATTCGGTGTTAAGTTAGAGATGGGCATAGATTATTTGAAACGATAATTTTATTTATCCGCAGTCGTTTAGAAAAGGTCGTAATAATTTGGTGTTACCGTTCGTGTCTTAATTATATATATACCTTTAAATTTGTTAACCTACCACCTTTTATGGTTAATTTTATTCACATCTACTTGTAAATATCGCGGAAATGAAAATAAATTTATACCTATTACATTATTGGTAATCAATGTGGGCGAAGAAATTTTGCTAAATTTGATAGAAGCTGCGACGGAAAATTTCCTGACGTATTTAGTCTTGCGGCCGAGGGAAGCTTAGCATACCATCCGACATATTCAAGCAGCACGCTTTATAACACTCCTGTTTTCTCACTCCTTACACTTTCAACGAAGGAAGTGAAAAACTAAAAAAATATCTTTCGTCAATAGCGCAAGTAATACCTGTGTTTTGTGTATGTATGTGACCGAAGCAGTCTCATATGAATTAGCTGTGTATGTGTGTATGTGACCGCAAGACTATTGTGTGCTCCCAGAAGTCACTCGGGATGCCTCGAGCGTTTAGCGATGAGCCTGAGGGAAATATTGTACATTACTGAAAATTAAATGATAATATAGTCGCAGTGAGACATTTTAGTTGCTTGCGTTAGGTTACAGAGTAAAGGGGCTTCGTACGTTTATAAAATTCATTTTAGAGAGATAATCAATTTGTCATCTTTATTTTTTAAGCCGTTATAAATAAATAATAATAACGCCCAACGATCACATAGATTGACACTGGACCCTAACTAGGATTCCCTGTGTCTAGGGACCCAGGAACTACGAGAACTATGGTCCCATAACACCCAGACTCAGAACAAGTATTTGCGGTTTTTTTTTCTGTGCACAAATACTTGTCCTGCCGCGGGAATCGAACCCGCCGCCTCAGGGTTATGAGCCGACCTGCTCAACCACCACACCACAGGCTGTTAAACGTTCGAAAAAAGTTGTAGGACAATTCTATTTACTCGGTTGTACATTAGGAATTTTATATAAAATGCACAATATATAAAAACAGATCTCGAATTATACAAAAAACTTATGTTAAATAATATTTATAAAATCAGTGCAAGAAATAAATAACAAACCTGCTAGTAGCGATGCTAGGAGAGGAACGGGTTGGGCGTGTGTCGTTGGTTCTGCGGCGACCACGGGGACCCGCCGCGCGGGGCCGGCGCCGGCGCCCACGGGTCCCCGCCCCCCGCGGGGCCCGCCGGGGGGCCCGCCAGGGGGCCCGCGGGCGGGGCCGCCGGCGCCCCGAACTCGGGCGACGTGCTGGGGAACGTGAGCCCCGTGAGACCCATCTGCTGCTGCTTCAGCTCGTTGATCGATAGCTTCGCCTGGAATTGATAAGTAAGGGATCAATATTACTACTGAACGCCCTCATCGGGTATTTTTATGATCTGTCGATGTACGTTCAATCGAAATAATTATATATGAATAAGTTTAGAAGATTTTTTGGGACGTGGAAAGTAGCTCAGCGCTATACTCAACGGTAGACGGAATCGGTGGTTCATGAAATCATCTCTAGCTAGTTTTGTACGGACACAGAGCAGGAAAGGCTTCAATCAGGGCATGTAATTCGTTTTCCTGCTCTGTGTATGTGAGTACCAATGATTTTATTATTGTAAGAGAGGCAGATACGCAACGTTACAACGACATTGTTGCTTAATGTTGTTAATATAAAGTGCATTGATCTTTCTGATTCTAGTGGACACTGCAGGAAGAGGGCTGGGGAGGGCGTGGGTACTGACCGGAGCGGGCTGCAGGAACTGTCCCCGCGCGGGCTCCGCGAAGGGGTTGTGGGGGGCGGCGGGCGCGGGGGCGGGGGCGGGGGCGGGCTGCAGGAGGCGCTCCAGGTTCACGAGGGACGAGTTCTCGCCGAGGAACAGGGAGGGGGACTTCTTTATCGCGCCCGTACTCGGAGCTGCTGGTTTTAAACTTGTATCTGGAAAGAGAAAAAAAAATTTGAATACGTAACACATCAAGATCACGGCATTATGTTCCGGTTTCAAACATTGGCGCTCCATCATCATTAAACTTCATAAATTACGTCAATTCTGTTTTATGTATCGCCGTCGGTCTGGTGTTTACTCTCATTTACCCATACCTACGTAACAGTTGCAGTGCCGTTAAGGACTCAGATAATAGTGGCACTGCACTGCGCACGTCATCCTGAGACATCAGTGTACTCTGGTATATAACAATAAATTTAAATCTGTGACTCATTAGCTCATCCATTTGATTAAACTGTACCAGTGCCTACATTTTTGAAATATACATTTTTTTTTCTTCATAAATTGTGATTTCCTGAATACCTGGACGAACTCTTACAGAGTATCTCTTGCGGTATGACCCGTGGATAAAAGTGCCCTATATTAAATATAGCATACTAGCTTCTGCTCGCGGCTTCACCCGCGTGGCCTATAGGAAACGAAGATTTTTTTACAGATAATTCCACCACCCAATTCACCCTCTTAGGAATGGAATTTCGAAAAACCCTTTCTTAGTGGATACCTATACTTTACAAAGAACACACCCTCCAAATTTCAAGTCTCTAGGACCAGCGGTTTAGGCCGTGCGTTGATATATAAGGCAGTCAGTCAGGACTTTGAATTTTATATGTATTGATATATCCTATAGTAAATTGGTTCAGTAGTTACACAGATTCATGGTAACAAGCATTAACACTCTCACACACATACACACACACACGCACTAACACACGCGCACACACACACACATACACACACACACGCGCACACACACATACACACACACACACGCGCGCACTAACACACACACACTAACACACACGCGCACACACACGCACTGACACACGCGCACACACACACACGCACTGACACACGCGCGCGCACACACACACACACGCACTGACACACGCGCGCACACACACACACGCACTAACACACGCGCGCGCGCACACACACACACATATACACACAGACAACCTTTCGCATGAATAATATCAGTAGAATAGTCAATAACCGAGCGCGCTGAGGTCGAAGGGGTCCGGCTCGGGGTTGTTGGCGCGGCGCTGCGAGAGCGCGTCGAACTGCTCCAGCTCACTTGAAGACGGCGACGACAGCGCCGACGGCGGGGACTTGCTCTGGAATACAGAACCAATCGTTACTCCTAGTGCACCGTGGTTCTGTCCTTCCTTCACGATAACTCAATTCATTATTTGCTTGAATTTTTACATATAAAGATCGTAGCAATAATAATTTATGTTTCTCCACATTCTACCGGAATGGCATGCAAAATATTTACACCTAATATGTACAAAGTATAAATATAGATTATCACTTATATACAAAATATAAGTATAACCTATATATACCAGTATTTGGCTTAGGAGTATTTATTATCCTATTCTCATATTTTATACATATCATATTTTGTACTAAAGCTGTGGGTCGTCCAAATAAAATAAAAGATATTAAGCAAGTAAAATTCAAGCCCCAAATAACAGCTTGCCGGCGTCCATGTTTCCAGTTAACTATAACCTAAGTGGTAGGACTTTTCTGCAAAGTTTGTCTAGGTAGGTACCATCACTTTGCCAGTTATTCTGCCGCCAAGCAGTAGTGTGCAAGCACTACTGTATTCCGGTTTGAAGGGCACTGTAGCTAGTGAAATTACTAGGCAAATGAGACTATGATCTGATCTCACAGTCGAGTAATCTTATTACCAGACTGTGGTGATGTCTCAGGATGATGTGCGCAGTGCAGTGTCACGCGAAATTTTATAAGTTGGAGTTCCGAATGACACTATTCTGTTTTGCAGCCTTGTCGCTTAACATCAGGTGAACGACTTGCTCGTCACATCATTCACTACCATAAAAAAAACCTGAGAGTTTTCAACTCAAAAGTGACAGATATCTTCTAGGCAAGCTTACCCCATTTTAGACCACGTCATTGCTTAACATCAGGCGAGAAAGTGGTGAAAAAATGCTTTGCCAATAAGCATACAACTAATAAAAAAACACTGGAGACAATAATTAATTTTTATAATATAATTTTTTTTTTACGTTTTTGAAATAAAACTTAAAAAAATGATTCCCACGTTGATGCCCACGTTTGACTTGGGGAGTAAACTGGTGAATGCGAGGCGATAAGTTGGTTCACATAGATATCTCCATTGTCAACAACAAAGTAAAAAAATTATATTAGGTCTTTATCTATGAAATTGCCGTTTTGTTTGAAAAAAATTAAAGTATTTTTTTTTCGAACTTATTTATTTCTTTTATTCAAAGTAATCACCCCTGCAATCAATGCATCTTTGCCAACGCTGTGGCAGTTTATGGATGCCCTTCTTGAAAAAATCAGCAGGACGGGAGACAACAAACTCTTCAAAGGCGTTTTGTACTGCCTCTCGGGAATTGAATTTTTTTCCCGCTAAAAAGTTGTCCAAATTTTGGAAAAAGTAATAGTCGGTAGGCGCAAGATCTGGTGAGTATGGCGGATGAGGGAGAGCTTCCAAACCCAACTCATGCAGCTTAGAGACGGTCTGTTGTGCAGTATGGGGTCGCGCGTTGTCGTGAAGTAGCAGTGGAGACGACCGATTGACCATAGCTGGTTGCAGACGTGCGAGTTTCACCATCATTGTGGTCAATTCTTCAATGTACACATCTGCAGTAATGCTCTCGCCGTTTTGTAAAAAGCTATGATGAATCACATCAGCACTAGACCACCAAACTGTGACCATCACCTTTCTAGGGGTCATTTTTCGTTTTGCACATTGCTTTGGTACCGGACCAGGATCTAACCAACTTGCTGAGCGCTTTCGATTGTCAAAAAGAATCCATTTTTCGTCGCACGTAACTATTCGGTTCAATATTCCTTCATTTCTGTGCCTGTTAAGCAGCGCAAGGCAAGTCTCGACGCGTACGTTGCGCTGGCGATCGTTAAGTTCGTGGGGCACCCATCTATCAAGCTTTTTTATCTTGCCAATCTGTCGCAAATGGACCAATATTGTTTTGATGCTAACATCAAAAGCTGCTGCCAGCTCAGCTGTAGATTGAGATTCATCAGCTTCCACAATCGCCTTTAATTCATCATTGTTGACCAAAGTTTCCGGACGACCACGAGGTTCATTTTTCAAGTCAAAATTCCCAGAACGGAACCGAGCAAACCAATAACGGGTTGTACGTTCGTTTGTACAGTTCTCTCCGTAAACGTCGTTGATGTTACGTGTCGTTTGTGCCGCGTTGGTGCCACGACGGAACTCATATTCCATAATTACACGAAATTTCAAAGTATCCATTATTAGGAAAAATGTTGAAATGTAATGAAAATACAACGCTAATCAATAAACAAAAGACTTATATTGTAAATAGAATGTCATATTTTTAAAACAAAATTAATTTGAATTTAGAATTCATAGCCAATCAAAACTTTTTTTGTTTGAAAAAGTCTGTACTGCAATACGGCAATTTCATACGTAAAGACCTATTAAACAAAGTTATACCGGCCGATAGATGGAGCTAACCTAAAGAAGTTTTACTTCAGTTGTGTGGGATAAAGCACACTCGTTTTTTTTAAAGATTTTATGGGCTAACCCCCTTATGGGGTCATGTTTCGCACATACGTACATAAGATCTTTATAACAAAATATGTACATGTGATTGGAATAAATATCTGAGTAATATAGAGAGTTTCACGTGTGATAATAATCTGTCTGTGATATCATTATGCAAGTAATACACATGTATATAAGCTTCAGGTTACGCATGGGTTGCAAATTATGGAGCTATAGGCCTTAAGCATGCGCACTGCGCCGTGTCCGGAGCTAAAATGATCCGTAGTACACCGAGCGCTCCCTTTTTATAGCCAAATGGGTGGGGGGGGAGCGATGATAGCTACCAGTGTTGCCACTGTAATAAATTTAAATGCTATCACAGGGTAAATTACGGTAATTTGGGCTACGGGCCCGCTGCGCATAGTTTTCAACCGGCCGTCATGTACATACAGCGTATGGTCTCATATGTACTACAGACAAGAGAACAATTTAAAAATAAATCTAAAAAGCGGGATTATTTTCATTAAAAGTTCCATGTAGCTTTGTACCCAAAGTCTGGTAGGAGTTAAACATCACGTCATATCATTAAATTTACTACGTGCAACGTAATTCTGTAGTATGTCAGACAGAGATACCACGACGCAAAATGAGGGGGTATAGTTTAGAACCCCCCCTCCCCCTCCCCCTCGGGCCGGCCGGTACCTGCAGCAGGCGGTCGGGCGGCGCGGCGGGCGCCCAGGGGTCGCGCGGCCAGGCCTCCCGCGCCGGGCTGCCGGCGCCCCACGCGTCGCCGCGGGTGTCCTGGCGGATACAACTAACTGTTGTGACAGCACATTCACAAGCCGCCAAGTCGTCAAGAAAGCAATCAATCATAAAATCATATACACCCGCAAGTAACAAGTAAGAGCACGTCTGCTCAGTACGGGAAGTATGAGTAGACTAAAAAGTACTCGTACCGTGTACACCGCCTTAACGTTTTATCACTGACCAATCGCAGTTCAATCACAGTTAAAAAATTGTGTGAGTGAGATAACGCTCTACTAACTCTTCTCCGTGAATACACTATAGTGGCCCGGCTCATCCCTACTATAATGTAATAATACAATGGTAGAATTACAGTAATACCCCGCTTTACGCGAGGGATACGTTCCGGAAAAAATTGCATTAACTGAAATTCGCGTATATCGAGCTTTATGATTAAACATAGTCCAAATTTAATACAAAAAAATACGAATCATTTTAATCAATCACTTTAATTCTAAGAACACTGTATACAATACATACTATGAATTATTTTTTACGGAAAAGTACATCTATTGTCTTTTGGGTAGGGTTTTTTTTACGTTCTTGTAAAATACGTTCATAACACCCAACACTGTTTTAATTGTTTGACACACGGTCAAGACACGGTCATTATTATTGTCTATACTCTGCAATATGTCCAAACCTGAATAAATTTTTGACATAGCAATTCGCGTTATAGTGAATCCGCACATAACGGGGTCGCGTAAAGCGGGGTACTACTGTACATAATTGCCCTTGTGTTAATTCAATAAGAAACGTCCACTTCTTTAAATTTATATTATTAAATTAAACTGTTCTCATATTAATAAGAAATAAAACAAGTGTCAGTATCCAGGATTTATTATTTAATTCAACATAGGCGAGAAGCTGAATTCTCTTGGCTTCATCACCACCATAACTAATAATATATGTTTAAAAAATGTAACCTTGTTCTACACTTTAAATTTAAATGGATAGCCTCTGTGATGTGGTGGTTGAGCAGGTCGGCTCATAACGCGGCGGCGGGTTCGATTCCCGCGGCAGGACAAGTATTTGTGCATAGAAAAAATCGTAAATACTTGTTCTGAGTCTGAGTGTTGTGGAATGGTCCTCGCAGCTCTTGGGTCCGATCCTGGACTCTAACTAGGATTCCCTGTATCTAGCCATCTAGGAACTACGAGGACCATAGTTCTACAAAACCCAGACACAGAACAAGTATATGCGCTTGTTTTTCATGGGGAAGCACTTAATCTTTCGCGGGAATCGAACCCATTTCCAGGTTATGAGTCAACCCCCACCCCACAGAGGCTGTCAAAGTTGTTTTAGAGCTCCCTTGGTTACTAAACACAAGAAAAACACATTTGTCGTAGCTCATGTATTGCTAAAATAGCACTTGAGCTACTTTCAGTTCACATCAAGTTCTATTATTCTACAAAAAATCTAGCGTTGCTTTTGAACTACAAAACCACACGATCTTACCATTGGATCATAAAAAATGTCGTAGTCCATTTGATACGACTGACAAAATAAATAAAATATATCAGATATATGTGCATTGTGAATAAAACAAAAAAGAAAGAGATATTTAGAGAAAGGGAACAAGGCGAGAGAGATGGAGATAGATATAAAGAGGAGGAGATAGAGACGTGGAAGAGGGAGAAACAGAAAGAGAGGGGAAGAGATAGAGAAATAGTTTACATACCGACATCATCTTGTAAAAAAATATTACAATATATTATAATTCCCATTCGGGTCCAGAATCGTAAAAAGAGTTTAATATATTATTGTATATTGAACCCTTTTTAACCCGTTTTAAGAAACAGAATCCTCCTACGATTACTGTCATCTGTTTTTATATCTGTCAATACCTCTTTTAGTGTTCCGTATTTTAGGAACCTTTATAGGTTCCTCTTGTTTGTCTTTCTGAATCCTTTAATTTTACATCCTAAATAAGTATGTAAAAGGAGTAAAAAGGGTTTTATCATTGGAGGTACATAAATAATGTAAAATATATTACTTTATTATTTTACTAGCTGCGCCTCGTGGTTTCACCCGCGGGTAAAAAGTAGATTTTAAATTTATTTATTTATCCGTTCAGTAGTTTTCGTGCAAAAAGCCCGCGGCTTCGCCCTCGTGGTGTTCGATAATTGTCCCACGGGAACATAATAACGGGATAAAAAGTATCCTATGTGTTAATCCAGGTCATAAACTATCTGTGTTCCAAATTTCATCCAAATCCGTTCAATAGTTTATGCGTGAAAGAGTAACAAACATTCATCCATACTCACAAACTTTCGCATTTATAATATTAGTAAGATTTTTACGGGTGGAGTAAGCCCTGCCGGGTTTGATTCGACTCCGAGGTTGCTTGCGTTTTCCTACGGAGTGATGTATCTGTAACGCATAGTGTGGCGTTGAGTTTTGGCGGGAAAGCGAAAAAGATTGCGTCGCGCGCCGCATCGTATTATTTTCCAAAACTTGTGTTATTTTCAGTGTTAGTGTATAAAATTGGTGGCATTCTATTCGTTAAGTGCTGGATTACAGGCATGAGTGTGGGAAAATTGAATAATGATGGGGCACGTTTCTTTTCGTGTTGTTTCCAAAACTCCATAGAAGCTTCAAGTAAAGTTGCCACCACTTTACTAGGATTTTGACTAGACTGTGACTTGATGACTTCGACTGTAACTTGATACATAATTGCGTGAATTATCATTAACTTGATAAATTATCAATTACTTGACACTGGCTAAATACACAAAAGTGTGGAGCAAAATCCTAAAAAAAAAAACGCATAGTGTGGCGGGCGTACCTGCGCGGGCGGCTGCATGGGCAGCGCCCAGGGGTCGGCGCGGGGCGCGGGGGCGGGGGCGGGGGGGCCGAGGTTGACGTCGAGCAGGTCCAGCAGGTGCGACTGCGGCTCCGCGCCCGCCTCGGGCTGTCTGCGGGGGCGGCGCTGGATTACACTCTTACCACATATAAGGAGTAAACATTTTTTAATGTTAATGAATGACGTCACGAGCTAACCGTTCGCCTCACGTTAACCGACACGGCTGCCCATATCAGTTGCAGTGTCGCTCGGAACTCTAAAGTATATTTTCGCGTGCGCACGTCATCCCAAGACATCATTTGATATCAAATCAAATATTATAAATATAGTATATTAGGGAGAAGATAAAATGTTAATATCAACTTCGATAAGTAACTATTTAATGGACAACTTTTAATTTTTAACAAGGCACCGTAACTAAACAATCCAATCCAATCACATTTCGAGATCATCTTCAGAACTCATATAAAAAAAAAAAAAAAAAAATTATATTCACTATTTCTCAAGTTATTGTTAATAAACGAAGTGAGGATTTATGATGCCATGTGAAGCCTACATTTAAACGTCGATATGACAGTTATTATGGAAAAACACCGAGGCGTTGTTTTTTGGTTTCTATCGAAAACGGTTTACGAATTTATTTTCTCAAAAAATAAATAAACACTTAGAGTGAAAATACAATAATATCGAAAATATAATATATTAATTTAAATTCAATTTACCCGGATAATATAAAAAAACTTAAATTGTATGCTTCACCTTTTACAACCAACTTAAGGAAGGAAGGAAGATATTTGGATTAATTTTCCTTAACATAAAAAAAAATATCTATTTATTATGGTAAGCAGATACTCATAATAATATCATATGTTTTAACAACATATATGTATACAATGATGTATATAAAACATTTACAAAGTAACTCGGTAGCATTGTTTAAAAAACAACATAATTCTTGCTGGTTTTTTCTTCACGCTTTAATATCCTACGTTCCGACTATCATGGCCACAAGCCATCTCTAACAAATAGAAAAAGTTGCCCGTGACACAGACACTCGCTCGCTTCACTCCACTGGTTCTTATTTTTAAAACCTCCTAACTTAACAACAAACTGTAGCAACAACTAACTGTACATTCTGTTGCAGACAGTGGAAGCATCCGTAAAGCCAGCCGGTCTTCTGACACAGGACTCCTGGCTCCGGCCAGCTTACACGAGACCAGCCGTGTTCAGATATTGTTGGCAGACGGAACTGTTGACGGAGGTACTCTTGTACTCTGGTGGGAGGGGGGAGAGAGGGGAAAGGTTAGGTGGTTATGGGGTGATGCCATTTGAGGAGCTGTCGATCGAAGGTGTAGCATGCTAGCCAAGTAACCTATTCACTCTTCTCTTGAACACGGCTACGCTTTTTTTTAACCTAACAATACAAACTGAGCTACAGCAACCAAGCTCAATAAAAGCCCAGATGCGACTGGTCTCATCGACCTGCAAAACTTGATCTCCTATTCCTAAATATGTGTACTAGCTGAAAGTCCAGGTGTTTCTAAATTGACCAGTGTAGCTTGAATTCAACTTCTTAAGATCTTGTACTCACTGGAAGTCCTGCTGCGACTGGCTGAGCGCCAGCTGCAGCCGCACATCGTCGGACCTCCGGCGCCGCTCCTCCCTCTCGGCTTCCTCCCGACTCATGGCGAGCGCCAGTTGCAGCTGCAGCTCTTCTTCTCCAGCTGTGAGGGGTCGCGCTAGTTCTGCTTCTGCTCGCCCGCCCGTCCACTCCGCTGTTTCGCCGCTCAGCTGGAATTGATATCATCAGATGTTAAGTTACAATATGGTCGAAAATGGAGTCGTACAATACATGGATTTGAAACTAGACCAATAATAAGACTGCCTGAATACACTGTTAACTCTCTCCCATACCCTGGGGTATGACCAGCTAGGGGATCAAGTAACTTGATTCCCCATTCTTTAGCATCATTGTAATATTAGATAACCTTCCAAGTATAATAAACTACGGCCTCACACTTGCATAAAACACGAGTGTGCTTTAGACCACACGACTGAAGTAAAACACCTTTTGTTTAGCTCCATCTATCGGCCGGTATAACTTTGTTTTTGCTTTGTTTAGTCTTAACATCGCCATCATGACAACTGTAAATTATCATTTTACCGGACATGGCATAATACAAATTTTAAATAATTTTTAATTTTGTTATTTTGACAATGGCGATCTACCTTAAGAAATAACTTTCAACTTCCGTTCGCCTCGTCACGCATTCACCAGCTTACTTCCCAAGTCACCAATCAATATATTAAAGTCAAACAAGTTTTTCTTCAATAAATTGATACATTTTGAGTGAACGATACACGTTACACACGTTAATCTGAACTGTACGGAACAATATTGGTCTAGGTGTATCTTCGGTGTATAATCGTGGTACCTTGCTGAATAGTTAAGTCGTAAACTATTGGTTCAATTTGAATGAAATTTAAAACATACCGTGTTTATACAATGCGTGCTTGGTTACTGAAAATTCAGGCTTCTAGTTGTATCCCCAACGAAATTATAGGAGGTCGAAAATGGCCTGAACTGCTTCGAGAAAACGATGGCACGGGCGTGCCGCTTGTTGCTCGAGTTGGCCGATAAGGTATGCCGTGCCACTCACCGCAGGGTAGGTGGGGCTAGTGGGTGTATCTAGCGCCGCGTCGCTGCCGAAGCCGCTGGCGCTCTGTGCGAACCGTTGCTTGGCCTTCATCGCGCGGTCTCGCTCCGCTTTCAGTCGCTCTTCGTCTTTCAGCAGGATCACCAGCTGCTTCGCCTTCTCGCGGACGTTTAGACCTGAATAAAATAATAATAATAAAATAAATAATAACGCCCAACTATCACATACATAGATCCTGGACCCTAAATAGGATTCCTCAGGAACTACAAGGACCATGGTACATGGTAAATAGAGCGATTTCTCTTTCTTTCGTACTACAATTTCTTCCTGTAAGGAAATGATAAGCCTTGTTGCCAGAACTGTTAATTAGTTTACTTAACAACAGTTGTTTTGCAGCAATACCCGCTCCCGAAGGCTTAACGTACGCCCCGAAGCACATTAGCGCTTAAAAGTAAATACCACTTCTTTTGCAGCATGCAAGCGATGACCGCGCACAGTTAAGAACGGCTCGTCAAGCTTCGTTACACTACACAGCACACTGAATCTTTCCACACGTACTACTTGTTTCCATTAGGTGAAATTGTATTCAAATCCGTCTAGTCATTGATAAAAACACACGACTGAAGTAAAACTTCTTTAGCTCCATCTATCGGCCGGTATAACTTTTCTTTATTTTGGCTCCACACTTTTGTGTATTTAGCCAGTGTCAAGTAATTAATAATATCTTCAGTTAATTAATATCATATAATGTGTCAAGTCAAGTCAAGTCAAGTCACAGTCTAAGTCATCAAGTTAAGTCATAGTCTAGTCTAGTCTAGTCAAGTCATACTCCTAGTAAAGTGGTGGCAACTTTACCAGAAGCTTCTATGGAGTTTTGGAAATAACACGAAAAGAAACGTTTCACCATCATTATACCACTTTCCCACACTCATGCCTGTAATTCAGCACTTAACGAATAAAATGCCACCAATTTTATGCACTAACACTGAAAATAACACCAGTTTTGGAAAATAATACAATGCGGCAACGCGATCTTTTTCGTTTTCCCGCCAAAACTCTTATTGTCCGGTATAACTTTGTTTTTCAAAGCATAATCAAAAATCAAATCAAAGTTATATCGGATTAATATTAATGTCGTCATCTTGACAATTGTTTGTCATTCTACCGGACATACCAACATAATAATACATTTTTTTACTTTGTTATGTTCACAATGGGGATCCAAGTGAACCAACTTCAACTTCTGTTCGCCTCGCATTCACCAGTTTACTCCCCAAATCAAGCGTACGTAAAGAATTACTTCAAAAACATGCTATATAGTTTCCATACCCTGATCCTTCCCCTCCTCCATATACTGGAAGTCCTTAAGCGTTTGTATGGCGTATATGTTCTCCTTGCACTGCAACGCGACGCGGTCGCTGCCAGTCTTCAGTAGGTACTCCATGAGTACCAGCGCTTTGTAAACGTGCCGCCAGTTCTTGCCGTGGTCGTTCAGGCGCTTCCATACCATCTGGAATCAAGGTTTAACGTGTTAATAATAATAGCGCCCATACATAGATCCTGGACCTTAACTAGGATTCCCTGTGTCTAGGGACCCAGGAATTACGAGGACAGGAATTATAATACAGGATTCTCGCTTATTCGACTTTCGTCATATTTTATTACCAGTTGCGCCCCGCGGTTTTACCCACGGATAAAAAGTATTTTAATTATTTACTCATCTCACGGGAAAATTTCACTTCCGGGATAAAATGTAGCCTATATGTTAATTTAGTGTATAAGCTATTTTGGTACTGAATTTCATCCAAATTCGTTCAGCCGTTTGAGCGTGAAGGACTAACAAACATACACACATACACACAAACGCACATACAAACTTTCGCATTTATAATATTAGTGTGATGTGATAGTGTGATATTACAAAATCATTTTGAAAGTGTGGGCGTTAGTGGTGAAGGTAGATCAAAAATGAAGAATGTAATTAAATTTAGATAAGAAGAAACGTCAAATTTATATGTAATTTTTTATAGAATCTTGCAAAAATTGATGGTTGATTGAAGTTATAGCGATTTGAATAGTGAAATAAGGGGCCGACGATACGTTTAATATCACCAGCTATTAATATAACAGCAAAGATACGTTTAATATTCTTTGTTGTGCAAATCAGCGTGATAGCTTTTAAAATTAATAAATAATAATATCTAAATATATATAACTCAAAGGTGACTGACTGACATAGTGATCTATCAACGCGCAGCCCAAACCACTGGACGGATCGGGCTGAAATTTGGCATGCAGGTAGATGTTATGACGTACGCATCAGCTAAGAAAGATTTTTCGAAATTCCACCTCTAAGAGGGTGAAATGGGTGGTTGAATTATTTTTCCATAAGCCACGCCGCGGCCGAAGCTGCGGGCAGAAACTTGTGATAAATAAATATGTGTGGACATTTCAAACAGCGCCATGTAGCCCCCCAAATCCCCATCTGGTTTACAGTGAAGAATTTATTGGTTTCATGTAACTGTCAATCTTTTAATAATAATAATAATAATATGTGTGGACATCTCACACAACGCCATCTAGCCCCAAACTAAGCAAAGCTTGTACTATGGGAACCAGATAACTGATACAATACTTAGATACTTTTTGTTTGTAAATACATATGACGGCGGCTACGTCCAGTTATAAACTCTATGCGCAGCGGGCTGTACCGTAATTTACTCTGTGGCAGCATTTAAATTTATTACAGTGGCAGCACTGGCATTGTCATCGCTTCCCTATCGATCTGGCTATAAAAAGGGACCGCTCGGTGTACTACGGATCATTCTTGCTCCGGACACGGCGCGGTGTGGACATGCTGAAGGCCTATAGTTATACAGGTTGCAACCTGCGCACAACTCGTTAGCCGACACATACATAGAATACAATATGACACCCAGACACAGAACAAACACCTATGTTCATCACACAAATGTTTGTCCTGAGTGGGAATCAGTTATTAACAACATATATAGTATTGTGGTATGATGTGTGTGTGTGTGTGTGTGTGTGTGTGTGTGTGTGTGTGTGTGTAGTACCTGCATGATCTCTGTGAATGCCATCACGTTGTACGTGAGATCGGCGATCTCCGCCATGAGAGTCGACGACGGTCCCCATGGGTCGTTCGATGTGGCCTCGCGCACTTTTACCTGCAAATGTTTTGGGAGACTATTATTACACGTATCGTGGTATACATGATTTACATAAAATAAATGCTCTGGAACCAGTCAACCAACAAGCAAGCTTTAGGCAAGCGTGTTACATCCTTAGGCAAGCGTGTTACATCCTAGACCGCATCGTTACTTACCATCATGTGCGATAGTGGTCAAACGCAAGCCTATCAAACAATAATTAAAAAAATATATATTTTACGCTCCTGAAAATAATAATAATAAATTTATTATTAACATTTGTATTGTATTATATATATTACGTATTGTCAGGAGATTCCTCAGTCTGCAGCCCTTACCACCGATAGCTTGGGCCTTGCCCCGCTGCTGGCAGCACACTAGGTTTAGGTTTTTTATTATATTTTTGTAATGTTACTTTTATAAAAATATTGTAAAAATCTTACGATTTAAGATTGTAAATAAATAAATGAATAATAATATTAATAACGCCCAACTAACACATATATAGATCCTGGACCCTAACTAGGATTCTCTGTGTCTAGGGACCCAGGAACTACTAGGACCATGGTGCCACAACACCCAAACTCAGAACAGGTATTTCCGCTCTTCTGTGCACAAATACTTATCCTGCTGCGGGAATCGAACCCGCCGCCTCCGGGTTATAAGGCGACATGCCTAACTACCACACCACAGAAAGGAAAGTCAAGGTCAAGGATGGAAGGAAGGAATAATATTACCGTTCCATCGAAACATGAATTTTATAACATCCTCGTGGTGTTAAGTATAAGACACCTTGGTTTTATGTTAGACCATCGGGTCAAGGTAAGCAAATACGGTAAATATTCATTATCATGTAAATAACTACATACCTGAGCATCAGAGTAGTTGTGCGCGAGGTTTTTAATATTTCTCCTCAACCCCGCCACGTTTACTTGCATTTCGTCCCGTCCCCGGGGCATCTGTAACGTGTAAAATGTTACTGTGATAAGTCAGCGGGAACAGTGTTCCTACACTTGCAATTTATAAGCCGGCCGGGCAGTGTTTCTGCCGACTTATATTACAAGGCGGCGGGAACTGTGTTCCTATATTGACTTGTATATTACAAGTCAGCGGGTGACGTCTTGTTATTACGTCATGACTCGAAAAAAAATAATTTAAAAAACTGTTTTAAAATATTTATATGAGTCTTTTAACAGTTTTAGAGATCTTAGAAAATGGTTATCACAAAACGGTCCCTATCCATGTATTTTTATACAAGTAATAAGATATTATTTACAAGTAATCATAAACAACATTTATTTAACTTGATTAATATAATGTTATTAAATTGTATACCTTACAAGGAAAATATAAGGTGTAGGCAAACGTGAATCTGTTCAATTCAAGGTACTTAATTATACAAAATAGTTACGTTTATTTCCTTTAGAGTGAAACGGGGGACCGTTTCTTGGAAATGTCGTGCGCAGAATGACGTCAAACCTTGGGGAGATATTTTTTTTTTTTTTAAATTTAGACAGACATTGCGACTTTATCTGCTACTTATACAGCTACGTAATTTTATTGGACGAAAGTTTTTTCCGTTGGCATCGATAGCTTACGCAATCTATTGTGAAAAAAATATATTATGCGATTTATTTTTTTGACAAACAGGTAACTTTAGTTTAAAAACTATCGTGAGTATGTCACCTGTCGTAAAATTAATAACGGCTAAACTCACGTCAATTAAAAGTCGAAATTACTCCGACCGAATATGTCCGAAACCTGATCGGAGTAATTTCGACTTTTAATTGACGTTAATTTAGCCGTTATTATTTTTACAAAACAGGTAACGTTTCATTTTTATACGGGAGTTACGCGAGCGCAGATTATAATTGTTACTAGCGGGAGTGGAAATGGAGTTAAGCCGTTATTAATTTTATAAAATGTATCATACTCGAGATACTTTTCAAACTAATGTACTTGGAAGTTTAAAAAGTATGTAGACTCCAGTTTTAGAGATTCTAATTCATGTTCATCAAACTGGTCATAACATAACCTTTAATGCCGTAGGTACCATCAAATACATTTTTAACGGAATCGCGAGAAATATCTAACGTATGTATAATTCTGGCGTTATTCAACAATGTATTTTATATCTGTGAAATAGAAGTGTTTTTTATCTATGAGTTTACTGGTGGTGAAACATCGACGGCGCGTTGTATAGTAAAATGGAAAGAAAATAAAAAGATACTGCAGTGCACCCGTCTCGAATAAAAAAATTAGGCATTTATAGTAAATAAAATACGTATTCGAGCCAGTTAAGTAACATATGACAAGTTAATTATAATTAACTTTCAAGATTCGCGGTCGTCCGGTAATTGGCTTTGCACGACTCAAATATAGTATAGGTATAGGATTTCACAAATATATTCTCCATTTGTCTGTGGCTTCTAGTGGTAATTCAAAGAAATACTTAGGGACACTCACAGCCTTATTAATAAACGGGTATTAGTCTCGGATTAGTTACTTCAGCTTTTGTCCTTTTTTTGCTACTGGAATATTTAGTTGGATCGAAAGAGACAAAACATTGTGTAACTAGTCTTAAAGCTAGTTCGTGTTTATTAATAAGGCTGTTAGTGACTAAAATTAGTTAAACATATAAAATAAACTATCAATTTATTAGTAATGATTCACAAAACATACCAGACATTAGTTCATTATGGACCTAAGCTTGTTGGTACCTACAATTTGACATTTTAGAAAATGTTAGATTTTATAGATACAGTCTGTTACCACATGCAATGATACCTACTATACATATTATTGTTTTTAGTGTCAAGTAGATACAATTAGTTTTAAGTATTGATACCATTATGATAAAATAGAAATTAGTTTCATGTGTACCCTGTATTTCTCATATTAGTGAATAGTATAAAGTTCTTAAACCAAACATATAAACTTTAGCTTTTGATTTTATTTTATTTTGACGCTGACCGTGTATAAAATATAGATATGAATGAATTATGCAAAGGAAGGAAAGAGTTTTAAAATTACTCACTATTCTACTTAAAATATGTATTTTAGGTGACACATAGGTAGTTTTATCGCAAACTTCGTCTATATTAGACTAAATGAATGTTAAATTACTAAAAACATACACGATCTAAATCATAACCTCTTTTCTTGCAAAAGCCGCGCCGGTTCTTAATCAAAACAATAAGAACATAACAACTAACTAACATAAAATTGTCGGTTCAATTATTATTTTGCTTTCGACTGACCTAACCTACAAGACCTATCTAACAAAGACGGTATGGTGATAAGATTTCGCCAAGCATCCAAAACATTATAAAAACAAGTCTATTCAAAAGCTGACGACTGATAAGCCTTACACTTCCAAATGTTATCAAGTTATTCGTCAGGTCAATGCTCCAGGCCGGTCCACTTCCTCGACCTATCTGACAAAGAGCGTTATTTTGGCTCGCGCCCGTAAACAAAGCAGGCGTGACTGCGTGACCGCGTCATTTTACGTGTATTTTTATCACGATGTTAGCGACCCCCAACACAAGACATCTGACAGTCTGGGTCGGCCTGCCCTTCATGAATGATGCAGAGATAGGTTTGTACGCGATCTGAATTTTGTCCTTTCCTTCTTTGTGTGCGTGTACTATGATTTATTCTGTGTTTTTGGGATCGTGTGGTACAATAAGACGCGTGAAGAACTTCCGTACCTACTCATGTAAGGCTAAATATTCTAATAGGTAATCAACATTGGGAAAGATAAAGATATAATTTTTAGAAACTAACTTTCAGACCAATATTTTTTGTAATTTCTCTGATCCGACCCAAGTAAGTAGTTGGAGTTTTAACTTCATTCATCTATTACAAAATCGCCACTCTGTTTAAAATATGAAACCCAATATAATCAGGAAATTAGGTATAGCCTATAGGTATAGTCTGGAAATTTGACAAAATTATTGCGTTATTAGTTTGAATAACTCAACATAATCCATCTGTTCTGTAAAACGATACAGCATTGTAATCCTATACGAAATTACTTGCCAATTACCTAACAATCATTTTGTAGACTGGACAATCATATGCGAGTAGAAATAGGAGCTAAAAAGCCTTACTAATATCACAGAATATACAATAGCTAATACTGTTAATGAGCTGTGCTATATTTTATAGGGGTGTTAACAAGAATTAGGCGATGCATGGTAATAAAAAGTGCTACTGATGGTTACTGTTGAGCAGATAGTCGTGGTCGGCCGCAGACGATGGCAAATCTAGCAGCCTTTTAATGGCAATCACTGCGGAAAACAGAAAACCAATTCTGGTAAGTATAACTTGATTAAGTCTCGAGTTAATCACATCCTGGTAATCTACTATATAAAAATAAGTCGGGTTTTCCTTCCTGACGCTATAACTCCAGAACGCACGAACCGATTTCCACGGTTTTGCATTCGTTGGAAAGGTCTCGGGCTCCGTGAGGTTTATAGCAAAGAAAATTCAGGAAAAATTCAGGACAAACCAACATTTTAAGTAGATGGCGCCGGTGCGTGATACATTGTTTTTCGTATATTATAAAATGTTTAATAAATAAACGTCCACCCGAGCGAAGCCGGGACGGGCCGCTAGTGTCATTTAAATCTTTAGTCCGTAATTTATGTTCGCAATATTTGACGTGCCTTTTATCCGATAAGCATAAATGTGGGACTAAAATAAAAATTTAAAAAGTTTTAAATTACGAAAATTGGTCTTCAGGTGCAAAATAGACCAATAAGAGACGTGATTTTGGTCGTATTAGTCTTTTTTGCATGATTTCCTTTGCTCTTATTTGGCTTACAGTAAATCTGCAGATACCGGTGGAGAACTATCGTTTTGTTTTACTTTCTTATTTTGCTTGTAGACCAGCTGGGCGATCACGTAACTCGATTGCAAACGATAGAAACACAAATTTGTATGGATTTGACAGTTTGAATACGCAGTTTATGTGCATAGTTAGTATGGAAAATTCTCCTGTTGCATTGCAATCAAAGTTTCATGATCACCCCCCGGACAGCCCACGCATCGATATCCGCAGATTTGCCGCGAGCTAATGGTGGTGTTAGTGCAAAAACGAATACACAGGTGAAGGCACTACATTTCTACGTGACCACTTACTTTTAGTGCATTAATTGCTGTGTATTAGCTTTTATAAATATCAGCCGAATGTTGTGTTGCGGAGTCGCCGCTTCTGTCGACAAATCACACAAATATACACACACAATCCCGAAAAATGTACAAACACATGCATGGCGAGAAATATATACACATTACAGACATAAATGAATTCAACAAATCACATGTAGATACAATAATTAAGACGCCATAGGTTTACGTTTTCGATAAAGACTGTATACACATTAACAAATACATTAAACAGCTGTTTCTAAAATGTGGTACAAAACCTGTATGAATTCGTTTGTCAGGTCGTTGACTGACTCACCTAATTAATCGACCTCAATTATAAATGAATCCAGAACATCGGTTTCGGTGATACACATCAATCCATCCAATGCACACACACAATTAAACATACGTGTAAAGGACGGCAAGCCTGCAAACATGCGGCCTGAACATGTGGCCCGCGAGCAAGGGCAATAATGGGTAGAAATGGACGGGATGGACGCTGCCATTGTTCGCGGGCATAGCGATGCACGTGTTTGGGTTGCGGAGCGGCTTAGATCTAAGCTTTGTTATAGGAATAAGTTTATGTTATAGAGAACAATAGTCTATTTAGAACTAAATGTATAAGAACGAAACAATAAAGGGCAGTCGCCAGTCAGCAGTCGCCAGTCAGCGTTGGCAGTCGTCAGTTGAGAGTCGAGCGTTGAGCATTGAACGAGAACGTGTTGTTTTATTTCATACAGTCCACTTATTTATTTGACCAGAATTGCGAGCACGATCGCCTCTGCAAAATCTGGTCCTTGCAAGCCGAATCCCTGAACCATTGAACCGATCGTCATGGTATCGACAAGGAACCGGAAGAGCAAGAGCGACACAGAAGAACGAAACGAACGAGAACTGTGTCGCGTGGAGCAGGAACAACGACGAAGACTGTCAAAAGAGCCATCGGCTTCGCTTTCCACGACCGGGAGTGAAGATATGGCGGCCGGAACGCTGCGTGGTATTTTTGACACGGCCACAACGCAAGAACGAGCAGAACTGCGAGCACGATCGCCTCCGCAATCGCATCGAACAACGAATTCCACACTACAGCTGCGGCTAGCGGAATTAGAAGCAGCGGAGAAGCTCGCGGTAATTAAACGGCAAGAGCTTGCCATGGAAGCGGATCTCGTGAAGAAACGATTGGCTGCTCAAGTAGCTACGATCGAAGACAACAAAAGTCTATGCGAGGTGCCAATCGCCGACGAACTACAAAGAGTCGATGCCTGGCTCAAGAACACGTCCACAGTACGGGGGGAGCGCGACGAACCACCGCGTGCCACGAACCTAGGAGAACGGAAAGCGCACTTCGATCGACGCGGACGTTCTCCGACTCCGGACAGATCCAGAGGCATCGACACGCAGTTGGCCGAGGCGTTAGAGAAAATGGCACGACCACATCGCCGATACAACTGTGATCTGCCCATCTTCAGCGGATCACCGAACGAGTGGCTTCCTTTCAAAGCCGCTGTGCGGGACTCTACGAGTATTTACAAAATCCCGCCGACGGAGAACCTACTACGCCTGAGAAATTGCCTGAAAGGTGAAGCGCGTGACGCCGTGGCCGCGCTACTATACACGGCCACCGATCCAGACGTCGTCATGCGCACTCTAGAGCAGAGTTTCGGAAGGCCGGAGGTGATTATCGACCGTGTGTTAGAAGATCTGAAGAAAATGCCTAAGCCCGGTCTGTCCGCTACAGATCTCAATAGCTTTGCGATAAAAGTACAGAACGTGGTGTGTGTCCTGCAGAACATAGATCGTCGTGGATATCTGCACACGCCACAATTGTCACGAGAAGTCCTTGAAAAGCTAAGCCCGCATATCAAGAGCAAGTGGTGCGAATACGCGTATGAGCACTGCACGACGAACGAACCTGAGATAGTGATGTTGTCTCGCTTCCTAATGCGCGAGGCAGACATCGCGTTGCGTTTTACATACGCACCGACCACTAACGCGGTGGCAAATCGAGAAACTAAGAACGCGCCTGTAATACAAAGAAAAAAGGGTGCAGTGTACAACACGAACCGGTGTCCGAACTGCAACGACACGCACGTGTTATTTAAGTGCCCTAGTTACCGAGCGTTGAACGTGGACCAAAGATGGAGCGTGGTTCGCGATAAGGGCCTTTGTTTCAAGTGCGTGGAGAAGAAACATCGCCGTTTCCAGTGTAAGGCGAAATTGTGCAGCGTGAACGGGTGTCGTCGGCCTCACCATTCGTCACTACACGAAGAGCAAAATGAGCGATGTACTACCGAGCCAGCGAAGCAACAAGCGGAGTCGAAGACGGGCCACGACGCAGTCGTACTGTCGGTAGCATCTCACAACGCTACCGGCAATCGTGAGATTATGCTGAAAGTGTGCCCTGTCGTCGTTTCCGGGCCCCGAGGAGAGGTAGCGACATATGCGTTGCTTGATGAAGGTGCAACGATTACTTTGATCGATGAAGATTTGGCGAGAAGCATCGGTGCAGATGGCCCCACTCAACCTCTACACATGAGTGGCGTGAACAAGTCCCAAGAAGAGGTGACTAGCAGACTCGTCAAGGTTGGCATACGGGGCAAGAAGGAGAGCTCAATGTACGAGCTGAAAGCGCGCACCATACGTGACCTGAGGCTTCGAGAACAGTCGGTGTCACGATCGCTATTACAACACCGACATCTACGAGACCTGCTAGAGAGCGAGGTGTGCTACGATCTGGCACGCCCGCGCATTCTAGTAGGTACTGATCATTGGGAGATGATCGTTTCCCGAGAGCTACGCATCGGCGGCCCCGAGCAACCGGCCGCATCAAGAACACAACTCGGCTGGGTGGTGCACGGAACCGCACCGCGCAGCGCGATTGACAAAAGCGAGAGCGTGCTCCACGTGTACGCTCTCGATCAACGTGTGTGCGAGAGCGAGACGCACAATCGACGGCTACGTGATCTAGTCAAAGCGCATTTTCGAGTTGACGCACTGGGTGTCACGCCTAGGCCACGTGGGAGCGACGTCAATGAACGAGCGAAGAAAACGATCGACGGTGGCTGTGAAGTCGGCCTGCCATGGCGACACGATGACGTCACCTTACCGCCGAGCTACGCCGAAGCCGCGAACCATCTCAAGAACAATGAGAAAAAGATGGACGCCTGCCTCGAGTTTGCCAGCGAGTATTCGACACAGAACGAGAACTTACTCGCTAAGGGCTATGCGTCACCGTGTAATGGCACAAAAATACAAGAGCTACTAGAAGTTCACAAAGTTGCTGGCTTCACGTTACGCGATTGGAGCGTGAACGAACCGAACGTGCTGAGCGACGTGCCGAGTAATTTGCGAGCGAACGAGCCTACTCAACTGGGGGGAGCGGGCCTAGAAAGCAAAATACTTGGGCTCTACTGGAACGCGAAAGAAGATGAACTGGGTTTCAACACGACAATGCACCGTGTAACGAGCGACGTGCGCAATCCAAACCGAGCATCTACGAAACGGGAAGCGCTAAATGCGGTCATGTCCATTTATGACCCAATCGGCACCCTGTGTTTGTACACGATCCGCGCGAAGATCATCGTGCAAAGTTTATGGCGCCTACAAATACAATGGGACGATCCGATTCCTGGAAAAGAGGCAGAGCACTTCGCCGCGTGGTTTAAACAGCTTAGCGCGATTTCCAGCCTATGTCTACGTCGGTGTTACGCGCTGAAACGAAACAAAGGCGTAGAACTTAACGTCGTGTACGATGCGAGCGAGCAGGCATACGCGACCTTAGCCTACTGGAGGACTACGCATCGAGACGAACGAGTGACCGTCACTTTGGTCGCTGCTAAGGCGAAAGTGGTGCCGCGACGCACACAGATCATCCCGTGCCTCGAACTACAGGCATCGGTGATTGGAGAGCGACTCGCGGAAACTGTAAAGCAGAAACATCGCATCGAAGTTGCGAGATCGATCTATTGGACCGACCCAGTGACCGTAGTCCATTGGATCATGAATTATGCGCGGCGTTATACGCCATTTGTCGTGCATCGACCGGGTGATATCGCGAAGCGCACTCATAGGGGTGAGTGGCGCTGGCTACCGACGGAACACAACGTAGCCGACGACGCGACTAGGCTCAACCGTATGCCAATTACAGCTGAGGATCGCTGGTTTCGAGGTCCCAGCTTCTTACTGAATCCCGAAGAAGAGTGGCCGTCGCAACAAGTGCATACCGAAGAACACGAAGTGCTACATACGAACGAGCGGAACGAGCCAAGGCACCAATGGGTACCCGATCCGAACCACTTCTCGACATTCGAGAGATTGGTTCGAGCGACAGCGCTTTCGCTGGCATTTATCAACATATGCCGGCGTCGAGCGACGCGCGTGAAACTAGAACACATCGAGCGCGCTGAAAAGGTGATACTACAAGTACGAGTTCCCAGAGAAGCATCGAGCGCACCCATCGAGATGAAGCGGCCAGAGATCGTAGATGGACGTTATTCCGTTACCATGCTCATCGTGCAAAAGGAACACCGTGCCGCCGGTCACGTGAATCGAGAGCGTGTGTGCGCTCTATATAGAGTACGAAATGCAAAGCTAAGTACTGCGTCGACGGGTGACCTGCCGCGAGACGCGATGGGTACGCGAGTACTCGCCCACACTGACACCGAAAAGAGAACCAACAAACCACGGAAGAGGGCTGCGGCTCGTCGACGTCATGATCGTCGTCGACAACATAAGTCCACGGAACGTCTGGCCGGTATGGGTTATCGAGCGAACCTACCCGGCCCAGACGGCGGCGTGCGAACCAGAACGGGCACATTCCGGCGGCCGACCAGCAAGCTAGCCGTCTTGGTGAAGGAGGAGGCTGCGCAAGCTACGCCGGGGGGAGAGCTGTAAAGGACGGCAAGCCTGCAAACATGCGGCCTGAACATGTGGCCCGCGAGCAAGGGCAATAATGGGTAGAAATGGACGGGATGGACGCTGCCATTGTTCGCGGGCATAGCGATGCACGTGTTTGGGTTGCGGAGCGGCTTAGATCTAAGCTTTGTTATAGGAATAAGTTTATGTTATAGAGAACAATAGTCTATTTAGAACTAAATGTATAAGAACGAAACAATAAAGGGCAGTCGCCAGTCAGCAGTCGCCAGTCAGCGTTGGCAGTCGTCAGTTGAGAGTCGAGCGTTGAGCATTGAACGAGAACGTGTTGTTTTATTTCATACAGTCCACTTATTTATTTGACCAGAATTGCGAGCACGATCGCCTCTGCAAAAATACGATACATCAATATCACTAAACACACACAAAGGGCAAGTCCCAAACACTCATTCGGAAATTCGTAACAAAGCGTGGATTTTATACGAAGTTTAGTAACTAAGTACGCAAAATCGTGCGACGTAACGTGAGGCTAAGCAGACTGTGTTGTCTAAACTAAAGAGAAATGCGACTGTAAAGCCGGCTGCACACGACACAACAACAGTGTTAGTGGTTTACGACGAAAATGTGTGTGATTCAGCGTTGTAGGAACCGCACCGTTTGCTATTGAAACGCGTGATGACTAACAAGCAAACGAAACATATTGATAATAATCTGTAAACAACCAAACATTCGACGACGGAATGCTGTAGATTGCCTAACAGTAAAAATGATATATATTGGAATTCCATTTAATGCAGGAATTTCCCTAATATATGTCAAGCTTTGAGTTTTCATTGTAGAATTCATCGACGTAGTAGTAGCTACCTAGTTAACCAAGAGATACTTATACAACTCAAACCGAAGATACCAGGGTTAACTGGAAGATAATGCTCTATAGCATTAAGTTCGCCTATGTACCTTCTATTGCTGTTGTTTGTGCAATAAATAATGTTCTATCTATACCTATATATAAGATAGGCGGTACGGGCATGTACTTTTCAAGGTTGCAAGTCTCAGTCAAATATGTCAAATTTGTTTTACTATGCGTACAGCATTGATTACCACCACAGATTGTTTATTGTTTGTGTTTACATCGCTACTTTCACAGAGAGAAAGTGCATTGAACAATACGTTAAAGTTGTGACCTCGTTTCTTGGATATTGTCATTTCTCAAAAACTTGGGAGAGACACTCAAAGTAACCAGAACAAATAGCTGTTGCAAAAACTGTAAGACGTGTAAGTGGTTTTCTTACAACTAGTAAGCCAGTGGTGTCGATTCTGTGTCGCATTCTCTAAAGCTAAACGAAATAAACATATTTTCGTCTTTTTCATTTCCCCTTTATCAGAAGAGTACCGCCATACTTTAAGTTTACTTTAGTATTAGAGTATGCGACACAGAATCGAAACAATTACTCTATTTATATTCATTTAGGTATCATTCATCATTTAATGCGATGAAGCATACGAGATGTATACGAGATATTTTTCTTTTCTCCAACCTCTTGTCTTAAGATTCATTACAAATAAAACTTTGGTTTGTTCTACCATTATTTGTAAGTTTTTTTAAAGTGCATTGTTATATATGTTGGTGTGAATAAAGTATTATTGTATTTTATTGTTAATTATATACAAAAAAAATGTTGTCTTTAAGTCATTAACTGTTGTCGTCGTGTTGTTGTTATGTGTATAGGCACCCTTACGCCGTGTAGGGTGGTTGGATAACGGTTCAAGTGGGAGGAAGCACTACGAGCCTTTACTTACACGCCAAATGAAAACGAAACCAAACAGTTACCTAGGGGGAGAAGAGGGAGAGGAAATTGCTTTGAACGAACTTGCGGGCGAGGGGAAATAACTTGTGCTTACTTCTATTGAGACATGTCTGAAATTAGTGCAAGAATTCAGGTAAATAATATACTAAATTAAAGGCGCATTATTTAGTGACGTCCTAAATTTGAAACAGTATTACAAAGCTTGCAAAAAAATCAAAGAAATTTTCGTTTGCATAATGAAAGCAATACAGCTCAAACAAAGAACGCAAACAATGAATGTTTACGAACGATGCTTTCAGTCTTTCAGTATTATGACGTCACTTGTATGATAACAGCTCCTATCACACTGAAATGTGCTATTATCAAGATATAAATATTCCCTTTTATACATTGTTCACGAAATCAGAGGTCTTATTCCGCTGGTGATGCATGAATTTGATAAAAACTGATAATGGTAGTTGAGACCTTAGACTAGGCGTTCTAGATCTTTCTAGACTAGAGACGTGAGCATAGCTTCCCAATTTTGGTTATTTATTGATAACGGTAAAACCTGCTAGTAGATTCCGTACTTACTTGGTAACTTGCAATCACAACTCGCGTAAACCTAAACTTTTGTAGGTAACCGTCTCGACTAAAACCAAAGTTTTATTTGTAATGAATCTTAAGACAAGAGGTTGGAGAAAAGAAAAATATCTCGTATATAATTCGCTGTTAGCGCTAAAAGTACGCTACAACAACAAAAAAAAAACATGGCGTACCTATCATAAGAGTCAAAAGAAACAGTACACGTTCCTTTTCAGAATTTAATGGACAATTGTGAAATTTAGACAAAAAAAATTGAGAAGTTATTTCCTCTAACAAAAACACATTGAATTAGCATAATAACTAGTGAACGACGTGATCTTGAACTACAAAGAATGGAACATTCACTTCAATAAGAATTATTTTTGAATTGACCTAGAAAGTAAAAAGTTCAAGTTACACTGAAACTGCTAAAGATTTAAAAACAACGTATTTTGTTAGAAAATAATTGCGTACTTGAAAGAAGCAAAGACATTTGGAGCAGTTTCGTCAACGATATTCTACAATTTAGATCCGAATATCAGGTTACACAACCCACAATCATAAGACATTTCAGTGATCTTGAAACGGCATCACACGATTCTAACAGTAACTGCTGCCACGCCAACTTTTACTACGTCTTCAGAACATTGCAATAAACTCTATGTCAATGTCATAAAGTCTGAAATGTAAATAGTGGCAGATAGAGGCGACGTGGTAGATGAAATGATGGTAGGTGTGCAGAATCAGGCTCGGCAAGTGAGACGAGCGTTGAACTCTGCTTTTTGGTGAATTTCGCGAGTTTTGGAGCGTTATTTATATGACAACAATATTGTTAAATATTGTTTAAGTTTTTGAGAACAAGAAAACAAGCAGTAAGATATCTGATAGTGATGATATATTAATTTATACAAACAACAGTACATGTAGAATGGAGATGAACAAACATAGCGATAAGATAAAGAAAGTTTTAAATAATGTACGATTTTTGATTAGAAGCCTTAAAAATCCTTGGTCGTACCTATTTCAGAGTATGAAAGATTTTTTTAAAATGTTTTCGGAAGCGATAACGCAAACTCCGGCGCAGGAGCGTTCACCTCGCCTCTACATGGCTTGGCCATTTGGCCATCACAATCGGTAGAATCAGCGCTTATTGTTTCCGCTTTACCTTCGCTTTTGCCGTGCGAATGGGGCTTTTGTACAATATGCATGTACAGTATGTGGCGTATGGTTCTGGCATTAACGAGTGAGGGATTGTTCCAATGCACAATATTAGTGGTAACTGATGTTGGGGCTTTGGAAATGATTGTCCAGAGCAAGTTAGTTTCTCCATACGAACTTGTTCATGACAGCAGTCAAGAATTTGGTCGATTTTTCGTGATTTTTGTTTAGAAACGTAGAGATGATTAAAGGCTCGAAAGAAATAAACCAAGAAACGGATTTTTTGTACGGATCAAATAATATTTGCTTCGCAACGTTTTTGTACCATTTTGATACCATTTCGTTAGCAAAATTTAAAATCTAAGCTCTCCCAACAAGCAAAATTTTATAGATTCTATGAATCAGAAATCACAGCCTTGTATGTGACTCATGCATGCTCGCGTAAAGTGGATTTAGCACTATCAGTCAGTAAGTACATTAAACTAATCAGTCTAGGATATTTTACCAAAACTGATAACGTTAAGTCTAAGTTCCGTATTACAGAACGCTGCTCAGTCATCAATCGGTGCTCAAGCAAAGAATTCATTCACTAATTGATCACTTTATGTATGAAATCTCCGCTTGAGTACCGATCGATGACTGAGCATCGTTCATACGGACCTTAATCTGTAAAAAACATTGGACGTAAAACTTATCTAGATAAGCTCTGGGCCAACCCTGACATTTTTAGCTCTGAAGGCTATAAAAAATAGCCGCGATCGATGCCCATTTCCACAAAAACGCACCACGACCTCACCGAAGATTTACAAGGTCTCGGACTCATTTTGGTATACGAAAATAAATGTTGCCTGAATAAATAAAACGAAACGTATGCTGTTACTATTATTCAACGATTGACAGCAACACCACCGGAGCTGGCAGTGACTTTTGGACCGAGGAAGAGATATTATCGAAAACTTTGCAAGCGGTCACCACTCTAAGGTCCGTATTACAGAACGATGCTGTGATCGATCGTTGCTTAAGCAGAGATTTCATTCATAAAGTGATCAATTAGTGAATGAAATCCTCTGCTTGAGCACCGATCGATGACTGAGCATCGTTCTGTAATACGGACCTAAATGCTGCGACTACTGTGTACTTCGGAGGACCATGTCAGTCCCGCTGTCATGAGACAACTAGGCGGTTATAAAATACAGGCTGAGATGACAATAAAAACGTAGGACTAAACTATACAAACATACATGTTATATGATATATATTAAACGACATACATATCGTGGTCGTGACCCTCAAAACACATTTCCTGTCGCTCGTCGCCCTGAACTTGACAAAACCCAAGTTTCAAAGACAACCCAAAGAAAACCGTCTCGAAAGCCGCTCAAAAGCCTTGGAAAGTTACTGCAACTATCATTTTCTAAAAATAGCTATGTACATTTATGCTAGTGATAATCAATAGCTAATGTGTTAGAAAAGACTCCCAAGGTTTGTTGCGAGCTAACCTGACGGCCTTGAGGGTTGCACCACCGCTCTACGGCAGAAATGTTAATTGGGCAAAGTAACGGTTTGTTAAACCACGTGGCAAGTAGGTTACGGGTGCCAGGGCGAGACGGTAGAATGCAAACGCGACCCCATCTCGTCCCAACGGCTGACTCATGGAGGAAGACTGCTCAAGTGCTCATAGAGATTTTAGTGGGTTCTAGTGGTTTTTTAATGGATGGGTTCAGGGGTGGCAGAGAAATGCCTGTGCATTTATTCAAGAATTAATTATTTCGTTGTATTATTTACACACGTCTCAATCGATTTTATTCCGGATAAGATTGGCATAGAAGGCGGATGTAACGTCGAAACTGAAGAGCACCCTAGGAATAAAATGAATAAATAAATTATGCGTCTCGTTTTGGGCTTTTGAAGAGAAAAGACGTAAAACTAAAAACGACGTTAAAGTCGTCATCAGCCCAACACGTTCTGCTGCTCTGACACGGGCCTTCTTCACATGGAGTGGCCATAAGCCATCATGGCCACCAAGTGCGGGTTGCCTACATACAGTTTTATGTATCTTAAACACGCCAGTTTCCTAACGACGTTTCCTTAACCGTTGTGAAGGTCAAATTTTGGACGCAGGGCCACGAAGAGGGATTTACATCTACTGGGTGATCACGTAACTCGATTGCAACAATAGGAACACAAATTTGTAAGGATTTGACAGTTTGAATACGCAGTTTATGTGCATAGTTAGTATGGGAATTTCTCCTGTTGAATTGCAATCAATGTTTCGTGATCACCGCCAGGTGCGTCAGTTACACTCGCTGTTGGACTATATAAAAATCATAAACTCCTAGGAGTACTTAGTAAAACTACTCTATCATTGTAATTTTGTAGAAGATGATATATTCATTAACAATGTTGATTGGCTAAATAATGCTAAAGACGCCAGACAGACGCGTCGCGAGCTTGCGTGAATAGACTAGTGAAACCTTTTTAAATAATTATGCAAGTCTGTCTAGGCTGTGAGTTGTATCCGACGCGGGCTGGTGGCCACTAGCCGGCCTAGTTAGGTGTCATTGAGTCCCCAACGCACATGTGGTGTTGCCCCGGCTGGGTTGCCGCCGGAAACGCGTCATCCGGTCAAATCCAACTCGGATGTGATGATTTGATGTCGTCTAGATATTATGTAGGTAGTCAATTCACGTGCGGTGTTAAGATGGACGGTCCACTCAGAAGCGGGAAACTCAAAACTTTTCGTATTTTTATACTATTGTTATAAAGTTCTAATGATGATAATAAAAGTTAGCGATGCCTGTTAATTTGTTTATTTTTTTCGGATTTTATTATGGAGGCACAGCAGGCAGGTGGCTTTCCCGGCAGCTTTACAACTAATACCCGTGCCAGCCGCTTTCTGCAGCATGTCCGTTATCAGTCCACAAGAACAAACTCGAACAACATACAGCGCTATCTCCGATGGCGATATTATTTACGAAATCTTTAAAGTATTGAACACTTATCGTTGTTTAGTGATCACAATAGAAGTGGCCTGTCAGCTGAGAGTGTAATGTTCACTTTTTTATTGTTTAAAAGTTCTAAAGGTTGATTCATTTGATAAGCCTCACTATCAATCCTTGCTAATATTTAAAGTTTTGTCTGATTGTGCACAAATCATGGAACCCCATTACAATGAAAATGTTCACAATGTTCACTGTACTACTCATAATTGGTATATTTCATCACTGAAAACTATGTAATCTAGCAGGAAAATCGGAGTGAAACGGTTAGGGTGCTTCTAGTGTAATTATTTAGTTAGTAAATTATGAGAAATATCAGGTGCAGTATCCTTTATTATAGAGAATTTTGCATTGTTTTTTTTAGCATTTACTGCAAAATGTTATACAAAAGGTACTGTTTGTAAATATTTACAAAAGGCAATTTTTACCATCTGCCATTTGAACAAGGAAAGGTTGTTCATACAGTAACAAAAGACATTGACATTGTGAACAAACCTTGCAGATTAACAGCTTGTTATTGAGGAAACACTGCAGTTGTTATCTTGACTTTATAATATAGATATAACTTAGTGTGCTTTACACTTTATAATCCATTCCATGGCTTTAAAATATGTTGAACATGGGCAAAAATTTGGATGCTTATCATAGAAGGGGTTTGCCGTTATCACCACACTTGGCAGCCAATTTGGTGATCACTAAAAATTTTTATGTACCAAAAAGAATGCTGCGGCTTATTATGTCGATATTCTCTTAGCTGGCTTTTTTAGTTTATGCATGTCAAGAATAAAAAATGAAATAATACTTTCAAGGATTTGAACGTTTTGTCTATGCACCCATAATATATTTTAATGTATAAGGATTGTGTTGTATCTAATAAGATAAATAAAGTGAGTTACTTGTCATTTACATTACAATTCCTTAGCTTCAGTTTAAGATAGTTGTTGATACATAGGCATATTGTTGCAGATAAGTTTTTGAGGACCTTGAGGTCCTCAAAAACTTATGTTGTTTGTATGTGTTGTTGTCTTGTGGGTGAAGGGAGTATTTGAGATGATGTATTAATGGGTCTGGAATCTGTTAGCTGCATGAATTGTAATTTTTTATAGTATCTTTGGTTTAATTTACATGTTATTAAGTAATTATCTATTAAGTATAAATTATTAAGCTTTTATATGGCTGAATAAGATATGCATAAAAGCACACTAAAAAAGTGTTTTTTTTTTGTTTCAAGGATTAAGATTCTGTTTATACAAAAAAAGGATTGTATTGTTTTATATGAGCAGTGGGCAGGTACTTATTTTAGTAACAGGAGTAGGTATGGTTGTGTATGCTAGTGAGATTGGCAGGTCAGATTTTTGTGTACTTTAGACCACTTTCAGAGTTTCTACTTACACACTATCGAGGAACAGCCTTCAAAATGCTCTACAGAGCTAAATCAACACAATTCTTGGTGACAGCACACCAATAACATGTACAACTCACAAGTGACTGCTGGATAACACTATCTTTCATTTACAGATAAGTTTTATCATATCATTCTACATTAGCAAAAAGAATCTTCGGCTTGCAGCCGCGCGACGTCACGAAAGAACCACTTGCAAACATTATAACACATCCTCTTGTACCTATGCGGAGGCCTAATTCAATCAACAGATCAACACAGCGCTACGACTAGTCTACGTCACACCGGGGTCACTTTTTACAACTACCGAGTCACCTGCTATGATGAAGGTCCAAACACAACAAGCGTACCAACGTACCGTGACCTCACAAGAAATATATCTAGTAATAGGCGACTTCTTTAATTGATGCGACACCGAAAACTTACCAAATAGAAGTAAATCGGACTTTCGTATTAATCTTGTTTCCCAGTCAAACTTATTTATGTAAATATATATCACACATTATACTGCTATCACGTTGCACGACACAAATCACTAAGGTTACTGTACAATTTTGTTAAATATTTACTGCTAAACAAAAGTTTATGATGAATTGACATCTATCGTCTCATTCGACATTCGTGACAAATTCTACAATTTCAACATGTCTTCCAACAGGTTATCCGGTCAACTATGAACTTATTAACATAATTTCTTAACCTATGTTTAAAATAATGACTTCTTGAGTGCAAAATTCTGTTTTTTTTATTTCTATATTTTTTTAATGAAAATGAATGTTCAGATGTTGACTTATTAAATATAGTTCATGACTGCCTCCTCACTCGGTTCGAAAACCGAAATAGAAATAGAACGTGACATTCATCAAACATGATCAAACCACAATATGCCTGAGGAAAACCACAGACATGGGCAAGAAGTGATAGGTCTGTATTACAAGACGATGCTCAGTCATCGATCGGTGCTCAAGCAGAGATTTCATTCATAAAGTAATCAATTAGTGAAAGAAATTTCTGTTCGAGCACCGATCTGATCATCATCCGATGACTTAGCATCGTCCTGTAATACGGACCATAGTCACGTAGTAGTTATATGCTCTTTGGTCCCAGTTGGTCCCAGTCTCAACAATCTCCACAAATCTACGTTCTACGTTTTTGGAAAATTTGTCATAACAAGAAAAGGAGCCGAAGAAGAGGTTACTAAAGTTATCATGTGTCCCTTTCTATTAGGGTGTCCTCGAGGTCACAAAGACTAGACTCATTGTCTACGCGAAGATAAAATATGTTTCAATTAAGGAAAGATCCACAAAGCAATACATTTCTAGTGCTGTTTCACTCCTACTGAACTTAGACGCAATAGTGGAAGTGGGAAAAAATATTTTCTTTCTTTAATTGTAGTCTCGTTTTTGGTAAGCTATGTTAAGGATTGTAAATTATTCGCTTACTAAAGCTGTAGTTACTAATGTTCTTAAACTCAGATTTTATATAAATTCTATAGGATCAATTTAATTGTCACAGAATGATGGCCTACAAGAAAAAGGCCTATACTGAGCTGTAAGCGTTTGCAAGCAATGATTTTGGGCGTCCTTTTGTGCTTCTTGTACTGTTGTTATTTCAGTTAGCGAGGAATAACGCCATGAAGTCCGGATAAAAGTTATTTCGTTATAAGTTGCATTCGCAAAAATCACATTAATTGTCCTCAACTGTGGGATTCTACACATGTGGTGATATAGAAACTTTTTAGTTTCCATAGATTTATAAAGTAGTACTGCTGTTTGAATGACAGACAGCTTGTCAATGTGGTTGTTATTCTTGCCATACATTTTTGTTTGTATTTTGTTGATTAAAACCATTTATTCTAAAGGTTTTATCTTATTTATCAATTTAATCAACAAAATGATCCAAAATTAAGATGGAGCGATTTCTACGTCCCGATAAATTAGACATCGATCCAGCTGCCAGTTCTGCTTCAAAGGATTGGGAACACTGGAAGAGGACATTTGAAAGCTTTCTCAAATTTTGCGACAAAGATGAAAAAGATAGTAAGATTACTCTAGATTTGCTCATGAATCACGTGTCTTCTACAATTTATTCGTTCATTAGCGAGTGCACCAGCTACGAAACAGCTATGAGTACACTCGATAAAATATTTATGAAGCCGAAAAATATTATTTATGCACGACACATGCTAGCAACAAGAAAGCAGCTACAAGAGGAAAATATAGACGAATATATCCGCGTTTTAAAGTTAATGGCAAAAGATTGTGATTTTGAAAAAGTGGATGCTGAAACAAATAAATGTGATAATATAAGAGATGCATTTATTTCCGGCATCAAGTCAAACAAAATTAGACAACGATTACTTGAAAATCTGACATTAACATTAGACCAAGCTTACAATCAAGCATTATCATTGGAGATGGCTGAAATTAGCTCACAGAGCTATAATATTTCACATTTAAGTGCTGTTGAGGATAACACAGTATCGATAACGGCAGCATCAACAAAGCGTAAGTGTTTCTTTTGCGGGGGCCGTGTACATCCAAGAAAAGATTGCCCTGCAGTTAATGCTACGTGCCAGATTTGTGACAGAAAAGGACATTTTGCCAATGTATGTCGAAGCAAGAAAGTCAACACTGTTGCTGCAGTGCCAGATAAGCGAAATGATGACAATACTGACCTTTCAGCGTGTATTATCGCGGCGTCTCCAGATTCCCTAAAAAAAGCAACTGTAACTGCCTATGTTCAAGGGATACGAGCTCAAGCACTGATTGATACGGGCAGTTCTATCAGTTTTATTGATGAAAATTTCTTTAATTTATGTAACTTAAAGAAGAAACCATGCAATCAAACTATATCAATGGCTTCAACTTCATTTGTATCTCAAGTTGAAGGACAAATCTGCATATCAGCTAAAATTGGAGATCATAATTATGAAGGTTTGAGTTTACTTATTGTGAGAAACCTGTGTGCTGATCTTATAATTGGCCATGACATATTACAAAAGCATTCTTCACTTGAATTCTCTTTTGGAGGTTCAAAAGGTCCAGTTAAAGTATGTGGTGTTGCAGCAGCATCTGTACCAGCTGTACCTTTGTTTTCGAATGTTTCTCCTGATTGTAAGCCTATTGCTATCAAATCTCGAAAACATAGCGAAGATGACAAAAAGTTTATCGGAGATGAAATAAGAAAGCTTCTGGCTGAAGGAATTATCGAAGAGAGCTCATCGCCCTGGAGGGCTCAAGTGCTTATAACAAAGAACGATAATCATAAGAAACGACTAGTTATAGATTATTCGCGAACAATAAACAGATACACACATTTAGATGCGTACCCACTTCCTAATATGGAGGAACTGGTGGCACAAATATCAAAATATCTTATATTTAGCGCTATAGATTTGAAGAGCGCATACCACCAAGTCCCGATTCTGTCAAAAGAGCGACATTTTACAGCTTTTGAAGCGTTGGGAAATCTTTACCAATTCCGCCGTATTCCATTTGGAGTTACTAATGGAGTGTCAAGTTTTCAAAGGACCATAGATTGGGTTATTCGAACAGAAAAGCTTGAAGGAACCTACGCCTACTTAGATGATATTACGATATGTGGCAAAACTCAAGATGAGCACGATGATAATCTCCAGAAATTTATGGCAGCAGCTCAAAAATATGGACTTACTTTGAATAAAGGTAAGAGCAAGTTCTCCCAAAGTTCTATAAATATATTGGGCTACCACGTGGAAAAACATATTATAAAGCCAGACAGCGATCGTTTACGGCCACTGTTGAGTTTGCCACCACCGTGTGACTTGCCGTCACTAAGAAGGGCCATCGGGATGTTTGCACATTACAGCAAGTGGATTCCAAATTTCTCAAATAGAGTTCATACTCTCGCTCATACGCAAATATTTCCACTGAGTAAAGAACTCATTCAAAGTTTTGAAAAACTCAAGTCTGATATTGCAAAATCTGCCATTCACGCTATCGACAACAATGCACCGTTCACCGTAGAAACAGATGCGTCCAATCATTCTATCGCAGCAACCTTGTCACAATCTGGTCGACCGGTTGCATTTTTCTCTAGAATGTTGAACAACAGTGAATTGAATCACTCAGCTATAGAGAAAGAAGCTTATGCTATAGTAGAGTCTTTAAGGAAGTGGCGTCATTTTTTGATTGGCAAACCATTTCAACTTATTACTGACCAACGGTCTGTGTCATTCATGTTCAACAATAAGCTGACGAGTAAAATCAAAAATGAAAAAATACAGCGATGGCGATTGGATTTAGCTCCATTTAAATATGATATAGTATACCGCCCAGGAAAACTGAATGACGTTGCTGACACGCTTTCGCGAGTATGCGCTTCAGTACCTATACGCACCGAGAAACTAATTTCATTACACGAAGCTTTGTGTCATCCTGGAATAGTTCGTATGAATCACTGGGTAAAATCGAAAAACATGCCTTACTCTACTGAAGAAATAAAAAGTATGATCAATTCATGCCGGGTATGCTCCGAAATTAAACCGAAATTTTACAGGTCAGGTTCACCAGATCCTACGTTAATAAAGGCTACTGCACCAATGGAAAGGTTAAGCATAGATTTTAAAGGCCCAGTTCCTTCTAATACCAGAAATAAATACATATTGACTGTTATTGATGAATTTTCGCGGTTCCCTTTTGCTTTCCCGTGCGCAGATATGAGTTCTACAACAGTTATTAAACACTTGAATGAAATATTTATGCTATTTGGTATGCCATCTTATCTACATTCAGACCGAGGAACTTCATTTATGTCTGCTGAAGTTAAGAATTTTTTGAATGCACGTGGGATTGCTTCTAGTAGAACCACTCCTTACAATCCAAGAGGGAATGGACAGGTGGAACGGTTCAATGGGACTCTTTGGAAGGCGGTCCAACTGTCTTTACGCTCCCGCAACCTAGCGATTGAAAATTGGGAACAAGTTCTTCCCCAAGCCTTGCATTCTATACGATCATTACTTTGCACAGCTACACGATGTACGCCGCATGAAAGAATGTTTACGCACACCAGGCGATCCACAAATGGAGTTTCAATACCTACTTGGCTAACTGAATCAGAAAATGTTCTAATGCGGAAATTTAACCGCTCAAATAAATATCAACCAATCGTTGAAGAGGTGACGTTATTGCACGTAAATCCTGACTATTCCTATGTTCGTCTTGCAGATGGTCGTGAGTCTACTGTTTCGAACCGCCACTTAGCACCATTAGGTCAAGATAGTGAGACAGTGCAAGAAACGCCTGATATACTTAATGAGACAAGAGAGTCAGGCGAGAGTACTGAAACAAGTGAGGAAGACTTCTATGATTCTCGTAGTATGGATGACATAGACGAGGTACATCCTAGAGTTATGACTAATCCAGCTGCAGTAGACGAGATAATTGAAGTAGAACAACCAACTACTGAAACTTCAACTAGTGATCTGCGCAGATCAACTAGAGAACGCAGACCTCCGAACCGCTACGGGGATTACGTTTGAATTGTAATGTTGTCTTTATTTTAGCCTGGAAGAATGTGGTGATATAGAAACTTTTTAGTTTCCATAGATTTATAAAGTAGTACTGCTGTTTGAATGACAGACAGCTTGTCAATGTGGTTGTTATTCTTGCCATACATTTTTGTTTGTATTTTGTTGATTAAAACCATTTATTCTAAAGACTTTTCAATAGGAATATGAACTAGTTTCTTCTTTAGATAGCAGAACCAGATAAAGGAACGCAAAACTGACTAGTGCACTTTGAATACAACTGGATGGTTTCATGGAAAAAAAAAAAAATCTCTGTCATGAAATCTGAAATTCATTATTAATAAAATCTTAGTGTTAGACCACTAGGTACCTGAGTAATAGCGTAATAATTATCATGGATTGTTCAATTCATAAATAAATAAAATCTTAGTGTTAGACCACTTGTGTTATTTTCAGTGTTAGTGCATAAAATTGGTGGCATTCTATTCGTTAAGTGCTGGATTACAGGCGTGAGTGTTGGAAAATGGTATAATGATGGTGAAACGTTTCTTTTCATGTTGTGTCCAAAACTCCATTGAAGCTTCAAGTAAAGTTGCCATCACTTTACTAGGAGTATGACTTTGACTAGACTATGACTTGACTATGACTTTACTTGATGACTTCGACTATGACGACACATATTTACGTGAAATATCATTAACTTGATAAAATATCAATTACTTGACACTGGCTAAAGTGTGTACACAAAAGTGTGGAGCCAAAACATAAAAAAAAAAAGTATGCAGATCTGTGGTCTCGGCAAGGATCACGAGGGCTACATCCTCCTGTGTCCAATGAAAGACTAGGTTTTTGGCGGGAAAGCGAAAAAGATTGCGTCACCGCATTGTATTGTTTTCCAAAACTTGTGTTATTTTCAGTGTTAGTGCATAAAATTGGTGGCATTTTATTCGTTAAGTGCTGGATTACAGGCGTGAATTTGGGAAAGTGGTATAATGATGGTGAAACGTTTCTTTTCGTGTTGTTTCCAAAACTCCATCCATCCATCCATCCATAGAAGCTTCAAGTAAAGTTGCTACCACTTTACTAGGATGTATGACTTTGGCTAGACTGACTTGACTATGACTTGACTTGATGACTTCGACTGTGACTTGACACATATTTGCGTGAAATATCGATAACTTCATAAATTATCAATTACTTGACACTGGCTATATACATAAAAGTGTGGAGCCAAAACTTAAAAAAAAAGTTAGACTAGGTGGTAGGCGGTATGGTATCACGACTCTAGCTTACCCAATAAATAAGGCGAAAAAAAAAACTGTCTGTTATGGACTGTATCCGTAAGGATAATAGTGTTCTGTGGACTGTATCAATTCGAAGATTTGAAACCTTTTTAAAAACGTTATTTTAGTGAATTTAGTGTTTTCTGTTCATTGAAGTTGCATTTTCTACTAAAATAAAATGGATATTTCAAGGTTCACTTCTAATCTTTCGTGTCCCAGTGATTTGGAGTCCAAAAGCCGTGTAAAAACATTTGTGAGTATTGTTCATGCTTACGAAAAGGTTATGTTTTCAAATATTTATAATGCATATTTATTTTATTATTGTTCCAGAATTTGCCGGACAAATGTTTCGAAACGTACGTTGGATGTACATGGAGGCGAGGAAATAAGTTCACAATATATCCTCGAAGTCAAACGATCTCACAGAACCCGATAAATATTGATAACAAAATACTAAATATTCGTCAAGATATTTTACTGTTCAATCCAATTTTGCGAAAATTAGTGAATGAATCAAATGGCACGTATTTAGCACTACAAAAGGCCGCAGAAGCATCTAAGACAACAGACAACCAAGTGGAACTCTTGAAACATTCCCGCCAATACCGCTCAATCGTCCGCGTCTGTATTGAAAATCTCCAAGAAGAGGCGGAAAAGTGTACAGATGGTGTAGAAAAGGCAAACTTGCTCGCCTCCGTCACCATTTTTTACTCCATAGAATGTATTTGGCATCTATGTGAGATATTGTACCTAGACAATGTTCCTGGAGATATTGTCTTACCGTTTCTACTTGAATGGGTTAGATTCCACTTTCCATGCCATGAACAAACCGCAGCGCAGATGCTGGAGGCCTGTGAGCGAGGATCTGAAGACCACAAGGATTACTGGGATACTGTTATTGGTATGGTTGTGCAAGGAAGGGTGGATGTGGCAAGAGCCTTGTTGAAATTACACTCGGCTTCAGATACCAATGAGTTTAAGCTGGTAGATAACTCTCTACGAAGCATGCCAGTTTATAATGTAAGTTTAAAGTAAATACTATTATGTTAACTGTCACTTACAAAATTGTAGGCTTAACCAGTTTTTTAAAAACTGTGAGGAGCAATTTACTAGCTTCGCTCATTCCCGATTCACAAATTAGATTACTATTTATAGTATTTTTTTCAACAGCCCTGAAAACTGTCTGAAAGAGATGTTTCATCAAAATCATAATCTCAATGACAGCCTCATGATTCTCCATGGCCATCTTGAAGCTCAAACAGTTGAATGATGATGGCATAACAATTATTAACTAACAATTACATATTATTAAAAACTGCACTGTTCTCCATTCATTCAGATGATGATGAATGTCAGCATTCCTTCGATTGATGTACTCCATTACAGCAGGACAAGTATTTGTGCATAGAAATAAAATGTGCAAATACTTGTTCTGAGTGTGGGTGTTGTGGGACCATGGTCATCGTAGTTCCTGGGTACCTAGATACAGGGAATCCCAGTTAGGGTCCAGGATCTATGTATGTGATAGGTGGGCGTTATTATTATTATTACGAGTTTCTGTCCGCAGTTTCGCCTGCGGCGTGGCCTATGGGAAAATAATTCAACCACCCATTTCACCCTCTTAAAGCTGGAATTTCGAAAAATCCTTTCTTAGCGGATGCCTACATCATAACATCTACCTGCATGCCAAATTTCAGCCTGATCCATCCAGTGGTTTGGGCTGTGCGTTGATAGATCACTATGTCAGTCAATCAGTAACCTTTGAGTTATATATGTTTAGATTATTATTAATTTTGTACACAGCCTACACATAATATTAATATCTTGCATCACAGGTGTATCTTTTACCTAATCAATGATATTTATAGGTGTATGGAGGCATATCAACAGGAGAGTTCACAGTATCCTGGAAGCATTGGCAGGCGGAGTGTCGATCCAAACTAGCCAGTAGAGTGCTAGCCACACAACCCTCACTTGAGCTTATTATGAAGGTAAACATTAGACATCCCCAAAGTTTCCCCTCATTATTGGGAAATATCTACGTGTTGTCCATATTTGAATGCTATCTGGAATTCCAATATTTTATACAAATATGTTTATAGAACAGAGGATAATGACCCTTGCTGTACATTGAAAGTCATATAATTTGGCGTTATTTTTTATTTGTTTAAATTCTGCTACTTATGGTTTTGCAGAACAATACTAAAGGGCACAGAAAACAAACTCACAGGCCTTGCAAGATAGAAAAGACTATCAGCTGCATATGCATGGCTATCAAAGATTCGATGGATTCAATTAAAAATCCAAGTATAACATAGCTATACCTTCCAACACTCAATTGTTTTAACTTATAAATCTGTTTTTAAATTTATCTTAGTTTCGTTATCTGGCGCTAGAGGGCTCATTTTATAAATTCATAGGTATTTATTGCCCTTATAATCTTAGAGCAATAACACTCTTATAACATTGCATTGCACTGTACAAAAAAATTACATCAAAAGTATTATAGTATTATATTATGTAGGCAAGTCTAAAAACATGGAAATGCGACTTAAGAGAACAAAACACTTCAATACCAACATAACAATTTCCAGCTTATAATCGGGGAATACTCAGCGTTTGCATCGATTCGTCACAAGTACAACTCGTGGTTCGACCTGCTGGGTGGATGGGTGATGTTTACCGCGCCGTGGTCGCGGCGCCGCGAGCTGGGCGCCGCGGCGGCGGCGGCGGCCGGCCTGGCGCCCGCGCCGCGCCAGCCGCTGGACGACATGGTGCGGGCCTTGCTGGAGGGGGACTTGCATCAGGTATGGTATCCATGATGTGCACAATGATACCGGAATATCTACTGTACCTTCACCTTTAACCTTCTTGAATAATAGACTAATTAATCATTGATATATACTAACGAATTATTAATGTATATGTAAACAGAAATGGGTTGTGCGTAGGTTGCAACCTATATAACTATAGGCCTTCAGCATGTCCACACCGCACCGTGTCTGGAACAAGAATGATCCGTAGTACACCGAGCGGTCCCTTTTTATAGCCAGATGGTTGGGGGAGCAATGATAGTTGCCGATGTTGCCACTGTAATAAATTTAATTGCCACCATAGGGTAAATTACGGTACTGCGCGCTGCGCATAGTTTATAACTGGACGTAACCGCCGTCATATATTCTTAATTTAATGACAACAATAATCTAATATAATTAAATTGAAATTTATTGCAAATGTATACCAATAGAATTATTCAATGTTAAATAATTAATTGATTGATATATTGGTCTTTACCTATGAAATTGCCGTTTTGTTTGAAAAAAGTTAAAGTATTTTTTTTTCGAACTTATTTATTTCTTTTATTCAAAGTAATCACCCCTGCAATCAATGCATCTTTGCCAACGCTGTGGCAGTTTATGGATGCCCTTCTTGAAAAAATCAGCAGGACGGGAGACAACAAACTCTTCAAAGGCGTTTTGTACTGCCTCTCGGGAATTGAATTTTTTCCCCGCTAAAAAGTTGTCCAAATTTTGGAAAAAGTAATAGTCGGTAGGCGCAAGATCTGGTGAGTATGGCGGATGAGGGAGAGCTTCCAAACCCAACTCATGCAGCTTAGAGACGGTCTGTTGTGCAGTATGGGGTCGCGCATTGTCGTGAAGTAGCAGTGGAGACGACCGATTGACCAAAGCTGGTTGCAGACGTGCGAGTTTCGCCATCATTGTGGTCAGTTCTTCAATGTACACATCTGCAGTAATGCTCTCGCCGTTTTGTAAAAAGCTATGATGAATCACACCAGCACTAGACCACCAAACTGTGACCATCACCTTTCTAGGGGTCATTTTTCGTTTTGCACATTGCTTTGGTACCGAACCAGGATCTAACCAACTTCCTGAGCGCTTTCGATTGTCAAAAAGAATCCATTTTTTGTCGCACGTAACAATTCGGTTCAAAATTCCTTCTTTTCTGTGCCTGTTAAGCAGCACAAGGCATGTCTCGACGCGTACGTTGCGCTGGCGATCGTTAAGTTCGTGGTGCACCCATCTACCAAGCTTTTTTATCTTGCCAATCTGTCGCAAATGGACCAATATTGTTTTGATGCTAACATCAAAAGCTGCTGCCAGCTCAGCTGTAGATTGAGATTCATCAGCTTCCACAATCGCCTTTAATTCATCATTGTTGACCAAAGTTTCCGGACGACCACGAGGTTCATTTTTCAAGTCAAAATTCCCAGAACGGAACTGAGCAAACCAATAACGGGTTGTACGTTCGTTTGTACAGTTCTCTCCGTAAACGTCGTTGATGTTACGTGTCGTTTGTGCCGCGTTGGTGCCACGGCGGAACTCATATTCCATAATTACACGAAATTTCAAAGTATCCATTATGAGGAAAAATGTTGAAATGTAATGAAAATACAACGCTAATCAATAAACAAAAGACGTATATTGTAAATAGAATGTCATATTTTTAAAACAAAATTAATTTGAATTTAGAATTCATAGCCAATCAAAACTTTTTTTTGTTTGAAAAAGTCTGTACTGCAATACGGCAATTTCATAGGTAAAGACCTATTATAATGATCATTCCTAATTTAATGACAGCAATAATATAATGTAATTGAATTTTGCAAGTGTATGCCAATATAATTATTTTAGTTATTTGAAAATTGTATTATGGTATTGACCTAAACCTAATAATAATTTTCACATGCCACAAGTGTGGGTAAATGGAAGAACTACCTACTAAAGACCTGACTCCTACATCTATCTCCATTTATGTGAAATGAATTTCATTTCATTTCAACCAACTAGCAAACAATAGGATCAAATTAATAATTCCACAAATTGCATTTCAGGTGATTCATGAAATCCAGCAAATATCAGACAATGGCTGGTTCGCTACCCATCTCACAGACATTCTGTATCACTGCGGCAAGTTGAAGATCTTGGACAAGCAGCAGACAGAGTGAGTAACACAATACTATTAGGCATTAATTAAATGCTTACAATTCTGAAATAATTAAAAATATAAATATAGACTATGTACTAACCTTGCTTTATGTCCATGTTGGTTGAAATACAATGAACAACATAAAAGTTTAGCAAAATACCGAAATTCGAAAAGTTCGTGTGAAGCAACAACATATATGACTGGCCCGATAGCTCAGTTGGTAGTAGCCCTGCCTTCTGAACTGTGGGTTGTGGGTTCGATTCCCACTCAGGACAAACATTTGTGTGATGAACAAAGGTGTTTGTTCTGTGTCTGGGTGTCATATTGTATTCTATGTATGTATTTACAAACAAAAAGTATCTAAATATTGTATCAGTTATCTGGTTCCCATAGCACAAGCTTTGCTTAGTTTGGGGCTAGATGGCGTTGTGTGAGATGTCCACACATATTATTATTATTATATAATAGTGTTTGTACAATGACCGTAAAAAAAACGAACTTTAGACCACACAACTTAGGTGAAATTTCTTTAGCTCCATCCCTCTTGCCCCCACAGTAATATATGATACATAACTCTTTCTTTCTATGTTCACATAGAATAATATACTTATATCTTCCTCTGAACTTCCATTCGCTTCACCAGCTTACTCCCAAGTTGAGTGTGTGTAAAGAAAGTTATACTTCATAAAACTTGACAATAAGGTGGTATTTTTTTATATTATTTTTAACTAACTTCTAATAAAACAATAAAAAAGTTGGCTTCAAAAGTTAAAAACATTAATTATTATTGATGTTTTATTTTCCAGCCTCGTAAAATTATTTTCTCATTGCAGCGTAACGAACCGCCTCCGCGAGAGCCTGGTTCTCGAGTATGGCTGCCTCCTCATGGAACACAAGTCGCTCTGGACCGTGGGCCTCTCGTACTTGTGTACTTGCCCACCTGAAGGTAAATTTAATGTACTCCAATTAACAGAAACTCAGTGTCGGCGCACTGCATCGGCATAATGGATTTATAAATTACTAGTTCCGCGCCGCGGTTTCTCCTGCGGATGGATGGATTTCGATGAAATTCGGTACCAAGATAGCTTATACACTGGATTAACATATAGGCTACATTTTATCCTGGAAATGTGCAATTTTCCGGTGGGATGAGTAAATAATTAAAATGCTTTTCATCCGCGGGTGAAACCGCGGGGCGCAACTAGTTGATGATAAAAACTGTATGTGTAAGCACCAAACGCACGCTTGACTTTGGGGTAAGCTGATGAAGCGAACGGAAGTTCAGTGGTAGATATATCTCCTCTATGTGAAGAGAGTTACGTTCCGTATATTACTGTAGAGGCAAGAGAGATGAAGCTAAAGTAGTTTTATTTCTTTAAGTGGTCTAAAACATACTCGTTTTTATTTTATTTCTGTTGTTTTGATCTTGTTATTCTTATTGATAATAAATAAAATAAAATCCTATAAAGTTCCATAGGATTTGGACTGTAGTTACTGCCAAAAACAAAACTGTATTCATTTTATTACAACTTTTTATTGTTTCGATAGGTTTGCGACGCGCAGAATTAATTTTGGAGCGCATCCCACTCGACACGGAAGCGAAGGCAATGCGAGTGGTCGCTGAGGCCAAGAGATACGGCTTGCTTGGTGTTGGTAAGGTTCACTCTACACAGCCTTTGTGGTGTGGTGGTTAAACAGGTCGGCTCATAACCCGGAGGCTGCGGGTTCGATTCCCGAGCCAGGACAAGTATTTGTGCACAGAAAAAAAAAGCGCAAATACTTGTTCTGAGTCTGTCCTCTATCCTAGTTAGGGTCCAGGATCTATGTATGTCATCGGTGGGCGTTATTATTATTACTCTCTATAAACTTAAGTTACTATGGTCCGTATTACAGAACGATGCTCAGTCATCGATCGGTGCTTAAGCAGAATTTCATTTATAAAGTGATCAATTAGTGAATGAAATCTCTGCTTGAGCAGCATATGATGACTGAGCATAGTTCTGTAATACGGACCTATGAGTATAAGAGCACCATCATTGATTATCCTCACTCCAAATTTTTTTAAATGTTATCCTAACTTGCTTTGCTTGATAGATCGGTTGTTAGTAGCTCCGTCTTCTGAATTGTAGGTTGTGGGTTTGATTCCCATTCAGAACAAATATTAGTGTGATGAGCAACTATGTTTGTGTCTGGGTGTTATATTGTATTCTGTGAATGTACTTACAAACGAAAAAAGAGTATGCTTTAGACCATACAACGGAAGTAAAACTTCTTTAGTTTAGCTCCATCTATCGGCCGGTATAACTTTGTTTTTAGTTAATGTCGCCATCTTGACAATTGCAAATTGTCATTTTATCGGACATACCAACATAATAATAAAAATTTAAAGTAATTTTAACTGTTTTGTGTTGTTATTGAATGAATTATCTGGTTCCCATAGTACAAGTTTTGTTTAGTTTGGTGTTAGATGGCGTGAATAAAAATGCACGTTTCTCCAAATAAATGCTCGTACCTCACAATAGGATCCTTTCGTTTCCTTAGTTTCGCTTGGTTGGGTTGACGATTGATATGTCCGATTGTCCGGCGGCAGTGCAGTCGGTGTCGCGGTGCGCGGCGCGGCGCGCGCGCGGCGCGGGCGGCGCCCTGGCGTGGGCCGTGCGCGCGCGCTGCGGGGCCGCCTGCGCGCGCGCCGCGCACGCCGCGCTGCGCGCCTACCGCCGCGAGGGCCGCCTGCGCGCCGCCGACCTGCTGCTCACGGCGGGCGCCGCGCTGCTGCTCAACGACACGCTGCTGTTCCTAGGTACACCCCACTCCCCTCTACTAAAGTTACACCTGGCCGAGCGACGCTATCCCCCGGGTACTTTGTTTTTTGGCTCCACTCTGTTGTGTATTTAGCCAGTGTCAAGTAATTGAGAATTTCTAAAGTTAAAATATAATTATATATATGTGTCAAGTCACAGTCCAAGTCATCGAGTCAAGTCTAGTCAAGTCATACTCCTAGTAAAGTGGTGGCAACTTTACCAGAAGCTTCTATGGAGTTTTGGAAACAACATGATAAGAAACGTTTCACCATCATTATACCACTTTCCCACACTCAACATATTACAATATATATAATAATATATATATTTTAATATATTATATTCAAATTGAAATGAATTTATATATATTTTATTATATTATATTAAAATATACATAAATTCATTTCAATTTCAACATTTCCATAGTAACTATGCACATAGACTGCATATTGAAACTGTCAAGTCCATACAAATTTGTGTTTCTGGAGGTTGACCTCAAGTTACGATTATGTTACACACACTCATACGAAATTCTCACTTTTAATTTATCCGTTCTTATTTACTCTCTATAAACTATTGAATATTAAAGCATGTTTCAAATGGATGCTTTATAAGTTCCTAAATCATTATAATCCAGCCTGTGAAATTATTAATCAACACCTTTGATAAACCTTTTTATATATTTTTTTATTTCAGGCAAATACTGCGACTTCCACAGATTGTACAAGAACAGAGAATTCAAAAAAGCGGGCGAGTTGTTAGTGTCTCTGATCACGTCGAAGATTGCGCCAGATTAGTAAGTATTTCTGAATATTTTTCCATAATGATTTAAATTCAAATTCCAAGGAGAAAATCCCATGATTGTTTATAGCTCCTTAAATAAGCTTTAAGGTGGAGGCACAGCACAAACCTATTTAAGTATAATGTGCTGTCAAAATATAACAAAAACACTTCTATCGTATTTTGCCCTATACACTACAAGAAAACGTGGACAACTAACACCAAGGTTTTTTTGCACTTTGAATAAACTTCTAATTTTCTCAACATCCTTAGCTTCTGGGACACTCTTCTTTTGGACACGCTGCCGCTACTAGAGTGTGATGTCAGCGTATTCTCAACAACGGCGACATGCAGCATTATGGAGTGTCTCGAGCTGCGACCGGCCGCGTTGAGCGAAGAGCGAGCCTCATTGTTGAGACTAGCGCTCGCTAGAAACGCTGCGAGAGTAGCGCTTGAAGAAACCGGAGAAGAGAAACAATAGTTCACATGTTTTAGTTAATATGAGTATGAAATATCTTTTTCTCAGATCTAAATTCCTGGATGCTGGATGAGGTCAATAATTCTTATAAATATAATCCATTAATTTGTGTAAATAGATAAACAATAACAACGGATACAACTATTGTAATAATTAAAATCAGAAACAACACAGATTGTCAATTGTCATGACCAATGTTATTTCCAGAAATAAAATTGTTATTCATGGTGATTGATTTATGAGCCCATGCTTCAAGGGCAGAACAATTATAATTTTGTTACTTCCACCCTACCCGTAGCCAAAGCTGCCCTACCTCAAATTCGAATCTAGCTACTGCTCTGGCTAGGGTACCAAGTAAAAATTTAATTTGTATCAGTTTGACTGGAAAATGTAGTAGAAACCTAATTGTTTTAAAACCATAAAACCATTGAATAATCAAGTTCTTTAGTAACACTCAAGCCGAGTGTATTTTTTGCTGAGTTTATTTGGTAAAAATGATCAATGTCTGAAATGTTAAATCCCTTTAAAATAGTTGATATTTGCAGAATTATGTATTAAGTTATGATGTCATAATTTTAGGTGAATTTAAATTATTTCTTCATTCAGTGGAAAGCTCTGGAGAAGTAATAGTATTCTGTGGTGGAAAGTATCTGTAAGTGTAACATTGTGATAAGTGTTTTGTAAAAAAATAAAATTGCATTTAAAAAGATTTTTTTATTGAATTTTATAGTAATTTTTAAAATAGGTAGACGACGTTTGATACTACATTGAACAATTGCAGAGATACATTTAGTATCAGTCTAGTCTGTGTATGGTAGCTATAACAATGTACAAATTGTTAACCTAAAATAAAATCTCTTCTCCTTTATTAAACGATCTGGAAATTTTACTTATTCAATGCTTAGATTCACTTTTTACGTGTGGAGCACTGCAGACAATGGATTTATGAATGAAATCTTCACCTGACACCTGCACAGAACAATAAAAATAGATCCCAAGTTACACCTACAAGTAATCTCACTTTAATAAATAGCGCTTGATGTGATTATTTGGAACACATTTGCCTTATTAGGTAGTAGTTCTGGTGTTTCAGACCACTATTTTTGTGTTAAATAGAGTTGCTTCACCTACTTCCTATTCTCATGAAATGCTTCCATTGACTGAAGCTCATCAATCTTCCACTGTAATATTTTATCATAGCCTTGATAGTGAAACTTCCCAAAGAAAAGTTTATTATGCAGCAGACAAGGGAACCAGTACTTGTCATCCAGCCACATGTTGTCGAATGGTATTTCATTGATGTTATACCATTTTGGAAGCATCTCCTCAGATTCTTTTGGCGTTCCTTCGAAGACACTTGTGGAAAATACCCTCACGTCCATCAATAAGGGTTCACCTTCAAATGTAAACTCTAAGTGGCCAATGTTTCTTAGGTCGGTTTTTCTAACAGTTAAAGAACATTCTTCTTTCAATTCTCGCACAGCTGCATCTAAAATACATTCGTTTGATTCTACTTTGCCGCCAAATCCGTTCCACTTGTTTACACCAAAGCCGCGCTTCTTTAAGCCCAAGAGTATTTGTTGACCACACCGTACGAACACCAGGGTGTACACTTTCTTCGTAATCATATTGTTTTTTTATCGTTTTCTTTACATATCTTTTTTCAAAATTATTTTCTACAGTTGCTACTGATAGTGAAGAATATTCAAATTCTATTTTGGATAGGTATTAGGTAGGTAGTAGCACAGACCAAGTAGAGGATACTATGAATAACTGTCTGTAGGTACGTACCAAAGATAATATTAGGTCTTTACCTATGAAATTGCCGTTTTGTTTGAAAAAAGTTAAAGTATTTTTTTTTTCGAACTTATTTATTTATTTTATTCAAAGTAATCACCCCTGCAATCAATGCATCTTTGCCAACGCTGTGGCAGTTTATGGATGCCCTTCTTGAAAAAATCAGCAGGACGGGAGACAACAAACTCTTCAAAGGCGTTTTGTACTGCCTCTCGGGAATTGAATTTTTTTCCCGCTAAAAAGTTGTCCAAATTTTGGAAAAAGTAATAGTCGGTAGGCGCAAGATCTGGTGAGTATGGCGGATGAGGGAGAGCTTCCAAACCCAACTCATGCAGCTTAGAGGCGGTCTGTTGTGCAGTATGGGGTCGCGCGTTGTCGTGAAGTAGCAGTGGAGACGACCGATTGACCAAAGCTGGTTGCAGACGCGCAAGTTTCGCCATCATTGTGGTCAGTTATTCAATGTACACATCTGCAGTAATGCTCTCGCCGTTTTATAAAAAGCTATGATGAATCACACCAGCACTAGACCACCAAACTGTGACCATCACCTTTCTAGGGGTCATTTTTCGTTTTGCACATTGCTTTGGTACCGAACCAGGATCTAACCAACTTGCTGAGCGCTTTCGATTGTCAAAAAGAATCCATTTTTCGTTGCACGTAACAATTTGGTTCAAAATTCCTTCATTTCTGTGCCTGTTAAGCAGCGCAAGGCAAGTCTCGACGCGTACGTTGCGCTGGCGATCGTTAAGTTCGTGGGGCACCCATCTATCAAGCTTTTTTATCTTGCCAATCTGTCGCAAATGGACCAATATTGTTTTGATGCTAACATCAAAAGCTGCTGCCAGCTCAGCTGTAGATTGAGATTCATCAGCTTCCACAATCGCCTTTAATTCATCATTGTTGACCAAAGTTTCCGGACGACCACGAGGTTCATTTTTCAAGTCAAAATTCCCAGAACGGAACCGAGCAAACCAATAACGGGTTGTACGTTCGTTTGTACAGTTCTCTCCGTAAACGTCGTTGATGTTACGTGTCGTTTGTGCCGCGTTGGTGCCACGACGGAACTCATATTCCATAATTACACGAAATTTCAAAGTATCCATTATGAGGAAAAATGTTGAAATGTAATGATAATACAACGCTAATCAATAAACAAAAGACTTATATTGTAAATAGAATGTCATATTTTTAAAACAAAATTAATTTGAATTTAGAATTCATAGCCAATCAAAACTTTTTTTTGTTTGAAAAAGTCTGTGCTGCAATACGGCAATTTCATAGGTAAAGACCTATTATAATACCTTACCAAAGAGTATATAATCACTTTACTAATACCTTACTACGTACCACAGATACAGATCAAGGATAGGATTGGGAATGTGAAACGGTATTTGTGAAAACCGATAATCAGTTCTTAATAAAACCGTTCATAATCACAAAATACATATCCAAACAAATCCTCGATAGCACCCGGAAGTCCATCCAATATCATTTTTTGTATTACAGGGAATCATGGAATATCTCGTTTTAATTTACGTAAGCTAGTCAAGCTTACGGTTCTAATATAATGCCGTAAAAGGCAATTTAGGTAGGCGGACCACATCATATCCGCACGTATATCAGGGAGCACATGGGCTATTTAGGTAGGCGGACCACATCATATCCGCACGTATATCAGGGAGCACATGGGCTATTTAGGTAGGCGGATCACATCATATCCGCACGTATATCATGGAGCACATGGGCTATTTAGATAGGCGGACCACACCATGTCCACACATTATTTAGGTTATAATGGATTTAACAATCTATACAAATTAGTACTTGCAAATTAATGTCTTTTAGGTAAAGAAATTAGCCTAGGTACTTAACATTTATCCGCTGGTGCAGAATTCCTCCGAAGTCCACAACAATTTAAACAGAACTGAACTATTCTTATTCTACGTCTACCATATTTAAACTTACTGAACAAAATGACTCACATGGTTGCGCACACTAGCAGACTTTCCAATCCCTCAGTGCTGCCAACTTAATAATATTGTCTATGGATTCTATGAATCGCGAAACGTCGCGACAACTTATTTTACTACATATGGCTCAAAAAGTAGGGAAACGTATCCGCGAATAATCGTTTAATATTCTTGATGAATAAATATTTTTTATTGAAAAGGATCAGAAGAGGAATGCCACCACTTTACTAGGAGTATGACTTTGACTATGACTTGACTGACTTGACTTGATGACTTCGACTGTGACTTGACACATATTTACGTGAAATATCATTAAATTGATAAATTATCAATTACTTGACACTGGCTAAATACACAAAAGTGTGGAGTCAATACATACAAAAAAAAAAAACAATTCAACTGGAGTTTTGGCGGGAAAACGACAAAGATGGCATCACCGCATTGTATTATTTTCCAAAACTTGGTATTTTCAGTGTTAGTACATAATATTGGTGGCATTTTATTCGTTAAGTGCTGCATTACATACATATAACTATAAATACATAAATATACATACATGTTTAAAATATATATTTCTAATTAAAATAACAGCCCATATTAAGGAAAAAAATACTCCCAATACGGTTTATGTGCTATGTGTAGTTATACCCTTGCTTGCATTAAGGCACATTTAAGTGAAACCTAGACCTAGTCATGCGCATAAAAATGTAAGCCCTGCTCATGACTACATTTGGTTCATCACCTGCCTACTTAAAAATAATTAATCACCAACTTATCTGTAGCTTTACGAGATAACGTATCTTTTAGTTAATTATATTAACTACAACAAACATAATCTTACGTGGTAGCTACCAATTAGTTTGTGCTGTTATCAATAATTGATACATTATTAATATAGTACCTGTCTACATATATTTCATTATCTTCCGAGATAGTTAGGGTACTTATTCCCTCAGCAGTTGGTCGTGCTCTTTGATTATAGAGTAAATAATGTTTAAAGCAACGTGGTGATAGTATTTATTTGCTTATATGACTTTTAAAATTACAGACAAATTTTTAATTGGAAATTAACTTAGTGGAAGAGGCGCGGGACTTCACTGTAAGTAATCAAGGTGTTTATAAAGTGTTTATAAGTGACTTAATTCTCTAACTACTTAAGTACATAATAAAAAATTCAGCATTATTATAAAAAATATTTTAACTATACCCATCGATAGGTACCTAAGTATGGCTTATTCCTACACTGTGTATACATTGAAGGTTAAATAATTAAAGAAAAGCAATGGTTGGATAATATGTGACATTCAAATGATGCATTTTGGAGATAAGAGGATAGAAGTTGGTGATTCTGTAGGTAGGTATAGACATTTATATTTAATAACGAATACAAAGTATAAAAAAGCGACTTCAGACTTATATAGTTTTCTCATGGATGCCATTGTCAGAACTGGACCAAATTGAAATGGGACCACACGGGAAGCACCAGCTTTCAAATAAAGAACAACCATTAAAATCGGTTCACCCAGTCGAAAGTAACAGTAGTCAAAAAAATACAATCGTATTGAGAACCTCCTCCTTTTTTGATGTCGGTTGAAAATAAGTATTTTTGTTCTAGGTTTAATAACATTCTGATTCTGACATTTTCTACATCATTTAGAAATAGTTAAAAAGAACTCTTGATCAAGTCACCTTTCGAACGCAAAAAGTAAAATCAAAATCGTTTCATCCGTTTGTGAGTCGGATGCCCGAGACAAGCGCACTGACCCACAGATACACATGTTAAACTGAAACCCCCTCCGTTTGTTCGGTTGGTTAAGAATAATGTCACCTTATCTTACTGACTACATATCTCAGTAGGTAGTAACTTGCCTTCTGAACTGTAGGTTGTGGGTTCGATTCCCACCCAGGACAAACATTTGTGTGATGGACTTCCACGTTTGTTCTGTGTGTGGGTGTTATATTGTATTCTATGCATCTATTTACAAACAAAAAGTATGCAAGTATTAAAGTATTAAATGTAAGCTTTGTGAGTTTTGGCGGGAATACGAAAAAGATCGCGTCACTGAATTGTATTATTTTCCATAACTTGTGTTATTTTCAGTTTTAGTGCATAAAATTGGAATTTTATTCGTTAAGTATTAGATCACAGGTATTCAATGAGTGTGGGAAAGTGGTATAATGATGGTGAAACGTTTCTTTTCGTGTTGATTCCAAAACTACATAGAAGCTTCTAATAAAATAGCCACCACTTTACTAGGAGTATGACTGGACTAGACTAGATTATGACTTAATTTGACTGTTAGTTGACACATATATATGATATTAATTAACTTGAGAAATAATCAATTACTTGACACTGGCTCAATTCACAAAAGTGTGGAGCCAAAACGAAAAAAAATAAGATTTGCTTAGTTTGAGGCTAGATGGCGCTGTGTGAAATGTTCACGAATATTTATTTTATTTAACTATCCTGTTCTATTTATGTATGTTTGGTTCAGTCCTAGTCACAGGATGCCGTGCATCAACAGCACCTGCGCTGCGTACGTCCAGGGTTCGGCAGGAGTCGCCTTCACAAGCTTAGTGACCCAACTCCTGGCCACCACCTGCCTGATCTCCGATTCTTATCCCCAGGACTACTCTTACGCACTTACTAGTAAGTTTAATGAAAGTAGAGATATGATGTTTTAGACCACTCGACTGAAGTAAAATTTCTTTAGTTTAGCTCAATCTATCTTCCGGTTTAACTTTGTTTTTGCTTTGTTAAATGTTAATGTCGCCATGTTGACAATTTTAAATTGTTATTTTACTGGATATACCTACACTAAAAGAAAACATAAACATAATAATAAAAAATTGAGTAATTTTTAAATTTGTTATGTTGACAATGGAGATCTACGTTAACCTACGTCACATACGTGGATCCTGGCCTTAACCAGGATTCTGTACCTAACGACCCAGGAACTACGACACAGAATACTATTACTCCGAACTACGAGGACCATGCTCCCACAACACCCAGACAGAACAAATATTTGTGATTAACATCATATGTCACTAATATGAAAGCTGTATAGATAAGGTAATCCTCAACTATACAGCTTTCATATTAGTTCACAATTTTTACCATATGGTAACTAGCACGAACTAGAACGAACTGGCCAGTGCACGAAGTGGCCATTTGTTAGATGGTTTAGATGATTAGGGTTAGATGAGATGGTTAGGGTTAGATGGTTAATAAATAGTTTTGCTGCAGATGGTGACAGGTTTGACTTTATCATCATCGGGGCTGGTACAGCAGGGTCTCTGCTGGCCAACCGACTGACTGAAGTCGAGGACTGGAAGGTGCTGCTTATAGAGGCTGGAGGAGATCCGCCTATGGAAGCAGTTGTAAGTATAAGTTAAGATTTTAAAAATATTGTTAATAGGTCTTTACCTATGAAATTGCCGTTTTGTTTGAAAAAAGTTAAAGTATTTTTTTTTCGAACTTATTTATTTATTTTATTCAAAGTAATCACCCCTGCAATCAATGCATCTTTGCCAACGCTGTGGCAGTTTATGGATGCCCTTCTTGAAAAAATCAGCAGGACGGGAGACAACAAACTCTTCAAAGGCGTTTTGTACTACCTCTCGGGAATTGAATTTTTTTCCCGCTAAAAAGTTGTCCAAATTTTGGAAAAAGTAATAGTCGGTAGGCGCAAGATCTGGTGAGTATGGCGGATGAGGGAGAGCTTCCAAACCCAACTCATGCAGCTTAGAGACGGTCTGTTGTGCAGTATGGGGTCGCGCGTTGTCGTGAAGTAGCAGTGGAGACGACCGATTGACCAAAGCTGGTTGCAGACGTGCGAGTTTCGCCATCATTGTGGTCAGTTCTTCAATGTACACATCTGCAGTAATGCTCTCGCCGTTTTGTAAAAAGCTATGATGAATCACACCAGCACTAGACCACCAAACTGTGACCATCACCTTTCTAGGGGTCATTTTTCGTTTTGCACATTGCTTTGGTACCGAACCAGGATCTAACCAACTTGCTGAGCGCTTTCGATTGTCAAAAATAATCCATTTTTCGTCGCACGTAACAATTCGGTTCAAAATTCCTTCATTTCTGTGCCTGTTAAGCAGCGCAAGGCAAGTCTCGACGCGTACGTTGCGCTGGCGATCGTTAAGTTCGTGGGGCACCCATCTATCAAGCTTTTTTATCTTGCCAATCTGTCGCAAATGGACCAATATTGTTTTGATGCTAACGTCAAAAGCTGCTGCCAGCTCAGCTGTAGATTGAGATTCATCAGCTTCCACAATCGCCTTTTATTCATCATTGTTGACCAAAGTTTCCGGACGACCACGAGGTTCATTTTTCAAGTCAAAATTCCCAGAACGGAACCGAGCAAACCAATAACGGGTTGTACGTTCGTTTGTACAGTTCTCTCCGTAAACGTCGTTGATGTTACGTGTCGTTTGTGCCGCGTTGGTGCCACGACGGAACTCATATTCCATAATTACACGAAATTTCAAAGTATCCATTATGAGGAAAAATGTTGAAATGTAATGAAAATACAACGCTAATCAATAAACAAAAGACTTTTATTGTAAATAGAATGTCATATTTTTAAAACAAAATTAATTTGAATTTAGAATTCATAGCCAATCAAAACTTTTTTTTGTTTGAAAAAGTCTGTACTGCAATACGGCAATTTCATAGGTAAAGACCTATTATATTAAATGGCAACATTTCAGTTTTAAAATCGTCAGTAACTAATATTTTAGTAAACTTTATAGAGTCAAATATTTATGGATTTCCTTATATAGTTGGTATTTTCAAAATGTATCAATAAAATGTATTGATACTTTTCCAGATTCCAAACTTCTCAGGCGTGACCCATGGATCGAAACACGCATTTCAATACTACTCAGAACTAGACGAAACAATTAACCAAGGCAGTAAGACTGAAAGGTCTTTCTGGCCCAGAGGTAGGGTCATTGGAGGGACTGGTTCCATCAATGGCATGCTACACATGAAAGGTAGCGCTGGTGATTATGAACCTTGGCATCTCGCAGACAAAGACGGATGGGACTGGCCCACCATCCAACACTACTTTAAGAAAAGCGAAAAGATTGTTGATCCCTTCATTCTCAACAATCCTGAACTTGTCAAAGATTATGGCACTGAAGGAGAGTTCGTCATCGACCAGTTGAATTTCACTCACCCTGGTATAGCTGAGAAACTTACAGAAGCATACAAAGAAATGGGTCTTCAGTATTTGGACAATTTAAACGGTCCGACGCAAATGGGTGTGGGCAAACTTAGAGGTGGCAACCACAAAGGCAAAAGAGTCAGCACAGCGACAGCTTTCTTGAGTCCAATTAAGGATCGCAAAAATTTACGAGTCTTAAAAAATGCATTTGTAACCAAAATCGAATTCGAAGGAAAAACAGCGAAGTCAGTTCGTGTTGTCCTTCGTTACGGAGATACTGAAAACTACTTCGCAACAAAGGATATTATCGTGAGCGCTGGCACCGTCAACACTCCAGTACTGCTATCTCTATCTGGTATAGGACCGAAAAAGCTTTTAAAAGAAAAGAAACTGGACGTTCTGGTTGATTTACCAGTCGGAGAAAATCTTCAAGATCATGTAAGAATACCTATTCCAGTGACAGTAGATACAGGAGCAGAGCCAAGAGATGAAACGTTTTTCAAAAAAGCATTAGCTGAATATCTGATTGACCAAACTGGACCGTACGCTACAAATTACGATCAAGTCAATATCAACGCTTTTATTTCTGTGTCTGGTAGTAAAACTTTACCCGATATTCAAATAGATCATAATTACTTTTTGCCAAATACGTCGTATCTCTATTCCACTTGTAGAAATATACTTTCATTTAAAAAGTCTATTTGTGACCAGCTTGTTGAATTCAATTCTGATAAAGAACTTATTCTATTTTACGTTTCACTATGTAAACCACATTCCAAAGGAAAAATTCAAATACGTGGTGTAAATGCCATGGAACATCCAATAATTATGCCTAAATATTTTAGTGATAAACGAGATATGGATGTATTTATCAAATCCTTGAAGAAAGTAACAGAAATCACTGATACGCCAACTTTCAAGGCGATCAAAGGTGAAGTTAAGAGGATACAGTACGATAATTGTGATGGATTTGAGTTCAAAAGTGATGATTACTGGGAATGCATGGCAAGGACGGTTACATACAATGTTTATCACCCGGTAGGAACTGCTAAAATGGGAAAAGGGAATGATCCAACTACAGTGGTTGATAGCAAACTTCGAGTTCACGGTGTCAAAGGCCTGAGAGTTGTAGATGCTAGTATAATGCCTACGATTCCTAGTGTTAACACCAACGCTGCAGTTATGATGATTGCAGAAAGAGCTGCTGACTTTTTGAAGGTGGAATATCTTAGTGAAAAAAGTAAAAAAGATGAGCTATAGTTAGAGGATGGAGAATTGTTTTGCAAGAGATATTTATAGTGTAAAGAAAATAATAATTATGATAATAATAATATAAATATTTGACTTTCGTGGAATTTTTATATTAATTTTAGGTAGGATGCAGACACTGGGAACCCTCGTTAAAGTTTTATTATAGGGCTTTAAGTAAATCATCACCTAATTTATTTCAAATTAAGTATTATTTTCAATGTAAATTATGCGTTTGTTGCACAAATAATTTTATGTTGTTTTAGAGTTTTCTATTAAAACTTTTTTGAGTTGGTACAAATTTTTTAAAAATCTTCATCTGTTTTTGGCACACAGTGTGTTTTTTTTATAAAAGCAATAATTCTCTTTGGCAAAAGACAACCAAAATGACAGTGCCGAATCAATATGCTTTATGCTTTGAAAACATATTTATTTACTCTTCAAATATTTGTAACTAAACTTTTATTCGTAGCACCAATTAAACCACCAATTAGAGTATTAGAAAAAGGTATATCACCCTTAGAAAAAGATTCTATCGCAATGCAGTTTTTCTTAGACCTAGAAAATGAAGACAAGTCGAATGACTGTAAGATATTTGCTCGCTCAAATAAATGTTGTTTGATTGATAAAGAAACTACGGATTGTAATTCTATGAAGCTGTGCGGAGATTATGATGATTTACTCAAAGCTAAAGGCCGAAAAACATACCTGTTTTTTTATCTAACAATGTTCCCGCTTAATCAACAAGGTTATTGTGATTTCCAATTAAATTATCATTGCGGTCTTTATAAAAGAAATTATTATTGTGGTTTTAAAAGAAGTAACAAAACAGAAGAAATTAAAATCCTATTTGACACAAGACTAAGTAAGAAAAATAAGCACCCTTTGCTTCATAATTTCAAAAGACAAAAAGTTTCAAAATGTGATACCGTAGATGAAGACCGTCTCAATGGCTGTAGACCAGAGAACTGTGAACTTAAGTACTGCGGCACAAAGCCTTTTTTCAATAAAACAACTCGCAAATGTATTCAGGTAGCTGAATGTATATCAGACCTGAACAAAATGTTGCCAGATATAGTTTATGATCCTATTAGCAACAATTGCAAGGACCTAGATCATGCATTGACATTAACTGACATTTACGCTATCAACTCAGGCTTAGGAGTCATCACAAATCTTAACATAACCGCGATCGCTGAAGACACAAAACTCATGATTATTAAACCAAACTGTTCGACAATATCGCAAAATGTTCTATTTTTGAAAGACATGCTTTCTGGCAAAATGAGTCCTGTCCAAGGTTACACTTTAGATTTTAAACAGTCTTGTAAATACGCTTTAAGTTCAATCCTCTCTCATATTATTGGCATAAGTGCGGTGATACTTTTGTTCGTCTGCTGCGTTAACACAACGATACTTTGCCGCAAAGAGTGGAAGACTGGTGGCTTTAAAAAAAAGGCAAATAATTTAAAATCTAGGATACATTCAAGAGACGTAGGATCGTGTGACGAGAAGATGTCAATAGTAAATAAAGATGTAACAAACAAATTGTTAAAGGAAGTAATAGTATCGGATCTCCCGCTAGAACTGCGCGACAGCGTGGTAGATATTTGTGAACGAATAGGGAAAGAAGTTAGATGGAAGAAGAGATATAGAATGATAGATGTTGGCAGCAAGATAAACCTGAAACCTGTGCTCGACAGTTCCGATACATCTACTACTTCCGACTTAGATACCAGTGAAAAAGAAAGGCTTATGAAATAAATTTTCTATGGCTTACAGAAATTCTTTAGCTACCTTCGGAACGATATGTAGCTCTAGTACTGTCTCCTTGCAGCACTCAGTCAAGTAAACATCCATTTTTTTTTCCTGCAGGTTTTGTTGGTTGGGACGTAGAATCGTTTAGTAACTGTGGTGAATATTTTTAACCGGGATTTATCTGTTTTATCATAACTTTACTTAGAATGCAGCCACTGGAGCTACATAATTAATTTCAAATCTTGCGTATCTGTATTTGCATTCGTAGAAGATGCAAAACACCCGAGTGGTGTGAATATGACTTTGATCAATTATTAATTCAATACCATAAACAAAATGTAATTAGAATTTTAATGGAGTTCTTTTTTGCAGCGAATTATTGCGGACATGATCTAATTTTGATTATAAGTATATCTTGAGAAATATTATCTTAATTTTTGCCTGAACTTTGTTTCTCTAGATTTAGAGCGATAAAAGTGATTCAAAGTTAATTTATTTACAACAAGAACTCAACGAAAAAAAGACCTCTGTTTATCCTTTTCTGTCAACTCGGGCCTGATTAACTTATGTACCCTTTTTAAGGGTAAAGTGCTGACGAGCGGACGAGATTGTACGCTTATAATGTCACAAACGTTTTCCGAAGTGCTTTGGACTTAAATATATCGCAAGGCCGCTGAAGTTAAAGTAAATAACTACATATTATTCTACTTAACATCATATCGATCTTTCTTTAGTATAAAATGTAACAAAAATATGAAACAAACTCCTCTTAAACAAACCGGAAAGTCAATCAATTTGTTTTCTTTCATGTTCCTGTTTATAAATGACGTGACGATGACGAGCTTATCGTTTGGCTGATATTAGGCGCCATGACTGCCCATATCCATTGTAATACTTACTGATCACGCCAATATGTTACCGAATATCTTCGATCAAGAATTATAATAGTGGACTGTATAAAATGTATGGTACGCACAATCAAATAGGGCAAGGAGCAAGAGAAGACGGGACATGCAGCACATACCTCCAAGAGCACAGAGGAAGCTCCAGATCCTCCCGGGAACGGCGACCGCGGCGGGCCCGCCACACACACGAAAAGTCCTGGTATCCAGAGTTCTCAAACACCATCAACAACACAGTATTCAATTGCACTCGCGGAAGCGCGATTATTTGTGGGGAAAATTACAAAAGCACAATGCTTGACTGCGGTACAACAATTTATCGAATCGTCAGCACAATTCGCGCGGATGCGTCTACGGCCATCTTTTTTGGCAAGACATTCAAGACTGTATGCGTTTTCTGCAGTAGCCGCTAGAGGGCTACCCGGCGGTGCGGTAGTGTTTGCATGTTTGGGTGGGAAAATGGGATAAAGGAATGTACCATAATATCAATTTATTTATCGTTAATTTAAGTTAAATAACTTGGCGTTACCACTTACCATTCATCTACATCCTGAGATACCAGTAAGTAATAAGATTTCTACACCGTGAGATCAGTCTAATTTGCCTAGTCATAACTAGCTAAAGTTCCCTTCAAATATTTAAATGAACTCCAATGCTCATAATAAATAATTAACCCGGTGTGCTGGTAACCACTCAGTAGACTTTTGACCTGAAAACGAAAAAGATCGCGTCGCCGCATTGTATTATTTTCTAAAACTTGTATTTTTTTCAGTGTTAGTGCATAAAATTGGTGGCATTTTATTCGTTTAGTGCTGGAGGACAGGCACGAGTGTGGGAAAGTGGTATAATGATGGTGAAACGTTTCTTTTCCGTGCTGTTTCCAAAACTCCATAGAAGCTTCTTGTAAAGTAGCCACCACTTTATTAGGAGTACCTATGACTTGACTAGACTAGACTATAACTTGATGACTTGAACTGTGACTTGACACATAATATATATATATATATATATATATCTAACATTCATTTACTTGAGAAATTATAAATTAAATAAAATGCACAAAAGTGTGGAGCCAAAACAAACCAAAAAAAGAAACCACTCAGTACGCAGGTCAACGGCCAGCGTTCTTTTTACGTGACGGAAAATATAGGTACCTACATATTGCGCCACGGAAAGGGCCAAAGCCGAAAATCAGCGCGCTGCTTCAGCGGCGCATTATGCAGAACTGTGACCTGTTTATAGCCATAACTACCTATCCTTAGTATAATTTATAACCCACATTGTTCAACCTTAGAGTATGTACTGTATAACTGTACCTAAGTTGGCTATAAATAAACTTTTTCTATTCTATATTTCCTAATTTCAACTTTTAGTGGCTTCTCCGGCAATTTCACTACAATAAATCGCCATCAACATCAAAGTTTCTGTGTTACTAGTTATCTAATCACGTGAACTTCCAGCGGAGTCTTGAAGACAAATGAGATTTACGCGAGTGCAGTGTGGGGGGTGCTGGCGCCAGCGGACGGTCGGTTAACAAGATTTCACAGAACTTCCCGCCCGGGTTCCGGCGCGTCGCCCGTAATTAAATATTGGCAGATTCCGGGGCAAGCCACTCACCTGTATCTAATATCAATTAGCGAAAATTCTGTTACATTTTACCTCAAGCTTGTGGTTTCGCCACGAGATTTTAATGAGAATGTTCTAATAATAGTATTATAAAAGACTAGCTTCTGCCCACGGCTTCGTCCGCGTGGCCTATAGGAAACGAAGAAGAAAATTTTTCATCAATAACTCAACCACCCATTTCACCCTCTTAGGGGTGGAATTTCGAAAAACCCTTACTTAGTTGATACTTTCACTTTACAAAAAACACACCCTCCAAATTTCAAGTCCCTAGGACCAGCGGTTTAGGATGTGCGTTGATTATATAAGTCAGTCAGTCAGTCAGGACTTTAAATATAATATGTATAGATTTTGTACCTACACTGTGTTCCTAACGTACCTAAGTATTTATGAATTGTCCAAATAAAACTAAAAGTAGGTACTTAAGTAGACAATACTAAAAAAGTTTTAGTTATTTGAATTATGGTAAAAATAAAATAAAACATGTTTATTGTCTTGCATTTCCAATGGACCTATGTATGATATCTTTGGAAACAACCTTTTTAAATTGAAAAATTCCTTTCTAGTCCTCTATCTTATTGTACAAATAATATGAGAACAATCATTTTCTATTTATTTTTATTGGCAAATTAAAATACTAGAAATCGCATGAAAAATAATTAACGACACATTCTACAATACAAAATACGAACAAACATTATCTAAAAAAAATAACCTATTTAAAAATATGTCATATGACTATATAGAAATATTTTTGTAAAATTATAAAATTGCTTTACATATTACCAAATCCAAAAGTGCTCCTTTATTTTTTATTGGACTACAGTTTTGTCTGTAAATGAAGCAATAAACGATTATTATTGATATTTTTGTGCAATACCAGTTGACTCGCTCCGGCTTCATACGGGTGAGTTAGTAAAGGGCGGTCGAACGGGAAAAAAGTAGCACTTATTTTCTCACGGAGACTGATAAAAAGTTGAGTGTCCACTACAAGCAACACTATTTTAAGCTCGAGTGCATGATGTACTTTGAATCCCTCGCTGCGCTCTGGATCAAACTTACTCTCGCCTTAAAAACAGTTTTTTGCTCCTTTGGTAAACGATAATACGCAGGAAGAAAGGAACACAACTTTTTTACCTTTGAGTTTTGTGATGAATTTAACTTGCATTAACAATAGAGCACTTGCATTTTCTGTCTCCCGCTGGCGATGCTGTTTTTTTGTGAACCAGAATGCTTTCTTCGTCTTTTGCGTACGGTAATTTTTCCTAGAATGAATAAAAAAATAGTGTGCTTTAGACCCCACGACTGAAGTAAAACTTCTTTAGTTTAACTCCATCTATCGGCCTGTATAACTTTGTTATTGCTATGTTTAATGTTAATGTCGCAATCGTGACAGTTGTAAATTGTCATTTTACCAGATATACCAACATAATAATACCATTTTTTAACTTTGTTATATTGGCAATTGAGATCTACATAACCAACAACTTTCAAACTCCGTTCGCCTCACCAGCTTACTCCCCAAGTCAAGCGTGCGTAAAGAAGAATTACTTCAATAATTATAAAATAGACTGAACGAATAAATAACCATTTATCAAACCAAAGCCTTAGAGCTTTAGAAGATCGCCACTATACTCGGCAGGTACCTCGGTGATCGCACAGATTATAATGCAAACCGAGGACCCTGAATATTCCCTTAGCCGCCTCTTGCAGCATCCACAGGAAGACTATTCCCTTAGCCGACAGCATCCACGGGAAGACAGTTATCGAGTTATTAGCTAAACATACTATTCATCAGATTTTACCGACTTGACCATGATTCCCTCGAGTTCGTGCTGACTCCTGATGAAATCCCAGAATTGGTTGCACTTGGTGGCAGTCGCGTCAGTATCTTCCGGCTGAGGAGTGAAGTCTATCGTAATGCACTGGGGGCGCAGAGGCTCCCCACTCGTCCTGTTTAGGTCTATTAAGGGTTCGGGCTTTTCCTGCTGTAAGGAATGACGGATTTTAAAGCCAAAATGAAATAAAAAATTAATTAATATGAGTATCAAAAAGATTTCGACCCTATTAGTGTAACGCCTGTTATTAACCTTTCGAATGAACAAATGTGGACTGTACGTAGGTATCAAGAATCAGCAGTTGTTGAGTTGAGTTGAATTGTTGGTAAGTTGGAAGCTGGAACCTTGATTTACAATACAATACAATACGAAAATACTTTATTGAATATAAAAATCTGCCATGACCCAGAGCAAAGAATGTTAGAAGAACGAGTGTGTTTATTATACAGAATGAATTGATGAGAAAAAGGAAAAAAAGGGACAAAAAGGATTTAACAGATTTTTTTCACAATACCGAAATGAGGCATAAATCTCGAGATTTTGAGTCTAAAAACGGTTTATCTGTCACAGGAATACATTTCGCTTAGCACAAAAACATTATTATATTTATTTTATTATATTATATTTTTATAGTAATTGTATGAATTAGTACTATATTTAGTATTTTAAAATAGAATGAAAACATTTTCAAGCAACTGAAACTTACATAAACCTTTTCTATTACCACCTTATGAGCACTCTACATTAAAATGAAGCCGTTGAAGTAATTTTCTCGAAACTATTAATTTGACAGTTAAACCCTTTTTATTCTAAACCCCTCAATAGGCTATTTGACTACTATATTTTTATGACATACATAAATAATATACCTCAAAAAATAGATAACTGTGAAAACAAAACTTGAATATCTCAAAAAATGACTAAGTTACAGGCATTTTAAAATACAGAAATAGAAAGAGACAACTCAAACACGCAGTGACGTCAGTTACCAGTACTCATAGTAACTCATTACTAAGCTGTGGTAGCTCTACATACAAACTTTTTGGTATGTGACGTCACAAGCCATGCCTTCATAGTAGCTGTGAGGAAGCTCAACACGATCTCTGTTTTGCGAGAAAGGGACAGGCGATGAAACTTTAAAAGCGTACTACTCCGTGATTAATTTACCGATTTTACTTATTTTTACAATGATTACATTCATTTTTAACCTACTTTATGAAAATAATATTTACTTGTTCATTTTTGATAGTAGTCAAATAGCCTATTATGATATGTCATCAAAAATTATGCGTTGTAAATGATGCATATTGATCAGATCAGAAATCATTCATGCATGTACATGCTTTACATTTAAACTCAGAGAAATCTAGAAAATATTGTAGTTAATGTCTAGACAAAATCGAGGGTTAAGAATATAAAGAAGGCCTTTACAAAAACTAGATGACTTAGGTTACCACGGTCGAATGAGAAGGAACCGAGGTGCTGGTGGATAAGGGCATCGCTTCCCAGCACTGGCAGCACAACACTGACAGAATACAGGTCACCCAGTCTGACACCACCTGAGAACATAGTCTGGTCTAAATTGAACTTAATAAATAAGAAAAAGTATTTCCTTTTGGGATTTAAATAGAGCAGCAATCTAATCGTTTAACCAATCCACAGTACATTCTGAGAGTTAAAAGATTGCAGTCATAATTTTAATATAATACAAACGCTCAAACGCCCAACGATCACATGCATAGATCCTGGACCCTAATTAGGATTCCGTGTCGAGGGGTCCCTCGGGAACTGTGAGGTGATCCCATCATACTCAGACACAACAAGTAGGCAAAGGTTTTTTTTTTGTGCACAAATACTTGTCCTGCTTCGGGAATCGATCCCGCCTCCTCTGGGCTATGACCTGACCTGCTCAACCACCACACCACAGAGGCTGTCGATGTTGTCCGACAGTTAATGAGTACAATACCTTGGAGTTGTCCATGTTTCTAGCTAATTATTACCTGGGAGGCTTCTACTCAAGAGAGAACAGATCGGTATTCTTGAAAAGCATACGCATCATTGCGTCATTACTTACCACCAAATGCTATATGCCCTGATTAATCAATTATTGCCCCTGTATAACACGTCAATGTATATGCGTACATTAGATAGATATTAAGAAAATGCTTTATTGTACCAACAACAAATGTAGGTACATAGGCGACCTTTATGCTAGAGAGCATTATCTTCCAGTTAACCTGGGTGTAACGTGGACATTTTTGTGGGGCGGTGCAACACAGCTTAAATATACATTCTACAATTCTTTCTTCTATTCTAGTCTAAATGAACATAAAAAAACATTAACATAAAAAATAGTTCATTGATACGTAAAAAATCCATTACTGACTTCTGTTTCTATTTACATCAATAATCATGCCATTCATTTGTATAATCTTTAAGTCCAAGGGTCGGAAAATGCTCTAAACCAGTGACCTCAATGAAGCTACAAGAGATTACTGCGTTTCACCTGCACTCGTCTCCACAGTCGAACGAACCGCTGGATAGTTGGATGGAAGGCGTAGCAACTGATTGTGAACATTAATATGGCATGATATGTTTGGAAGCTGAATAAATTTAGAAATTAGGCCAGTGCATCTACGCTATATACTCTTTGCGTTTACGAATATGATATTTGCAGACATTTTAAGAATGTTTGGTATGACATGAAGTGACAATATGTCATTGCGACGAACGTACGCTACGTTCTCTTACTACATACGTACATACTCTTTGGCCGTGAATATTTGATACATGTTATTTAGAATGAATTGTGTCCGGCATAAAAACTTGGGGATAGATAGATAGATAGATCAACACTTTATTGTACACCGTAAAAAATAAAACAATATACAAAAATAAAAAAATTAAATAATAAAATAGTACTAGTACAATAGGCGGTCTTATCGCCTAGAGCGATCTCTTCCAGATAAACTTAATGCATGATTTTTTTGGTTAAGTTTCGTCAGTCAAGTCCATTTTTAAAATAATTACTTCCTAAAATGGCCATTTCGCACATTGATCAAAAAGGTAAGAAACAGGAAGAAAATAATACCACGTGCAGCGTGAGCACAGGCTTGACCTTTTTAGTTGTTATAGCATTCTTTACCTTTCTTTACTATTTTCAGCATTTTGCGGAAACGCCAAGCAATTTTATCCAAATAAGCCGGTTTGGCTTGAAAGCCAAATTAAAAAAATGCGCGGGGCTGTGTTTGGAAACAGCCGATAGAAGTGAAAATTAAGTAACTTATTACATAATTATAGCTAATGGAAAGCGTTCGGTGATGATGACACGAGTTTCACGCTTTTTGTTCACCCAAAAAGTGCTCATAGCGTCTAAACAAGTTTTCACTTCAAATTTTTTTTAATGGTTATGAATGACGTGACACGCTAACCGTTTGCCTGATGTTAAGCGGAACTCTATAGTGTAGAGTTTCGCGTGACACTGCACTGCGCACGTCACACAGTGGTCCCATTTTGAAAAAAGGTGGACTTAGGACCGAAAGTCGGAATTTCGGGCTGTTTTTTTTTTATAGAATAGGTCTTAACTATCCTAACAACATCTATTCTATAAAGAAAATCCGTAGGATGCATAGTTTTCGAGAAAAAAAATAATCTTTTTTTTCTTGTATGGAGAAAAACATACTTTATTATTTTTCTCAAGTTGGGTGAAATAGTGACGGCTTTTGTTGATATTTTATAAAAGCCCTAGTGGTATTGTATCCAGAAAAAAATAAAACCAATGCGGTCACCTGCGGCCGCGGGAATAATCAGATGTCAAAAATTGATTAATTTTTTTGCGTATTTTGCAAACATTGTTCATTTCTGGCCAATTATTTATGTATTTTAGGTTAGCGCTCCATACTTTAACTCGAACTATTATATAACATTTCAAAAAAATTAATCAAAATCGAGTTTATTTTTTTATAATTGCTGTTTTATTCATGAAAATGCACGCATACATGGTTAATTCAAAATGCAAATCCTATATTACTCAGTATAATGTACAAAATAAACATGCACGTACCTAAAACGTAAAAAAAAATATTTTATATTTTCGTTTATGCTTACTAAAAGTCACCGGTAATGGTTACCGAGAGGCAGGATATAAACAAACGAGTCACATCTGATACTAGCTGTGACTGGTCGCTTTGTTCCTGACAAATCCTGACAACAGGATAACTCGTATATGCATGCAAGTAACTACCCCCTAAACATAAAAGTGATATAGCTCATCAATAATAATTGGCGTATGTTATACACCAATAATGTTTGTTATTGGTGTGTGTTTTAATCTTATGTAGTTGTGTACGTATGATTTTCTACCAGAAACATAAGATAAATGTATAGCCTTGAAAAGGGCTGTTTTATATGTAGTTTTTTAAAGGATAAAATAAATAAAAAATTATGGCATTGGATCTGGTATATTTTCATTTTCTACTCTTCTTCCACGTATACGCACTCCGAGTCTATTTCGAGCAACTGAATTGCCTCAGGAAGCATCTCTAGATGATTAGGCTTTGAAAATTTTGGTCTAAGCCATGATATGTGGGGGTCTGAACTTATTAAAAGCCCGTGTAGTATGTCCTCGTTTGTTTGGATCCTTCCTGTCTTTCTCGTGTTCTTCTCTCTTACGTTCCGGAAGTCTTTATTACGAGCCTCGGAAGCTTCCTCCGACAAGGACCCTAAAAATAATAAAAAATATGCTATAATTATACGTTGAAGTTGACATTGAAACTATTATTTTAGTGTTTAGAGATTTACAGTTAGTTAACTGCTTTATATTTCATTTGTCTTGATCTATTATTACTTACCAATAGGGAGAACTGAAAAATGACTGCAAATATCTGCTCCGTGCATCAGAAGTTTGTGGACACTAACAGGCATGTAGTACCACGGATAGAGATGCACATACAGTTCTGCTGTTTCTTTGCAATAACGTCTGAAGTTCGCAATATTGACGTTCTTTCCTGAAGATATAACTTGCAGAATGACAGAAAATCGGAGTAACAAATCTTCATCAACTCCAGTGATTCTCGATGATCTTTTATAATCTCGGAAAAAACGTCTTGCAGTGTTTCCATCGTTAGTTGTTCCAAAGCCCTGCAAACAAGAAATTAAGTTAGTAGGTCATACAAAAACAGACGAGTATATAATATAAAGGAAGCAAAGTAAAGGAAAAATTACCTGTTTTACAATATCGATGAGTATTCCAGTCTGTTCCCGAAACTCTTGTTGTGTGGCATTTTTCTTTGCTTGCTTCAATTCCTTGTGATCGCCACGAGCACTCCAGCGCTGGAAGTCCATATTATAAGATATATGAAGTAGACACTCCATACATCTTATCTTCATATGTAACGATGAAATTCCATATTGGTACAAATCCTGTCGAAGCGGTCTCGTGGCCAAAAGCTTCAAGTTATTCATTTCACTTGGTTTCGCCAAGCAAATGGGGCACGTTGCTGATGAAGGTACATCTGCAATAATATTCGCCACTTTCCCATCGATCATAGTCATGTGCAGTTCGTGGGCTATCTCCACATCACCACAATTTGTTGGTACCAATTTTGTAATTTCGCGCTGCATTTCTAAGTGTTCCCTTTTTATGAACTCCGCAGTCTCTGAAGTAAACGTGAATTTCACTGGCCGACAGTAATGTGGTGAGCAAGGATTTGGGTTTTCCCAAATAATCATTTCTCCCCCATCAACTAGTCGGAGTGGGACGATGCTGATCAATACAACAGAGGAATCGTCAAACTCAGGAGCTGAGACTTGTTTGTAATTACTCTGTGACGATGCTCCGTCAAGGCCCCATTTCCATATCAACTTCAGTCCTTCGTTGGTTGAACTTGTGATTGGTCTTAAGTCTAGCAAAATTCTTTCCACTGTGTGGTTAAGAAGTCCTTGCAACCTGAAAAATAAAATAAATTAATAAAAGTAAGCTAATGAAGCTTAAAAATTTTAAAACAACATATTGTATAATTTTATAAATACCTTATGCGAGCTCCCATTTCCGTTACTTCCACGTGTTCTTCAGATGGGTAACATCTCTTTTTAGCGTCAAGTAACTTGTGATAAGACGGAAAGGCAGCTGAACAATTTTCATCCTTCAGAAACATTCTCAAGGATAAGTATTGCCATTTGGATAGGCTAAGGGCTGTGTACAAAGCCAAAGATGTATCCTCTGCTATACTGACTACTTTTTCTTCCTTGAAAAGGAGTTTTGTTACATCTGATACAACTTCGGGAATCTCGCACAGATATTCCACAATCTTCGCTAAAGCATATTTTCCATTTTCTTTTAACTTGGAAATAAAATAATACTGTAGTTCTTCTTCAAAGTTATCGTTAACAAAGACACTGGAACGTCTTTTCTTCTGTTTGTTGCCCAAATCGGCAAAGGGCACTCTAACTTCTTTTACAGTAGAGGTACCTGCTTCCGCAGTGCAGACAGATGGAATAGCAACCGGCAGTAATTCCGGCTCTTCAACTAAGTCATCTGGCATTCTCATTGTAGTAACAAGATCAACAGTATTGCAAGTAGGCCAATTAATATTGGTCTCTAACCACTTGCGGTTGTTTTCCCGATTCATAAATGTCTTCAAGTTTCTGCTTGCATCTTTCCACTTCTTAGTTACAAGATTGGTGAATAGCCGACAAAACTCCTTAATTGTTTGATGGTCATCTTCAGATATTTCACATGGTATTTTGGAAACTATAAATTCACACAATTTATTGTAATCCTTAAGATTTCCACTATCTTTAAGAATCAAGAACATATCAAAATATGTGCCTAAGCCAGCCATTGCAAATTCAAAATAGTAATTTTTAGTACTTCACAGTTAGCGATGAATCAATTTAAATTAACATTGCTCTGTATTTAATACGCCATAACAGATAGGTCATTAGTCACTATGTGCAAGAGCAAGGTAATAGTAAACGACCAATCACAGCCATTTATCAAAAATGACTCATTTGTTTGTATAGATAAAGTCCGCCAATGGGAGCTAAGTAACGTGTAATAAGTAATCAGGAATCTGCACAAACAAATGAGTCATTTTTTCTGGTAGAAAATCATACGTATACAGATGACAGAAAGATTAAAACACACCAATAACAAACATTATTGGTGTATAACATACGCCAATTATTATTGATGTAGCTATATCACTTTTATTTTTACGGGGTAGTTACTTGCATGCATATACGAGTTATCCTGTTGTCAGGATTTGTCAGGAACAAAGCGACCAGCTAGCGACCAGTCACAGCTAGTATCAGATGTGACTCGTTTGTTTATATCCTGCCTCGCATTCAACAACCGCGGTTGTGAAAATGCTGTCGTAAAACCAGTTTTGAAAATACAAAGCAAGAAATCGATTATGCAGATAATGCCCGCCAGTGGTAGCTAAGTAATGTCGGTAACCATTACCGGTGACTTTTAGTAAGCATAAACGAAAATATAAAATATTTTTTTTTACGTTTTAGGTACGTGCATGTTTATTTTGTACATTATACTGAGTAATATAGGATTTGCATTTTGAATTAACCATGTATGCGTGCATTTTCATGAATAAAACAGCAATTATAAAAAAAAAAACTCGATTTTGATTAATTTTTTTGAAATGTTATATAATAGTTCGAGTTAAAGTATGGAGCGCTAACCTAAAATACATAAATAATTGGCCAGAAATGAACAATGTTTGCAAAATACGCAAAAAAATTAATCAATTTTTGACATCTGATTATTCCCGCGGCCGCAGGTGACCGCATTGGTTTTATTTTTTTCTGGATACAATACCACTAGGGCTTTCATAAAATATCAATAAAAGCCGTCACTATTTCACCCAACTTGAGAAAAATAATAAAGTATGTTTTTCTCCATACAAGAAAAAAAAGATTATTTTTTTTCTCGAAAACTATGCATCCTACGGATTTTCTTTATAGAATAGATGTTGTTAGGATAGTTAAGACCTATTCTATAAAAAAAAAACAGCCCGAAATTCCGACTTTCGGTCCTAAGTCCACCTTTTTTCAAAATGGGACCACTGTGCGTCATCCTGAGACATCAGCACAATTTAGTAAGATTACTAGACTATGAGATCAGGTCATAAAGTCTAATTTGCCCAGTAATTTCACTAGCTACAGTGCCCTTCAAACCGGAACACAGAAGTGCTCGTTCTCGGCAGAATAACTGGCAAAGCGGTGGTACTTACCTTTACGAACTTTGCAGGAAAGTCCTACCACCAAGTACCTAAATATTAATATACCAATCACAATACACAATTTTATTTTGTGGTTAGTTTTATTTTAATTTAGCGGTTCTAACATCCAGTGGAATGTTGATCTTCTAGTCGTACATAATCTTCATGTCGAGGGACTCGGCCCGCACGCGCACGTCGAAGTTCCTCATGTCATCGCGGCGGGAGAGCGTGCGGTCCGCGTCGCGCGGCCAGTAGCCGCGTGCGCTGCACGGACACGTCTCACACGGGCAGAAAGCGCAGCCTTGCACCGCATTCCACGCACCTTAAGTAAATAGTTTATTTGGTATATTGCAGCTTCTGTGGTGTGATGGTTTAGTAGGTAGGCGATTCCCGTGGCAGGACAAGTATTTGTGCACAGAAAAATAAAGCGCGTCTGGGTCTTGTGGGACCATGTTCCTCGTAGTTCCTGGGTCCCTAGACACAGGGAATCCTAGTTAGGATCCAGGATCTATGTATGTGATCGTTGGGCGTTATTATCTATTTATTATTTATTGCAAAAATCCCTACCAAAGATATCCACTGATGTTTTTGGGATTTGTCTCTATGAAAGTGTTCTTGTTTGATGATTTAATAAATGACAGTCATTAAATAGTTGTCGAGTTCCTCACCAAGGTGCCTGGCCATCTCAGCGAATGCCAAGTACGGTACGTTGGCCGTGTCGTCGATGGGAGCCGTGCAAAGTCTCACCACGTCGGGCTTTTGGGACGCGCCTCGTTCCTTGACGACCATGCGGCGCGAGCGACCTAATAGTGGACACGGGCTGTTAGGATACACTTTCTGGAAAGGAATAGAGATGGACAAACCTATATTTTTCTAAAAATGTGCTGGTATATAATTTTCTGATAATACCTGCAGTTTTTGAAGTAAAAGTTCTTTAAGCACGCATGACTTGGGCTGGCGAGGCTAACGGAAGTTTAAAATTGTTGGTTAACGTAGATCTCCATTGTCAACATAACACAGTAAAAAAATGGTATTATTATGTAGGTATGTCCGGTAAAGTGACAAGTTACAATTGTTAAGCCAATTTCACAGCCTCTGTGGTGTGGTGGTTGAGCAGGTCAGGTCATAACCCGGCGGCGGGTTCGATTCCCGCGGCAGGACAAATAATAGGTCTTTACCTATGAAATTGCCGTTTTGCAGTACAGACTTTTTCAAACAAAAAAAAGTTTTGATTGGCTATGAATTCTAAATTCAAATTAATTTTGTTTTAAAAATATGACATTCTATTTACAATATACGTCTTTTGTTTATTGATTAGCGTTGTATTTTCATTACATTTCAACATTTTTCCTCATAATGGATACTTTGAAATTTCGTGTAATTATGGAATATGAGTTCCGTCGTGGCACCAACGCGGCACAAACGACACGTAACATCAACGACGTTTACGGAGAGAACTGTACAAACGAACGTACAAACCGTTATTGGTTTGCTCGGTTCCGTTCTGGGAATTTTGACTTGAAAAATGAACCTCGTGGTCGTCCGGAAACTTTGGTCAACAATGATGAATTAAAGGCGATTGTGGAAGCTGATGAATCTCAATCTACAGCTGAGCTGGCAGCAGCTCTTGATGTTAGCATCAAAACAATATTGGTCCATTTGCGACAGATTGGCAAGATAAAAAAGCTTGATAGATGGGTGCCCCACGAACTTAACGATCGCCAGCGCAACGTACGCGTCGAGACTTGCCTTGCGCTGCTTAACAGGCACAGAAATGAAGGAATTTTGAACCGAATTGTTACGTGCGACGAAAAATGGATTCTTTTTGACAATCGAAAGCGCTCAGCAAGTTGGTTAGATCCTGGTTCGGTACCAAAGCAATGTGCAAAACGAAAAATGACCCCTAGAAAGGTGATGGTCACAGTTTGGTGGTCTAGTGCTGGTGTGATTCATCATAGCTTTTTACAAAACGGCGAGAGAATTACTGCAGATATGTACATTGAAGAACTGACCACAATGATGGCGAAACTCGCACGTCTGCAACCAGCTTTGGTCAATCGGTCGTCTCCACTGCTACTTCACGACAACGCGCGACCCCATACTGCACAACAGACCGTCTCTAAGCTGCATGAGTTGGGTTTGAAAGCTCTCCCTCATCCGCCATACTCACCAGATCTTGCGCCTACCGACTATTACTTTTTCCAAAATTTGGACAACTTTTTAGCGGGAAAAAAATTCAATTCCCGAGAGGCAGTACAAAACGTCTTTGAAGAGTTTGTTGTCTCCCGTCCTGCTGATTTTTTCAAGAAGGGCATCCATAAACTGCCACAGCGTTGGTAAAGATGCATTGATTGCAGGGGTGATTACTTTGAATAAAAGAAATAAATAAGTTCGAAAAAAAAAATACTTTAACTTTTTTCAAACAAAACGGCAATTTCATAGGTAAAGACCTAATATTTGTGCCACAAAAAAAAGCGCAAATACTTGTTCTGTGTCTGGGTGTTGTGGGACCATGGTCCTCGTAGTTCCTGGGTCCCTAGACACAGGGAATCCTAGTTAGGGTTCAGGATCTATGTATGTGATCGTTGGGCGTTATTTATTTATTTAAGATGGCGACACTAACATTAAACAAAGCTAAAACAAAGTTATGTCGGTCGATAGATGGAGCTAAACTAAAAAAGTTTTACTTCAGTCGTGTGGTCTAAAGCACACTCGTTTTTTTTGTGGTTTGCAATCGTCAGTGTGTATGCTTTATAACTAGTCGAAAGTTGATGTTTGGCATAAATTAATTTACAATTAAAAGCTGCATTGGCATCCGTTCATCTGACATTCCTTGAATTAGTCACTAAAAACTACGTACTAGTACGTCACTTCCCATCGGGTGAGAGCGTGGTCAAATGCTAGACAAGTTTGAAGTAAAAAAAAAAAAAAAAATTAGTACAATAAAATTGTACCGTTGGTAACCGTCTGAAGCATTCAGCCAGGGGCTTCCTCTCCAGCAAAAGCTCCGCTGAAGAGTTCAATATCATCCCGTGCCAATCTCTTCGACGACTCTTGCAGATGGGGCGACATCTACAACATAGGGAGAATCTTGACTGATTAAAATGAAAATGTTTAAATTGTCTAACCTTAAAACTCATGACTTGCTCATATTTGAAATACTAGTTTAAAATCGAGTACCCAAATGTTCCTTCCAAATATTAAAATTAGCCGGTAAATGGTGCCACAGCAAACTACCCAGCTTTTTGGGGAAAATGCATAAGTAACCAAAAACCTCCGACGAAAGAAAATTCATGAAATTGTAGAGCCTAGAGGTATTTTTCAACGAATTTTAACGAAATTTGGTAATTTTGGTTATGTAATATTTTGGTTTATTACACCAAATTTCGACAAGATTATTTGAAAAGTACGACCCGTACGCGGGACCGTACAATCGTACATCCGGACAGCTGAAAGCAAATTGGGCGAGTTGAAGCAGACTTTCGCTCACTTTGTACGCTCACGCGGTCAATTATAACTTACTGGCAAAGCCCTTCAGTTTCCTTCGGGTCTCTTTTAGTTTTGGGAAGTTTAATCAGACCATTTTTTCTGCATTGCATTTTCAGTTTCCTATTGTATTAGCTTCATTGTCGGATCAAAGATATTTGAAAATAAAATCTATGCAATAAACATTGGAAAATTGAGAGAAAGATTAATCTAAGATTAAACTGTGTTTTTGTTGTGATCACCACAGACCAAGTATGGGATACTTTGCAAGCAAGAAGGTTGAGACAATTTTTGTGTCAATTTTTCATACATTTCTGTTACGAAGACAGATTTAAGAAAAAACATTTAACTATTATAGTTCTCGTTAAACACTTGGTAAAGTGTATAAACTCTTTGGTGGGTAATTGTACAACCCGCTTACCGACACTTCTCCCCACTCTAGTGCTTCCGATATAATTTCGAATAGTGACTACACTCACTCGGGACTCCTTACCTCGTTTACTATGCCCCTTTCTATGAAGAGACGCGGCATTCACTAAAGACAGTGGTTTCCTCTGAGGGTCGTATTCCTTTGAGCCGAATGAACGGTTCTTCATGAAACTGACTTTAACTTTGACTTTAAAATCGTGCATAATCTTTATTAAAATGAGACAAGGCACGAGTGAAACTCGTCTCTTGAAGGTTTCGATACTGTCTTTTTGATTATAGCCATTCATACCCGATAACTATATCCAAATAGTTATCCATATATATATTGTTACCAAATAGTTTAGTCGAGTAACTATATATCCAAATATATATTTTAAGTAATTTTTTTCTACTGGAAGAGAAGAAGAAGAGGCTAGAATAAAGCCTCAGAGCTGGCGTTTACTTCGCTCAGAAGAAAGTCTTCTTACAATTTTTTTTTGGCGGGAAAACGAAAAAGATCGCGTCGCCGCATTGTATTATTTTCCAAAACTTGTGTTATTTTCAGTGTTAGTGCATAAAATTGGTGGCATTTTATTAGTTAAGTGCTGGATTACAGGCATGAGTGTGGGTCTGTCTGTCTGGTGGGGTGGTCTTTACTAGGAATATGACTTTGACTAGACTATGACTTGACTATGACTTGACTGTGACTTGACTGTGACTTGACTGTGACTTGACTGTGACTTGACTGTGACTTGACTGTGACTTGACTGTGACTTGACTGTGACTTGACTGTGACTTGACTGTGACTTGACTGTGACTTGACTGTGACTTGACTGTGACTTGACTGTGACTTGACTGTGACTTGACTGTGACTTGACTGTGACTTGACTATGACTTGACTTGAGACTTCGACTTCTTCTTATTCAGCGAGGTAATGCTGCCAGTATTCTGGAACCTTACCACGCGGTGGTGAATTGAATGCCGTATTTATATTGTAAATAATGTTGTTAGTTGTAACTTTTTATTTATTGTATTTTTTTAAATGTAATTATATTTACATAGAGTTTAATAAAGAAATAGGCATGTAAACTTAGGCCCTATATGCATAAATACATGATAAATACCTTGAAAACGTAACCTTTTTGTAATTACGTATAATATAAACCTGTATCTGTGGTCATTTAAAATTAATGTCAACAAAGAGCATATAACCACTACGTTTTAAATGTCAATTCAGGACATCCTCTACTTGGTAATGTCAATTCAGGACATCCTCTACTTGGTCTGTGCTTGGTCTGTGATTCAGGACATCAACGACTTTTGGACAACTTGGTATTTGTGAGACTCATTGAATCAAATATAATTGGTTGCTTGTTCTTTATGTGCTATAATCATTGAAAATGTAATAATGCTCTCTAGGTAAAGTAAAATCATGGAAGGTCACAATGTATCTCTGAGTGAAAACGGAGAACTCAGGGGAGGGGAGAGTGGGGTACTCAGCAGTAACTTCCCCGATGTCTCATCCATGGCCCCTCACGGATATGAACACAGAGAAACTGAAACCGATCCAGAGGGAGGCGAATACGATGATTTTATAGGAAAGTATCTTAACGCCTGCCAATGTTTAATAAAATTATACTTCTTATAGCAACAGATAGGCCAGTCAGTTACACGCTTAAATTCTAAAGTATTTATGCAAATCATTTGATTACGAGCTTCTGCCCACAGCTTCGCCCGCGGCGTGGCCTATGGGACAATAATTCAACCACCCATTTCACCCTCTTAAAAGTGGAATATCGAAAATTCCTTTCTTAGCGGATGCCTAAGTCATAACATCTACCTGCTTGGCAAATTTCAGCCCGATCCGTCCAGTGGTTTGGGCTGTGCGTTGATAGATCACTATGTCAGTCAGTCACCCTTGAGTTTTATGTATATAGATTTATCTGTCAGTAACTCCATAATCTTCTGATCCCCCGTGTCTCAAAAAATAAGCTATGAATGTTGCAAGTACTGAGTGGTTCTGCATTTGGATTCCTTGCTCTTCCGTGCACATGCTAGTGACCAGCAATTTAAGGATTGATATACTTTGAAGAAAAATACTTTACGCAAGCTTGACTTAGGGAGTGAGCTAATGAATGCGAGGCGAACGGAAGTTGAAGTTTGTACAGATCTCCGTTGTCAACATAACAATGTTAAAGATTTGCATTATTATGTTAGTATGTTCGATAAAATGACAATGTACAATTGTAAAGTGGGCTACATTTACTTCAGTCGTTCGGTTTAAAGCATACTCGTTTTTTTTGTATTCATAACTTGTCACTATATTGGTTAGAAACTGAAATTTTTCACACCTTTCAAAGTATCTAATTCATTAAAATAAAATAAATATTGATGATCACACAGCGCCATCTAGTCCCAAACTAAGCAAAGCTTGTACAATGAAATCAGGTAACATTGAATAGATTATTATTATACAATAATCGGTATCTAACTATTCTTTGAAATTGCAGAAAAAATAGACAAAGCGTCTGAAAAATGTTCTTACGAACATAAAGAGCTGACCACAGATTGCTACAGCGAAATTCTAGATTTTGAATGCGGAGAACCAATGCTGTCTCAGCACGTCACCATCGACTTCAATCCGTGGGAAGGTTACGACGACAATGAATTCGTGTTGACCAAGTGCATGGACTTCTGGAAGCTAGTGGAGTCAACTCCTCTGATTCAACATCTCCAAGTTCAACCCGATGTTATGGTGGTATTAATTTATATTTTGACAGCATCTGTGGTGTGGTGCTTGAGCAGGTCGGTTCATAACCTGGAGGCAGCGGGTTTGATTCCCGCAACAGGACCAAAATTCGTACACAAAATAAAGCGTTAATACTTGTGCTGTGTCTGGGTGTTATAGCCCTTGTCGATCCTGGATCCCTAGACACAGGAAATCCTAGTTATGGCCAGGACCTATGTATGTGATAGGAACATCCACAAGTATTGGGTTTCGATGTTCCAGACCCAGTGCACCTTTTTACTTTAACCGTTTCTCTTGTTCTTTGTACGTTACTAGAAAATATTTAATTACAGGATTGTGAAAACGCGAGTACATCTGATCGCCCCGAAAACTCTGAATCGCAAGAAGAATTTCAGCTTCCTCAACTAGATGCAATTGATATCATTGAACGAAAAGGTTTTGTCGCATGTTGAATTTTAAGGCCCATTAGAATTACTTTGTTAAAGTTACAAGATATACACGCCTATTTCACATACGTAAACACCTCATACGTAAATTTATTTATAAATCTCTCAAACAGAAATGTCCATCACACAAATGTTTGTCCTGGGTGGGTCGAACCTACAACCTGCAGTTCAGAAGGTAGGGCTACTCCCAACTGAGCTATCGGGCCAGTGGAAGTATTGCGTTTGAATTCCAGGCCATATTGTGAATGACGTATTCGTTAACAAGTTCAAAACGCGCTACTGTGAAGAAGGAAGTGGTGACTTCATTTCAAACTTGCCAAAGGCAGAACACTCTGCGAAGCTGATGAGCTTCTCGGAATCACCAGAAGGGAGTACCAAGAATCGACAAAGCGATGAAGGTACAACCATCATATTAATTGTGCCGTATACGATTTATACGATTATGCTGATACATAAGTCGCGTTTTTTTTTTTTGTTTGTTTTTGGCTCCATACTTTGGTGTATTTAGCCAGTGTCAAGTAATTCATAATATCTCAAGTTAATTAATATCATATAATGGGTCAAGTCACAGTCCAAGTCATCAAGTTAAATCATAGTCTAGTCTAGTCTAGTCAAGTCATATTCCTAGTAAAGTGGTGGCAACTTTACCAGAAGCTCCTATGGAGTTTTGGAAACAAAACGAAAAGAAACGTTTAGAAAGAAAGAAGAAAGAAAGAAAATTTTTATTCATGGCAAAAAAGATAGAAAATCCATTACAAAATTCAAGAACATCGTGATTTGTTGCCACAAATCGGACCCAACTTATAAATTATTAATTTTTAATTAATATTTATTAATAATTATACACCTATTAAAGTTATTAACTTAAACCCAACCGAACACGTTTCACCATCATTATACCACTTTCCCACACTCATGCCTGTAATTCAGCACTTAACAAATAAAATGCCACCAATTTTATGCACTAACACGGAAAATAACACAAGTTTTGGAAAATAATACAATGCGGCGACTCGATCTTTTTTAACTCCTTAGTCGCGTTTCCATTATGCAAGTATTGCAAGTATGACGTCATAGTTGCGTACAAGTTGCTTGCATTAAAAACAAAGATGTTCAACGACTGAGTACCACAGCATGGGTGGCAGACGTGCTGCCGTGCTGCTGTGGCCAGTGCAGGCGAGTTATTTGTGAGATAATAAATATATTACAAATTGAATAAAAAAAGATGCTGTACAACTTCAAACTACCTAAATGTATGCAAGTTTGTTTAAGTTGCATGCAATTTGCTACTAACAATTTGCATACAAGTATATTGCCAAATGGAATCGTGTCTTTAGCACAATAGTACCATGAATAATATAAATACGTAGGTATTCAACAGTTGTTGCCTTTACAACCCTTAGCAGAGGTGTCGGAGCACGTCGGGGCGGATTACCGGAATGGTCTATGCCCTAGAAATAATTCCTGTTTTACTGAATTACCTTTCTAGATAGTCAAAATCTATTTAAGTGCAATCTTATGTAGTAATAGAAGTAATCTATTACGTAGTACTTACACAAGTAACAAACGCAAAGCGTAAAAAGCATACTTCAGACTTATATTGTTTTCTCATGGATGCGATTGGCGGAACTGGGACCAGATGAAATGGGACCACGCGGGAGGCACCAGCCTACAAATGAAAAAAAAAACATAAAATCGGTTCACCCACTTGAATGAGATGCGACAATGTAGTCGAATTGAGAACCCACTTATTTTTTGAAGTCGGTTAAAAATACAAATCACAAAATATGTACAAAATATAATCTTTACCCGATTTCAAACAAAATAATACTTTTTTTATATTACCAAATGACATGACGAGCTATTCACTCGCTTGATGTTAAGTGACACGACTGCCCATATCAGTTGCAGTGACACTTGAAACTCTAAAGAATAGTTTCGCGTGACACTGCACTGCGCACGCCATTTTGAGACATCAGCACAGTCTAGCAATAAGATTACTAGACTGTGAGATTAGGTCATAGTCTCATTTGCCCAGTAATTAAACTAGCTACAGTGCCTTTCAAACCGGAACACAGTAGTGCTTGCACACTAATGCTTGGCGGTAGAATAACTGGCAAAGCGGTGGCAAAGCCTACCTAGACGAACTTTTCAGAAAAGCCTTACCACCTAGTATATATACACATAACTGCTGAAAAAGAGAGTTTACAACGTATTTGTATGAATCTTCTCTTCACTTAAGTTCTACGTAGCTCGTAAACTGTCTAACGTTCAAACTAAAATCACTGTTGCTCAATTTTTTACCTTATTCTTAAAATAAGAGAGCAAAAGTTCGTCTAGCAATGTTTTGAATGCATTCAGAGAGGCATTTCACAGAACATGGGGTAATGGGGTCTAAAATATTCACGGCTCATTTTGTGCCTCGACAGCCTGCGGCTGAATATATCACGTGACGGAATTTTAACCTTATGGACGACAAATTGTCTTTCACTTTTTTGAAACATTCAAGTAAATATCAAACGCTATTAGTATCTAATTATATCAGAGTTTGGAGAGAAAGTTGTGGTTTAATATCCCAATCATTGATCAAAGAGAATGTCCACAAAAATAGGACCAATTTAATATTTAATTTAAACTATTACCCCATACTGACATTGATCTTTTATAAATACATACAATCATCTATACATATAAAATTCAAAGTCCTGACTGACTTATATATTAACGCACAGCCTAAACCGCTGTTCCTAGAGACTTGAAATTTGGAGAGTATGTTCCTTGTAAAATGTCTGAGGTCCGTATTACAGAACGATGCTCAGTCATCGATCGCTGCTCAAACAGAGATTTCATTCACTAATTGATCACTTTATGAATGAAATCTCTGCTTGAGCACTGATCGATGACTGAGCATAATTCTGTAATACGGACCTATGAAAGGGTTTTCGAAATTCCATCCCTAAGAAAGTACAATGGGTGGTTAATATATTTATGAAAAATTTCCTTCTTCGTTTCCGAACAAACTGACGGGCAAAATTTAGTACTAGTATAAGAGTAGTAGTTGGTAGTGAGTAGTTTACTAGGTGGTAGGACTTTTCTGCAAAGTTCGTAGTCTGAACATTTCTGTAAAGACCACCGCTTTGCCAGTTATTGTGCCGCCAAGCAGTAGTGTGCAAGCACTACTGCTTGGTTTGAAGGTGCACAGTTTAAAGGGCACTGTAGCTAGTGAAATTACTGGGCAATCGAGACTTTGTGATCTGATCTCACAGTGGAGTAATCTTATTACCAGCTGTGCTGATGCCTCAGGATGTCGTGCGAAACTATATATTTTGGAGATCCGAGTGAACAACTAGCTCGTCACATCATTTACTAACATAAAAAAGAGACATTAATTGTAACTTTATGCGCTTTACTAGTAAATTTCAAGTCGACCGAACCCGTCTGGAATCGATTTGAACAATTAGCAACTCATGCCCTACGATGCTCGGTAATTATCTGCGAACCCGCCCCTTGGGAATTGGGGCATAGTTCGCGAATCTCTCACAAACTTGAACGAATTGTCTGTGCATTTAACTTTATGGTGGAACGTGAATTGCCGTTCTATTTGACAATGAAGATGAGTGACTGCGCCGTATAGGTACATATTTATAATAATATGAGCACCATTGTTCGATTCGAACATTACTGGTGTTTTTTGTATTCTGATGATAAGAACCTTTCTTTTAATTGCAGTGAGATCATTAGAATCAGAGATTTTTTACAATATGTTATTTGAGTGTGTGTATAGTTGGTATACGTGGTATTAGTTGAATCATCATCATCATCATCATCATCACCCATAAAACATATTCTACTAAATATTAGGCAACCTTGTTAGAACGTGACTTTAGATTTTTCTACTCCACAATCTAGCGTCAACGACAAGTGCAACTTAAGAAACTAATATTTAAGCTATGTTCATGTAAAATGGTAAATATGAATGTATAAAGAAAGAAAAAATAAAAGAATGGTTGCCTTCAGTCAACGACTTCCATGGCTGCGTCTTTTGGTTCGTGGTCGCCATGCCACTCATCGAGAAACTTTCTTTCCCATTTGACCAAAGTCGCTTGCCCATTGCCATTTGGACTTGCCCATTTTGATAGTTATGTCGTTTACATTAGTTCTTTTATTGAATGAAAGGCGCTTTAACAAAACTAAATGCTTAATGCAAACATATGCTTGTTACGTGTATATTTCTTGGCGTTTTAGTTAGATAATGAACCAAGTTCTAAATGGTACAGGTCCTATGTCAAAGTCAGGATTCGTTACGAAGAAGAGACAAGTGCTGCGTGAACAACGGGAGGAAGTTGGCAAGCTCTGCAGGGACCTTGAGGAGTGGGACATAAGCCACCCTAAGTATGTTAACATTTGTAAACAAGAAGAATTTTCACTAAAGCGAAAATATAACGTAAATACAAATTTAAGGGTTAAGAATAAAAAGGGTTTAACTGTCAAATTGATAGTTTCGAGAAAATTGACTTTAAACTTCAACGGCGTTATTTTAATGTAGAGTGCTTATAAGGTAATATACTTTTCTATTATGTTTATGTATGTTTCAGTTGCTTGAAAATGTTTTAATTCTATTTTAAAATACTAAATATAGTACTAATTCATACAGTTACTGTAAAAATATAATATAATAATGTATTTATGCTAAGCGAACTGTATTCCTGTGACAGACAAACCGTTTTAGACTCAAAATCTCGAGATTTAAGCCTCGTTTTGGTATTTTGAGAATGTATTGTTGTACATAATTTCACGCTGAATCCAACGAATAAAATAATAAGTCATTTTGTGAATAAAATCAGTTAAACCCTTATAGCCTTATTAATAAACTCGAACTAGCTTTAGACTAGTTACACCATCTTTTGTCTCCTTCGGTCCAGCTAAATATTCCAGTAGCAAAAAAAAGACAAAAGCTGAAGTAACTAATGCGAGACTAATACCCGTTTATTAATAAGGCTGCTTTTGTTCTCACCCCTTCAATTATGCTGGTACCTATTCATGGCAAGGAATATCGGAGCAATGGCTGGTGTGTTTCCATGAAACGTTCTAATATGTTTCATCATCATCATCATCATCAAGCTCTAATTTCACACTTGATTTTGCAGTTCTCTCCAGTATCTTATCACTGTATACGTCTGTTTCCCACTATTATTAAAATAAAACTTCTTTACGTACGCTTGACTTGGGGAGTATATAAGCTGGTGTATGCGTGGCGAGGCGAACTGAAGTTGAATGTTCTTGTTTAACGTAGATCTCCATTGTCAACATAGAGTTAAAAATTTGTATTATTATGTTGGCATGTCTGGTAAAATGACAATTTAGAATTTGTCAAGATGGCATTATTTGTTAAGATGGATGTGGTCTAAAGCTTGTTTTTTTTTATGCCATCGGTCCTTCGCGTCATCATGTGATTTCTAATTATATTTCGATCTGAATAAATCTCCCGTCGTCTTACCGTGGTTAGAGAGTCTGTATTGAGAAGTCCAAATGTGTCCCCCAGGGAATGCCAAGTGGACGGAGACGTTTAATCTTGTTTATTTTACTTATAAAAGTATCACGAACCTACTGTAAAAAGAAACTGGCGTATCATGAATCTACCCAAACTAGAATCTGTCCAATTACACAACAAACAAAAGACTTATTAGCTTCCGTATCTGTTAGCCCATTTTGTGTTAAAATACAGCAACTAGGTTCGGTAAAGTGTTAATTAATTTTTTCCTTCAGACAAAAGTTTTACTTCTTTAATAAAATTACAGGTTACATTACAGTCTCTGATAGACGTTTGTCTTTTGACAGCCTCTGTGGCGTGGTGATTAGATTAAGTAGGTCGGCTCATAGCACGGAGGCGGCGGATTCGATTCCCGCGCCAGGACAAGTATGTGCACAGAAAAAAAAAGAAACGCTAATACTTGTTCCGCGTCTGGGTGTTGTGGGATCATAGTCCTCGTAGTTCCTGGGTCCCACACACATGGGATCCTCGAGAGTTCAGAGAGTTAAGAGTTCAGGATCTATGTATGTGATCGTTGGGCGTTATTATTATTTATAAAATTAATTTTCCAGATCGATGGAGCCGCCAGGTCATGAGCCCATGTTATCTCACGCTGTGATGCAAAAATAGTCTGCACTTAGCATATCTACGAGTACCTACTTCCTTAAGAATTTATTGTTCGTTAGAGCATGGAAGGCGTAATTATGATAATTTGACAATTAATTTATTACGGAGTACATATTATTGTTGCTTGGCATTTTTAAGAACTACTGAATTATGCATTGTATTATAATATTATTTTCATGTTTTTTTTATGTTTTGGCTCCACACTTTTGTGTATTTAGCCAGTGTCAAGTAATTAATAATTTATCAAGTTAATGATATTTCACGCAAATATGTGCAAAGTCACTGTCGAAGTCATCAAGTCAAGTCAAGTCAAGTAAAGTGGTGGCAACTTTACTTGAAGCTTCTATGGAGTTTTGGAAAGAACACGAAAAGAAAACGTTCCACCATCATTACACCATTTTCCCACACTCACGCCTGTAATCCAACACTTAACGAATAGAATGCCACCAATTTTATGCATTAACACTGAAAATAACACAAGTTTTGGAAAATAATACAATGCGGTGACGCAATCTTTTTCGCATTCCCGCCAAAACCCCTATTTTCATGTCAAGTGCATATTTATATTAATTAAAAAAAATTGTATTTACGGATATTGTTTTAAGTTTTTTCGTTATTTTATTATGGTGTAGGTAGATAAACCTATGAAATTTCTGTGTTTTTTTCATATATAAGTTAACGTATTTTTTTTCCCATATTTTTTGTATCTATTAATCAAAGTAATGCCACGCAATCGATGCATCTTTGCCAACGCAGTAGGAGTTTGTTGGCAATTTTATAGGATACTATTAAATGCGCAATAATTTACATCGCTTTATACTTTATTTTATGAATACTTGATTGGATTGACAATTAAATAAAATAGTATTTTCATTGAAAATTTGTAATGTTCTTCTTGTGCGCCTAGCAGATTTTTCTTAAGCAAATTCAGTCGTTATGATTTGATATCTACAAAAATATTGCAATGCGCGAGCGTGGTAGAGGATCCATGTAACATGACACTGCAGCACTTCACGTCATCCTTTCACATCAGTACCTACAGTGTAGTAAAAAAAAACTTGTTAAAGTCCATCTAACGGCCGGTATTACTTTGTATTTGTTCTGTTTAATGTTAATGTCGCCATCTTGGAAATTGTTAATTGTCATTTTACCGGACATACCAATATAATAATACAATATTTTTACTTTGTTATGTTGACGATGGAGATCTACGTGAACCAACAACTTTCAACTTCCGTTCGCCTCTTTATGCATTCACCATCTTACTTCCCAAGTTAAGGGTTGTCACACTTTGACAACTTCAGTAAGGTAACAGGAAAATAAATACGTTACAAACATAAAGCGTACTAAATTTAATAGTTATAATTGGAGTAAATAACAGAGCGCGGGTCGGTTCACACACTAAGATAGGTTCCAGAGCCACATGTAAAAATCCACTATCCTGGCCAGCGAATCGCAGCGAAGCACTGGATGAGGCAGGGGCACGTCGCCTCAACTATTTCGTTCTTCTCCTTATTCCTCTTCCTCTCTTTCGCCAAATCCCGTCTGACCTGTCTCCTCTCCCGAAGCAAGCTTATGTTGCCCGCTGCAGCTAAGTAGTGGGGTAGTAGAAAAACCCCAAGTTGGGGTTGCACAACACTTGATTAAAATTTCGAGATCAAGTATTAATAATGTATATAGATACAATAACTCATCAATTTCGAATTAGCCAAAGGATATATCACGACACAGCATTCACGCTTGGCCGGCATTTGCAGACTGGCCGCTCGCGAGCCGGTTCTTGTACTCCGGGCCGCTGTCCGCGATTAGGGTTCCCTCGACTAAATTCGCAGATGTTACAGGGTAAAGAAGAAGAAAGAAGGTTTACTTCAATAATATGATTACAACATAGTCCTTATTCCTGTGGATTACAGTTTAGTAATCCAGTAATCTAATAATCTGATAAGACTGTATGATAGGTAGACAAACACTGTTTTAAGGTATATGGTACTTACTTGTTTTAGTCCAAATCCGACGTCGACGAGTACGTGGGCGCGCGCCGGCGCCCCGCCACGCCACACAACCTTCTTAAATACTCTCCATTGTCACGCGCCATACGTTGGATTAATTTAATATCTGAGGGAGTGGACACTTGCAACTGCAGCCTGTCGAACTTCATAGAAGTAGCTCTAAGATATATAGAAATTAATAGTATATCTGAACAATAAATACATATCGTAATAATAATATTTATTATAAGTTGTAACATCGCGATGGATATTTGTCTGTAATGATGCTACAATTCTATTTATGAATAAATAAATAAAAAAAGAACAAAAAAGATGATGTTAATTGCTAACATGTCGATTTGATAATTTATATTTCTTCATAAACAACTCTTGACTTAAAAGATATTCACGATTGAACAGTTCCTGGACTGTACTTGACGTCTCTGATTCCTCAGATACTTACGAGAGGTCTCCATCAACATTCCTAATTTTGGCCCTAGGAATTCTAAACGGTTAATATTTTACATTTTGACCCAAAAAGGGTCGAATTTTCTAAAGTTCTCATGCAGGATCTTAAATTAGTTTGTAAGTAGATATACTAAGTATAGGTTGGTTATGTCATGTGAAAGTCTTATTTTGTTAGTCGAAATGCCACAGTAAAATGAAGGCTCAAGAAAGCCTTGAAGAGAAAACGAAAAGGTATTATATGGTTTTAAAATTTGGAACCATTTGCCAACGCTCACGATCACTTAATGGACAATAATCCACTCTTATTACACGTCAAAATTCTAAAATACACGGCTTACACGGCCGTAGCTAAGGGGGGGGGGGGGAGGCAATGCTCTACCTTGAAATCACAAAGCCCTATCTTAAAAATACTAAGAACTAAGATATATCAATATGATTAAATTGTTTCTTCATAGTTTGAGATAAAAAAAATCTTAGATCCATGCTCACGTTCTGTCACAGAAATTATTTGTCTACGAACTAACTATTGATTGATTTAGGAGCCCGTGCTTCAAGGGCAGATCAATTATAATATTTTTTTTTACTTCCGCCCTACCTGTGACCAATGCTGCCCTACCTCGAATTTGAGTCCTTATGAAAAAAAAAAATCAAAATTCACAATCACTATTTTCGGATTCTTTTCAACGAAGATGCGAAACTAGGTGATAGGCCTTTTCTGCAAAGTTCGTCTAGGTAGGTACCACCGCTTTGCCAGTTATTCTGCCGCCAAGCAGTAGTGTGCAAGCATGCAAGCACTGCTGTGTTCCGGTTTGAAAGGCACTGTAGCTAGTGAAATTACTGGGCAATCGAGACTTTATCATCTTATCTCACAGTCGAGCAATATTATTAACAGACTGTGCTGATGTCTCAGGATGATGTGCGCAGTGTGTCACGCGAAACTTTATATTTTGGAGTTCCGAGTGACACTGTTCTGTTATGGGCAGCCGTGTCGCTTAACATCAGGTGAACGACTAGCTCGTCACATCATTCACTAACATTAAAAAAAGTAAACTTTTGCTTACTCTTACATTTTTTATCTCTGTACAAAATGATTCTGTTACAAGAGTGTTATAATCCTGCCAACAATCTCTCCGGCAGTAACTGTTCCGACCGGAAGTTGTACGAGTATCCGGATTTATATCGTCGGGTTCATATCGAAACACATATCTTACTTTGTATCTGTATCTATATGAAGGAATTTGAATCTGTTCCTATGTCTGTTGATTGTATATTATCATCAAAGGCCGAGCACATTAATGTGGACTATTTAGCAAATACAAATACAAATACAGATAATAATAATAATAACAATAACGCCCAACGATCACGTACATACATCCTGGAACCTAACTAGGATTCCCTATGTGTCTAGGGACCCAGGAATTACGAGGACCATGGTCCCACAACACTCAGACTCAGAACAATTATTTGCGCTTTATTTTTTCTGTCTACAAATACTTGTCCTGCCGCGGGAATCGAACCCGCCGCCTTCGGGTTATAAGCAGCTACAACCACAAAGGTAAGCCTGTATTTATCATAGAAGTAAGTAGGATGATACTACTCTGTTAATGCAAATTAACATAGTTGTTTTTATTTTATTTTACAAAAAACATAATATTATTTAATAAACATAAAACAATAAAAAGGGAACTTAATCAAACAAACCACTACCAGTAGGCAACGTGCCCATTATGCTGGCAGCATTGCCACGTTGAATGGCAATGCTCAATCTTTGGCCGAAGTAGAGGCCAGCATTTTGGTCACGCGTGGCTTCAACCAGACGTTTTGAAAGGTCTTTAAAAATTTGGTGAGTACTCGGTCCCCAAGGCCCTAGTGTCTCAACTGCAAAAGGCGCAAATATAAAACCGCTATCAAGATTACTATATTTGCGCCTTTTTAGCTGCTCAGCAGAATTCGCCGCCGCGCCAGCCTTAACTTGTGTTCCAGGAAGATGTGACGGCGCAAGGGTGTCAACACATGTAGCGTCCCACACCAAAGGCCGCCCCAACTTCCAAGGAATTAAAGTCATTCCGTCGGGTCTTTTACCATCGTCCCTAACGAGGCCATTAGGCTCCAAAATAGCGGCGCAGTTGGCGCTAGTAAAAGCCCTACGATCGATATCGTTCAGACTAGCGTGGCGAGGAATCCTCCCGGCACTGCGGACGCAGGAAAGGCCATGGTGACCGAGCTGGTCGACAGTACTGCCACACTGGCAGCGGTGTGGAGCACAGCACGATGCGCCCAAGCGGAGAGATGCTGCAGTTCTAAAAGATGACGAATCCATCAATGTGCCAGTATTACGTGATGGGAGAGCTTGCAGCCACAAACCTGATTCCCACTTTGCAGTGGCTAAGAGGCGGGCACGATCTGCGAAGCTTGAGCACGTATGGACAAGTTGATTCCGTACTTGCTCGCAGAGCGGCCCGTCCCAGAGCCTCTGTGAGGTAAGAGATTTAGGGACCTCTGTGTTAGGGCAGGCTAACAACCACGCGTTCCTGGCCTCGTCAAAAAAGGTAATTTCTATATTATCTAATGATGCAGCAAGAATTTTGAGGGTCAAATTTTGAGTACTATGTACTGAGGACAGAAACGCAGGAAGAGCAACACCAGAGATCGACCGGATACCAAGGCCTCCCATTCGTACAGGAAGTGAAGCCTGTAACCACTCTCGATCATGTAAATTTATGTTCAAAATTGTTTCCAAAGTGCTCTTTACGATGTTGTCTAATCTGTGAAGAAGATCCGTATGTTTCCAGAGCTGACAACATCATAAGATATACGTAAATTTTGGGACAAACAGACAATATCGAATTATGGTAAAAGCCATGTGGGTGTTAATTTTGGATAAACGTTCCGAACATTGTTCAAAATTTTGAATTTTCTCTTCAAAAAAAAGAGGGAAAGATTCATCGAGAACAGGAGAACCCAGTAAACGAAGTGAATACTTATCTATAATTTTTATATTTGGGGCCAAACAATTAAATTTTTGAAGTACCAAATCTTTTGCGGGAATGTCGTCTGAAACAAAAAGTTCACATTTTGAAAAATTTAGCTCAAGGCCGATCGCTCGGAATTCGCCAACTAAATAAAGTAGGTCGTCATATACAGTAGATACGTCGCCACCCAAAGTCCCATCATCCAAGTACCAAACATTAAGCTTGGATTGCAGGCGTTGGATAATGGGATGAATCGCGAGACTGAAAATTGCTGGACCGAGCGGATCGCCTTGTTGACAGCCGACCGCTGAAAGAATTTCGTTGCCATTATAAGTTAATTTTGTTGAAGTACCATAGCATTGCCAAATAAAGTTGTACAAATTTGGAATTTTGTCTTTCACTTGCGTTAACAAAGCTCCCCTGTCCACGGAATTGAACGCGTTTTTTACATCCACCTTCAGAAGCACTTCTCCACAGCTGTTACTCAAGAATGTTCGTGTAGAATGGACGGCGGCTTCGCAACCGCCGGGCGAACCAAAACCTAATTGCACAGGTTGAAAAATATTTGCCAAATGTGGCGCTGTCTTCTTACAGCAGATCTTGGCTGCGAGTCGGCGATATGTCATTCCGACTGCTATGGGTCTAATGCCACCGTCCTTACATAGTTTATGTATCGGTTTCTATTAGACCTAACTTGTATTTTGGGACGCCTAGCGCCACCTATTGATAATCATATGTACTACTTCAGAGTAGACAATACTCGAGCTAGAGCTATTGTTTAGACTAGACAGAATGTAGGAACATATTAATTAAGAACGAAATTATTGTGTATTCAGTGTTAAGTTGGCCACTCTCTCAGAATCAGAATTTTGTAATGGCGTTGTCGCCGCATTTTAATTAATTCAGAAATTAAAATCCTTGACGTCAATGCTGTTGTGTCATCATTTATTCAGTCATCGAACCCGCAAACCGTCAGACAACAGCACGATACTCATCCCAGGACGCCGGGGTCAACGAGGGGACCCGGCGTTATTGTGCATCTTCAAGGGCGGCAACGAGAGTCATCAGCTCAGAGCTCAGATCAGACCATCGGAACCACCCACCCCTGTACTAGGCTGTACATTACTGTAAATCGTTTTGTCATTTGAAATCATCCCAAATTTACACGTTCAAAAACTATGGTTAAATTTAAGCGTCAGTAGATTCTTTAGAGTTTATTTACGCTATTTTAATCAAAATCCTGTAATTATACCCGTACCTACTTTTAGGAATCGCAATATAAAGTCCAAAAATGGGAAATTGTCGTAAAATTTTGGGATAATTGCGATAAAAGCTGTTCTCTTCTTCTTCCTCTTTTTTTAACGCTTAAAAGACAAGCACAAACAAAGCCTATTCAACCTATTCAAGCTAAGCAAGTCTTTAAAAAAACAAGTGTGCTTTAGACCTACGACTGAAGTAAAAGTTCTTTAGTTTAGCTCCGTCTATCGGCCGGTATAACTTTTAGTCATAGTTTTAGTCATTTTTCCGGAAGTACCGACATAATACTACAAATTTTAAGCAATTTATAACTTTGTTATGTTGACATTGGAGGTAAATCATCTTCCGTTCGCTTCGCTCACATTCACTGGCTTACTCCCCAAGTCAAGCGTGTTTAAAGAAGTTTTACTTCAAAACAAATCACCTAAATTATATACTATAGGTGCATGCTCGATGGTAAATACAATAATATAAGTTTCACAAACTCACAATAATTTTAGAGTTATGTATACTTAATGTAGGGATAAGTAGCACACTCGCTAAATCTTGGCTAAGACCTTTGCTTGAGAACTGGGGTATGCTGAAAACCAGAACGCGTAGAACATTTCTACGCAGGGCTGTGCTGAGCCTACTCCTGTTGCCAATTAATTATAATTATGTTAAGTTTTCTATTGGCTTCTTTTTTCGTAAACGTATGTCTATTGTAATTATAACAGCTGTTGGTCGTCCAAGAATAAAATAAATAAATATATAGTATTTGTATGTACCCAGTTTATTTTTCTTTATTTAGCAATAAACAATATTTATTCATCTTTATTCTTATTCTTAAGTACTGCAGTACTCAACTTAAGTATTAAAAGATCTGTACTATTTCTGGAAACAAAGTCACGGGTTAAAGACAGTCGTACTTAGAGCACTCTGCTTGCTGCGCCGCGCGCCGTCTCAACTACCAATTTATTAGATGTTCAGGACTTCAACGATATCACACTCCTGGGGTCCATTTTATATGAACGCGGTGGGAGCTATTGTTTGTTAGTGGAGCTCCTTTTGAATCTGTGGAGTTTGATATTGATACGAGATTTTTGAAGCTACTCAAACAAATCAAAAAGTACTTACGTAGGTGTATCCTAAACTTTTCGAGAAAAACTTATTTACGCACGCTTGACTTTTTTTATAGAGCTCATAATATGGCTTGTGTTATGTTTTTTTTGGGTTAATGAATGACGTGATGAGTTAACCATTCGCCTGATGTTAAGCGACACGGCTGCCTATATCAGTTGCAGTGTCACTCGGAACACTAAAGTATTCGTTCACAATCTAGTAATAAGATTACTAGACTGTGAGATCGGATCATAAAGTGTCATTTGCGTAGTAATTTCACTAGCTACTGTGCCCTTCAAACCGGAACACAGCAGTCCTTGTGCACTACCTACTGCTTGGCAGCAGAATAACTGGCAAAGTTGTGGTACCTACCTAGATGGGCTTTGCAGAAAAGTCCTGCCTCCTAGTAAAATGTATAGCTTACATCATTCATTATACCCATTTTGAATCCTCATTTCGGTTTTTAGATTATTAGTGTTTTTTTTAAGAAGATACCTTCTTAAATACGATTTGTAACTGTTTGACATAATATGCCAAAGATTTTGATATTTAACAGAACTTTTTGTAATTTATTTTATTATTATGTTTAAAGAAAAACATTGTAAAAAGTAACACGTAACTAGGTGTTCCACCTAATAAAAAAAAAAAAAAAACTTGCACAGCTTTTGAAGAATGCCTGAATTAAATGGATTTTTTTTGGCTTAGTTTGTTGACTCTGTATAAAATTATTCAAAGGAAAAATGTTCTTTGATCATTAAGAAAGATATTTTTTCTACTCACAAGGATATTTTCCTTGAATTCACAATGTTTTTATAGTAACAATTTCAATGTCTAGTAGCTGTCCAGCGTCGCCACGGGACCCACACGAGGGTTAATGGAGCGCCAGTCCGTTGTTTTTGTTTACCTACCCGCAATGAGAAACTTTTACGAACCTAATGTAATGCTGACATAAAAAAAGAACTCAGAAATAACCTAAATGAATATCCATAAACTTATACAAAGTACCAACTAAAGTTTCTTGGGATGAAATTTTGGATTAAGTTTGGATAATTAGATGCTGAGCTGCGTTCTTTCTTCTCCACGCTAGTTTCTGCCAAAGCGCAAACATTCCGGATGCTGCAGTGCATCCGGAATATCACGGCAGCCACACTAGAGCCCTGAACGCATTCTTTATTGTACTGACTGGACTGGAATAGCAGCCTATTGATTGCCTACACGTGTAAAAAGATTGGCATTATGACAGCCTCTGTGGTGTGGTGGTTGAGCAGGTCGGCTCATAAACCGGAAACGGCGGGTTCGATTCCCGCGGCAGGAAAAGTATTTGTACACAGAAAACAGCGCAAATATTTATTCTGAGTCTGGTTTTTTTTGTGGGATCTCGTAGTTCCTGGATCCCTAGACTCGGGGAATCCTAGTTACGGTCCAGGATCTATGTATGTGATTCTTGGGTGGTATTATTATGCCTGAAACAAAGTATTTCTTACATTTTTCGAAATGATACGAATGTGGATTTGTACGAATGTGTCTAAAATCGATAAAAGAGTCGAATACCAGTGTAGTAACAACACAGCAAAATATCAGTTTGACTTTACATCATAACCGTTTTTAAACTTAAACAAAGAAATAAAAATAACAATTTAAAAAAGTAATTTACTCTTTTAGTAAAGGCTAAATCCACGACAGACAAATGCCCTAGTTAATATCTAAGCAATTAGGCTAAAACAAAATCCTTGTTATAATTATAAAATGTTCTTACAATTCTAGGCGCGGCGGGAGAAATGTTTTACTTTTCACGGCCAATTCTTTCCTTTATTTGAGGGTTAATCTTGTAGATTGAATCAAAAAATTGAGTAAACGCTTTCCATTTTATGGTAAATTATTCTTTTCAGACGTTTCTTTAGACGGCAATGGAGAAAGCCCTGTATTTTGTTAAAATAAATGGAATTCATCCTCGGTTTAATTTATTTTTGAGACGTTTTGTAACAGTGGCTTCCAACGATCCATTCTAAAGTGCAAACGAATCTAGCTAGAAAATTATAAAAAGATTTATTGCTAACTAGTCGCGCCCCGCGGTTTCCTCCGTGGATAAAAAGTATTTTAATTAATTGCTCATCCCACGGGAAAATTTCACTTTTTCGTGATAAAATCTAGCCTATATATTAATACAGTATATAAGCTATCTTGGTACCGAATTTTATCCAAATCCATTCAGCCATTTGAGCGTGAAAGAGTAACAAACATACACACATACAAACTTTCGCCTTTATAATATTAGTGTGATACAAAAGCAGTTTCATGCATTTCATTTCACAGTAGTAAGGTGTCTATCTAGCTAAGCCCTGCAGTTGTATCCGCATGGACAATGATCATGATCACACTACGGGTACCTTTGCCAGAGAAAGCACACTTGGGTTCCGGAATAAAAATTAACCTAATAATGTGTCTTTCCAAGATCTAAAGTACACACAGCATTTTGTGGAAATCCGTTCAGCCGTTTCATGACTGAGTGGTAACAGACGTACACATAAACTTTTACATTTATAATATTGAATATTATAGGTAATAGGGAATGCAGACCCGGGTATTTGACAGACTTGAACTTTGAGACCCGGGTCTTTGAACAAAGTCAATCCTTGCTTTAAATTTAACACTATAATCATAAGACAGACTCTATGGTGTTGTGGTTGAGTAGGTGGTCTCAAAGCCTGGAGGTGGCGGGTTCGATTCCCGCGGCAGGACAAGTATTTGTGGTAAAAAAGGGAAAATATTTGTTCTATGTCTTGGTGTTGTGGGGTGTGTGGGACCATGATCCTCATAGTGCCTGGGTCCCTAGATACAGGACGTCCTAGTTAGGGTCCAAGATCTAGGTCAGGAGTATGTGATCATTGGGCGTTATTTCAAAACAAATTGACTGTGCAAAAAAGTGTGGCGATTTCAAATATGAGTCAGATTTTAAGTTTTTTTTTGAAAAATAATAGTAGTTGCTGGTGTACTCGTAAGTAAAACTCAATCTAAATGAAATTATTCAACACATGCAGAAATAGTTAATTCCATTATAAATGTATGTTACGGCTTTTCAATATAACATGTGGGATTTAGCGATGCGAACAACCAAATACCAAAATCTCATTTGTAGAATATTTGTCACACACATCCAAAGGCGTCGGGAGCCATGAAAGCGCTTCACAAATACCTTCGGTCCCAGTTACGACACGGGTTTGTCTCATCTAATATATATGGATGTAGATATTTTTGAAGTAAAACTTTTTGACTTGGGGAGTAAGCTGGTGAATGCGAGGCCAACGGAAGTTGAAGTTGGTTCACGTAGATCTTGTCAACATAACAAAGTTAAAATTGGTATTATTATGTTGATATGAGATGGCAACATTAACATTAAACAAAACAAAACAAAGTTATACCTTCCGATAGAAGCAGCTAAACAAAGAAATTTTACTTCAGTCATGTGGACTGAAGCACACTCGTTTTTTCTATAGTTACATCTAGACTAAACTACATATTGTTAATATTTGTTCTGTGTCTGGGTGTTATATTGTTTACTATGTATGTATTTTCAAACAAAAAGTATCTAAGTATTGTATCAGTTATCTGGTTCCCATAGTACAAGCTTTGCTTAGTTTGGGGCTAGATGGCGCTGTGTGACATGTCCACACATAAAATTGTCATACAACATGAGAGAAGTATCTCTCATTTGTAATTCTAGGTTAAGCTTTGATGGTAAATAATAATAATACTTAATAATAATAATAACGCCCAACGATCACATTACATAGATCCTGGACCCTAAATAGGATTCCCTGTGTCTAGGGACCCAGGAACTACGAGGACCATGGTCCCACAACACCCAGACACAGAATAAGTGTTTGCGCTTTTTTTCTTTTCTATTCACAAATATTTAGTCCTGCCGCGGGAATCGAACCCATTATTTTTTATTATATGTTTTATTTTGTAGTTTACCAAGTTGTGACTGCGGTAGAGTATGTAACTGCGATTACATTTTAAAATGGTATACATTATACAAAACAAGATTAAACGTCGTTGTTATTGATTGCTTCGTCTAAGTGCGCAGCAACTGTATAAAAACATGTATGAAAAAATTAAGAAATTTTATTAGTTCACAATGTTGCATCGTAAGTGTTGTGAAATATTCACTCTCACGCTTCACGTAACGCTTCGAAGTTGAAAAACCATAATGAAGTCGCCATCCGTCGTGATTATCCGGCCTCCGGCACTTAACCGGGTTACGACCGGATATTACCCGCACGGACCAGTTCGGTCGTTAAGATCACAATATTCGACGACCGACAAACAGAAAAGAAGACAAAAATCTTTGTTGGAATAAAAAGTTTGCATGTTTATGCTAACGATGACATTGTTATGAAATTTTAGAGATAATAATGGGACGCCGATAGAAGTTTCCAGACAATTTGTTTTGTTTGTTGAGTAAATATTTTTGTCATCTTTACAGTTTTTATGTATTGAAAAAAGTGAGGCAAATGTCTACTTAGGCAAAAGTAAAACAAAAGATGTCCACCATGTACATATTTATATTCACAACACTCTCAAAAAACACAACAGTTTTAGCTATTAGTGATAAGATCGCCCATTGTTGCACTAGTATGTAAGATTTAATAATTCCTGTATTGTATGAATTTCGTTGGTGAGACAATAAAGAGTTATCTATCTATCTATCTAACAGTACCACACAAAAGATAATTCACAAATATATTTGACTCGGTTAGTGTTTTGTATAATTTAGGTTATAGTTAATAGAGATATATCAGGTGCAAAATACCAATAAGAGAGTGCATAAAGTTACATTCCATACAAATATCCTTCTTATGAGTCCCGCTCTGGGCGCCAATAATGTAAATTTGGCGCCCAGCGTGGTACCACGTTTTTGTTATTGTCAGATACTGAAGGTCATAGCGTTCATTATTATGTTTTGTGTTTGTCCTAGCAAAAGTATTAGATATTCTACAACGAAATTTATTTTCAAAATACAGGACTTAAACAATTTTAAATATAATATAGTATACATAATGCTGAAGTTGGTAACACCATTTTCTTGCTGGTATTTATTCTTAGATATTAAAAAGCATATAGAGATAGAACAAAAGGACCTACTTATACGCAAATTACCAAGATTATAAAGTGCCTTTTCCTCCACGTCATTAGCAAGAATCTATCAATAACCATTTTAGGGATAAGTATGCTCGTAACAATGGCTATTCTGGTCAAAGCTGGAGCCATAATCCCAAGTAGATATTACTTTTGCATACATAATTCTTTTACGAGAACACTAAATTTTATGCCTTGTAAATCTTTATCGGCTATCTTAACTCGCACATTTTCAGTGTCCTAGTTACATTATGATCTTCATTGCTATAATAAGTTTAGGATGGTTGTAAACATTTTATTGGTTTGTTAATTGATTCGAATTACTAACGTTACTTTTGTGTGGTTTTGGGATGATTAAACCGTATTAAGCTAGGCAAATACGTACAATGTTCCATTGTTCATTGTTGCTAAAATATTTGTAGTCATAGGCCTTCAAACAATTTAGGTATTCGTGAGCAAACAACATGCACGGCCATGCTATTCTTATTTTAAAGTTATTTTTCCAAGGAATACCTTGCACAATTTTTGAAGTAAAACTTCTTTACGCACGCTTGACTTGGGGAGAAAGCTGGCGAAGCGAACGGCAGTCGAAAGTTGTTGGTTAACGGAGATCTTCACTGTCAACACAACAAAGTTGAAAATTCGTATTATTATGTTGATATGTCCGGAAAATTTACAATTGTCAAAATGACGACATTAACAATAAAAAAAAGCCAAAACAAAGTTATATGAGCCGATAGATGGAGCTAAACTAAAGAAGTTTTACTTCAGTCATGTGGTCTAAAGCACACTAATTTTTTTTCAATATTAGAGCTAGATTTACCTGTTTCCAGGAACAACTAGTTTTTTCGAGTTGTAAAGTATCATATGCTAATCTCGATGGTAACTAGCAATGTACGTGCAAAATTTTATCTCTATCCGATCTGCTATTTAAGCGAGAAAGCCACACAAATAAACATACACGAACGAATAAAGAAACAAAATTTGATGTTTATAAATAAGGATAGATTAAGGGTAAGAGAACTTTACGATATTGTTCAACTATTTTTGTATATTTATTTTCTAAAATTATAGGCTGTCCAGGTGTCATGAAATTTGGTTCAATCATAAGTCTAGTCTTTTAAAATATCAACGTCTATCTTCTTAGTCAGGCGTACGATTTTAATTATTATATTTATATACTTAAAAAATAATGATGAACATTTTTATGTTCAACACCGAGTTTTCTTTATTAGACCTTTTATTTCGGGCTCGTTTTAATTACAACTGGAGAATTTTCATTATTGAGGTTTTGTTCGTAATATATTTAATGGCCAAGAATTTCCTGTTAAAACAATTATAACTTTGTAAGCGGCGAGTTTATCGAAGTTTGTAACTCACCAGTTTACAACACCTGAAATATCTCATGAATTATTAATTTTAAGGGTTCCCGCGAGGTATTGTTTATTCTGTGGTTCCCGGTGACATTACTGCACAGGTAGCTTGAGCTGTAAAATCTATCTGATACCAATTGTCCAGAGTTCGTCCATTGAAATGTTACAATTTAAAAACCGAATATTGCATTTATTAGAGTGTGAAGTGAAGATGTTCACCATTTGTTCACCATTGTTCACAACAGCAGGACAGGAGAGGTATGTTGAATCACAGCGTGGGTATATGCATCCAGCTTCACCGTTGGCTGAGGAAGCCAGGATGCTAACAAGACTTCATGCAATTTATTCGAGTTAGAGAATCTTTTTTTTAAATATATGTAGGCTAACGTTTGAGTGCAACAGGCCTGATGTTAACCGAAGATACAGTCGAAGGTGTGGTACATTGGACTTATTTATATTGTTTTTCACATAACGTATACTTGAGAATATATTAAGAGGGTGAATTTAGACACTTCGCGAAAAAAGCGCTTTTAATAATAATATAATAATAACGCCCAATGATCACATACAATTATTTATTTATTACATTAAACATAATATTATTTTTTTTTTTTATGATAAAATGGGCATGCGTTTGACAACAACTCACCTGATGGTAAGCGACGAAGTTGTCTAAGGTGGAGCACGCTTGCCCATGAGATGCCTATTCACTCTTGACTTAAAAAGACCTAGGTTATATCCTGAAGGAAACACTGTTTTTGGGAGAGCATTCCATTCCTTGGCCGTTCGATGGCTACAGTACTCCATGCAGGCCCTGACCTGAGCTTGGTAAAAGTGAAGCAGCTGATTTGACGAAAAAAACTGCTTAACCTTAGATAAAACACCAAGCTTCTTTGCAGCTATCTTGGCTCTGGACTCAATAAAGCGACCGAAGTTTAGGGTAGATGAGATTTGGACACCAAGGAGCTCAAGATGATCGCTAAAAGGTACTGTTAAACCCTCAAAAAGCGGAGTGGTAGAAAGAGGTGTCTTTTTAGCAGAGAACACGCAGGCCTGGGTTTTGGAAGCATTGAACTTAACCAAATTAGCAGCACCCCAATGGGATACTGCTTCAAGGATTAAGTTCATTCTTTTTAGCATCTCCTCCCTTTGTCCCTGTGTGGCACTTGCTCCAGCACGCGCGTCAGACAGGTATCTCTCCACAACAGTGCTATCATCTGCATAACCCAAAATTCCTGGCAAAAACAGGTCGTTGATATGCAGGAGAAACAATGTTGCAGAGAGAACCGAGCCCTGAGGAACACCGGCATTAATAGGCTTGAGATCTGACGAGCAGCCATCTACCACTACACGTATAAATCTCTCCGACAAAAAGTCGGAGATCCACGAGCATAAGCCAGGAGGGATGCCGTAAGCAGGAAGCTTACTCAAAAGACTCGCATGCCACACTCTGTCGAAAGCTTTTGATATATCAAGTGAGACAGCAACTGCCTCACCATGGTGCTCGATAGCTTCACCCCAAAAGTGCGTAGCGTAGGCCAGGAGATCCCCAGTCGAACGATTCCGGCGAAAGCCATATTGTTGGTCGCTGAGGATTTCATTGTCTTCCAGAAAGTTAAGAAGCCTAGCATTAAGGACACGCTCCATAACCTTACAGAAAATGGAGGTAATAGCTATTGGTCTGTAGTTGCTAGGCTCAGCTCGGCTTCCTTTCTTGGGGACAGGCTGGACATTAGCAAGCTTCCAAGCTTTAGGCACAATACCGGTTAAGAGCGAGAGACGATATAGGCGAGTCAAAACGGGAGAAAGCTCAGGTGCGCAGCTTTTTAAAACCACCGCTGGAATACCATCGGGGCCACTGGCCTTGTTGACATCCAGGCCACGAAGAACTTTAAGAACCTCCACCTGCCTAACTGAAATATCAGGCATTACAGAGCCGTGATGGGGCAGGGTAGGTGGAACCTCAAGACCCGGGTCCAGACGCGAGTTTTCAGCAAACAAGGCAGCAAAAAGATTAGCTTTATCAACCGCTGAGTGGGCCAACGACCCGTCAGATTTAACCAAAGGTGGCAGCGTAGGACGACAAAAGTTACCCTCTATAGACATGGCAAGAGACCAAAAAGCCTTACTGCCCGATGGCGAAGCAGCTAATTTATCTCTTATACGGCCAATTCTATCAAGACGGGCACTCCGCATGGCTCGCTTACATGCCTTGGCAGCACGGTTAAAAACTTTTTTCTTGTCCGACAGTTGAGGATCCTTGCAAGCGCGTGCTCGAGCCCACTCTTGGTATGCGCTTTGTTTTTGTTGCTCAGCCAAAGCGCAGTCACCATTGAACCATGGACGAGCCCTAACGCCAACCGGTACATCAGAAAATGGGATAAAATATTCCTTTCCCTGACGCACCACCTCGACTATTGCATCAGCGCAGATGGAAGGATCGTCAGTCTGAAAACATACCTGCTGCCATGGGTATGAAGCAAAGAAGTGACGCATTTCGTCCCAATCCGCAGATTTATAACGCCACACCCGCCTATTACCTCTTGGGCTACAGTCAGGTGGTGAGAAGCTGGAAATAGCCTTAATTAAGCAATGATCCGAGGTTCCAAGCGGAGACGTCACCGACACAGAGTACTTGTCAGGTTCCGACGTAAGGACAAGGTCTAAACAATAAGCAGTGTGCCCGACTACATCAGGAATTCTGGTTGGCTGGTCAACCAACTGGGATAGGTTTGACGACAAGGCAAATCTACGAGCCTCTCTTCCTGCATGATCGGTATCTCGGTATGGGCACAACCACTCTTGGTGGTGAGCATTAAAGTCCCCCAAGAACACGATTTGAGCACGAGGATACTTATGCTGGACGATATCCGCGGTGTCACTCAAGTAATCGAAAAGCCTTGTGGTTTCCTGGTCACCAGTGTGAGAGCGGTACACTCCAGCGTAGATAACTTGATCTATTCCAGTATCCACCAAAGTCCACAATACAGAATACTTCGACCTTTCAAAATTACGAAGACGTTTCACACATATGTCGTCGCGAACATAAACACACACGCCAGCCCGTGGCTTAAAATTGTGCTCAAGCGTAAAGCCAGGGTAGTCTAAATAGGCTACGTCAGATGGACAACGTATTTGGGTCTCAGTCAGGAAGAGCAAATGAGGCCTCTCAGTCTCGAGATGGTGGTGGACAGCGTTGAGATTTGAGTGCAAGCCTCTAATATTTGTGAGATGCACTTTTAGAGAGAGGACGTGCTTCTGCTGTGAAAACTTATTCCTTTTAATGTACTTTTTCATGATAAGAGTGAAATGGGCGAACGAGTTGACGGAGACCAGGTGCTAAGCAGTTAACCCATGGAAAAAATAGAATGCAGGTTACGTTAGCGGAGGACTTGCGCGGAGACTGCGGGGACGCCCGAACCCCCCTAGAAGTGGCCATCGGTTCCTCTCCTCCGGTCGCCAGTCGGCCCGATGGAGCACCCTAGGATTTTTCACAAGCGGTGGGGCGGCCTTTCGTTGTTGGCTAATCAATTACTTGGGCCCCCTACAACCTGCGGTCGGCCAGCAGAGAACCGTTTCTTCGGATCCCGCTACCCTCCGAAACAAGGCCTCCAACGCAAACGCACGCTAAATCCAAAACCGGTCTACACACTCAGCACAACAATCACCATCAACCCATCCAACGGCTTCCCTAGACAACACAGTGGAACACGACGAATCGCTTGGCACTGTGGCTTAGTCCAGGGGGGTGGTAACTAAGCCGGCGGCCGAAGCCTTCCACCAGTTATTCGGTTGCTCCTTTGGCACCACCCAGGGGTCACGTGTAGGACAGCAAGGGCGAAATCCTACGGACGCGAGCAAACTTGGACCCCACGCGAGCAAACAAATTATAATCGTTAATACAAAACTAAACTACACCTAAAAAACTAAATTATACTAAGAACCTAAAATATATAAAAATAAAACTAAAAATTTTAAAATTGCCCGTTGGTGGAGGGGAATGTGCCCAGAATGCTGGCAGCATTACTCCTTGAATGCCAATGCTTATTTTTTGTGCAAAATAAAAGCCAGCATTCTGGTCACCTGATGCTTCCACCAAACGTTTGGCCAAGTCCCTATATGTTTCCATGGCAGCCGGCCCCCACGGAGATAGATCACATACATAGATCCTGGACCCTAACTAGGATTCCCTGTGTCTAGGGACCCAGGAACTACGAGGACCATGGTCCCACAACACTCAGACACAGAACAAGTATTTGCGCTTTTTTTCTGTGCAAAAATACATGTCCTGTCGCGGGAATCGAACACGCCACCTCCGAGCTATGAGCCAACCTGCTCAACCACCACACCACAGAGGCTGTCATGGTAAATGGATTTAAAAAATCTCTTCTCTCAAGAAAGCGTTTAACTATTGAACGAACACGCGGGTGCTAGTGTAGCTTGAGAAACAGCATGGTTCAAGTAAACAACCCTAACAATATTGAAATATTCTTATAACGAAAAGGAAGTCACCCCAAAATTGAATTTGTTTCATCTTCGCCGCGTTAATATCATGATATTAGAATAGAAAAATCGATTATCTATTTATAATATCCGCCCAGCACAGTTAGTGTGTGATGCTTGGCCTGAATACTCCAAGCTCAATGTTATGAAATCTTAGGTACCTTGCCTGTTGCTATATAATTTCAGATTCTATTCGTAATGTTTATTAAGATCATTTTAATTTATTCTACATACACCGGGTGGTTACTTTTGTAATATATTAATTACATACTCAACTGTAATAAATTCTAAATATTGTAAAAAACAGCAGAAAAAAAACATCACTCTAAAGTTTCTTGTAGCTTCTTCTTTACAGGTATAATCGAAGCTTCGGATTGGAGTTTTCTGTTTTGCATTGTGCCGGATTGCTAGCACCAGTAGTGTGAAAGAGAAGTTCCTTTTTTTTCAATCTTATATATTGTAATGGGCTTGTTATGTAATATTTGACAATAAGCACTTTGTAATTCTATATGCTTAGTACAATAATTTAATTTAAGTACCTAATATAATTTTGACTTTGTCTTGTAAAAGTGATAATAGCCTATTTGCAAATCTTTTGACTTTGATGCTGAGGAGTATCATGGAAAAATTCTAATTGATCAACTCATCAGCCTAATCCGTTTCCGCTGCTGGCGCACGGGCGTCTCTCTCACGGAGAGAGCGTAGGCCATAATTCACTACGCTGGCCAAGTGCAGGTTGGTGAATGACAAATGTGAGCACATGTCAAATCTGTAGTGGTTTTTTGATGCAATAATAAATGAAAAATAAAACTTTGTCTCGTATTTTGGTGATTCTTGAACATACTCGCGATTTTATTCTTCTTTAATTTTATTTTATGTTGGTATATGTAATCATGAGTTTTCTATTCTATCTATATCATAGTCTAGTCTAGTCAAGTCAATACTCCTAGTAAAGCGGTGGCAACTTTACCAGAAGCTTCTATGGAGTTTTAGACAACACGAAAAGAAACGTTTCACCATCATTATACCACTTTCCCACACTCATGCCTGTAGTCCAGCACTTAACGAATAAAATGCCACCAATTTTATGTACTGACACTGATAATAACACAAGTTTTGGAAAATAATACAATGCGGCGACGCAATCTTTTTTGTTTTCCCACCAAAACTCCCAAACGCCACTTTGGACGCTTATCTCTGTAGTATATGTAACAATGATAGCAATATCAGCAACAGGCGTCAGCTAAAACCAACCCCCCCCCCCCCCCACTCTTGTATCGCACTATGATGCTAAGAACAATAAGACAGTTTACATGTTCCACATCAAACAATCTTTTATTTTATCACTAGATTCTACCCGCAGCTTCGACCGCGTGGTAGGAAACGAAGAAGAAAATTTTTCATAGATAATTCAACCGCTCATTTCACCCTTTTAGGGGTGTGATTTCGAAAAACCCTTTCTTAGTGGATACCTACACTTTACAAAGAACATACTCTCCAATTTTCAAGTCTCTAATAGGACTAGCGGTTTAGGCTGTGCGTTGGTATATAAAGTCAGTCAGGACTGAATTTTATATGTGTATATTAAAGATAAATATCATAATTTTATGTTTAAATATACGTCAAGAAGAATTCTGCTACACATTCCTTGGATTTACTAAATATAATATAATTTGTGGTTAATTTATTAATACGTTTACGTAACTATAGATATAAATTATTCTAAAAATATCTTCAGTAATTCTAGAGATTCTAAGTAATTGCTTCTTCAAAGCATTCTTGAATTTGTGCTAAATTTAAAAATGCTTTTACATTCATCTAAGTGAGTCTCGTCTTTCAACTAAGTAATCCTCAGTAAAATTGTTTTACTAAGAATAAAGTCTTGCAGCTATACCAGTTATAGAATTAAAGATAAGTAGGATTTTAATATTAAATATGTATAAACCCCACTTAATTATTCACAGTAGCTGTTTTCGACTTTTGCTCTTATCGATCTGATGTTAACAAATGTTTATTTATTTTTATCTTATAGCATGTGTATGTACTGTTAGTTGTATGTAGCTACAACAAAATTATTAATTTTTTATAAATTCAATGCAACCAAGATTACAATTTTAAAAAATTCAAAACTTTTAGGCATTTCCCGTTGACTAAAAACATTCAAATCGGTATTTTATCTCGAGAGGCGATTTTAGGTTTTATTTTGGTAGGACATTTCTGCGATAGTTTTTTCTAGGTAGAAATTCAAAGCGGTGTCACTTTAACAAATTACTACCTGGTAACCACCTAGCGTATACGAATTACACACACTATATATAGTGTGTATCATATTTTAACTTCACTGAAAAACTGAATTTTTGAGCCTACAAAATTCAGAGCCTGTAATTTTTATACATTTGTAATATTTCTACCCTAATCGTATAAAACCTATAATTATATACGAACAAAGCTAGCTTAGCAAGTCAGCTTGTGGCTTAATGTTCACATTCATATATAGCACGGCTGAGTGAGCTCTTAATCAACACCATTCAACCTTTGTGAGCACAGAAATGGAAACAAAAGGAAGGAGAGCAAGATTATATTCAATTGTCGGCCTTGTACCAACATGACTTCACACAGATGTGTAGCTGCTACAAGGTTCGTGTACAGAGAAAATCTAAATAAATAAGTAAACAGAATTTTTAAAGTTATCTATTTTTACAAATCAACAAAACTCAATACAAAATCTCACAACATTGAGCAATGACGTGCTGCGTAATAACAAAGAATTCTTATTAATTAAATCATTCATTGTGCACCCGACAATAAAATAATAACTCTAATATAAAAACCCCAGTAGGTAGCTAATTGCTCAGTTGGTAGAGGCACAGCCTTCTGAACTGTAGGTTGTGGGTTCGATTCCCACCCAGAATAAACATTTGTGTGATGAACCATATATGTTTGTTCTGTGTCTGGATGTTATATTGTATTCTATGTATGTATTAACTGAAAGTATCTATGTATTTTATCAGTTACCTGGATTCCACAGCTTTGCTTAGTTTGAGACTAGATATCATCGTGTGAAATGTCCACAAATATTTAATTATTTATTAATTCTTTAAAAAAATACTATTAATAAGAAAAGAATGTCTGTATATTCGTATATAATACAATTATTGGCTATCGATTCTGCGCAGACCTTAAATATGGTATAAACGTTACTCATATCGAATTATAAAATAGATTTCAAATAATAGGTCTTTACCTATGAAATTGCCGTATTGCAGTACAGACTTTTTCAAACAAAAATAAGTTTTGATTGGCTATGAATTCTAAATTCAAATTAATTTTGTTTTAAAAATATGACATTCTATTTACAATATAAGTCTTTTGTTTATTGATTAGCGTAGTATTTTCATTACATTTCAACATTTTTCCTCATAATGGATACTTTGAAATTTCGTGTAATTATGGAATATGAGTTCCGTCGTGGCACCAACGCGGCACAAACGACACGTAACATCAACGACGTTTACGGAGAGAACTGTACAAACGAACGTACAACCCGTTATTGGTTTGCTTGGTTCCGTTCTGGGAATTTTGACTTGAAAAATGAACCTCGTGGTCGTCCGGAAACTTTGGTCAACAATGATGAATTAAAGGCGATTGTGGAAGCTGATGAATCTCAATCTACAGCTGAGCTGGCAGCAGCTTTTGATGTTAGCATCAAAACAATATTGGTACATTTGCGAAAGATTGGCAAGATAAAAAAGCTTGATAGATGGGTGCTCCACGAACTTAACGATCGCCAGCGCAACGTACGCGTCGAGACTTGCCTTGCGCTGCTTAACAGGCACAGAAATGAAGGAATTTTGAACCGAATTGTTACGTGCGACGAAAAATGGATTCTTTTTGACAATCGAAAGCGCTCAGCAAGTTGGTTAGATCCTGGTTCGGTACCAAAGCAATGTGCAAAACGAAAAATGACCCCTAGAAAGGTGATGGTCACAGTTTGGTGGTCTAGTGCTGGTGTGATTCATCATAGCATTTTACAAAACGGCGAGAGCATTACTGCAGATGTGTACATTGAAGAACTGACCACAATGATGGCGAAACTCGCACGTCTGCAACCAGCTTTGGTCAATCGGTCGTCTCCAATGCTACTTCACGACAACGCGCGACCCCATACTGCACAACAGACCGTCTCTAAGCCGCATGAGTTGGGTTTGGAAGCTGTCCCTCATCCGCCACACTCACCAGATCTTGCGCCTACCGACTATTACTTTTTCCAAAATTTGGACAACTTTTTAGCGGGAAAAAAATTCAATTCCCGAGAGGCAGTACAAAACGCCTTTGAAGAGTTTGTTGTCTCCCGTCCTGCTGATTTTTTCAAGAAGGGCATCCATAAAGTGCCACAGCGTTGGCAAAGATGCATTGATTGCAGGGGTGATTACTTTGAATAAAAGAAATAAATAAGTTCGAAAAAAAAAATACTTTAACTTTTTTCAAACAAAACGGCAATTTCATAGGTAAAGACCTATATTTATTGTTTCTAATGGATGCAATCATTAACAATCATCAGTTTCTCTCATGGGTAGAGACCATAAATATTATGACTAGGTTTTGGACAAACCTAGATGAATACCTACGTAGTCGGAGTAATTTCGACTTTTTAATTGACGTGAGTTTAGCCGTTAATCTTCTTCTTAAATATATATAACTCAAAGGTTGACTGACTGACATGGTGATCTATCAACGCACAGCCCAAACCACTGGACGGATCGGACTGAAATTTTGCATGCAGGTAGATGTTATGACGTAGGCATCTGTTAAGAAAGGATTTTTCGAAATTCCACCCTTAAAAGGGTGAAATGGGTGGTTGAATTATTTTTCCATAGGCCACGCCGCGGGCGAAGCTGCGGGCAGAGGCTCGTTATCTTATAAAATGTGTCATACTCACGATTATTTTCAAACACATAAATAACAATTTAAAAAAAAACCTTTTTTCTTTCTTGTTGGCACCGATACAGCTGTTTAACAGATTTTTTTTTAACCGCCCAACGATCATATACATAGGTCCTGGACCTAAACTAGGAACCCCTATGTCTTGGGATCCAAGAACTACAAAGACCATGGTCTCACAACACCCAGACACAGAACAAGTATTTGGGCTTTTTTTATGTGCGGGAATCGAATCCACTTTAATATGCATTAGCAAACTGTATGCAATTAACAATGCTATATATTACGCCATATAATGTACTGAGTGACAGAGACGACGCTCTACCAAGCCGACTATTAAAAAGAGAAGGCAAAAAATATACGCGAACACATAAATGTATTATTTAGTGCCGGCACAAAATCACCAAACGCGGCCCATCACAAAGATCCTAAAATCATTAATATCTTCCAGTCCACTCACTCAGGAAAATCACTCAAGAAATAATTTTCCGAGTCCTATGAACTAGCTCTAATCCTTATTTGTTCATTATACACATTGTCATTTCAAGGAAGTCCACATAAGTACTCTATCGCAGTAAGGAAACACGTATTTTCGTGTGAACAGTAAAATCACGTGTAAAGTCACGTGTTTTTATTTCGACAAAGGCTGGGCAGAGGTGAGTTTATCGGTCTATAAGTTCTATTGAAAATCATTCGATCGTACATCTATCAATGCTCTCGGATAAACCACCTTGTGTACCGTAAAGCCGGGCCTACAAAAGCCCTTCGCAGTTAAATGAAGCAGAAGTAATACCTTAATCTTGGGTATATACAGACGTTCGTTGCGAACAGGAAATTGTAACTATAGAGTTAGGTCATTAGTATTGTACTTAGTGCATTTGATTATAAATTTTATTCCAGGGAATACAAAAAAAATTATATTAAATATAAGTAACTCTCCTTTATTCATACAAAGGCTTTCTAATTTTTGACAGTAGCAATCGCAACCATTATCCATTTGACAAGTCATCTAATTGTATAATTGCAATCGGACAGTATTAGACTATTAGGAAATACATTTAACAGGAATATTAGACAAACTACCATAATCACTTTACACACACACGCACGCACGTACGCACGCACGCACGCACGCTCGCACACATACACATAATTAATAAATTTTAAATTACAATCTCATCTAAATATGTTCAGGATTTATGGCGTGTAAATAGTGTAATTAAATAAATAAATAATAAACATGTCACACAGCGCCATCTAGCCCCAAACTAAGAAATGCTTGTACTATGGGAACCAGATAACTGATACAATACTTAGATACTTTTCGTTTGTAAATACATACATAGAATACAATATAAACACCCAGACACAAAACAAACATCGATGCTCATCACACAAATGTTTGTCCTGGGTGGGAATCGAACTGAGCTATCTGGTCAGTCAGTATGATTTTTTATGCATATATGCATAAAAAATTTATTCATTGCACCTGTTCGCACTATAAGTAAGTTGAAAATTAGGCAAAAAAAAAAATTAAAGTCAGCTATTTTTTAAATAACTATTAATGTCCCGCTACTGCTACTCAATGAGCAAATCAGCCAACTTGCTCGCCAGGTTTTACTCCAGTGTATGACGCTACTTTGTAACTACCGAAATATTACAACAAACAATGATTGATGATTGCTTGATGCTTGATCTTAACATAATTCCCAAATTACGAGTGTTAGTCATTACTTTGATTAAAAATATAAGTGTACATATTTTGTAAAATCTGTTTTTACATAGTACATATATTTTATTTTTTTCTATTACAGAAAGCTCCAACGCGTTTTTTTATGTAATCACAACTGTAACTTGCTTTTGACGAAAAAGTGGCACTCATAAATAGTTATTACTCTTCAATAGTTATTAGACCAGTCACATGCTAAAATTATGCATATGAATTAATTAACAATTAAAAGCTTTTTGCCAGCTTTTCACCAACTGACTTCAATAAGAGGAGGTTCTCAATTTAGTTTTATTCTTTTGTTACCTCAGAATTTCATAATTTATTAATAGATTTGGAAAATTCTTTTTTATTTGAAACGATATAAATACTCTCTCCAGTTGGCAACGGTCAAAATGCTAGCAGCATTGCCCCATTGAATGGCAATGCTTAGTCTTTGGGCTTAAATAGAGACCAGCATTTTGGTCATCGCATCACGGGGGAAGGACAAAACATTTTCGCTAATTCTTTTTTTATTGTGTTTATTACTTTCAGGAAAAGGTTCTTAAGAAAGAAAAAGTTAAGAAATTATGAAAAACTTTCACCACGCTTTGCAACCATGTGGCACAGCTGGTATTATTATATTATATTGTCATATTATTATTATTTTGTCATATCATATTATTTAATACATTTGTTGACTTGTTGTATTATTATAAAATGTCTCATAGTTAGCATGCAGGAGAGACCAGAATAACTTTACGTAAGTTCCTTAAGTTTTTCGGTTATCTCGACTAGTCTTTGAAGTCATTATAACTTTTCCTCGTTAAAACTTAATTTAAGGCTCAATATTTAAAGAGAGTTCATCATTCTGAACCCAGTTTACATTAGAAAGTAAGTTACTTATGAGTCATACTATTTGAGATTAGCTTGAGCTTGAGGCGTAGAATTCAATTGACTCAGGCGTGACTTCGCAGAAGTTCATCTTAAATATTATTATAATGACTATTTTTAATTTTATTTAGTTGTTTTTTTATTGCTATGTATTATTTATATTAACTCATACTAAAAACTACCTACTAATACTACAAAAATGGACTATATACTATATATATTATTAGTTATTATATCATTGTAGTATTTATAAATTAAAGGCAATTTGCCGTAAAAAAACCATATTTTTTAAATGACATATTTTACCACTTTCTGTATTGTAATTTTAGCTGTACAGATCTAGTGTCCGAAATAAGGTATTATTATTGTTATTAAATATAAATACAAAATGAGATATCTGCAAACTACACAAAACAAAAAAAAAACAATAAAAATTACAAAAAAAATTGCGTCTCTGTGCGATCTAATGTATGATCTATGTTGTATGATCTAATGATCTAATTGATTATGTATAGTTCTGTGGTTCAAGTTAAGTGATTGCCTAGCCGAGCTATCGTCGGTTCTATATATTTCTTATTTATTTAAATAATAGGTACAATAACTAACACTAAACACTATCTACTACTACATAAAAAATGTACTATATACTAGCCGCGATGACCTATAGACAGTCCAAATGCTCCAGCCCACTACCAGTGGGTAGCGTACCCAACATGCTGGCAGCATTGCACCGTTGAATTGCAATGCTTATTCGTTGTGCCAAATAAATGCCAGCATTTTGGTCACGCGTAGCTCGACCAGGCGCTCTGATAAATTTGGAAAACGCGATGAGCTCCCGGCCCCCACGAACCCAGGGTCTCAACACTAAACAGCTGAAATATGTAACCGCTACCGTGATCACTATATTTTTGCACCGTTTTAGCTGCTCAGCCGAATGTTCAGTCAAGAATGAAGATTAACTCCGGATTCAACGTAACAAAAAAAATCGCGTTAAATTGTGTTCATTACAAATACCTACTTAGTTACGCATGAGTAGGTAATGTACCTAGTACATACCATTCCCAGATGTAAGTAAGGGTTAATTCCATACAAAGCCAAATCAAACACGTGTTTGAAATACCTATCTACCATCCCGCCTCTACCTAACGTGTAAAACGCCTCAAAACACAAATTGTAAGCGATTTACATTCGGTTATCTTTTTGCCTCAGATTTAGGCCAAGAGATAACCGCGACGGTTAAAAAATATTCTTTTAATTTTTTCTATTTATAAGATTCAGTTCATTGCTTAAACTGGTACAGCTTATAAAAGACAAAGTAATCTAATAGTATTTAATAATAATGTTCTGCATTGTGCCGGATTGCTTGCATTAGTAGTGAGAAAATAAACTACTTTTTTTCAAACTTATACATTGTAATGGGCTAGCTATATATTATTTGATAATAAGCACTTTTTAATTTTATATGCTTAGTGAAATAACTTAATTTACCTTTACCTTTTGTGAAGTAACATTATTTATGTACTTAATATAATTTTGACTCGTAAAAGTGCTAAAATTAGCCTATTTGCAATAAAATCTTTTGACTTTGACTTTGACTTTAATAAACAGTTTTTTTTTGTTATTCCTAGAGTACCGTCAAAGTAGGCACTCTAATTGAATTACAATCTAGCCATAGATATTTGGCTAATAAGCAATTGTAATTCAACTTAATCTTCTAAAAAACCTAATTTCTAAGATTGTGTCCATTAACACTAATCTTATTGCCTTGTTGTCTTATTGTCTGCGTAATATACAATTTTATTACGCAGACGTTAAGCATCTTCTAATTATTCTACTTCGAAAATTAATTCATGGAAGAGTTGCCAGCTTTATTGAAAATTCATAACGAATAGTATCTTTATTAAAAACTGGCGGCCGGCCCATGTTTCGCACGGGTATTTTATGTATATTCTATCGACTGTCCATCGGGGATAATGCAGGATTCTAATGGTGAAAGAATTTTCCAAATCAGTCCAGTAGTTTCAGAGCCTATTCAATGCAAACAAACAATCAAATCTTTATAATATTAGTTTAGAAGAACACTATTTGCGAGTAGAAGTAATTAAGTTGTCCTCTAATCAAAATGTCACTAAGCAAATAAAATCTGACCCAAATGTTCTCAAGTTTGTAGCATCTTATTCAACCTCCCTAAAATATATTGCCCTATAAATTCACCTCACGGTTTTTTCTAATCGCTATAAATTACCTTTGAGGAAATTGCGTCGAAGGTCGCTGCCGAAACACTGACTACAGAGCTTGATAGCTAAGTCTAAGTCTAACTGCGGATACCGTTATATTTACGTCACCAAATAACAAGCTAATTCTAGCGTATAAGTACCGCAGCCAATCAGAAATCAGGAATTCGAGTTTGACATATTTGCAGCTATCTAAATGCTAACGGAGGTGACGGGTTCGATACTCGCAGCAGGACAAATATTTGTGAACAGAAAAAAAGCGTAAATACTTGTTCTGTGTCTGGGTGTTGTGGGACCATGGTCCTCGTAGTTTTTTATTTATTTATGTTAGTGAATTATGTGACGAGCTAGTCGTTCACCTGATGTATAAGCGCCACGGCCACCCATAGCAGAACAGTGTCACTCGGAACCCTAAAACAGAGTTTCGAGCGACACTGCACTAGGCACATCATCCTGCGACATCAGCACAGTCTGGTAATAAGATTACTCGACTGTGAGATCAGATCATAAAGTCTCATTTGCCCACTAATTTCACAAGTCACAGTGCCCTTAAAGCCGGAACATAGTAGTGCTTCCACACTACTGCTTGGCGGCAGAATAACTGGCAAACCTTGACGAACTTTGCAACAAAGTCCTACCACCTAGTAAAACCTCCACCACCTCGTAGTTCCTGGGTCCCTAGACACAGGGGATCCTAGTTAGGGTCTAGGATCTATGTATGTGATATGATGATATATGTTGGGCGTTATTATTATTATTTAATATCACAGTACTGCGGCGACTGTTCAGAGAAGCTGCACTAACCTATATGGGCTGGCGTAAAATGACCTCTAAGGTAAATGGCCATTTTAGTAATGAGGCCATTTGATTCTTGTCATTTTGGCACATTAGTGTGATAGGAAGTTAGAGAAGCAGCATCTTTCATTACGCCAGTTCTGATGACGTTCGAGTTTCTAAGAAAAACACTAAGTACTCCACTACTTAGTCCATGGCCACCAACAATGTTTCAATTACCTGCCCGCCAGCATTATTAGGGACCCTCCATGTAGGTATTAGCACGGCTATGCTTCTCCATTTTATATTGACTTGTAACTTAAAAGTTGTCTTTGCAAGGTCCATGGAAAAAGATTTCTTGAGCTTACCACCGAAGGGAACACTTTTATAGTAAAACCTTTATAGTAATAGTTTGTCTCTTATGACCGTACTTATTTAAATTTAGTTAAATTTAATCAATGCTTATATGGTATGTCTCGTTTCCGCTCGTGACATTTCACGACTGCGAGAAGTTGATAGGACATTTTAATCATTGATTAAATTTAACTAGGGCTTAAAATTAGGTGGCCTGTTCTTTATATTTTGTTTTATATAGATGTGTGGAGTTTTATTTATTATATACCTTAAATGTGAATCATTTCTACTTCTTCTATTTTATATATTGTCTTCAAATTTTCTAGTATCTAGCTCTTCGACTATGCGGGTGCTACATACTTACTATATAGCAGTAATCCGAGGGAAGAGGATTAAATTGAAACGGGTTTTGTTGCCGACTGTACAACTGAGTTGTGGTTGATAAAAATGGCACAATTATATTCAGCTTCATGTTACACTTAACCAGTCCTATTACAAAAATCATGCTAAGCTCTGGTTTAAACCATGTCCAGGATTAGTCTGAACTATTATTTGAAAGTCAATGTTTCTAGCACTTTTACAAATCAAAATTATATTAGGTACTTACAATTAAGTTATTGTACTAAGCATGTAAAATTCCAAAGTGCTTATTGTCAAATATTATATAGCAAACACATTACAATGTATGATTTGGAAAAAAAAAGAAGTTCTCTTAATCACTACTGGTGCAAGCGATCCGGCACAATGCAGAACAGAAAACTCCGATCCAAAGCTTCGATTACACCTGTAATAAGAAATTACAAGTAACTTTACAGGGATGTAGTTTTTGTAAGATAAATAAGGGCAAGTCAATTAAAAAGTCGAAATTACTCCGACCAGGTTTCGGACACATTCGATGTCCTTCTTCTGGGAGCCAGTTACTAACGCAAGCCGCGGGGGCTTTCGCGAGCGTCAGCACGTAACATTACGTCGTTACAAAATCTTACAAAATGTGTAATTACTCACGATAGTTTTCAAACTAAAAAAATGTATTTTTTTCTACTGTATTTTTCAATGAAACAAGATTTAAACCTGATCTTATTACAAAAGTCAAAATAATGACTTATTTTGACTTTTGACCTGTAATGACTTACTACTTAGATCTCATTATGCAACGGCTCAACTTATTTCGAGATGCTCTGTGATTTATATCTACAGAAAATAAATGTAGTTCATTCAACTTTTGAATATTGTGCGATCCCAACGTTCCATTTGTACATAGTGGTAATTTTTATTGGCTTCCATGTAAAGAAACACTATTTTACCCACTAATAGGTTGAATTTTCAAAAACACTTTCTTCGTACATTCCTACGCCATAGCCACCCATAAATTACGTCACATGAGTTTTATGATTTTATGACCCTTCCCCCTTCCTTGTCACAGCTGGTCACATTTGTGAGACCCCCCTACCTAGTGTGATGTCACACATTTTGCAATTGTACACTTAGAAATTAATAAACCTACCTCCGCTATTTGACCTACCTCCGCTATTTCTAGTAGCTAGACGTGTTATTCATTGCTTTAATAGTTAATTGTGAAAATCTAGTTGAAACAGTTTCCTAGTCATAGAATTTGCGCTTGTGTGTTGACGTCGAAGTGACATTTCTGGAGAGCGTATAATTACGCCGATACATCTGCATTTCAGGCGTTAAATTCGTCTGAAATCTTCACTTGACACTGTGAGTCTTATGAATTTCTGGGTATACCGTCTACAAAAATTTATATAAGTATCACAACACCACTGAGTTCAAAACAACCTCAAATTTGGCGTGTGTCATTGGGTCTACCCCTCTGTCATATTTGTGATCTGTCAGCAAGTTGCGTTTACGAAAATAGTTGTTCCTAGTGTTCATCCAGCCGATAAGAGAAATCACTGTTAAAAATGAATAAATGCAACGCCTGCGACTGTTCGATAAAGCCGAGCGAGATAAAAACTTGTAAATTTTGCCGTCTAGATTATCATTACCAATGTCTTGGGATAACTAGTGAGAATTATCTCAAAGAGTCAAAGCAAGCTAAAACTGCCTGGAAATGTCCCAATTGCAAAAATAAAGAGAAAAAAGTTGACAATTCCAATACCCCTGTTAGATCTCAACAGCCGCTATTTCGATATGAAATTTCAAGAAGCATCTAATAAAATTTCTAAAGATATTCAAGCGAAAATAACGGATGAAAGTAGAGCTACTATATGTAAAATCGATAGTCTGACAGAGGGGGTGGAGTTTTTGACCGGTGAGTTCAATGAACTTAAAAAGCTTTGTGAGGCGCAGAGCAGGGAGATTTTGTCACTTAAGGAGGAGAACTATAACTTGAAGCTCCATATGAAGGATTTGAACACCCGTTTTGCCCAGGTAGAGCAGCAAGCACGTGAATGTAATCTAGAAATACAATGTGTTCCTGAAGAAAAAACGGAAAATTTGCTCGACACCGTTAAGCAGATAAGCCAAGCTGTATCATTTGTTCTGGGAGATAATGATATTATGACAGTTCATAGAGTGGCTAAACTCAAAAACGATTCTCCTAGACCTCGCTCTATTATTGTCCGACTCGCGACTCCTCGTATTAGGGACAATTTCCTCGGCTCCGTGAAGATCTTTAATAGGGCTAATCCAAAGGATAAGCTCAACACCTCCCACCTCAGGATTACTGGAGAGAAGCGCCCAATTTATGTGGCGGAACACTTGTCACCGGCCAATAAACAGCTCCATGCAGCCACTAGGACCACAGCTACTGCGAAAGGCTATCAATTTGTATGGGTCAGAAACGGCCGGGTTTTTGCCCGTAAAGATATTAAGTCTATGCCTATTCTCGTGAAGGATATGGATTTTGTTCATTCTTTATGAGACTAAACAGGTGCGATGGTCAAATTAAGGTTATCCTACCAAAATGTGAGAGGTTTGCGAACTAAGACACATGAATTATTTATGAGTGCTTTAACAAATGATTACGATATTTTATTATTCACAGAGACTTGGTTGAATGATTCCGTGTTTGATAAGGAACTGATAGATGGCCGCTATGATGTATATAGACGGGATCGTCAATTTTCTGATTCAGGTAAAAAAGATGGGGAAGGTGTTATGATTGCAATTTAAAAAAAATATAAAGCTTTACGTAGGATACAATGGGAATCATCTAGCGAAGATCTCTGGGTTACTTTTAAAATGGGGTCGGGTGCATCAGCGTATGATATTAATATCTGCATTGATCTACCACCACCTACCAAACTGGACTCTCTGGAATCTTTTTTGGATAATGTTTCCAATGTCATTAATAATGAAGCCTCTCCTAATTCTCAAACAATTATAATAGGGGACCATTACTTGGGTTCATGATGCGAATGTTCAATTCTACATACCCCATCATAGTTCTGGAGCACTGGAAGTTCTATTTACTGATAACTTAGCCTTTAATGACCTTGCGCAGCACAATGGGGTAGTCAATAGTAATAGTCGTACGCTTGATTTAGTACTAGGCACTAAAAGTAGTAACGGTGTCATATCTGTGCGTAAAAATTCTAAGCCCTTGATCAAGTCTGACCCCTATCATCCTGCTTTGTATATAACTTTAGAAACTAAAAGAATCAAATCTCTAAAAAAAAATGAGACTAGCTATTACAATTATTACAAATCTAACTACCAAGCAATCAACGACGAGTTGTCAGACATTAATTGGCAAAATGAGTTTAGTGGTGTCGTCCAGGTTGATAACATGGTGGAAATTTTTTATAATGTATTTATGCCTATTCTTTTGAAGAATAGCCCGTTACGCCTTCCAAGAAACACACACTATCCGGTCTGGTTTTCTAATCCTTTAATAAAGTCTCTTAGAGAAAAGCTGAAGTTACATTACAAGTATAAAAAATACAGAAATTTGCGGGATAAGTTGGCTTTTAATGATGCACGTAAAAGGTCCGACAAGCTTTTATTAGAATGTTTCACTAAATTTAAAGATAGTAGTTCGATATCATTAAAGAAAAATCCAAAATTCATATGGCGGTATGTTAATAATTTGAAGTCAAATAATAGTTCCTTACCTGAGTGTATGTATTTGGGTACAAAAACAGAAGTGGGCGGACAGGATATTTGTAATTTGTTTCTGGAGCAGTTTAATTCGGTATATAGTTCAATTTGTCCTGTCACATCAAATATACCTCATAGTCGTGAATGTCGCGATCATTATAGTTTCTCACCATTGAGTCAGGTAATTATCTGTGAAAGCGACGTCCGCATAGCACTTAGTGAACTGCCAAATAAGGGGGCTGGGCCAGACACACTTCCTTCAATCGTATTGTCTAAATGTGCAGCAACACTAACAATTCCTTTAACTAAAATTTTTCAATTATCACTGAATACTGGCATCTTTCCTACTCGATGGAAGGTGGCATTCATTACACCCATTCATAAAAAAGGCGATCTTGCTTGTGTTGAAAACTATAGGCCGGTGTCTATTTTGTCAGGCCTAGGTAAGCTGCTCGAATCGTTGGTTGTTAAAAAAATTCATTGGTATGTCTCACAGCTACTAAATGTTAATCAACATGGTTTCTTGCCAAAAAGATCTACCACCACTAATCTTTTAGGTTATGTAACTGATATTCTGGAGGTCCTTGATAAAGGCGGTGAAGCACACGCCATTTACACCGACTTCAGTAAAGCTTTTGACTTGGTCAATCATGACATACTACTAGCTAAGCTCTTGGTATTCATGGATCTCTTCTAAGGTGGCTGAGATCATATTTACTGAATCGGTCCCAACTAGTAGTTGCTAAAGGTTTTAGTTCTATGGTGGCATCGGTTCCTTCTGGTGTTCCCCAAGGATCTCACCTCGGCCCTCTACTATTCCTCACCTATATAAACGACTTACCTAGTTTAGTAAAATCGAAAGTAAAGCTATTCGCCGATGACTTGAAACTGTATAGGACCATTTGTAATGATGAGGATGTGGAGGAACTTCAAGCCGATATTAACGCTGTGAGTCAATGGTGTAGTCATAATCATATGAGACTAAATGCATCTAAATGTTTCTTAATTAAATTTTCCCGTAAGCGCGCTCCATGTGCAGGTAGTTATGTTATTGATAACGTACCTTTGATGGAAGTGACATCGATCCGTGATTTAGGAGTGGTTATTGATAATAAGCTACATTTTCGCGATCATGTGGATTGTATTGTTAAGAAATCTCTGAGAATTGGGGGGTTTGTTACCAGACAGTCTAAACTATTCCGTAACTCAAACTTATCCATTCAGCTCTTTTTTAGCTTAGTTCGTAGTATTTTAGAGTATGGTAGTGTTGTTTGGAATCCCGTTTACCGGGATCATTCTGATAGATTGGAGAGGGTCCAGAAGAAATTTTTGTACCATATAACTTATATGGATAATATGTGCAAATCATTGCGGTCTTATAAGTTTCGATTGAAGCACTATAAAATTATGCCTTTGGACATTCGTCGCACTGCTTTTGACATTATCATGTTGTATAAATTAATTAGTGGTTTAGTTGATTGTCCCGATATGTTGCATAAAATATCATTTCGAGTACCTCGTCCAGGGAATCGTCTCTTATCCAATAAGCATGTATTTGCTCTTCCCATTTGCAAAACGAATATGTTAAAGCACTCTTCAATTTACCGAATGTGTGACTCTTATAATGGAGTAAAGTATGATTTTGACATTTTTGATAAAAGTTCGCTAACTTCAGTTAGACGACGTGTCACTGATATACTATCACGTAACTTGTAACAATTGGTATTACCACAAATTTCTCCTTCTTGGTTATTAATTTAATTTCATCAATCTTTTTTTTTTTTTTCAAACTTTATTTAGCACATCTCTTAACTTAAAAAAAGAAAGAAAAAAAAAAAACTTAAGTATATTGTACGAATATTTTGTTGTGTGTTGGAACTTAATTTTATTGTTTGTGTCTAGCGCTCTAGCGTCTAGAGATAGCGTCATTTTTGTTAGCTACAAACGCAAGTTAGGTTTACATCCAGAAGGGAATATGTCCACCGCATGATTTTAGTAATTAAGGTTAGTTTTTAAAGTATCTTAAGTAACATATTCCCAGTTTTGTAAACTTTCAATAAAAAAAAAAAAAAAAAAAAACTAGCATTTTTGTGTTATAATAATTAGACATAAAATATTATCTTCAAAAAATGTTATGTCACAAATATTTGGGACCCCTCCCTGCCCCTTGTCACACAATGTCACACATCAACCCCCTCCCTCCCTCCCCCTTGACGTGTGACATTCTTGTATATGGATGGCCCCTAAGAAGAAAATGACTTCCAAATTTCAAGGTCTTAAGGATTAGCAATTTCCGTTGCTCACTGTCCGTCAGCAGTCATAGTAAGTCAGCCAGTTCGTTAGTAAATCAGTAGACAGTTAGGACAAAGCCTTTTATTAATATAGATTGATTACACAGGTATAAAAGTATATCTACTTTCCGTAATATTTTCCGATAACAATATTAATATAAACGGGCGATATGAGCCAATAAGTTCCAACTTGGTATCTATTAAAAAAGTTTTGCTTGCAGAGAACGAAAAACGAGATACGTTACAGGATATTTATATAACTGGCCTGATAGCTCAGTTGGTAGTAACCCTGCCTTCTGAACTGTAAGTTGTGGATTCGATTCTCACCCAGGACAAACGTTTGTGTGATGAACGTCGATGTTTTTTCTGTGTCGAGATGTTATATTGTATGTATTTAAAAACAAAAAGTACCTATGTAAGTATTGTATCAGTTATCTGAATCCCAGCTCCATCTAGTCCCTGGCGCTGAGTGAATTGTCCACACATATTTATTCACATATTTATCCTAAAATAACTGTTAGCAGAGATTAAGTTCTAGAGGTGCTCAGCGGGTTTTCTCGCAACTCACCCGTTTTTCTTTAAATCTTAATTATTTCCGGATAAATAATATCATATGCAGATCTCACTCGTGTTAGAAATATGAATGAAAGACACAAAAATAATATCTCTGATATTCTGTGATCAACGGAATATTATGGTCGATTTGGTTTTGTTTGCTCTATATTTGCTCCCACAGAGCAGGATTAAAAATTACATTTACACCCTAGCGTAATTTGTTTGCAAAGTAGTTGTTGAGCAAGAAAACAAATTACAGTCAGAGCGCAAGCACAATTTTTATTCCTGCTCTGTGTTCGGGTGGTAACTTGAGAACCCGTTCGTTTCATAGAACATTTTTGCATGAGTTTTTGGCGGGAAAACGAAAAAGCTCGCGTCACCGCATTGTATTATTTTCCAAAACTTATGTTATTTTTAGTGTTAGTGCATAAAATTGGTGTAATTTTATTCGTTAAGTGCTGGATTACAGGTATGAGTGCGGGAAAGTGGTATAAAAATGGTGAAACGTTTCTTTTCGTGTTGTTTCAAAAACTCCATAGAAGTTTCTGCTAAAGCTGCCACCACTTTACTAGGAGTATGACTTGTCTAGACTAGACTATAACTTGACTTGATAATTTGGACTGTGGCTTGACTTGAGACATATATGTATATCATTAATTAACTTGAGAAATTATGAATTATTTCATACTGGCTAAATACACAAAAGTGTGGAGCCAAAAAAAACAAGCGTAGTCAAATTACACAGTGATGGGCGTGACGATTATGGGCAAATCCTCAAAATGAACCACACATCCAGTCCCCATTCCTGGTCATCCTGCTATTCCTAGTAGTGATGGTAACGACAGATGGTGCGAAGAATCCCCGGGCAAATGTAGGCCACCGAAACAAAAAAAAAAAAAACGACTTGGCTTCTTACAACGTACGAACGCTCAGACTTAATGAGCATACCGGAAAATTGGGGACGGAACTGGAGAGAATATATTAAGCTATATAAATATAAATAATTATAAATATAATATATATATTACTATTACTACTACTAGGTGGTAGGACTTTTCTGCAAAGTTCGTCTAGGTAGGTACCACCGCTTTGCCAGTTATTCTGCCGCCATGCAGTAGTGTGCAAGCAGTACTGTGTTCCGGTTTGAAGGGCAATGTAGCTAGTGAAATTACTGGGCAAATGAGACTTTATGATCTGATCTCACAGTTGAGTAATCTTATTACTAGACTGTGTTGATGTCTCAGGATGATGTGCGCATTGCAGAAGTCATTCGAAACTTTACATGTTGGAGTTCCGAGTGACACTGTTCTGTTATGGGCGGCCGTGTCACTTAACATCAGGTGAACGACTAGCTCGTCACATCATTCAATAACATAAAAAATAATAATATATAAATATGTCATCACGGTGTGCCGAGGTCGGTGCATAATATTTATTGCTGTTTACTTTATCATTACGTAAGATTGCACCGTGAGTTTTGTCAATAACGTAGTACCTAGTACATAATAGAAATCTTCTGTAATTAAATACTTAATATATTTTATGTTTGTTACAATTACTTACAGAAGTTTTATATCATATTTAAATAAAATAATTATGTCTTAAACTTTAGTTTTTCTATTAAAATATAAAATTAACATATTTTTCGACATCAAATGTAAAGGATGATTCAAATCTATTGTTAGAAAGAATTACTGTACATTTAACTTATCTAGTTGTAGTCCCCTTTTAATTTTTTGTAATTAAGTGTAGCTTTATTGCAAACTCTTAAAATCTCTTTTTTGTTATAATTAGTTTTAGATTTTATAATTAAAAATAGTAGTAGTTTAGCTTTAGATTTTAATTTAGTGCCATATTTTGTTTATTTATAAAAAATAAATAAATGTTTCATCAAAAAAAAAAGTTTTGAATTATATTTATATTACTAACTTATATCTTAATAATATTTTCACAGGTAGTTTCTTCTAGTGTATGCCAGTGGTTACTAGTTAGCTCCAGTGTCAGAATTTTTTGGCCATCTAAATGTTTCTGACTTAGATTAACGACTATTATATTACGTCATTGGCCGTGGACCTCTCGTGACCACGGCCAATGTAACTTGGTCGAAACGTCGAGGTTAGTCAAAATAATGTTTTGATAAATTTTGAGCGCGAATAGACCCGTTTTATCTTTGGTCTCAGTGGTCTAAAGCACACTCGTTTTTTTTACTTTGGACTTATTTAGAATTTGTGTCAGTTTTTGTTTGGTTTGGGGTTAGGTAGCACTGTGTGAAATGTCTACAAATATTTATCATTATTATTATATATTTTCTTGAGCAAATCCTCAAGAAACTACCAGCGATCAGGTGAAAAAGCCCTTAATTCTGAACGGAACTTTGTATGGGCTTACTGACTCACATCAGGGAGAAATATATATGTATATAACTCAAAGGTGACTGATTGATGTAGTGATCTATCAACGCACAGCCCTAACCACTGGACGGATAGGGCTGAAATTTGGCCTGCAGGTAGATGTTATGACGTAGGCATCCGCTAAGAAAGGATTTTTCGAAATTACACCTTTAAGAGGCTGAAATGGGTGGTTGAATTATTTTCCCATGGGCCACGCCGCGGCAGAAGCTCGTAAAATATAAATTAAGTCAAATCCCTTCGGAAGCCGTGTTCTAGTGAGCGATAATTGTATAGCCGCACCGGACGATCCATCCCGCCCCGTGACGCTGTAAAGGTCGGTAGAAACTAACAGCATTAGCCAGTTAAAAAAAAAACCACTGGACGACTCACCGCGCTCCGATCACGTGCGTCTTATGCGATTCGATAGGATTCTGATTCAACAAACAAAAAACCGTACGATACGTACATATATATGACGGCGGCCACGTCCAGTTATAAACTCTATGCACAGCGATCGAGCACCGTAATTTACCCTGTAGTGGCATTAAATTTATTTCAGTGGCAGCACCGGCAACTGTCATGGCGTCCCTACCTGTCTGGCTATATAAAGGGATCGATTGGTGTGCTACGGATCATTCTTCCCCCGATCACGTTGACCCTGCCCACCTCCATACGGTGGTCAGTGAAGTCGAACGTCGCAGCTCCCTACCACCTTCCGACCCCCCGCTCGAGCTTATTAGGGCCGCCGAAGTTGAGTCTGTCATCAAGGGTCTCGCTATCCGTAAAGCCTCCGGCGCTGATGGTATCAGCAACAAAGTGGTCAAACACTTTTCTGTCCCCTTAATCTATCGCCTAGTCAGCATCTTCAATGCGGCCATGAGCAACTGCTCTTTCCCCGTTGCGTGGAAGTCCGCCGACGTCATTGGCATCCACAAGCCAGGCAAGAAGGCTACCGAGCCCTCTAGCTACCGGCCCATCAGTCTCCTCAGTACTCTGGGGAAGATCTACGAGCATCTCATTCGGAGGCGTCTCTGGTCCCATATCCACGAACATAAACTCCTTCCCGACGAGCAGTTTGGCTTTAGAGCTAGACACTCTTGCGTTCAACAAGTGCACCGCATCACGGAGCACATTCTAGATGGCTTCAACGCGAATCCAAAACCGAAAGGGACTCTCGCAGTCTTCTTAGACGTGGCGAAAGCCTTCGACAAAGTCTGGCACGACGGCTTGATTTTCAAGCTGTACCACATCGGCGTGCCAGATCGTCTTGTGCACATCATACAAGACTTCCTTAGGGATCGAAGCTTTCGCTACCGCGTCGAGGGGGAGCGATCGTCTCCCCATCCTATCAGAGCCGGAGTGCCCCAGGGCTCCGCGCTTTCCCCCTTGCTTTTCTCGCTGTACACCAGCGATATCCCGCGGTCATTTCATCCCAGTGTGCAGCTCGCACTCTTTGCGGATGACACCGCTATCTACTGCTCCGGATGGCAGAGAGTTCACATGCGTGGTCGCCTCCAACGAGCCCTCACCGAGATCGGTGCTTGGTTCAGGAAATGGCGGATCACGGTTAACCCAGATAAAAGTGCAGCGATGTACTTTTCTGACTACAAGCGTGGTCCGCCAGCGAAACCACTGTCCTTGTTCGACAAGCCCATTCCCTGGGCTTCGTCTACCAAATACCTGGGGGTTACCCTTGACACCAAACTCAACTTCAAGGACCATATTAAGCGAGTGCGCGATAGGGCTGCCTTTGTCTTAGGCCGCCTCCACCCTCTCATCTGCAAGCGTAGTAAGCTGTCCCTTAGAAATAAGGTGACGCTTTACAAAACTTGCGTTCGCCCCATTATGACCTACGCATCTGTCGCGTTTGCTCATACTCCCTCAGTACATCTGGATCGACTTCAGGTGATCCAGAACCGCTTTGTCCGCAAGGTGGTCGGGGCTCGCTGGTACCAGCGAAACTCCGACCTCCACTGCGATCTCGAACTCCCATCCATCCGTCAATTTATGAAGGATGCATCCCGCCGCTATTTTGATGCGGCACCTCATCACCCCAACCCTCTCGTAGTCAGAGCTTCAAACTACTGTACAGACACGACAGACTCGCCACCCCGTCGTCGCCGCCCGAGACACGTCTTGAGCGACCCGGATGATCCTATAGCAGCCGTAGTATCGGCTGCGCTAGGATCACCGGACCAGTCTAGCCCTTCTGGCTCAGGTACCGCTTTCGGCACCGGTATAGGATACCAGCGTAACACAATCAGACACCGACCCCGCCGGCGAGGTCGACGTACCCCCCGTAGGTTAGCTAGAACGGTCGCGACTTTCAATAGGGTCCACTCTTCCAGTGGACGTAGTCTTCTCGATCCTCTTATCCCGGCAACGGCCCAAGCCGAGGCTCGCACCCCAGGGGTGCCCTTGAGCTAGTTGCCTCCCACTTTTGACGGCTGGGCGCCCTAAGCGCCCGCCCTCCCGCCCGGTGACGCTGTAAAGGTCGATAGAGACCAACAGCATTAGCTCGTTAAAAAAAAAAAAAAAAAAAAGTGCTACGGATCATTCTTGTTCCAGACGCGGCGCGGTGTGGACATGCGGAAGGCCTATAGTTATATAGGTTGCAACCTACCCACAACCCGTTTCTGCCGACATGTATAATAATAACAAAGCTTTATTTAATTCCATGCATATAGTACACAATAAACGATAACAATTGCTAACTTATTAACCTATAATTTAATTACATTTATTCGATGCATTTAGATTCTGATTATAAGTTTTATTTTATAATTAGTTTAATTATTTAGTGCATGGACCCCGTTCGGGTAAAAGCCTCACTAAGGAATGCCATCCTTCTTTCTCATTTGCTCTGTCTAGCCAACTTCCACCCGCGCACGCTACAATTTCGTCTGCCCATCTGGCCCTAGGTCGTCCTCGCGATCTGGTGCCCTTTGGCCCAGACCACTTTATTGACCGTAGGGTCCATCTATCGTCCTTGTATCGGGCTACGTGGCCCATATACGTACATATACAATAACTTAAATAATAAAATCATAAACACGATGTATCAGTCAAAATTGCTTAGATTGTAATCGTGTGTATTCACACACAATTTTTTAATATTATATAACAAAATATAAATATTAAAGTGTTTGAAAAATTTAACTGTCTTCGGGTTGCAGTCCTGTAGAACACAGGTAAATACTATTTTATAAAACATAGATAAAAGCTTATTATTGAAATATACTTATTATTATTTAATCAATTATAATATCATCTAAATTGTATGGGCAAATTACATTATTAACATAAAATAATCTATTTTCTTTTTTTTTTTAATTATTTGTTTGTACTTATTGGACAGCCTCTGTGGTGTAATGGTTGAGCAGGTCGGCTCATAGCCTGGAGGTAGCGGGTTCGATTCTCGCGGCAGGACAAGAATTTGTGCACAGAAAAAAGGGAAAATGCTTGTTCTGAGTCTGGATGTTGTGGGACCAGGGTCCTCGTAGTTCCTGGGTCCCTAGACACAGGGAATCCTAGTTAGGGTCCAGGATCTCTGTATGTGATCGTTGGGCATTATTATTATTACTACGATAACGGTTATACTATTTGTGCATATACATTACTTGAATAAATATTGTACGCATAGCAGTTTTATTTGATTTATCATTAGGGGTTTTAAATATGTTTGGTTTTATGATAGTCCGTTATTAATACAATAAGGACATAAGGCGCATCCACACTATACGGAACGATTGTATACGGTATGATTTAGTTTGCACAAACCGGCACGATTGCGTTTTATTTTAGCTGCTCGTGGCAAGAAATCGTTTACAATTTCACCTACAAAGCCACGCCGGTTGGTATAAACCAACCAAGTAACGTGGTATTCGTTATTGGTATTGTATGGTATGGTATTGGTATTGGTTTTGTATTTTATTCTTAAACAACATACATTTGTGTAAATTACATTAAGTATATAAATTTTAAATAAATTAAATTAAAGTTATGTAATTAATTAATTCAGCGAGGCAATGCTGCAAGTATTCTGGGAACCTTACCGCGCGGTGGTGAGTTGGATAGCATATTTGTTTTGTAAATAATGTTTTATTAGTTGTAATTTTTATTTATAGAGTGCCTGTACAAATTTTAAACTTTAGTTTTATTAAATTAGAGTTTTACTTTAAATTCATTAAATTAAATTAAAATATTGGCATGCAAATTAATATAGTTTTACAATATTATGTGCTCGTCACTTGTCAACGTGGTGATTATAGCTTAACGTAACTCAGTTAGTCAAGTCATGTCAAAAGATTTATTGCAAACTAGTTGCGCCCCGCGGTTTAACCCATGGATAAAAGTATTTAAATTATTTGCTCATCCCACGGGAAAATTTCACTTTTCCGGTATAAAATATAGCCTATATGTTAATCCAGTGTAATTTCAAAACGCTTTAGACAAAATAATTTTATTTTATAATAGCTAAAATGCTGACATGTTAAAAAACAGTTATGCATTTACATTGATAATAATAATGATGATAATAACGCCCAACGATCACATACATAGATTCTGGATCCTAACTAGGATTCCCTGTGTCTAAGGACCCAGGAACTACGAAGACCATGGTCATCATCATTATCCCGAAAACGTCCGCCGGAACATCGATCTCTCACATATTAATGCCATTTTGAGCGACATTTATTAGCCGCATATAAATAGTGATTGTGGGTGAACACGACTTTACTTTGAGTCATGGGTCTATAACATAAATCTTTGTACCTACCATAAGCGAGCATTACCTTGAGTTCATATAAAGTGTCTGAGAAAGCAATGCCTTCTTGCGCTTTTTTATTAGTAGTAGGTAATTACATAATTGATAACAAGCTGTGGGTTTAGAAAACTTAAAAATATAGCGAAAAAAATCTAATACTTATTGATTGTGAAACTATTGTCATGGAAAATTTACGTAAGTACATAATACTTAATTAAGAAAATTAAACTTTATTCGTTTGTCTTTCATATCAAAGTAGCGTGGCGATATCAACATGGATGAAGTCCACATTGATAACACATTGATTTCCCTACAGACCCCTAATTGTACGATTGAAATCGGGCTTGCAGGGACTTATATTAACTGACTTGTAAAAAAATTAAGTAATATATTAAAATTAATTTATTTCGAATACCTAAAGTCATGTTTGGTAATATTATTAATTCAAACAGACAATAATTTCTTAACTATTCACCATTCGAGTATCAATCCTAACTACTAGTAATAATACGGTTGATTTTAATACCTTAATAGCAGTAAGTTGTCACAAAGACTGCCATAGAAATTATTGTATGGGGTCGAGTGGAAGACAATATAAGATGACTCATATGGAGTCACGGAAATTGTTAGATCCAAACAACTAATAATCTTTGACTAGTGGAGTGTCAACATGCAGCACAAAAATGCATTTATGTATCACATAATATAAACCTGACACGCCGTCTTTCAGCCAATATCCCTAAGCAATGGCATTGCTACCACAAAATGTCACCCTAAATATAATTTTTCTTCTAGCCATGAATTCAGCAGACGCTGTGAAGTTCATTAAGACGATCCAGAAGGCCTTCCAGGTCATAGCAGTTCTTCAGCTCACCGCCTATCTCTGGCCACCGCAGGCTATTGTACAAGGTAAGGCCTAAATCCATCAGTAGTATAAAAAATGGAGCCAAGAATGGAATACCTGAAAAACTATCAGTTTTTTTATGTACTACAGGTACCTTACCTAAAGTAGTATCGACATCAATAATAATTTTATGTTCAACTCACGCTACAATAAAGGTAAAGGTATAATTTGGTAAAAGGTAGTTCATAGTAAGGTATTCATTTGGTATAAGGTCGACTATAGTAAGATATTAACTTGGTATAAGGTCGACTATTAGTAAGGTCTTAATTTGGTATAAGTAATGTACATGAAAGTACCTAATGATTTTAAGATATAATTTTTACAGTTAGTTGGAAATAATAAAATAATGTTAAAATAATACAAGCCAAATTTATTACGCATTACGACTCAGGCAGTCTTATTACAAAACGTGGACTAAGTAAAGGTTCTAAGCCTGGACCAACTAGTCCTAGTTTGTTACGGTACTAAGTAATTAGACCTTGACTTTATTACAAAACGCCGACTAATCGAAGATCAGCTGATACCAGAGATAGTCCATGGCTTAAATATTGACCATAGACTAAATACGAAAAAAGTTGGTTCTCTGGACCACATTTATTCACACGATCCTTTTTTCACGTTTCATATATTTAGATTTTTTGTTTTCGTCTATAATATACGTGCATTGGCCTTGGAAAGCTTATTGTTTGCATATTTTTTAATGAATAAATAATCAGATTCATAAAAGTCAGCTTTGCTACAATGATTTCCAACTAATAAAACTGTTAAGTTTTAATAATTACCAACGAGGCTTGCGAGAATCAGAACGTAAATATGGCATTGTTTAACGTGCGAAAATTGATATTTATGTTTTTTGTTGTTATAACTAACTGTAACTATAATAAATATCGTAAAAATGGAGCAACAAAATATAATAACTGAACCGAGTAGATATATTTTATCAAAGACAACCTCAAAATCGTGTAACAAAGGAGGTCAATATTGGCGTTTAGCGCGTAAATAGTTTTTAATCTAAAAAGTTTCATTTTTCTACCACCGTGGCGCTAGTTTCTTTCGTTTAGCGAGTTAGTACCATAGTTAAACTAGGGTCATCGGAGGACTAACTTTAGACCACGGACGATCCCCTTATCAGCGATAAACTCGTTTTTGTAATAAGGTTTTTAAATAGTCTAGGTTTAGACCTAGTACTAACTTTAGGCCACGCTTGGTCTGCGTTTTGTAATAAGACGGAGGAAGTTTATAAATACTATTTCAAATAGCAATATTTAAAAATTATGTGTATAGTCTCTATCACCACATTATAATATAGATACTCTTTTAAGGAAATAGGTAAATAGTTATTATTAATGACAGGGTAATTTAATTGTATAATTCTAATTTAATTTTATATATTTGCGGTTGAGCACCCAACCTGAAATCATTAGCACGTTAAAAAAAATTGGATAAACCGGGTGGGCCACGGTTGGTGACCGCCAATGGCGTGATTTAAGTGTTCATAATTAATCATAATAATCATAATCATAATCATTTATTCATAATATTTTAAATTACATGTCAATCTGATGTATTTATAAAAAAAAAAACAGGTTATTATACTAGTATTAGATATAGCTAGGTATAATAGTACACATTCAGTATTCACAATATACGAATTAACAATGTCAATATGAAAAAATAAAAACGTCAATATGGAAAATTTACATGTCAATAAGAAAGAAATAATCATATATTACAATTTATATAATATATATTACTCCAATTTTAAAAATTCATCAAAGCTGTAGAACGTTTGTTCGATAAGCCAGTCCTTCAGTCGTTTCTTAAAACAACTGAGGTTGGGTGACGCTATCACATGTTGAGGCAGCTTGTTGTATACTGTTGGGCCGATAACATGAGAAATTTTGTCCGATTTACTAATTATTAATAACTTGGCCGGTCGGAATCTGTGTGCTTAGGGGACTTAGGGCTGAAACAAACCTGCAGACATGAACACATCCTTGGCTACGTGGTCTAGCACGATCTGAGTAGTGATACGTGGTCTGTGGCAGCTGGCCGCGGCGTTTTTTCTCCTGATTCATCGCGCAGGTTTTTGTTAAACTTTAGTAATGGAAATAAAGCTTCTTTACGCATGCTTGACTTGGGGAATAATCTAGTGAATGCCTAGCGAGGTGAACGGTAGTTGATTCACGTAGATCTCCATTGCCAACATAACAAAGTTATGGATTTGTATTATTATGTTGGTATATCCGGTAAAAATTATAATTGTCAAGACGGCGACATTAACATTAAACAAAGCAAAAACAAAGTTATACCGGCTGATAGATAGAGCTAAATTTTACTACAGTCGTGTGGTCCAAAACCCACTCGATTTTTTAATTACTATGTCCCTACATACCTACAACTCTACTTATATTAGGTCTTTACCTATGAAATTGCCGTTTTGTTTGAAAAAAGTGAAAGTATTTTTTTTTCGAACTTATTTATTTCTTTTATTCAAAGTAATCACCCCTGCAATCAATGCATCTTTGCCAACGCTGTGGCAGTTTATGGATGCCCTTCTTGAAAAAATCAGCAGGACGGGAGACAACAAACTCTTCAAAGGCGTTTTGTACTGCCTCTCGGGAATTGAATTTTTTTCCCGCTAAAAAGTTGTCCAAATTTTGGAAAAAGTAATAGTCGGTAGGCGCAAGATCTGGTGAGTATGGCGGATGAGGGAGAGCTTCCAAACCCAACTCATGCAGCTTAGAGACGGTCTGTTGTGCAGTATGGGGTCGCGCGTTGTCGTGAAGTAGCAGTGGAGACGACCGATTGACCAAAGCTGGTTGCAGACGTGCGAGTTTCGCCATCATTGTGGTCAGTTCTTCAATGTACACATATGCAGTAATGCTCTCGCCGTTTTGTAAAAAGCTATGATGAATCACACCAGCACTAGACCACCAAACTGTGACCATCACCTTTCTAGGGGTCATTTTTCGTTTTGCACATTGCTTTGGTACCGAATCAGGATCTAACCAACTTGCTGAGCGCTTTCGATTGTCAAAAAGAATCCATTTTTCGTCGCACGTAACAATTCGGTTCATAATTCCTTCATTTCTGTGCCTGTTAAGCAGCGCAAGGCAAGTCTCGACGCGTACGTTGCGCTGGCGATCGTTAAGTTTGTGGGGCACCCATCTATCAAGCTTTTTTATCTTGCCAATCTGTCGCAAATGGACCAATATTGTTTTGATGCTAACATCAAAAGCTGCTGCCAGCTCAGCTGTAGATTGAGATTCATCAGCTTCCACAATCGCCTTTAATTCATCATTGTTGACCAAAGTTTCCGGACGACCACGAGGTTCATTTTTCAAGTCAAAATTCCCAGAACGGAACCGAGCAAACCAACAACGGGTTGTACGTTCGTTTGTACAGTTCTCGCCGTAAACGTCGTTGATGTTACGTGTCGTTTGTGCCGCGTTGGTGCCACGACGAAACTCATATTCCATAATTACACGAAATTTCAAAGTATCCATTATGAGGAAAAATGTTGAAATGTAATGAAAATACAACGCTAATCAATAAACAAAAGACTTATATTGTAAATAGAATGTCATATTTTTAAAACAAAATTAATTTGAATTTAGAATTCATAGCCAATCAAAACTTTTTTTTGTTTGAAAAAGTCTGTACTGCAATACGGCAATTTCATAGGTAAAGACCTATTATTATAAATGTGAGTTCAGCGCTGAATATAGGATATATTTCATTTAGGAAATTTGTGTGGTCCTTTCCATTGTCTACGTGCGTACTTGTGTTAATAATAGTTTGGATATTGCTGTTATATATTTTATATTTTATATATTATATATTATATAGATGGAGCCACGTTCGACTTTATTGTGGTTGGAGCGGGGTCAGCCGGCAGCGTCATTGCTGCCAGGCTCGCTGAGGACAAGAAGACCAGCGTGCTGCTCATCGAAGCTGGCGGTGATCCTCCGATAGAATGTAACGTGAGTATCATATTTCAATATTTTAGTATCAGTTATCAAATAAGAGGACTCAGAGGATGAATTTGAAAATTATTACTTTTAAAAATTCAAGTCTCAAATGTGAAAAGCGATATAAAAACGCATTTGAACGAAAGATCCAAAGATACACACCTTTAAGATAGAATATCCAAAAAACAAGAAGAACCAAAGGATAAATATAACTAAAGGATAAATTTGACAGCCTCTGTGGTGTGGTGATAGAGCATAGCCCGGAGGTGGCGGGTTTGATTCCCGCAAAAGGACAAGTATTTGTGCACAGAAAAAAAAAGCGCAAATACTTGGTCTGAGTCTGGGTATTGTGGGACCATGGTCCTTGTAGTTCCTGGGTCCCTAGGAAATCACACACACAACACAGGAAATCTTAGTTAGGGTCCAGCATCTAAGTATGCGTTAAAAAAAATTAAGAATAGAATAGAATAGAATAGAATATTATTTATTGGCCATATAACTTTGCACGTTACACAAGGCAGGTCAGATTACATTACAACTTATAATAATAATAATAATGATTATACATACATTGAATGAAATTTAATATAAATTTAATAAATAATAAATAGTCGTCCAGCAACAACAATAGGTAACTTCACTATAAGGAATAGAAAAGAAGGAAAGGAAAAGAATAAATAGTAACAGTATTACATAGGTCAATTTCACAAATACCAATTACCGTACTATTTTTAAATTCTGTTAATCATATAACTCAAACGATGATTCCGTTAGATGCATAGTCATAAACTCATTAAGTGAGTATAATGGTATATAAGTAAATTGTTTTTTCAGATTCCAAGCCTCATGATATACTTGGAGAAAAGCCACGTTGATTGGAACTATACGACAGAAGACGACGGCTTTACTCAACAATGCCACAATAACCACGTGGCTGATCTAATGCTGGGCAAGATGTTAGGAGGAACCAGCGGCTTGAACTACCTACTCTTCTCGGAGGGCCACTACAGAGACTACAACCACTGGGCTACAGCAGCGGGCGATCAGTCCTGGAACTGGGCAGGAGTTCTACCATACTTCGTTAAAGCATCTAAACTCGAAGAAACTTCCATATTCAAATCTCTCAGCAAACATTACTACGGAAACAGAGGATTGTTAGGACTCACAAAAGATGCTCACAAAGACTTTAATGATACTTATTTAGGTGCTTTTGAAGAAACTGGAAACGAGTTAGTCAATGACATTAATGGAAAGAAAACTTTAGGGTATACAAGATCTATGTACACCATTGCTGATGGCATACGACAGAGCACTGCCTACTCTTACTTGAGACCCATCAAAGATTACCCTAATCTACATGTCTTGAAAAACACTGTAGCGAAAAAAATATTGTTTGATGACAGTAAAACCGCTGTGGGTGTAGAAGTCGTAACCGAAGCTGGAAAAACAATGACTGCAAAAGCCCACAAGGAAATAATTTTATCAGCTGGTGCTGTGAACGGCCCAAAGCTTCTCATGCTTTCTGGAATAGGTCCCAAAGAGCACTTGGAAAGTAAGGGCATCAATGTACTTTCTGATCTACCTGTAGGGAAGAACTACCAAGATCATGTCGCAGTGATAGTGATCCATAATATGACGAAACTAGAAGGAACAATCAAGCCGAGGGATCCTCGAGAATACCCAGCCCATGTTGTCACCGGTTATGTTAATTTAGATAGATCCAAAGACTTCCCTATATACTCCACCGTAAGTTTCGTCAACTATGCTAAATATTTGGTACAGTTCTGTACAGTGACGTATGGACTGTACGATGAAATATGTGATGCTATGTTTGCTGCTCCAAACACAAATCAAATGCTCTTCACAGTAGTGACAAATCTCCGACCAAAATCACGTGGCGAGGTTCTTTTGCGAAGCGGTGATTATATGGCTGCTCCTATAGTTAAAACTGGATATTATTCTGAAAAAGAAGATTTGGAAAACGAAGTCAAGTTTATAGAAGACTTTGTTCGTATTACGAATACGTCTAATTTCCAAAGAGCTGGAGGAGAGCTAGTGGATCCAAAGTTAGCCAGCTGCTCTTCATTTGAGTTTGGTACCACGGACTATTGGCGATGCTATGCCATGTGTATGATGACCACGAGGAGGCATTATGTAGGAACTAATGCCATGGGGACGGTAGTGGACAGCAGGTTGAAGGTCAAGGGAGTGAATAAACTGAGAGTAGCCGATGCCAGCATTATGCCAATCATTACCAGTGGTGACACAAACACACCAACTGTGATGATTGGTGAGAAAGCCGCAGATATTATTAAGGAAGATAATAAAATGAAGATCTAACTGTTACCGAATGACATTAGGATTAAATAATTCAATATTTCGAAGTGTTTGTGTTACTTTATGTAACTTTTAAATAAATAGGTTTTATGTTAGTTAGTTAATGGTGTGGTGTTAAAGATTGTAGATATTAAAGAAACTTTTGTATCTGTTACTTTTTATAGCTATTAAATAAAATGAAAATGTATGGAAATCAGCTTTTAATTTCTGTTTAAAAAGGCCTGTTAAAATTAAAATAAATTGTCTAATTCATATAAAAATATTCCACAGCACTAATCTAGGTAAAAGCATATTCTGTTTTCCTGAAGCCAACCGATTTATTTTAATTTATAAAATGCCCCTTGCTGTTACATTTATAACTTTACGTATCTTGTGATAATGTTCGAATTCCCGTAAACTATGATCGCAAGAGTTACTCAAGTCCTTGGCGCCTCTAATTCCCGGTGGAGAGTCGAAAGGTAAAACTTTAGAGTGCACTAGAGTATTAAACGTTCTTTACATGCTTAGCAGTAAGTGTAGCACTTCGAACTTGAGACTAAATTTATTATGGGCTCGTTTGGTACGTGGAACGTAGCCTTGTGCCGCATCTTCTGTCTTGGCTTTTAGAGCAACAAAAAGTTACGAGCGTTTGACTGTGTACCTTCTTGAAAGGAAGAAATTACATGTATGGCAGCAATATATTTTGTTTTCCATATATGAATCAACATCAAAAAATCTCGTTATTACGGGAACAAAAGCTTTTATATATTTTTATCCTTTCATAACAGATCATATAATACTACAAAGGGTAAAATTTATGATAGGTTTGCTTAAATTCTGTTTGCAGAATTTAATAAATGTTCTAAGACTGAGGATCTTGTCTTACCTGACTTACATACGATTTCACAATACATAGCTTTGAAGTCAAAGGCACATTACATTTATAATATCGTTTACAAAAACAAAAATTCAGATAACGTGAGTTATTTATATCAAGGTACATCCATTTTCAAATTGGGACTATGTTTTTGAAGTGAAACACACAAAAACAAAAATCATGGAACTCGCGTCATCGTCACCAAACGCTTTCCATAATCTATATGTATACAGTGTGTATATGTACTTTTTGGGTAACCAAAAAGCTTGAAACTCACGTCATCGTCACCGCATGCTTCCCATGAGCTACAAAGTACATGTCGCAATTAACTTAGTTTTCACTTCTATCGGCAGTTTCCAAAGACTGACCTGCACATTTTTTTTCAAGCAGCGTAGTTTGATCTCTTGTCTAAAAGCCATGTTCTTGCAATGAATAATGTTCAAACTCTAGGGTAAATCGAGTCGCAGTCTTACAAATGGGATTCTCATCGGGTTTTGAGTAATTATTTTAGAACCTATATTATGCCAATATACAATACCATTGAGTTCTCAAACCGCGTCTTAACTTAAAACCCACGTTAGTCATCACTCTACTCTAAGATAGTCTTACCTGAAGTCTGAAATAGACTCCATTTACATTCGAAGTAAGTCAATTTTAGAGTAGACAGCGATGTCTCACCTGCTAGGTGATTACGTAACTTGATTGCAACCAAGAAATACAATTTTTGTATGGATTTGATAGTTTCAATACACAGTTGACTGGCTCGATAGCTCAGTCGGTAGTATCCCTGCCTTCTGAATTGTGGGTTCGATTCCCATCCAGGACAAACATTTGTGTGATGAACATAGGTGTTTGTTCCGTGTCTGGGTGTTATATTTTATTCTATATATGTATTTACAAACAAAAATATCTGTTATCTGGTACCCATAATACAAGCTTTGTTTGGTTTGGGGCTAGATGGCGCGCGTGTGATGTGAATGTTCACTTATATTATTATTATTAGTTCATGTGCATAGTTACTATGAAAATTTTCAGAATATGGGAATGAAATTTCTCCTGTTGCAATCATAGTTCCATGATCACCTCCTGGTTTTAAGCGAGGAAGCGGTCGTCGATAAGTCTACAAGTTAGCGAGTACCTTTTGATAATAAAGTACGAGCATTGCATCAATTAAAAAGTGGTTCAGGTTCCATTAAGCTATTTTAATAAGAGGTCAGTGCATAATAAGCAGTTGAGCAAAACACAACTGCTCAACTGGTTGAGTGGGGAAGAATCGGATCGTAAATACCTCGTTTTAGTAGATAAATAAATTGAAAGCACCATAATCCATTCCATGGCCCTTTTAAAGTATTTCAGCGTCAAAAGTTAACGATGCGCGCAGAATGTTGCGAAAATTAACCCTTGATTAATTAATCTACCCTTCACTGGAATTTCCGAACTCCTGCCGGGAATGTATTTAATCTGTATCCATAATCATCAACTTTATTAAAAGGAAATTCGTTTTTGTATTTTAAATTTCACGGTTTATTTAATTATTCAATCATAGGTTACCTAACTTTTTATATACTATATACTCTCATAGTATAGGCCTTGATCCACCACGCTGGCCAAGTGCAGCAAGGATGGTAGATAACACAATACATGTTCTTGAATTTTCGTTGCTTTACTCATAATTAATGTGTGGACATTTCACACAGCGCCATCTAGCCCCAAACTAAGCAGATCTTGTACTATGGGAACCAGATAACTGAAATAATACTTAGATACTTTTTTGAAAGGCAGGCAAAGCAAGGCAGGTTGGTATTTCTACCAACTAAGCTATCGACCAATTTAATGATGCAAGTTATTTTACATTGATAATAGTTCTGAAATAGTACATTTTTATATTCTTTCTATATTTTTATATCCTACGCGAAATAGGACCTTATGGACGCTACAAATAACACACTTGATGTGGCCAAAATCTGGGCTGAAACTATTTAAAATAAAAAATGAGTGTGCACACGACTGAAGTAAGACTTCTTTAGTTTAGCTCCATCTATCGGCCGGTATAACTTTGTTCAATGTTAACGGCGCCATCTTGACAATTGTAAATTGTCACTTTACCGGACATACTAACATAATAATGCAAATTTTTAACTTTTTTATGTTGAAAATGGAGATCTACGACGTGAACCAACTTCAATTTCTGTTCGCCTTGCATTCAACAGTTTACTCCTCAAATCAAACTTGCGTAAAGGAGTATTACTTCAAAATGTTCAATCGAAACGCTTGGAAGAAGATCGTGTGACGTTTTCCATCTACCGCTGTCACTATATCGTTCCCTTTAGGTATGTCTCATGACTTATTGTGAGTAATTAAGTAATCAATCTCCCGCCAGGCTGCGTAGCTCGTACCAACTGCGGCGTTCAATTAGCATCTATCACATTGCTTGGAAACGTTATTAAAGTTAAAGCTTTTAAACAAAACAAAACAATTAGCACTATGCCGCATTCGATAGATGTCTACTATTATATTGAATTGCCATACACTGTGCCAATTTATTGTTCCTAGAAAAAAACGACGTGCTTTAGACCACACGACTGAAGTAAAACTTCTTTAGCTCCATCTATCGGCCGGTATAACTTTGTTTTTGCTTTATTTAATGTTAATATCGTCATCTTGACAATTATTATGAATTGTTTTTTTACCGGACGTACGAGCATAATTTTTTTTTTACTTTTTTATGTTGTCAATTTCAACTTATGTTCGCCTCGTCAAGCATTCACCAGCTTACTCCCGAAGTCAAGCGTGCGTAAAGAAGTTTTACTTCAAAGAGATGACTTGACACTTTATTCCTGACCTTTCAAAGCTCAGTATTTTACCACCATCATAATATTTTTTAGCGAAACCAGCTGATGTCTGCCGCCATAAATCTATCGACACATCCCGTCCTCGGGGCCTTAGTCGGATGACAAATCGAGAGGGGCCGACGTTCTACTGTCAATAATTGTGATGGATAGGACGGTTTACGTTTATTAAATACATCAATCAACTAAAATTAATGGTTTAATTATAAATTGTCATTTTATAATAACAATAACGCCCAACGATTACATACATAGATCCTGGACCCTAACTTGGAATCCCTGTATTTAGGGACCAAGGAACTACGAGGATCACGGTCCTGCAACACCCAGACTCAGAACAAGTATTTGCGCTTTTTAGCGCTTTTTTGTGCGCAAATACTTGTCCTGCCGCGGGAATCGGTTCCGCCGCCTCCGGGTTATGAGCTGACCTGCTCAATCACTAAACCACAGAGGCTGTCTAGACTTTTTTATCAACCGATTATTGTATGTGAATTGCGTTGTGAAAACATTTTTAAGGTAAAGTAATTCGAATGGGTCCTTTTCTTGTCGATTCATTTAAGAGGAGTTAATAAAACAAAAGATATGGAAAGTAACAATAAAAATAAATTAACCTAATAATTATATCACTCAAAAAAATTTTTTTTTATTGATTGATAGGCTCGCGCTTGACCACTATCGCACCTGATGGTATATGACAATGCGGTCTAGGATGTAACACGCTTGCCTAGAAGATACCTGTTCACTCTCGATTTGAAGACTCCAAGGTTGTAGTTATCAGGAAATACGGACGCCGGTAAAGCGTTCCACTCTTTGGCTGTTCGCATGATAAATGTGGAGCCAAATCTCTATGTTCGCACATGTGGGATATTAACCATGTAACGGTGGCGCTTTTTCGTACATCTGGTTGTCTGATGGTGGAACGGTGACGGCGGAATCAGGTTATGCAACTCCAATGCACACTCTCCAAAATGCACTCGATAGAAGACCGATAAACTGGCAACTTTGCGTCTATGGTCGAGGCTTTGCAGTCGGGCCTCAAATAAGTCGCTACCTATGAGCCTCTTAGCACGCTTTTCGATAGAGTCTAAGGCTTCCAGCTGGTATTTAGCAGACCCATCCCATATTACTGTTCAAATTAAGAATTGAATGTAAAAAATAAATTATTTATTAGTTTTGACCACAGATAATATCAGATTGGTTTGACTGAGCGATGTCTTTATAGGCAAAGCAAATTTTATCTAATTGACACAAAACAGAAACATACAGAAAATAGATATATACACAGAGTGAAGAAACATCACAGAGTGTTAGAATCGAATCGATCTCATTATCAAGATAAAGAGAGTTTTATTGACCTATACGATCTTGATAATATATTGACTACCTACTCTATCACAGAATAGATGAGTTCAGATTTAGAGCACATAGTAATCTAAAATTAAGCGCATGTCTTATCCCGCTGTTACTTCATAGTGTTTATAGTAATCTGATATATCTATAAATATAAAATTCAAAGTCCTGACTGACTGACTGAATGACTTATATATCAACTCACAGCCTAAGCTGCTGGTCCTAGAGACTTGAAATTTGGAGGGTGTGTTCTTTGTAAAGTGTAGTTATCCACAAAGAAAGGGTTTCAAAATTTCACCCCTAAGAGGGTGAAATGGGTGGTTGAATTATGTAAGAAAAAAATCTTCTTAGTTTCCTATAGGCCATGCGGGTGAAGCCGTGGGCAGAAGCTTGTGGTTTATAAGTTTATCAAAACTATGTGGACGCACTAAAAATATGTTTACTCTGAGGCATTACCCATTTTCTGCCGTGTACCAGAGTCGCATGTCAAAGTCGTACATGCTAGTTAGCATATGCTATACCTTACATATATAAATAGCAATATAATTACGCTAAGTAACTTATTCGTAAAAAAACGATCAAAACATTTTATTGTTTCCAAAGTAAAACTAATAAAAGCTTGTAAGTGCATTAAGTAAAAAGCCACGAGTAAATTACCACCAAAAATCACTTAGAAAAGTTTACCTGGCGGCCTTTTGTAATTAATTTAATCCACCTCACGACGGCGGCTACCAAACTATAGAATAGAGATTATATTTTGATTAGAGATTATATGTATAGACTATAGAATTCAGATGAATAGAAGATGGATTACACTGAAGTAGTACTAGGTGGTAGGACTTTTCTGTCGTTTCGTCTAGGTAGGTACCACCGCTTTGCCAGTTATTCTGTCGCCAAGCAGTAGTGTGCAAGCGCTACTGTGTTTCGGTTTGAAGGACACTGTAGCTAGTGAAATTACTGGGCAATTGAGACTTTATGATCTGATCTCACGGTCGAGTAATATTATTACCAAACTGTGCTGTGTCTCAGGATGATGTGCGCAGTGCAGTGTCGCTCGAAACTCTGTTTTGGGGTTCCGAGTGACACTGTTCTGTTATGGGCAGCCGTGTCGCTTAACATCAGGTAATCGACTAGCTCGTCACATAATTCACTAACATAAAAAAAGCAAAAACTACTACAATTATCGCGGTTAGACATTTCGGTATTTACTTTACCCCAGAGGCTTTGTATAAGGAAATTTGACTGACTCATTATGTTAAATTCAATTTCTAATACAGATAGTTATTTTAAGCGGAGTTATCTCCATGTTTTATATTTATTTTGTATCAGATAATCTGAATTATTAATGTAATTCATGATCATCTGAATTTAATTGTAACATTATAAGCATTTGACGCTTATCTTTGTGTGCCGACGTCTGCCACGCCACAGAATGAAAACACATTTTATGAAAAGTAGCAGATGCGCTGAGTACGCAATTACGGTAGAAAACTCCATCTATACGGTTTGTTCTAATATAACATTGTTGGGAACAACATTGTTGCTCATTAACTGAGCACCAGTTGGGAAGTCATCATTAAGACAGGAATGTGAGTTTGGTACATCAGTGGATTAGGAATCAATTTAATCTCAGTATGATTATTTCAGTAGAAATAATTAGATATAATTATTTCAGTAGAAATACTTAAGTATACTTATTTCAGTAGAAATATTAGGGTATAATTATTTTAGTAGAAATATTAAGGTATAATTATTTTAGTAGAAATACTTAGGTATAATTATTCTGACTATGTTTTCCACCTTTATCGACTGAACGAGCGCAAATGTTTCCTTTTCAGCTTGGACAAAAATGATTCCGTATGTAAAACCATTGTATGAATGTATGTTTGTATGTCTCCAGCGGATGCTCTATAGCTCCCATTTTAAAACCAGTTCTCGTGAAATTTGGTGAACAGGTTCGATAACGAAATGGAATTTTTGGTCGATTCAGTTCTTGTAATATTTTTAAAATGGTGTATTCATATGGGAATAGAGAATAGAATAGGAATAGATATTTTGTAGACTATATAAAAATAGTTTTCTAGTTTTAAGCTATGTAAAACATACTCGCGAGCTCAAAGAACCATTAGTTAAGGCTATTTGAAGATCATTTTTTTGAATTTAAAGTTATTAAACAACAATTGCCATAAAGGTTAAACCAAACCGGTGCAGTAGAGACCGTATGTAGGTGTAATGTATCCTCGATATCTACTACACTGACTGAGTGTTGTAAATATCAATACATTTAACTTCACTTCCACAGATTGACTAAAGGAACGTAAGAGGCTAGATCCTGCTAGACACAGGAACCTAGCGGGATCTAGGGCTCTAGGGTAATGTAATAATGACCAAATCGTATAGATTACACCCCAGTCCGATCAGCCAGTCTTGGTATGAGGCGCAGTCGAGCTTTTTTGTTTGAACCTCATAAAACAAAGTCACGTTTAATTTGTCTTCATCAAAGCTGTTTCTTATTTCTATAAAACGAAAATGAGAAATATTATCGTCCATAACCTGACCAGCGAGCTTCTTGACACGCGATCGTCTTGTGTACCTCATAAATAACATTTTTCTTTAGCTTTAATGAATTATTGTGTTGCAGGCGCTATCTGAAATTAATATCTTACTTGTGCTGTTAAGTTTTACCTTATATTATTAGTACTAGTAGCCAACTTTATTTCATAAGCGCAGTGAAATTATTACTCGACAAAAAAGATCTAAATTTACGAACCTACTGCATCAACCTCCTTGTCGTAAAAATATAAATACGAGAAACTTTTATAATCTGTGCATATCAATATATAATTGTATACTTAATGACATAAAAATTTAAAGGGCAAAGGCAAAGTCAGTTTATTTAATTTTTTTTTTGTATGACTGACATTTTATAGTGTTAAGGAATTCCAAATGTACTGTAACAAAAATATTTTTTAATATTTGCGCACTTGCATGCAGGTTGAATACAAAATGTCTAATTATTTTAAATAACTTATATTAACACTAGCTTCTGCCCGCGACTTCACCCGCGTGGCCTATAGGAAACGACGAAGAAAATTTTTCATAGATAATTCAACCACCCATTTCACCCTTTTTAGGATCGAATTTCGAAAAACCCTTTCTTAGTGGATACTTACACTTTACAAAGTACACACCGTAACCGTACACCGTACCTCCAAATGTCAAGTCCCTAGGACGAGCGGTTTAGGCTGTGCGTTGATATAAAGTCAGTTATTCACTCAGTCAGTCAGGACTTTGAATTTTACATGTATAGATCTCTCGAAAATTGTGTTCTAGCAAATATATATTTGATTTAATTTGACTTGATAGTACTCAAACATTAGTGCTACTATACAGTATGTACTATAGACGTGAGGACCTTTAATTCCTAGTGCATACTTACAGTTTCAACGAAGTAAGAAAAAGCTGTTGGTCTTCCTAACAATAAATAAATTTAAAAAAATAAGAAGTTTCGTTTTGAGTCACTGCGCCACCTTAATTAGGTTTTTACTACTACTACATAATTTTATAATATTAAATTACCCTTATCATCGCGCATTTTCCACCCATTTCCACAAACTTTTTCACGACTTTAGTTTAAAACCGTTAAATTCAGTGCAGTAGGTACCTAGTTAGCTCGTTATTTTTGTGGCTCAACGAGTTCTGGAACTGTTCCAAGTAATGAAAAATATTTACAGCTCCAATAAAATCGTTGCAGAGGATGGTGTTACCTGAAAAGTGGTAGAAAAGTAGTTCAATCAGAACTACTTTTCTACCACAACAAAAGTGGTAGAAAAGTAGTTCTGATTATTTTATACTTAGCAATTTTACGAAATGAGGAATGCAATATGTGCTTTTAATTACCTTACCTGAACAATTGTGGAGATGCAAATATCCAAAGACCCAAGGACAGCACAATTACTACATACACAAGGTTACTACATACTACAAAGATTACTACATACATAAGTTTGAATGTATGACATCCTTTTTTGAAAAAGCGACTAAACCGACACAAATCGGCTTTATTTCATACCTTGACATACCTTGGGCTGAGTGGCCCATTAGCTCAGTAGGTAGTAGCCCTGCCTTCTGAACTGTAGGTTGTGGGTTCGATCCCCACCCAGGATAAATATTTGTGTGATCAACATCGATGTTTATTCTGTGTTTGGGTGTTATATTGTATTCTATGTATGTATTTACAATAAATAAAAAAAGTATCTATGTATAGTATCAGTTATCTGGTTCCCATGGTACAAGCTTTGCTTAATTTGACGCTAGATGGCGCTGTGTGAAATGTCCATCAATATTTTTTTATTTTTACTATGAAAAGTAGGTAACTTGAAAGATATTTGTTTTAAAATATGTTCCAGCTATTTTGATTTAAATATCAAACTACGGAACCATCAACCAACCATCATTTTGAAGAAATTTTTATGGGATCAATTAAGACAAAAATATAAATTACTTGGATAAATCCGAAAGTATATCCTTTAAATAAAAAAAGAATTGTCCAAACCGGTCTTTTAATGGAGTTCTGGGGTATCAAACACTAAATCGGTTGAAAAGGTAAAAAAAAAACATATTACCTATATTAAAACATTTATTTATATTCACCTTAAAGCATGTTACATAAAATCTTACAAATGATACATTTTACGTTACAACAATATTATATTTCTTTAATTAAACAATCGCATTTATTCTAAAAACGTTAATATTTTATACAAAGCGATCGCGTATCTTTGATACTGAATCATCGTAACTATGATTATTTATTATTCATGATAGTTTTTATAATAACAAAAAGATTTCTTTGAATCTCATTGAAATAAGATGCATGAAATGCGTCTGGCGATAGTTTAGACGCAAACAGCATCTTACATGAACATTACGTATATTTACAAAAGAGCATTCATCTATATTTATTATTTATTACATTGATCTAATAACGAATACCTATTTCGATGTTTTAACGATACAATTTACTTCGCAAACAACTAAATGAATTACTAAATATTTATATACAATTTTGATAATTTTGTCACACATTTCTATATTCGGGCTCAAAATATCGAATTGTGCAAGAAATTTTGTAAATTAGCGTATATACATTTTATTAATTATACAACTTATAATTAATTTATTAAAATGGTTACTATAACAAAAATGTTTCTCTACTCTTCCTATGTACTACTATATCAATAAAAACATTACATTCAATGATATAGATTAGTCTAAACAAAGCTATGTATAATTTCTGCAACTCAAAAATATATAAACATAACCTTAAATGCATTCAAAAATTGCTCCGAGTAACTTTATCTGCATCGCGAGGTTCACCGTCTACACAATTACATATGTATACAAATAATTTGATTAATAAATAACTACTAAACAAATACATTATACAAATTAGTTTACAACTTTATATCGCATGAAATATTCGCATTGTGAATTTACTTCAACGTAAAGATTTCAATATTTGCATATTATGATTTTCCTGTAATTAAATTATACGCTGACTAGACGTTTCATTTTTATTGAGTCATCGGTTATGGCAAATTGCGAAATCTACCTTTCTAATTATTTACCAAAATATGGATATTGTACACATTTAAGAATTTTGAATTTTTATTTATTAATCCATTTTTTTATAATTTAATGTTTTGACGCTTGGTTGATCTGACGCGCGACCAAAAGGCTGGCACATACCTCGGCCAACGAATCAGCCTAGCTATTCAACGAGGGAATGTTGCCAGCTTTTTGGGTACGCTTCCCGCAGAAGGCATTTATGACCCATTTTTACTTAAAATTTGGCTTTTTAAATTAGATATAGAAAATATAGCTTTAATTAATTTAAATGTAGCTTTAGATTTAATTTAGTTTGTCATTATATTTGTTGTAAAGTATTTAAATGTAAAGTAATAAAAACGTACATACAGGTATAAAATTTTGAATTAATAGCTCTGAATCGTTAAACCTATAATTTCGGTTATATCAAAGCTATATGTATTTTGGATTTATAATAATGTCATTACCGTAAATTGTATATTATATTTATTTAGTTACTACATAATTTGATACATAGAAATAAATTGTTTTAGCGCTATTGCTGTACAAAAGTGAATTCACAGTACGCGCAAATCACCTCTCGCAGCGATTAGTCTTGTCTTAAAAAAGATTTCAAACTTTTATAACAAATATTAACAGTACCTACTATTTACAATTATACACACAGCGTCCTAACAATAATCGCACAACGGTCCAAGCTGGCCAAGCGCTATAACAAAGTATTATACATTTTATAAACACAGTCCATGAATTGCGTATACACTTTCACAATAATACACTAAAATTATTCGCAGTCTTTCACACTACGGTTACTTGGTCGGCGGTGAGTCGCCGGCCACGCGCCGAGCCTCACACGATATCGTGGCAACTGTTTCCGTTACCGGTGCGGGTAGTTTTCGTCGGCTGCGGCCGGCCGGACATGCCGTCGTTGTACGGCGGCGGGCAATACATTACCTTTAAAATGAAACAATTTTTTTGGTAAGCAATTAAAGTAAACAACAAAGCTTAAAATTAAGTACCACCGCTTTGCCAGTTATTCTGCCGCCAAGCAGTAATATGCAAGCTCTACTGTGTTCCGGTTTTAAGGGCATTGTAGCTAGTGAAATTACTGGGCAATTGAGACTTTATGATCTGATCTCACAGTGGAGTAATCTTATTACCAGACTGTGCTGATATCTCAGGATGATGTGCGCAGTGCAGTGTCACTCGAAACTACATATTTTGGACATCCGAGGACACTGTTATGTTATGGGCGGCCGTGTCGCTTAACATCAGGTGAACGATTAGCTCGTCACATCATTATCTAACATTAAAGAAAAAGTATTCTTGAATAACTAAAACATGCATTACAAACACTTTTTTGTGGACATTTCACACAGAGCTATGTAGCCCCTAACTAAGTAAAGCTTGTACTATGGGAACCAGATAACTGATCGAATACTTCGATACTTTTGAAGTAAAACTTCTTTACGCACGCTTGACTTGAGAAGTAAGCTGGTGAATGCGAGACAAATGAAAGTTGAAGTTGGTTCGCGCAGATCTCCATTGTCAACATAACATAGCTAAATTTTTTATTATTGTGTTATGTCCGGTAAAATGACAATTTACAATAATCAAGATGGCGACATTAACATTAAATAAAGAAAAATTCAAAGTTATACCGGCCGATAGATGGAGCTAAACTAAAGAAGTTTTACTTCAGTCGTGTGGTCTAAAGCAATAAAATAAAACTGTAGGATTTCCCTCTTCAGAGTGGAACGACGAGCGATTTCCGTCCCATTCCCTCTAGGGTACAACAAGCGTAGGATAGGACCAACCTGATGGGAACCAGTCACTAGCCTATGGACATCGGAAAGACTAGACGTGCGACTATACGTTCTATTGATAGCCCTTGTAGTGGCGTGGTTGAGCAGATCGGCTCATAAAAATGTGTTCGATTCCCGGGGCAGGACAAGCATTGGCGCACAGAAAATGAAGCGCAAATACTTGTTCTGTGTCTAAGTGTTGTGGGACCATGGTCATCGTAGTTCCTGGGTCCTAAACAGGGAATACTAGTTAGGATCCAGGGTCTATGTATGTGATCGTTTGGCGTTATTATAATTATTATTTTTACGTTGCGAAGCAACTATTTAACGGGTCTCGTCATAGGATAGTTTGATAAGAATGCGGAAAAATCGCTTGCGGGATCTTCATATTTTACAGGTGTGAAAGCGATTCATGAGGTTTTTTGCGGTGGCGCGAGGTGCGTGGGTAAAAATGCGATACCGATATCAGATTGAATAGCTACTCAAAACATTTTCTATTGTCAAGTCGGTGAATATACAAAGAGACCCGATATCTCTTCTAGGTGTTCGGTGATCTTGGGTCTGTGGAAAATTCTGTCCCTCTATACTGCTGGAAATGTTTTTATATTGCTTTGAAAGAAATAATAAACGCAAAGAGTAAAAAAATTACTTCAGACTTATGTGGTTTTCTCAAGGATGCCGTTGTCAGGACCAAATTGAAATGGAACCACATGGGAAGCACCAGTTTTTAACAAAAAAATCATCGAAATTAGTTCACCCAGTCAAAAGTTCTGAGAGAACATAAAAATACAGTAGAATTGAGAAACTCCTCCTTTATGTAATCAGATAAAAGTTTGAATTAAAGGTAAAATATATCATCAAACAATCATTGAAACTATGAAGTGATCGTATGTAACTGTTTTAACCTAATTCTCCATAAACCATTCCTCCAAATACAATTTATTCAAATCAGAGGTCTAATCATTAAAAAGTCATAAAATAAAATAAACGGTAGCTAAAAAGGTATTTATTTATATCTGTCCGAACATCCCGAGTTGTATTTCCTTCCATAAATCACCTGAGGAAATAAATTTCGTTGTATTCATGATTTACGTGGAAAGGGTCGGCAAAAGACTTATTTTACTGCTCACCTTTCTCCCTATTCCAGCTACCATTTTTCTTTTGCGATTTTTCGTCATTCCAATTTATTATTCAAAAATTTGATTTGTTTTGTTACTGGCACTGAAACTGCGGGGATACACAGAATAAATAATAGTAGATACTCGTTGTTTAAATTCCAGAGTTAAATCGGGGAGTGCAGAAACTCATAAAATTCCATTCCCACTAATGGGTACATACGTAGTTCCCTAAGTAAGTAAGTTCGGTCCGTAAGTAGTTTCCCTTACCTCTAAAGAATCATTGTCATCTATCTATACATATAAAATTCAAAGTTCCTGACTGACTGACTTATATATCAACACACAGCCTAAACCGCTCGTCCTAGAGACTTGATATTTGGAGGGTGTGTTCATTGTAAAGTGTAGATATACAATAAGAATGGGTTTTTCGAAATTCTACCCCTATAAGAATGAAATAGGTGGTTGAATTATCTATGAAAAATTTATATGTTTCCTATAGGCCATGTGGGCGAAGCCGCGGGCAGAAGCTAGTAGTTTATATTTTTAGAATCACAGCCCACGGTTTCTACCGCGTTTTTAAATACCGTCTTGAAACATCCGACTTAGATGGGTGACTCCTAAAAGTGGTATTTAAAACCGAGCATTACCGTGCTTTGGGGGGCACTAGCTGTTGTCAGTCGTGAAACCAAAGTTGGCCATTGAGAAGCCTGGTTTTTCTCTAATCATTTGCCTACATACGAGGAGAAGATCCAAAAAATCCTATAATTACTGTCTAGTACCTAATTATCTATTCAGATTTAGAGCCGACTTTATAAATACCCGTAAGGAATTTTTATTTGTTTATGTTTGTGAATGATGTGACGAGCTAGCCGTTCACCTGATGTTAAGCGCCACGACCGCCCATAATAGAACAGTGTCACTTGGAACTCTAAAACATAGAGTTTCGCGCGACACTACACTGCGCACATCATACTGAGACATGAGCACAGTCTGGTAACAAGATTGCTTAAGATGACTTTGAGATCAGATCATAAAGTCTCAATTGTCCAGTAATTTTACTAGCTACAGTGCCCTTCAAATCGGAACACAGTAGTGCTTGCACACTACTGCTGGCGGCAGAATAACTGGCAAAGCGGTGGTACCTACTTAGACGAACTTTGCAACAAAGTCCTACGACCTACTTGAAAATGTAAATACAAAATGAAATAAGAATATCTATAAAATGTCGTACCAAATTTCAGTAATACTGATCTAGTGTCAATTGGATTAGGTTTACTGAAATTTGGTAAGACATTTACGTAGGGACCTACCTTTGAGATGCTATTCGATAGAATCCATTATCAACCTGAAAAGGTCTCAAACCTAACCACTTTCTATAATCAAATCTATTATAAAGAAAACCTAGGGTCGCCAAAATGTGAGCAAACCAGTAGCAGGAGATTTTAGCATAATCCCGGATCTACTTGACACCCCTCGACCTGAGAATACGTGATCCAACTAAAATACGATTATTGGGGAACACAGGGAATTGTTTATGCGAAGAAGCTTCGTGGAATAGATGAAGGAATGGAACGCTGTCACTGAATATTCCATTTTGTTACGTATACCTATTATTGACTTCTGCGGAAGCTGTTATTAAGAACCCTGTTTCACACCTAGTTATGCTCCGTTTTTGGTACCTCGAGCTTTCTCCACACACACATTTTACAATTTTCAGTTCGGCAAATATAATTTAGAAAAAAAGACATTGAAAAAAATATTTATTTGTGGAAATTTCACATAGCGCCATCTATATAATATAATATGTGTGGTCATCTCACACAACGCCATCTAGCCCCAAACTAAGCAAAGCTTGTGCTATGGGAACTAGATAACTGATACAATACTTAGATACCTTTTTTTTTGTAAATACATACATAGAATACAATATAACACCCAGACACAGAACAAACACCTATGTTAATCACACAAATGTTTGTCCTGGGTGGGAATCGAACCCACAACCTATAGTTCAGAAGGCAGGGTTACTACCAACTGAGCTATCGGGCCAGTCGAAATGGAATTGCTTCTATTGATTAATAAAAAAATACCACGTATTAGAAAATAGTTAATTTACTGTTACTGTTACTATGTGTGTGTGTTTACTGTACTGTAACTCTTACTTATAAATACTTTTTTTTATGAATCAGTAGACGCAACTTTTTGACATCTTTTGTATTTGACTGGCCCGATAGCTCAGTTGGTAGTAGCCCTGCCTTCTGAACTGTGGGTCGTGGGTTCGATTCCCACTCAGGACAAACATAGGTGTTTGTTCTGTGTCTGGGTGTCATATTGTATTCTATGTATGTATTTACAAACAAAAAGTATCTAAGTATTGTATCAGTTATCTGGTTCCCATAGCACAAGCTTTACTTAGTTTGGGGCTAGATGGCGTTGTGTGAGTTGTCCACACATATTACTATTATTATATTATTATTAAATTGTATTACCTATATATATTTTTCAACGCAAAAAAAATATCAACACAAAATATGGAATGTACCATATAGTACCCATATACCATACCTTAATTTTTGTTTTGAAATTTTTTTAAAGTTTTATTTTCCACATAGTTGATTGGTATAAGGTTCAATATACGAGATCTATATTCAATAACGAGATTTTTGAAAACGAATAGAACGTGAAATGGACGTTTGTGGACGGACGGATATCATTTAAAAAAAAAGTATATATAAACTGATATATTGATCGGTTTGATTTTTTTCTTATTATTTTGTTTATATTTTTCTGGAATGCCTGGTAATAGAAGTGGAAACCACTCAAAAGTACGAAAAGCTGTTCCAAACAAATCTTTTCGAAATTGGTACATAACTGTTGATAATATCGAACAACATGCATTCAAACAGAATAACAAACCACTTTCTTAAAGTTATTACTTAAAAAGGCTTTTCTTTGCATTTTTACTCCATAATCTGAATAATACAAAAGTAAACAATAACGAAATTTAAACAAATTACAACGTTATCTTTATTTTTGAAGGAAGCAGTAAAACAGAAAAGTGGCTAAATTCTCAGCAGTCAGAGCCTTAGAAAAATACTCCAAAAATGGTGATAATAGAGCGGGATATGGTACCACCAGGCGGGAATTTCATTATGAGATGACATACTCTTTTGTCCCTTGTGTTAGATATCTTAACATTGTATTTTCTTACCCATCTTGTTGAATCATTGATAAGCTTTTTCAGATGCTAAATTATTTTCTGCGGCCTTTTTGTTTTCGTGGACATTTTTAACCTTATGTAAGTATATGTGTGGTGGTATTGTAAACTAAGGAAGCCTGTGGGGATTTTTATTTTTTAAGGAGATAAAGCATCCTATTTTGTTCGTGTTAAAAATTTCATGAGCGGTAAATATTAGCCAAGATTATGCGCTGTAGTGATAGGTAAATTATATTCTACTTTTTTGTTTTCTTTTTGGCTCCACTCTTTTGTGTATTTAGCCAGTGTCAAGTAACTGATAATTTCTCAAGTTAATTAATATTATATTTATATGTCAAGTCATAGTTTAGTAAAGTGGTGGCAACTTTACCAGAAGCTTCTATGTAGTTTTGGAACCAACACGAAAATAAATGTTTCACCATCATTATACCACTTTCCCACACTCATGCATGTAATCCAGCGCTTAAAGAATAAAATGCCACCGGTCTTATGCACTAACACTGAAAATAACACAAGTTTTGGAAAATATGTATTATTTTCCAAAACTTGTGTTATTTTGCGGAGATGCGATCTCTTTCGTTTTCCCGCCAAAACTCCAATTCTACCTTATTCTATTTCTATATTACATTACGATCCAATAAATTATAACGCGGTTGCTAATGGCAACCCATAATGCTGCCAGTCGGAGAAACAAATAGTTCCAAATCACTTTAATAAATGATTTGGAACTGTAACAAACTTGTTCAACTTGGCGTCTCTCCAAATTCACACGTTTACAATCACCGTTTACGTTGATTCAGAGTTAAGATTTGTTTTACAAGTATAGAACTTCTAAGCTTGAGTTTTGTAAACTCTCAAGTATTAGACGTGCAGATTCATCATTGTCAAACTTTGTTACTTAAATAATGAGCGAAAGTTATACAACATACATTTAAGTATATACAACGTGTTACAAAATGCCCCATAAAAAATATTAATTATCGAAACCAAAAATTTTGTCAACCCTAGTAAGCTGTCATGTCACGGAACCAGATTATTGAACAGAAAGGTCTACGTACCTATTTTACCTAATGATTGGTGTCGATTCTGTGTCGCATTCTCTAAATTAGTTTAAGAGTAGTTTTAGAGTAAACTTAAAGTATGGCGGTACTCTTCTGATAAAGGGGAAATGAAAAAGACGGAAGTATCTTAATTTCGTTTAGCTTTAGAGTATGCGACACAGAATCTACACCATTGTCTACTTTAATAGTTTTTCTATTTTTCATTCATACATGTTTGCTATCTCAATACAAGGATGTACTACTCAAGTATGGCTTCAAAAAATGTCAAAAAAAATCACTAAAATTATGCGTAAGCTATAAAGATAGCAATGTAAACCGTGCTCGCGGACTGTATCAGCAACGATTTATCGATGGTATTATGAAAAAGTAAGTGTTGGTTTAGGTAATTTCATTAGTTTCGGTCTTTTAAAATTTTTGTCGTTCCGCGAATTAGATAGAAATGTAGGTACATTCTGCGTAGTTTTCTCTTTAATTTTAATGAAATAGGGTTTGCAGATCAGTGAAAATATTTTTTTTAAGGTATGTCATTCAGCATATCTGCAGTTCTTAAATATAATATAATGTGAACATTTCACACAGCGCCATCTAGCCCCAAACTAAGCAAAGCTTGTACTATGTGAACCAGATAACTGATACAATACTTACATACTTTTTGTTTGTAAATACATACATAGAATACAATATAACACCCAAACACAGAACAAACATCGTTGTTCATCACACCAATGCTTGTCCTAGGTGGGAATCGAACCCACGACCTACAGTTCAGAAGGCAAGGTTAACCAACTGAGCTGTCAGGCCAGTGTAAATATTGTGAATGGACTCGTTATAAGGCCCTATTTAACCACCTTTCGGTTTTACGGGTAGTTTTGTAACATCCTGTATAATGGTTTAAGCTATAACGAGCCTTCATTAGACCAAACTGGAAACTAACAGCGTAAGCAAACTCACCAATTGATTAAACTGCATCACTGCGTCGTTTAATTAATTGGTGAAATTATCTATCTCTGTTACCTTACTGTACGACCACAGAATAAAAATATTTTATTTAATTGGCAGTAGCCAATTTTATTTTTTAATGGTTCGGAATAAATCCACCGATTATGTACAAACATTATTAGCAGGCTTGATAGCTCAGTTGGTAGTAGCCTTCTGAACTGTGGGTTCTGGGTTCGATTCACACCCAAGACAAAAATTTGTGTTATGAACATCGATGCTTGTTCTGTGTCTCATCGTCATCTAAGTATTGTAACTGTTATCCGATTCCCATAGTACAAGCTTTGCTTAGTTTAGGGCTAGATGGCGCTGTGTGAAATGTCCACACATATTTAGTTATTTTATTTCACATATTGATGTAATGTTGCTATCAAATAGCTTATGTATATAATAGACTGGCCCGATAGCTCAGTTGGTAGTAACCCTGCCTTTTGAACTGTGGGTTGTGGGTTCGATTCCCACCCAAGACAAACATTTGTGTAATGAACATACCTAGTTGTTTCTTCTGTGTCTGGGTGTTATATTGTGTTATATGTATCTATTTACAAACCAAAAAGTATCGAGGGTCCGTATTACAGAATGATGCTCAGTCGTCGATCAGTGCTCAAGCAAAGATTTCATTCATTAAGTGATCAATTGGTCGATGACTGAGCATCGTTCTGTAATACGGACCTAAGTATTGTATCAGTTATCTGGTTCCCATAATACAATCTTTGGTTAGTTTGGGGCTAGATGGCGTTGTGTGAAAATTGTCCACAGATACCAAATATCAAGCTTTTCTACATAATCGAGACCAACATAGAGTACTTTGTAAGTTTGTACATCCCAGTAGGAAAACGAATAAAGTAATAAAAATCGGCTTAAGTTTTCAAATATGTGATTTAAATAAACAAATGTAAATTACAGGCTATCATTAAAACCTTCAAAGGACATCGAATGTGCCTGTAACTTTGTTGGGATCGTTCCAACTTTGTTACCCGAAAGTTTTGTCATTTGGTATTTTTTATAAATAATTTGTTTGAATAGCCATACACCTCTTGAAATTGAAATATGATTGAATTGAAATAGAATAGAAAAGATATATATATATATAAGGATATATATTTCAAAGATATATATAATTTTCACGTAGAGCTCCAGAAAATACGTAAAGTTTTACGAGTTTTCTAATACATAAACATATCAATCTAAATCATTGAATTTATAATAATAATAATATTAGATTCTGTACCCGAACTAGGATTCCCTGTTCTAGGGACCCAGGAGCAATGAGGACCATGGTCCCACAACACCCAGACACAGAACAAAAATTTGCGCTTTTTTTCTATGCACAAATATTTGTCAATTTCAATTTTTAATTATCTTTATTTCTCAATAAATTACAATACTTATTGAACATTTCTAAAGTATTGTAATTTTATGAGATGACAAATACTTGTGCTGCCTCGGGAATCGAGCCCGCTGTCTCCGGGCTATGAGCTGACCTGCTCAACCACCACACCACAGTCAAACAGGCTGTCAAATTTATAAGTCTATATGTGATCACAGCCAGTATAATGTGCTAGAAACATCGATGGAAAAACAATGTTTTATCATGTTTAAGTCCTCTGTAAACCAATAACTATGTGTTCAAAGCGCGAGTTTGAAGGTGGAGTCGTATTGAGACTGATTGTTTGATTTGGTTGATTTTGATTTTTTTTGAATTTTGATTTTGAAATTTCTTTATTGACATAAAATTACATTTTATTTTGTAGGACTTAGCGTTAGTGTCTAAGAATATAAATTGTTTTGTAGGCTGAAGGCGCCTCTTAAAACTAATAATACTTAACAAAGTATGTAAATATACAGTTCTATTTAAATCATAATTCGTATTGAGACTAATAGTCTCAAAATCCCCATTACATGGGAAACTTTATCAGGGATGTCAATAGAAGAAAATACATTTCAAATATGATACAATATAGGTAAATACAGGGGCATCTGCAAAAGGAGTGCAAAAACTTTAACAGATAGCATAAATAGTATCATATCGAGATATAGGACGCGTAAAAAAAAACTTACACGATAAATAACAAGTGATAAATTAAATATCTTAAAATTACTCTAATAAATAAATAACTGCTCCATAACTGACAGATTTCAGCACCTCACTCTATAAGAAACATCAAAGCGTAGAATATTCTAAGAAAAAACAGTTTAGAAGGGTTCGATATTTGTTATTGTGGTACAGTGTAAACAGGCGTTAATTTCGGAGTGAGATAAATCATCCGTTAATAGAGTAACTAACTGGTTCGCTGAGTTTTCCGTCAAATCTGTGACTTACCAAGTTTTGAGAGTTTAAAATCAATCATGGTGAATATCATTCCGTGAATTGGTTAGTATTTCAACACTCAGCCAGCACGATTTTTAAATGGTTTAAACGTCAACTCAGTCAATCAATCATCAGTCAATTATTCATCAATTCAACAATCATTAATTTATAGATCAAACCTCAAGCATAAATATTAGTGTACAAATAAAAATAACTCTAAAGATCTATAAATATTTATATTAATGTTCTTTTAAGATTGAATTTAGAATATTAAATTATTATTAATCATTTAAATTCACCGCAGTGTTCACCACCATGATCTCGCTGCGTGAGCTCACCTCTTGAGGGAGAGGGTTGGATATGAAACCTGGTCGAGAAATCGACACGCTATTCTTGAGTGACAATCAGAAATATATTCAACATTAACTTGATACTTAAGAAAATCTTCTATAATATTTGGTTTATTAGTACGTTCTTTGATATTTGAGGTTATAGGCTCCAGGTTATGCATGACGGGCAAACTATAAAACTATAGGCCTTCAGCATGCGCACCGGGCCGTGTCCGGGGCAAGAATGATCCGTATTACACCGAGCGCTCCCTTTTTATAGCAAGATAGGTGGGGGAGCGATGACAAGCGCCGGTGTTGCCACTGTGATCAATTTAAATGCTACCACAGCGTAAATTACGGTACTGCCCGCTGCGCATAGAGTGTACAACTGGACGTTGCCGCCGTCAAGGGTATGTTTTCCTGGTATAATATAATACGGGCATCCATCACGCTCAGTCTAATTTAGGTGGAAAAAAGTGAGTGTCCAAAAAAATGAAAATTGATGGCGAACTCAGATGGACATGATGTATTGGAAATAAAGTTTCTAGGCTCAATCGATTCGGAGAGTGGCTGTGGGCGTCGATCGGGTAATTTGGTAACTTTCCTCAAAGTAAATAACGATTTACCTAACTATTGGCAAACTGGGTTTAGCTCTTTGATTTATTCAAAAGTTTTGGGACTCAACAATAATTAAAATAAATAAAAAAATTATAACAAGGAGTAAAAAAAAAGTAAAAGCGTATCTGTATAATCTTACTATATTTTTGAAACCGATCTTGAGATACAGAGCTGAAGATCTGTATCGGTCTACATCGCTTTACCAAATGATTTATTTATCGATCTACTAACTTATAAAGTCGTTAATCTTTGTGCTGAGGTAGCCTTAATTTTGATTATGTCACGTAAGTAGCAAGGAATCTTATTTAATACGAGCTTCTGCCCGCAGCTTCGCCCGCGGCGTGGCCTATGGGAAAATAATTCAACCACCCATTTCACTCTCTTAAGGGTGGAATTTCGAAAAATCCTTTCTTAGCGGATGTCTACGTCATAACATTTACCTGCATGCCAAATTTCAGCCCGATCCGTCCAGTGGTTTGGGCTGTGCGTTGATAGATCACTAAGTCAGTCAGTCTGTCAGTCAGTCATATATATTGAGATTTTTGATCTTAGCACATGATGAAATAAAGACTGTGAAAAAATTTGGCACATGGAATGAATGAGATTTCAGCTATAAATGTCCTAGATCCTTAGATGATATACCTGTCTTTGCCTAAATCTCTCTATTTAAATTTGTCCCCGTTACGGTTTGAAACAAACGCCAAAATATATAAAACCTTATCAAAACTAAATAGGCGACTGCGACCGGAAGTTCTCCAAAAGGAAAGCGTAGGCACCGGGTTAGCTTGGGCCTGACTGAAATGCCAAACTAAATAAAACCTTATGTGAAACAAGTTAGGTTGTAGTTACCTTCCTGAAGGCGACCCGGAAGTTCTCTGAGAGGAAAGCGTACAGCACTGGGTTGACGCAACTGTTCATGTAGGCGAGAACATGCGATACGATCTGCGCTGTCACCGTAAAGTACGTAATGTTGTATGCATCTAGTGCCTTCACTAGCAGGATTATCTGAAACAATACAATATTGGGTCGTTAAAAATAATCCAAAAATGGCGGTTGTGAATTTGGATTTCATGATGTAAAAATTCTTTACGCACGCTTGACTTGGGGAGTAGTTCAGTAGTAGTTGGTAAGTTTTTCTTTTTGTAAAATTGATTTTTTTGTATGGTGTACAATAAAGTGTGGTCTATATTGGTACAAATTGTAAAATTGTTACGTCATGTTACAAGTTCCTTCTCAGAATATAATTAAGAATATAAAAAGCGCACAAATCTTAAGACCTGTGAATTCTCACAGTATCTCCTAAGCATCTTCCGTTTCACTTTACGTTATGAATATCTTCAAAGCGAAAACATTAAATTATTAAGTTTTTAACGCCCAATGATCACATACATAGATCCTAGACCCTAACTAGGATTCCCTGTGTTTAGGGACCCAGGAACTACAAGGACCATGGGGTCCCACAATACCCAGACTCAGAACCAGTATTTGCGCTTTTTTGTGCACAAATACTTGTCTCGCCGCGGGATCAAACTCACCACGTCCTGGTTATGAGCCGACCTGCTCAATTACCACACCACAGAGGCTGTCAAAACCTATTTATTATTCTAGATGGTATGTTCTTTGTATGGAGAAGTGTGGTTGTTAAAACAACATGTCTAGAGCTGGGAGAAAGTGTTATAAAGTCAAATGGTTAATTCATCATTGCAAGAAACCCCACGCAGTCACACTAAATTAAAGCACGCCCACACGATTCTCGGGACGAAGTGGGAATGATTTGGATACAATCTATCAAAGTCGCGAATTGTTCCACGAAGGTTACACGTATTACATTGAAACATTAATAAAAGTGCCGCATATATGGTACCAGAAAAGAATTGTATGAATAAATAAATAAAGATGTTTGATGTCAAACATGTTTATAAATCTTAATAAATAAAGATGTTTGATGTCAAACATCTTTATTTATTTATTTCTTTATATTAAGAAAACTTGCAGCTGTATTCCTATAAAAAAGTAAGCTTAAAATAAAAGAATCTAGGCAAGTTCCCACCTATAGAAACATTAGTTAATACAGAAATAAGCTCGCAGTAGGTCGCTAATGGAGTTAGCATGAGACCTATTCAGTAACAAAAAATTCAGATGCCAATTTATGCCTTATGAAACGCACCCGCCTAAGAAAATGTCATAATCATTGTTACTGTTTAAAAAGTCATTAAGAAATGAAGATGTTCGCAAAAAGAAGGTATTTTACTTGTAGTTTGTCCTCGCCAAAGGAACTAAAAAAGCAGTGTATGCCGGGAATTAAATGTTATTAGAGTTATCATCTTTATTATTAAAGACATTCAAATAGTATGTTACATCTTTGATCCTGCTATTTTTACTAAATTACCCAGTCCAACTTAATATTACTACGTAGCACGGGTTCATTTTTATAATCCACTGTTGGCAATAGAACGCCTGCCAACTGTGGTGACAAATTACCACTAGGGATATCTAACAACCAGTGGACGCAAAAAAGGCTGATGGTAAAGATTTCAAATAAAACTATATATAAGCTTTTAGCTTAAAAAGCTGCGGGTCATTATGAAAATTAATTAAAGGATATTTTTTTTATGTTAACGAATGACGTGACGAGCTGACCGTTTGCCTGATGTTAAGCGACACGGCTGTCCATATCAGTTGCAGTGTCACTCGGAACTCCAAAGTATAGAGTTTCACGTGACTTAGCACTGCGCAAGCCATTACTAGACTGTGAGATCAGGTCATAAAGTCTCATTTTCCCAGTAATGTCACTAGCTACAGTGCCCATCAAACCGGAACACAGCAGTGTTTGCGCACTACTGCTTGGTGGCAGAATAACTGGCAATGCGGTGGTACCTACCTAGACGAACTTGGCAGAAAAGTCCTACCCCTTGTTAGTACATTTTGTCAACCAATTAATTGTAAAACTAATTACTCCCTCAAACCCAGTTTTCAGTCAATTATACAATTTTAATGTAATTGGCAACAGGCTTTAATTTTATGGTATATTTAAATAAAAATCATTTCTCTAATTAAGTGCGCAATTAATGTTTCATGTTTAATTACATTAACCGTTGGGATGGCGGGTCATTGATCATTATAATTGAGTTGGTGTGAAGCGTGAAATGATTCCTTCCTAATGTCAACGTGCAGGCAAGTGGTTTATAACCTCTATGGTATGGTGGTTGAGCAGGTCGGCTCATAACCCGGAGGCGGCGAGTTCGATTCCCGTGGCAGGACGAGTGATTGTGTACAGAAAAAAAGCGCAAATACTTGTTCTGTGTTTGAGTGTTGTGGGACCATGGTCCTCGTAGTTCCTGGGTCCCTAGATACCGAGAATCCTAGTTAGGGTCCAGGATCTATGTAAGTGATCGTTGGGCGCTATTATTATTATTATTATTGCTATGAAATTTAAAATGCATGCTTTTATCTAGTCTTATATAAGAGCTCGTGAACCCGTTCGTTAATGAAGATGAAAGTTTGCTGAAAGCACAAGCTGAAAGTTTTTCAGCGCAATCTCCCAATACAGGTAAGAACGATGGACCATTATGAAGTTTGGGTTACCTTGGATTTGGTTTTGGTACGTAAACAGTATTAAAGGTGTATAAAATACCGATCTAATTTCATCAAATAGTGTGATTATTACATTCAGAATATAATTAAAAATTACGCAATTGAGTTTAGGCGGGAAAGCGAAAAAGATTGCATCACCGCATTGTAGTATTTTCCAAAACTTGTGTTATTTTCAGTGTTAGTGCATAAAATTGGTGGCCTTCTATTCGTTAAGTGCTGGATTACAGGCGTGAGTGTGGGAAAATGGTATAATGATGGTGAAAAGTTTCTTTTCGTGTTGTTTCCAAAACTCCATAGAAGCTTCAAGTAAAGTTGTCACCACTTTACTAGGAGTAGGACTTTGACTAGACTGACTTGACTATAACTTGATTTGATGACTTCGACTGTGACTTGACACATATTTGCGTGAAATATCGATAACTTGATAAATTATCAATTACTTGACACTGGTTAAATACACAAAAGTGTGGAGCCAAAACTAAAAAAAAAAAAAAATATCGCGAAAACCTTTTGCCAGACACCCTTACTTAATGTTAATGAAATTATAATTCTACTTAAATTATGGTATAAGAGATATTTTTTAATATGCAACTAGTTGACCCGCTCCGGCTTCGCACGGTTGAATTAGTAAAACGCGGTTAAACGGGATACAATGTCTCCTATGTCCGTCTCCTGGTTCTAAGCTACCTTCCCATCACTTTTCAGCCAAATCTGTTCAGCCGTTCTTGTGTTATAAATAGTGTAACTAGCACAAAATATTTGCAGAAGTACAAGCTTTGCTTATTTGGGGATAGCCCCAAACTAAGCAAAGCTTAAAAAAAAGCTTGTACTATGTTAACCAGATAGTAACTGATACAATACTAAAATACTTTTTTTTGTAAATACATATACAATATATAATATAACACCCAGACATCGATGTTCATCATGAAATGTTTGTTCTGAGTAGGAATCGATCCTACAATCCACAATTCAGAAGGCAACGTTACTACCGACTGAGCTATCGGATTAGTAAGTAATACACTTTTCAAATAATTGTTTTGGTAGCTTAAATTTATCTTACGTTATTACTTATTTATGATCTGTTCTGTAATTCTATGAGGTATTTTAGGTTGTTTGAGCAACGGCTAACCGCTAAAGCCACCGCCGGTAGGCTTTATTTTGTTGCCTTCAATAATAAATTAATTTAAATTTAAGCCTCTAAACCTCTACTTATCTACTCATTCTATTTCAAGGCTTTACTGTTTATTCAGAAACCACACGATAAATAATTAATTACTCAAAAGGCTTTGGAATTTTACGTAAAGCCTTGTTTTCAAAAAGTTCATAATTCCATTTCCAATGAGCGCCTGGTCAATTCCAGCATGGCCAAAATGTTGGCACTTATTCGGCACGAACCAGCATTTTAATAATAATAAATAAATAATATTTATTTAAAAATTTACAGGAATTAAATTACAATATAAATCTTAGGATACAAGTCTTACAAAATAAGGTACTTGCACTAGGATAAACCTGTGTCACATGCGGCGTGTGTGTTTAATATGAGTAGGGTAAAACTTGGTGCAACTGGCTGCTATTAGTTATTGGCCAGTATTTACTACATTTGCATGAAATAAGACTTACATTCACGTAACGCCACCTGTGATCATGGTTTAACAATATCTTATCTATAAGCTTTCATATTAGTTCACAATTATTACCGTATGGAAACTAGCGCGAACTACAACGAACTGGCCAGTGCACTAAAGTAGCCATTAGTAGTTATCAGATGGTTTACCCTACATGTGGACGCAGAATTATTAACAATATTTAACAAAAACGTATATAGACACTATATTAATAACTGATAATTATTTGGGTTTACTATAGTATACCCTATAGCATTGCAACTCAATAGGGCAATGCTAGGTACCCTAATACCTCTGTAGGCAGCGTAAATGATGCTGGCATTATTATAATAACTATTGAAACTAAAAGGAACTATTAACTTAAAGAGAAAGTAAATATAAACCATACATGTTATTTAATATAACTTTTATAATATACTATTTTATATTTTAACGAGCTTCTGCCCGCATTGGAAAATAATTCAACCACCCATTTCACCCTCTTAAGGGTGGAATTTCGAAAAATCCTTTCTTAGCGGATGCCTACGTGATAACATCTACCTGCATGCCAAATTTCAGCCCGATCCGTCTAGTGGTTTGGGCTCTGCGTTGTAGATCTCTATGTCAGTCAGTCAGTCACCTTTGAGTTATATATATAGTTAATATACAATGAATGTTCGTAAAATTCTAACCATATTCAGCGTCTGCACTTCTCAACGGAAGGAGGAGGAGACGGAACAGTTCTCAGATAATTTCCAGATTTAGAGTAACTAAAATTTAGAATGAAAAACCATCTCTAATAACCATTTGGTAAGTAGCCCATGGATTTATTATAGCCAAATAAAAATAATGAGTGTGATTTAGACCACACGCCTGAAGTAAAACTTCTTTAGCTCCATCTCTCTTGCCCCTACAGTAATATACGAAACGGAACTCTTTCATCTTCACGTAGAGAGGGTATATTTTCCTCTCAACTTCCGTTCGCCTTACCAGCTCTTTTTTTATGTGTGGGGAAATTCCCTCGCGTCCCACATACCCCCTGCCACCACCCCCGTGGTGGCAGGGGGTATGTGGGACTCGAACCCACTAAAACCCCCCCGTGAGCCCTCGTCCGCCGTACCGGGGCGAGAAGGGGTCGTGACTGCAGTCCAGCCAACTCGCCTTACCACCTTACCCCAAGTCAAGCGTGCGTAAAGAAGTTTTAATTCAAAAATAATGGTGCCAAATTTTTTAATCCATGATTTTTTTTATGTATATGGATTTTTTGTACTGTCTTGTAGGACCTCCTAATTTTTCGGTACAAAAAGCAGAGCCATGATAATTTCTGTAGTGTCAGCGATCTGTGCAGGTACATAATTTCAACCAACCCGTTGAAAGTCACACATACAAACATACCTACGTATAAGGATAGTCCTGAAAATAGTTACAGGTAGCTTATGGAAACACACCAGTATTCGTCAATACAAAGGTATAGAAATAACACTTCGCCATCTCGGTGCTTCCCGACTTCCATAGAAAACTTGCTCCCACTGAACAGTACACGTGTATCTTAATTCCCTTGCAAACGCGTGGGAAGTCAGTTTTCTTACCTACGTAATGATTTCACCCACGCTCTAGCCTATAGCTACGTCTTAAATTAATGATACATAATCCAGAAGATAGAAAGATAAAAATGAAAGATTGCATTAAGGGAAATAGACGAAGTCAAAGAATTTTATTGCAAATAGGCAATTTTCAGCACATTTACAAGTCAACATTCATAAGTATTAGGTACTCAAAATTAAGTATTGCATAAGTATATAGTGCTTATTATCAAATATTATATAGCAAGTCCATTACAAATACATAAAGGTACTCTCTTAAGAATCAGCCTCTGTGGTGTGGTGGTTGAGCAGATCGGCTCATAGCCTGGAGGCGGCGGGTTTGATTCTCGCGAGTGGATAAATAATTGTGCACAGCAAAAAAATCGCAATTACTTGTTCTGAAAGTGGGTGTTGTGGAACTATGAGGACCACGCGGTCCTGGGTCTCTAGATACAGAGAATCCTAGTTAGGGTCCAGGACCTATGTATGTGATCGTTCGGCGTTATTTATTTATTTTATTTATAACTAGCTGACCCGGCGAACTTCGTACCGCCTAACATTCAATGAACCACGTGTTACAGATTAGCTGAACTTAGTATTAAGTTCAGTACTTAATAAGATAATGACAGCTTAATAATAGCTTACCGCATCGATGGGATGGATATTAAATGTTTGACATTACGAAACTAATGAACATGTTGTAAGGAAAAATGTTTTTCTTTGTTAGTCGATTTTCTAATGTTTTTAATAGTTATTCTGCTATTTGAATAGACCGAATAGAACGGAGACATGTACAAAAATTAATTAGCAATGAAAATCGGTCCGGCCGTTCTCGAGTTATATATACGTGTTCGAACAAACCCGACTTTGTTTTATATAAAATTCAAAGTCCTGACTGACTGACAGATTTATATATCAACGCACAGCCTAAACTGCTGGTCCTAGAGACTTGAAATTAAGAGGGTGTGTTCTTTGTAAAGTGTAGGTATTCACTAAGAAAGGATTTTTTGAAATTCCATCCCTAAGAGGGTGAAATGGGTGGATAAATTATCTTCTTCGTTTCCTATAGGCGATGCGGGCAAGGCTAGTAGATTATAATGGAAGAGATTATAATGGCCTATGTCAGCTTACGTTTTCCAGCTGATGATGATTTCCGAATGTGCGACAGGATACCTAATTGAGGGCTACATAAGAATTTATTTATAAGTACTCAGTACGCCAAATAAAAACCAAACCTGGTTTTATTATACGCCTAAACAACTTAAATCGCGTTTTAAATTACCGGAATGGGGAGATAAAAATGCGTTTTAATATACATTTGCTAATAATATTAAGCCTTCCACACAGCGGGTACATTCCATTGCTTAAGTAAGTTTACCCCGGTTTACTGCTGTTGTACAATGACCATTATAATTTAATTTACTGCTATTACCTGGTATAGGTAGCGGCACAAAAGTTTGGCGCTGAGCGAAATGTGGAAGGGATTGCTGCGCATGGGTACTGTCGCGCGCGCAAACATTAATAAATAGTAAATGTTAAAGTTTTTCCTAGCTTGTAACAGGTTGTTTTACTATACAAATTAACCTCTTTTTATTTAAATCTTAAGTAAAAGAATCAATCAATTCATTGGTTTCTCTTTTAACAAAACCATGCACGTCATCCACTATTTTTTGTGCCTGTCTGTTCAAAACAGTATTTTTTCTAAGCATATTCACTATCTAGTAAAAAATACACTAATAAAAAACCAACAATAACAAATGAACTCAAACTTAACAAAAACATTAATAATGAATAATATTATAGAAACTGACGTGAGTAGTACTCATCACTACAACTATTACACGGCTAACACTCACGAAATACAGTCCAATAACTTGACCGGTGTTCGGGCAATATAGATGCCCTTCTCGCCCCGGTACGGCGGACGAGGGCTCACGGGGGGGTTTTAGTGGGTTCGAGTCCCACATACCCCCTGCCACCACCCCCGTGGTGGCAGGGAAGTGCGAGGGCATTTCCCCCCTCAAAAAAATAAAATAAAAATATATATATAGATGCCCGAATGTGTATTAATAACGAATAGTAATAACAATACATCTTAGAACGCGACTGTACAGTCAGAAGTCCGCGTCGTATGAGGCGGGGGACGGAGTACGGCTGGCAGCCAACCGGCGCTACGCACGCGCACCCTGCGTCCCTCTAGTCCCCTGTGACACCTAATTTTTTACTTCTACGCAATGACGCTCAGCGCTAGAGTTTCATGCCACTAGAGTACCTATAATCCTAGTTAAGGTTCAGGATCTAATTATGTCAACTATGCATTGTTTATTTAAAAGAATACATGCTCAGTCAAACCCATATTTATGACGTCACACAATATTACATTATCGGTGTTTTGCGTTTACTGCAGAACCTAGGCCTTCCATATTAGGGGGGTTTGCCATAATTATACCCCCACGCTTGGCAGGCGTCAGTCAGTAAGTCGAACTGACTTCTAGGGGGTGATCACGAAACTGAGATTGTTTCTAATAGTTGCAATCGAGTTACATGATCGATTATAGAGTACTTATTAAGTAATAGAAAAGGTTTAAGTTTTTTCAGTTCCTTGAAAATTTATTAATTCTCTTTTAAAATACATAATATGGTACTAATTCGTAAAATTAATGTCAAAATATAATAGATATAACAATGTTTATATGCTAAGCGAAGTATATTCCTGTGTCAGATAAACCGTTTTTAGACTGACAATCTCGAGATTTAAGCCTCATTCAGTATTTTGAGAATGTATTATTGTAGATAATTTGACGCTCCAACGATACCTATAAGTCATTTTATGAAGAAAATCAGTTAAACCCTTCTTGATCTCATCCCTTCATTATAAACCCGCCTTGGTTACAGAAATATATCGTGTAGTACTCGGTCCGGAAAAATTTGGCCGGATGTCAACCCTCGGGTGTGGGCGGCCGGATAGATGCGGTACTCTGGGTCATTCAGGGCCCAAGATACTTTTCCCGGTCGTTCTGGATCCAGCAGGAAGCTCTTTAACTTCAAAAGGTTAACTTTGATTATCGTACATGAACAAATACATTAGTATTTGAATGACACATGAACAAATAATTAATTGCAATACACTAATTAGGTTACATCATAACGTGGGCTCTTTCTACAATCAGACCAATTTTTATATTATAAAGATAATAATAATAATAACGCCCATAGATCCTGGACCCTAACTAGGATTCCCTGTGTCTAGGGACCCAGGAACTACGAGGACCATGGTCCCACAACACCCAGACTCAGAACAAGTATTTGCGCTTTTTTCGGTTTATTCGCGCACAAAAATTATCAATAATTCAAGTCGCGAAAGTTTAAAAAGTGTTAGTATCGATATTGTTAACTTAATAATTCAGTGTTTCCAAAAGTATTTGTTTTAATAAAAGTGACTTCGGTAAAAACTCGGTAAAATTTACTTACGCACGCTTGACTTGGAGAGTAAGCCGGTGAATGCGAGGCGAATGGAAGTTGAAATTGGTTCACGTAGATCTCCATTGTCATATCAAAGTTAATTTATTTATTATTATGTTAGCATGTCCGGGTAATTATACCGGCCGATAGATGGAGCTAAACTAAAGAAGTTTTACTTCAGGCGTGTGGTCTAATAAAACACATTCGCTTTTTATGTACAGACACCGGAGGCTTCTCAAGGGTCCTGATTTACATACAGCCTACAGAACCTTACGACATGTACTTTTTAATTTAGTAAAATTTAAACTAGGTATTTGGTCAATAGCTTTTGCCAATTTTTTTTTCTAGCCAAAGGATTTTAGAGTCGACTATTTATTAATGTCATTTTGCTTTAAAGCCTATTTAAGTCGAGTTGATTAATATGATTCCATCGCGGTGGAGCTGTAATTGAATTGATTGCCACCTCTATGAGTAATGAAGGTATAATTTAGATAATCTGACAGATAGGCCGTGAAATGAAATAGTGGTGGAAAGAGTTAGTTACGCTGTGACACGCAATGTGATTGCTATATACTAACCTCGGTCCACTCCTGTATGATACCCTAAAACGATCTACAGCTATTCGTTTTTCAAATGAAATAACCTCGAATCGTGTACGTTAGACTGTTTAGTCTGTAAGGTATCTTCTAAATATATATAACTCAAAGGTGATTGACTGACTGATTGACTGACATAGTGATCTATCAACGCACAGCCCAAACCACTGGACGGATCGGGCTGAAATTTGGCATGCAGGTTATGACGTAGGCATCAGCTAAAAAAAGATTTTTCGAAATTTCACCCTTAAGTGGGTAAAATGGATGGTTGAATTATTTTCTCATAGGCCACGCCGCAGGCAGAAGGTCGTAGGGCCTGTTTATTTTAATCTAATAATTGCTTGAAATAAATGAATGATTATGGTACTATTATTATGGTACCAAACTAATGTTGTAAACGCAGACCTGAAAACGAACGAAAACTAAAAATTATTACTTAATTATTAGGTGGTAGGAATTTTCCGCAAAGTTCGTCTATGAATAAGTATCACCGCTATGCCAGTCACTCTGGTCCGCGGAGTTCTGCTATCAGAAATATTCTACACTGTCTAAATTTCCCATCTTTCAACATACCACATAACAAAGACTTCTTTATTACCGAATTCGAAAATTTTACACACAACGGACAACACTTGAAGTTTCTATCCATGTAAACCTAATTTAGAATTGTAGAGACCAATATTTACAAAAAAAAAATCAAATAGCTAAATTGCTCTAACCATTAGTTGTCACGTGATACGCTTACCAACGAATAACATTTAATTATTATTTTTATATAGAGTTAATTATTTACCTATACGCTATTAATGGTTAGTTGAGGTTCTCACAAAATTATCAATAGAAACGATGCCTCTGTGGTGCGGTGGTTGAGCAGGTGGGCTCATAACCCGGAGGCGGTGGGTTTGATTCCCGTGACAGGACAAGGATTTGTGCACAGAAAAAAGTGCGAATACTTGTTCTGTGTCTGGGTGTTGTGGGACCATGGTCCTCGTAGTTCCTGGGTCTCTAGACACAGGGAATCCTAGTTAGGGTCCAGGGTCTATGTATGTGACTTTTGGGCGTTATAATATTATTTTATTATATTTGATGGGATTTTGGTTATAGAATAGGGCATTAATTGTAGGTCGTTTTAAGTGCGTGTAATTGTGCCGGGATAAACAGTTATTTACCCTATCTACGTTAATCTCGGTAGTATTAGCAATCTATATGCAAAATGTTTTAAAAAACGGCGTGAAATTCACACAAACAAATATACAACTTTCACTTTAATTACATTAATGAGTAGAAATTGTGATATTTTAATTTTGCATTGTTAAATAATATAATACTAAAGAATCAAGAATTCCTTTTGAAAGTGCCCGTTCTCCCTTAATAAAGAAGACGAGTGTTTAATTAAGTAAAATGATATTCAAAAGAAAGGAATTTGCAATTTCAAGTTTAATAAAACTTTTGTGTGCATACTTTGTTATTCTGACTGGAGCAACTTGAACACTTCAATATTTAAGGTTAAAGTTGAGTATTTTGTTGAAACATTTTTGACATAATTTGTGTAAGTTTTCGCACCAGATTATTTGATCTACATTTTACGGACGTGGTGAAATCTGTGAATTATGGATGGCAACACAGCGCTCGGCATTGCGGTATTAGGAAGTAGAGTGAATAATTTATATTGTCCGAATCTGTGTGCAACTGGATCATATAATATACAATATCTAGATTATTCATGCAAATATAGTCTTTCTGCACTTTATTTATTCAAAATCCTACGTTGAACCAACGTAATGATGCATTGCAAAAGCGTATAGGTGATTTCAGTATACACTGGACAGTGGACAGCTTGGACAAGTATTTATGCACAGAAAAAAAAAGCTCAAATACTTGTTCTGAGTCTGAGTGTTGTGGGACCATGGTCCTCGTAGTTCCTGGGTCCCTAGACACAGGGAATCTTAGTTAAGGTCCAGGATCTAGTATGTGATCGTTGGTCGTTTTTATTATTATAGGTAGAGGATTTATCCATAGGTCATTTAATTATTAAAAGGTTTTGTAATTGCGTGTGTCAAGTAGGTTATTTTGGTTCAATTTATCAACAAATTTTATAAGAAAAATTTCTCATGATTGGGATTGCTTATTTTATTAATTGCTTCTATGTTGAATTCGGAAATATTTAAAAATAATTAAACCTTTACGGACTATTTACACGAGAGGGTTACAATACGGTTGCTATCCACGCCAGTATAAGCGAGGACTACCAAAGTCCTAGACTCGTGTGAACGACCCCAGCAATCCAAACAAGACTGGAGCCGGATAGAAACCGGACCGTGTTGAAACCATCTCTTGTTAACAGGGTTCAGATAGCTCACCTGTATTGGACACCAGCAAACAGCGAACACAACAACGACCACCACCACCATCCTGGTGACCTTCTTCCTCCCCCTCCTGCTCTCCGCTGACACCCTTCCCCCCGGAGCACTCTTCCATAGCCTCGTCAGCATACACATATACAGCACGCTGATCAGCGCCAATGGTATCACATACGAAGATAAAAAGAAGGACATTTGAAATCCCAGTTTGCTATAACCCTGCTCTTCCAAAAATACACACGAAGAGTGATTCCTGTGGAAATAGGAGTATTCTCTCTCTCCGTGGCATATTCCTACAGGTATTGCTGTTGTCAATATAACCACCCAAATGCAAGCGATCGCTAGCAACGCGTTCCTCTCGGTTCGTATTGACATTGATGCTATGGGATGCACTACAGCCATGAACCTGTCCAGAGACATTAGGACTAGGGTGTACACTGAAGCGTGTGCTGTCACTACTATAAAGTATTGCACGACTTTGCACCACCAGTCTCCGAAAGGCCATCTTGGCATTACGTAGTCAGTCGCTGTGAAGGGCACGCAGAAGATTACGAATAGAAGATCGGCAACAGCAAGGTTTATGATTAGCAGATTTGTGGTGGATCTCATACCAGGATTGGCTGCTACTACAAGCACGACTAAAGCATTGCCGACTAGTCCAACGATGCCGATGAATCCGAAGAAAATAGGGACTACTCTTGAGACGACTTTTTCTAGTAGTTCTCCGTTTTCGAATTCACTGCTGTAGTTGCAGCCGCTGAGTGCGGCCATCTCGCTGCTGATGTTGAGGCATATGTTATAGAACTCATCCTCTGTCGACTGCATCTTGAGGCTTTGGTCAGTGCGTCGTCATTATCAGCAGGTGGACGTTACCTGAAACAAACAAAGTTGTTCTTTAACTTTAATCATCATCAGATGCCGTGCGCCACTTTGTGAATCAAAATTTGGTTATCTAAATATATATAACTCAAAGGTCACTGACATAGTGATCTATCAACGCGCAGCCCAAACCACTGGACGGATCGGGCTGAAATTTGGCATGCAGGTAGATGTTATGACGTAGGCATCCTCTAAGAAAGGATTTTTCGAAAGTCTACCCTTAAAAGGGTGAAATGGGTGGTTGAATTATTTTGCCATAGGCCACGCCGCGGGCGAAGCTGCGGGCAGAAGCTCGTGTTACAATAAAAGTTAATGAAATGTCTAAAGTTTTAAACTAAAAACAAAACCTCTGACTGGCAAAATAATAACAATTTTTGTAATAAAAAGAGGGTAAATTCTTATTTTAAGAGCCAACGTTTGAAAATTATGAATATTATTAATTGTGCTTTATATTTTTAAACTATGCATGATATCTCCAAAAATTTCACATTTTAAAATTTTATTTTTTAATAATAGAATAAATAATGAATAAATTGAATCAAAATTGAAAATTGAAAATTAATTTTTGCAATTATTGACGGCTAAGCTCACGTCAGTGAAAAGTTGAAATTACTCCGGCCAAGTCTCAGGCATATTCGATGTCCTTCTTCTGCAAGCCAGTTACTAACGCACGTGCTACTTGCAGCCGCGTCGTAACTAGCACGTAGTATTTTGTAGTTAATTTCCAAAATGAATCATACTCACGATAGTTTTCAAACTAAAATCTTAAATTTACACAAAAATATATATAAAATCTATAATGGTAGCTTATATTTCTAATAAGTAAATAAGAGGAAGCTTTTTGATGTCGATCGTTGGTGATCCATCATTCTAAAGCCTTTTCATCTTGTTTTAGAATCAATTTACTGAAATAACTCGCCAAGAAACTGTGTTGAGAGATTTATAATTTGTTTAATTTTGTTTTAGTTAGATTTTTATCATACTTATCAAGATGAACTTTTTAATTATCATAAGTATATATTAATTGTATTTTACTTCAGTCGTGTGCTTTCCATCTCTCTCTTCTCTTCAACTTCTCTCCATCTCTCAGCTTTGTTTCTGCTTTGTTTAATGTTAATGTCGCCTTTTACCGGACTTACCACTATAATAGTACAATTTATTAACTTTGTTATGTTGACAATGGAGATCTACGTGAACCAACTTCTACTTCCTTTCGCCTCGCATTCACCAGCTTACACCCCAAGTCAAGTGTGCGTAAAGAAGTTTTACTTCAAAATGTATTTGTAAATTCCAAACGCACCAATAATTTAATTAGATACTTTAAAATACCGGAAATGTTTTCAATTTCCCCCGAGATTGTGATTCCAAAAACATGGCAACATTTCAATCGATTCCTCATCCTTCGCATCTTTTTGCGAATATTTTTTCCGATTGAATTGGAATGATGAAGCCAATTTTATCTATTGAATGTTGACAGGTACTTTAACGACTGTCTGATTGCGCAATCAAAAATTGAAATTGTGTTTGACAAGTTATTATGAGCAAAAGGGAGTTTTAGTCTACAATAATAACTAGAACGATTGAAGTTTCAAATTTGGGCTACGTATTTGGTATATCAAATACCAATAGAAAAATGTTTATTGACATAAATATTATTACATTAGATTAATGTATCCATAGATTCCCGAACTAGTATAATACATATCTCAAATTTCGTTTAAGTATATAAAATGTGAGACTTTTATATGCCTCAAAAATCTCAAAGTGTATGAAATCACACTAATATTATAAAGGCGAAAGTTTGTTTGTGTGTTTGTGTGTATGTTTGTTACTCCTTCACGCTCAAACGGCTGAATGGATTTGGATGAAATTCGGTACTAAGATAGCTTATACAATGGATTAACATATAGGCTACATTTTATCCCGGAAAAGTGAAATTTTCCCGTGGGATGAGAAAATAATTAAAATACTTTCTATCCGCGGGTGAAACCGCGGGGCGAAAAATGCTTTATTGCACAAACAACAAATGTAGGTATAAAGGCGAACTTAATGCTAGATAGCATTATCTTCCAGTTAACCTGGGTGTAACGTGGACATTTTTGTGGGGCAGTGCAGTGGGGGGTTTCATGAGTAGGGAAACCTTTTCTGCAAAGTTCGTCTAGGTAGGTATCACCGCTTTTCCAGTGATTCTGCCAACAAGCAGTAGTGTGCAAGCACTGCTCTGTTTCGGTTTGAAGGGCATTGTAGCTAGTGATATTACTGGGCAATTGAGACTTTATGATATGGCTTCACAGTCGAGTAGTCTTATTACCAGACTGTGCTGATGTCTCAGGCTAAAATTTTATATTTTAGAGTTCCGAATGACACTGGTATGTAATGGGCCGCCGTGTCGCTCAATCAGGTAAACGAGTAGCTCGTCACATCATTCATTAACATACTCATAAAATAGGCAGACTTTTATATGACTCTAAATATATGAAATGAGGAATTCATGAATCGCGAAACTTCCCTACAAAGAAATCGGAGTATGTAAGTTACCGACGTAATAATATTTTATATGCTAATGGATATAGGTACATACGAAATTGGTTATGGATTTTATGAAATCAGAGAACATCTGTGTATTTATTATCGTATAATTTAAATAAAAAATTCTTTCTTTCTTTCTTTCTAATAGTATAACCGCTTCAAAGAAGCACTACTTGGATGGGTGACCGCTACAAAATGATCAGAAACTGAGCGCTTCCGTGCTTCAGAGGGCATGTTAGCGGTCGGAGCCGAGTTTTCATAACGACTATTTTTGTTATCTTAACAACAATAGTGATTTTAAAAAAATAGGCGTTATGAAAACTCTGTCTTTAGCAACCTGTTAAATAAATAACCTACACGAGAAGAAGATATAAAATTGAGTGTGCTTTAGACCACACGACTGAAGTAAAACTTCTTTAGTTTAGCTCCATCTATCGGCTGGTATAACTTTGTTTTTGCTTAATATCACCATTTTGACAATTGTCATTTTACCGGACATAATACCAATGTAATAATACAAATTTTTAACTTTTTCATATTGAAAATGGAAATCTTCGTTAACCAACACTTTCGACTTCCGTTCGCCTCGTCCGCTTACATCTCAAGTCAAGCGTGCGTAAAGAAGTTTTACTTCAAAAATCTCAATCAATCAAATCAGGTTAAACTGAATTAGATAGAGGAATAAAGTGTATGTAAATAAATAAATATTGGATATTTTACACAGCGCCATCTCGCCGTAAACTAAGCATAGCTATGGGAACCAGATAACTGATAGAATACTTAGATATATAGATAGATGAACTCTTTATTGTACACACCAAATAATTAAAATTACAAAGAAAAAACGATTAATTATATAGTGTAACAATGGGCGACCTTATCACTAAAAGCGATCTCTTCCAGGCAACCTTTGGATGGAGAGAATTTGACGAAGTGGTGCACATTACTATTTAGTTCTTATCAAGGGCATAATATTTTTTTTTAGCATTTTAATACTTTTTAACTTAGATACAATGAGTTAATTAATTAATTTAATATTACAATTAGCTAGTATGCTACACCTTCGATCGCATCGTCACTTCCCATCAGGTGAGAGCGCGGTCAAATGACAAGTTGAAGTAAAAAAAACAAATACTTTTTGTTTGTAAATACATACATAGAATACAATATAAATGCTACTGTCCATCCAAAGGTTGTCTGGAAGAGATCGCTGTCAGCGATAAGACCGCCCATTGTTACACTAGTTCGTAAATATTATAGTTATTCCTGATTTCGTACTTAATTAGTGAGACAATAAAGAGTTCTCTATCTATCTATCTATCTATAACACCCAGACACAGAACAAACATCGACGTTCATTACACAAATGTTTGTCCTAGCTCGGAATCGAACCCACAACCTGCAGTTCAGAAGGTAGGGTTACTACCAACTGAGTTATCGGGCCAGTCGAAATAATAGGTCTTTACCTATGAAATTGCCGTATTGCAGTACAGACTTTTTCAAACAAAAAAAAGTTTTGATTGGCTATGAATTCTAAATTCAAATTAATTTTGTTTTAAAAATATGACATTCTATTTACAATATAAGTCTTTTGTTTATTGATTAGCGTTGTATTTTCATTACATTTCAACATTTTTCCTCATAATGGATACTTTGAAATTTCGTGTAATTATGGAATATGAGTTCCGTCGTGGCACCAACGCGGCACAAACGACACGTAACATCAACGACGTTTACGGAGAGAACTGTACAAACGAACGTACAACCCGTTATTGGTTTGCTCGGTTCCGTTCTGGGAATTTTGACTTGAAAAATGAACCTCGTGGTCGTCCGGAAACTTGGTCAACAATGATGAATTAAAGGCGATTGTGGAAGCTGATGAATCTCAATCTACAGCTGAGCTGGCAGCAGCTTTTGATGTTAGCATCAAAACAATATTGGTCCATTTGCGACAGATTGGCAAGATAAAAAAGCTTGATAGATGGGTGCCCCACGAACTTAACGATCGCCAGCGCAACGTACGCGTCGAGACTTGCCTTGCGCTGCTTAACAGGCACAGAAATGAAGGAATTTTGAACCGAATTGTTACGTGCGACGAAAAATGGATTCTTTTTGACAATCGAAAGCGCTCAGAAAGTTGGTTAGATCCTGGTTCGGTACCAAAGCAATGTGCAAAACGAAAAATGACCCCTAGAAAGGTGATGGTCACAGTTTGGTGGTCTAGTGCTGGTGTGATTCATCATAGCTTTTTACAAAACGGCGAGAGCATTACTGCAGATGTGTACATTGAAGAACTGACCACAATGATAGCGAAACTCGCAGGTCTGCAACCAGCTTTGGTCAATCGGTCGTCTCCACTGCTACTTCACGACAACGCGCGACCCCATACTGCACAACAGACCGTCTCTAAGCTGCACGAGTTGGGTTTGGAAGCTCTCCCTCATCCGCCATACTCACCAGATCTTGCGCCTACCGTTTATTACTTTTTCCAAAATTTGGACAACTTTTTAGCGGGAAAAAAATTCTATTCCCGAGAGGCAGTACAAAACGCCTTTGAAGAGTTTGTTGTCTCCCGTCCTGCTGATTTTTTCAAGAAGGGCCTCCATAAACTGCCACAGCGTTGGCAAAGATGCATTGATTGCAGGGGTGATTACTTTGAATAAAAGAAATAAATAAGTTCGAAAAAAAAATACTTTAACTTTTTTCAAAGAAAACGGCAATTTCATAGGTAAAGACCTAATATATCAATATGTTCAATCATACATGCATTGCTATTCACATATATAATAGCCTCGTATTTGATCAGTAAACAAATCCAACAATACATAACCATTCCAATGTTACGAAAATGCTATAAAACTGAGTTTACAATACAGGCCCGTCTGAATGGAACTATTTCAGGAGGGAAACGTAATTGTTTACGTAATAAAGTCGAAACGGATATACGGTTGAAGTATGCAGCAGTCAATTTTAACAATAAATGATGTCGAAATATGGAAGAGTTGCTATAAGAAAAAAAAAACGAGCGTGCTTTAGACACACGACTGAAGTAAAACTTCTTTAGCTCCATCTATCGGCCGGTATAACCTTGGTTTTGATTTGTTTGAAGTCGCCATCTTTATTCGGTAACTTTTAGCTTATATCGCGTATCGATTCAAACGAATTCGATACAATTATGATGCAATATCGATACAAATCACTTTTTTGGACATCCCTATGTTAATGTCGCCATCTTGACAATTGTAAATTGGAAAAAAAAACCAGACATACCAACATAATAATACGAATTTTTAACATTGTTAGGTTGAAAATGATCTACGCGAACAATGACTTAAATTAAACTAAGTTTACCTTTTTAAGTCATCCTTGACTTGGGGAGTACCTAAGCTTGCGAGGCGAACGGAAGTTGAAAGTTCTTGGTTAACATAGATCTTCATTGTCAACATAACAAAGTTAAAATTTACTTTTTTATTATGTTCGGTAATTTGATTATTTACAATTGTCAAGATGGCGACATTAACATAAACATTAAGTTGTGGAATGAGCTACCATCTGAGGTATTTCCGCTGAACTACAACATGGGGCACTTCAAACGTCGGGTAAATAAAGTCTTAAAAGGTAGGCAACGCATTGGCAGCGCCCCCGGTGTTGCAGGTGTCTATAGGCGACGGTAACTGCTTACCATCAGGCGGGCCGTCTGCTTGTTTGTCTGTCTATATTATAAAAAAAAAAATTACATTGAACGAAGCAAAACCAAAGTTATACCGACCGATAGATGGAGCTAAACTAAAGCACACTCGTTTTTTTATAATTATTATTATTATGCCTTGCTAGCGTCTGTGTTTCCGGCGAAATATGACCCGGGCGTGTTCAAGAGAAGAGTGAATAGGTATTTACTTGGCTAGCATGCTACACCTTCGATCGCATCGTCACTTCCCATCAGGTGAGAGCGCGGTCAAATGCTAGACAAGTTTGAAGTAAAAAAAAAAACAAAAATTATTTGTGTTGTGCTGTTTCAATAAAGAGTTTATCTATCTATCTTTTCTCAATTTTACGCAATAAACCAGGTGTCAGATGAAGTAAGCAATCTTGTTTGATGGAATATTGACTGAGACTGATGCTCGGATTGACGTATTGATGGATGAGTAAATTCATCGTGGGTAAAGTTTGATCGTATTATGACAACAATACAATTTACTTGAAGAATTTTCTTTGTATTTTCTATATATACCACGAGAATAATAATAATAATAACGCCCAACGATCACATACATAGATCCCGGACCCTAACTAGGATTCCCTGTGTCTAGGACCGGTCTAGGATAGGTTTATTGTATCAGAGCAAAAGTCGCCATTTATTTAAATTATTTTGCGGAGTAAAGCATCTATACTATTAACTCTTCTGTGGTCCAAGTAGCTATGTTATACACAATGCGAAAATATTCTTCTTTGAATTAAGATATGTCTTTACCAAAGTATTTTTACCCTTATAATATAATATACAGAAAGATAAAAAGAATCCGTAGAAGTGCCTCACAGAAAAGGTTCGGAGAAAAATACCTACTTATCTGGAAAAAATCTTGAAACAGTAATTGGAGTCTCCTAATTACGAGCGACTAATTGGAAGTCCATAAGTTATAAAAATGTACTTGTCTATCTTTGTTGCTATTTTTGAACTTAAAGCTGAGATTATCGCTTATTTATGTTTCGTTAATCTGTCAGAGAAGAAAAGTTTACGTCGAGAAATAGTCATCTAAACTTATGATTTTGAAAGTCTTGCTTGATGACTTAATGTGACAGTTAAAAAACCTTGAAGCATTATTTAATACAGATTCGTTGAAAAGAATAATTAATGGCGGTTGTGAATTTCGAACTATTTTCCATAACCCGTGTATATTTGAATTTTGATGTGTGATAAGGGTGGATTATTAGCCTTTAAGAGTTCGTGAACGTGCACGAGTGTTGGCAAATGGTTCCAAGTTTTAAAACTATGCTTTTTCGTTTTCTCTTCAAGGTTGCCTAGAGCCTTCAGTTAAATATCCACCATTTACTGGGGCATTTTGACTTTTACAAAAATTCCTTACTTGCGATAGAATGCCATTAAACAAAGAAAAGAAGAAGATTTTATAAACTTGGACATAAATAAATAGCTTTCCATTAAAATGGCAATGAAGTAAATGCAGCATTCAAATCCATGTTTACCTACCGCCTTCCTAGTAACTACCTTTTATAAAATACCTATATATGTATATACAATACTTATAATAATACAACAGAGTCATGAGCTGTCTACGATTTATAGTCCAAGATCGAATTCCTAGTGTGAGCTAGGAGACGGCTCTCCGAATTGTATATAAAATTCATCGTAAAAGTTTACATAACCGTACAATATTGTTCTTTCTTTTATGATTATTTTAGGTACTTATCAAGTTTTGGGAATATTGGAAACTGTGAAAACTGTGAAAACAACGTGTAGGATGGGATAAAATTTCATTACTATTGTTAGCGCTTCGCTGAAAGCAAAATTTATTTAGAGAAATTATTTTATGAATAAGAAATTATACAAAGCAGATGAAACGGTAACGGTTATAAATAGTTAGTACCTAGAAGTGTCTTCAGTAATACTTATAATAGCAGTAATATTTTGTACGTGAGCACAGGTATAATAAAGTTATACACAATTGTATTTTATAAATTTTTTGTCATTCAATGTAAAATTACCAAGGGACAATAAATTATATTTCATTTTTAGTTTTTATTTATTTTTAGTCGCGAAGCGACTAAAGACACTGAATGAATCTTTTAAAAAAGATTATATATATCTTTTTCTTTTTTTTTAAGTTCTTTTTTAAGATATATACGTTACTAGCTTCTTCCCCGGCTTCGCACGCCTGGCCTATAGAAAACGAAGAAGAATTTTAACTTATTCAACCACACATTTCACACTCTTAGGGGTGTAATTTCGAAAAACCCTTTCTTAGTGGATAATTACACTTTACAAAGAACACACCCTTCAAATTTTAAGTCTCTAGGACATGCAGTTTAAGCTGTGCGTTGATATATAAGTTAGTCAGTCAGTGAGGACTTCGAACTTTATATGTATAGATTGACGTGCGGAAGCGATGCATCTCCGTTTTAGTTTGGGCAAAAATGATTTCGTATGTCTGTCCGGCGGATGTCCGGTTGCTCTCTTCTACAGGTCGCATTTCTCAACCGATTCTGTAGTTTTGTGAGCTAGGTCGATAATGATACTTTGCAAGTGTTTTGTCGATAATTATACTTTGCAAGTATTTTGTCGATAATTATATTTTGCAAGTATTTTGTCGATTGAATTTTTTGATTTTTTTCAAATTAGTAGAGCTATAAGGTAGGGGGAAAAGTACAAAATAGTTTTCCAGTTTTAAGCTATACAAAGACAGATCCAAGAGGTGTACAGCTCACAGAGCAACCAGCTTTAAGATATAGCACGACAGCTTCTTATAGATAGCACAACAGCTTCTTGCAAAAACTATTATTTTTATTCTAACGATGAATGGGACTATATATTTTGAGGACGCATTCTTGGAGATGATGAAAAAGAAACCGAAAATGGCAATTGTGAACTTTGCATTTTTTCCATAACCCGTTTATTTTTGAATTTTAAAGGGTGGATATTATCCGTTAAGTGTTCGTGAGCGTGCACGAGTGTTGGATCCAAGTTTTAAAACCATTCCTTTTCCTTTTCTCTTCAAGGCTTCCTAGAGCCTTCAGTAAAGTATCACTATTTTACGGTTGCATTTTGACTGACAAAATAAGACTTTGACATGACATAACCGTACAAAATTCCTCATTTGACATTGGTAGAATTATTGCTAAAAGAAATGGAAAGCCGTTAAACGAAGAAGAAGAGGACGTATTCTTGATTGAGCGTTGTTCTGTAAAGGACAAAAATTGCAAAATTTTAAAAGGCGAGTAATATAGCGAAATTTTTTGATGTAGAATACATTTTAAGGCATCAACTCCTTGCGATCATATGCAATCCTTTGATGTGTAAAATCCTCTCTCCGATGTTTATTCAACAAACGTATCCATACCCCGCATTGCCTAATTTATTTTACAAACAACACGTTGGCTAATAGAAACAATTTTACCAAAGTTTGTTTTGCACATACATTGATGAGTTTATGGCCAATGAAATGAATTTTCAATTAAATAAATTATACGTTCAAAGGAATGAATTATGATGGTAATAGTTTTTATTTATATAGCGAAACAGCCACTCCTGATGGTAAACAATAAAAGTAGAACTTTACATTTGAAAAAATTGCATTGCAACATCAGTATCTAAGTATTCTGTCAGTTATTTGGTTTTCATTGTACAAGCTTTGCTAGTTTGCGGCTAGATGGCGCTATGTGAAATGTACACAATTATTTATTTGTTTATTTGACAGTCTCTGTGGTGTAGTAGTTGAGCAGGTCGGCTCACAACCCGGAGGCGGTGGGTTCGATTCCTGCGACAGGACAAGTAGTTGTGCACAGAAAATAAAGCCCTAATATTTGTTCTGTGTCTGGGTGTTGTGAGTCCTCGTAGTTCCTGGGTCCCTAGATACAGGGAATCCCAGTTAGGGTCCAGGATCTATGTATGTGATCGTTGGGCGTTATTATTATTTATTTATTATTATTATTTCTTTTAAAATTATTTGTAATATAATTTAGGTACCTAAGTAACTTTTCTTTCTCTCCTCGGGCTTTTAGTAATGCTGGAACCATTTACAATTCTAGATGTTTTGCTGCTAGATAATTCTGTTTTATGACGTCCTACTAAATTGTCTCTCTGCTGACTACGTACTCTGCTTTCATTATCATCAAACTGAATTGTCTTTCGGAGAAAAGGTCATTTTTATAGATCCGTATAGACTGGCGGAAAGTTTCTTTTTATTTCTTGCGTTTGAATAAATTCGGTCGACCCTAAAGAGTACTAAATCCTAAAGAGATATGACCTAGAAAACCGTTAGGGCAGTTTCGTTTATCTAAAACCTACATTGTTTTGTGAGATATAGAGAAAATAAAGTAATGATGCCAGATTTTTAATGCTGTTTGGTGCAAGTAAGTGTAAGTCTTTTCTTCTATATTTGATACTTCCTTTTTTTACGGTTTTAGCCACAAACGACATCAAACTTATATTCTACGTAGCTCATCTGGGTATTTAAGCGTATGAAATGTAGTCCGCGTCACCGTTTACAATGAAGGCATGATCCTAGATATCTAATTAAGACAAAAATAGGATGACTAATAATAATAATAATCTACTACGAGGATCATGGTCCCACAAAACCCAGACTCAAAACAAGTATTTACGCTTTTTTCTATACAAAAATACTTGTCCTGCCGTGGGAACCAAACCCGCCGCCTCCGGGTTATGAGCCGACCTGTTCAACTACCACAACACCGAGGCTGAGAATAATAATAATAAAATTTGTGAACACACAGCGCAATCTAGTCCCAAACTAAGCAAAGCTTTTACTATGTCTATTTTTGTTTAAAAAAAATCTTTATTTAGGAAACGATTTCCATAGTACAGCTAAAATTACAATACAGAAGTGTGATAAAAAATGTAGTAATATCATAGAAAGTGAGTAGTATTCATAGCTACAACTAGTACACGGCTAACACTCACGAGATACAGTCGAACAGTTACGAGTCAGTACTCCTCGAGGATGGGCATCTATATTGCCCGAACACCGGTCAAGTCATTCGACTGTATCTCGTGAGTGTTAGCCGTGTACTAGTTGTAGTTAAAAATATGTAGTGTAAAAAATACAAAGAAATAAAAAAACAACTGGGTAAATAAAGTTAAAAAGGACATTTAATATGGACAGTCCAAATGCTACGGTCACTACCAGCAGGTAGCGCACCCAACATTCTGGCAGCATTGCAATGCTGATTCATTGTGCCAAATAAGTGCAGTAATTGAAGGGGTGTGAGCAAAAAGGGTTTAACTGATTTTTTTCACAAAATGACTTATGGGTATCGTTGGATTCAGCGTGAAATTATCTACAATAATACAATCTCAAAATACTGAAATGAGACTTAATCTCGAGATTTTGAGTCTAAAAACGGTTTATGTGTCACGAGACTACAGTTCGCTTAGCATAAAAACATCATAATATTTATTTTATTATATTATATTTTTACAGTAATTGTATGAATTAGTACTATATTCAGTATTTTAAAATAGAATTAAATCATCTTCAAGCAACTGAAACTATATATAAGCACTCTACATTAAAATGACGCCGTTGAAGTTTAATGTCAATTTTCTCGAAACTATTAATTTGACAGTTAAACCCTTTTTATTCTCAATCCTTCAATTATTAACTTGTTTATTAATTAATAGATAATTATAACTCTCACTCATTATGTATGCGAGAAAACCAAAATTAAATATCCAATACGTAATATATGTCTAAGTCTAACAAAGACTGAATGAATTAGTACTATATTTAGTATTTTAAAATAGAATTAAATCATTTTCAAGCAACTGAAACTATATATAAGCACTCTACATTAAAATGACGTCGTTGAAGTTTAAAGTCAATTTTCTCGAAACTATTTTTAACGATTTTTATTCTCAACCCTTCAATTACTAACTTGTTTATTAATTAATAGATAATTATAACTCTCACTCATTATATATGCGAGATAACCAAAATCAAATATCCATATAAATATATGTCTAACAAAGACTAGACAGAGTCAAGGACCGATAAATTGCGTTTACGCAACAAAGAAACATGGTGTTAACGCTTTAATAAACGACACCCTAAACAGCGTTTAAAAAATATAGCGCCCTTCATAGGTATTTTTCTCGTGTCAGGCCCTTACAGAAAGGGCAATGGGATTGGGGTCAAGTGTCAGAAGGGTCGAAAAAAGCGTGGATTCCGCGTCAAAACGTCAATAGGTCCGGGAAAAGACCGTTATTCACCGTAACGTTCCGTTTTTGCATTTAAGCGCTTCCGCTTCGCTGACAGCTGGGTTTCAAGGATCAAGTAATGTCATTTCATCTATTTTTTATTGAACTAAAACTTATTTACGCACTCTTGACTTGGGGAGTAAGCTGGTGAATGCGGGGCGAACGGAAGATTTCCATTGTCAACATAACAAAGCTATAAATATATTATTATATTGGTGCGTCCAGTAAAATGATAATTCACAATTGAAGGGGTGAGAACAAAAAGGTTGTAACTGATTTTTTTTCACAAAATGACTTATTGGTATCGTTGGATTCAGCGTGAAATTATCTACAATAATACATTCTCAAAATACCGAAATGATGCTTAAATATCGAGATTTTGAGTCTAAAAACGGTTTATCTGTCACAGGAATACAGTTCGCTTAGCATAAAAACATTATTATATTTATTTTAATATATTATATTTTTACAGTAATTGTATGAATGAGTACTATATTTAGTATTTTAAAATAGAATTAAAACATTTTCAAGCAACTGAAACGTACATAAACCTTTTCTGTTACCTTATAAGCACTACGTTAAAATGACGCCGTTGAAGTTTAAAGTCAATTTTCTCGAAACTATCAATTTGACAGTTAAACCCTTTTTATTCTCAACCCTTCAATTGTTAAGATGGCGACATTAAACAAAGGAAAAAAAAGTTATACCGGCCGATAGATGGAGCCAAACTAAAGCCGTCTTATTACAAAACGCAGACCAAGCGTAGACTAAAGTTAGTACTAGGTCTAAACCTAGACTATTTAAAAACTTTATTACAAAAACGAGTTTATCGCTGATAAGGGGATCGTCCATGGTTTAAAGTTAGTCCTCCGACGACCCTAGTTTAACTATGGTACTAATTCGCTAAAGCAAAGAAACTAGCGCCACGGTGGTGGAAAAATGAAACTTTTAAGATTAAAAACTATTTACGCCCCTAACGCCAATGTCTGGTTATCAACCTTCTTTGTTACACGATTTTGAGGTTGTCTTGGTCTTTGATAAAATATATCTACTCGGTTCAGCAGGCTTAGCACGGCATGTGGAGAAATTGTCTTTCCCCCGGTTTTTTCCACCTGTCAGTTAAAATAATCCCTCTCTCCACCTTACGTAGCACGGCAACGAGGAGAGGAAAGAAATATTTCCCTTTGACATTATCGCAGACATTATATCCCGCTACTCCCCGCTTCAGAGCACGGACTCGGAAGAAAGTGGATAATATTCTCTTGAATTGACATAAAGCAGAGAGTATTTATCTTCGACTCTTGTAGGTGGGTATAAGGAAGTCAAAGTGTTTTAATAGGCACAAAAATGTCGCGTGCCTATTATAACTATGTTTAATCGCGGGAACTCGAATTTTGGAGCGAAAGTTACACCGGGAGAAGCATTCGGAATACAAGTAATCCCTTCTAAATCCCGGGAAATGAGTTTCAATACAAAAAAAAAATACATAGCGAAATATTCGTGAAAATACAATTATTAGTTTAGTTTTAATAAGGAAATTATTTAATTTACGTAATTAACTTAAATGATGCATATATTTTTTGAGTATATTTTATTATAACATATATACATATAAAAATTTAAAATATAACTACATATACTACACAATAATTAATCACGTTTTTCCGCTCATATTACAAACAAAATAAAATTTTAATTTAAACTACTCACTTACTCTCACTCATATACATAGTAGTCGTTACATACTCTTTGATTAACACAGGGACACAGACTCAAAAACCTTATATTTTCTTAATTTTTATATTTTGTCTTTAATCCCAGTATATTTAGCCGAACAATTATCGATGGTTTGATGGACTGAACAAAATATTGAAGCATGTAATGTCATTTTATTTAAATTTTCTCGTACTGGCAACAATACGGTAGAGAAATCTAAAAACGCTACTCCCGCCGTTTATCCCCCAGATAAAGCTTTCCACTGTCGCGGCCGTGCTCGCAGAGTGGAATAAAGTGACAGTGAGGATAAGTTTGTTATCTACTCCCTGGGGAGAAGTTGTCCACCGGCCGTGCTAGGCCTGCAGTTTTTATATTTTGTTGCTTCATTTTTACGATATTTATTATAGTTACAGTTAGTTATAACAACAATAAACAGAAATATCAATTTTCGCGCGTTAAGCAATGCCATATTTACGTTCTGATTCTCGCAAGCCTCGTTGGTAACTATTAAAACTTAATAGTTTTATTAGTTGAAGATCATTGTAGCAAAGCTGACTTTTATAAATCTGATTATTTATTCATTAAAAAATATGCAAACAATAAGCTTTCCAAGGCCAATGCACGTATATTATAGACGAAAACAAAAAATCTAAATATATGAAACGTGAAAAAAGGATCGTGTGAATAAATGTGGTCCAAATGAACAAACTTTTTTCGTATTTAGTCTATGGTCAATATTTAAGCCATGGACTATCTCTGGTATCAGCTGATCTTCGATTAGTCGCCGTTTTGTAATAAAGTCAAGGTCTAACTACTTAGTACCGTAACAATCTAGGACTAGTTGGTCCAGACTTAAATGTCCATTTAGTCCACGTTTTGTAATAAGACTGAAGGAGTTTTACTTCAGTCGTGTGGCCGAAAGCACACTCATTTTTTTGCTATATTATTTCAATATATTTTTTCAGCGCAGAGGAGCCTTATGTTCTGTTAAATAGACATTGGGTAGGCACAAAAAGGTGCCCGTGAAACATCTAAGCTAACTATAGGTGTTTTACGGGTAAGAAACTGTCTCAGAATGACGCGTGCCGTGCAGTGTCAAGCTAAATAAATGTTATACTTCCAAACGACACTGTAACTCTCTTGCAGTGATCTTAACACCAGGAGAATGACTAGCTCGTAGCTTCATTCGCTTACATTAATATATCAACAATAATTATTGACAAAACGGAACGTATTCGTTGGTCTTATAAAAAGAAGTCAAAATTAGTAATTACTCATCTCAGTTTTCCTTATAAAAGTTATACAACCCTGAAAAGATCAAATAGTGTCACGAAATAGAATATTACATGAAGGGAGCATGTCAAGTTACCTATTTACTTAAGAACTGCCAAAAGCTCTTCACAAGATACTTCTGTGTTGCCATAGTTGCTTTAATATGTATGAGGAAAAAAGACGATTTCACGGTACTTCTTTTACTAAGTTCTTGTAACGTCTTTATATAGCAAGAAAATTGGATAAATCATTAAGTGGGTAATAAGAAGTTTTAGAAAAGCCACTTTACGTTGTTTTTTATGTTTACTTCCATAACAATAAATACTAATTGCCTTGAAAAAATAAATTCTATTCTCTTAATTTCATATTGAAAAGTACTTGGATGTCATTTTTTTCTAATTATTTTAATGTAAAAATTGAGAGTGAGAAATGTAGGCGACGCTACTCCAACGTCGTATATTTTGCTAGTTTTCATAAAAACTGATTTAACCTAAAAAAAATAATTAATTATGACTTGTGCATGACAGGATCTAGAAATCATATAACACCCGAACTAATAATTAAAAAACAGAAAACAATAAAAAAACTTAATCTAACAAACCACTACCAGTAGACAACAATCTTTGGCCGTAGTAGAGGCCAGCATTTTAAGCATTAATTAAATAATTGATCTTATAATTAAAATGTCATAAATAATGTGTGGATAATCCACACAGCGCCATCTAGCCCCAAACTAAGCAAAGCTTGTACTATGGGAACCAGGTAATTTATATAATACTCGTATACTTTTGTTGGTAAATACATACTTAAAATACAATATAACACCCAGACACAGAACAAACATCGATGTTCATCACACAAACGTTTGTCCTTGGTGGGAATCGAACCCACAACCCACAGTTCAGAAGGCAGGGATACTACCAACTTGAGCTATCAGGCCAGGCCATATTAAGTAAATTAAACTACTAAAAATTTGAGGAAAAACTAAAACTACTAATTGAGAAGTTCCATTGTCTATCTCGCAAAGACCTTCAATAGATCTTTCTCGGTACGGGACCACCGCACAAGGTTCTACAAAAAAAAAAAACACGGTAAAATTGATGAACATAACAACACCTCTTTATTTGAAGACAGCTGAAATAATCCCAACGTAACATCTAGTTCACGACAAATAATTAACGTACCCTCAGAAGTTCATTTCGATCTCTCCAAGGTTTCCTCAAGTGGTGACGCCTCTCGACCTTTTTCCAGAGAATATGACGAGAGTCCTCACCCGAACTTTATAGCAATCAGGTATATCGTGACGGCTCGTTCGAGCGCAGGGTAATTTTTACCTAAATAGTAGGTAAAACATCTAAATTGAACCCCTTATTGATCAAATGTATGACAGTATGACCTGTATGTAAAAGGCTTATTTTATTTATTACATTGTTTTTTATCACATATTTTCAGGAGTTAACTAAGAATAATGAGTTAACTAAAAGCGTCGGAGCCGCCACTGAACAAGCGCAAATGAAAAAACGGCGCAAATACGCACAGGTCAGCGCAAATCACGAGTTTGTTGCGCTGACAGTAGAAACATTAGACACGTGGTCGTCCGACACAAAAAAAAATTCACAAGTTCTACTCAATTGGTTCTCGCCTCGAGGGATCCCAGAGCTGGCACATACTTCGCTCAGAAGCTAAGGTCCGTATTACAGAACGATGCTCAGTCATCGATCGGTGCTCAAGCAGAGATTTCATTCATAAAGTGATCAATCAGTGAATGAAATCTCTGCTTGAGCAACGATCGATGACTGAGCATCGTTCTGTAATACGGACCTTAGTCTTCTTTATTCAGCGAGGTCATGCTGCCAGTATTCTGGGAACCTTACCACGCGGTGGTGAGTTGGATAGCATATTTAGTTTTGTAAATAATGTTTTATTAGTTGTAACTTTTTATTTATACAGTGTCTTTACATATTAATGTTTCTACTGAGAATAACATTTTTAGAACGTTGGACACCGCGCATTCTATGAAAAATTGCATGTCCGCTCGGCGCATACGAGAATTTTCAAATATGCTTTGGTTTTATATCCGGAAACCGGACCATGTTGAAACCGTCTCGTGTATATTTAATATATTAAATTTAATAAAATTCTCAGTTTACCTGTAGGTACATAAATTTTATCAGGTTGGTATAATATTTTGATATCTTACTGCCCCAATAGCTCAGTTGGTAGTAACCCTGCCTTCTGAACTACAGGCTGTGGGTTCGATCCCCACCCAGGACAAATATTTGTGTGATCAACATCGTTGTTTGTTCTGTGTCTGGGGTGTCGTATTATATTCTATGTATGTTATTACAAAAAAAGTATCTAAGTATTGTATCAGTTATCTGGTTCCCATAGCACAAGCTTTGCTTAGTTTGGGGCTAGATGGCGCTGTGTGAAATGTCCACCAATATTTATTATTTATTTATTAATTTATTATTATTATTATTTATCTCAAGCACCATTAATTAACGATAATTTTTTCACTTTAGAACTAGGATTTTTTCTCAAAACTACTATACTAAATAACTCAGCTTATACATTTTTAATTAATTTGCACTTCTCTATTGAGCTATGTACGTATAATCTATCAGCTGACTGAAACGTCAACAAACTATAAAAAATACAACAGTATCCAGCTTAAAGTTGTATTATTACCAAGTAATAATAATAATAATAATAATAATAATATGTGCGGACATCTCACACAACGCCATCTAGCCCCAAACTAAGCAAAGCTCGTATTATGGGTACCAGATAACTGATACAATACTTAAATACTTTTTGTTTGTAAATATATACATATAATACAATATAACACCCAGACACAGAACAAACACCTATGTTCATCAAGGTGTATTTTCCCCTGGCATGTGTTTATTAAACTTAACCGGAGTGACAGCTAATTGATTGATGACCTAATTGGTCGTCAATTGGCCCTACATAAAATGTGTCGCATGTACGAGATAGAACATTGTATATAGCTCAGCTATTAGATAAGATTATAAGGAGTTTTGGCGGGAAAACGAAAAAGATTGCGTTACGGCATTGTATTATTTCCCAAAACTTGTGTTATTTTCAGCGTTAGTGCATAAAATTTGTGGCATTTTATTCGTTAAGTGCTGGATTACATGCATGAGTGTGGGAAAGTAGTATAATGATGGTGAAACGTTTCTTTTCGTATTGTTTCGAAAACTCCATAGAAGTTTCTGGTAAATGTCCCACCACTTTATAAGGATGACTTGACTAGACTAGACTAGATTATGACTTGACTTGATGACTTAGACTGTGACTTGACTTGACACATATATATTATAGGTAGGTAGGGCTAGGAGGTATATACATTAATTAACTTGAAAAAATATCAATTTTTTGACACTGGCTAAATACACCAAAGTGTGGAGCCAAACAAAAAAAAAAGATTATAAATTAAGATTATGATATGAGATATAATACGAAAAGATGGCCGGAAGTAAATAAAATAAGTGGTGGGCATTTCACACAGTGTCATACTAATTATTTAATATGTACCCAAGTAAGCAAGCTACAGACTAAATATTATTTGATCCTTCATCCATCTGTCCCTTTACCAGGAGACAGCTACGTGTCAGTGTTCTCGGGGGTAAATCAATCCTTCTTTTTTACAATCCAATGTTTACGTCCAATAGTTATTTTCTATTCCACTAAATTCGGTGACAATACATGAATATATATATCCTTGGTGCTCCAATGTTGCCAAATAGAGAGATTTGGACATATTAGAGTGAAGTGTGTAATACTTTCATTATCTCAACTGTAATACATGATAAATATTGTAAGACACAGTAGGAAAAAAATACATCACTGTAAAGTTTCTTGTAGCTTCTTCTTTACGGTGTAATCGAAGCTTCGAATCGGGGTTTTCTGTTCTGTATTGTGCCGGAGTGTGCAGTGGTCGGAAAAAAACTTCTTTTTTTCATACTCAAATATTGTAACGGGCTTGCTATATAATATTTGACAATAAGCACTTAATTTTTTCATGCTTAGTATAACTTCATTTTATGTACTTAATATAATATTGACTTGTAAAAGTATTCAAAGTAGCCTATTTGCAATAAATCCTTTTACTTTGAATGAGACTTCGAGGTATCTCCGCAATGTTAGGCGGCATGCACCATGTAACATGTAGCCTCATAAGCCATGATTTTGTCAGGTATATTTATTAGACTTTATTCAATACGAGCTTCTGCCCGCAGCGTGGTCTAATATGAGAAAATAATTCAACCACCCATTTCACCCTCTTAAGGGTAGAATCTCGAAAAATCCTTTCTTAGCGGATGCCTACGTCATAACATCTACCTGCATGCCAAATTTCAGCCCGATCCGTCTAGTGGTTTGGGCTGTGCATTGATAGATCACTATGTTAGTCAGTCAATCAGTCAGTCACCTTTGAGTTATATATATTTAGATTCGTTCCTTATTTTGTTGATATACGGTATCGAGTTTCATACACGCTTACGCAGAAGGATTTCTGTCGGTTATAGGCTCTGCGGCTTATAGCCATTTCACAGCCACTTAAAATGGCTCGCTGATGCATAATTTGTTGAGTCGTACGTCAATTTACGCTATACGACGCAAGAGCTCACGAGAGTAATGTTACAGACTCAATAAGTTATATTAAAAGACCGCAAGCCACCGCTTTCGGAAAGTGCTGTGGCGCACAATTCAATTTGGGGCACTCCACGCCTCGGCGACTTTATGAATCTAAGTCAAAGTCGAATCGTTAAAATTAACATTAATAAAATATAAAAAAATATCGTTGTAATATCTATTTTAAGCAAATAATTATTATTTGATAAAATGTGAGCTGGAACCGGAAATTAAAATTCTGAGCGAAGCCGCAGCGCACATTAAAAAAAAATCTTTTTTATAACCTGACTTTTTCAGAATCTGTGAAGCCTAAGGTCTTAATACTTACCCTATCGTAGGTAGGTACTTACGCTGGCGTCTACCGCCGAGTTTGAGACCACTTTATAGACACGCTTTTGACTCGGTTGTTGTCAGCCTTCCTAAATACCTTTTTTAACGGAAGTGCCTTAATTCAAACTAAAATAATAACAACTACTACTGCTAAACGTTACTAGCTACAACCTACTACAAAAACATTTGGACTAGCCGCGTTAACCTATAGACAATCCAAATGATCCAGCCTACTACTCGTACCACAGCACAGTAACATACTGGCAACATTGCCCTATTGAATTAAAGCGCTGCCTCATTCATACCTAACCACCTTGACTGACCCGATAGATCAGCATTCGATTCCCACCCAGGACAAACGTTTGTGTGATGAACATCGATGTTTGTTCTGTGTTGGGTGTTATATTGTATTCTATGTATATGTTTACAAACAAAAAAGTATCTAAGTATTGTATCAGTTATCTGGTTTCCATAGTACAAGCTTTGCTTAGTTTGAGGCTAGATGGCGTTGTGTGAAATGTACACTAATATTGCTAAATACTAATAAACTAATCGCTGCCAGAGGTGGCAGCGAAGTATTACAAGATTTACGCCTGAAAATCAGTTATTAAGGTCTTAGGACCTTAATAATTGTATGCTGAGTCGGAGCCCATTCGTGACACCACGTAGCATTGTTTTATTATTTTGGTGTTACGTATTTTTATCAGCTGTGTGTCACAAATTAGTGTTTTTTTTTCTTTTCTTTTTTTTACACACTGAAATCTGTTCCAACTAAATAGTTTGAAGTAGAAACTTGGAGTCCCGAAACCAATGTTATTCAGGTGAGGTTATAGTTAGTAAAGCTTTAAGCTGGGTTGAACGTTTCAATTAGTTAAGTAGACGTTATTACATCATTAATAAACTGAGAAACTGTATTACAGGTTTGGATTAGTGTTTTTAAGAGCTTATCAGATTAGTTTTGAACATATTTGTTTCATAGTTACCCGTTTTATTTATTTGTGATTTGTGTTTTACACCAAAATAGTTGCTGTTTATGAGTTCGGAAATATTCGCAGCTCTAAGGGATAGTAGACCCGAGTATTTGATATGAATTTCAGCTTGATACCTCTGTGTTCCTGAGAAAAAGGCTCTTGACAGACAGACAGACGGAGACCAAAGTGATCCTATAAAGTTCCGTATTTCTTTTTGAGGTACGGAACCCTAAAATCAGGTTAGCCAATGGCTGAAAAAAACTGAAATTCAAATGAAAATTCAGTAGCACGGTCACATTTAATTTTGATTCCATCAAACAACTGAATACAAATTGGAGATCGAGAACACACCGTGCATTGTAATGCGTGGAACCAATTTGAGCCCGAACTGACTTCAGTTTAATTGATATTGCCGCCCGCGTTCGGGCAGATATGCTCGTCTGATGTTCGGGTGATTTGATTAGAGGCACGTGGTTGGTTCGAAATACGCCTTTGTGAAAAGTTGTGTCATCCAGCCTGTCTACCAGTACCCGCTTCAAATGACTGAACCCAAATAACCGAGGCTAAAATAAAATAAAAAGAAACTGAATAAAATGCTATGAATTCTTTTTTGGAAACAAGTATTTTGGTATTTGACGAGAATGATGATGAGGCTATGGATGAGGTCGTGTAAGAAGCAATAAGCCGCTCAAAGTGCTGTCCCATGGAGTCTTTTGAAGTAAAACTTTTTTACGCTCGCTTGTCTTGGGGAGTATGCTGGTGAATGCGTAACGAGGCCAATGAAAGTTGAAAGTTGTTGGTTAACATATATCTCCATTGTCAAATAACAAAGTTAAAAATTTGTATTATTATGTTGGTATAATTGTTAAGATGGCGACATTAACATTAAACAAAGCAAAATCAAGGTTGTACCGATCGATAGGTCAATAGGCTCAGTGGCGTGCCTTGGGAGAGGCCTATGTCCAGTAGTGGACTAGTGTAGGCTGATGATGAAGTTCAAAATGAACCTTAAATACAAAACTCAGTTACCGAATAATTGAATTAAATCCCTTCTGATAATTATGTTTTCAATATAATTACACAAACTCATATAAGAGCCAATTATTACGTTTATTATATTCCACAAAATAGTCCTTTGCCTGCTACTTTGCAGTATTAATATCTTTACAAGGTTACAATAGTAAGGAAATATTGGCGGCTCTCAGTTCATATAAACAGTATGGGTACATGGGAATTTATTTTTAGTTTGTTCTATAATAAAGGTTACCTGTACTATGTTTTTATTATATATAGTTTGCTCGATTAAGTGTTACCATTGTTATTGATACTATCAATTATTCTGTAGTATTCTGTGCTGTGGTACTGGGGCGTGAAGCTGTGAATGTGGCATGAAGAGGCTTATCCACTAGAATCCACCTCATCATACAAGAGTTTCTCAAATTCATGTCAAAATTTAATTAGTGAAACAGTTCTGTTATAGACAACTTAATGTTTTTTTTAAATTTACTTTTAACGTTGGTGGACAATAACACATTTTTTTCAATAAATGTGTCGCTGTCTACCCTTTGTGGATAAGTGGGTCGAAAATAACGGGAATAATGGTATGTTTCTATAATAGTCTACATTTTCCTGTTAGTTACATGTCTTCTTCGCTCCCTTTGATATTATGTTACCTATACAGTATGCAATAGAGCGAAAAAAGTATATAAAACCAGCTAATAGTTGCCGATAAAATAGCTTGTTTGCTATTAAATTGGAATAATTTTAATAATGAGGCGGTGTTTGGTCCAGTCTTACCAATTACACAATTGAATTTTTGGAATTTTCTAATTTCCGGAAACTGCCGCTTGTTGAATTTAATATCTACTATCTTATTTATAAAAGCTCAATATGACGGTAGCGCATGTAAATATGTTTTATTTAACAAAATTTTCCTAATTCTTTTACACCACCGACCTCTATATCTCTCTTATTCTTCCCATCCAAATGTTGACTGGAACTGGCTTTTAGCGACTGTAATATAGCTCAAAGTTATTTTTATGTACTTTTTAATGTCCGATGTACAATACAGAATTTTGTATTCTATTGTGTACAGATTTTACTTTCTGTTCATTTTGTGTCAATAGTCCTTACTGTTTTTAGTAACCGATATCCACATCAAAAGCTTGTTAGTTTAAGACTAAAATATTGTTTTAGCGTTAGCAGATTAATCCGTGGAGTTTCGATCTAAATTGCTTTGGGGGAGTGCCGACTTACCTCCTTACCACCAGAAATACAAGGATTTTTTTAAAGAAGGGATTTCAATCATGTTCTCTTTGTTATTATTTCACATGTTTGGTAATTCCACAGTTTCTTTTGATTCCAAATTATCATACCATATTTGGTAATTACAGTGTCTTTTGATCCCACAGTTATTACACTAATTATCTAACTGGAGATATAAGCAAATATATAAAAAAGTTATTCAAATGCATTTGATTTTTTTATATATTTCTTTGTGGGTACGTATTGATGGCCAAGACGTCACATATTTAGAAACATCAGAAAATCGGCGGAATATCCCAGAGATATTTATAAAATGCGAAAGATGGCATACTCTACTCTCTTACAAATAATATAAAAACTACTTTTGTAATTTCAGATATATGATACTACTAGTTGCGCCCCGCAGTTTCACCCGCGGATAAAAAGGAGTTTAATTATTTGCTCATCCCACGGAAAAATTTCATTTTTCCGGGATAAAATGTAGCACATATGCTAATCCAGTGTATAAGCTATCTTAGTACCGAATTTCATCCGAATCCATTCAGCCGTTTGAGCGTGAAGGAGTAACAAACATAAACACATACAAACTTTCGCCTTTATAATATTAGTGTATAAAATAGTTTAAGCTTTACAATCCTATGCTTTTGAACCGTAACTTATTAACGCAATCTTTATCTCCCATCACTCAGAAACCCTCTTTGATCGGATCGTATTAAGATCTATATCCGAAAGTCGTTTTTTCGAGCCGTCGCTAATTCTGAAGTAATAAAAAAGATATAAATCTTAGTTCCCGAATCGTCTCAGCTGATCCCGACTGATCGTTCATCATAATAGAAGGATTATTGAAAATTTTGTTTTGATGAAAGTTCGAAACAAGTCATAAGAGGATAGCGTGGCCAGTGACAGCGGAAATACTACCTTCTTTAATACAGTACTACTTATAGCTTTAGTTTACGTGTTGTAGTTTTGAAGTAAATCTTCTTTACGCACGCTTGACTTGGGGGTAAGCTGGTGATGCGAACGGAAGTTGAGATATACATATCTCCCTCTCTACGTGAAGAAGGAATGAAAGAGTTACGTATTGTATATTACTGTAGGGGCAAGAGAGATGGAGCTAAAGAAGTTTTACTTCAGTCGTGTGGTGTAAAGCACACTCGTTTTTTACGATCTAGATAACCTATTAGTGACTGATATATTATGGTGAACTTAAAAAATGTTTCAAGAATAATCTCTGCATTATTAAAGCAAATTACGAATATTATTATTAATAATAATAATAACGCTCAACGGTCACATACATACATCCTGGACCCTAACTAGGATTCCCTGTGTCTAGGGACCCAGGAACTACAAGGACCATGGTCCCACAACATCCAGACTCAGAACAAGTATTAGCGTTTTTTTTCTGTGCACAAATTCCACGGGAATCAAACCCGCCGAATCTGGGTTATGAGCCGACCTGCTCAACCACCACACCACAGAGGTTGTCAAATGAATGTTTCAATGTCAAGCGCATGATGAATGTTTACTTAATACATTTTGTTATACTCACCCTAATTTAATTATATGCCGTTTTCGGTCGCCATAGAATGCCCTGTGATCAAGGGCTCTGTAGTCTGAAACAAAAAAGCAGGTCGTTAATGACAACCGAAAAGAATACTTTAAAAAAAAATTAAAAGCTTCCAAATTACTTAGAAAATATATCTCAATTATTATATTAGCATAGTATATAAATCTGCCAGCAGAAAGTATTTCACTCTGAGATAATGTAATGCTTAAACGCTGGCGTCTGTAACGCGTACCACCCATGCAGACGTTATTTCTGAAAATATTTCTAAAATTATGCGATTATTATGAATCGGCATCTGTAGGCGGATACAATAATAAAACGGTAGCAAAAGTTGGTCTGTTTGTTTATTATTCAATAGTTACTGTAAAACGAGTAGGTAATAATTTAAACAGAAAGCATTTTTCTTTTTTAGAAATAATAAATACTGCGTAAGAATAAGAATGAGAATTAAGAATGAATATTTTTTATTGCCAAATAAAGAAAAGTAAACTGTGTACGTACAAACAATATTACAGCTAACATAATTATAATTAATTGGCAACAGGAGTACGCTCAGCACTGTGCTACGTAGAAATGTTCTACGTAGGGCTGGTTTTCAGCATAACCCAGTTCTCGAGCAAAGGTGTTAGGCAAGTTTTAACAAGTCGAGGTCAGAAACTTAGTTTTGTTATATTATTTTTTTTTATGTTAAGGTGTGACGTGACGAGCTAACCCTTCACCTGATGTTAGGCGACACGGCTGCCCATATCATTTGCAGTATCACGGAACTCTAAAGTATACAGTTTCGCGTGACACAGCACTGCGCACGTCATCCTAAGATTACTAGACTGTGAGATCAGGTCATGAAGTCTCATTTGCCCAGTAATTTCACCAGCTTCAGTGCCCTTCAAACCGGAACACAGTAGTGCTTGCACACTACTGCTTAGGGGCAGAATAACTGGCAAAGCGGTGGTACCTACATAGACGAACTTTGCAGAAAAGTCCTACCACGTAGTAACAAAGTAGTATTAACACAGATAAATAAAAATTGATAACCTACATTAGAAACAATAAAGCAAAAAAAAAACAATAAAAATCCAGTAAAAGAACAATAAAATTTCTCAAAATTAACAACTGGTAAGGTGCAATGCCAGCTATCAAGTGGTAACTAGAAACTATTTCGAAGGTTCTTCTGGCGTGAGAGCTTCAGATTGAGAGGTGATTGGCAGAGCAAAACGCTTAGGCGCAAATCAAAAACGGAACACACAAAATACGAAAAGACAGAAATTTCCAGTGTAATTTTCCTCAAAAAAAATGCGTACCCAACATGCTGGCAGCATTGTTGGGTACCTACGCATTGTACGCTATCTACTGGTAGTGGGCTGGAGCATTTACGGCCGTTTTCAATAAGCTATCTATCCACGGTTTACCCTTACTAAAGTATAAAAATCTATCCATGGACACATTTTTACGTTTCTATATAGCAACGACAGATAGCAATTCCTAACTTCAGTAGCTATCTATCCTTGGGAGGGGTTACTGATAACCAAAGATAGCTTTTTGTAGGAAATACCGCTAGAATGCTTTTCAATATAGTTTTGGCAGCTATCTGTCAGTATGTCAAATAAACAAAGATAGAATTTTGGCCTATCTGTCATTTTCTACGGATAACCTCCATTACCAGTTGTTTGTTTTTGTATGTTGTCATAAGTTTCAAGGAAAATTTCAGGTCAAATCTTCAAAAAATACAAATCTTCAAGTTCCAATTTAAATTTCAAAGATGTTTCTATAAAATATTATAAATGGCTAATTTTAGTAGTAGCAGTGAAAGTGATATAGAATTATTAGAAGTCCTCTCTGACTGGGATGATGAAGATCAACATATTATTCTACAAAGAAGACGTCGAATCTATAAACAGAGAATAAACTATATGGTGGAATTGGACGATTACGATTTTATGTATAGATTTAGATTAAGTAAAACAGTGGTATGTGATTTGTTGGTTGAAATACAGCCCAGTCTGAGAGTAACCTCCGCAAGGTAATTTATTATTCTTCGTCTACATCTTACGCTATGCAATGTGTATATAATATATGCCTAATATTAGTACCTATGCCTTTACTCTTGTTTTAGGAATCATGGAATATCAACATTACATCAACCCCTTCTTACATTAGACAAAACAGTAAAACACTGTTAGGGCTGGGTTTTGCGATACTAAGTACATTTATTTTATATTATTTTAATACTTCTATAGATGTTTTATTCTTTATATGTAATTTGTGGTATTATTTGTTCTGAATATCGACACGATCACAGACCAAGTAAAGGATACTATGAACACGATAGTAGAACGAAGGTGCCGGGTGGCCACAGACTACAACACGGTTGTCAAAAACGTTTTGTTTCCATTGTATTATTTACAAACAAAATTATTATTAAATTGGATCATGCCAAACATAACGTGAATTTATGGAAATCTGTTATTGTATAGTACTAATTTATTAATTTTTGCTATTTTTATTATATTATATCACTGTAAATACTTCCGTAACTACTTATTTAATTATCAGAGTTCTGAGTGATTTTGCAATAACGAAACGCATGGGAGGGCACAGATAGGGCGGCTATCTATCGTTTTCTCCAAAAGGATAGCAGTTACTGGTGCTTGTGAAACGCAATCAAAGGATAGATCGAAAGTTATTGCTTATCAGAGATAGCTATCTATCTGTTATCTTTAGTAGGTTATTGAAAACGGCCGTTAGACTGTCTATAAGTCGACACGGCTAGTATATACTCGTAGTCCAACTATTTCTTTTTAAAGTTGATAGTAGAATTTTCCATGTAACCGCAATACACAGCGATCTACCTTGTGTAGATGTGCTACCATAACAAGAGTTGATTCTATTAAATACCTCGGTGTATTGATAGATGAAAGACTGAACTGGAGGCTTCACATTAATTCACTGACTGCTAGAATAAGAAAACTCATTTATATATTTAAAACGTTAAGATCTGTTGCTGACCAGAATCTATTAATTCAAACCTATAAAGCGTTATGTTAGTGCCTAGTTCGGTATTGCATATGTGCATGGGGAAGTGCAGCTAAAGACAGACTTTTAGACACCCTACAACTTCAGTCTACGAAAAAGCAAATGTTTTAACGGTGCGTAAAATGTTTATATATGAGAGCTTACGTCGCTTTCATAAACATGTTATACCAAACCTACCTGACTGTACTAAAAGGATAGATCATGTACCCATTAAGCGAGTTAAAACTAGATTTGCACAAAAGGAATACGAAGTAATGGTTCCGCACCTTTACAATAGTTTGAATAAAAAATATAATGTTAAAAAATACAGTAATAATGAATTTAAGAAGATTATTTTGGAATGGTTAAAAGATTTTGATTATGAAGGTATTGAAACTATGTTAGCAAGTTATTATTTTTAAGTTTTAATTTTAAAATATTAGAATTATTATATTATTATATTTATATTTAACAAACACATATTGTATTGTATCTACATAGTATTATTTATAATATTAAATTATTTATATTTATTTATAATATTAACATTTATAATATTCACACTCACGCACGCACACTCCAATACACACACACACACACACATACACACACACACACACACACACACACACAGACACCCACACACACACACACACACACACACACACACAATTTGCCTTATTCTTAGATATTGCTTATTTTTATGATGTTCTGTAAAACTAATTAGAGTGACATAGCTTAGATAAAATTAATAATGGGAGAAGCCACTGACTCCTGAAACACAGTTTCCACTAGTTCGGGAGTCTATGGATTCATTATAACCTTGTAACCAAATGTGTCAATAAATAAATTTGTATTTGTATTTGTATTATTTAGAATTTAGTAGTAGTTGGTAATATTGTAAAAGTGCTAAATATAGCCTATAAAATAAATAAAAAATGTATGTTTCTTTTTAGTCCAACTGTTTCTTTTTAAAGTTGGCAGTAGAATTTAGTAGTAGTTGGTAATATTGTAAAAGTGCTAAAAATAGCCTATAAATAAATAAAAAATGTATGTTTCTTTTTAAGTTTCATTATATTTTATTTTACAATAGGATTGTTATTTTTAGCTACATGAGTACCCCTGGGCTCGGCCCTTTTGCTTGAATAACTTCTACGCTATATATAATTCGGCCTTTCATCGTTCTATTTTTTGTCGCTAAAATTAGCTAGCATAGGTACAAGTTCGGTAATAAGATTATGGAAACATTGTAAGCTAAGTAACACTGTCCCCGGATTCTCGTATACGTTTTTTAAATTTGTGTCAAATGGACAGACCAGATACTAAACGCTCATTGGTTGCCGTTAATCATCAGCTGTCCCAACCAATCAGCTTACAGTATTTGGCATACTGACTTTGACAAACGTACGAGAAACCGGGGGTTAGAGAGATAAACACAGACTAGGACGCACAGATAAATGCGAACATCAGAACTGTAGTATAGACGGGCATTAGATGAATAGGTAATTAGTAGAGCGAGCAAAAAAAAACGAGTGTGCTTTAGATCACACGACTGAAGTAAAAATTCTTTAGTTTAGCTCCATCTATCGGCTGGTAACTTTACAAACTTTTTTTTGTTTTGGCTCCATTCTTTCGTGTATTTAGCCAGTGTCAAGTAATTAATTTTTCAAGTTTTTTTTTTTATTATGTTTTGGCTCCACACTTCCGGGTATTTAGCCAGGGTCAAGTAATTGATAATTTATCAAGTTAATAATATTTCACGCAAATATATGTCAAGTCACAGTCGAAGTCATCAAGTCAAGTCAGTCTAGTTAAAGTCATACTCCTAGTAAAGTGGTGGCAACTTTACTTGAAGCTTCTATGGAGTTTTGGAAACAACACGAAAAGAAACGTTTCACCATCATTATACCATTTTCCCACACTCACGCCTGTAATCCAGCACTTAACGAATAAAATGCCACCAATTTTATGCACTAACACTGAAAATAACACAAGTTTTGAAAAATAATACAATGCGGTGACGTGATTTATTTTCGTTTTCCCGTTAAAAAAACTTACAAACTTTTACTCTGTTATGTTGACAATGGAGATCTACGTGTACTAACTTCAACTTCCGTTCGCCTCGCATCCACCAGCTTAAGTCCAAGTCAAGCATGCGTAAAGAAGTATTAGTAAGAAGTATAGACCGAGCCTGACCACTAAGCAATGTAAAGAAAACTTCACCTTTCCCGTTTACTATTACACTTTGGTTATTTATTTAATGTGTTTTACGCAATACAAGGATGGTAGGTATAATTTAATTATGCTTAGACAAATAAAACTTCCCTGTGATGAGTTTTTAGAATAAATTACTCGTTGTGTTCGTTTGGAATTATGAAAACATTACCCTTGCGTGGGGGGGGGAGGGGAGGCAGAAGGAAAATTCTTGAGAAAACATTTTATGCTATTACACGTACTTCCCATTAAAACTTCCCGTGTACACGGGTGTAACTTGTGTTAGTTTTATATTTTATCTGTGGGTATCTTAATTCAAATAATTAATATTATAATAATTTGCCATTCAACGTGGCAATGCTGCCAGCATAATGGGCACGTTGCCTACTGGTAGTGGTTTATTTGATTAAGTACCCTTTTTATTGTATTATGTTTATTAAATAATATTATGTTGTATGTTACTAATAAATGATATTTAATAAATAGCTTAACATTAAATAAAAAATTATTTGTGGACATTTCACACAGTGCCATCTCATTTTTAAGAGATTAAAAATGTATTAGTTGCATTATTGTTTTTTATAAACTAGGTATAGGCTAGCGTTTAACCACATTTCACGTGATTTTAAGTGACGATGCGGTCGATGCCTGTTCACTCTCTTGAAAATAATTATATTTATTATATTAATACTAACTATTTATTATTATAGTTATTGGACTGGCCCGATAGCTCAGTTGGTAGTAACCCTGCCTTCTGAACTGAAGGTTGTGGGTTCGATCCCCACCCAGGACAAACATTTGTGTGATGAACATCGATGTTTGTTCTGTGTCAGGTTATTATGTTGTATTATATGTACTGTATCTAAGTATATTATTTGTTCCCATAGTACAAGTTTTGCTTAGTTTGGGGTTAGATAGCGCTGTGTGAAATGTCCACCAATTTTTTATTATTATTTATTTATTTGGAAACATTTTGGACTCAGGTAAAGAGCTCTTTACCCGAGGAGTGTAGCTACACTCCGCAGTTCACATCATAAAGGTCATTTAATTGGCCTGATAGCTCAGTTGGCAGTAGCTCTGTCTTCTAAGTTCTCCTGGTTGTGGGTTCAATTCCCACCCAGGACAAACATTTGTGCGATGAACATGGCGTTCGTTCTGTGTCTGGGTGCTATATTGTATTCTATGTATTGTATATATTTACAAACAAAAATGTATTAGCTTAGTTTGAGGCTAGATGGCGCTGTGTGAAATGTTCACAAATATTTATATATGATTTCCCAAAACAATAAATAATTTTGCATCTAATGGAGTGTTAGATTTATTGATTGACACCTTATGTGTAACATTGATGATCAAACGGACTAAACATTTTATTACAATTTTACTTATATACCTAAAAATTTGTGCGGAACCCTCAGTAAGCGAGTCCGATTCGCACTTGGCTGGCTTTTTACCACACATAACATCTTAAATCGACTTCCGAAGCCAAAAGGAAACCTCTATATCATTAAAGCGCTCAAGGGTTCCGCCCACATTTCACAAAGCCTAGTACAAAGATTTCCGGCTTGCAATCTACACGAACGAAGAAAATGATATTCATTTTACCCATTCCCCTTTATTACTTCAAACCGTATATCTACGCAATAGAGTCTATATTCGTTAGATATGGTGTTCTGAGACGCATTGAAATGCTGAGACGCAAGAAAAATATGTCAAGGAGATAGCTTCTTGCATTTCAAATAAGTAATCTTTCTATCATACTGCACTTTGAGCGGAGAAAAGTTAGATGATGCAACTTTGACGTCACTAAGCGAACGAACTTTGTAATCGTTAGAACCGATTGGTTGTGTATCGATTTCCTAAATGCTTACCACAGGCAAACCCATGGTTTGCCCGCTATATACCTATTTTCCCGGGATTTTTTTTAATTTTCCGAAGTAAAAAGTATCTTATATTGATTTCGGTGTATAAGAAACTTGTACGCAAAATTCAGCTAATCCAGTAGCTTCTATAAGTTATCATTTTCAATGTTAGTAAACGGTCCAATACCTCCGTAATTCTTATCCGAAAGCTTTCTAATATCTTTACTTTACTCCCTCGAGGAAACAAAGTTTCAATACCTAAGGCTTATCTTGGATCTTATAAGTGCTAACACTTGTGCATTGGATATCTTAAAGTTAGTTTTAGGGTTCCGTAATATATTTGTAACAAACCTCGTTTAGGAAGGTTATATTATAATATTTATTTATATAGTTTTGATTATTTTATTTATTTGTATGTGTACGTAATATTGATTTTGATTTTTATTCTATTTTTTCATTCTATTCTGTATTTGTATTCTAAGTTAATAATATTGTGTTATGAAATATGACTAGATAAATTTACGTATATTGATTATGGTAATTGGCTCTGGCCGTGTAATTGATGAAATAAATAAATAAATAATAATAACGCCCTACGATCACATACATAGATTCTGGACCCTAACTAGGATTCCCTGTGTCTAGGGACCCAGGAACTGCGAGGACCATGGTTCCACAGCACCCAGACGCAAAACAAGTATATGCGCTTTTTTTTCTGTGCACAAATACTTGTCCTGCCGCGGGAATCGAACCCGCTGCCTCCGGGTTATGAGCCGACCTGCTCAATCACCACACCGCAAAGACTGTCATTATGATGGATGCCCGCCCGTCCGACCTTTCCTATCTAGTACCTACCTGCCTTTTTGGTCTTCAATCTGCAGTCTATTCACGAAATAGTCCGTATGTCCATGTGTATGTTTGCGTGTGCATTTATTTGTTCATCAGATTGTCTGTCAGTCACATTTTTAGAGTAACTCTGTTTGTCTGTTCGTCTGTTGGGGTGTTGTATCTTATACCTAAGTAACAATCTCTTCAATATTTTCTTTACCATAAGATACAACCCTCTAACAGATGAACAGACAAACAGAGATACACTAAATACGGTACAGACAGACAATATTATACAGTTATATGGGTATACTTTACTACGTGGCAGGACTTTTCTGCAAAGTTCGTCTAGGTAGGTACCACTGATTTGCCAGTTATTCTGCCTCGAAGTAGTAGTGTGCAAGCACTAGTGTTCCGGTTTGAAGGGTGTGTAGCTAGTCAAATTACTGGGCAAATGAAACTTTATAATCTGATCACGCAACCGAGAAATCTTATTACCAGACTGTGCTTATATCTCAGGATGATGTGCGCAGTGCAATGTCACGCGAAAGTTTATAGTTTAGAGTTCCGAGTGACACTGTTCTGTTATGGCAGTGTTACTTAACATCAGGTGAATGACTAGCTCGTCACATCATTTACTAAGTTAAAAATAAATATTATACAGTAAGCCTAAATGTAAAATAAAATTATTATTTAATACCTTACAGTTTTATTTCCATACAACGTTTTACAGATATCTCGGTGCGCGAATGCTTCTTTCACTTGGCCGGTTTTGAATGTTCCAGCTGGAGCACTTACTGGAGCACTTCTGCGTCTTTCGTTTCGGCTACCATGAGAAGTTATCTTGAAACTCTGACGTGACAAATTGACACGTGACAAAAGTTCTACAGTTCGGCAGTTTAATAGTTTTTCTTTTAATATTCCGTATCTTGTTGATACAATACAATAAAAAAATGTTAAACGCTAATAAATAGCATTGAACAAAACAATGGAAAAACAACGGATGGCCTTATCGCATAAAGATACTTCTCTAGATTGAACAAACGAAATCTGTGTGAAAATGTTCAGTTAAATCGAATCAGCTTAGCAAGAAATATATACACAAGCAGTAGTAAAGTAGAGACAGGGATCTGAATTACCGCGACAGATGTTTGACAATCTCGTAACAACATCCCATAATCTGCATAAAAAAATAAAACGGGAGTAAATGGGCCATTTCTCAGGTCAACATTTTTCATTCTCTCTGCTATGGAGTCCCTCGAAAGTATCCAGTGTACTGTAGACGAGCTTATTTTGCTAGCTCGAGTTAAGTAATTGGACTAGAAATAGAGACTAAGTACTTGGAACCAGCGTGGTAACCGCAGTTTGTTGTGGTGGCTTCAAATTACTGCAATGTTGTATATAAATTTGCGTTTATTCTCACAGTTCCGAGCCTCAGTTTGGAAATCGTAGCCCTTGAAGAACCCTTTATATTCTCTATAGACCATTTTCAGTAATAATTTATTTATTTATTTTATTACTTACATAGTTTTGCCTTCAGTCTAGACTAAAATATTTCACCAACTTTGATCATCTGTTTTATTAATACACCAGCGGCCCGTCCCGGCTTTGCACGGATGCACATTTATTTTCGATGAAACATATTTTATAGGCATTTTTTACACCTTGGGTAACATTATTGTAGTTTTAGTAGGGATCCTTATTTTGTACTTTTTCTTGCAATTATAATAGCCTATATTAATCAATGATAATGTAGCATTTAAATGGTGAAAGAATTTTTATAATCGGTCCTGTACTTTTTGAGCCAATTCGTTACAAATATACTTACATACAAATCTTTCCTCTTTATAGTAATAGTATAGATATCAGATGACACGATAAAGTGACATTTCCCAAGTTTCTCATACAAAAAGGAAAAAATCATAAAACTGTTCAAATTTTCTTTTCTGTAACTACTTAGTTAGGACTATTGCGGAAATTAAATCGGCCGCCGAAAAAAAAACACCCATCAAAATTTATCAACTTGACTATGAAATTGAACAATTGAATTGATTAACAATCATAGTCATCAGCTTTATAAAAAAAATCAAAAGATTATTTATGCAACATCACATGTATTTAAAAATCCAATTAAGTAATTTACTAGGTGGTAGGACTTTTCTGCAAAGTTCGTCTAGGTAGGTACCTACCACAGCTTTGCCCGCTATTCTGCCGCCAAACAGTAGTGTGCAAGTACTACTGTGTTCCGGTTTGAAGGGCGTTGTAGCTAGTAAAATTACTGGGTAATTGCGACTTTATGATCTGATCTCACAGTTAAGTAATCTTATTACCAGACTGTGCTGATGTCTCAGGATGACGTGCGCAGTGCAGTGTCGCGCGAAACTATATTTTGGAGTTCCGAGTGACGCGGTTCTGTTATGGGCGGCCGTGTCGCTTAATATCACAACAAGCAACTAGCTCGTCACATAATTAACTAACACAAAAAGAAAAGGTATGATTGAATGATTTTCGAGAATCGAACTAATGCGCGGTGGGCGGAAGCTTACAATAATTACAAATGTAAAGTTCGCGTAATTTTATCTACATGTTTACATATAATATTACGCAATCCTATTCGTGTCCTTTATAATTTCAAAGATTATGTTCACCGCAGTTGTGTGTGTCAAATCCAGCGACCCAAGCCAAAGTGGGGTTTAAAAACACTCAGACAGGGACGAGAGCAAATATTTGTAGACATTCCCCACTAAAACGTTGGATTTTATCCCGGACTATTATATTTTAAGGTTTACTCGGAATTTTACCTTGATGCCATCTCTTCTAGGTTGTAAAAAGAAATTACTAACCTTGTGAACGTGAATTGAAATCAAATAAGGAAGATTGTTTTGTACCTGAAAGTTACTGTACATAGAGGCCCGCGGTTTCACGCGTAATGTACCCATTTTTTACGTGGATCTCTTAATTTTTACGGGAAAATGTAATCTCTGTATCTCTTGGTATTATCAAAATATGTGAACAAAATTTTTACCAAATCGATGGAGCCGTTTTGGCGTAAAAGCTACATGTGGTTACCGCATTATTGTTTAATTTTTCATAAGTACAATGAACTTGACTGGGCTTATATTTTGCGAAAATAGGGCAAAATAATAACTTTTATTGGAATATTAAAATCATTATTGAATTAAAAAATATTGTAGGCTCTATGGTGTTGTGGCTGAGTAGGTGATCCTATAACCCAAAGGTGGCAGATTTGATTACCGCGACAGGACAAGTATTTGAGCACCGAAAAAACCCAAATACTTGTTCTGTGTCTGGATGTTGCTGGACCATAGTCCAAGTTATTGGGTCTCTAGATACAGGGAATCCTAATTAGGTTAGTCCAGGATCTATGTATGTACCACCCCCCTAGTGGCAGGGACGTGCATGGGCATTTCCTCTCCTAAAAACAGGATCTTTGTATGTGATCGTTGGGCGTAATTATTATTACTGTTATTTAAAAAAACAATTCGTCGAAACCAAAAATACATTCGAGAAATACTACAGAACAATTTACTTTCCAACTTCCTCGATCCATCACCGACGCTATCATTACTAGGGTTGCCTATTTACAGAAATATGTAAATACGTCACAAAAATATGATATGCCAACCTCGCCTCAAATGAATGACTTCGCCTACCGAACGATATCAATCTTGCTTGAGTTGTTATTACTTGTATGGACGCAACTATCAGTTTGATACGAAAGGATACGATTTGAATAATGCTGATGTTTGAATCTTCTTTTAGCTTTCAGGACTTATGTTGCGTTTGCTTGAAGTTTGTTTGTTTGTGTGTAATTCCAAATATAAGTTTTTTTGCAGTGGATTTACATATGTCGGCGGCAACGTCCAGTTGAAAACTCTGCGCAGTGAGCATTACCGTAATTTACCCTGTGGTGGCATTTAAATTTATCACAGTGGCAACATCGGTAGCTGTCATCGCTTCCCCACCCATCTGGCTATAAAAAGGGAGCGCTCGGTTCATTCTAGCTCCGGACACGGCCCGGTGCGCATGCTTAAGGCCTATTGTTTTATAGTTTGCCCGCCATGCATAACCCGTCTGCCTATACATATTTGTATCATTTAGTATTTGATTGAGTTTGTTGAGTTATTAGTTAATTGACTAATTATAAATACATAAATACAAAATTTAAAAATAATTCAAATAACTATGCATTAACAAAACTTAATCTAAGAAGCCGCTACCAACAGGCAACGTGCCCAAAACGCTGGCAGCTTTGCCCCGTTGAATGCCAATGCTTAGTCTTTGGGCTAAATAGAGACTAGTCTGAATTGAAGAAACTGAATCACACTATCACATTAATCACCCTAATATTATAAATGTGAAAGTTTGTATGTTTATGTGTATGTTTGTTACTTCTTCACGATCAAACGGCTGAATGGATTTGGATGAAATTCGGTACCAACATAGCTTATACACTAGATTAACATATAGGCTACATTTTATCCCAGAAAAATGAAATTTTCCCGTGGAATGAAAATATAATTAAAATACTTTTTTATCCACGGGTGAAACAGCGGGGCGCAACTAGTAAAAACATATATTAAAAACCTTTGAAACATATTTTATTTATTTGAATATTTCTGTCAGCCCTAGTTACAGATATAGCTTTGTAGACAGACAGACAAATATATAGACTAGTTTACATCACACCAGAGGTTTATGAGTTCGTTTATTGATGTTGGTAATGGAAGACCGCGAGTGGACGAGATAAACGTACCGTGTAATCTTCAAATGGCTGAGGATATATTTTTGAACGAGTCTAACAATAATGAGTCATGGGAATGCAGTCTAATTGAGAATGCTAGATCAGGTTACATTAGCCAATGACATTTTTTTTCACGGCAAATTGCCTTTATTTTTTAGTAAATACTAATTTTTTTTTTGTTTACAATAATAATAATAATATGTGTGGACATCTCACACAACGCCATCTAGCCCCAAACTAAGCAAAGCTTGTACTGTGAGAACCAGATAACTGATACAATACTTAGATACTTTTTGTTTGTAAATACATACATAGAATACAATATAACACCCAGACACAGAACAAACATCGATGTTCATCACACAAATGTTTGTTCCGGGGTGGGAATCGAACTCACAACCCGCAGTTCAGAAAGCAGGGTCACTACCAACAGAGCTATCAGGCCAGTCAAAGTAAAAAAAAGTGATAAATACTAATTAAATTGACTTTATCGAAACGTCGGTTTTTACATAATTACGTTTTGATAAAATTCTGTGCGTGAGTTTTTTTAGGAGCCTTTTTTTAGGAGCGTTGTAAAGAATCATGTTTCTTCCCACTCAATCATTCTTTACACTGGTTATATTTTGTTTTTATTTTTTAATTAAAAATATATGTTAATACTAGCTATTGCCCGCGGCTTCGCCCGCGTGGCCCATAGGTTTTTTTTTCGGTTTTTATAAATAGTTAGCCACCCATTTCACTCTTTTAGGGATGGAATTTCGAAAAACCCTTTTAGTGGATAAGTACCTGCACTTTACAAAAAACACACCATCCAAATGTCAAGGTCTCTAGGACCAGCGGTTTAGGCTGTGCGTTGATAATATAAGTCAGTTAGGCAGTCAGTGAGGACTTTGAATTTTATATATTAATTTTCTGGGACAGGGTTTGGAAGCACGAGCTACCACTGAGTCACACTTGCAAACATTCGAATTTAACTCATATATTTTCAACAGCCACATTCTATTAAATCGGACGAGCAACTCATCAATCACAGCAGAACCTTCTGGAACGATCGACAGCAATCATAATCAACAAGGTAGGTCATTACCATTTGTAGAGGTGTCAGCATTTCGCAAATCTCTTTCCAATTTCTAACAGTGTCGGCATTTTACTGAGTGTCTATGGATCACAGCATCCCACGAGGTGCATTATTTAAAAAAAAATGTCTTTTCTACATTGCATTATGAACAAAATAATGTACTTTCAAGTACCTACTTTGGTGCTTACAAGTACAAATACCTAATAGGTTCTCGAGCTTCATTATAAACTGCTGGCACTTATAGTAACACGTGCTACACGCTGGTAGTATAACGCTTGCAGCGTAGTGTAACGCTCGCAGCGTAGTGTAACGCTCGCAGCGTAGTGTAACGCTCGCGTCGTAGTGTAACGCTCGCAGCGTAGTGTAACGCTCACGACGTAGTGTAACGCTTATGACGTAGTGTATCGCTCGCAGCGTAGTGTAACGTTCGCAGCGTAGTGTAACGCTCGCAGCGTAGTGTAACGCTCGCAGCGTAGTGTAACGCTCGCGATGTAGTGTAACACTCGCGACGTAGTGTAACGCTCGCAGCGTAGTGTAACGTTCGCAGCGTAGTGTAACGCTCGCAGCGTAGTGTAACGCTCGCAGCGTAGTGTAACGCTTGCAGATTCATTCAGAGAAATATATGATCTTTTCATATTATTATCAAACGAGCAGATGGCCTTAACTATAATTTAAAATACTTCTGATTAAATTGCCCCACACATTTTAAAGTTGCTACTTATGCACAAAGTTTCTGATGATCCCACGCTTGCATTTGGTATAAAATATTTCATTACAAACTTTGCATGTACAAAATTATGAACAGTTGGAATTGCAGAGAAACTAGAATGCTCTCGTACAGGGCTGTAGTTAGAGTCGAATTTGAGGTAGAGCAGCATCGGTTACAGATAGAGCGGAAGTAAAAAAAATATCATAATTGATCTGCCCTTGAAGCACGGGATCCTATATCAGTCACCATGTATTACATTATGTGTACATTCAATGGATATTCGTAGACAGATAATGTCTGTCACAGAACATCAGCATACGAGTATGTAATATAATAATAATTTATTTTAATTTTTGATATTTTTAAGGTAGGGCATTGTGATTTCAAAGGTAAGACATTGCCCCTCAATGCCCCTCCCCTAGCTAAGGCCGTGCTCTCGGATAGCTCGCACCAATTGTCATGTAAATTACTCAACTTTGTGTTTGAAATTAATATCAAAGTGTTCGCGTGGAGTGACTATAAACGGGATGTGAGTAACTAGGTAGGAAGCGTTGCATGAGCGTGGTATTTTCACGCTTTTTGCACTCTGTCAAAGTAATTGTGTTTCGTTTTATTTTCTACGCTTTTATTAGTTCTTGGGGATTACTGTTATCTGTCTCGGAAACTTTATTTATGGTATAATTAGGTCTGCACTCGAGAATGACGCTCTGTCTTTTTATTGAGCTAGCGGGAGAAATGAAAAAAAATTGAACCTAAAAGCTGTAAATAAGTAAATGTATAAAAATATAATGATATATTTGAAATAAAGCTATTATTATTGCGTTTTTTATTGCATTTAACCTGGACCATAATTCCATGTATGTAGAGGCCTAGGAACTACGAGGACCTTATTTCTGTGTACAAATACCTACTTGTCCAGCAGCGGAAAATGAGCCCACTGCCTTCTGTTATGAGCCAAACTGAAGCTGTCAAATGGGGCAATTTGGAATTTAGTTGAGGACCTGGATCATATCAAATATATCTCGTATTTTTTTTATGTTAGCGAATGATGTGACGAGCTAGTCATTCACCGGATGTTAAGCGACAAGGCCGCCTATAACAGAACAGTGTCACTCAGAACTCTAAAATATAAAGTTTCGCGTGACAATACACTGCGCACATCATCCTGAGACATCAATACAGTCTGGTAATAAGATTACTCGACTGTGAGATCAGATCATAAAGTCTCAATTGCCCAGTGATTTCACTAGTTACAGTGCCGTTCAAACCGGAACACAGTAGTGCTTGCACACTACTGCTTGGTGGCAGAATGACTGGCAAAGCGTTGGTACCTACCTAGACGAACTTTGCAGAAAAGTCCTACCACCTAGTAGAAAAGTACTACCATATAGTAGAAAAGTACTCCCACATAGTATTATCATTGAATTTTAAGTTATAAAATTTTTTTCTAGGTGGTAGGACTTTACTGCAAAGTTCGTCTAGGTAGGTACCACCACTTTGCCAGTTATTCTGCCGCCAAGCAGTAGTGCACAAGCACTGCTGTTTTCTGGCTTGAAGGGCACTGTAGCTAGTGAAATTACTGGGCAAATGAGACTTTATGATCTGATCTCACAGTTTAGTAATCTTATTACTAGATTGTACTGATGTCTCTGGATGACGAGCGCAGTGCAGTGTCACGCGACCCTCTATACTTTAGAGTTCCGAGTGACACTGCAGCTGGTATGGGCAGCCATGTCGTTTAATATCAGGCGAATGGCTAGCTCGTCACGTCATTCCTTAACAGAAAAAAAAATATATATAACGTTTTTATATATCCTATCGTTTAACTGATAGCTGCCGTTCTCAACGTTCAAAACGGCTGCTAATGGTTAGTCGTAAGATAAACGCTGATGGAAGCTATGATGGGTTGACATTGACAGTCATGACAGACATCATGGCATTCGATCATTTATGTTTTCTTTTAGAATAGATGTTTCCATTACCCCAATTTACTCAATGGATTTTTGCGTTATTTTAAAATTAATATTGTTTTTGAAGCAAAATTTCTTACACGCGCTTGACTTGGGGAGTGAGTAGTAGTACCTTGTTTTTTTTTTTTTTTTTAGTGTAATTATGAATGTTGTGTACAGTCCTTACAAATAAAGTGTTTCTTTCTTTCTAACTGGTGAATGCGTACCGAGGTGAACCGAAGTTGAAATTTGTTGGTTAACGTAGATCTACATAGTCAACATAACAAAGCTAAAAAATACAATTGAAGGTTTGAGAATAAAAAGGGTTTAACTGTCAAATTGATAATTTCGAGAAAATTGACTTTTAACTTCAACGGCATCATTTTAATGTAGAGTGATAGACAAGGTTTATATAAGTTTCAGTGGCTTGAAAATGTTTTAATTCTATTTTAAAATAGTAAATATAATTCTAATTCATACAATTACTGTAAAAATATGATATTAGAAAATAAATATAATAATGTTTTTATGCTAAGCGAACTGTATTCCTGTGACAGATAAACCGTGTATAGACTCAAAATCTCGAGTTTTAAGCCTCATTATTCTGTATTTTGATAATGTATTATTGTAGATAATTTCCAACGATACCCATAAGTCATTTTGTGAAAAAAATCAGTTAAACCCTTTTTGTTCTCACCCTTTCAATTGTCAAGATGGCGACATTAACATTAAACTAAGCAAAAACCAAGTTACACCTAAAGTATAAGTAAGTATAAGTACAAATTTAAGCTTAACTAAATAAGTTTTACTTTAGTCTAAAGCACACTATTTTTTTTCCAGATTCAAGCCTGGGCAAAGCCCGATCCCTGAAGAGTACTGAGGCCTTATTTAAATAAATGAGTCTTGCTTATATTGATAACAACGCACTATAACGTTAAATGAAAAGCACTAAAAGTTCACGATTCGTGAAATAAGCTTGTATTAATAACCATCAAGGGTTTAAACGCACCAAGACGAGTGAGGTGTTGCCTAAAAAACTTTTATTTAGATCATGGAGTATAAAATGCTTATACGCTTTGTGTATCTAAATAAATATATAAATAAATAATAATAATAAGAAATTTGAGTTATTATACATAAAGTGCATGTGCATCCATACAATGAAAGTTACATACATTAGTATATAGCTAAGTTAATTTAATTAGTCATTAACAGTCTCTGTGGTGTAGTGGTTGAGTAGGTCGGCTCATAACCCGGAGGTGGCAGCTTCGATTCCCACGATAGGACAAGTGTTTCTACACAGAAAAAAAAAACGTAAATACTTCTTCCGTCTGGGTATTGTAGGACCATGGTCCTCGCAATTCCTGGGTCCCTAGGTCCTAGTTAGAGTCCAGGATCTATGTGTGTGATTGTTGGGCGTTATTATTATTATCAAGCAACTCCGAATGTATTACTTTTTTCTTTTTGGAATCCATGAAAGTGCCCGTCTTGTTCAAAAACGTTTTACAAAGAAGTGCAATTTTGCGGTAAAAATATAAATATTTTATGGTTCAAATTTTGCACATGATTATACGTTTTCTCTTTACCAAAAAAAAAAAAAAATTCAACTCTAAGCGGAAAAGCGGTGGTCTTTAAACGTAGCTATTTTTTAAATTATTTTTGATAATCTTTCGTTTGACCAGTACCTATCTCACCTGATAGCGATTTTACCATCAGTTGAGTATATTAAATATATATGTATATGTGCTTGTATATTTGTAGCTATATTAAAAGTGATATACCCCCAAAATGTGCCGTGACGGCTTGTTTATGTTTATTTTTTATTTTATTTGAAAATTCGTTCTCTTGTTGTATGGCTGCTATGTTGGTTGTTTATTTATTTTATTATTGTTTATTTATTTTTTTCCACCTTTACATTCTGTTTATACTCTTTTTGAAATCTCTGATTATTGTTTTTAAATTAAATTATTTATATTATTTATTTATTTATTTTTTTTACACTAAATGTTATCACTATATAATTAAGGTTAAAAATATTTTCGTCACTCGAGGTCTGGGCTGAAAATCAGCGCCCTGGACTCGTCCACGGCACATGCTGAGCTCAGACCGTTTTGTACAGCACTGTACACAGCAACGATGTTCGCACACAGTAAGGAATAGGTTATAGTTATAAGTTAGTTTTAAATTTCACAAGATTATGTTTTGTTTTTTTTTTTTTAGTGTAATTATGAATGTTGTGTACAGTCCTTACAAATAAAGTGTTTCTTTCTTTCTTTCTTTCTTTCTATATATTTAGGTACTGGCTAGGATGTAACACGTTATCCTAGAAGATACCTGTTCACTCTAGATTTGAAGACTCCAAGATAGTAGTCGGGGAATGTTTCGGTAAATACAGACGCCGGCAAAGTGTTCCATTCTTTTGCTCTTCGCACGATAAATATAGAAGCAGATCGCTTTGTTCGCACATGTGGGCGTGTTAAGCGTGTAAAGCTGGCATTATTTAACCTTTCAAAAAAGGAAAATTTCAAAAAAAGAGGAGGTACTCAATTCAACTGCTTTTTTATGTATATCTATAAATGTTTGTTACCTCAGAACTTTCGACTGGGTGAAGCAATTCAGATGATTCTTTTTTAATTTGAAATTTGGTTCAGGTTCTGACAACGGCATCCATTAGAAAACCATATAAGTCTGAAGTTGTTTTTTTCGCTTTGCGTTTACTTGTTTGTACATTTTATCTTACAAAATGTACGTTTGGTTGTCCGATGGAGTGAGTGTGAATTTGATTCTACGATATTCCCTATCACTCGATAAAATATTAGAAGGGTGTACGAGCCATGTACATTATTACTTAAGTAGGTGTAATTATTTAGCTGAATAAGCGGTATCGGGCGCCGAGCGCAACTCTTTATGTAACATATATATTTTTAAGTTAGTAGACAATAAACAGTCGCTCCGACAACATCGTTTCACTTTTATTTTAACATAATAACATTTAATTACGCAACTTAACAATATTAACAACAACATTGGGTGTATCTCTTGTTACATAGCATGCAAAGTGCACCGGACGCGCCGCATATCGCACCGTCTAGACGTCGTCGTCGCCGCGTCAGCTGGATTTACACACATCCACAAGGCACTAACACATAAAGAAAGTGCTGACCAGCGCCTCCGTGAGAATGGGATCGCGACCGCCGTCCGCGCATCGCCCGCGTCCCGCGTTCCCCTCTTAGCCCCGTGAGGCAGTCATGACCCCTCCTACGTCACTCGTTCTCGATCGCCGAGACTTGTCACTTGTACATATTAATTATAATTAATTTTAAGGACGAACTTTACGTGTTATAAATTCGACTTAATAAAAAGACATAAGTATATAATTATCGTTTAACTTTAATAGTCCCGCTGCAGCCCCTCTATAACTCTCTACACAACAAGAGGTACCCTAACAAAGAGGCAGGTGTAGCTTCCACTTCAAGGCCAGTTTTGCCCAGTGGGGTTTACCATATCGGGCCCAGTTCTGCAGGAAGGTACAGAAATGTTATTAAGTATAATGGGCGAGAATGCCCACATTATCCACAAACTGCCGTTAATGGTGATGGTGGGGGAACACGATACGGTTTGATTGTCCATAACGATAATAATAATAATAACGCCGAAAGATCACATACATATAATAATCGTAAATGTTTATGATATGTAAGATTTGGAGTTGCCATTTATAAATAAACTCTTGCAAACTACACACAGCAATATCTAGATATTCGTAAACAAATATTTTTGTTCATTTCACACAGCGCCATCTAGCCTCAAACTAAGCAAAGCTTGTACTATGGGAACCAAGTAACTGATAGAATACTAGGACACTGTTTTTTTGCAAATTCATATGATATAACACCCAGACAAAACAAACATCAATGTTGATCACACAAATGTTTGTCCTGGTGGGTATCGAATCCCCAACGTGCAGTTTAGAAGGCAGAGATACTACCAACTGAACTATCGGGCCAGTCAAAACTGGCGAAGTTACAAGAGAAAGAGGATCGATGTTATATTTTTGTTACAATTTGTATTTACCACAGAATAATAATAATGATAATAGCTTCCAACGATCACATACATAGATCCTGGATCCTAACTAGGATTCCCTGTGTCTAGGGACCCAGGAACCACGAGGACCATGGTCCCACAACACCCAGACATAGTACTTGCGCTTTTTTTTTCTGTGCAAATACATGTCCTGTCGCGGCAATCGAACCCGCCGTCTCCGGGCTATGAGCCAACCTGCTCAACCACCACGCCACAGAGGCTGTCAGAAGACTTAATAGAACAGGTATAATAGTAAAACATTAAATATTTGTTTGTTTTTGTGAAATAAAAGCACTTTGAGTTTGTAAATCGTATTATTGTAAAATTAATGATAGAACTAACTTACCCCGTACGCGAAGTTCTATCGTAATTATGCGAGCTGCACCACTACTGCGTAACTTTTTTTGGAATCGGCTTCGCCTGCCATCCTGCACGCGCCAATTAACAAGTCCATGAGTGCGAGCAAGAGAGAACACGATTACCATCTCCACCAGACTTACGCGGTAAGGGCCCTGTAATGGCCGGGAAATATGAAACAGTACTACAAGTTAAAATTAATTCGTGAGAATTGAGCAGCGTAGCATAACACATAGAAATGTACCAGTAACATGAACCCTTCAAGTTTGCAATATCATACACAGGCCACGCGTCGTTATTGGAAAACTTTTGCGAATAACTTTACTGTACAAAGTCGGAATGTTCCGGGAAATTGAAAAAGTACTGTTTACTAGGTGGTAGGACTTTGTTGCAAAGTTCGTCTAGGTAGGTACCACCACTTTGCCAGTTATTCTGCCGCCAAGCAGTAGTGTGCAAGCACTACTGTGTTCCGGTTTGAAGGGCACTGTAGCTAGTGAAATTACTGGGCAATTGAGACTTAATGATCTGATCTCACAGTCGATTATTACCAAACTGTGCTGATGTCTCAGGATGATGTGCGCAGTGCAGTGTCGCTTGTAACTCTATGTTTTAGGGTTCCGAGTGACACTGTTCTGTTATGGGCGGCCGTGGCGCTTAACATCAGGTGAACGACTAGCTCGTCACATCATTCAATAACATTAAAAAAAAAAAAAAAAAAGTGTTTACTAACTTCCATAATTATTAAGAACAGTAAGTCTGACAGATCTACCATTGCCATTGGCTTTAAGCTGGCGAAGCAAACGGATGAAAGTGGTTGGTTAACGATCTCCATTGTCAACATAAAAAAAGGTTAAAATTTGTATTAATATGTTGGTATGTACGGTAAAATGACAATTTAAACAAAACAAAAGCAAAGTTATACCGGCCGATAGATGGAGATAAACTAAAGAAGTTTTACTTCAGCCGTGTGGTCTAAAGCACACTCCAAAGTGAAATTTTCCCGTGGGAAGAGCAAATAATTAAAATACTTTTTATCCGCGGGTGAAATCGCGGGGCGCAACTAGTAAATCAATAAACTAAAGTAACAAATATAATAGTCAGTTGCCACGAACCGGTCCCAATTCAGCATAATGCTGGTCGTACGACCAGCACGGATCTATCGTTAGGGCCGTTTCGGGATTACATATTAACTGGCTTGTAAATAGCAGTGTAATAACTACTCAATGTTTTCTCTTGTATTTCCTTTGCATGTTTCAAATTTGATAGAAAGAAACAAAACACATACAACTATTCCTCCACTCCACAATCTTTATTAGTAAGCTAGTGTTTTTGGGTTTTGGCGGGAAAACGAAAAAGATCGCCTCACCGCATTGTATTATTTTCCAAATCTTGTGTTATATGTAATAATATATAGTATTAGTAGTATAGTATAATAATACATAGCACCATCTAGCCCCAAACTAAGCAAAGCTTGTGCTATGGGAACCAGATAACTGATACAATACTTAGATACTTTTTTGTTTTTTAAATACATACATAGAATACAATATGACACCCAGACACAGTCCGAGTGACAATGCAAGTGATATGGGCAGCCGTGTCGCTTAACATCAGGCGAACGGTAAGCTCGTCATGTCATCCCTTAACATAAAAAAATAAGTACTTTTCAGTATGAAATGAAGACGACTGAATTTTTGAACTGTACTTTTATACACCTATATCAGGCATTCGATGAAAATGTAACTTCTGGAGTTAAAAAACTAGAGATCGGTAACCCTTCCCCACATGGGTATAGAGTGGAGTGAACTTTCTTGAATGTTAAAACATCTTAGCTTTACGAGTATGCATACCTTGAAAGGTACGAGCTATTTCATATCGTAAGTGAAAGGATTTCAAAAATAATTCATTGTTTTCTTAGAGGAACTCAAGTTAAAAGAGACTCTCATTTCAGAGAAAAGTTGTTAAATACATTATTAAAAATGGCTGTAACAAATTTGTCGTAGCTTTAATCAGTTTCTGGGGAGGACTTATTTCTAATAAACATATTTAACGGTGCATACAGTGTAGGTAGGATGCGAGTTTATTTATGCACAAAATGTAACTAAATAAATACCTAATCTACGATAACATCATTAACAAAGACCAAATTAAAAGCAACATAGCAATAAAAAATGGTTTAAACACCAATTTTTCAATGGCCAGATAATGTTATTAGTTTATTTTGGCTAGAAGAATAACTTTAACCGTTAACATTTATAATAATAATAGTAATAATAATAACGCCTAACGATCACATACATAGTTCCTGGACCCTAACTAGAATTCCCTGTTTCTGGGGACCCAGGTACGAGGACTATGGTCCCACAACACCCAGACGCAGAACAAGTATTTGCGTTTTTTTTTCTGTGCACAACTACGAGTACTTGTCTTGCCGCGAGAATCAAACCCGCTGCCTCCATTTGTCCTGGTGTCGTAGATCGTCCTTAAATATATTGAACATTAACGATGACTAGCTTGTCACGTCATTCATTAACATATAACAATTCAAAATGGACAATAAAAGGTTTAACTTTGAAATATGTTATTTTATTTATTGGTAAATAACAATACAAACTTATATTTTTAATGTTAATGTTAATGGGTAAATGGTTATTAATTGTTAATGGGCTAACTAAACAAGGAGTGAGATACTTCACAATTTGTTCGCGTAAAATTGTAGACAAAGTCGTGAGACTCTGCCGTAGCACGTCAACGTTATTGAGATCGTAAACCGTTGATATGCTAACGGGCATGGCTGCTACCCAAAGATAAATAAACTACGAGCAAAGGTATTTTATTAGATACTAGATTTATTAGAAATTCCAATATTATTTTAGAGTTATATCTATTACTAGTTGCGCCCCGCGGTTTCACCCGCGGAAAAAAATATTTTAATTATTTGCTGATCCCACTGGAAAAATTCACTTTTCCGGGATTAAATGTAGCCTGTGTTCTGACGAGTAGATGTGGACAGTTGTGTTGGGTATGCAGACCGGTATTGGTGATGGAGATGCTTTCGCGTCGGAGACCTTGCTTCGGAGGGTAGCGGGATCCGAAGCACGGTGCTCTCTGCTGGCCGACCGCAAGTTGTAGGGGGCCCAAGTAGTAGTCTAGCCAACTACGAAAGGCTGCCCCACCGCTTGTGTAAAATCCTGAGGTTGTCCACACAGTTGGCGACTGGAAGTGAGGAACTTGTGGGCAATTTCAGGGGGGTTCGGGCGTCCCCGCAGTCTCCGGGCAAGTTCTCCATTGGCGTAGGAGCTTCTCTATTACTGAGAGTTAGCATCCCAATATCTCGTCCACTTCCTACTTGTCTACCTAACTCACCCAACTATGAAAAAGTCAAATAAATTGAGCAAGTTTAAACGGCAGATGCACGTCCTCACTCTTAAAGTGCACCTCACAAATATTCGTGGGCTGCACTCAAATCTGCAAGCGGTCCATCATCATCTGGAGACCAACAAACCGCACTTGCTCTTCTTGACTGAGACGCAAATAGGATGTCCATCAGACACGGCATATCTGGACTATCCAGGATTCATCTTGGAAAACCGCTTCCTTCCACGCGCTGGTATCTGCGTTTACGTCCGTGATGACATTTGCTGTTTGCGTCTCCGAAACCTTGAACATCCCCACTTTTCGGTGATTTGGGTGCTTGTGGACACCGGCATTGAGAAAATTCTCTATGCTGGTGTGTACAGATCACATACCGGTGACCGGGAGACAACTCTTCTAATGGAGTATCTCAGTGAAACGGCAGATGTGGCTCAGCAACGCTATCCTTCGGCTCAGCTTGTTGTTCTGGGGGACTTCAATGCTCACCACCAGCAGTGGTTAGTCCCACACCGGATCACGGACCACGCTGGGAGAGAGACGCGTAAGCTCGCATTGGCGCTCAATTTAACGCAGATTGTTAAAGAGCCAACGCGAGTGCCTGATATTGATAGCCACACTGCTAACTGCCTCGACCTTCTGCTCACGACTGAACCAGACCGATACTCTGTGGCGGTATTCTCACCCATTGGTAGTTCCGATCACTGTCTGGTCAAGTCCGTTTCAGTATACTCCCCGCCTGACCCAAGCCCTAAGAGCAATCAGCGTGTCTGGAGATACAACTTAGCAGACTGGGACGAGATGCGACATTTCTTCGCTTCATATCCTTGGCGGCAAACGTGTTTTTCTTCTGGAGATCCGACGGTCTGCGCGAATGCGGTTACTGAGGTAGTATGTCGGGCTATGGAATATTTTATTCCATTTTCCGATAAACCCGTGACCAGCAAAGCCAGCCCATGGTTTGGAGCCGAATGTGCACGTGCTGAAGCGCAGAAGCATGCGGCATATCTGGCATGGGCTGACGCTCGAAAACGCAAGGCCTCGGACACTCGAGCTAAGAAGAAAGCCTTTAACGTTGCCGCCAAGGCCTGTAAGAAGGAATTAAGGAAGGCTCGTTTCAATCATATTGGTCGAATAGGGACTAAACTTGCTTCCTACCCAGCGGGTAGTAAGGCTTTTTGGTCCCTAGCCAAATCGGTTGAAGCGAACTTCTGTCGATCCTCACTGCCTCCATTATTGAAACCAGACGGATCGCTGGCTCACACTGCAAAAGAAAAAGCAAACTTGTTTGCCACTCTCTTTGCAGAAGCTTCGCGTTTAGATACTGCTAATGAGGTACCTCCCTGCCTTCCACAATGCGGTGTTTTCATGCCGGAAATACGCATACGTCAGAAGGAAGTACTAAAAACATTACGCAGTCTAGACGTGAACAAAGCCAGTGGTCCCGATGGTATACCTGCAATTGTACTTAAGAGCTGTGCACCCGAGTTGTCTCCCATTCTAACACGCCTATTTCGCCTCTCTCTAGACACCGGAATAGTCCCTATGAGTTGGAAGCTAGCCAACGTACAACCTGTACCTAAGAAGGGCAGTCGTGCTGATCCTGCCAACTATCGACCCATCTCAATTACCTCCATTCTCTGTAAGAGTATGGAGCGTATAATTAACAACAAGCTCTTGGCATACCTTGAAGACAATGATCTCCTCAGTGACCGGCAATACGGATTTCGCCGAAACCGGTCCACTGGGGATCTTCTCGCGTATGCCACTCACATATTGAGCGAAGCCTTAGAGATGCATGGAGAGGCACTTGCTGTATCTCTAGACGTCTCTAAGGCATTTGATCGGGTCTGGCATGACGGACTTCTGAATAAGCTTCCATCTTACGGACTACCTGTTGGTTTGTGCACTTGGATATCAGACTTTTTGAGGGAACGATCGCTAAGAGTAGTTCTTGATGGCTGCTCCTCCGATCAATTAGCTATTAATGCTGGTGTACCTCAGGGGTCAGTTCTTTCAGCAACACTATTCTTACTCCACATCAATGATCTGCTAAAGCCCGGTACCTTTGGGTATGCAGATGATAGTACTGTTGTTCAAAGATACACATCCAGTGCCCGAGCCAGTGGTGACGGTGTCCGGATTGAGAGAGAGGCTATGGTTGAGCGCATGAACCTGGCTTGAAAGCCGTGTCCGATTGGGGCGATGCTAACTTGCTTAGGTTCAATGCTGCAAAAACACAGGCGTGTTTATTCACTGCTAAAAAGAGCCCACTCCATATGGCTCCTTCATTCCGTGGTGTATCTGTAAGTTTAGGAAACCATCTTGAGCTTTTGGGTGTTGATCTCACGTCAAACCTAAACTTTGGATCCTACATCGAGTCCAAAGCCAAAGTAGCTTCAAAAAAACTCGGCATATTGTCCAAGGTAAGGCGGTACTTCACACCTGGACAGCTTCTTAATCTGTATCAAGCACAGGTCCGATCGTGTATGGAGTACTGCTGCCACCTGTGGGACGGGTCTGCCAAGTACCAGCTTGAGGCTCTGGACTCGATTGAACGGCGTGCCAAAAGGCTCATTGACGACGACACTTTGGTTGGTAAAAGGCTCCTGAGCCTTGCACATCGACGTAAGGTGGCAAGTCTGTCGGTCTTTTACAGAATACACCACGGTGAATGCGCTCAAGAACTGCATGATCTCATTCTCCCATCACCATTCCACTACCGGACTACTAGACGCTCGGCTAAGCGCCATCCTTTCGTGGTCGAAATACCACCCATTCGTACCAAGCGATTTGACTCAACTTTCTTAATTAGAACGGCTAAGGAATGGAATGCCCTGCCAGCGTCTGTGTTTCCGACGAAATATGACCCGGGCGTGTTCAAGAGAAGAGTGAATAGGTATTTACTTGCCTAGCATGCTACACCTTCGATCGCATCGTCACTTCCCATCAGGTGAGAGCGTGGTCAAATGCTAGACAAGTTTGAAGTAAAAAAAAAAAAAAAAGCCTATATATTAATCCAGGGTATAAGCTATCTTCGTACCGAATTTCATCCAAATCCATGCAGCCATTTGAGCGTGAAAGAGTAACAAACATACACACATACACACAAACAGACATACAAACTTTCACCTTTATAATGTTAGTGTGATATGATGTGATAGTGTGATGTTCATGCTGTTGACGAGTGCTATTATAATTGAAGGGGTGAGAACAAAAAGGGTTCAACTGATTTTTTTCACAAAATGACTTATGAGTATCGTTGGATTCAGCGTGAAATTATCTACAATAATACATCCTCAAAATACCGAAATGAGGCTTAAATCTCGAGATTTTGAGTCCAAAAACGGTTTATCTGTCACAGGAATACAGTTCGCTTAGCATAAAAACATTATTATATTTATTGTATTATATTATATTTTTACAGTAATTCTATGAATTAGTACTATATTTAGTATTTTAAAATAGAATTAAAACATTTTCAATCAACTGAAACTTACATAAACCTTTTCTATTACCTTATAAGCACTCTACATTAAAATGACGCCGTTGAAGTTTAAAGTAAATTTTCTCGAAACTATCAATTTGACAGTTAAACCCTTTTTATTCTTCAATTGTCGCAGTTTCTACAAATCATAAACAATACGGGATAAATCATAAACAATTCATGAAGATTAGTGATTACGACATTCGTATAACCATAATTATTATTCTATTTTTTTTCTACAAGCAATTTCTGCTATACAAAGATCGTTTTTTTTTTACTTCAAACTTTTCTAGTATTTGACCACGCTCTCACCTGTTGAGAAGTGACGATGCGATCGAAGGTGTAGCATGCTAGCCAAGTAAATACATATTCACTCTTCTCTTGAACACGCCCGGGTCATATTTCGCCGGAAACACAGACGCTGGCAGGGCATTCCATTCTTTAGCCGTTCTAATTAAGAACGTGGAACCAAATCACTTGGTACGAATAGGTTGTATTTCGACCACGAAAGGATGGTGCTTAGCTGAACGTCTAGTAGTCGGTAGTGGAATTGTGAATCTTTTGTTAAAATCGGCTTTAAGTAATTAATTTGACTTACTCAAAATACACTCAACTAGATAAATAATTTAATTTTCCGTCAACCATCCCTATAATTCTATCTAGACTTAGAAACACACATAGAATTTCATTGTTGTTTTTACTAGGGTAATCATAATCATAAAAGTTCTTTTTAGTCTCACAAAATAACCCTGACCTAGTCGCAAACAACTCCAAGTTATTCTGTATCCGAACAACGTAAAGATCATGTTTCTTTACGATGTTTTGATGACAAAAGTTGCACGACAACCATGAGAACAAAAAGGAACGGCAAAAGTTAATGATTACGAAGAAATAATCAGTAAAAAGTATCGTAAATTGTTTATTTAATTCTAGCGAAACGAGAAAATAATTTGTTATTTTGGAAATAATCACTTGCTGAGATAATTTATGACTTAATAAATAAGGAAGAAGTGGTAAATAAGTAGTTAATTTATTTAGTGAAGTCTTATTTACGATGGCGTTAAGTTTGAATCTTCGCCAGTGATACTGCTCGTGTAAATTATCTTTCATTTGTTTTTCCACGATACAACAATAAAATAAAATGTAGATGTTATTTTCCGTCTACATCCTCTTCCGGCAGCGGCGCGACTCTCGATCGTAATGAAAAAAGTATTGTTTAGTTGGCAGTCCGCTTTGGCTTTACAAGATTAGCGATACAGTTTTTGGAAATAAAATTAATCTTTAACGGTAATTCGCTTCTGCGATAACTCAATGACAATTTGTGTTTGACAAGAATAAAACTAAGTGTGCTTAGACCACACGACTGAAGTAAAACTTTAGTTTAGCTCCATCTGTCGGCCGGTATAACTTTGCTTTTGCTTTGCTTAATGTCCCCATCTTGACTATTGTAAATTGTCATTTTACCGGAAATACCAACATTATAATAATTTTTTTAACTTTGTTATGTTGACTATATAGATCTACGTTAACTAAGAACTTTCAACTTCCGTTCGCCTCGCCAGCTTACTCCCCAAGTCAAGCGTGTGTAAAGAAATTTTTCTTCAAAAATAACATTTCGTATAATATTACTTTCTACAGCTATGCCTCATGAATTTAGGTTAAAAATATTACATCAGCCTATCAGTGTTCTACAGGTTACATTTCGGTGAGACGCTGTGAAGTACACAATCTCCATATTACTATCGGATGAAAAGTACAGCTACATGCCATCAATTTATGGTTGATATTCCTTTGTTTTGTACAGAGCGGTTCGACTCTTATAATTCGAGCAGCGAAGGAATGGAACACTTTACCAGGGTCTTTGTTTCCCGATAAGTACAATCTGGAGCTTTTCAAGTCGCGAGTGATTGGGTATTTCTAGGTAAGTTTGTACCATTGTAGACGCGTCGTCACTTTTCATAACGGGAGACCGCGGTCAAATGCTGCCCTAGTTAGTACTAAAAATAATCTAAATATATAAAATTCAAAGTCCTGACTGACTGACTGGACTTATACTCGATGGAATTTAATTCACTCTTTTCCTTAAATGTATGTACTCAAACCATGCTGTATAAAATTCGTATAAGATCCAATTTAAAAAAAAGTTTTGTTTTTGTATTTAATAAGGGTGGATTATTATTATATCCGTTAAGTGTTCGCGAACGTGCACGAGTGTTGGCAAATGGTTCCAAGTTTGTAAACCATGGCTATTCGTTTTCTCTTCAAGGCTTCATAGAACCTTCAGTAAAATATCCAGCATGTTACTGTGGCATTTTGACTGCCAAAATAAGACTGACTGACATTGACATGACTTAGCCGTACAAAAATTCCTTACTTACCATTAAACGAAGAGAAGAAAAAGAAGAGGAGTTTTGGCGGGGAAACGAAAAAGATCGCGTCACTGCATTGTATTATTTTCCAAAACTTGTGTTATTTTCAGTGTTAGTGCATAAAATTGGTGGCATTCTGTTCGTTAAGTGCTGGATTACAGGCGTGAGTGTGGGAAAATGGCATAATGATGGTGAAACGTTTCTTTAAAAAAAAAAGTTCGTATGGTATTTATCAGATTATATAATACACTTTTAGTGTAGAATGGGTAACAACGAGAATGTCTAGGTACGGGGGTACAGCTCAAATGGCGGTCCTCGTTCGAGCTGAAATGGCTTCGTCAATCTGTAAATCAATCAGGGAAGCCGCAAGCCGTACTGTGATAAATGATGCAGCGGTTTCATCAGCTGTACGCTCGAGTTTTTGCATAAATCTGTGGTGTACAGTTATAAATTGCCATGTATTTTACAGACATGTTATGGATCTCGTTTGATTGTGGTACGATCCTGAAGCGATATATTTATTAAAGTTTTCGGTTGCGTTTTAATTTGATAGTATATTTTGTGTCATAGGGATAGTCTTATCTTATGTATTATTTTTCATTTGTATGTGTGTATAATAATAATAATAATAACTCCCAACGATCACATACATAGATCCTGAAACCTAATTAGAATTCCCTGTGTCTAGGGACCACCTACGAGGACCACGGTTCCACAACACCCAGACTCAGAACAAGTATTTGCGTTGTTTTTCAGTGCACAATAACTTGTCCTGCCGCGGAAATCGAACCCGCCGCCGCCGAGCTATCAGCCGTCCTGCTCAACCACCACTCCACAGAGGCTAGTTAGTGTATAGTTTAATATTTGTTTTATTATGGTCACCTAACCACTTACCCGTTAACTATAGGGCTTAACTGAAAATCAGCGCCGGGTGTTGACTACACCGGTATGAATGCAGAGTTAACCTTTTCAACACCACTGCTTCCGTGCTATATCTACTCTTATATATCTGTCTATCTATCTATTATTATTTACCCTTAACTATACAGTTATATGTATTATGTATAAATATTAATTATATCTGTATAGGTACCGTTAACAATCACTAATAGTTCGTTGTTAATAGTTACTATTTAATTGTATTAATATTCTTGTAATTTTTATTTAATTTTTGTAAGTGAGTGTTAAATAAATGTTTTTCTTTCTTTTTTTTAGACATTTTGGTGTTCGGTTAGTGATTTTATCTATTTTTGAAGTGAAACTTCTTGAGGCACGTTGAGCACTTTTTTGGTGAACAAAAATCATGGGACTCACGTCATTGTCTCCGAACGCTTATAATTTTCACTTCTATCGGCAGCCCCCAAAGAATGCACCGCACATTATTTTTTTATCTTAAGATTATCAGAAAGGTACATAAATATAATTTCTATTACAATAATCTAATCTTAAATTTGTCCACGCACACATCTGATCTGATAACTTGAACTAACTTAGTTGGCGAATTGAAGGTATATTGAAACCCAACGGTTCAAACTTACGTACGAACTACGCAAGCTGCGGTTAAATTAGTAACTGTAACTTGGTTCAAATTATTGTAAGATCATAGATAGCATATTATAGTTAAACTTCCTAACTTTGCTTATATGTATCATAGTTACTATATTAACTAATCTGTAACATCTTGCTTTAAAAACTTTCTTCTTTACGTACGTATGAACATTTAACATAGTTTTTTGTTCTGTGTCTGGTTGTTATATTGTATTCTATGTATACATATACAAACAAAAAGTATCTAAGTGTTCTATCAGTTATATGGTCTCAACGAGCTTCTGCCCGCAGCTTCGCCCACGGCGTGGCCTATGGGACAATAATTCAACCACCCATTTCACCCTCTTAAGGGTGGAAATTCGAAAAATCGTTTCTTAGTGGATGCCTACGTCATAACATCTACCTGCATGCCAAATTTTAGCCTGATCCGTCCAGTGGTTTGGGCTGTGCGTTGATACCACTATGTCAGTCAGTCAGTCATCTTTGAGTTATATATATTTAGATGGTACAAGCTTTGCTTAGTTTGTGACTAAATGGCGTTGAGTGAAATGTCCACACATATTTATTATTATTTTGGTCAAGGATTATTACAGGGTTCTTATTATAGGAGCATGCTAAGGTACCTAATTATTATGTGCGTCCAAAAGAAAGTGTGTATCTAATGTATACAACACCATAAAAGTGTAGTCATACCGTTGAGCTATATTTCACCCAGACTGGTGACACACATCCCAACGTTCTAATCCTGATATGTATTCCCAAACAGATTTAAATAATGGCCTCACATCCAAATATTGAGCTATTTAGGACGTAAAATGGCTATATATTCCCCGGAATGGCTGCAAAACATATAATTAAATACACATTAGCTCTTACAGAGGTAATTTTCATGTGGGCTAGACTAATTTATGTTCACGTCGTAAACTATTGTCTTCGTAACTAAGTCTTATGGCTTCGTAATAGCCATAAGACTTTGCAATAGTAATCTATCTATACATATAAAATTCAAAGTCTTGACTGATTGACTGATTTATATATCAACGCACAGCCTAAACCGGGTCTAGAGACTTGTTTGGAGGGTGTGTTCTTTGTAAAGTGTAGATATCCACTAAGAAAAGGTTTTTTGAAATTCCATCCGAAGAGGGTGAATTGGGTGGTTGAATTATCTGGAAAAAAATTCTTCTTCGTTCCCTATAGGCCACGCGGGTGAAGCCGTGGGCAGAAGCTAGTTTATATATAAGTTCTGTGATAAAAAAGGTATACTGCATTCATACACAACTCTATAAAAAATAGTGAGGAGAACATGCTCTACTATATATATAATTTTACGCTTTTTGGTTTTTCGAATCCCACGGGAAAAAATTGCATCAGCAATGAGACACTAAGAAGTCCAATTTAACTTAACTACGCCTTCAATCACTGCTGAGACACGGGTCTTGGCGTAGGCTATAATTTTACTAGGTAAAATTTTAGTAGGACTTCTCTGCAAAGTTTGTCTAGGTACGTATTCTGCCGCCAAGCAGTAGTGCGCAAGCACTACTGTGTTCGAAGGTTTATTTGTTCGAAGGCAGTTTGAAGGGCACTGTAGCTAGTGAAATTACTGTGCAAATGAGACTATGACCTAATCTCACAGCCTAGTAATCTTATGCTAGACTGTGCCGATGTCTCAGAATGGCGTGCGCAGTGCAGTGTCATGCGAATTGATACTTTAGATTTTCAAGCGTCACTGCAACTGATATGCCAATATCATGATGTTAAGCAACACGACTGCCCAGTCGTGTTGCTTAACATCAGGCGAGCGACTAGATCGTCATGTCATTTCTTAACATGAAAAAAATCCACCTCGCTGGCTAAGTGCGGGTCGGTGAATCATTATCTCGATATTTTTCGGTTTGAACGTGTCTGTTTCCTTATAACTTTCCCCATCACTGTAAGAGCAAGTGTGCAAATTTTTCGACTAAAATTCCGAGCACCTCCAGATTTTTTATGTAAACGAAAAACGGGCGTGTCATCCGCATGGTGTTGCATCATGGACACCCTCAACAGATTGCACTGTCATTTGGAACTATCAATTAAAGTTTCACGTGACACTGCACTGAACTTGCGGGATTAATTAGTATTAATAAAAACAATCGCATATATAGATCCTGCACCCTAAATAGGGTTCCCTGTGTCTAGGCAACCAGGAACTACAAGGGCCATGGTCCCACAACACCCAGACTCAGAACAAGTTTTTGAGCTTTTTTTTCTGTACACAAATACTTCTCCGGCCGCGGGAAACGAATCAGCCGTTTCCGGGTTATGAGCCGACCTGCTCAATCACCACACCACAGAGGCTGTTAAAATTAATGATGATAAAGTTAATGATATAATATCCGTAACTAATTAATCATAAATATGACGGCGGCTACATCCAGTAATAAACTCTATGCGCAGCGGGCAGTACCGTAATTTACCCTGTGGCAGCATTTAAATTTATTACAGTGGCAACACCGGCAACTGTCGTCGCTGCCCCACCCATCTGGCTATATAAAGGGATCGATTGGTGTACTACGGAGCATTCTTGTTCCAGACACGGCGCGGAGTGGACATGCTAAAGGCCTATAGTTATATAGGTTGCAACCTACCCACAACACGTTCCTGTCTACAAATATAATAAACTAATAATATATAACATAATAAACTTGTCATAAGCCCGGGTGTTATTATCGTAAAAGTAGCTTACTTGCAGAACATAAAATATCACATGATTTTCCCTGTTAACGTTAAAAAGCGTAAATGACAGCGTTTTCCTGCGGAAAGTAAGCAAGTTACCTTCAAGTCTGACCCAATAAGTGTATCGACGCGATATGACATGGCCCACGTCAGCGGTTTTTAAGAAAACTGTTCGAGCTTTCGACGTTTCCCGTTCCGGAGTTTGTAATATTAACACTCGCGATAAAATAGCATTTAGTCATCGTTTATTGAGTTATTGGTACTTATATGGGAAATCGTTATTTAGTCTGTGACATTTGAAGGGGTGAGAACAAAAAGGGTTTAACTGATTTTTTTCACAAAATGACTTATGGGTATCGTTGGATTTAGCGTGAAATTATCTACAATAATACATTCTCAAAATACCGAAATGAGGCTTCAATCTCGAGATTTTGAGTATAAAAACGGTTTATTTGTCACAATACAGTTCGCTTAGCATAAAAACATTATTATATTTATTTTATTATATTATGTTTATACAGTAATTATATGAATTGGTACTATATTTAGTATTTTAAAATAGAATTAAAACATTTTCAAGCAACTGATACTTACATAAACCTTTTCTATTTATTACCTTATAAAAGCACTCTACATTAAAATGACGCCGTTGAAGTTTAAAGTCATTTTCTCGAAACTATCAATTTGACAGTAAACCCTTTTTATTCTCAACCCTTCATTTTATATTCGTTATTATAAAGCTTCGTTCGTCATTTTGAAGGTTCTAGAAGGTAGCAGCGTCAGCGCGCGTCACTCTTGCTAGAAATGTAAGTTATTAATATCATAGTTTTATTTTTTATGTTGATGAATGATGTGTCGAGCTAGTCGTTCACCTGATGTTAAGCGACACGGTCACCCATAACAGTAGCAGTGTCACGCGGAACTCTAATCTAATGTAAAGTTTCGCGTGACACTGCACTGCCCACGTAATCCTGAGATATCATTACATGAGAGTATGAGATCAGATCATAAAGTCTCATTGCCCAGTAATCTCAATAGCTGCAGTACCCTTCAAACCAGAACGCAGCAGTTTTTGTACACTACATCTTGGCAAAGAATAACTGACGAAGCAGTGGTACTTGCTTGGACATACTTCGCACAAAATTCCCACCGCCTACACATTTTCGTTAATAATAATATATTTCAATATCTAAACTATGAACCGTATTTTTTCTTATTCTTTGCACTCGTATAACATTATAAAGCATTATTTGTGGCTGGTTTATTCACAAGCACTACTATTTTAGTAACGAAAGATACTACGCGTTACTAAGCGTTGATATTACATTTTAAATCTAAATATATTAGGTCTTTACCTATGAAATTGCCGTTTTGTTTGAAAAAAGTTAAAGTATTTTTTTTTCGAACTTATTTATTTCTTTTATTCAAAGTAATCACCCCTGCAATCAATGCATCTTTGCCAACGCTGTGGCAGTTTATGGATGCCCTTATTGAAAAAATCAGCAGGACGGGAGACAACAAACTCTTCAAAGGCGTTTTGTACTGCCTCTCGGGAATTGAATTTTTTTCCCGCTAAAAAGTTGTCCAAATTTTGGAAAAAGTAATAGTCGGTAGGCGCAAGATCTGGTGAGTATGGCGGATGAGGGAGAGCTTCCAAACCCAACTCATGCAGCTTAGAGACGGTCTGTTGTGCAGTATGGGGTCGCGCGTTGTCGTGAAGTAGCAGTGGAGACGACCGATTGACCAAAGCTGGTTGCAGACGTGCGAGTTTCGCCATCATTGTGGTCAGTTCTTCAATGTACACATCTGCAGTAATGCTCTCGCCGTTTTGTAAAAAGCTATGATGAATCACACCAGCACTAGACCACCAAACTGTGACCATCACCTTTCTAGGGGTCATTTTTCGTTTTGCACATTGCTTTGGTACCGAACCAGGATCTAACCAACTTGCTGAGCGCTTTCGATTGTCAAAAAGAATCCATTTTTCGTCGCACGTAACAATTCGGTTCAAAATTCCTTCATTTCTGTGCCTGTTAAGCAGCGCAAGGCAAGTCTCGACGCGTACGTTGCGCTGGCGATCGTTAAGTTCGTGGGGCACCCATCTATCAAGCTTTTTTATCTTGCCAATCTGTCGCAAATGGACCAATATTGTTTTGATGCTAACATCAAAAGCTGCTGCCAGCTCAGCTGTAGATTGAGATTCATCAGCTTCCACAATCGCCTTTAATTCATCATTGTTGACCAAAGTTTCCGGACGACCACGAGGTTCATTTTTCAAGTCAAAATTCCCAGAACGGAACCGAGCAAACCAATAACGGGTTGTACGTTCGTTTGTACAGTTCTCTCCGTAAACGTCGTTGATGTTACGTGTCGTTTGTGCCGCGTTGGTGCCACGACGGAACTCATATTCCAAAATTACACGAAATTTCAAAGTATTCATTATGAGGAAAAATGTTGAAATGTAATGAAAATACAACGCTAATCAATAAACAAAAGACTTATATTGTAAATAGAATGTCATATTTTTAAAACAAAATTAATTTGAATTTAGAATTCATAGCCAATCAAAACTTTTTTTTGTTTGAAAAAGTCTGTACTGCAAAACGGCAATTTCATAGGTAAAGACCTATTATATAACTCAAAGGTGACTGACTGACATAGTGATCTATCAACGCACAGCCCAAACCACTGGACGAATCGGGCTGAAATTTGGCGTATGAGATGTTATGACGTAGGCATCCGCTAAGAAAGGATTTTTCGAAATTCCACGCTTAAGAGGGTGAAATGGGTGGTTGAATTATTTTCCCATAGGCCACGCCGCGGGCAAAGCTGTGGGCAGAAGCTCGTCCTTAATAAACGTTCTTTTTGACCTCAATTTCATAAAAAAAACTTATTTAGCATCATTCATTACTCTAAAGACCAACCACTGACTTGAACAAAGGCTTTAGGGCCTTCATTCAGTTCACTTCACTCTTTCCTCAATTATTAACACTCTCAGGATAGAATCCCCGATCTTCGAGCCATAAGTCATCTTCTCTAACCGCAACGCTAAGACAGCTGTCTTAATTACATATTCAATACCTTTGTAGAGATAGCTCATTTGAATTAGTTGAGGGAATTTCTATTGAAGAAAATTGTGTTAAGGAAATGTTAATACAGGAATGTGTTTGGAATTTACTTTTATCTTAAAATTATTAGATAAAATAATGGGATTTTGGACACAGCTCGTACTTATAACAATGTAATAAAGTTCATTATTCATTAATTATGAGTCTTGGTCTGAAAATCTTTATTCCGTCCGAAAGCTTCTAGTCTGGCTTATTATTAATATATTGTGTATTTTAAACTCTCTTAAATTAAAACGGCTGAGCTGATTTAGATGATATTTTACACACATACAACATAGAATTACAAATGACAACCTCTGTGGTATGATGGATGAGCAGCTCGGCTCATAAACAGGAGGCGGTGGGATCGATTACCGCAACAGGACAAGTATTTGAGCGCAGGAAAAAAGGCGGCAAATACTTGTTCTGATTTTAGGTGTTGTGGGACTATGGTCCTCGCTACTGGGTCCCTAGACACAGGGAATGCTAGTTTGGGTCCAGGATTTATGCATATCGTTGTTGAGCGTTAAAAAATGACGTGGAATCATGAGTAAGTTGCAGATGAAAAAAAACTATTTTAGTAGATATAAGAGAGAAAAAAGAAAAGATTTATTTTTCATTTTTACATCAGTCCATAATCCCCCTTTAGTATAGATAAAATCAATAGTTATTATAGGAACCGCGTTTGATGTCCAGTTGCTATGATTATTATATACACAGTGGATGAATAGTGGATTAATTGGAAGATAATGTTCTATAACATTAAGTTCGCCTATGTAACTTCTATTGTTGTTATTTGTGCAATAAAGAATTTTCTACTTATCTATGAATTAAATGATAAAAGAAATTATTTCTTTCTCATTTGGACTTTAAGCAGTCAATCGAGAAATAAGATGACGAAGCAATTTTTTCCTTTTAATAAATCGCATTAAACTCCACTTCTTCCGACCTATATACTTCTTTGACGTAACCCGGCGACTTTTATGACGACTATTGAGAAGTTAAAAAAAGTGATAATATAAATAAAAACGTCAGCGCCGAGCCGCCCCCGCCGCGCGTACTCCTTAAGGATGGGCATCTTTATTGCCCGAACACCGGTCGAGTTATTCGACTGTATCTCGTGAGTTTTAGCCGTGTAATAGTTGTAGCTATGAGAACTACTCACGTCAGTTTCTATAATATTATAAATAAAAGACTAATAATTGACTACTATTCGTTGGTACGATAAATAACGGCCGGATCGATTTAGTTATGTTTGTTATAAAATTTTCGTAGTAAAATTAAGTTCTTATTAAAATACATTTTCCTATTTTTTTTTTTCAAATTCATTAATATCCTTTTTCGATGGGATTTAAACAGGCATATAAGATCAGCTCGTCGTCGTATATATTTTTCATGTGGGCTTTTTTCCGTTGCATTACAATTTGATTTATCTATTGTGGTTTAGAAGTTGGTGTAATTTTTTGTTAAATAATTTGTTGAAATTAGTTAACAATAAAAAAGGTGATCAAGCATTTTTAGCTGTTGAAAAGTCGAACCAACGCATAATCATAATCAATATCATAAAACCTCCCGTGTTTGAATAAAAAATCCAAATCAGAACATAATAATGAATAATTCACATACGTCAATGCTTGAGTTTCTACTCGTGTTAGCTTTGCCAGTCCCACTTAGAATTTCAATCGGGTGTCGACCTCTTTGCCGAGCAGATCGTAGACTGTAGGCTAAATTTTTTCACGCTGTGCGATTGGCGACAGTATGCATAATGAATTGGCGGAATTGGTGTAAACTTTAGGATTGCACAGTAAGATATGTTTGGTTTTTTTATTTATATTTTATGTTAATAAATGTCGAGACGAGCTAACCGTTCGCCTGATCTTAAGCGACATGGCACACTCGGGACTATAAAGTATAGAGTTTCACGTGACACTGCACTGCGCACGTCATTCTGAGACATCAACACAATCTATTAATAAGATTACTAGACTGTGAGATCAGGTCACAGTCTCATTTGCCCAGTAATTTCACTAGCTACAGTGCCCTTCAAACCGGAACACAGCAGTACTTGCGCACTACTGCATGGGGGCAGAATAACTGGCAAATCTGACGAACTTTGCAGAAAAATCCTAGCGCCTAGTAAATTAGATGAAAAATAAAGAAAGCAAAGTCTGTTTAAATATATTTGTACCGTTTTTATGCTACTAAAAAAGGTATACTGCATTCATACACAACTCTATAAAAAATAGTGAGGAGAACATGCTCTACTATATATATAATTTTACGCTTTTTGGTTTTTCGAATCCCACGGGAAAAAATTGCATCAGCAATGAGACACTAAGAAGTCCAATTTAACTTAACTACGCCTTCAATCACTGCTGAGACACGGGTCTTGGCGTAGGCTATAATTTTACTAGGTAAAATTTTAGTAGGACTTCTCTGCAAAGTTTGTCTAGGTACGTATTCTGCCGCCAAGCAGTAGTGCGCAAGCACTACTGTGTTCGAAGGTTTATTTGTTCGAAGGCAGTTTGAAGGGCACTGTAGCTAGTGAAATTACTGTGCAAATGAGACTATGACCTAATCTCACAGCCTAGTAATCTTATGCTAGACTGTGCCGATGTCTCAGAATGGCGTGCGCAGTGCAGTGTCATGCGAATTGATACTTTAGATTTTCAAGCGTCACTGCAACTGATATGCCAATATCATGATGTTAAGCAACACGACTGCCCAGTCGTGTTGCTTAACATCAGGCGAGCGACTAGATCGTCATGTCATTTCTTAACATGAAAAAAATCCACCTCGCTGGCTAAGTGCGGGTCGGTGAATCATTATCTCGATATTTTTCGGTTTGAACGTGTCTGTTTCCTTATAACTTTCCCCATCACTGTAAGAGCAAGTGTGCAAATTTTTCGACTAAAATTCCGAGCACCTCCAGATTTTTTATGTAAACGAAAAACGGGCGTGTCATCCGCATGGTGTTGCATCATGGACACCCTCAACAGATTGCACTGTCATTTGGAACTATCAATTAAAGTTTCACGTGACACTGCACTGAACTTGCGGGATTAATTAGTATTAATAAAAACAATCGCATATATAGATCCTGCACCCTAAATAGGGTTCCCTGTGTCTAGGCAACCAGGAACTACAAGGGCCATGGTCCCACAACACCCAGACTCAGAACAAGTTTTTGAGCTTTTTTTTCTGTACACAAATACTTCTCCGGCCGCGGGAAACGAATCAGCCGTTTCCGGGTTATGAGCCGACCTGCTCAATCACCACACCACAGAGGCTGTTAAAATTAATGATGATAAAGTTAATGATATAATATCCGTAACTAATTAATCATAAATATGACGGCGGCTACATCCAGTAATAAACTCTATGCGCAGCGGGCAGTACCGTAATTTACCCTGTGGCAGCATTTAAATTTATTACAGTGGCAACACCGGCAACTGTCGTCGCTGCCCCACCCATCTGGCTATATAAAGGGATCGATTGGTGTACTACGGAGCATTCTTGTTCCAGACACGGCGCGGAGTGGACATGCTAAAGGCCTATAGTTATATAGGTTGCAACCTACCCACAACACGTTCCTGTCTACAAATATAATAAACTAATAATATATAACATAATAAACTTGTCATAAGCCCGGGTGTTATTATCGTAAAAGTAGCTTACTTGCAGAACATAAAATATCACATGATTTTCCCTGTTAACGTTAAAAAGCGTAAATGACAGCGTTTTCCTGCGGAAAGTAAGCAAGTTACCTTCAAGTCTGACCCAATAAGTGTATCGACGCGATATGACATGGCCCACGTCAGCGGTTTTTAAGAAAACTGTTCGAGCTTTCGACGTTTCCCGTTCCGGAGTTTGTAATATTAACACTCGCGATAAAATAGCATTTAGTCATCGTTTATTGAGTTATTGGTACTTATATGGGAAATCGTTATTTAGTCTGTGACATTTGAAGGGGTGAGAACAAAAAGGGTTTAACTGATTTTTTTCACAAAATGACTTATGGGTATCGTTGGATTTAGCGTGAAATTATCTACAATAATACATTCTCAAAATACCGAAATGAGGCTTCAATCTCGAGATTTTGAGTATAAAAACGGTTTATTTGTCACAATACAGTTCGCTTAGCATAAAAACATTATTATATTTATTTTATTATATTATGTTTATACAGTAATTATATGAATTGGTACTATATTTAGTATTTTAAAATAGAATTAAAACATTTTCAAGCAACTGATACTTACATAAACCTTTTCTATTTATTACCTTATAAAAGCACTCTACATTAAAATGACGCCGTTGAAGTTTAAAGTCATTTTCTCGAAACTATCAATTTGACAGTAAACCCTTTTTATTCTCAACCCTTCATTTTATATTCGTTATTATAAAGCTTCGTTCGTCATTTTGAAGGTTCTAGAAGGTAGCAGCGTCAGCGCGCGTCACTCTTGCTAGAAATGTAAGTTATTAATATCATAGTTTTATTTTTTATGTTGATGAATGATGTGTCGAGCTAGTCGTTCACCTGATGTTAAGCGACACGGTCACCCATAACAGTAGCAGTGTCACGCGGAACTCTAATCTAATGTAAAGTTTCGCGTGACACTGCACTGCCCACGTAATCCTGAGATATCATTACATGAGAGTATGAGATCAGATCATAAAGTCTCATTGCCCAGTAATCTCAATAGCTGCAGTACCCTTCAAACCAGAACGCAGCAGTTTTTGTACACTACATCTTGGCAAAGAATAACTGACGAAGCAGTGGTACTTGCTTGGACATACTTCGCACAAAATTCCCACCGCCTACACATTTTCGTTAATAATAATATATTTCAATATCTAAACTATGAACCGTATTTTTTCTTATTCTTTGCACTCGTATAACATTATAAAGCATTATTTGTGGCTGGTTTATTCACAAGCACTACTATTTTAGTAACGAAAGATACTACGCGTTACTAAGCGTTGATATTACATTTTAAATCTAAATATATATAACTCAAAGGTGACTGACTGACATAGTGATCTATCAACGCACAGCCCAAACCACTGGACGAATCGGGCTGAAATTTGGCGTATGAGATGTTATGACGTAGGCATCCGCTAAGAAAGGATTTTTCGAAATTCCACGCTTAAGAGGGTGAAATGGGTGGTTGAATTATTTTCCCATAGGCCACGCCGCGGGCAAAGCTGTGGGCAGAAGCTCGTCCTTAATAAACGTTCTTTTTGACCTCAATTTCATAAAAAAAACTTATTTAGCATCATTCATTACTCTAAAGACCAACCACTGACTTGAACAAAGGCTTTAGGGCCTTCATTCAGTTCACTTCACTCTTTCCTCAATTATTAACACTCTCAGGATAGAATCCCCGATCTCCGAGCCATAAGTCATCTTCTCTAACCGCAACGCTAAGACAGCTGTCTTAATTACATATTCAATACCTTTGTAGAGATAGCTCATTTGAATTAGTTGAGGGAATTTCTATTGAAGAAAATTGTGTTAAGGAAATGTTAATACAGGAATGTGTTTGGAATTTACTTTTATCTTAAAATTATTAGATAAAATAATGGGATTTTGGACACAGCTCGTACTTATAACAATGTAATAAAGTTCATTATTCATTAATTATGAGTCTTGGTCTGAAAATCTTTATTCCGTCCGAAAGCTTCTAGTCTGGCTTATTATTAATATATTGTGTATTTTAAACTCTCTTAAATTAAAACGGCTGAGCTGATTTAGATGATATTTTACACACATACAACATAGAATTACAAATGACAACCTCTGTGGTATGATGGATGAGCAGCTCGGCTCATAAACAGGAGGCGGTGGGATCGATTACCGCAACAGGACAAGTATTTGAGCGCAGGAAAAAAGGCGGCAAATACTTGTTCTGATTTTAGGTGTTGTGGGACTATGGTCCTCGCTACTGGGTCCCTAGACACAGGGAATGCTAGTTTGGGTCCAGGATTTATGCATATCGTTGTTGAGCGTTAAAAAATGACGTGGAATCATGAGTAAGTTGCAGATGAAAAAAAACTATTTTAGTAGATATAAGAGAGAAAAAAGAAAAGATTTATTTTTCATTTTTACATCAGTCCATAATCCCCCTTTAGTATAGATAAAATCAATAGTTATTATAGGAACCGCGTTTGATGTCCAGTTGCTATGATTATTATATACACAGTGGATGAATAGTGGATTAATTGGAAGATAATGTTCTATAACATTAAGTTCGCCTATGTAACTTCTATTGTTGTTATTTGTGCAATAAAGAATTTTCTACTTATCTATGAATTAAATGATAAAAGAAATTATTTCTTTCTCATTTGGACTTTAAGCAGTCAATCGAGAAATAAGATGACGAAGCAATTTTTTCCTTTTAATAAATCGCATTAAACTCCACTTCTTCCGACCTATATACTTCTTTGACGTAACCCGGCGACTTTTATGACGACTATTGAGAAGTTAAAAAAAGTGATAATATAAATAAAAACGTCAGCGCCGAGCCGCCCCCGCCGCGCGTACTCCTTAAGGATGGGCATCTTTATTGCCCGAACACCGGTCGAGTTATTCGACTGTATCTCGTGAGTTTTAGCCGTGTAATAGTTGTAGCTATGAGAACTACTCACGTCAGTTTCTATAATATTATAAATAAAAGACTAATAATTGACTACTATTCGTTGGTACGATAAATAACGGCCGGATCGATTTAGTTATGTTTGTTATAAAATTTTCGTAGTAAAATTAAGTTCTTATTAAAATACATTTTCCTATTTTTTTTTTTCAAATTCATTAATATCCTTTTTCGATGGGATTTAAACAGGCATATAAGATCAGCTCGTCGTCGTATATATTTTTCATGTGGGCTTTTTTCCGTTGCATTACAATTTGATTTATCTATTGTGGTTTAGAAGTTGGTGTAATTTTTTGTTAAATAATTTGTTGAAATTAGTTAACAATAAAAAAGGTGATCAAGCATTTTTAGCTGTTGAAAAGTCGAACCAACGCATAATCATAATCAATATCATAAAACCTCCCGTGTTTGAATAAAAAATCCAAATCAGAACATAATAATGAATAATTCACATACGTCAATGCTTGAGTTTCTACTCGTGTTAGCTTTGCCAGTCCCACTTAGAATTTCAATCGGGTGTCGACCTCTTTGCCGAGCAGATCGTAGACTGTAGGCTAAATTTTTTCACACTGTGCGATTGGCGACAGTATGCATAATGAATTGGCGGAATTGGTGTAAACTTTAGGATTGCACAGTAAGATATGTTTGGTTTTTTTATTTATATTTTATGTTAATAAATGTCGAGACGAGCTAACCGTTCGCCTGATCTTAAGCGACATGGCACACTCGGGACTATAAAGTATAGAGTTTCACGTGACACTGCACTGCGCACGTCATTCTGAGACATCAACACAATCTATTAATAAGATTACTAGACTGTGAGATCAGGTCACAGTCTCATTTGCCCAGTAATTTCACTAGCTACAGTGCCCTTCAAACCGGAACACAGCAGTACTTGCGCACTACTGCATGGGGGCAGAATAACTGGCAAATCTGACGAACTTTGCAGAAAAATCCTAGCGCCTAGTAAATTAGATGAAAAATAAAGAAAGCAAAGTCTGTTTAAATATATTTGTACCGTTTTTATGCTACTATGGCAAATAGTGAGGTATAATCATCGACTCGGGGTTTGATAGCGTCTATTATTGCTTGCCACCGGGGGAGAGACGGTTTCAGTGGGAAGCTTAGGATGGTGCCTAAAATATACATACGTACATTCATTTATGAATTTTTATGTTTATTCGTAAATAAATGAGGCGGTTATTACACGGCACCGCGCGCCGCCGCGGTTGGCGGAGGCAGTTAAGCGGATTTTGTAGCGGTGCGCCGCGCGTTAAGGCGGTTTACGCGCCCATCGTGCGGATGGATTTAACTTTTCGACATCGAAATCCATTTTTTTTTTCAAATATATCCTTCTCCCATAATGGTTCGCGCGGTTACGCGGCGCCCCGTATGTGAAGCGCCGCCCCTCCGCGCTGGTCGTCCGCGTGGAGGGGCGGTGGCGGCAAGAGCACCGCTCGAACGCGCGGCCGAGCGGTGTACGTGTGTAAAGCATCAACGGATTACTAAGAGACCAATGCAACGTGAAATCCGCCTCACCGCCTGCCGCGGCGATGCGCGGTGCCGTGTGATAATCGCCTAAGTGAACATTTTACACAGCTCCATCTAAAACAAAAAGTATTTTATTCATACTTAGAGTCCAATATAACACTTAAAAAATAAACATACTTCAGCGTTCATCACACAAATGTTTATGTGATAAACATAGAAATGGGTGGGCATCGAACCCGCAACTTAAGTTACAGAAGGCAGAACTACTACTGACTGTGCTGTGAGGTCAGTCCTTGAGATATTTGAGGATAAAATAAACAAGCAACACAGTACCTACTTTCATAAAGTCACGTCTCTCAGTCTCTGCGCGAGGCCTTGAGCTAGAGAAACTTATTTAACAAAACAAAAGAGCACCAACTGTCACTCGAAACGTTTCGACTGGAATTTATAATCTTTTGAAATGTTTCTACTGCAGTTCACTCCACTACACCATCTGTTTCTTACCGGTGATATGCAAATATATTCAATGTCTGCGTACAATTTAGTGATTCGGTTTTTGCTACGTCAATATTAGTTTTAAGGAAATAAGGGACGTAGAGCAGATTTTTAGGGACGTTTAGGACATTGAGAAACATTTACATAACAGGTGTTGCCTGTTTTAGTTTGAAATCTATCGTATGATACATTTTCCTGGTCGGAGTAATATCGACTTTTTAATTGTCGTGAGTTTAGCCGTTATTTATTTTACAAAACTATTACCTCCATTCACCGTCCCATCCATCCGTTTCCCATATCTTTTCTCTCTCTTTCCTCTTCCCTTGGACACTGTTCGGGTGTAAAACTACCCGTGCATATATGTGTGTATTTACCCGTGCAAAGCCAGGGCGGGTCAGCTAGTACCTTAACAAATTGAGCTACAAAATATCTTATTTTTCCTGAATAAAACATCCACTTCTGTTTTTATTAACTCCAAGATAAATAAGTTTTATACAGACGGCTAAATAGCGCAGTTTTACTGCTTCTCCAAGTATCATGAAACGTTGCCATCTTTTTATAATTGGTGCTGTTTTATGAAGCTATCTTAATCAAATCATCATTAAGCTAACTTTTTTATGTTACGTTATAGTGAGAAGCATTTGCATAATGATTAAGATGAACTAATCAATAAACTTTATACGTAAGTTGAGCGATACTGGTATTTAAATTTTTGAATGTAGAATATGTGCCAGCTTTGTCATATTTCTAGCTGCCGCTCAAAGAGAAAGAGGAGGATATCTAACCTGTCAAATTTATTTTTGAAGCAAAGCGTAAAGATACGCACACTTGACTGGGGAGTACGATGGCGAATGCGAGGTGAATGGAAGTTGAAGTTGGTTTACGTAGATCTAAACTGTCAACATAACAAAGTTAAAAATTTGTATTATTATGTTGGTATATCCGGTAAAATGTCAACAAAGCAAAAACAAAGTTATACCGAACGGATAGATGAACTAAAAAAGTTTTACTTCAGTCGTGTGGTCAAAAGCACACTCGTTTTCTTTTGATTATATTTCATCCTTCTGAATACCAAATGAACGTTTGCAGATTACAAATACCGAACAACGCTAGAAACTTGGCAGAAAAACAATTGTATTATTCTCATGCTTTAAAACTTATTTAGAAAAGAGATTATTTAAAAATCTTCATACAATTTTTATCACACAATTTGACTTTTAGAATATATGAAACTTTGAATTTTGGAAAACTCTTTCTTAGTACACACGCCATTACAGAAAGAATCCCTTCAAACATCAAGTTTCTGGATCCGGTGCTTGAGCTGTACGTTAACTGTCAGTCAGTCAGTCAGAACAAATCCTTTTATTAATATAGATTACTATTGGCACCGCGCGGTTTCACCCGCGGATAAAAAGTATTTCAATAATTTGCTCATCACACGGGAAAATTTCACTTTTCCGGCATAAATTGTAGCCTATATGTTAATCCAGTGTATAAGCTATGTTGGTACCGAATTTCATCCAAATCCATTCAGCCGTTTAAGCGTGAAGGAGTAACAAACATAAACAAATACACACAAACATATATATGTGGGCAGAAACGTGTTGTGGGTAGGTAGGTTGCAACCTATATAACTATAGGCCTTCAGCGTGTCCGCACCGCGCCGTGTCTGGAAAAAGAATGATCCGTAGCGCACCAATCGATCCCTTTATATAGCCAGACAGGTAGGGGCGCCATGACAGTTGCCGGTGCTGCCACTGTAATAAATTTAATGCCACCACAGGGTAAATTACGGTACTCGATCGCTGTGCATAGAGTTTATAACTGGACGTTGCCGCCGTCACGGCCATACTGACGTGCGTACGTCCTCGTACGCTTAGCTTCACTTTGTACCTGGTGAGGGACATAAGTATCAGTGTTATTGCTCGTTCATCCTGACAATTAAATTGAGTTAAACTTGGAGTCTAAGTCAAAGTCAAAACATTAGTTTTCAATTTGATTAGTCAAAAGTATTTTAACCTTCCAGTCATCGTCAGGGTTAACCCTTCAGGACCATTAGTATACCTTCATTTATAAAAAATGGACCGAATAATGCTAACCGGATAGATATCCCTATAGCAACCAAAAATCATCATTCCTACATTTTTTTAATGGACCAATTAGTGCTAGACCGGATAGATATCCCTTTAGCAACCAACATTTTTTTTTATGGACCATTAGTGCTAGTCCGGATAGATTATCCCTTTAGCATTCAGACACATTTTTCTTGTCATCATTTTTACATTCTCTTTTTTTCTCGAAAAAAACGAATCGTTACTTTTTTTCCATTTTTTTTTTCACTGGTTTGGGTTAACCCTGCAACTAAATTTGATATTAGTGTCACCCGCCGTCACGTCATCATTCACATCACGTCTCGTCACGTTTCGCGTTGCTTGAAGAGTGATGTAGAAATGGGCAATCCCACTTCTGATGTGGGCAGAAACGTGTTGTGGGTAGGTTGCAACCTATATAACTATAGGCCTTCAGCATGTCCACACCGCGCCGTGTCTGGAACAAGAATGATCCGTAGCGCACCAATCGATCCCTTTATATAGCCAGACAGGTAGGGGCGCCATGACAGTTGCCGGTGCTGCCACTGTAATAAATTTAATGCCACCACAGGGTAAATTACGGTACTCGATCGCTGTGCATAGAGTTTATAACTGGACGTTGCCGCCGTCATATACAAACTTTCGCCTTTATAATATTAGTGTGAGTGTGATAAGATATTTTTTCCGTCTACGTTAACATGCGTCTAGCATGGAAGTTAAAAAAGTTAAGTAAACCGTACAGAACAATAAACACCTGAGGTGTCAAACAAACATTCTAAAGACCCCCGAGGAGGTTTTCACAGCTGGGATCACGCCTACTGTTTTTGTGGTTGCGGTAGCCGGAATTCAGAGATTTACATTTACATGATCCCAGCTACTTCGCATACAAACAAGTGCTCGCACACACTACACCCTGCATGATTAATGTAAAACTGGATAAAGGTTACTACTAATCAAAGATTTACTAAGGGCTGAGAAGACGAAGAAAGTACACTGTACAAAGAATTGAAGAGGTGAGAACAAAAAAGGGATAACTGTCAAATTGATAGTTTCGAGAAAATTTATTTTAACTTCAACGGTTTCATTTTAATGTCGAGTGCTTATAAGATAATATGAAAGGTTTATGTAAGTTTCAGTTGCTTGAACATGTATTAATTCTATTTTAAAATATAAAATATAGACTTAATTCGTAAAATTACTGTAAATATACAATATAATAATGTTTTTATGCTAAGCGAATTGTATTCCTGTGTCAGATAAATCATTTTTAAACTTAAAATCTCGAAAATTAAGCCTCATATCGGTATTTTGAGAACGTATTATTGTAGATAATTTCACGCTGAATCCAACGGTACCAATAAATAATTTTGTGAAAAAAAACAGTTAAACCCTTTTTATTCTCACCCCTTCAATTGTACATTTCAAATGCAGCCCGCATTTGAAATGCTGAAAGTAGCTGAAATAATGTAGCTGTGCAGTTAACATAGATGCTAGCGGGTTGCGCCGTTAGTTGGTAGTTCCAAAGCAGCTGCGTCAACTGCACAAAAACTGCATCGGAAATGCAATATTGTACTTCAAATACAGATATACTTACATTAGATCTAACCAATTTAATTAACCTATATATGAAAACTGTGAATAACATACAATTATTTGGTTTAGAACTCACCTATATTTTTTAATCAACCAGAGTTTGTTGAAATGTGTATAATCTGCATTTTAGAGTTAGGTATATACGAGTATACATTAAATATATTACCCATAAATATACTTTGGCGTAAGATCTCCTGATGATTTATGATGTGATGATGATGATGTATTCCCCTATAATGTAATGTTGTGTGATGTCCTGAGTAAACGTCTTTTCTTTCTTTCTTCTTAGATTAACGTTTTAAAATTAAACATTCAAAAATATCAACACCGAGCTTTTTACTCCAGTAATTCAATATAGTTTAATTTTAATTAAAACATTGTATTATAACATAGCCAATCCTTCGAAAATAAATACCCATATTATAAAATAGATAATACTTACTTTGAAGTGTTATCGCTACAATTTCTCGCAATAGATTGCAGTATACAGCTTTAATAAGAATAGGTACAGTTCTGTAGAGTCCCTTTGAGTTGACTCGACAGTTGGTAAAGTTATCAATACGCTCTCCCTGAGCCGTTTTATAGACTTGACGTTGATTAAAGTCTTTGTTCGGGGGATGTTTTTTTGAAACGTAGTTTTGAAATGAACTTTGTTTTGAACTTAAAATTTCTTAAGTGAATATATAATATTGTATGTAGAGTAACCAACTTGTGTGGTAATATTTCTAGTACACTTTTGTTACAATTTCATTATTATTAATTTTTTAATATGTGATATTTTAATATAATATTTATGTTTTTTTTTTAATCCATTTTGTAGTAGACGGAATTTTACATTAATATATTAAATTAAACATAAATAATTATTATAAACTTTATAAGAAATCGACGAAATATTTATGATTAAAAACAAGTTATTATAGTCATGTAGACCGCTTCTGTGGTGTGGTGGTTGAGCAGGTCGGCTAATAACTCTTTGGCGGTGGGTTCGATTCCCGGTTCAGGACCAGTATTTGTGCACAAAAAAAAGAGTAAACACTAAACTTGTTCTGAGTCAGGGTGTTGTGAGACCATGGTCCTCGTAGTTCCTGGGTTCCTAGACACAGGGAACCCTATTTAGGGTGCAGGATCTATGTGATTGTTTTTATTAATATTAATTAATCCCGCAAGTGCAGTGCAGTGTCACGTGAAACTTTAATTGATAGTTCCAAATGACAGTGCAATCTGTCATTTGGAACTATCAATTAAAGTTAGGTTCCATGTATGTGATCGTTGGGTATTATTATTATTATTTATGAAGGAAATAAAATTTTAATCAACCACATGCCGATAACAATTATTGACGAAAATAAATATTTCTTCTTGAATTATTAAGATTTGTAGTAATCATCACTATTTGATGGACTTGTACTGACCGAACTTTCCACAATGCTAAATTATTATAATTTCTTATCAGAAATTCGATCTTACAATACAACGTCACAAACAAACAATGGCCACCCATCAAGACCGCGATGGTTCACTATCGGAAATAAAAATATACCGTCCAATAAAGGAGGCATATATCGTTCCTTTTTTAAATCATTGGGGAAATAAGGGACCGAGAAAAAATTTGGGGACTCAGGAAAAAATGCGGCACTCAATATAGTGTGAGGAATAAAACGCGATGACGTGAGTTTTGACGTATTTAACTCTTATCCGTTACGCGTTTGGATATTATAGATTAGAAATAAAATGTGCGGGACAGGTTTTGGAGACTGCCGATAGAAGTAAAAGCAGTAAGTAACTTGTAACTTGCTCATGGGAAGCGTGCGGTGACGATGACGCGAGTTTCACGCTTTTTGTTCACCCAAAAAATACATATATACACAGTATCATATAGCTCATGGAAAGCGTTCGGTGAAGATGACGCGAGTTCCATGATTTTTGTTCAGCCGAAGTTAAGTTTTCAAAAGTCAGTGGGGGCATGGGATTAATTTGTGAACGACACACGACTAGTAATAGTCATATCAGGACCCCTGTACTCTCAAAATGATTCCTCTATGAGTCCAAACTATGCAACATAACTTATGTTTAAACACTACTCCCTAAGTTACTTAGCTGCACCCGAGTTAAGTTCGCCCCTACGTTGTTATAGAACTAATAACCGAAGCGCGGCCGAGTTGCGGCTAAATTGAGTTATATTGCTTATATTGCTTTATTACTGTTAGCGATTTCATATGGGACCAAGTTTTCAATAAGAAAACTGTGTATTGGTTCAGGAAAGTGAGTAATCAATATTATAGATATTGCCAGGCCTGCACTCCGCACTTTAACTATATTTCCCGTAACGTAAGAACGCTGGCAGCGGCTTTTCAATTCCTGCTTATTCCAAGGTAAGTATTTAGTAAAGTAAGTACAATATTATTCTACAGTTATTATAAAATCATAATGAAAATAAAATGAAAAATATTTATTTGCTGCATAAAAACTTATAAATAAAAACCGGCTAATACACTGTTTTTATTGTTTTCTAGGATTTATGCAGAAGGATTAGTTATCAGATACCCAAAGTTATGTAATGACCCCCCACACTAGGCTGAGCTTGTATAATGGGGACCTGGGTATGAATTGATAAGGAGATATAACCTCAGCTGACAAACAATACCATATAAATATATAAATGAGAAATGTATATAGACACTTTATAATTTTTTTTTATGCTACTGCATGATTTGACGAGCTAGCCGTTCACCTGATGTTAAGCGCCACGGCTGCCCATAACAGAACAGTGTCAATCGGAACCCCAAAATAGAGTTTCGAGCAACACTGCACTGCGCACATCATCCTGAGACATCAACACAGTCTGGTAATAAGTTTACTCGACTGTGAGATCAGATCATAAAGTCTCAATTGCCCAAATCTATTTATCAATAATTAATAATAATAAATGTATTAATTAATAATAATTAATTAATAGATATCTTAGACTCTGGAACTGGACTTGGTACTCTGGAATTATAATAATTTGGAAGCTACCTGTGGCTTTACAACAAAATATTTGAATTAATATGGCTAACATTTTGGCACGCACATTATATACACTACCAAGTTCAACATAGGTTTTTAATTCTAGAAAACTCTCACGAGAAAACCGAGGAATTGTATGTATGTAGGCTGAGAAAATCTACACAAAAAAAGTCTGGTTTAAGTCATACTCCTATTAAATTGGCGGCAGCTTTACCAGAAGCTTCTATAGAGTTTTGGAAACAACACGAATAGAAACGTTTCACCATCATTATACCACTTTCCCACACTCAAGTCTGTAATTTAGCACTTAACGAATAACGCTAACAATTTTATGCACCAACACTGAAAATAACACAAGTTTTGGAAAACAATGCGGTGACGCCATCTTTTTCGTTTTCCCGCCGAAACTCCACTTGTCGTACTTACTTAAGTGAAAATAAACGCGTAGGTGTGAGCACGTTTAGCTTCGATGGAGTGTCAATTATTAAAAGCCAGCTGGAAATCGTCAAGAACCCATGAAATTTTGATGAATCTTAAGAAGTTTCGGGAAAATTGGCAGAGTGGCTTATAAATATCAAAGCTTTATAAAGGAGTACTAAAATAAAAGTACAGACAGAGATTCCTCTGATTTTTGGCATTCGTCACAGTAAGCATTTGAAAGATAAATCAGGTACTTATAAGTTTTTGGCTGCGAATTTATGTATAAAGTATTAAGTTTGACAGCAGTTGCGGCGGTAAGTAATGCACATCGCGTTAAGAAGGAAATAGCCGGCTACTGTTGTCTCTGTCACTCAAAGGTACATAAGAGCAAGACGGAAGAATTGAACTTATATAAAAGAGAGATATAAGGACGTAGATCGGTGAAATGCTTTTGTGTGTGTGATTTGCACAACCTCCGAGCAGAAGGCCACAACTATGTACTTTCGACATCTATCTTTCACATAATAAACGACTTAGAAAGGAGTTTTGGCGGGAAAACGAAAAAGATCGCGTCACCACATTGTATTATTTTCCAAAACTTGTGTTATTTTCAGTGTTAGTGCATGAAATTGGTGGCATTTTATTCGTTAAGTGCTAGATTACATGCATGAGTGTGGGAAAGTGGTATAATGATGGTGAAACGGAGTAACTCTACTAAAAAAACTCTACTAGGAGTATGACTTGACTACACTAGATTATGGCTTGACTCGATGACTCGAACTGTGACTAGACTTTGACACACATATATATTAATTAACTTGAAAAATTATCAATTACTTGACACTGGCTAAATACACGAAAGTGTGGAGCCAAACCAAAAACAAAAAAAACGTAGGTACATATACCCCTTTTAAATACATGTAAAAGCTTCTATCCACCGCTTTGCAGCTTTTTGCTGACCATTTCACAGTTAGTGCGTCAACCTCTAATAAAAGAGGTTTCAAATGCGAAACGACCAAGACGGGGTGTCTCAAGGTTTAAAGGCGGCGTAAAACGCGCCTTTATATCTTAAAATAAACCAAAAATCACCTTTAAAAATCGAACTTCCAGCGTTTTCACAACAATCGAAGGCCGAACTCAAAGTGTTAATACCTATTGCTCATAGCCCCTGTGACAACACACCGAACTCGTCTGGATCAAACGTTCGATTCCAGAAATAAGCCCCGCGCACACTTGCTACGTAAACATTCTAACGCCAACATAGCGCTGACGTCATGCACTTAAGAGATTCGCCGTGGACATAAACAAACAGTGTATACGCGGCCTAATTAGTGTCGGTGTTTGGGGATTCAGGATTATTAGCAAGCTGTTTGTTTTGGGTAGAAACGGATAGAATTTTGCGTGTCGCGTGGTGTTGGGAATGTCTGGCTTGATAGCTCAGTTGGTAGTAGCTCTAGCTCTGCCTTTTTAATTGTAGGTTGTGGGTTCGATTCCCACCCAGGACAAACATTTGTGTGAACATAACTGTTTGTTCTGTGGCTGTGTGTTGTTATATTTTATTCTGTGTATGTTTTTACAAACAAAAAAAGTATCTAAGTATTGTATCAGTTATCTGGTTCCCATAGAACAGGATTTGCTTAGTTTAAGACTATATGACGATGTGTGAAATGGCCACAAATATTTAAATATTTTTTTTTCTTTATAATGTAGTTCGGTAGAAACACTATCCGTTAAATTATGCTCTTAATAACTGTTCTTTTTGTTTTAAGTCTAATATTTTAAAATCATCGAATCCGGATCCAAATTATTCGCCAGTGAACTAAAGTTACCGACATAACAAGCTAATAAAAACGAGTGTGTTTAAAACTTCTTTAGTTTAGCTCAGAGGCAGAATAGCTAGCAAAGCGGTGGTACCTACCTAGACGAACTTTGCACAAAATTACCTATCACCTAGTGAAACATTAAACATAATATTTTGAAGTACAAGTAATTGTGAATATAATATTATCATACTCTAATGAATTGATTCACTTAATTTTGCTTTTAAAAAGTTAAATTTATTTGGTTGGTTAAATACTTCACTATAAAAAAATAGGTAGGATTACAGGTCCATGGGTCCAAGCTTCGAATCAAAGCTACCTTTTCCTTTCTAGTTTTCTATAAAACAAAATTTCATATGCACAAAACCTTTTTAAAGCGGTTTCACCATATTTTACTTTCCACATGCTAAAACCGTTGCCTACAAAGTGGCTTAAGTGCTAGTTTTAAAATTTTCGTTCCATTGCTCAAGCTACAAGTTAGTGTGCAAAGTTTCCGTTAAGCTGTTAAAAGTAGGTGACTTGAGACTTTGTTTCTTTGAATTATTGGATAAACTTCAAGCAGCTTTGAAATTTAAATTAATAAATAATGTGTTGGAAAGTTAGTTGAAGGGTAGGAATTACGTTATGATAATACTGGCGTCAAAACTAGGACGGACTAGCTAGCACGGTTAGTGTATTATACTATACGTAATATTGTGATGCAATTCGCAAATCGCGAGTTTATAACAATATGGGATCTGAGGCAACAAATAATATACATTTTACTGGTAAAATTATTGAAACTCAAATTGTAACTAAAACCGATCCTTTCTTCCCTTCTCGATTAATAATAAACGTGATTCCAAGGAAATCTAAAATCTAAAATGAATCGCTTCATTAAAATTGTGTTATAGCAATTCTATTTAGGTCGTCAATTGATTCGCGCTAAAGTGAAATGATGTAGTTTTTGATTAAGGTATTTTAGTGAGTATAAATCTATACATATAAAATTCAAGTCCTGACTGACTGACTGACTTATATATTAACGCACAGCCTAAACCGGTGGCCCTAGAGACTTGAAATTTGGAGAGTGTGTTTTTTGTAAAGTGTAAGTATCCACTAAGAAAGAGTTTTTCGAAATTCTACCCCTGAGAAGGTGTAATGAGTGGTTGAATTATCTATGAAAATGTTTCCTTTTCGTTTCCTATAAGCGGGCGAAGCCGCGGGTAGAAGCTAGTCTTATTTAAGCCGGCAACGGCATTGCAGTGATCAGATATCTTTGAAAGATTTTCCCTTAATAAAAGTAAGTATTGTTAGTAAGGATAGTTAATAAGATATTTCATTTAGTACTTAATCAAGACACATCACTTGACCAGGCAACAATTGCCCGATCAAAAGTTCTTACCATAGTACATAATACAATAATACATCACTCAGCCACAGAAAGTAATATTTGAGCTCCAGATGTTGATAAAAAATCAACAAACACACAAAAAATACTGAAAAGCTACCGCAAGATTCATATGAAACTGGAAAAGCGTGTTATTTGACTTAAGCACTTTGTGCCATCTGCCGTCGACATCCATCTTGCTACAACATTTGTTTACTAACACACCCTAGTCTGAGCACGAATGTAGGCAGAGAGGTGAGTGGTTGCAGAAAAGTTTGTGTATATGACGGCGGCAACATCCAGTTATAAACTCTATGCACAGCGATCGAGCACCGTAATTTACCCTGTGGTGGCATTAAATTTATTACAGTGGCAGCACCGGCAACTGTCATGGCGCCCCTACCTGTCTGGCTATAAAAAAAGGAGCGCTCGGTGTACTACGGATCATTCTTGTTCCAGACACGGCGCGGTGTGGACATGCTGAAGGCCTATTGTTATATAGGTTGCAACCTACGCAGAACCCGTTTCTGCCGACATATATGTCAGGCGGATTGTGTAATCCGCCGTTTTACATTCCGGCTAGCCATTTAGGAAAACAGAGCCGTTTTGTATTACGGTGGCTTAATGATAAGCCGGATTGCAATACGGCTGAATGAAAATCCGCCGCATTGAATAGCCACTTTGCGTTCTGCAATATGGCTAGTCGTGATATGATTGAGAGGGACCAATTTGATGTTTTATATATAGTTGTATTATTTAAGTTAACGCTTAAGCAAATCGTAAGTAAGCCTCAAAATCATGGGCATAATTAACTATATATGCAACTAACTGAACATCTATACACTCTATACGTAGTATTATAATCATTATCTGGGCTTTAGTAAGAAGTATATTTGTAATTATATACAGAAAACATTAACTTACATCATCCTGAGACACATTTTAAGGCTGGTGCAGCGGCCAATTCGACAGCAGTTAAAACAGCGTAGCAGATATAACCTCGGTAGCGGTTACATACTTAAGCCGTTGGGTGTTGAGACTGGGTCCGTGGGAAGTTTATCAGAGCGCCTGATCGATGCTACGCGAGACCAAATTCCTGGCACTTATTTGAAACCAATCAGCATTGCAATTCAACGGGACAATGCAGCCAGCATGTTGGGTACGCTACGTACTGGTAGTGGGCTGGAGCATTTGGACTGTGTATAGGTCATCGCGGCTAGTATATTAGTCCAAATGTTTTATTTTTGCTAGTAGATAGTATTTAGTAGTAATCGTTATATTATTATAATAGTTGGGTTAGTTAGAATAAAAACACTAATTCCAGTTTGAAAACTATCGTGAGTATGACACGTTTTGTAAGATAAATAACGGCTAAATCTCACGTCAATTAAAAGTCGAAAATTACTCCGACCAGGTTTCGGACATATTCGATGTCCTTCTTCTGGGAGCCAGTTACTAATATGTCCGAAACCTGGTTGGAGTAATTTTCGACTTTTAATTGACGTGAGATTTAGCCGTTATTTATCTTACAAAACACTAATTCCGTTAAAAAAATGTGAATACAAAAGAAATAACTTCTATAAATCTAACTTTTAATCTCAGTCATAGTCTCATAAACATATCAACGACGAAATGAAGCTTCTAATACGTCGAAACTGTGTTATGGAAAACTTGTCACAGCTGTTGCTCTAGAAGCACTCTTGTTGAAACTGCGACCAGCTCCTCCATTACTTTGTTGGAAAACTTTAGAGTATATTATAAAATCATGTTTCTCTGCATAGGGTTAAAAGGTACTGACAAAATGGATAAAGTAATGGAGGCGCAAGTAAAGATAATATGAAAGGCTTCTTAGCTGACAAGTTTGACAAACGTACGAGATACCAGGGGTTAGATTGAGAAACCTCTGCTTTTAATTCCGAAGTTTCCATTAAATTATCCAGCACCCAATTAAATATTTTTACAACATTCATGTTTGAAATTTAAATCCTGAAGCTTCAGAGCAACAGAAAATTACTTAAGCATAATTAATTAAAGACAACGCATATTCTTAGCCTGATTTGGATTTCTAAGAATTCCAATTAACCTCAAAGATACGGTTTCACAATCAGATAATGAAAACTGTATATTGGATTAGATTTCATGGTGAATTAATTTTCTATTGGTGTACAAAACACTGTTGGCGAAGGTAGCTGGTGTGAGAAGGTTTATTGAAGCATTTAAATGGAAAGTCGAGGTTCGTAAGACTCATTTTACTTCACATAAAATAGAGATAAAAGACTATGTAGTCTTTTATCTTCATCCATCTATTGACCCTGCATCAGCTTAATTTGTTTCCATTGCTAGGACACGGGCTCTCTCTCGCAGATAAAAAGAGAAAGAGAGAGAGAGATAAATAGCTCATAATGCAATCTGCTGGCCGTGTGGGTTTGGTGGATGACACACCTCCTCGTATTTTGCTATTCTTGAATATGCTGGTTTTCTCATGATATTTTTTTCTTCACTATTGTAAGAGCGAGGGCCAATTCTGCACATAACTTGTAAAATCATTGGTGTAGCGCTGAACGGGATTAAAACCAGTGTGTGTCAGTTGAAGAGCTATCACTGAGCCACACTCGCCCTTTTGACCCATCTAATATTTACTGAGTTCCAGCTTACTACATAATCTGGAGTCTAACCTAGCAGCTTTCTGGTAGATTTTTTAAGTTTCCAGACGAAAGCCTCTATTTTATCAATTAAATCCCGAGCTATACAGGATGTGGCGTAACTAGTGGTCCAACCTGAAGGTGTCGATACTCTGTGTATTCAGCTATCACATACCGGAATTTAATTATTTTTTACGAGCGGTCTTATAATTATTAAATTAGTACTTATTTTTTCGAAAATCGATACGTTGCGTTTCTTATTTGACTACAATTTCAGCAAATGACACAATTTTTTATATATTTTTTTTAATTGCTGCTGAATATGTGTGACTTCAGACCCAAATACTTATTCCATTTAAAATCAAAAGGTACTAAAGAAAAAAGCGTTTAATTCAAATTTCCACTCCTATATCTAACAAATCATCGAATTTCAGCTGCGAATTGTGTAAAAAAAATGTACCACGCAATCAAGCATGGTTGTCCGTTGGTTAGCTGATCACTTGAAAATAAAGATTGTTTAATATTTTGTTATATAACATTAGCATTTTATCGGATAGTTCTTATGGAAACAATGAAAGCCGAGCCTCCTTCTATGCGAACGAAGTCGCAAGTAACAATTAGTTTACCAACAAAATATATTCATTTTATATATCACAAAGATTTGCTGAGTTGGAGCTAGATGGCACTGTCCCAAATGTCGTAATTTTTTATATAATTTAAAAACTAATCTGAACCAATTATATCATTACTAATATACTCCTGATGGATGCAGAGGTTGAGAAAATTACTTCCACCCCTCTTACTATATGCATAAAGTTGAAGTTTCCTTGATTCCCTCACACTAAACATTTTAATTAAATCTTATTAAGTTGGTTTAATAAAGAAAGGCTGTGAAATATTTTCGTAAGCCTATTAAGTCAAATAATTTAACTGGACAAGATGACGTCCTAATTATACGCAAGGAGTCGTGATATTTCTATCTGGGGTTCAATCATCTTTAGAATATAGAATATGGAATAGAATAGAATATTATTTATTGGCCATATAACTTTTCACGTTAGGCACAAGGCAGGTCAGATTACTCAATTTATAATAATAATAACGATTATACATAAATTTTTCACTCATAGTGGTTGGTTAGACCACATGACTGAAGTAAAACTTCTTTAGTTTAGCTCCATCTATCGGCTGGTATAACTTTATTTTTTCTTTTTTTTAATCTTAATGTCGGCATCTTGACAATTGTAAATTATCATTTTACCGGACATACCAACATAATAATACAAATTTAAGTAATTTTTAACTTTGTTATGTTGACTATGGAGATCTACGTCAACAATTTTCAACTTCCGTTCGCTTCGTCACGCATTTACCAGCTACCAGCTTATTCCCTAAGTCCAGTGCCCGTAAAAAGGTTTACTTCAAAAATAATTCCACTTATACCTTCACGGCCTGATTAAAAATAACTGCCTGTTAACACTCGGTTGGATCGTCACGGAGGATTACAGCGGGTGACACGCGTGAGTGTCGCTAATGGCGGTTAGCATAATTAGTGTAGACACGGCTTAACCTATGTTTATCTATACATATAAAATTCAAAGTCCTGATTGACTGACTTATATATAAACGCTCAGCCTAAACCGCTCATCCTAGAAACTTGAAATTTGGAGGGTGTGTTTTTTGTAAAGTGTAGGTATTCACTAAGAAAGGGTTTTTCGAAATACCATCCCTATAAGGGATATAATTGAATTATTTATGAAAATTTTTCTTCATTTCCTATAGGCCACGCGGGCGAAACCGCGAGCAGAAGCTGGTATAGGGTATTGTGCTTTATTTACTAGCTGATTAGACTTGCGTAGAATATAATTTTAATATCGGAATGCACATCACTTGAGATAAGAATTGATAAATGATGACCTCTTTGATTAGGTATTAGTAGTTAAGTTATGAATCATTTTTAATGTTCAAAATTATTTTATCATTTGTATTTTATACGCCGGTATAAATAATCGAAATTACCAAGAGATATGTAAAAGACGAAATAGACATCGCTGTAAAGTTACTTGTGGCATCTTTTCAACAGGTGTAATTGAAACTTCGGATGGGAGTTTTCTGTTCTGCATTGCACCAGATTTGCTTGTGGCAGTTGTGGGAAAGAGAACTAATTAATTATTTTCATACTTGGCTAGCATGCTACACTTTCGATCGCATCGTCACTACCCATCAGGTGAGATCGTAGTCAAATGCTAGACAAGTTTGAAGTAAAAAAAAACCACATATATTGATATAATAATCGACATAAAGCACTTTGTAATTTTACATGCTTAGTAAAATAACAGTTCCTTTGGTGTGGTGGATGAGCAGATCGGCTCATAGCCCGGTGGCGGTGGGTTCGATTTCCGCGGCAGGACAACTATTTGTACACTGAAAAAGCGCAAATACTTGTTCTGAGTTTGGGTGTTGCGGGACCATGGTCCTCGTAGTTCCTGGGTCCCTAGACACAGGGAACCCTCGTTAGGGTCCAGGATCTAAGTATGTGATCGTTGGACGTTATTATTAGGATGATTTACAGCATTTGGTCCAAATGTCCAACTATACATATAAAATTCAAAGTCCTGACTGACTGACTTATATATCAACGCACAGGCTAAACTGCTCGTTCTATAGACGACTTCCACTAAGAAAGGGTTTTTCGAAATGTTACCCCTAAGAGGGTGAAATTAGTTATAGTATAAAAAAAATGTTCTTCTTCGTTTACTATAAGCCACGCAGGCAAAGCCGCGGGCAGAAGCTAGTAAATTATAAAGAAAATATCTTTCAAAACGGCGACACCAGCTCGTATACATACTCGAGTCATGGCCTCTAGATTATTTATTACTTCTGTTATTACAACTCGATTTGTACGTGCCATTGTTGCGCAATATTTAGTATATGTGTCTAGAGACCAAGGATATTCTTCTTTTATGTTGAAACTAGCTTCTGCCCGCAGCTTTGCCCGCGTGGCTTATAGAAGAATTTTTTTCATAGATAATTTAACCACCCTTTTCACCCTTTTAGGTGAGTAATTTAAAAAAAACTCTTTCTTAGTGGATACCAACAAAAACCACCCTGCAAATTTCAAGTCTCTAGGAGCAGCGGTTTAGGCTGTGCGTTGATATAAATATAAGTCAGTCAGTCAGTCAGGACTTTGAATTTTATATGTATAGATGAATTTATAAATTCCAAACAACAATCACATACATAGAATCTGAACTCTAACTATGATTTCCAGTATCTAGAGACCTAACTACGAGTATCACTTGCACGTTTGACCAATAAAAACGCAAGAAAAGATTATGACGTGATCCGCGTGATTGTTCATTGGTCAATAACTTTCTTGAGAAAAGAGATAATAGATAATAGATATAATAAGAGCCAGTCTCAGAATGACTTAGATTTTTAAAAAAACGCGTACTTATTTTATTGAGTTTATGGACTCATTACCATTTATAAAACCCTTTTATGTCAATAAATGTTTGTTTGATATTTTATTTTCAGTCTGGCAAACTCGACTGTGAGGTCAGGTCCTAAAATCTCATTTGCCCAGTAATTTCACAGCTACAGTGCCCTTCAAACCGGAACACAGTAGTGCTTGCACACTACTGCTTGGCGGCAGAATAACTGGCAAAGCGGTGGTACCTACCTAGACGAACTTTTCAGTAAAGTCGTACCACCTAGTAGTCATAGAACATGTATCAACTTTTTTATCGTCTGTGGTAACGTTTATACAAATATTTATAACATACAGAATTTACTTGGGAATGTTATTATACCAAGTCAAACCCGCCAGACCGTGACTCAACAATATCTGTGATGATAAATATCAAAGAATTGATATCAATATAATAAAAAAAGTTATTCCAATAAACAAGTGCGAAAAAATGCTTTGATGTTTGCTCCTCCGAAAATTACAACTGGGAATATCCTTAGACATCCGGCGGAAAAATAGCTCGAAACACATCAAGTTTGAAAACAATTTCCATCGAATTTTCCAGATTTTTCGCACCGTTTGCCTCTCGGAGGGGATACGTTGAGCGTATCAATCTTCCAGCTCCCCTTCGGCGTGCCTTTCGATTGAGGCATCAAACGAGCCCCGTGTTGATGTAACTGGAATGCATGGGGTTATTAAATTGGAATTTATAAATAATACGGGTTAAACCTGTATGATGAGATTTTCGCGAATATTGGAGGCGTGTATGAGGTTAACTCTGGACCCTATCTCGATTTATTTTCACTGAATATTTTGAAGTAATACTTCTTTCCTTGGGGTGTAAGCTGATGAATGCGAGGCGAGCGGAAGTTGAAGTTGGTTCATGTAGATCTCCATTGTCAACATAACAAAGTTTAAAAATTTGTATAATTATGTTGGTATGTCCGGTAAAATTACAATTGAAGGGTTGAGAATAGTTAAATAATATTAATTAATGTCAAGTCACAGACCAAGTCATCAAGTCAAGTCATAGTCTAGTCTAGTCAAGTCATACTCCTAGTAAAGTGGTGGCAACTTTACCAGAAGCTTCTATGGAGTTTTGGAAACAACACGAAAAGAAAAGTTTAACCATAATCATACCACTTTCTAACACTCATGGCGCGAAAACGAAAAAGATCGCACCACCACATTGTATAATTTTCTAAAACTTGTCTTATTTTCAGTGTTAGTGCATAAAATTTGTGGTATTTATTCGTTAGGTGCTGGATTACAGGCATAAGTGTGGGAAAGTGGTATAATGATGGCAAAACGTTGCTTTTCGTGTTGTTTCCAAAAATACATTGAAGGTTCTGTTAACTTGAGGAATTATCAATTACTTGACACTGGCTAAATACAAGAAAGTGTAGAGCCAAACAAAAAAAAAAAGATATTCAGGTCGGCCACGATGTTAAGCTACATACTTATATACATACGAGTTACGTAGGGGGAAACTCAAAAAGTGCGGCTGTGGATAGATTAGGATCTGCAAATGATGATGATTATGAGTTTTTGGCGTCGGCGTGTCGCTTCGCTGAGCGATTTGAGCATTTAAAAGCTTTTACTAGATTGTCCTCTTAATAATATTCGGAATTTATGACCAGCTAACATAATAACTTCGGTCAGGCAATGCATGAAGAAATTAAAACGACTTTCTTTCTTTCTTTTTCTCTACAAATTTTACATAGACCCTGAATGTGCCACCTAATGGGCAGCATATTTACGTAGTGGGTACCATAGTCCTCGTAACTCCTGGGTCCCTAGACACGAAATCCTAGTTAGGGTCCAGGATCTATGTATGTGATTTTTGGGCATTTTTTTGTTTAAATTCTAAATACTTTTTTAGAATCTCTGAGAAGTACTCAATGTTTCTGCCAAATATTACAAAAATTGGCTGATAAATTGCGGCTCTGCAGCAAACTTACCCCTTTTTTTGATAATTAAAAGAATATTTTTTTTATTTATCAAAAAAAGGGGTCAAATCAAAAAAAAAAGCCTGAAAAATTTGATGTTTGTTTGTGCTGCTTTTACGGCGAAGGAACTAGACCGATTTGAATGAAATTATGCACATGGTTCTCCTATATCTGTGTGTGTGTCTGGGTGTTTATATTGTATTCTATGTATGTATTTACAAACAAAAAGTATCTAAGTATTGTATCAGTTATCTGGTTCCCATAGTACAAGCTTTGCTTAGTTTGGCGCTAAATGGCGCTGTGTGAAATATCCACACATTATATTAAATTATATTATATTACAATCATAATTGACTGGCGTAATAGGTAGGTAGGTAGGTAGGCTCAGTAGGTAAGTCTGCCTTCTAGCCTGTAGGTTATGGGTTCAATTCCCATTCAGAACAAACAAAATTATTTATTAAAATTTATGTGATGAATCCGGGTGTTATGTTATATTCTATGTGTGTATTTACAACTGGCAGCCTCTGAGGTGTGGTGGTTGAGCAATTCAGCTCATAACTTAGAGTCGGCGGGTTCGATTCCCGCGGCAGGAAAAGTATTTGTGCAAAGAAAAAAGCCCAAATACTTATTTTGAGTCTGAGTGTTGTAGGACCATAGTCCTCGTAGTTCCTGGGTCCCTAGACGCAGGGAATCCTAGTTAGGGTCCAGAATATGCGTATATTATCAATGGCCGTTATTAATATTATTATTTTTACAAACAAAAAAGCATCTCAATATTCTATCGGTTATCTGGTTCCCATAGTGCAACCTTTGCTTAGTTTGGGGCTACATGGCTCTGTGTGAAATGTCCACACATATTTATTTATATATAATAATTAATATAATGAATTGCTATTATTTCTGCTAAAATAATACTTTTACATGATCTACAAATTATTTTAAATGATTATTAAACATACCCTGAATAAAATATCTACAAACTAAAAGAGAAAAAGCTGCGAGAAAAATAAATCCAAAACAAAATGAGCGAACTCATCAAGGTATCGTTTTAAGAACTGTAATTAAAAACGGAGTTAAGAAAGGAGAAAATTTGGGATAATTCACTTTATGGTAACACGATATTATTCCTACGGTATGAAACAAGATAAACAATTAAGAAAATAATTAAGAGTAGGTATTTTACTTTTTAGAATTTAGAGGATTTTTATTTTAATAAACTTGTACCTAATTTTTGGCTAGATTTATATTTGTTGTTTTAAGCTGATTGGCAGGCTATTGTCTTATTTTTTATGTTCTTTTTCAAGCGAATCAGCCCGCGGCAACGTAATTAGTTTGGACATAATTGGCCGAGTGAGCGAAGTTTCTATACCAACTTGCGAAATTTGCTTTCATTTCATCTGGCCGGACGTATGTTGGTGAGTACCAACATAACAATACTTAGTTGAACAGAAGACGTATTCTAACTGATCACAAAACTTGGTAAAAAGAATCAACAATTTTGGAGACTTTTTTTGTCGGCGATTTTTGATTGAACCCTTTTCTCCAAAATGGGGAAATTTGCCGCGGTGCCATTTACCGACTGATTTTGATATTTGGCAGAAAAATTTAAAACTGAATTCTAAACAAATATTTTAAATAATAATAATAACGCCTAACTATCACATACACAACCCGAACCCTAACTAAGATACTCTGTATGTACGGACCCAGGAACTATTCCTTCCCCATGGTTCTGTGACACCATTCGTAAAGCCATAGCCAGACGAGACCGTGCGTTCCGTAAGTTTAAAAAAGACCGGTCTGACGAAAATTGGTCTCATTACAAAATTATGAGGAACCGCTGTAATTTGTTGGTCCGAAATGCAAAGAGACGCCACATTGCTGAACAAATAGAGCTTTCAACTCCCGCAGGTATCTGGAAATTTCTACGGTCTTTGGGTCTAGGTAAAGTAAGACATACCGATACCAAAATCACTATGGATCTTAATGCTATGAATTCCCACTTCACTTCATGTTCGAAATTAAGCCCCACAGTTAAACAGGATACTATTCGCAAAATTGATAGTATTCCTTTGCCAGATATTAAGTCCTTTGATTTTAAACCTGTTACTCAGGATTCCATACTAAAAATATTGGGGTCTCTTAAATCTAAAGCTATTGGGAGTGATAATATTGGTCAGATCATGATTAGTCACATAAAAGTTCAAATTATTCCAGCCCTTACACATATTATAAACTGTTCTTTAACATCTGCTCAATACCCAGACGAATGGCGTAAGGCATATGTTCTCCCCCTCCCTAAAGTTCCAAACCCTTCTCTTCCAAATGAATTCCGACCCATCTCTATCCTTCCATTTCTATCCAAAGTTATAGAGTCTGTTGTTCACAAACAGGTTACGGATTTCTTAGCCAACAATAATCTCCTGCACCCTTTCCAATCTGGCTTTAGAGTTGGCCATAGTACCACAACAGCTCTCTTGAAAGTTACTGAGGATATCAGAAGCGGTATGGAAAACTCACAGGTGACCGTTCTGGTTTTGATCGACTTCAGTAACGCATTTAACGCCGTTGACCATGACTTCCTCTTAGCTCTTCTCCCGAAACTCAAATTTTCTCCCACAGCTATAGATTGGTTCTCTTCTTACCTGAAATGTCGTAGGCAAGCCATACGGTCGGGACAGGAACTATCTGGGTGGAATATTTTGGATGCAGGTGTGCCACAAGGTGGAATTTTATCTCCACTACTATTCTCATTATTTATAAACTTGCTCTCCCCTCATCTGCAGAATAGGTTCCACATGTACGCGGATGATCTCCAGATATATTGTTCTTCTCCCATTCACAATATTACTCACGCGATTAAAGCCATTAACGACGACTTGTCACGTTTATCTACCTGGTCGGCTCTCGTCTACTGTGTAAAATCGACCCTTCCAATCTTCTCCCCCTCTCATTCAATTCTATTAATATCCCTTTCTCTTCAACAGTGAAAAATCTAGGTATTTTAATTGACTCGAATCTGAATTGGACTCCTTATGTCAAAGAAATCTCTCGTAAATTTTATGCATCATTCCATTCTATTATTCGTCTCAAAAACTTTCTCCCCACCCAAACAAAAATTTCATTAGTTAACTCCCTCCTTATTCCGATTCTCGATTACGCTGATGTTTGTTCCTTGGATCTAACTGAAGACCAGCTTAACAAACTCGACCGCTTACTTAATTACCTTTGAAACATAAATGAAACGGATGCAGTTATTAAACTGCATCCGTTTCATTTATGGCCTCAGGAAGTATGATCACGTCTCTAAATTCCGAGCTGAGCTCAAATGGCTCCCAATCCGCGAGCGACGTAACCTACGAATTCTCTGTCTCCTTTTTTCTGTTCTAAAAGACCCCAATTCTCCGACTTACCTTAAAAACATGTTTACCTACTTATCTGACACACACCAAAGACAACTCCGCTCTTCAAACACACTTGTGCTGGCAACTCCACGACATACTACATCTTTCTTAGACAACTCTTTCCAAGTCACAGCGGTTCATCTCTGGAACTCGTTACCAGATAAGATCCAGAGGTGCAACGTCAAGGACAATTTTAAACGCCAGGTAAAGGAACATTTGCTAAAAAGTCTCTAAACTTGAACTAGCAGAACATAGAATTATTTATTATTATGTAGTTTGTATTTTATTTAATTATGTATATATTGTCTATATTGTAGTATTCATTAATATTTGTATTTTATTAAATTTGTAAAATATGTATTTTTATACCTTAATAGTTGTATCGTTGTTATAGTTTTATTTTAATTTATTTGATGGTCAAAATGGATGTTCAAAATTATGCTCTTTTCCTTATATGCACGCCTCATCAAATTGTTTCTCTGCACGCCTTGGTTGACTGGTAGAAAATGCTGTTAGCATTAAGTCCTCCTTTGTACTTTTTATGTGCATAAAGTATTAAATAAATAAATAAATAAATAAATATGAGGACCATGGACCACAACACCCAGACTCGGAACAAGTATTTGCTTTTTTTTCCTGTGCACAAATACTTGTGTGTTGTAAAAGTGCTAAAATTAGCCTATTTGCAATAAATCTTTTAATTTTGACTTTGAATTGCCATGCCGCGGGAATTGAACCCGCCGCCTTCGGGATATGAGCCGACCTGCTCAATCACCAAGAGGCTGTCAAATAATAATGAATGGATGATCGAAATCAGTCATGCTTGTTACCTAGAATGAATGAGCGAAATCAGTCTTGTTACCTAAGTCGCGAGGTGTGACCTCGGGAACACACTGTATCGCAAAAAAGTAGTTATGCTCGCTACGCTTACAATTCGCAGGGCTACCAGTTACATTTAGCACATTTAGTCTAATAAAATTCGACCAAATTCATACCTAAGACATAAGTAGCGAAAATGGACGACCAAATGAACTTATCTAGTGAATCTTCATCAATTCATCAAATCTATCAATCATCAAATTTATACGGAACGTTCTCATCAGGAGTAATTTTCTATAAGTAGGTAAATTACCCATCGGCTAAGATAGATACGGCCTTTAAGTTTTTTTTTTTTTTTTATGTTATTGAATGATGTGACGAGCTAGTCGTTCACCTGATGTTAAGCGCCACGGCCACCCATAACAGAACAGTGTCACTCTGAACGCTTAAACATACGAGTTACAAGCGACACTGCACTGCGCACATCATCCTGAGACATCAGCACAGTCTGGTAATAAGATTACTCGACTGTGAGATCAGATCATAAAGTCTCAATTGCCCAGTAATTTCACTAGCTACAGTGCCCTTCAAACCGGAACACAGTAGTGCTTGCACACTACTACTTGGCGGCAGAATAACTGGCAAAGCGGTGGTACCTACCTAGACGAACTTTTTTAACAACAAAGTCCTACCACCTAGTAAAGTTCTGGCAATTTAGGTTTTTCACCATGTTCCCAGTGTGTGATCCAGGACCCTAACTAGGATTCCCTGTGTCTAGGGACTCAGAAACTACGAGGACCATGGTCCCACAACACCCAGACTCAGAACAAGTATTAGAGCTTTTTTTTCTGTGCACAAATACTTGTCCTTTCGCGAGAATCTAGCCCGTCGCTTCCGGGCTATAAGCTGTCCTGCTCAACCACTGCACCACAGAAGCACGGTCGTAGCTAGGGGGCGGGGGCATTGTGGGACTTACCTTAAAATTATCAAAAACTGAAATAAATTGTGTGTTGGTAGTTAGAGATAAAAATAAAACCTAGATCCATGCTCATGTTCTGTCACAAAAATTATTTGTCAACGAATAGCTATTGAATATACATCACCAACCTAGAGGTCAGTGATATGCATGGTGATTGATTTAGGAGCCCGTGTTTCGAGGGCAGATCAATTATGTTCTTTTTTTACTTCCGCCCTACCTGTAACCAATGCTGCTCTACCTCAAATTCTAGCTACAGCCCAGCACAGAGGCTGTATTTTAAGTTTTTATTGTGTCCTACATTGGACATATAAGTCGCGCGTAAACATAGTGAGCTCACGTTGACAGTTGAGTGGGCCCTCATCCATCGGTATAGGCACGAAGCCGCGGGTCATCGGTAAACAGGCTGTTTGCTTTGACAACCACAAACCGTGATTGGATCCAATGCTGTACGAATCTCAACATGCACATATAAACATTTGTATCTATTTTTACCTCGATCACACGAATATAGTTAAAAGACTTAAAATAAAACCATTACAGCCTTATTAATAAACGGGTATTAGTCTCGGATTAGTTACTTCAGCTTTTGTCCTTTTTTTGCTACTGGAATATTTATCTGGATCGAAAGAGACAAAAGATGGTGTTCCTAGTCTTAAGCTAGTTCGTGTTTATTAATAAGGCTGTATGAGTTAGTGCAGTGTATAGTGTAACGGAATAGATATTAGTGCAGTGCAAATGGTTCTACATGGAAAGAACACATGAACCAAGTGTCTTCGCCTTAATAGAGACAATAAGATTAGTAGGCGGCCAGTATATAGTCCAAATGTTTTTTTTTGTAGTAGTAGTAGGTAGTTTTTAGTATTAGTTATTAAATCTTTGTAGTATTTAAAAAATAAAAGCAATTTGCCGTTATAAAAAAAAATAAAGATTAGTGTTAATGGACACAGTCTTAGAAATTAGGTTTTTAGAAGTTTAAGTTGAATTAAATTGCTTATTAGCCAAATATGTATGGCTAGATTGTAATTCAATTAGAGTGCCTACTTGGACGGTACTTTAGGAATAAGAGAAAAAAAATTACCCGAATTGGCGAAGCAGAATAGGGGCTCTGATTTAACTAAGTATAGTAATGATTTTATATTTTATTGAATAATGTTTAAAAGATTTTTAACCGGCTTCTAACAGAGATGATATGTGATGTTGTGCGGAGTGGATTTTGAAGTAAAACTTCTTTACTCACGATCTTGACTTGGGGTGTAAGCTGGTGAATGCGAGGCGAAAGGAAGTTAAAGTTGGTTCACGTAGATCTTCATTGTCAAAGTAACAAAGTTAAAAATTAAAAAAAAAAGTCAATTTACAATTATTAAGATGGCGACATTAACATTGAACAAAGCAAAAACAAAGTTATACCGGCCGGTAGATGGAGCTAAACTAAAATTGCACTTCAGTCGTGTGATCTAAAGCATACTGGGTTTTTTTTTAAATCTTTAAATATTAATAGAAGCAAAATAATATAATGGAAGTTTTAATAATAATATTAAGAGGATAAAAAAATATGCAAGAAAAAGCATACGGCCCTCCTGATGGGAAGAGGACCCCGTAGGCTAAGGTCTGTAACACTGCACGTGTTACTAATGCGTTGCTTACTCAGCACTTACCCCTAGTCCCTTGACCCTTTTTTTAAAGTGCCGAATAAAAAAAAGAATGAAATAGCTCTAGGAAATACCACTGGCGGAAGTTTATTCCACGTGTTTTTTTTTTACGTGTTTAGATTGGAATTAAGTTATTAGACATTTTACTCAGCGCCATCTAGCCCTAAAGTAAGCAAAGCTTGTACTATGGGAACCAGATAACTGATACAATACTTAGATACTTTTTGTTTGTAAATACATACTAAGAATGCAATGTAATGTTTTTGTTCTTATTGTTATAGTATAAAATATTATTATTTATTTATTTAATATTACTAGGTGGTAGGACTTTACTGCAAAGTGCGTCTAGGTAGGTACCACCACTTTGCCAGTTATTCTGCCGCCAAGCAATAGTGCGCAAGCACTGCTGTCTTTCGGTTCGAAGGGCACTGTAGCTAGTGAAATTACTGGGCAAATGAGACTTTATGACCTGATCACATAGTCTAGTAATCTTATTACTAGATTGTACTGATGTCTCTGGATGACGTGCGCAGTGCAGTGTCACGCGAACTTCTAAACTTTAGAGTTCCGAGTGACACTGCAGCTGATATGGGCAGCCGTGTCGTTTAACACCAGGCGAACGGCTAGCTCGTCACGTCAATCCTTAACATAAAAAAAAATAATTAAGGGTTGATCTCCGGATTCCACACTAGGATAACCTATGTCGTGGGATTTAGTCTCTTCTATGTATATATTAAACCTAGAATAAGAGTAGGCAATTTTATGTATCCAATATTCAAGTTACACTTAAAAGCAAGAGAAAAAAAAATCAAAATTAGTAGGTAATGAATTAAGTTTAACATTTCCTTGGGGTAAATAATGTCACTTTGATTAAGTGTAATACAAGTACATTAAGTATAATATAAGTATAAGGCGATCTCATAAACTATGATAGTGTTCTATAAATAAATAAATATTTAAATAGATGGGGTAAACACATGCAGCCTTATTAATAAAGAGGTATTTGTCTCGAGTTAGTTACTTCAGCTTTTGTCCTTTTTTTGCTACTGGAAATTTTAGCTGGATCGAAAGAGACAAAAGATGGTGTAACTAGTCTAAAGCTAGTTCGTGTTTATTAATAAGGCTGATGAGGTTTATGTTGGTATACCCACTATGATTAAGTTCTCCATAAAATATAGTTATGTAAATAATAATACAAAAGAACAGAAATATCTAACACAACGGCACAGCCATAAAAAAATCTCGTTTCAGTTAGATAAGTACAAAGTACCGCAAATAAATACAGCTTAACGTGAAACCACAGGGAAAAAACAGTAGGGGAACTTGGAATTGTCGGGTTTTTAAAACGTTTGATCAATACAATACAATAAAAAAAAAACAGTTACAGATGATGAAAAATTTGAATTCAATTGAAATGAAAGCTTTAGTACAATGGGTGGACTTATCGCTAAAAGCGATCTCTTCCAGTCTACCTTTGGGTGGAAAAAATATTGGAGAGATAGAGGTCGAGAGATAGGATCACTATCTCATTGGATGATAAAACGTCAATGTGCAAGAATAAATATGCATAAGCTTGTATAATCACTTTGATAGTCGTCTTGGTAATCTATTCTCGTCACTTGGTCATGGAACCCTACATTTAATAATAATAATAACAATCACATACATAAATCCTGGACCCTAACTAGGATTCCCTGTGTCTAGGGACCTAGGAACTACTAGGACCATGGTCCCACGACACCCAGACTCAGAACTGTATTTGCGCTTGTTTTCTGTGCAGAAATATTTGTCTTGCCACGAGATTTGAACCCGCTACCTCTGGGTTATGAGCCGACCTGTTCAACCACCACATCAGAGGCTGTCAACAACCACATTTGGTGTAAAGAAATATAAAACCAGGAGAACTTTTTAAATTTTCGTTATTCTCCTTATTTCTTCTACATAGTTTTTCAATAGAAAACAAAAAAAAGATTAAATGAAATTCTCGTCCAATCACATGCAAGTTGCCAATAAATATCTTTATATAAATAAATCAAAGGTGACTGACTGACATAGTGATCTATCAACGCACAGCCCAAACCACTGGACGAATCGGGCTGAAATTTGGCATGCAGGTAGATGTTATGACGTAGGCATCCGTTAAGAAAGGTTTTTTTGAAATTCCACCCTTAAGAGGATGAAATGGGTGGTTGAATTATTTTCCCATACCACCACGCCGCGGGCGAAGCTTTGGGTAGAAGCTCGTTGTCAAATAATATATATTAATTTAAGAAAGGTGAATTAAACCAATAATTCCACAATAGTCTTATTAAAAAGCCTTGGAACATTTTCGGTGTCGAGAGCTCTTACCGCGTATTGCGTTTCACATTAGAAAAAATTCCCTACTGCTATGCGTACACTGTGGTGAAAGTCTCAGTTTTCTAATGCTTCAGGTTTTTTAACAGCGTCTAAAAAGCCCTGAGATACAACAATGGGGGCAAATGGCACATTTATAGAAAATATTGCCGAGACAAGCCATTGTTGGAACACAAAGATATTTGAGGCGCATTGAACTTGTGTTTTATTTGTTACTAATTGCGCCCCGCGGTTTCACCCACGGATAAAAAGTATTTTAATTATTTGCTCATCCCACGGGAACATTTCACTTTTCCGAGATAAATGTAGCCTATATGTTAATCCAGTGTGTAAGCTATCTTGGTACCAAATTTCATCCAAATCCATTCAGCCGTTTGAGCGTGAAAGAGTAACAAACATACACACATACACACAAACACACATACAAACTTTCACTTTATAATATTAGTGTGATTATTCTACAATAATGGCGAAGGTAAAGTAACAAGTAAGTAAGGTGGTAAGGTAATAAAAATATTATTGACAAAAACTGCCCATTGTTGCACTAGCACGTAAGATTTTATTTCTGTATATATTGTAAATTTCATTGATAATACAATAAAGAGTTTTCTATCTATCTATGTATTGAAAATCCGCCATCGATCCAGTGAGAAAGAGTACTTCTTTTTTTCAAAGTCATATAATGCAATGGGCTTGCTATGTAATATTTGACAACAAGCACTTTGTAATTCTATGCTTAGTAAAATAACTTAATATAGGTACCTAAATAGCCTATTTGCAATAAATCTTTTGACTTTGACTTTGTCTTGAATTACTTTAGGTTTTTTTGTACGATGCAAAGAGGTATAATTAAATAATATTATTGCTATTATTACTATAAATGTAATTATAATAATAATAACAATAACGCCCAAAGATCACATACATAGATCCTGGACCCTAACTAAGATCCCCTGTATCTAGGGACCCAGGAACTACGAGGACCATGGTCCCACAACACCCAGTCTCAAAAAAAGTATTTGCGATTTTTTTATGCACAAATACTTGTCCTGCCGCGGGAATCGAACCCGCCGCCTCCAGGTTATCAGTCGACCTGCTCCCCCACTATACTTCAGAGGCTGCAGCTACAAAAGTAAAAACTGTCAAAATTTTGATTTACTCCTTTGGGTTGGATCAATTCATTTCTATTATTGATAAGTTTAAACTGAAATCCGCTACGGCGCTAAACAAGATCGAGTCGTCTAACCGAACGATCCATTCACGCAGCGCAACATATATGTAGGTGATGCTGTTCACTCTGCCAATATGGCTGCTTATATCGCGCCGTGGAGCATTCTCTGACGCAAATACAAACTGGCGAAATAATATTTTATTCAGGTGCTTTATTTCAAAATCTGAAGTAACTTGTGAAAAGAGATTCCGACGTTTATTATCCCCGACTGGTTTTTGTAGTACCTGAGCACGAAGACATTTTTCACCGTTTTTTATTGCATAGCACGTGTAATCGCTTCGCTTGCACTTTATTTTACTAGGTGGTAGGACTTTTCAGCAAAGTTCGTCTAGGTAGGTACCACTGCTTTGCCAGCTATTCTGCCAAGCAGTAGTGCGCAAGCACTGTTATGTTCCGTTTTGAAATGACTGGGCAAATGAGACTTTATGACCGGATCTCACAGTCTAGTAATGTTATTACTATCTCCATGTCTCAGGATGACGAGCGCAGTTCAGTGTCATGCAAAACTATATTTTAGAGTTTCAAGTGACACTGTACCTGATATGGGCAGCCGTGTCGCTTAACATCAGGTGAACGGTTATATTGTCACGCCATTTCTTAACATAAAAAAAAAGTATCAGCTTCGTGTGAGCGAGAACATTATGGCCGACTTACCTGCTGTGGTAGACAGTGCCAAATAAAGACATGCGGCTTAGTATGTATAGTTCTTTGGTATATATAATTGTGATTAAAAGTTCTTGCAAAAACAATAATAAATAAATAAATATTTGTGGACGTTTCACACAGCGCCATCTAGCCCCAAACTAAGCAAAGCTTGTACTATGTTTTTTTAAAAGCAATTTTTAAAGTCCATTCATATATTGTTTTATTTTTGTATCTACGAGAATGCGTACTCACATCCTATGTACATTATTTTGAAACATAAAAATGAAATCGCGGCGGCGAAACTGCGGAACACCACAGCCACTTTCCTTACTGGTTCATTTGTCACTGTGACAAAAAGCACCAAGGACGATGTTCACCGCTTTTCAGCCTCAAATTATTTTGTTTTTGACTCTCGCAACTCCGCGGGTATTTACATCAGAGCTTTAAGCCAGCTCGCGGTCGCAATCTTTTTGAGAAGTAATGCTTTCTCTCGGCAGTAATGTCTCTAACTGTGCAATTCATTCGACATTCTGTTGTATTTTGATGTGTTTTTCAGTTGCGGAGAGAAAGTCTTTAGCCGTGAATATTGCTCATCGCGGTTGTGCCAACTGATTGTAAAAGAATTTTGAATCAGCGTCTTTTTGTGTAAAATTGAATGATTTATATTGAAACAAAGTTGTGAGCTACGAGGCCGTGTGGTCCCAGTGTAAAATGCCACCCCAACTCTTCCCGCAGGTGCCGTAAGGATGAGAGAATAAAAAAAATTGGTGAGCATTTCACACAGCGCCATCTAGCACCAAACTAAGCAAATCTTGTATTATGGGAAACCAGATAACTGATACAATATTCAGATAAAAAAAAAATACAATATAAATATAACTTAATAATAGTTTTCTAATATAAAAACTTGATTGATTGATTGAATATAACACCCAGACACAGAACAAACATCGATGTTGATCTCACTAATGTTTGTCCTGGGTGAGGATCGAACCCACAACCTGCAGTTCAGAAGGCAGGGTTACTACCAACTGAGCTATCGGACCAGGGAATACTTTTCGTCGGTACATTAAAACCTGCGCTCACAAAGACGCCAACCAGGCGTGAACGTTTTATGGCGGAGGCTTCTGTTCAGCAGTGGAGTGTTGAGATGATGATGATGATGATAATGATGATGATGATGATAATGATGATGATGATGATGATGATGACACGACAAAGGAGGCCAGGCGCCACGCCAGGCGTTAAAATGTGTAATTTTTTAAACTTACAGATTACTATATTTCATTTAGATATGACACTCAATAGCAGTACAGAGATAATTTGCCACATTTTTCAGTCAAACTCTTAAATAGCGCGATGTACAAATTTTTATTTATATTAAAATTATTTAATTAAAATACTTAGTCAATTCATTTTGATTTAAGTATTTCATTCTCAAAGTAATTTGTATAATTAATAATTATTTATAAATAAATGAATTACACGTTGTTAAAAACTTTTGACAAAATTATACTTGAGAGATGTGAACGGAAAGCTTAAAAAGTATGAGGTGTTCAAAGTTCCTATATAATAATTTCCCCAGTATAACAAAACAATATTATAGCAAATGTAAAGGTTATTTATAAAATATTACTTACATCACATTTTGAATTAATTTTCAGTATTCCTGTAGTGACTTCCGGAGCTCGAAGTGCACAAAATAAAAATGAACTTTCACTTATATTAATAATACACTATTTTAACAACAATTTTACAGTTCTGCTAATCTATTACAACCGTTTCTATTTTTTGAAGATAATAATAATTAATAAAATCAACTCACTGTTTCATGAAATTTTTAATAAAGAAAACAATTAAAGTCTAAAAAAAAAGAAAGAAATTACTAGTTTAAAAACGAAAAATTAGGATTCGAACAGTTTAAAAATACAATACAATTTTTCAATCGTTCCAAATTCAATTTGAATTTCAACGGAGTTTTCGCGTTCCGGAGAGGTTGGAGCGACGAGCGTCCCAGCTCACTACCAAAATCAAACTGAGTGGTGAGTCCTGCCGGGAAGAATAGCCGAGTGCCCACTGAAGCCGCAGTACCGGAGTTCGCTCCAATCAAACCGATACACGGCAAATATTTACTTAGGGACACGTTGGTAATGAAATATTGTCTGCGAAAATCTGCGGAAACTCAATTTCGCGAACGAGTAGTTTAGTTACTGGATTAGGTTGTAAGCGGTACAACCGCGGTCCGACACAACAGTTATTTCATTATGGACTTTTTCTTTCAGGAGATAAGACGCTTTGTCAATTATTTCGCTTTGTTACACAATCGAGATGAAATAAAATGAATAATTATACGAAGAAATAAAATTCACGGTGCTTTATTTGGTTGTTTACCTAACATTATGTTATTTTTTTTTTGTTTTTGATTTGGCTCTACACTTTTGTAAGTGTCAAGTAATTTTCCAAGCTAATTAATATATATGTGTGTCAAGTCTTGACTTGACACACATATATATTATATTAATATTTTACTGTGACTTGTCACAGTCCAAGTCATTGTGTCAAGTCATAATCTGCCTAATCAAGTCAAGTCATACTCCTAGTAAAGTGGTGGCATCTTTACCAGAAGCTTCTATGGAGTTTTTGAAACAACACGAAAAGAAACGTATCACCATCATTATACCACTTTCCCCCACTCATACATGTCATCCAGTGTACGAATAAAATGCCACCAGTTTTATGCACTAACACTGAAAATAACACAAGTTTTGGCAAATAGCTCGCCAAAACTCGCCAAAACTCTTATGTTACTTATTAAATATCCTCGTTCTCTTTTCGAGGCCACGTCAATGAAGCAAACTTCAATTATGATTTTTTCAACGTGAACAATTTATGTTTAGAATTTTTTTAACCTCGATTCTTCTCGTAGAAGATAAACTGCTATATAATCTTTTTGAGCACTTCGAAGGCTTCCGACAGAAATTAACAGCTGTTGTCTTATACGACAACAATATGTATAGCCATAAAATATTTGACATTAAGCATTTTATTTATTAATTTAACATTTTATGCACAGAAAAAGTACAAAAGAAGACTTAATGCTAACAGAATTTTCTACCAATCAAGCAAGGCGTGCAGAGAAACATTTAGATTTGGCGTGCACATAAATCCTTAAAAAAATCTTTATGGAAATCAGCATAATTTTTGAATATTACATAAATTGAAATAAAACGATAACAACAATATAAACTATTAATGTACGAATATAAAATTTAATAAAATACAGATTAATGAATAGAAATATCACAATACAGATAATATATACATAATTAAACAACATACAAACTATATAATTATAAATAATTCTTTGTTCTACTACTTCAAGTTTAATTAGTTATTTTGTATTTTTACATGCTTACAATAACTTAAATTCAATTAGAAAAAAAATGAATTGTAAAAGTACTAATAATAGCCTATTTGCTATAAAATTTACTTTGACTTTGACTTTGACAGGTACGGACATCTTAACGTGGCTTCTCTAGTCAAGTATTTTCTCTGAAAACTTTGATGTTGTTTCAGAATAGTGGTACCTTCGTATCCTTATTAAGTAATAACGAACCCGCCCCGGCTACGCACGGGTTAATTAGTTTTACGCCCTAACCCTGTCCAAGAGAATAAAGAAGGGAAAAGGAAAAATTTACGGGGAAAAGATAAATGGATGAAACGCTGAATGCTACTTTCGCCGTCGTCCATTCATTTAAAATTTGGATTTAAAAGTATGAATGGACGACGGCGAAGACAGTTGCATTCATGTGGTGTTGTGTAGAGTTTAACCGCTATTAATTTTTGTTTAAATTTTATAATGTGCGTGCGCACGATTCGAGTTACAAACCTTGACACGCGCTTGCCGAGAACTAGTGACGCGCCCAGAACCATAGTGATGGACAAGATAATCGAGTAACTAATCTATACATACTAATAACTAACTTTAATAATAATAATAATAATAATAAGTATATTTTTATTTCCAATAAACATTCATCGTTCTTAGCCTAAGTTGGTTAACTATTAATACTAGTGAAATAACAATAAATAAATATGATTATACATTTTGACAACCATGCTTAGGAGTGTCGTTAGTGGCCGTACTAGGATGCCCTGTGTTACAGCCACTAAGATTCCTCCTCGGGACAACAGATAGGTGTGCCTAAAAAGTAAATTCTAAACATTACTATAATATGACTATAATATTAAAATAAGAACAATAATAATAATATGCCTGTGACTATAACAATAATAATACAATAACAATAACTGACCTTTTTGATTACGTATACGATGCTTCATTGACGTTGAGATAGGTAGTAAGTATGTTTTATGATATGATTCACGTGTTGGATAATCCTAATCAAATTAATTTATAGCCAACATTTCGTATTTTTAATATTTGACTATAAATAGATTACGAACAAAGCAGACAGTATATTCGCCGGAGTAATATTATTCTGTGACATTCGCGGACTACCCCACAAGTCAACAATCGTATCGTGTCCATAAACGCTGTTTTGCGTGCGGTACAGAATCATAAGCGATAGCGTTTTACGGTGTAAACAAAATTTTCTGTTGGTTATAACAGATGATTACATATTTTATATTATGATAATCAGATATTATTTATAGTGTTTTTATGCAAGATATCTTGCATATCTTATTTGGTATTTCTCATGTAATTAGTGACAATGAAATCTAATTTCATTTTGAAAATTAATTATAAGCAGGTGAACGACTAGCTCGTCACATCATTCAAAAGCAATTCTATAATTTTGAAAATTATACTATATATTGATGAGGTTTATACATATATTATCTAATTATCATATTGCATTGTTTATTTACCTAAAATAATTATTAAAATAACATTTATTTCCTATACCGTGTCCTGTTATGCTATTTCAATATTACACGTTGTATTTTGTTTAATATCATAGTAATTAATTAGTAAACAAATTTTTACTAATTAAAATTATTGAATAATGTTTCATTTTTGACTTAATAACACTGTAGATCGCTATAAAATGCTACCTATCACAAGAAATATGAATTATTATTTATAAACATTGTATATAACAAAAAGGTGCATGTACGTTGATTTATTTCATAATAATAAGTATATTTATAAATATTCTTCCATACTCATTTATATCCACTTTAACCGGTAAAGTGTTTAAATGTAGAATAGAGAAAGAAAAAAAGGTATAGATTAGACAAAACTTGACATTCATTCATAAGATTTGATAACATAGATTATAACCTAGGCACATTAAAACTATTTTCATAACCATTGCCGTATGTGTAAGTATGTTGGGTTAGTGATAAAATATTTAATTACTTTAGTGTGCTGTTAAATACGTACGCAGGTTTGTATAGTTTGGGTGAGAGTGAGTGAATGTAGTGAGTATTTGTGAGTGTAGTGAATGCGAGTGAATGTAGTAGGTGTTGTGAGTGTAATGAGTGTATGTAAGTATTGATTGCATGTGTGTCTTTCTACTTTTGAACAATCAATAAGTTTTCGGTCTCTTCGTAAGATAGATCGAGCAGAAGAGTTGTAACCACCTTTCTACACTTTAGCGTAGATAACGTGTAAATATTTGTTTGTTTACATATTGTCTTATATAAGTATGGACCTAGAAAGCATTGGTGCCTTTGTGCCAGAGAAGTTGTAAACTTACATCAAGTATTTACAGGTATGTATGTATGTATATATATAATTTCTAGATATACATTGAAAAAGAAGTAGATGAAACTACCAATTTATTTCCCCTGCTGTGACGGTGGCATATACCATACAAGGCTGGCTGATTTTCCCACAGGAAATAAATCCAGCTCACGGTCACCTATCAAACCTTCGTTTTGCTAATAGAGTCGGGATATATGGCCCTTGAAACTGATTAATAAGGCCAGTGGATAGAGGAAAGTAATATGAGGCTTATTTCTGATGAGAAAATTATATAATAGGATATGTGGCATCATAGGTCATCTTCCAACGCTATTAATATGCTCTAGTGGATATTATGCTCTCCTGGCACACTGAGACACATTTCAAGGATTCATAATAATTATATTGTAGTGCCGTTGCCCAGTGCTACGGTGATAACAAAACGCTTGTTTTACGTTTTTGTGTGCTTTAAATTTTCGAGGGTGTCAATCAATCAACTATAACCACAATTGTCGAGCCGACCGAAGCAATGATCAATTTATCATTTGAATTTCGAGCAATGACAGTGTAATTTGTTTACTAATTAAAATTGTATATATTTTATTCAGACAATCTATATTTAAGCTGCGGTACACTGCCCCACCAAAGTTTCCACGTTACGCCCACCAAAATTTCCATGTTACGCCCAGTTCAACTGAAAGATAATGCTCTGTAGCATTAAGTTCGCTTATGTACTTACATTTTTTGTTTGTGCAATAATGCACTTTCTATCTATCTATAATTTTCCATAGTAACTTATGCAAGTAGCCTGCGTATTGAACCTGTCAAATCCATACCAATTTCAGTTACAATCGGTTACAATTAAATTTAGTTACAAACATAGCTCACTCATAACATAGCTAACACAGCGAGCTACAAACAAAATGAACTGCCGATCCCTACAGACCCAGACCCTCAACACCAAACGGTCCTATGTAACTACTACCGATAACTATTTCGCCTTTTTAGCTGATTTTCATCATAAATGAAACCAATACATAAAATAGCAATAAACAACTTTAATTACACTGTGCTTAGAGTGGAATTTATGTTAAACTAACGACAGATGGCGAAACTAATCGCTATTTAATGGCATTAGTTTCAGAAGTCAATTAAAATACTTAGTATAAAAACGCGGTCAGATACCGAACTCCAAGCTTTGTTAATCTTCATGTTTACCAACATTAGTAGTAGTTAGGAAAAACATGGTCTCGATCACCCACTATGACGTTAGCCTCGTTATCGCTCGTAGGAGCGAGGATGATGTCATGGTGATTGATAATGCTTTGCGCACGCTTGGTACTTTGCCTGGACTGTTTTACGACAAATATTTGTATTTGGAAAATGACATTCAGTCGTGAAGGATTTTAAGTCAAGACATCGTCGTTCACAAAATATGATTGAAGTAAAACTTCTTTACGTGCAGTTGACTTAGAGGGTAAACTGGTTATGGTCAATGCAAACGCGACACCATATCGCCCCATCCCGGCGGCGGACGGATCACGGGTGGGTTTTAGTGGGTTTGAGTCCCACATACTCCCTGCCACAACGAAGGCATTTCCCCCCCCTAAAAAAGGGGGTAAACTGGTGAATGCAAGGCAAACGCAAGTTGAAGTTAGTTCACTTAGATCTCCATTGTCAACATAACAAAGTAAACTTGTATTATGTTGGTATGTCCGGTAAATTGACAATTTACAATTGTCAAGATGGCGATATTAACATTAAATAAAACAAAAACAAAGTTATACCGACCGATAGATGGAGCTAAACTAAAGAAGTTTTACTTCAGTCAAGCGGTCTAAAGTACTCGATTTTTAGGTGGTGCACGAATCTTTTGTTAAAGATATTTTTTTCTTAAGCTCAATGGACTTTTACTATCGAACAGGGTAACTACCCTGTTCGACTTGACCGGAGCGCTGCCAATGCGTTGCCTAAGACTATTTACCCGACGTTTAAAGTACCCCATGTTGTAGCTCAGCGGAAACACCTCAGAGAGTACTCATTCCACATCTTCTTCAATTTATTAAATGATTTTCTCTTCCATCGACATAAATAATAAAATATTGAATTTATACAATTTTTTTCTTTAAGTGAATATATGGTTACGCTAAGTAGGCAAGACTGATATAATTAAAAATATTATTTACTAGTTAGTAAACAATATTTTTCATTATATCAGTCTTACTAGTTTATAAAAATATTATTTACTAACTAGTTATTTACTAGTTAGTAAATAATATTTTTAATTATATCAGTCTTGCCTACTTAGCGTAACCATTAATTCACTTAAAGAAAAAAATTGTTTACTAACTAGTAAATAATATTATTTACTAGTTAGTAAATAATATTTTTAATTATATCAGTCTTGCCTACTTAGCGTAACCATTAATTCACTTAAAGAAAAAAATTGTATAAATTCAATATTTTATTATTTATGTCGATGGAAGAGAAAATCATTTAATAAATTGAAGAAGATGTGGAATGAGTACTCTCTGAGGTGTTTCCGCTGAGCTACAACATGGGGTACTTTAAACGTCGGGTAAATAGTCTTAGGCAACGCATTGGCAGCGCTCCGGTGTTGCAGGTGTCTATAGGCAACGGTAACTGCTTACCATCAGGTGGGCTGTCAGCTTGTTTGTCATTTATTTAAAATTAGATATTAATAGCACGATCATTATAAATTATGTATTTTTGTTGTTTTGTTTTGGCTCCACACTTTTGTGTATTTAGACAGTGTCAAGTAATTGATAATATCTCAAGTTAATTAATATCATATAATGTCTCAAGTCAAATCAAGTCGCAGTCCAAGTCATACTCCTAGTAAAGTGGTAGCAACTTTACCAGAAGCTTCTATGGAGTTTTGGAAACAACACGAAAAGAAACGTTTCACCATCATTATACCACTTTCCCACACTCATGCCTGTAATTCAGCACTTAACGAATATAACGCCACCAATTTTATGCACTAACACTGAAAATAGCACAAGTTTTAGAAAATAATACAATGCGGCGACGCGATCTTTTTCGTTTTCTCGCCAAAACTCCTAAATTATGTTAATGTTATACTTCTTAAATACAGTACAAACATGTATATCAAAGACTTTGTTAAACGATACATAAGACTTACCTATACTTAGTTGAGAGCGCCGGCAACAGGTTTTCGAGTGTGTGTGATGCTTTGCAACTCTAGTTTATTTTTATCTTACCGAAGTCACTGTCGAAGTGCTGTTAAACACTTTTTCATTGAGATAAGTAAATGGACAATCAGTAAAAAAAATACTGCCAAAGTTATTTTTTATAAGCGTAATTAAAATTTGCGTGTTCTCCAAATACAAGCAAATTTAATGTTTTATTTTATACAGAAACTTTTGTCACTCATTATACTTACTATAAAAGATTTTACTGCATCAATTGTTATAAAATTGCACTTACTGGCTACATGCCTCCACCATTATCTGGACTCCACCACTGTGTCTGGGTGTTATATTGTATTCTATGTATGTATTTACAAACAAAAAGTATCTAAGCATTGTATCAGTTAACCGGTTACCATAGTACAAGCTTTGCTTAGTTTGGGGCTAGATGGCGCTGTGTGAATTGTCCACACATATTTATTTATTATTATTATTATTATGACCAAGTTTCAAAATCTGAATAGGAAAAAAAATCGTATGATTATCGAACCTGCTCACAAAATTTCACAAGAATCGGTTGAAAACGACCTGTAGAGAAAGGAAAAGCCGGATATCCGCCAACAGACATACGAAATCATTTTTGCCTAAACTAAAACGGAAATGCTTTGATCACGCATCACACTCACTCTATCAATTTAAAAAAAAAGAGTGTGCTTTAGCGCACACGACTGAAGTAAAACTTCTTTAGTTTAGCTCCATCTATCGTCCAGTATAACTTTGTTTTTGCTTTATTTTACGTTGATGTCGCCATCTTGACAATTGTAAATTTTCATTTTACCAGACATGCCAACATAATAATACAAATTTTTAACTCTGTTAAGTTGACAATGGAGATCTACGTAAACCAATTTCAACTTCCATTCGCCACGCATTCACCGGCTTACTCCCCAAGTCAAGGGACGAAAAAAAGTTTTACTTCAAACAATCCTGAAATGAGTATTCCATAGCGATGGCCAATACACGCACAATACCCAAGAAATAACTTACCCAGATAACCACTGGAAGGATCCACTGGTGGATCAAAAATATGTAATATTTAATATTTATTCAAGTTTGATCCGCCAGTAACGGATTATTTCAAATTTCAGATATTTTATTATTTTACAACTCCAATCGAAATGCATTTTCTGTAGCAATAAGAGATTTCTTGAAATTGAAAATTGATTTGTTATTTATCCACCATATTATTATATTCTCCGGTCAATGGCTTAGAAGTATACAATATAATGTTCCATAGCAGTAGTGCAGGGTACGTCGCGCCAGCTCGACGTTGAGATAGGTAGATCTCTAGGGATTACACGAGATAAATCATACCGGGATCCCTCTGTCGGGAGTGACAGGTTCATGATGCTACTTGATATACTGTTGATAAGAAATATCATCTATTTTTTAGATTTTGGGGGTTTATGTTTGCTCGCGTCCGTAGGCTTTAACCCTAGTTTCCCTACACGTGACCCCTGGGTGGTGCCAAAAGAGCAACCAAATAACTGGTGGAAGGCCTTAGCCGCCGGCTTAGTTACCACCCATTAGACAAAACCACGATGCCAAGCGACTCGTCGTGTTCCATCGTGATGTCTAATGAAGCCGTTCTGACGAGTAGATGTGGACAGTTGTGTTGGGTATGCAGACCGGTATTGGTGATGGAGATGCTTTCGCGTCGGAGACCTTGCTTCGGAGGGTAGCGGGATCCGAAGCACGGTGCTCTCTGCTGGCCGACCGCAAGTTGTAGGGGGCCCAAGTAGTAGTCTAGCCAACTACAAAAGGCTGCCCCACCGCTTGTGTAAAATCCTGAGGTTGTCCACAGGGCCAGTTGGCGACTGGAAGTGAGGAACTTGTGGGCAATTTCAGGGGGGTTCGGGCGTCCCCGCAGTCTCCGCGCAAGTTCTCCATTGGCGTAGGAGCTTCTCTATTACTGAGGGTTAGCATCCCAATATCTCGTCCACTTCCTACTTGTCTACCTAACTCACCCAAATATGAAAAAGTCAAATAAATTGAGCAAGTTTAAACGGCAGATGCACGTCCTCACTCTTAAAGTGCACCTCACAAATATTCGTGGGCTGCACTCAAATCTGCAAGCGGTCCATCATCATCTGGAGACCAACAAACCGCACTTGCTCTTCTTGACTGAGACGCAAATAGGATGTCCATCAGACACGGCATATCTGGACTATCCAGGATTCATCTTGGAAAACCGCTTCCTTCCACGCGCTGGTATCTGCGTTTACGTCCGTGATGACATTTGCTGTTTGCGTCTCCGAAACCTTGAACATCCCCACTTTTCGGTGATTTGGGTGCTTGTGGACACCGGCATTGAGAAAATTCTCTATGCTGGTGTGTACAGATCACATAGCGGTGACCGGGAGACAACTCTTCTAATGGAGTATCTCAGTGAAACGGCAGATGTGGCTCAGCAACGCTATCCTTCGGCTCAGCTTGTTGTTCTGGGGGACTTTAATGCTCACCACCAGGAGTGGTTAGTCCCACACCGGATCACGGACCACGCTGGGAGAGAGACGCGTAAGCTCGCTTTGGCGCTCAATTTAACGCAGATTGTTAAAGAGCCAACGCGAGTGCCTGATATTGATAGCCACACTGCTAACTGCCTCGACCTTCTGCTCACGACTGAACCAGACCGATACTCTGTGGCGGTATCCTCACCCATTGGTAGCTCCGATCACTGTCTGGTCAAGTCCGTTTCAGTATACTCCCCGCCTGACCCAAGCCCTAAGAGCAATCGGCGTGTCTGGAGATACAACTTAGCAGACTGGGACGAGATGCGACATTTCTTCGCTTCATATCCTTGGCGGCAAACGTGTTTTTCTTCTGGAGATCCGACGGTCTGCGCGAATGCGGTTACTGAGGTAGTATGTCGGGCTATGGAATATTTTATTCCATTTTCCGATAAGCCCGTGACCAGCAAAGCCAGCCCATGGTTTGGAGCCGAATGTGCACGTGCTGAAGCGCAGAAGCATGCGGCATATCTGGCATGGGCTGACGCTCGAAAACGCAAGGCCTCGGACACTCGAGCTAAGAAGAAAGCCTTTAACGTTGCCGCCAAGGCCTGTAAGAAGGAATTAAGGAAGGCTCGTTTCAATCATATTGGTCGAATAGGGACTAAACTTGCTTCCTACCCAGCGGGTAGTAAGGCTTTTTGGTCCCTAGCCAAATCGATTGAAGCGAACTTCTGTCGATCCTCACTGCCTCCATTATTGAAACCAGACGGATCGCTGGCTCACACTGCAAAAGAAAAAGCAAACTTGTTTGCCACTCTCTTTGCAGAAGCTTCGCGTTTAGATACTGCTAATGAGGTACCTCCCTGCCTTCCACAATGCGGTGTTTTCATGCCGGAAATACGCATACGTCAGAAGGAAGTACTAAAAACATTACGCAGTCTAGACGTGAACAAAGCCAGTGGTCCCGATGGTATACCTGCAATTGTACTTAAGAGCTGTGCACCCGAGTTGTCTCCCACTCTAACACGCCTATTTCGCCTCTCTCTAGACACCGGAATAGTCCCTATGAGTTGGAAGCTAGCCAACGTACAACCTGTACCTAAGAAGGGCAGTCGTGCTGATCCTGCCAACTATCGACCCATCTCAATTACCTCCATTCTCTGTAAGAGTATGGAGCGTATAATTAACAACAAGCTCTTGGCATACCTTGAAGACAATGATCTCCTCAGTGACCGGCAATACGGATTTCGCCGAAACCGGTCCACTGGGGATCTTCTCGCGTATGCCACTCACATATTGAGCGAAGCCTTAGAGATGCATGGAGAGGCACTTGCTGTATCTCTAGACGTCTCTAAGGCATTTGATCGGGTCTGGCACGACGGTCTTCTGAATAAGCTTCCATCTTACGGACTACCTGCTGGTTTGTGCACTTGGATATCAGACTTTTTGAGGGAACGATCGCTTAGAGTAGTTCTTGATGGCTGCTCTTCCGATCAATTAGCTATTAATGCTGGTGTACCTCAGGGGTCAGTTCTTTCAGCAACACTATTCTTACTCCACATCAATGATCTGCTAAAGCCCGGTACCTTTGGGTATGCAGATGATAGTACTGTTGTTGAAAGATACACATCCAGTGCCCGAGCCAGTGGTGACGACGTCCGGATTGAGAGAGAGGCTATGGTTGAGCGCATGAACCTGGCTTTGAAAGCCGTGTCCGATTGGGGCGATGCTAACTTGGTTAGGTTCAATGCTGCAAAAACACAGGCGTGTTTATTCACTGCTAAAAAGAGCCCACTCCATCTGGCTCCTTCATTCCGTGGTGTATCTGTAAGTTTAGGAAACCATCTTGAGCTTTTGGGTGTTGATCTCACGTCAAACCTAAACTTTGGATCCTACATCGAGTCCAAAGCCAAAGTAGCTTCAAAAAAACTCGGCATATTGTCCAAGGTAAGGCGGTACTTCACACCTGGACAGCTTCTAAATCTGTATCAAGCACAAGTCCGATCGTGTATGGAGTACTGCTGCCACCTGTGGGACGGGTCTGCCAAGTACCAGCTTGAGGCTCTGGACTCGATTGAACGGCGTGCCAAAAGGCTCATTGACGACGACACTTTGGTTGGTGAAAGGCTCCAGAGCCTTGCACATCGACGTAAGGTGGCAAGTCTGTCAGTTTTTTACAGATTACACCACGGTGAATGCGCTCAAGAACTGCATGATCTAATTCTCCCATCACCATTCCACTACCGGACTACTAGACGCTCGGCTAAGCGCCATCCTTTTGTGGTCGAAATACCACCCATTCGTACCAAGCGATTTGACTCAACGTTCTTAATTAGAACGGCTAAGGAATGGAATGCCCTGCCAGCGTCTGTGTTTCCGGCGAAATATGACCCGGGCGTGTTCAAGAGAAGAGTGAATAGGTATTTACTTGGCTAGCATGCTACACCTTCGATCGCATCGTCACTTCCCATCAGGTGAGAGCGTGGTCAAATGCTAGACAAGTTTAAAGTAAAAAAAAAAAAAAAAAAAAAAGTCTTTTCAGCAACAAAGGTGAAGGTATTAAATCTGTTTGTATTTTCTTATGTTACTCCTGACTTCGTAATTTAAAACACATTTTTCTTTTTTTAATTAGGAAACTTTTTTTTCTTTAGAAAATCCGATAAAAATTGGTGTAGTAGTTTAGTTTTTAAATCGAAATAACTCTAAAAACACCCTTATTATTATGGTGCATGTACCACCTAAGCTTAGTTATTAAGGTCTGGCAGTGAAATTGTACATGGATGCAAATACACAACGAGTGTAATAAAATGTAGCCGTAGCACTACGTTACCACCGTAATACGCAGTTATGAGCTACGAAGATAAAACACTTCGTAGCACATACGCGTAGCAGGGGCTACAGGCGATAAGGTATAATATTATTATTTCGTTACACAATCAATATTGCCAACCCACTATTAAAAATACAAGAAAAAGACAATGAGCTTTGCGTTCTGACCTTATATGTACTTTGAGGCAGTGAGTCCTATATTTTGTAGTTCCCTCTTAGAGCTAGTTTGGAAATGAATTAAATGACATTTTAATTTTTTTTGCAGTATAATTTCTTTACGCACGCTTGATTTAGGGAGTAATCTGTGGAGGTGAACGGAAGTTGTTGGTTCACGTAGATCTCCATTGTCAACATAACAAAGTAAAAAAAATGTGTTATTATGTTAGTATGTCCGGTAAAATGACCATTAACAAACAAATAAAACAAAGTAAAAACAAAGTTATACTGGCCGATAAAAATGGAGCTTAAATAAAGAAGTTTTACTTCAGTCGTGTGGTCTAAAGCCTACTCGTTTTTTTTTTTTTTCAAATCGTTATTGTGATGTTGAGCGGGATTGAAACAATCGGTGCTTTAGTTCAAAAGTCACACGAGCTACCATAGAGTAATTTTCTTCTCTCACTTACTTTCATTCACCCACATCTCTGATTCCTATACTCACACATTAACTCTTATATAATAATAATAATATGTGTGGACATCTCACACAACGCCATCTAGCCCCAAACTAAGCAAAGCTTGTATTGCGGGAACCAGATAACTGATACAATTCTTAAATATTTCTTGTTTGTAAATTCATACATATAATACAATATAACACCCAGACACAGAACAAACACCTATGTTCATCACACAAATGTTTGTCCTGGGTGGGAATCGAGCCCACAACCCACAGTTCAGAAGGCAGGGTTACTACCAATTGAGCTATCGGGCCAGTATAGACTACTTCTATACTCTCACATTTAATCATACTTCTACACTCACCCTCTAACTTTTACTTATACTTTAATATAACTTATAATAAAAAAAAATAACGCCCAACGATCACATACATAGATCCTGGACCCTAACTGGATTCCTTGTGTCTAGGGACCCAGGAACTACGAGGACCATGGTCCCACAGCACCCAGACTCAGAACAAGGGTTTGCGCTTTTTTTTTTCTATGCACAAATATTTGCCCTGCCGCGGGAATCAAACCTGCCACCACCGCCACCACAGATGCTATTGTATAGATATTATTTATTTTTATTACTTTTTTAAGTAACCCGCACCAACATAAGCGCTCATTTGAGGTCGTTCGTCATTTTTATGGACAATATTATTATATTAATAAACACCACCTACCCTTCTACTTTTACGAGGAAAATCTGCATGGTAAAGAGGCAATAAAAATTTCCCGCAACTGAAATTTATTTATCCACGAACATGATATTATGTTTTGAGTAGAAAACAGGAAATTAAAGGAAAGCCCTGCCACAGGCGTTAGCTTTTATATTAAAAAGCCTCTCTTATATTTTTAGTATTCCATTAGACTTAATCTTATTTAACTGCTAAAGAGAATAAAAACAACTGCATTTATACATTTGATACGCTTGCAATTTAACACTGTCTCACTTGATGGTAAGTGATGAATGTTACAAAGGAAATTTTCAAATTTGGAATGAAATAAAATATCTGTTTGCAATCAATGTTCCATCATCACCCCCAGGTATTTTTGTTATGCTTGCGTTTGACCACTATCGCACCTAATGGTAAGTAACGATGCGGTCTAGGATGTAGCACGCTTGCCTAGAAGATACCTGTTCACTCTCGATTTGAAGATTCAAGGTTGTAGTTATCGGGAAACACGGACGCCGGTAAAGCGTTCCACTCTTTGGCTGTTCGCATGATAAATGTGGAGCCAAATCACTTTGTTCGCACATGGGATATTAAACATGTAACGGTGGCGTTTTTTCGTACATTTGGTTTTCCGACGGTGGAAAAATGATGGCGGAATCAGGACTCTTCAGGTATCTTCTAGGCTAATTTTTCCCATCTTAGGCGACATTACTGCTTAACATCACGAAAGGCAGTGGTCAAATGTTTTGCCTATAAGAAATAAAAAGAACTTACGAATGAACACAGTACGATCCAAAATTCCACTATTTCAAAAGAGTATAAATACAAAAGTGCAGCATAATAGAAAGATATATTTCTTTGTAACGTGTTTACATGAAAAGGAAAGATATATTTATCTCGGTTTGAAAGCTTTTAACTAAAGCTGAAACACGTGTGGTTATCTGAGCAAGGAGACGTTTGAGACGTATTTGCCTCAGCCGCCCACGTAGCTGACGATCCGTGAATTCTCACACGTTTAAATTAAAAATCTAAATTAGATTTATCTTTCAATCACTTAAGATGAAAAATTGATATTTTTCAGGTTTATGAAGTCTGAAGCTTTGTGTTTTTTCTGAATTACAGCTTAATACCTTCAACCGTTTCTAAGATAATATCTTTTACAATGAAAAAGGTGTTAAATCGACTTCAGTCTCTTTAATTTATACTGAGAAGTATTTGGATAAATAAATCAATATTTATGGACATTTTTCACGGCGCCATCTAGCTCCAATCTAAGCAAAACTTATACTGTGGGAACCAGATAACCGAAAAAATACTTAGATACTTTTTGTTTGTAACACCCAGACACAGAACAACATCGATGTTCATCACGCAAATGTTTGTCCTGGGTGGGAATCGAACTCACAGCCTACAGCTCAGAAGGCAGGGTTACTACCAACTGAGATATCGTTTCAGGCAAGGATGATATCATTTAAATATTTTTCTAGTTATTTTAGTTTTAAATTTAATCTACTGATGAAATTTATATGCAACAAATCTGAAAGTAGATATATCTTATCTAAGAATACTAATTCATAAATGACGGAGATATTAAATAACAAAATTTAAAAAAAAGTTTTATATAAAAAAACAATAACAGTAACTGAACTATAAATAATAATAATAATAATAATAAATAAATAAATATGTGTGGACATTTCACACAGCGCCATCTAGCCCCAAACTAAGCAAAGCTTGTACTATGGGAACCAGATAACTGATACAATACTTAAATACTTTTTGTTTTGTAAATACATACATATACTACAATATAACACCCAGACACAGAACAAACACCAATGTTCATCACACAAATGTTTGTCCTGGGTGGGAATCGAACCCACAACCCTCAGTACAGAAGGCAGGGCTACTACCAACTGAGCTATCGAGCCAGTCCAATAAATAAATACAATATACTTAAATTTAACTTGAACTTAACTAAAATTAAATAAACTATAACTGAATTGCAAACCCTCTTATTTGGAGTCGGTTAAAAAAGGGACTTATCAGACCGAAATACATAAACAACAAAGTGATTATAAAAAAAAATTTTTTTGGAACTCTATGAAAGTACTAACTGATTATCTAAACGCGTTTTTAAGGCATAAAATAAAATAAAAAAGATTTTTAAAAAATTAAGCGACTTCTAAACCACGAAATAGGCACTCAACGCGAAACCCTTTTTACTTATTGTTACTAAAGTTAGGTAAGTATGCAAAATCGGAAACCAGGAAATGGGTCAAAATTTACTTCTAAGATTTTATTACATACTTAGTTGGTTTTTCCTCGATTTCCTTGAGATTCCATAATTCCGACTTGATGATAAAGGCACCATCTCGGGAGTGTACCCTTTTAAATAAAAAAATATCTTGAGTCGTTGCACAATCGGCGAATATATCGATGATCGATGAACAGAAGAAATACATACATACGAACATAGTACCTCATGCTTTATGGTAGTCGGTTAATAAAAAAACATTATACTGCACTAATTCTAGCACAATTGGGTATTCGATCGTATTGCCGTAATGAAAAACGACATCCATTACCCTGATTGTTCGCTTGCTCGTAATTACATTCGGCGCTAAACCTGGGCGGTCCCAGTGAGCGAATCTCTATTATTTCGCTAGACGCGTGGCTGTTTTGTTTGTTGTTTGCAGGCGTATTTAGTTTGTAGTTGGATCAAATTGGCTGTTGGTTATAAGTAGCGTAACTTTGATAAAACATTTAAACTAATTTGATCTATTTAATGCAACAAAATACCCTGCAACTCAACAGGGCGATGCTTTAAAATTATTATTACTTCTAGCATATTGGGTATCCTACGAACTGGTAGTGGACTGGAGCATTTGGACTGTCTATAGGTCATCGCCCACTTATACAGTCCAAATGCTTTTTATTATTTTTTTGTTATCGTCGCCCATTGTTACACTTTATATAATTTAATTATTTTTTATTTATAATTTTAATTATTTGGTGTGTACAATAAATAGTTCATCTATCTATCTATCTATCACGTCCAAGAATGAATATAAAAGATTTTTTTTCATTTGTTATTTATATTTACTGGGTGTTAAATTATTTACAATTTTAATACCAATCTTAAGTCTGACCTAATGAATTTAGCTGTCAAGTTAAAATATTGGCTGAAATCTTCGCGTTTCTAATATGATTATATTTTACACGAAAGATTTAATAAACGCTTTCAAATAAATTATTTGGCTTAAAGGTGCAGTGTAAGCCCAAAATTAAGAAAAATCATTTTTTCGACATCACTAATGTGACGTGACGTCTTAAAATAATCACATGATAATAATTGTGTGAACAGAAAATTAAACGAAGGAATTACCAAATAAAAGTTGATCATGTAGTTTTAAGTTTAGCGTCCTCTCCTCTTAGTCATTTTCCCTTAGGCCGTGGATCAAACCGGAGTACGTACCAACGAAAATAATTAAAATGATCAATAGCGATCGATGACTTCTCCGTCTTTGTATGAAACCAGTTGCGACTAAAGAATTTTTCATCCTTGTACGAAACATCTTCATACTTAGAGATAATACACAAAAAAAAATATAATAACGCCCGATTACAATAGATCCCAAACCCTAAGATTTCCACCCAGGAGCTACGAGAACCTAGGTCCCATAACACCCAGACTCAGAACAAAGTATTTGCGCTTTTTTCCCTGTGCACAAATACTTGTCATATTGCGGGAATCGAATCCGCCACCTCCTATGAACCGAGCTACTCAACCACCACGCCACAGAGGTTGTCCAAAATACACACAACTAAATAAATAAATGCAGAAACCACAAGTTATTAATTAGTAAATAAATGTTTCTGAAGCCAAGAAACCTCCACTTTGACATTCGCCGTTTTCAATCTCTTCAAAGTTGGTGAATTCGGTAACTGATCGTTTAATAGAATTATTCAAATAGCTTCAGATTTATACTTATGAGTTTATAACGAATTTATTTTTGGTTACGGCGACGATGACGTAGATCATAGGCAAGATTCGAAACCCGACCCTTATCATAAAACTCACTCTGCTATGGGTGCCGGTATTCTTGTATTTAGCCCATCGAGTGAGGCCGTGTATGATGAAGTGTAAACAAACATTAAATTTTTGAAGTAAAACTTATTTTACGCACGCTTGATTTGGGGAGTAACCTGGTGAATGCGAGGTGAACGGAAGTTGAAGTTGATTCACGTGGATCTCCATTGTCAACATAAGAAAGTTAAAAATATGTATTATTATGTTTGTACCTCTGAACAAGGAATCCTATGGAACTGCCATATCTACGAAAAAAACGTGCATACCTATGCAGCTAAACATGGCGGCTTAGTGTTGTTACTACTACACTACACTTATCGATAAAACTATCGACACGAAACTAATAAAGGCCGAATCAAACTTAATAGCGTCTGTGAAGTTGTTAGCGCGCTCAAAGCGCAAATCCCCACTGACATATTATATATATTATGCATAAATTTCTACATTTTAATTGATATCTTCGACATGCATTGCGTCAGAGCGGGGCTTATAATCGCTAATACTCCCATTATTTAATTTTACAGGCAATAAGTATGGGCATGGTCAATGTTAAAATTCAAAAGCAGATTCAGTGTAAGGGCGATCAAATGTTACGGAACAAGCAGTTTCGTGCATTTCCGATATAGAATCAACAGGTTTTTAACCAATGGTCTAAATAATTAATGAGGTTTGCCACAGAAAATATCGATAAATTGATATAACAAGAATATCACTATTGTCGAAACAATTCAAAAACAGCGTCAAAATATGGCGGCCAAGGCACACACCTGACGTCACGAAAAATGTTGTCAATATAGCGAAACTGTTGTGTATATTGTTGGTTTATTTTTAATACATATGACGGCGGCAACGTCCAGTTATAAACTCTATGCACAGCGATCGAGCACCGTAATTTACCCTGTGGTGGCATTAAATTTATTACAGTGGCAGCACCGGCAACTGTCATGGCGCCCCTACCTGTCTGACTATATAAAGGGATCGATTGGTGTGCTACGGATCATTCTTGTTCCAGACACGGCGCGGTGCGGACATGCTGAAGGCCTATAGTTATATAGATGGCAACCCACAACTCAACCCCTTTCTGCCCACATCAGAAGTGGGATTGCCCATTTCTACATCACTCTTCAAGCAACGCGAAACGTGACGAGACGTGATGTGAATGATGACGTGACGGCGGGTGACACTAATATCAAATTTAGTTGCAGGGTTAACCCAAACCAGTGAAAAAAAAATGGAAAAAAAGTAACGATTCGTTTTTTTTCGAGAAAAAAAGAGAATGTAAAAATGATGACAAGAAAAATGTGTCTGAATGCTAAAGGGATAATCTATCCGGACTAGCACTAATGGTCCATAAAAAAAAATGTTGGTTGCTAAAGGGATATCTATCCGGTCTAGCACTAATTGGTCCATTAAAAAAATGTAGGAATGATGATTTTTGGTTGATATAGGGATATCTATCCGGTTAGCATTATTCGGTCCATTTTTTATAAATGAAGGTATACTAATGGTCCTGAAGGGTTAACCCTGACGATGACTGGAAGGTTAAAATACTTTTGACTAATCAAATTGAAAACTAATGTTTTGACTTTGACTTAGACTCCAAGTTTAACTCAATTTAATTGTCAGGATGAACGAGCAATAACACTGATACTTATGTCCCTCACCAGGTACAAAGTGACGCTAAGCGTACGAGGACGTACGCACGTCAGTATGGCCGTGACGGCGGCAACGTCCAGTTATAAACTCTATGCACAGCGATCGAGCACCGTAATTTACCCTGTGGTGGCATTAAATTTATTACAGTGGCAGCACCGGCAACTGTCATGGCGCCCCTACCTGTCTGACTATATAAAGGGATCGATTGGTGTGCTACGGATCATTCTTGTTCCAGACACGGCGCGGTGCGGACATGCTTAAGTTAAGAGTTATATAGGTTGCAACCTACCCACAAACCTGTTTATGCCCACACATACACTAGAACGAGATGCCAATATGTTTATTATTTCGTCTTTAAAACTATTTCATAATTAAGTATCATATGTTTTTGCAACATTTCCATAGGTTTCCTTATTCAGAGGTTTGTACTCGTATGTCCAGTAAAATGACAGTTTACAATAACTGTCAAGATTGCGACATTAACATTAAACATAGCAATAACAAAGTTATACCGGCCGATAGATGGAGCTCAACTAAAGAAGTTTTACTTCACTCATGTGGTCTAAAGCGTAAAGCGTAAGTCGTTTTTTTTTCTTTACTAAGTTCGGAACATGGGGTTTGTCTAATCACAAGGTCCTCCAGAAACTAGGAAAAATAAATGTAGATAGATAGATAGATAGAGAACTCTTTATTGTTCCACCAATGAAATATAAAAATATCAAGAAAAACTTATAAGCTAGTGTTACAATGGGCAATGTTCATGTTAATGTTACAATTTTAAATATAGTGAAATGCCAACTTATAACAAAGAGTTATTGAAGTAATGCTTATTTGCACTAAAGCATATTAACATACAACTTAGCCAAGCAACACTTTCCGAAGGTTCTCGTTTACGTTTGTTAAATTTGTATCAGCTCTACAAGCCAAGTACTAAACGCCCATTGGTTGCCGGTTGATCATCGGCTGTCTCAACCAATGAACGTACGGTATTTGGCATGTTCACGTGACACGAGTTTGACAACTGTACAATAAACCGGGGACTAGAGAGATGAGTGCGAACTTAGGAGCTGTCAAACTTAATTACAGGAGTTTTGGCGGGAAAGCGAAAAAGATTGCGTCACCGCATTGTATTATTTTCCAAAACTTGTGTTATTTTCAGTGTTAGTGCATAAAATTGGTGGCATTCTATTCGTTAAGTGCTGGATTACAGGCGTGAGTGCGGGAAAATGGTATAATGATGGTGAAACGTTTCTTTTCGTGTTGTTTCCAAAACTCCATAGAAGCTTCAAGTGAAGACTATGACTTGACTTGATGACTTCGACTGTGACTTGACACATATTTGCGTGAAATATCGTTAGCTTGATAAATTATCAATCACTTGACTATGGCTAAAAACACAAAAGTGTGGAGCCAAAACATAAAAACAATTTTTTACATTCTACCAACGTCAAAAACACCTCTTAATTTAAAAGCAAGAATCGATTGTTACATTTTCCGACATATAACTGCTGTGATATAAAATATCATGATAATGAACCAACCACATTCCAAATTTAAATCATGTCACTATTATTTATAGTAATTTAAGCTCTCTTTTTACCAGATAACTCGCCATCTGCGTGTAATATAAACGAAACTGTTGATTAGATCATCGCGTAAAATTAATAATGTTTTTTATCTATGGTTATTTATATTGTACGAGCTTCTGCTCGCAGCTTCGCCCGCGGCGTGGCCTATGGGAAAATAATTCAACCACCCATTTCACCCTTTTAAGGGTGGAATTTCAAAAAATTCTTCCTTAATGGATGACTACGTCATAACATCTACCTGCATGCCAAATTTCAGCCCGATCCGTCAAGTGCTTTGGGCTGTGCGTTGATAGATCACTATGTCAGTCAGTCAATCAGTCAGTCACCTTTTAGTTATATATATTTAGAGATAGATGAATAAAGAATGTAGGTAAAACTAGTATACTCTGCAAAACAAAAAACGACGCACTATCCCTGTTTTCTATAAATGAGAATGTTCATTTTATAAAGGACGGAATTAAAAATAAGTTTAGTAAACTAGAGTTTATAATAATAGGTCTTTACCTATGAAATTGCCGTATTGCAGTACAGACTTTTTCAAACAAAAAAAGTTTTGATTGGCTATGAATTCTAAATTCAAATTAATTTTGTTTTAAAAATATGACATTCTATTTACAATATAAGTCTTTTGTTTATTGATTAGCGTTGTATTTTCATTACATTTCAACATTTTTCCTCATAATGGATACTTTGAAATTTCGTGTAATTATGGAATATGAGTTCCGTCGTGGCACCAACGCGGCACAAACGACACGTAACATCAACGACGTTTACGGAGAGAACTGTACAAACGAACGTACAACCCGTTATTGGTTTGCTCGGTTCCGTTCTGGGAATTTTGACTTGAAAAATGAACCTCGTGGTCGTCCGGAAACTTTGGTCAACAATGATGAATTAAAGGCGATTGTGGAAGCTGATGAATCTCAATCTACAGCTGAGCTGGCAGCAGCTTTTGATGTTAGCATCAAAACAAAATTGGTCCTTTTGCGACAGATTGGCAAGATAAAAAAGCTTGATAGATGGGTGCCCCACGAACTTAACGATCGCCAGCGCAACGTACGCGTTGAGACTTGCCTTGCGCTGCTTAACAGGCACAGAAATGAAGGAATTTTGAACCGAATTGTTACGTGCGACGAAAAATGGATTCTTTTTGACAATCGAAAGCGCTCAGCAAGTTGGTTAGATCCTGTTTCGGTACCAAAGCAATGTGCAAAACGAAAAATGACCCCTAGAAAGGTGATGGTCACAGTTTGGTGGTCTAATGCTGGTGTGATTCATCATAGCTTTTTACAAAACGGCGAGAGCATTACTGCAGATGTGTACATTGAAGAACTGACCACAATGATGGCGAAACTCGCACGTCTGCAACCAGCTTTGGTCAATCGGTCGTCTCCACTGCTACTTCACGACAACGCGCGACCCCATACTGCACAACAGACCGTCTCTAAGCTACATGAGTTGGGTTTGGAAGCTCTCCCTCATCCGCCATACTCACCAGATCTTGCGGCTACCGACTATTACTTTTTCCAAAATTTGGACAACTTTTTAGCGGGAAAAAAATTCAATTCCCGAGAGGCAGTACAAAACGCATTTGAAGAGTTTGTTGTCTCCCGTCCTGCTGATTTTTTCAAGAAGGGCATCCATAAACTGCCACAGCGTTGGCAAAGATGCATTGATTGCAGGGGTGATTACTTTGAATAAAAGAAATAAATAAGTTCGAAAAAAAAATACTCTAACTTTTTTCAAACAAAACGGCAATTTCATAGGTAAAGACCAATATTATGTAGATATCGTTTTTTTTTTTTTAAATCTGAATACACATATCCTTTGAATTTGTCGATTGTTTTTTCTCTAATCTGCGAGCACAGTACAAGAATTTGATAATATATCAATTGATAAAATAATATCATGATAGTAACTATAGTTACACTGGTCTACAGAGTTTTAGCGGGAAAGAGCCATATTGTCCAAGAACAAACCACTAAGTTACTTACGAAATTCACCGCTAAGGAGAAGATTATACAGTTGATTAACATTTGGCAAGTTTGTGTGCGTAACTACGTCACTTATACACGGAATACTGATCAAAGGACCATAAGGAATAGTTGGAAAGGGCAGATCTTGATCCGTCTTCTATCATTGTATCTAAATCCCTATAAACAAAAGAAAAACGGAACTGGTTTTAATTTGGTTCTTCGTTTGTTTGTGTAGGTTTTACGATAAACGGATGTTTTTTGGCGGGAAAACGAAAAAGATCGCGTCACTGCATTGTATTATTTTCCAAAACAAATGTAATTTTCAGTGTTAGTGCATAAAATTGGTGGCATTTTATTCGTTAAGTGCTGGATTACAGGCATGAGTGTGGGAAAGCGCTATAAAGATCGCAAAGCATTTCTTTCCATGTTGTTTTCAAAGCTCCATAGAAGCTTCTAGTAAATTTGCCACCAATTTACTAGGAGTATGACTAGACTATGACTTGTTGTCATACTCCTAGTAAATTAAGCTATCAAGCTTGGACTGTGACTTGACACATATGTCAGGGAAACATAATTAACTTGATAAATTACTTGACACTGGCTAAATATACAAAAGTGTGGAGCCACAAAAAAAAACATTGGTCTTCGAGGCAAGATAAAAAATTGAATACGAAAATTAAAACATCTGCTTACATAAAATTGAGATATGCCATTTGAATACTTAATATTAAATGCCAAAAATATGGCTCAAAGCGAAAGTTGTTTATTACAATACGACTCGCGCTTGGAAGATGTTTTGCAAAAAATCTTAAGCTTTTTATTGCTTCTTTGCAGACGGGATGTAATGCCTTTCGGAAAAGTTATACGCACGACGTGGTGTAACTTTTTTATTGCTGGTTTCAACACCAAAATGACGTTATATAAACAGTCGGTAAGTAGGTAAGTAGCTCAAGACTAACTTGCTTGATGTCTATCTCAAAGACTTTTACATATACACGGTGGAATTGAATTCGTTCTTTTCCTTAAATGTATGTGCTTATATCAGGCTATAGAATATTCGTACAATTTAAAAACAATGGTTTTGTTTTGGTATTTAGTGCCTTTTAAAATAACTGCATGACAGCCGAAATGTCTATTTAACGGTACACACAGCGCGGGCACCGGCTGAGTGCTTTGTAAATGTTTCGTAGGCAATAAAATACCTGCTTTGTTTAATGTCGCGAAGCTTTTCTTTAGAATTTAAATTTGATAATACCTATATTTAAGTTTTATTTCATAAGTATTTTTATTTAGTCATGTAGGAGCGTTCTATAGCATGGACTGAATACATACATTAAAGGAATAGAACGAATTAAATTCCGCCGTGTATACTAGGCAGTACGTCTAACTGGCATTATCGACCACAGCGGGTAAGCCAGCCAGCATACTCTCGCACACACGAAGCTGGGTACTCTTCGCGACTACAAGTCCATCAAAGATTAAATGAAAATGAAAATGCGAGCTCAGGAACTGCCAAGTCGGGGAAAAACAAAAGATGGGATCAGTAAGTTACTGAAATTACTTATGATTCCATCTTTTGTGTCTCCATCATCCCCGACTTCGCATTTTGGAATATATACACATATATAAATAAAAATATAATTTTAACGATTTATAATGGCGCCAGAGCATCCTTCTAAGCGCGCATATTGGCAGAGTGAACATCACAACCTACAATCACTGTATCGCTGCGTGCTTAGATCGTTTGGTTAGACGATTTAATCTCATAAAGCACTTGCAGATTTTAGTCTAGAATTATCAAAATTTTGACTAAATTTGCTTCAAATAGCTCCTCTAGTGCGTAGTACGTTATACCGCTGGTCAATCTACTTTTTTACTTTACTCTTTTTTAGTTTCACGGTAACTAACGTATTTGTGCCATCTTAGATGGGTCAAATGCTTATATGCACGCTTTAACATAAAAAGCCTAAATTTAACGTTTGTTCACTACATTCTTAATAGTATTACGGTATCTTTACTATGATTGGAATCATTTCTAAGTTCCTGATATTTCGGTGTTACGTATCTCTCCAGTGTCTGCCCATAAACATGGTACATGCAGGTAACTGTGTCTGATACTGTAAAGGTCGGCTTCACGTAAAGGTCGAGACGCTGTAAAAATCGGTGACACTGTAAAGGTAGGTAGAGACCAACAGCATTAGCCCGTAGGTAGTAGGTAACTTTGCGAAATTATTAGGAACTAAGAAATCAATCAGAAATTCCAATCACGGTAAAATGTAAATACTATCAAAAAGGTATAATAATTATTAGGCATTGCATTATTGAAAAAGAAAACAATACAAGGGTGAAAAAAGTTCAGTATTAATTGAAAACGTTCCAATAGGCTATTTGACTACTATTAAAAATGAACAAGTAAATATTATTTTCATAAAGTAGGTTAAAAATGAATGTAATCATTGTAAAAATAAGTAAAATCGGTAAATATATCACGGAGTAGTACGCTTTTAAAGTTTCATCGCCTGTCCCTTTCTCGCAAAACCGAGATCGTGTGGAGCTTCCTCACAGCTACTATGAAGGCATGGCTTGTGACGTCACATGCCAAAGAGATTGTATGTAGAGCTACCACAGCTTAGTAATGAGTTACTGTGATGACTGGTAACTGACGTCACTGCGTGTTTGAGTTGTCTCTTTCTATTTCTGTATTTTAAAATGCCCGAAACTCAGTAATTTTTTGAGATATTCAAGTTTTGTTTTCACAGTTATCTATTTTTTTAGGTATATTTTTATTGTATGTAATAAAAATATAGTAGTCAAATAGCCTATTGTGTACGGAAAATTCTATTTTATTTGAACTGGACGACGAACTCAAACAATGAACGGAACGTGCGCCATTACACCCGGCCTACACCTTTGAATTTTTTTTGTACAGATTGTATGCGGTAATTAAAACGTGCCTGGCTTCTTCTGTTATACCTTAAATCACTATTTTAGGATAGTCCTAATGTGATCTGTGTGGAGTCGGAGACGACCTATATCACGTTTTGATGGCGTGTGTTCGGAGTGCTCCCATGAGAAACGATTTATTCGATCCGCTCAAACTCAATCGCCTAGATGTGGGTATTTTTCAAAGCATATTATCCGCACAAGCATCCAACGCGGCTACTCTGCTGTGTCGGTCTGTGTGCAGATGATACACAACATAACAACAATATAAAAAACAAAATCCTGACTGACTGATTTATATATCAACACACAGCCTAAACCGCTGGTCCTAGAGACTTGAAATTTGGAGGGTGTGTTCTTTGTAAAGTTTAGGTATCGGTATAGGTATAGAATTTCAAAAAACCCTTTTAGGGGTAGAATTTAAAATTCTACCCCTAAAAGGGTGAAATGGGTGGTTGAATTACCACTGGCGAAGCCGCGGGCAGAAGCTAGTGTAACATAAATTACTTTCCCAAACTTAACCATTTTTGTGCACCAGTTAGGGTTAGGAGTGAGCACTAGAATGACATAGTGGTTAGACGACTCAAAGTCCCAAAGAAAATTGATAATTTATTAGTAAGTAAGTATAGAAATAGGTAATAAGTAAAATTACAGTGATTTATTACGATAAATAATCGCTACTTTTGTGTATAGTATAGGGCCTAGAGTCAAAGATAACAGGAATAAAAGCGAGGGTGGCTCAGTCGTAATTGGTGCGACATTTAAAATGAAGCACTTGAATCCCGCTCGGCCGTCCACCAAGTTATGTCCAGAATTTTCACTCACTCTTACAACGGTTAAGCAAAACATCAGAACGAAACCAGCGTCTTCAAGAATCACAGCAGTTCAAGAACTTGACGCGTCATCAACCAACCCGCACTTGGCCAGCATGGTGGATGCATACACTCCTCTCCGAGTGAGACGGCTCCTGTCTCAGTGGGAAGGTGTTGGACTGATGACGGATGCAATTCAGGCATGCGACTTATTGCATGATTCGTTAATCATATTTTAAGCAATTTCTGTACTGCTCAGAACTGCATAGATCCTAAACCCTAACTAGGATTCTCTGCATCTAGGGACCCAGGAACTAAGAAAACCATGGTCACACAACACCCAGATACAGAACAAGTATTTGCGCTTTTGTTTCTGTACTGCCGTGGGAATCTAACCCGCAGCCTCCGGTTCATGAGCCGACCTGCTCAACCACTACACCACAGAGGATATCAGAGATAATTACAGTAATTAATTTCTACTGGCAACACAGCAGTAAAATTATTGCCACGTTCATAAAATTTAATGTCACACGCTTTGTATTCCGCCGACCAACAAAGATAATCCTTGAAACGCTCGTCTGCAAACACCCCATGAAAGCTCATAACGTGCTTTGCATGAATTTTAATATTATTTTTTTATATATCCTTCGTGACCCTGAAATTACGTGATATTAATAATATCCTTCTTGTGCATAAATAATAATGCCACCAATTTTATGCACTAACACTGAACATTACACAAATAAATAAATAAATATTTGTGGACATTTCACACAGCGCCATCTAGCCCCAAACTAAGCAAAGCTTGTACTATGGGAACCAGATAACTGATACAATACTTAGATACTTTTTGTTTGTAAATACATACATAGAATACAATATGACGCCCAGACACAGAACAAACACCTATGTTCATCACACAAATGTTTGTCCTGGGTGGGAATCGAACCCACAACCCACAGTTCAGAAGGCAGGGTTACTACCAGCTGAGCTGTCGGGCAAGTTTTGGAAAATAATACAATGCGGTGACGCGATCTTTTTCGTTTTCCCGCCAAAACTCCCAGCTTGGTAGTTATACCTTTGGTGGTGAATAACCCTATAAGCGTCTTAAGTGGAGTTTTGAGGGAGTCCTATCTTCAGTAGATGTCTTCCAGCTAATGACGTGATGATGTTTGAATAGAGCAGTTCTTATATAAGCTGCTAGTTTACGAGATACTCAAGTCATAATCACATATAATTAACATGGATTCTTAAATAATTAATAATAATTAAAATTTGGAGAAAGTTGAATAAGCACTGGCAACACTTGGGATTTAGTCAATCTACATAATGCTTATTATCGAATGAACCTTCTAAGCTGTTCGTAGTAAACGAGGTAATCGTGAACTCACGGAAACGCCATATCGGAGGCTATTCAAATTTGCATTAAAAACCTATGAGCGTACAATTTTCCACATCACAAAACGTCTTTGAAATAACGTCTTTATTTCTGAAAAACTAGAGCTTAAAATCGCTTTTTGTTGTTTTTATTCATAAATGACGTGGCATCAAAGGTAGAAATGGTTCTGTTTTAAAATATAAAATCATTGCAATTTCGATTTGTTTGATGTTGACGTTACTTTAATTTTTACGCCTGGAAATTTCATAATTGATTTTAAACTTTTATTTCACCAAAATCAATTTGAATGCATTTCACAAATCAGAGAATAAACAATTGATCTAATATGTTACCTACTGCTTATCGCCTTTCTTATTGTTATTAAATTAGAAATGTATGTCTGTCTGTCTATTGATCTAATTACCTTTTTACGACTTAAAAGAGGTCTTCTATCAACTGTAGTCTATTCGTGCGCAGCTCCTTGGGTAATAAATATGGTGGGTAATTTTAGAGAATTTAGCTTTACACACAAAAGGTTTGAGTCCAAGAAATACTATAAGTAAATGTCAAAGTCAAATATTCTTTTTTTTTGTTTTGATTTTAGCTCCGCACTTTTGTGTATTAAATATTCTTTTGCTAATAGGCGTTCTTAGAAAAATATAGATTGCTTCCACCAATAGTAAAAGAGAACTTCCTTTTTCAAATTCATATATTGTAATGGGTTTGCTATTTATTATTTGACAATAAGCACTCATAATTTTATATGCTTGGTAAAACAACTTAATTTTAAGTACCGAATATAATTTTGACTTGTAAAAGTGCAAAAAATAGCCTATTTGAAATAAATGAAACAAATCTTTTGGCTTTGACTAAGAAATGAGCTTCCGCCAGCGGTGTTCCATGACATTGGTAAATTGTGATGAAATTGCTGCAGAAACCACTAAGATTCAATTCAGTTCAAGCTATAGCATAAAGCATTTTAAAATGATGTTCAATACAGAGTATTATTAAGTACCTAATCAAAACGTATAGGCAGATCTAGCCTTTATTGAAAATATATATAATTTAAAATACTATGGTTATTTATTTATATCTGCCTAAAATGAATTTCAGGGTTCAAATAGTATAATAAAGATTCAGCTGCGAGATAACAAAGCAGTTTTGGGGTATATAATCACCATTTTGTTTGGGCAAATAACGGAAGTCAACGACTCGTGAAAGGCGGAAACAAAGCAAAAATCGTTGCTGCGTCCGTTGCGGAAACGGAAGAATCAAGTCACTAAATAAGAATAAAGCAACGAATTGACAGGAGCTTTTTTACTGTTTTAACTGTTTGAATCGGTGTAATTTAATGTGTATTGCTGGGGATTTATTCCATACTTACCCCGTTAATCCTCATTTTACTGGACATATACACAGTCCTGCGTATTAAAAACCAGTCATATAACAAATTATGCTATATAAGTCGTTTTTTTGGCTCCACACATTTGTTTATTATACCATTGTTAAGTATTTGATAATTGCTCAAGTTAATTATTATTATATATGTGGGCAGAAACGTGTTGTGGGTAGGAAGGTTGCAACCTATATAACTATAGGCCTTCAGCATGTCCGCACCGCGCCGTGTCTGGAACAAGAATGATCAGTAGCACACCAATCGATCCCTTTATATAGCCAGACAGGTAGGGGCGCCATGACAGTTGCCGGTGCTGCCACTGTAATAAATTTAATGCCACCACAGGGTAAATTACGGTGCTCGATCGCTGTGCATAGAGTTTATAACTGGACGTCGCCGCTGTCATGTATATATGAGGTGTTTACCTATGAAATTGCCGTTTTGTTTGAAAAAAGTTAAAGTATTTTTTTTTTCGAACTTATTTATTTATTTTATTCAAAGTAATCACCCCTGCAATCAATGCATCTTTGCCAACGCTGTGGCAGTTTATGGATGCCCTTCTTGAAAAAATCAGCAGGACAGGAGACAACAAACTCTTCAAAGGCGTTTTGTACTGCCTCTCGGGAATTGAATTTTTTTCCCGCTAAAAAGTTGTCCAAATTTTGGAAAAAGTAATAGTCGGTAGGCGCAAGATCTGGTGAGTATAGCGGATGAGGGAGAGCTTCCAAACCCAACTCATGCAGCTTAGAGACGGTCTGTTGTGCAGTATGGGGTCGCGCGTTGTCGTGAAGTAGCAGTGGAGACGACCGATTGACCAAAGCTGGTTGCAGACGTGCGAGTTTCGCCATCATTGTGGTCAGTTCTTCAATGTACACATCTGCAGTAATGCTCTCGCCGTTTTGTAAAAAGCTATGATGAATCACACCAGCACTAGACCACCAAACTGTGACCATCACCTTTCTAGGGGTCAGTTTTCGTTTTGCACATTGCTTTGGTACCGAACCAGGATCTAACCAACTTGCTGAGCGCTTTCAAATGTCAAAAAGAATCCATTTTTCGTCGCACGTAACAATTCGGTTCAAAATTCCTTCATTTCTGTGCCTGTTAAGCAGCGCAAGGCAAGTCTCGACGCGTACGTTGCGCTGGCGATCGTTAAGTTCGTGGGGCACCCATCTATCAAGCTTTTTTATCTTGACAATCTGTCGCAAATGGACCAATATTGTTTTGATGCTATCATCAAAAGCTGTTGCCAGCTCAGCTGTAGATTGAGATTCATCAGCTTCCACAATCGCCTTTAATTCATCATTGTTGACCAAAGTTTCCGGACGACCACGAGGTTCATTTTTCAAGTCAAAATTCCCAGAACGGAACCGAGCAAACCAATAACGGGTTGTACGTTCGTTTGTACAGTTCTCTCCGTAAACGTCGTTGATGTTACGTGTCGTTTGTGCCGCGTTGGTGCCACGACGGAACTCATATACCATAATTACACGAAATTTCAAAGTATCCATTATGAGGAAAAATGTTGAAATGTAATGAAAATACAACGCTTATCAATAAACAAAAGACTTATATTGTAAATAGAATGTCATATTTTTAAAACAAAATTAATTTGAATTTAGAATTCATAGCCAATCAAAACTTTTTTTTGTTTGAAAAAGTCTGTACTACAATACGGCAATTTCATAGGATTGCCGTATTGTAGTAATAATAATAATAACGCCCAACGATCACATACATATAGATCCTGGACCCTAACTGGGATTCCCTGTTGTAGGGACCCAGGAACTACGACGACCATGGTCCCACAGCATCCAGACTCAGACCAAGTAATTGTGTTTTTTTTTCTGTCCACAAATACTTGTGCTGCCGCGGGAATCGAACCCGCCGCTTCCGGGTTATGAGCCGACCTGCTCAACCACCACACAGAGGCTAACCAATCCTAGTTAGGGTCTAGGTGTCCAGGTTCCAGGCCCATATGTATGTGATCGTTAGACGTTATTATTATAGAAACAATAGCATTATTATTAATATAATTTATGGGTAATTTTTGATAGGCCAGTTTTTCCAACATTTTATCTCCGATAAAGTGCACAGAATTATCACCCTTATCAACGTTTATCTCTCAACATCCCGATTACCCCCATATTGTTTACCAACAACCCCATAAGCAATTCCTAATCAATAGTTATCCCCATGGTTACAAATCTCGGATACTTGGCAGACTGCCGTACTCATCTGCCAGACGACGATCCACCATCGTTAGTACCATACACGCCATGTCGCCTTACACCACGCTATTCGCTTATTTTGGCGTAAGTTTTTGAATAATAATAAACGTGAGAATCTTTGACGTTAATTTGTAAATAGAACGTGAATAGAAATTTAGATGTTGCCCTCAAATTGAGGAAATAACTTTTTTATTATTGCCAGTAAAATGCAACGATTATCTATGCTTATTATTGGTGCTTGGTTATTGTTTTTTTTTGTGGCCAGCGTGATGTTTGTTTTACTTTTGACATTTGAAAATCAAGAAGATTAGTAAGAATTTATTATACTTTTTTAGTATGTAGTTATAAGTGGTAGTTTAATTGATGAATACTCACAGGATAAGACTGAATCAGAGTTAAGTAATTCTTAGAAAACTTGCATGATTATGTGAAAAAAAATTACTTACATTATCCGAGTAATCTATTATGGTTAAAAGTGTTGCTTGATAAATATATTTTTGTGGTGATTTCATAATTTTTCGTTCAGATTTTCTTTCGTTTTCTCAAGAGCGTTAAACGCATGCGTGTCATGCTGTTTATCACGAGATGACATCACCTCATGAATGGTAACTCGACCAGATAAAGTAGGTCAGTCGTTACACGGAATGTGGGATATCAAGTGGTCCTCTTTATATTTTGTCGGATGTTTTTATTTGACGTTTTTGTCACAGTCTTGTAAATCATAGTTATGACAAGTAGTGAATAATTTTATTTTTCTTTGTTTCCAAAATTTCAAAGTATTCTAACGGTTCATTGTGGCATATTTTGATTTGACCATGACTTGGAATCTAGTCTTTTACTTAATTAGGGTGTGACTTTAATATAAGTGCGACTTTTATTATGATTTAAGTTTGAAATCAATATTAACATTAACTGAGGCATTGACACAAAAGCTTTTTCAGTTAACAAATTCGTTTTTAAATCGTAACTATATTAATTAATTCGAGTGTTATAGCATGTAATAATATCAAGGCAAAACATACTCTATAAAAAACTACGTTAGGCGCATTTTGCTTAAAATGTTTTAACGTAGAGGCAGATCAAATACAGGCGTTGTTTGCTCGTCATTTATTTTGTTTATTCGTCAGTAGGAATGGGTTTTCATTTATTTGATAATGTAGCGGATAAGCTATTACGTTGTCAACTTTATTTGGAAGCAGTTTGGGCTTAAATTCGGCTTTGATATGACATAACCGTAAAAAAAAATTGACATTGATTGTCAAGTAAGGAATTTTGATAATTATGATAATCTTGATAATTTTGATAGACAGCCATTAAATGAAGAGAAGAAGCAGAAGACCGCTACAATAACGCTGGCAGGGAATTCCATTTTTTAACCGTTCTAATTATGAACGTGGAATCAATTTGCTTGGTACGAATGGGTGGTATTTCGACCATGAAGGGATGGCGTTTAGCCAAACGTCTAGTAGTCCGGTAGTGGAATGATGGTAGGTGATTTCAACAGGCTTTTTTAATTTCAGCTGTACCTTCTCTTCATGCTGGCCTTCTTCATCATCCTCTGCCTCGTATGCCTTCTAGTCCTCCTATGGTACCACAGGAAGCACACCCGCGAGGTCACTTCCCTGACGGAGCCCAGAGAAAATACTCCGATCCGAAGACCGTGCCAAGACCAATTTTAACCTTACGACTGATAGAAATAAGGTTATTCGTGCCTTAACTAAGATAGTTAAATCTCCAGTGCCAAAGTTAAAGTTTGAAGGATGATAACTGCAATGAAACGGAACTCGTAGAAGTTTTAATTAGGTGCTGAGAATGAGGTTTATTTTTGTTTGAAATTATTATATAACAGCAAAAATAGTGCAGATAAATCTATTTTATTGTAAGTACCTAAATATTTTTAACAAGACAACAAAATGTGTATCTGTGATAACTGTTTTAAATCTTGAGAAATTATCAATTACTTGACACTGGCTAAATACAAAAAAGTGTGGAGACAAAAAAAGAAAAAAACTGTTTTAAAAATGTGAACTCTTGCCAGTGGGCAATATTTACATCAAGCTATAATACACATGAAGCTAAAGAGGGAGATAGTCGCCTAGTTTCTGTTTCGTAGACCATGGTCTCTGTCACACGGAGCACTAGAAGAGCACTTGAAGACAGTTAATTGAATTATACTGTAAATAAAAGGATGTTGCTTCTCAAAAGTGTATTAGTAGTCAGGAAAAATTAACGTCAGTACAAAAATAAACCATTATAAAAGTGCCAGAAATATAGATTACAAAAAACGAGCGTGCTTTAGACCACAAGACAAAATTAATACTTCTTTAGTTTAGCTCCATCTATCGTCCGGTATAACTTAGTTTTTTATTTGTTAAATGTTAATGTCGCCTTCTTGACAATAATAATTGTAAATTGTCATTTATCGGACATCCCAATATAATAATATTAATTTCGAACTTTGTTATGTTGAAAATGGATATCTAAGTGAACCAACTTCAACTTCCATTCGACTCGCATTCACCAGCTTACTCCTCAAGTCAAGTAAGCGTAAAGAAGTTTCACTTGAAAAGATTTCTTACAACAATAATTTCTTTTTAATCCGTCCGAGCATAACGTACTGAGGGATAGAGATGGCGCTCTACGAAGCCAACGCATACTATCTCCCTCTTTAGGTTGAAGGCATTGACAGCCGCGTGCATAAAGGAAACGGGTCATTTTTATAATACACCGCGTCCAAAAATTTGAATATTAACAGTTAACATTAATTGTTACAATTTTAGAAGCCCTTACCCTATTCCTTCTTGATAAAACAAGTTCCTAAATCATTAAAATATTAATTAATATGCCTACCTCAAATGTTGCAAGTATTTAATGAAATAAAGCGTTTTTCATCTAGTTTTTCGTTTATGTTCACCTATGACTATTTATCACATCACAGTAATATTATAAAGGCAAAAGTTTGTATGTGTATATGTTTGTTACTCCTTCACGATCAAACGGCTGAATGGATTTGAATGAAATTTGGTACCAAGATAGCTTATACACTAGATTAACATATAGGCTACATGTTATCCTGGAAAAGTGAAATGTTCCCGTGGGATGAGCAAATAATTAAAATACTTTTTATCAACTAGTATCTAATATTTTGTATAATCTACGAGTATAACGAAAATATTTTTCTAAAAGTCTGAATAATATTTTGTCCGGATTAATAATTGATGATCGAACTACCAAGAACACACCTTTCTTGGTGGATACATACACTTTACAAAGAACACACCCTACAAATTTCAAGTCTCTAGGACCAGCGGTTTAGGTTGTGCGTTGATATATAAGTCAGTCAGTCAGGACATTGAATAACTGAGCAGAATAAGCTATAGTAAAAATTTTATATGTATAGATTTGTAGTATTTGTATTTTACATTTTTATACTATAGATTATGTAATATAGAAAAAAGAGTGAATAAACCATGCTTCCATGGTTTAGAATTTGAGAATTTGGATGAGATCGTCTCAAACCTTAGAATGTGTCAGTGTCAAATATCACATCTTCAGGCTCAATAATACAAACAACGTGGAAAAGTCGAGGGGAGGCCTTTGCCCAACAATGATACAAATACCTACCTAGTAATAATAATAATAATAACGCCCAACGATCACATACATAGATCCTGGACCCTAACTAGGATTCCCTGTGTCTAGGGACCCAGGAACTACGAGAACCATGCTCCCACAACACCCAGACTCAGAACAAGTATTTGCGCTTTTTTTTCTGTGCACAAATACTTGTCCTGTCGCGGGAATCGAACCCGCCACCTCCAGGTTGTGAGCCGACCTGCTCAAGCACCACACCACAGAGGCCGTCTTTTTTTAAGGTATGCCTAAAAGTATAAAAAGTGTACAATCAGAATATAAATTACAACTTACAATGGCGACACTAACGTTAAACAAAGCAAAAACAAAGTTATACCAGCCGATAGATGGAGCTTACTTCAGTCGTGTGGTCGAAAGCACACTCGTTTTATTTATGTATTTATTTTATTCTTAATATTTATTAATAAATATATGTATATATATATAATGAACAATACTAATAAAATGTGAAATAAAAACAAAAGCCCGCGCATTTTTGATCACCCACAATACATCCGAAAAAACCGGCTAAGTGCTAGTCGGACTCGCTCACCGAGTGTTCTATACTTTTATCACAAATGTGCTATTTATTACACTTGTACATTCCGCGGCAATGTAAATTGAACCTAAAGGTATGAATCATAGATATCTAAACAGACATATTCAACCTGAATTCACCAGACTAATTGCATGTCAAGCTAGTTATTGACCGCAATCTCATAGGAAATTAAAGACTAATCATTGAATACTCGTTCTTATGCTTCAGGTTCTAAGGCGTAAATTCGAAGTATAGCAAACAGCATTTCACCATACTTGCTGTGTAACAGTCAAAGGCGTAGATCATACTATAGTAGCCTGTTCGAATTTACGCCTTAAAACCCGAGCCATAAGAATGAGTATTCAATTTTCATAAATTGCTAAGATCCGATGAATGCAGTGGGCAAAATTAAACCTTACCATTTGACTGGGAGGGTTGATTTTGAAAGAGGAGCTATCGTTGATCAAAAGCTCGATGGGATAAAATGTTGCTGATTAAGAATACATTTAAAACTTAAAAGTACTGCATTAAAAGTATCCTGTATGTAGGATATTTTATAAATAAAACCAGCACATAGAAATGGAAACGTGTAATGGCGGCCAATCAAAGACAACGCAAAAACAGAGATGTCATATATAAAACCACAAAATTTCTGCATATATATCTATTATTTCTACATATATTACGAAAAGGTTTTAAAATTCGCAGTTCAGATGGAAAATGTTGGCTGTAAAATTGTTTTATTTATTTTATTTCAGGGAATTATTAAAATATTTTTGTAATAGTAATAGTAAAATAATGAAATAAAATATATAGGCTTTATTGATAAGCTACGCAATGATCTTAGGCTAGCACTTTAGGTTCTCAACAGGCCCTAGTCTCGAAAAAGTGCCATAAAAACGTCATTCCTTAACAAAAAAAAAAAAAAAAAAAAAAAAAAAAAAAAAAAGAAATGAGAAATGTAAAATAACGAGTGTGATTTAGACCACACGACTGAAGTAAAACTTTTTTAGGTTAGCTCCATCTATCGGCCGGTATAATTTATTTTTGCTTTGTTTAATGTTAATGTCACCATCTTGACAATTGTAAATTGTCGTTTTATTGGACATACCAACATATTAATACAAATTTTTAATTGTTATGTTGACAATGGAAATCTACGTCAATCAACTTCAACTTCCGTTCGCCTCTCATTCACCAGTTTACTCCCCAAGTCATATATGCGTGAAGAAGTTTTACTCCAACAATTATGAATGTCGATATAATATAAAGCAGCACATATTTGAGTCTTGTCACTCCTTTGAGAGTCATCTGCTGCTGTAGGGAGTCATCTACGAACTTGTACTTTCACTGAGTAACTCGGTGGGGGTAAATTCTAAGACGAAGGAAATTTAACCCCTCACAGCCCCCATTTTTTTAGGTGGTAGGACTTTTCTGCAAAGTTCGTCTAGGTACCACCGCTTTGCCAGTTATTCTGCCGCCAAGCAGTAGTGCGCAAGCACTGCTGTGTTCCGGTTTGAAGGGCACTGTAGCTAGTGAAATTACTGGGCAAATGAGACTTTATGACCTGATCTCACAATCTAGTAATCTTACTGGATTGTGCTGATGTCTCAGGATGACATGCGCAGTGCAGTGTCACGCAAAACTCTATACCTTAGAGTGCCGAGTGACACTGCAGCTGATATGGGCAGCCGTGTCGCTTAACATCAGGCAAACGGTTAGCTCGTCACGTCATTCCATTACTAAAAAAAAAATTAAATTTTTCTTCTAGTCTGTGTTTTTTTCAAATGTTAATAAATGACGTGCCCATATCAGTTGCAATGTCACTCGGAACTCTAAAGTATGGAGTTTCGCATGACACTGCACTGCGCACGTCATCCTGAGACCTCAGCACAATCTAGTAATAAGATTACTAGACTGCGAGATTAGGTCATAAAGTCTCATTTGCTCAGTAATTTCACTAGCTACAGTGCCCTTCAAACCGGAACACAGCAGTGCTTGCGCACTACTGCTTGGCGGCAGACTAACTGGCAAAGCGGTGGTACCTACCTAGTCGAACTTTGCATAAAAGTCCTACCACCTAGTAAAACCTGTGTCTAACGTATCTCAAATTTCCCGATGACAATCGATTTAAATCTCAATATTATCTTATTTACTATGACTGTATCCATAGACTACAGATAGGAGATAACTAGAACGAGTGTGAATCCAGAAACACGACTCTATTCCATTTAGACGGCGACGTGAGGGGTACGTTACAACCTTAGACTACTTAAACTGCTTGACTGTCAATGCTGCTTATTTTCAGTCACCAAAAACACGATTTTTCTAGCGTAAAGCAGTCTGTGTACTTTTAAATAATCTGCTAAGTTTAATTTTGTTTATCAAATATTTGATAGTTTACAGTTTTGTTTGAAATGATGTTTTCGAGATTTTCGAAGTAAAACTTCTTTACGCAGGCTTGAGTTGGGGAGTAAGCTGGCGAAGTGAGTTGAAAGTTGTTGGTTAACGTAGATTTCTAATATCAACATAAAAAAGTTCAAAATTTATTATTATTATGTTGGTATGTCCGGTAAAATGACAATTTTAAATTATTGTAAATTTTCCAGCGACTTTTTTTACATTAAAATTAAATAAAGTAAATACAAAGTTATTCATACCCACTGATAGATGGAGCAAAACTAAAGAAGTTTTACTTCAGTCGTGCGGTCTAAAGCACACTCGTTTTTCTTTTTTATTGATTGTTAATTATTTTGTAGTTATGTCCAAATCTTTGGCGCCATGCCACATTATTCAAATTAATGGGTCATTTTTGTATAGGCTGCTAAACTATATTGGCTCTATTGGGACAGCCTCTGTAGTGTGGCGGTTGAGCAGGTCGGCCTCTTTTCTGTGTCTGGGTGTTGTAGGACCATGGTCCTCGTAGTTCCTGGATCCCTAGACACAAGGAATACTAGTTAGGGTCCAGGATCTATGTATGTGGTATATGGTATTAGTATGTATTATAAGTTTAGTATTGTTGTTTATAGTACGTAAGTTGTAATAACACCAACCGCAATTTTGCTCCATTGATTCCTGTCCATCCTAAGGTAGCCTGGAAGAAATCGCTTAATGTGATAAGGCCGCCCTTTGTTCTACCATTTTTTGTAAGTTTTTTTTAAGGTTGTTATGTATTAGTTGGTGTTCAATAAAGTATTATTGTATTGTATTGTATTGTATTGTATGTGATCGTTGGGCATTATTTATCTATTTATTGTAATGATAAAACGGGTCTATTCGCGTACAAAAATGATCATCAAAACATAATTTTGGGGACTCAGGAAGGGTGGGGAGGGGAGTCCCCTCATGACCACACAGCCAATGTAACTTGGTCGAGACGTCGAGATTAGTGAAAACTTTGTTTTATTGATCATTTTTGTACGCAAATAGACCCGTTCTATCTTTACAATAAGTATTCAAGTCGCGAAAGTTTAAAAAGGTCATTTTGTATTTAATTTGAAGTTGAAAGACATAGCCATACCTTTTGTGTGCTGTTTTCAAAGTGTATTGTTTATTTTGGCATTTCTCTACATTTAAAGCTAAGCTTTCCAATGGTAGCAGATCTCTTTAGTGGTAAAATCAGATCGGTATATAATATAATTATATTTTCTATTAACCATTAATTATCCACGCTATTCATAGCCTAGATACTCTAAAGTAAGAGGTAGTCCACTTGTTACTTAGTGCATGGCTACACCCATTTATATCTGACACGTCAGTTACGAGCGCTAAGGTTCTTGGACTGCTAGTTTACAGTCTACTGAACTGTGTAGTTCAGATTGACAATGTAGAAAATTGCATAATACATTTTTATTTCACCAGTAGCTGTGCCACGCGGTTTCACCCGCGTGGTAGAAATTTTCCATACTTTCTTAATTTTATCTTTCATAAGAACTTTCTTCTGAAAATAATAACAAAACGAAAATTAAATAAATTATTTTTTATTTATTTATAAAGATTTTTTTTTACTTTCCGTCTATTTATTTTGTTTATATTTATAAGTAAAATAAAAATATAAATAAGTGTTATTTTACAAAGTACAGTTTTGTATTTTTTCAGTTTTTTTTCTCTTTTGCTTTCTCTCTCTCGCTCTCATTTTCTCTGTCTCTCTCCCTTTTTATACTTACACGTAGCTTCGTAGCACAACTACGAGCGTAGAGCGCGCGTTGACTTTGCATCGTAGGCAATAGCAAGCGTTGTCGATTATTAAAACATCTGCATAAATGAAAAATCAGTGTCTACAGCCTCTGTGGTGTGGTGGTTGAGCAGGTCAGCTCATGACCCGGAGACGGCGAGTTTGATTCCAGCGGCAGGACAAGTATTTGTGCACAGAAAAACGCGCAAATACTTGTTCTGATTCTGGGTGTTCTGAGACCATGGTCCTCGTAGTTCCTGGGTCCCTAGACACAGGGAATCCTAGTTAGATTCAGTTAGTCAGGGTCTATGTATGTGATCGTTGGGCGTTATTATCATTATTATTATTATTATGGTAATCCTTTTTCCAATGTAAAATTGTCAAATTTAATTGGTGTTGATTACGTATTCATTAAGTGTCAGATTATACAAATCTTTCACGAACGTTGAAAACAAAAGGAACAACATCCTTCCAGACAATCCATTCAATACCTTCTCTTCCGTCGTAGAATTTCGCTCGGAATTTAAATGTATTGCGAGGGACTACTCCGAGGAATTATTTATACTGACCATCTGCCACCTTTTAGGGGCGTACGCACGTGTTAAGTAGAAGAAAACATTATTTTAAAGACTTGTGTTTTAACATAGTTGTGAAAATGGTGAACTTAAAATCAGTTTTAACCTGATTACAGTCGACTCTCGTCAATTCGAAACTCGAGGAACTCTTAAAATGTTACGAATTATCGAGTGTTTGAAACAACAAATAGTTCGAAATTTTTGAGTAAAAAAAAACTTCGAATCATTGAGTGTTGATAATCAATTACATATTATTTATTAACTGCTATTCTTTAACTATGATAAAGGTTAGGAGGTACGTACGTACGTACGGTAATACTTGTACACGTTCATAATGTGAGTTAATTAATATTTCGAGAGAACTGAACTTGTTCTGCAATGTACTTAGATGTCTCCGCGGCGGGATGGATTACTTAAGAGAATCAAGTGACTTATTATTTACGAATTGTCGAGTATTTGACGCCAATAGGTTCGAATTAACGCGTCATTTTGTTGCGTCGCGTTGATTTTTTCGTGTGCCAAATGCATAAAAATGTATTGATTTAGTTTGAAATGTAAAGAGATTTTCTAGTGAACTCGTAATAACTTTGAATTAGAGAGGTTCGAATTATCCTAAGTTTGAATTAATGAGTGTCGACTGTATTATAATTTCGAGCCTATATCATTTTTACTAAGGTAGGACTGCAAAGTTCGCCTAGGTAGGTACCACGGATTTGCCAGTTATTCTACCGCTGAGCAGTAGTGAACAAGTACTATTGTGTTCCGGTCCAGGATCTATGTATGTGATTGTTGGGCGTCATTATTATTATTATTATGTAAACACTTCTGCAACTTGCTTCGAATGAATAAATTAGTTTTTCTAATCAACTCTATACTATTAAAAACTCGCTCTTACCAGCCACCACGTTGTAAAGTTCAATGAAAATTGCATCCAATAACGGTGAACGCCCGGACGCAAGCAATATTCGAATTAACTCCGATAGCCCAGGTCTTAATAGTTCTCAGTACTTCGCTCTGTAATGGCACTAGCAATTATTGTTTCGATGTAGGCGAGGAATATTTAGATAGGAAATAATAAAAATATCACGGGGTTTTTTTGCGTGTATTAAATCCGAAACATTATTTCCATACCTAGCATCCTATGAATTTCCATCAACCAGTTAAATATATAAAATAAAATGTATGTTAAGGAATATCATGACGAGCGAACCGTTCGCTTGATGTTAAGCGACACGGCGGCCCATATCAATTGCAGTGTCACTCTGAACTCTGATGTAGTAGAGTTTCGCGTGACACAGCAGTGTGCAAGTCATCCTGACTGGCCCGATAGCTCAGTTGGTAGTAACCCTGCCTTCTGAACTGAGGGTTGTGGGTTCGATTCCCACACAGGACAAACATTTGTGTGATGAACATCGATGTTTGTTCCGTGTCTGGGTGTTATATTGTATTCTATGTATGTATTTACAAACAAAAAGTATCTAAGTATCAGTTATCTGGTTCCCATAGTACTTAAGCTTTGCTTAGTTTGGGGCTAGATGGCGCTGTGTGAAATGTCCACATATTTATTTATTATTTTATATTTATTTATTATTACTACTGCTTCGCGGGACAATAACTGGCAAAGCAGTGGTACCTACCAAGACGAACTTTGCAGAAAAGCCCTACCACCTGGTCCACCTACCATCTTCCACCTAATTATGTAACCTTTTACTTTATAGAAACATTTTATGGTTCTTTCTACTTGATTCATAGCGGAGCTGCACATGTGGATCCACGGATAGCTTTATATCCTTTTTTAAATAAAATAAATATAAATGTGTGGGGACATTTCACACAGCGCCATCTAGCCCCAAACTAAGCAAAGCTTATACTATGAGTACCAGATAACGGATACAATACTTATATACTTTTTGTTTTGTAAATACATACATATTGAATACAATATAACACCCAGACACAGAACAAACATCGATTCTTAATTTTTTATTTGCAACGTGAGAATGATTATAAGTTAATTTAAAAGATCAGCAAATAAAAAGTGATTTTGAGTGAAATTAATGTTTTAAAAGCCATGCCAAATCCTGAGCCTATATTATATTTAACAGGATATAAAAAAAAACTGAATTGCCCGCTCTACACCATTCCATCAGCAAAACGATCCTAACTAAGTAGATCCATATCGTCCAAGAACGAACCATTAAGTTACTAACGAAATTCACCGCTAAGGAGAAGATTATACAGTTGATTAACATTTGGCAAATTTGTGTGCGTAACTCCATCACTTATACACGGAATACTGATCAAAGGACCATAAGGAATAGTTGGAAAGGGCAGATCTTGATCCGTCTTCTATCATTGTATCTAAATCCCTATAAACAAAAGAGAAACGGAACTGGTTTTAATTTGGTTCTTCGTTTGTTTGTGTAGGTTTTACGGTAAAGGGAGCAGGAGAAGAGTTTTGGCGGGAAAACGAATAAAATCGCATCGCCACATTATATTATTTTCCAAAACTTGTGTTATTTTCAGTGTTAGTGCATAAAATTGGTGGCATTTTATTCGTTAAGTGCTGGATTACAGGCATGAGTGTGGGAAAGTGGTATAATGATGGTGAAACGTTTATGTTGTTTCCAAAACTCCATAGAAGCTTCTGGTAAAGTTGCCACCACTTTACTAAGAGTATGGCTTGACTTGACTAGGCTATGACTTGACTTGATACAAATATGTAATATAAATTAACTTGAGAAATTATCAATTACTTGACGCTGGCTAAATACAGAAATGTGGAGCCAAAACAAAAAAAAAATAAAAGAAATGATATGCGCTGATGCGGCGAGCGCTTACACTAATGTCAAGACAAATTAATACTATATGAGTATGCCATCTGCGCAGGTAAATAATAGTCGCAGTAGTAGTAAAACTTTTTTAGTTTAGCTCCATCTATCGGCCGGTATAACTTTGTTTTTGCTTTGTTTAACGTTGCCATCATATTAGAATCGATATAATATTTATTCATGACAAAAGGCCAAAAAGGTGTAAAAATGAAGTGTAACAAAGAATAAAATCGTTGTTTGGCCGTTGCCACAAATCAGTCCCAACTCAACATATTACTATGCAACCACCTCTGGTCTTCCGTTGGGACCAATTATAAAAACTGCAAAGCTTATGATATATTATTAAGATTATATAAAATAAGTAAAAAAAAATTCGGTCTATATTTAGGAAATCATTGCTTCCTTATTCCGGGAGCTAGCAACTCTACAAAATATTTGATATGGTAACACGCAACCCGCAACGCGTGTGTCGACAAGGTAAGAATGTCTTCTAAAACTAGTTTCAAGTAGGTACCCTAACGTTTTATTACCCTACACCGCAAGCTCTGGACCTCTTTAAACTTACACGTACTTAAATAACAGAGGATGATGCTCCAACAACAGCGTTAATATTAAAAATACAGGTACCTATGTTAAATATTCATCGAAACCCTAAGCCGGCGAGGTCCGGCCTGAATCGAAAACGAAATGAAAGTTTTCCGACGAACCTTTCAGATTGATTTACTGACCTTAAGCCCTTGGAATTCATTGAAATTGCTCTAACCAAATTATTTAGAAGCCTGCGTAGCATAAATATTGCTGATTCTGAGCTAGTAATATTTATTATACAGGAATGAACAAACCTTTCGAGATTTATTTGAATTAATAATAAGCTTGAATAAAAAAAAGTTATTATTACGCTAAAACGAAAGTAAAAAAACCCATGATTTATGAGTTACTAGCTGCGCTCTCCAGTTTTACCTGCAGATAAAAAAAGTAGCCTATGTGATAATCCAGTATATAAGCTATCTATATTACAATTTTTATCCAAATCTGTCCAACTGTTTGAGAGTGAAAGAGTAACAAATATCCATACGTTCAAACTTTCGCGTTTATAATATTAGTTATTTGTAATATAGATAGCTTATATACTGGATTAACACATAGGCTACGTTTTTTTACTTTTTTTACTTTCTGCTGAGATACGAGATAACATGAAAGATCTTCCTGTTTTGTTGCTAACTAAGAAAACAGTGGCTAAATTCGCTAACGACATAGGAATACGTTTTTTAAGTTGTTTATGTCACTGGAATCCGGTATAAATCAGCCGTAATGTTTATTATATCCTCCATTTTGTAGTCTAAAACTGTCGTATCTTCCTTATAGGTACCATATCTAGGAGCTGTTGTTTGCATATTGCCTAAGCAGCGTCAGTATCTGCTCAGGTTACGGTGATATAAGGGATATACGCAAAATTTGCAAGCGTTACGGAACATTATAGATTGCTGCTTAGCACAGATGTGTAGAACAACCCACCTAACGGTAAGCGGTGACCGTACTTATATTTATATAGTTATATTATAGACACGAGTTTTATAGGTATTTAGAAGTGCTTTTCCATATATGTCAGGACCGCCCAGAAGAGATGTCACTCGGAACTCCAAAATATAAAGTTTCGCGTGACACTGCACTGCGCACGTCATCCTGAGACATTAGCACCGTAGTCATAGTCTCAATTGCCCAGTAATTTCATAAGTACAGTGCCCTTCAAACCGGAACACAGTAGCACTTGCGCACTACTGCTTGGCGGCAAAATAACTGGCAAAGCGGTGGTACCTACCTAGAGAACTTTGCAGAAAAGGCCTACCATCTTGTTTATGTATATAAGTGTTTTACTAAAGAAAGTATTAATTCTATTAAATAGCTGTTAACCTTTTACATTTGATATAGATTAGACCCCTAAGAGGGTTCAATGGGGTGTTATATTTAAAAAACTTATTTGGTTATTCCAGTATTTAGGTACATTTCCATGCTTGACTTGGTTCATCCCAGTCCGTAAACACAGCCATCTCTTGTGGCTCTATAACTTTTGTTCAAATAAAATAAATGAACCGTAAGGGCTTGGTCATAATGATGCCCATGCGACAATGCTTCAAGCAAATGTGATACTTCATGACGACGGTAGCAGTAACCGAATTTTCACTTACAGCTTGCAGACTGGATTTTGGCGCGACTTGTATGAAATGCTGCTCGGTTTCATTGACACATTTTTTTTATGTTTTGGCTCCAACCTTTTGTGTATTTAGCCAGTGTCAAGTAATTGATAATTTATCAAGTTAATGATATTTCACGCAAATATGTGTCCAGTCACAGTCGAAGTCATCAAATCAAGTCATAGTCAAGTCATAGTCAAGTCATAGTCTAGTCAAAGTCATACTCCTAGTAAAGTGGTGGCAACTTTACTTGAAGCTACTATGGAGTATTGGAAACAACACAAAAAGAAACGTTTCACCATCATTATACCATTTTCCCACACTCGCGCCTGTAGTCCAGCACTTAACGAATAGAATGCCACCAATTTTATGCACTAACACTAAATATAACACTAGTTTTGGAAAATAATACAATGCGGTGACGCAATCTTTTTCGCTTTCCCGCAAAAACTCCCATTGACACATTATATAAAAGGCTTAGTCCAGAATGACCACAGAATAGAAAAAAAAACAATTGACTATATGAGTGAATTCACTCAGAGTTGAAGGTTTCAGAATAAAAAGGGTTTAACTGTCAAATTGATAGTTTCGAGAAAATTGACTTTAAACTTCAACGGTGTCATATTAATGTAGAGTGTTTATTTAAGTTTATTATAAGGTAATAGAAAAGGTTTATGTAAGTTTCAGTTGCTTGAAAATGTATTAATTCTATTTTAAAATACCAAATATAGTACTAATTCATACAATTACTGTAAAAATATAATATAATAAAATAAATATAATTATGTTTTTATGCTAAGCGAACTGTATTCCTGTGACAGATAAACCGTTTTTAGACTCAAAATCTCGAGATTTAAGTCTCATTTCGGTATTTTCAGTATGTATTATTGTAGATAATTTCACGCTGAATCCAACGATACCCACGATACGAACCCATAAGTCAATTTGTGACAAAAATCAGTTAAACCCTTTTTGTTCTCACCCCCTTCAATTATCTATTGGTGGTGCTTTGCCTATCTGTCATGTATCATTACTGACCGATAGACTGATAGGCAAAGTACCATCAATCAAACAGCTGGATCTAGGACTTGATATTTAGAGCCCATCTTCGTTTTATGAAAAGAGATATAACACAATAAAAAAATATATAAAAAAATGTTTTAAGTGATGCACCTTCTAATGCTTTCAAAAAAGATGAAAGTTTGAATACAGAAACGTGGGTGAAACTGCGGGCTTTTTCAATAGTTAATCAAATATTTGTGAATTATAAACGCAAAGATAAGGTTTAAAGTAGGTTAACACGTTAGCTGCGGCACCAATTTTTGCATACTTTCCGTTCCTGCGGCACGAGGTATAATCGGCCCGTACCGTGACCAGACGTTAGGGCGACACGCGGTCTATTAGACCCCACCTCCTTTTACAGACTAAAATCCATTTTCTGGCGTGAAATCAAAGATAAATGAGAATTTTGGTCCTTATTGATATAGACAGTGAATTGATGAACCCTAATCCACCGTCGCCCCGGGATCTGATGGCTAGTTTAGGAATTATTAGCAAAACAAAATATGGAATCTTATACACCTCGTAACGCACTGAAATAGGGCAAATTTTCGCTGCGATTAGTGATGGGAAAAATAATATCGACGTTTTTAAACTGTCTTAACTACGCAACGGCTTGACCGATTTTGATCAATTATATCTCATTAGATCGTTTTAAGGGCAAAACCTGGCAAAACAACACAAAGCTATCAAAGGATAATTTTTTTTTTAAATAATCTAAATTGTGCTTGAAGGCGCCATAAAGAAAAAAAAACCGGCCAAGTGCGAGTCGGACTCGCGCACGAAGCGTTCCATTCTATACCATTAAGAGGCACCTATTACGGACTTATTATTGGAAAATAATGGATTACGGTTTATGCATAAGGTTTATCTTTCTATTTGTATATGAAAATCTTAATGCGGTTCCCAGAATAGAAAAAAAGGCAACCAGAAGTAGAAAAGAAACTGTCCTATTTATTCTGCCTCGGGCTTTAAAAATACAATTATTAGAACTTTAACATTAAAAAATCAGTATCAATATACTTTTTTTTATAAAAATCTCAATATATATGTTGTACTTATTTATGAGTGTTTTTCATTGAAACAGGGTAGACAATAAGATTTTTTGCACTGAGTGCACTAAGTCAAAATCTTTTTGGATTTTTTATCAGCTTCACGAGATGGTAAAAATGTGCGTAGTTTTTGGTAACAACCAACACATCTTCTCCTTTTTTCACCCTTTTCGAGACAATGGCGTGCGCTTTCAGGTGCTGAAAAATAACAAAAATGTAAAGATAACGTAATAAAACTGACATTGTTACTTAGGTTAGATCGTAGATGAGAATAACAATGATAATGTAGGTATAACTTACCTGTTTTGGCTCTGTTTCTGGGTTTTTTAAAATTAACTTCTTCCGACATCGTTTAGACATGTTCGGCGCTGTAAAAGGACGTGCTCTCCAATCGACGTGATGCACAACACTGGTCGCGGGAAGCTCGCGTTGAGTGCGGTACGAGGTCAGGGGGGATATGGGACGTTTTAGCCTCGTTCCGCACTGCATTAAAATTATATTAATTCAGTGCGGCACGAGGCCTAAGACATCCGGTACCAAGGTAGGTACACCACCGAGTCCGGAACCATTAGTGATCTCAAATATATATTTATCTCTTTCCTACACTGGACCAAACCAAAGCTATGCCATTCGCACGACAGAGAAATTCACTTTTTTGCTTGCCGCACCACAGGGAAGTTGCATCAGGGGTGATTTAGGCCTCGCTTCGCACTTAACGTGTTAAGGAAATATCCTAGACGATAAATGCTAGTGTAAAATAGTTGTTAATTATCATTAAAAGAGACACAAAAGGAGCCTGAGACATAGGTAATTTCGGAAAAACCTGTTTTTGATAATGAAATTGAGCTTGTCGATCTGATTTTCTATGCCTAGATTTTCACTGCGACGTTCCACAGTGCGACAGGCTAAGTTGCAGGTTTTAGTCGTAACGCGTAATCTTTGATGTGTATAGATCCTTGCCAGAGCCAGACGACCCGTATAACCAGCAAAACCGTTGTAACACACGCTAACGGCTTTTTAACATCATGCGGGTAAAATGAAAACAAAACATTTTGAAATGAACTAATATATACTTAATTAAGTTTCAATTAATTAGAACGGCTACTCTCGACCAACATTTAATAATAATAAACAAGTGTCGTTCATGTAATAAGTATATTTTATATGTATACATTTTTTTAAATATTTTTAGTAGCATTAAATCAAAAGCTAAGCGCCATCCCTTCACGGTCGAAATACCACCTATTCGTATGAAGCGAATTGATTCCACGTTCATATTTAGAACGGCTAAGGAATGGAGTGCCCTGCCAGCGTCTGTGTTTCCGGCGAAACTTGACCAGGGCGTGTTCAAGAGAAGAGTGAATAGGTATTTACTTGGCTAGCATTCTACACCTTCGATCGCATCGTCACTTCCCATCAGATGAGAGCGTAGTCAAATGCTAGACAAGTTCTGATGTAAAATAAAAATTTAAAAAATCTGACACCAGGGCTAACCACTGGTTTAAACGAGAAGAATAGAAGAACACTGCGTGAATACAACCTCTCAATATAGTAATAAAATATATAAATAAATACGGTGCAAATATAGTAATCTCGGTAGCGGTAACATATTTGAGCAGTTTGGTGTTGAGACAATGGGTCTGTGGGGGCCGGGAGCTCATTGCGTTTTCAAAAGTTTATCAGAGCACCTGGTTGATGCTACGCGTGACCAAAATGCTGGCACTTATTTGGCACAACGAATAAGCATTGCAATACAACGGGGCAATGCTGCCAGCATGTTGGGTACGCTACCTGCCAGTAGTGGGCTGGAGCATTTGGACTGTCTATAGGTGGTAGGACTTGTACTAGGTGGTAGGACTTTACTGCAAAGTTCATCTAGGTAGGTACCACCGCTTTGCCAGTTATTCTGCCGCCAAGCAGTAGTGCGCAAGCACTGCTGTGTTCCGGTTTGAAGGGCACTGTAGCTAGTGAAATTACTGGGCAAATGAGACTTTATGATCTGATCTCACAGTTTAGTAATCTTATTACTAGATTGTGCTGATGTCTCTGGATGACGTGCGCAGTGCAGTGTCACGCGAAGCTCTGTACTTTAGAGTTCCGAGTGACACTGCAGCTGATATGGGCAGCCGTGTCGTTTAACATCAGGCGAACGGCTAGCTCGTCACGTCTACCTTAACATAAAAAAAAAAAAAAAAAAAAAAAAAAAAAAAAAAAAAAAAAAAAAGGTCATCGCGGCTAGTATATAGTCCAATTGTTTTTTTTTTTGGTTAGGTTGTGTAGCTAGTAGCATTTAGTAGTACTTGTTATATTATTTTAGTATTTAGTTGAAAGGCACTTTGCCAGTATAAAACCTGTTAAACTACTCAAAACACCAACTAAATATCATCGACATCACAAAACAATGGCACAGGTGCCGAAACAACGTATTCAAATTACCGCCCCAGCCAACATGGCCGCCGGAAGTGCCGCTCTGGATCCTTCATTTCCGGTCTGCCGTTGCCCTGAGCTATTCGCTACTAGGAATGCCCTATCATCTCAATGTAGCTCAATGTTATTTGGATTGCAAAGTGTTACTCGATTTCAAAAGGTCACCTAAAAGGTCTCTTTTACATTTATGTCTATAAATAGAAAACGTTTTTGTTCTGATTTCTATTTTGTAAGAAAAGGTATAAATCAGAATTCTATGAATGTTTTATACTAAAATAAAATACATTTTTGATCCAATGGAGTGCCGTTTATTTTTTGTGTACGATGTATTAGCATTTTGCGGTGCTGTTTAACATATACCGCTTTATATTTGTTTGACAAAGTGTGTATTTACTCTATTATATTATATTTGACAGCCTTTGTGGTGTGGTGGTTAAGCAGGTCTGGTCAGGCACGAAGGCGAGTTCAATTCCCGTTGCAGTACAAGTATTTATGCACAGAAAAAAAAGCTCAATTACTTGTTCTGAGCTGGGTGTTGTGGGACCATAGTCCTCGTAGTTCTAGTCGGGTCTCTAGACACAGGGAATCCTAGTTAGGGTCTAGGATCTATGTACGTGATTGTTATTATTTATTTAAGTTTCAAATGACCATCAAAAAAATTCGTAAAAAAAGTACATACAGAAACTATCCATTAATAGGTAGGTCGTATAAGTATTCAATAGCTTTTCCTAATAAACAGAGAGCAGAAAAAACCCATCAATGCACTTATCACATAAAATTAATAGATAGACAGAACGGGTTGTGCGTAGTTTGTAACCAATATAACTATAGGCCTTCAGCATGTGCACCGGACCGTGTCCGGAACAAGAATGATCATAGTACACCGAGCGATCCCTTTATATAGCCAGACGGGTGGGGCAGCGACGACAGTTGCCGGTGTTGCCACTGTAATAAATTTAAATGCTGCCACAGGGTAAATTACGGTACTGCCCGCTGCGCATAGAGTTTATAACTGGACGTAACCGCCGTCAAATATAATCCATGCACGTCATTTGCGTTTGTGCACAAACACTCCCAATTCTTATTTTAATCTTGGGAAGATATACAATCGATAGGGATCTATCAACTATAACGATATCCGTATAGGTAGGTATATCTATGAATACAAAAGTGTTTCCACATCCACCTTTAAGCGACCCCAAATGGCGTAGCGGTAAATACCGGGTTCAATCAGAGCCGATTGACCCAGACGTGTTTCAATATTTGTGGAGAGGCATCACGCGCTGTGACGTCATCGGTAATGATGACCCTACGCACACAACGATGTACCTATAAAGCAGTGCTATTATTCACTATACACGGTGGAATTGAATTCGTTATTTTCCTTAAATGTATATACTCAGACCATGATATAGAATAATCGTACAAGGTGCAATTAAAAAAAAAACATGAAAAAAAAATTGCTCTTCAAATAGCTGGATAACAGACGAAATGTCTATTTAACGCTACACACAGCGTGGGCACTGGCTGAGTGCTTTGTAAATGTTTCGTAGGCAATAAAACTGATTGATTGATAAAAACTAAGCAGCTAATTAATAGAATTAATACTTTCTTTAGTAAAACACTTATATACACCAACAAGATGGTAGGCCTTTTCTGCGAAGTTCGTCTAGGCAGGAACCATCACTTTGCCAGTTAATCTGTCACCAAGCAGTGTTCCGGTTTTAAGGGTACTATAGCTAGTAAAATTACTGGGCAATTGAGACTATGACCTGATCTCACTGTTGACTAATCTTATTAGCAGACTGTGCTGATATCTCAGAATGATGTGCGCAGCAGTGTCACGCAAAACTTTATATTTTGGGGTTCCGAGTGACAATGTTCTGTTATGGGCGGCCGTGTCACTTAATATTATTCATTATTACATAAAAAATAACATGTCGGTGTTGCCCACTAATCGCATTCTGCCAACGTGGCGGAATATGCCAGCGTCTGCATTCTCTTCATGTTCAAGGCCCATGTCCCAGCAGTGGGAACGCATTGGGCTGATTGCTCTGAACCAAAAGTGTTCTGTGACTCAACATCCTTAATCTCTCCCTGTCTGTCGTAAAAGGCAACTAAATAGCGCTTTTGGGTTTTTTGTGATTTGCAGATTGCCGTTGTGTAAGCGGCTGGATTCAGGTTTTAAAGCTGTCTCCATGAGATATAGCGCAGTGCTACAATTAAATCAGCATAACGCCCAAAGATCACATACATAGATCCTGGACCCTAACTAGGATTCCTTGTGTCTAGGGACCCAGGAACTACGAGATGTTCTGCGCCTGTGTGTTGTGGGACAAGTATTTGCACTTTTTCCTGTGCACAAATATTTGTCCTGCCGCGGGATTTGAACCCGCCGCATCTGGGCTATGAGCCGACCTGCTCAACCATCACACCGTAGAGGCTGTGTGTTTTTTTACACCACTATGTCTCTTTAGAGGGGGAAGGAATATTTTTTATCTATATAATTACATGGGGATAACCTTTTGGCTCGTCTGTCCCCGACAGAGTGATGGGACAGATTATTTAAAAAAACGAGTGTGCTTTAGACTGAAAACATCTTGTTTTTGTTTTGTTTAATGTTAATCTTGACAATTGTAAATTCTCATTTTACCGGACATATGAAACATAATCCATACACATTTTTAACTTTGTTATGTTTAAAATGGAGGTCTATGTGAACCAATTTCAACTTCCATTCGCCTCGCAGGTTATTCCCAAAGTCAAGCGTGCGTAAAGAAATTTTACTTCAATAATCTACCGACTACTACTATACATTTAATAGACTTGTACTGTTACTAATTGTTTGCAATGTGTCTCGTGCAGGTTTACCTATAGAATAATAGACGGCGAATACTTCACAAAGATATTTGTGTAGGACGAGATGATTACTATCTTCATAAACAACATATGCTATAATCTATTAGGAAGGAACAATAGAGAACTAGATTATATGAGTAGTAGAATGAATTGTTTGCAAAAATCATTACATGATTTAAATAAGAAATACTCATTGTCAAAACAACAAAATAAGGCACACATTGCAGCCACAGCTTGCTTAGTTGGCCAGAGCTCAAGTGTTTGTGATAGCTGTTGTTCTATGGTTCCGGAAGTGGACCAGCTTAGTCCGGTTTTGGCGCTGGGTGGGGGGGTTGGCTTGGCCAGTAGGCCAAGCCAACCCCCCCATACAGTGTTGTGTGCTCAGGCACAGAGTACTGTGCCTGAGCACAGAACACCCTTGCCTGAACATAAGACACCTGTGCTGGACCACATAACACCCAAGCCGGAACTACTTTCACATAGTTTGGCAGCCCCTACCCTATGTCCGGTGCCGGTCTCTCGGATGGACTCAAATGGCGCAGCAGGGTCATCCGAGTCCACTTGCAGAACAGTTATTTTTAGTGATGAGGTGGGTGTAGGTATGGGCAGCTTATTGAAAAACAACTTGAGCCAGCCGCTTTGTAACAACAGTTACCGCAACATGCCCCTCAAAGAGCTTATACAAAATATCAAAAATGCAACTTATGGTGCCAACACAACCATCATTTTACATCTAGGCAATAGTTTAGAAATAAGAAAATCTGATATAGTCAGTTTAATTGAAACTTTGTTAGATATACAGAGCAAAGGTATAGGCAAGATTATTACTTGTTCATTTCCTTATTCAAATTCAATGACTAAATCACAAAATGATCATGTACATGATCTAAATTTGACATTGTATAATCTGACTCATCGTCATAGTGACTTTTTATATTTTGAATCTAATAATTTTATTAGTAAATTTATTTTGACAAAGAATACATTGTATCTCAGCAAAAAGGAAAAACTGACCATTGCTAAATTGTTAGCATTTAATATACATGACCCTGTTATCAACAGTATAACAGGTCACTCTGACTCGGCCCTGGGTAGTAACACTTCTAACCAGGGTTTAGGTATGGTGTCATCTTCAGCTGATTTAAACTGAATCCTACGACAATGGAGAGGCCTGGTAAACTAAATATTGTACATCAAAATATTCAGGGCCTTTCCAGCAAAGCTTTAGAATTAGAGCTTTTTTTAGAATTTGAAAAAGCTGATGTATTGTGCCTAACTGAGCATTGGTGTAAGAAGGATATGTTGTTTCCTGTATTTAAAAATTATGCATTGGCCAGTTCATTCAAAAGGCAAAAAGCCAATCACGGTGGCTCTTTAATATGTATATCTAATAATTGTAAATTTAAAGAAAGGAAAGATATTGTTGCATTATCTGTTGAACGTGTTGTTGAACTATCGTGTGTAGAGTTGGAGCAACATATAATTGTTTGCGTATACAGGCCTCCCTCGGCTGATTTTAAGGTGTTCGAGTCTATTATGGAAGAAGTTTTAACAAAAATCTCAAACAGCGCAAAACATCTCATTGTATGTGGCGATTTTAATGTGAATATTCTTGACCAATCTTCGCTAACTGACAGTTTACTAAATTTGTTTATGTGCTTCAACTTGAAAAATCTTTACAATCAGCCAACCAGAATTACTAGCTCATCTGCTACTTGCTTAGACAATATATTCTGTGACTGTGAACCACAAAGCAAGTCAGTTATTGATAAACTTAGCTCAGATCATTGTGGTCAAAGTGCTGTATTTCCATGCATACTGAAAAAAAAATCTTATGAGTTTACTTACAGACCTATAACAACCAACCGCTTGGAACAGTTTGCTCAAAATCTAGATGACAAACTTGTGTTATTACCACTCACTGATGACCCTAATGATCTTTGTAATGTGTTGTTTGATGTTATGGATAAAGAGTTTAACAAGATATTCAAGTTAAAGACGTGTAGAGGAGGTGTTAAAGCAGAATTGAGTGACTGGGCTTCACCTGGCATTTATAAAAGTAGAAACAGGCTGTATGATTTATATTCTCAGAAATCAGATAATATTTATGACAGTAAATTTACTGAGTATTTAAAATCTTATTCAAAAATTTTTAAACGCGTTTGCCAGACAGCTAAGTCTCTGTACTTGAGTAAGAAAATCAATAGAGCGGACGACAAAATTAAAGCAACCTGGAAAATAATTAATACCGAGACCGGCAAAACTAAACCTCGGCACCGAAAACTCACTCTTAGTATTAATAACAGATTAATATCTAAAGACAGTGAAGTTGCTGGTGCATTTGAGGATTTTTTTGTAAATATACCTGTAGTTACCACTCAGTCATTAAATTCATCGACTAGTGAGTCTTGTGCAATTCTTGCAGAGTGTGTTGATAAATGTGAAGTAGTTTTTAGATTTAGACATATTAATTCGGCTATAATTGTTAAGACCTTTAGGTCACTTAAAATAAAGAATACTGAGGATCTTTGGGGAATGTCTACCAGGGTTTTAAGTGGCATTGTCACATTAATCGCACCATATTTAGCAGAAGTATTTAATAAATGTGTAGACGAAGGAGTTTTTCCCAACGTAATGAAAAATAGTAAATTGATTCCATTATTTAAGTCTGGAAATAAGAATGATCCATCGAACTATAGGCCAATTTCTGTGTTACCTGCAATAAGTAAAATTTTTGAAAAATAAATTCTTAATCAGTTGTTAACATTTTTTAACCTTAACGGACTGTTTCACAGTCAACAGTTTGGATTTACAAAAGGACGATCAACTACAGATGCAGGCGTAGAACTCTTTAAACATATACTTGGTGCTTGGGAGAAGTCACAGGATGCCATAGGTATTTTTTGTGACTTATCCAAAGCATTTGATTGCGTATGTCACGAAACCCTAATTTTTAAATTAAAGCATTACGGGGTTTGTGGGAAAGCTCTTGATCTTGTCTCTTCTTATCTTGGTAATAGAATTCAGACAGTTGAAGTTAATGGAGCAAGATCATCTGGTTCTATCACTAAAATGGGGGTCCCGCAGGGTTCAATACTAGGACCATTCTTATTTTTGGCCTATATTAACGATCTTCCATTTTTTGTAAAGAACCTATGTGATATTGTTTTGTTCGCAGATGATACGTCTCTTATTTTTAAGGTTGACCGATCTATTAATGATTTTGACGACGTTAACAAGGCAATTTCACTGGTTTTGAACTGGTTTACTAAAAACAATCTACTGTTAAATAGTAAGAAAACTAAATGTATTAAGTTTCGTTACCTAATGTTAGGGGGTCTCCTACAAATTTATTACTGAATGGTGAGCCATTAGATTTAGTACAATCTGTCACGTTCCTTGGCATAACTATAGACTCTAAATTACAGTGGGGTCCTCACATATCAAACATTGCTGGTAGATTGAGCTCTGCTGCATATGCTGTGCGTAAAATCAGACAGTTTACTGATGAAGCCACTGCAAGATTAGTATACTTTAGTTACTTCCACAGTATTATGTCATACGGCATCTTACTGTGGGGTAAAGCCGCGGACATACAATCAATTTTTGTCTTACAGAAAAGAGCAATTCGTTCCATTTATAACATGAAATCCCGCGACTCTCTCAGGGAACGATTTAAGGAGATAAATATTCTTACAGTGGCTTGTCAATACATTTACGACAATTTGATGTACACTCGCAAAAACATTAGCTCTTTTCCCAGATATTGCGATATTCATAACTTTAATACTAGGAACAAAAATAAATTGAAAGTTCCAAGATTCAGACTGCAGAAAGTTAATGGTTCATTTATGGGAAAATGTATACGCTTTTATAACAAGTTGCCCGACGGTATCGAACAATTGTCAATGCGTAAATTTAAATTATTCATAAAGTCAAACTTAATGAAAAAAGCCTATTACACAATAAATGATTATGTGTCGGACAAAAAAGCTTGGCCTGAATATCCCAAGCTTAACGGTATGTAATCTTAGGTACTTTGCCTATTGCCTATTCCTATCTATAAATTCAGTTTCTATTTGTAATGTTTATAATAAGATAATCACGGTATTTTTCTTGCACCGGTGTGACGTGGTGGTTATTTTTGTAACATATTCATTATCTCAACTGTAATGAATTATATACATTGTAAAAGACAGTAGAAAGAAGACAAAAACATCACTGTAAAGTTTCTTGTAGCTTCTTCTTTACAGTTGTAATCGAAGCTTCGGATCAAAGTTTTCAATTCTGCATTGTGCCGGATTGCTTGCACCAGTAGTGAGAAAGAGAACTGCTTTTTTTTTCAAACTCATATATTGTAATGGGCTTGCTATATTATTTGACAATAAGCACTTTGTAATTTTATATGCTTAGTGAAATAACTTAATTTTAAGTACCTAGTATAATTTTGACTTGTAAAAGTGCTAAAATTAGCCTATTTGCAATAAATCTTTTGACTTTGACTTTGACTTTGGACCTAATTGTTCTAGATTTAGATTCCAATTAGAAGAGCTGGATAAATAGATGTGATGTTTTGCTTAGATAAGAATAAATAGAATTAAAGAATATTTTTTATTATATCAATGCAATAATAGCTAAGTTGCTAGTGAGGTCAACTATCTGAGGAACTATACGAGGTATATTAACAGCCTCTGTGATGTAATGGTTGAGCAGGTCGGCTCATAACACGGAGGCGTCGGGTTTAATTCCCGCGACAGGACAAGTATTTGTCATAGAAAAAAAAAACGCAATTGTTCTGAATCTGGGGGTTGTGGGACCATGATCCTCGTGGTTCCTGGGTCCCTAAATACAGGTCCTAGTAAGGGTCCATGATCCATGTATGTGATCGTCTGGCGTTATTTATTTATTTATCTGAAGGTCCAAATCCTGCATGCGATATGAACATATTTGGAGGAAACAGGAAAATGCCTCAAATCTTTTGCTTAAATATAGTATTTGTTAAACAAGGAAACACACAAATAACTCATGAATTTCTAAATTTATTACAAAACGTTAACTTTGCGTAGAAATTACTTGTAATTTTTTTTTATCCCAATCCTTTTTTTAGTGCTCTTATTAAAAGTTTAATCTACAAAATATATAGCATATTTAACTATTATATATTTATCTCTCATTTTCATTATTAGACTTGTTATCATTCAGAACGCTATCGATGATATCATCTTCGCTTTTTGGAACATTTTCTTCTACGTCTACTAATCCACTTGAGTTTTCGGCAATTTCATCAATCACTCTATCATCAGAGCTTGGTTCACTATTTTCATTGGTTTGTTCATTTTTGCTTTTTACTAAATGATTGTTATTGTTGTCTAGTTCGTAATTTGTATCTGAGCCTTGATCGGAATCTTTTCGTTTCGAATTTTGAATACCATTTTCTTTATTGGAATTTTCTATCTGTAATTCTACGTTTTTATCAACATTTTCATCTTTGTTTTCACTGTTTTGTTCTGAATTTTCCTTACTTATATTGGTACCATTGGCTTCTAACCTATTATTTCCATCTTGGTTAATAGATGGTTCCTCTTCTTTGGATTCTTCTTCTTTGATCTCCTCTTCTTCAACTTCTTCTTCTTCAACTTCTTCTTCTTGTACTTCTTCTTCTTTAACGTCTTCTTCGGATTCTTCTTCAGTAATTTTTTCTTCGTCTATTTTTTCAAATTTTTCTTCGCCATTCGGAGTTTTTTGTTCTGAGTTTTCTTTTACTTCATTTTCTTTAGTGTTTTTGGGACCATCTAACATTTTGTTTTTATTTCTTTTAATTTGTTCTACATTATCAGCAGGACAGAAGTACTGTAGTCTTTGAGAAGGTAGTTCCGGGAACTTGTCTCTGAAAGAGATAAAATTCTTACTGGAAATATTTACTCTATTTACCTCGTGGTCACATTTCAATGTAGATATTAATTTATATTGTATCTACAGTCTTAATACTTAAATATTTTTCGTTTGTTACATAGAACTCTGAGGTTGACCCAGCTCCATAATACATAAATTATCGTAGCAAAATTTTATGTTCTTCCATTTTCCATTTTGAGCTTTGTCGACATTCATGGATACATTCAAAAATAGACCAATAATGTATTTTACCAGCTTTAACTTTAGGTACTACCCTTAGACTCATTGGAAAACATGATACTAGTCTATATATATATTGAAATAAATATCAGTAGAACGTTGTCTGTATTATTGTTGTTTACAATATTCTTACCTATGTTTATTTTCGTATTTACTAGGTACCATGAAGCAATTGGATTCTCTATATATGATCCATTTCCTTCTAACCCAAGGCCACGGGAGCTCTTGACAACGACTCTGAAAGTAAAATAATTATCATGAAAATGATACAAACATGCTATTTTTGTAAATAGATTTGTGCGAAAAATACTTCGGCGGGATTTGTTTAGCTCGGTCTCGGTCGGTTTGGTAGATTTGGGAGCACTATTGATGGGTGAAACGTTTATTTTACACTACTTATTGTTGAAGTCATTATAAGCGCAGAATACATCTATATGTAGATCCGTACATATAATATATGTTTATATCAGAGTTGATCATCATCATCATCATCACTGTCAACTACTTAAATCACCCTAATTGGCATAGATCATTCTAATTTTGTTCTATGATATTCGCTGCAATCATTGTTATCTATTTTCAAGTCTCTAGGGCTAGCGGTTTGGGCTGTGCGTTGATATATAAATCAGTCAAGACTTTGAATTTTGTATGTATAGATAACTAGTTACGCCCCGCGGTTTCACCCGCGGATAAAAAGTATTTTAATTATTTGCTCATCCTACGGCAAAATTACACTTTTCCGGGATAAAATGTAGCCTATATGTTAATCCAGTGTATAGGCTATCTTGGTACTGAATTTCATCCAAATCCATTCAGCCGTTTAAGCGTGAAGGAGTAACAAACATACCCACATACACACAAACACACATACAAACTTTCGCCTTTATAATATTAGTGTGATAAATGATGCGTGTAGTTTAATAAAATCTACTTCATCCCATCTCCCTGGCAACTTGCGTGGGTACCCTTGTTTTGATATTCGCTGACAAGTTCCAATGTTATTTGTGTTATTATTCGTATTTAGAAGCAATTGTTATTTATTATGAAAACAGTAATTGAGTTGATCAATAGAGCTGATCCTTTGTGACAAACATGTTTATCTTTGTTTGAGAGGAATATTTCACTTAATGAGAAAGGTTGAAATGAAAAAGATTGATTCAGGACATCACACAACATTACCAACTTTACAATATAGGAGATATCTCCTACTAATATTATATATGCGAAAGTTTGTAAGTATGGATGAATGTTTGTTACTCTTTCACGCAAAACCACTGAATGGATTTGAATGATATTTGGAACACATATAGTTTATGACCTGGATTAACATATAGGATACTTTTTATCCCGATAGTATGTTCCCGTGGGAACCACGAGGGTGACGCCACGGGCTTTTTACAAGCCCGTGGCAATTTTTTTTCTTTTGGCAAAAACTACTGAACGGATTTGAATGAAATTGGGGACACAGATTGTTTATATTGGCATCTAAATTAATCACCTAAATTTAAATAGATTTTTCGAAATTTTTAGCTTTCCATACCAAAAGGGTAAAAAAGAATCTTTGGAATATAGAAAGCTAAGACATAGGCTTCTTTTTGCCGCGGGCGTTGTCAACGCGTGACCTTAAATAACTGATTTTCAGGCGGAAACTACAGTCGTACAACGTTGACTGAGGAATACTATATTCACGGGGGGCGAGTTGGCTGGACTGCAGTCGCGACCCCTTCTCGCCCCCGGTACGGCGGATGAGGTGCTCACGGGGGGGTTTTAGTGGGTTCGAGTCCCAAATACCCCCTGCCACTACCCCCGTGGTGGCGGGGAAGTGCGAGGGCATTTCTCCCCTCAAAAAAAAGTAATACTATATTAATTAAATAAAGCAAGGAAAAAAAACAAACAGCTATTTCGTAGGGTCCCGGATAAAACTGGAGATCATAAAAACTAAACGAAGTTTTCAACTGTACACAACTCAAAGATATGCTTTACTTTTTTTTCTATTTTTATAATATTTTAATTATTTTATTTTCTGCATAGGTTTAAATAGTAATAGTCAAATTAAACGCCTAAGGTAAATAAATCATAATCAACTCTTCAATACTTACGGCTCTTTCGAGAGCTTTTCTTACTCTCTCTAGTTCCATCTCCTTTAGTTGTTCAGGAGTTAATCCATTGTCAACCATCTGAAAAAAGCATATTTTTTAAATATATGTTCTCATATCGCTTAGTCAAAACTGTTTCGGCGTCGTTGCCTTAGTTTAAGTGCGCTCGGCCACCGTCTTCCATTGTGAGGCGAATGGCAGTAATACTAGGTTGCTACACAGCACGCAATCTAGCCAAATCACGAGTGTTTGATGATTGGTGATTCTTTTGTAACATGGACATGGGTGGATAAATAAGCTGACGGCAATAATAATAATAGTAACAATAACGCCCAACGATCACATACATAGATCCTGGACCCTAACTAGGATTCCCTGTGTCTAGGGACCCAAGAACTAAGAGGACCATGGTCACACAACACCCACACTCAGAACAAGTGCTGGCGCTTTATTTTTCTGTACACAAATACTTGTATTGTCGATCAAAACCGCCGCCTCCGGGTTATGGCCGACCTGTTCAACGACCACAGACTCAGAGGCAGTCGGTAAGCAGTTACCTAAGCTTATAGACCCCTGCAATTTTAAGGGCGTTGTCAGTGCGTTGGTTACACTTTAAGAACCAATTTAAATTTGAACCGTCGTTTGAAGTACCTTGTGTTGTAGTTATAAGTATATAAGCGAAAACACTTCAAAGAGTACCGTATTGCATATTTGGCAGTTTGAAAACTGTCGTGAGTGTGTTACATTTTGTAAAAATTAATAACGGCTAAACTCAATTAAAAGTCGAAATTACTCCGACCAGGTTTCGGACATATTCGACGTCTTTTTTCTGGGAGCCAGTTACTAACGCAAGCCGCGGCTGCTTTTAAAAACGTAACCGTGAATTTGATTTTTTGAAATAATCATTCGTGTATAGGTTACTAGACATTCGTGATTAAAACAATGACTATAAACCTAAGACGAACTAAACAGTGGCTAAAATCTATAATGCCTATCTATACTAAAGTCTATTAAAATTAACTTAGCTAAGCACTTTACCTCTGGTTCTCGTATATAGATGTTAAATTCGTGTCAACAAACACTGAATGCTCATTGGTAGCCGGTTGATCATCGGCTGTTTCAACAAATGAACGCACAGTATTAGACATGCTGACTGGACGAGAGTTTGGCAAACGTACGAAAAACTGGGGACTAAAGTGAAAACTTAGGAGCTGTCTAAGCCGAAATGGATAAATTCTCTAAGCAAACGTAATACAGGTCTTGTGTGGCTTTACTCTGTTAAGTAATACCTCAATTTCGACCCGCAACAATTCTCAGGAAACTGTTTATAACCTCATTTCAGCAGCATTTCTCCAAATTATAATTTATCTCGTCAGCGCTAAGATTTTAATTACGAAATTCGAGTCAAACAAACGCCACGGAATACGATTTCCTCAACCATTGTTAGAGTAATAATTTGCAGAGATACCTACGCAAGTATTTGTACTTGGTACATTATTGTGTTTTGAGATGACTTAACCGTTTAGTTAACGCTTAGTTTGGGGCTAGATTGTGCTGAAATGTCTACACATATTTATTTATTTATTTTAATGCTAAGCCGCAACTATCATTACCGTTTACTGTTACAATATAATACATACTCGTATCTACATAATTGAAGGGTTGAGAATAAAAAGGGTTTAACTGTCAAATTGATAGTTTCGAGAAAATTGACTTTAAACGTCAAAGGATTCATTTTAATGTAGAGTGTTTAAAAGGTAATAGAAAAGGTTTATGTAAGTTTCAGTTGCTTGAAAATGATTTAATTCAATTTTAAAATACTAAATATAGTACTAATTCATAGAATTACTGTAAAAATATAATATAATACAATAAATATAATAATGTTTTTATGCTAAGCGAACTGTATTCCTGTGACAGATAAACCGTTTTTAGACTCAAAATCTCGAAATTTAAGCCACATTTCGGTAATTTAAGAATGTATTATTGTAGATAATTTCACGCTGAATCCAACGACACCCATAAGTCATTTTGTGAAAAAAAGTCAGTTAAACCCTTTTTGTTCTCACACCTTCAATTACGCCCACGTCCATTCGTGTCGAACTTTTTTAACCGACTTCCAAAAAGGAGGAAGTTCTATTTTCGTCTGTATTTTTTTGTGTATGTTCATCGATATTTTTGCCAATTAAAGGGTTGAGAATAAAAAGGATTTAACTGACAAATTGACAGTTTCGAGAAAATTGACTTTAAACGTCAACGGCGTCATTTTAATGTAGAGTGCTTATAAGGTAATAGAAAAGGTTTATGTAAGTTCAGTTGCTTGAAAATGTTTTAATTCTATTTTGAAATACTAAATATAGTACTAATTCATACAATTACTGTAAAAATATAATATAATAAAATAAATATAGTAATGTTTGTATGCTAAGCGAACTGTATTCCTGTGACAGATAAACCGTTTTTAGACTCAAAATCTCGAGATTTAAGCATCATTTCGGTATTGTGAGAATGTATTATTGAAGATAATTTCACGCTGAATCCAACGATACCCATAAGTCATTTTGTGAAAAAAAGTCAGTTAAACCCTTTTTGTTCTCACCCCTTCACGTCCATTCGTGTCGAACTTTTTTAACCGACTTCCAAAAAGGAGGAAGTTCTATTTTCGTCTGTATTTTTTTGTGTATGTGTATAATTGTGAATCGCGATAATAAAAAAAATCGATTTAGTTATAATGGGTACACTCCCGAAGTGGTCCCATTATTATCAAGTCAGGATATGATGATGAAATCTCAAGGAAATCAAGGAAAAACTAACTAACAATGTAATAAAATCTTAGAAGTCAATTTCATACTTTTATTTATCTTATTTTTCCATACTTATGTAAGTGTACTAACAATGCTAGCATCTGGTACCATCTGGTAGCATCTGGTAGCATCTAGTGGTCCATGGCGAACAGCAAAGACACGAAATTTTGTAAATGGAGTAAACTATAATAGAGCCTGTTCCAAACTCCATCGCGATATAGCTGCTGCACCCAGGGTTGACTTCCGGCGAGGGAAACCCTCAACAGTGAACAGGAACAACATGAATTTTATTCGTGCATGCATTTAATTATGTTAGCCCGTTTTAAACTTCTTCATGACGTGGCTCCTAGACCATAAAAGCTTGTCTTTAAATCTTTTTTCAATGAAGACATATTTTACACTAAAAAGGTTAAAATAAATCATTAACAAATAGCTTACTTCTAAACCACAAATAGTCAAATCGCTTTGAGTGCCTATTTGTGGATTTTACTTCAGTTTTTTTTTGAGAAGTCATATTTCATTACGTGTTGACCTTTACAGTATAATAGAGTACATAAAAAATTGGTGGAGAACAATGGCTAGGTACTTATTGTGAAGCACTTTGCGGGATTTTAGCTACGTCTGCGGCAACTTTGTAGAAATAAACTTATTTCTAGATTGACGCCTTTTGGAAACATTAATGTAACTACAGGGGTGGGTGTCGACGACATGCTACTTTTAGGCACAAAAACACCACTTTACAAAATGTCCTCTTTTAATTTGTATGCTCTTTTATAATGAGCATTTACCAGAATGCCTACAATTCGAAAAAAAAAAACCAGAGTGCTAGACCGCACGACTTATGTAAGACTTCTTTAACTCCACCTATGGAACGGTATAACTTTGTTTTTGCTTTGTAACAATTTTAAATGTAATAAATAAATATGTGTGGACTTTTCACAGAGCGCCATCTACCCTCAAACTAAGCAAAGCTTGTACTATGGGAACCAGATAACTGATACAATACTTATATACTTTATGTTTATAAATACATACATAGAATACAATATAAACACCCAGACATAGAACAAACATCGATGCTCATCACACAAATGTTTGTCCTGGGTGGGAATCGAACCCACAACCTGCAGTTCAGAAGGCAGGAACACTACCAACTGAGTCCGATAGGGCCAGTCAATATAATGTAATAATAATTGTGAATTGTCATTTTACCAGACATATCAACATAATAATATACATTTTAAGGATCTATTTATTTAAAAACAAATATTTGAAGCAAAAAACTAAAATAAAATTACAAAGCGCATATATGCATTAGCAAAACTTAATCTAAGAAGCCGCTACCAGTAGGCAACGTGCCCAAAATGCTGGCGGCAATGTCCCGTTGAATGGCAATGCTTAGTCTTTGGGCTAAATAGAGATTAGCATTTTGGTCACGTGTTGCCTCGATCAGTTGTTCCAAAAGATCTTTGTAAATTTTAAGTAATTTTTAACTTTGTTATATTGACAATAGATATCTGCGTGAACGAAGAACTTTCAGCTTCCGTTCGCCTCGTAACGCATTCACCAGCTTACTCCCCAAGTCAAGCGTGTGTAAAGAAGGTTTATTTTACTAAAAAAAAGCACAACAGTCCTCGTAGTTCCTGGGTCCCCAGGGACCTGGAAAACAGGGAATCCTAACTAGGGTCTATGTATCTAATCAATTCAAACCATTTGTTTATATAATATAACGAGCTTCAGCCCGCAGCTTCGCCCGCGGCGTGGCCTATGGGAAAATAATTCAACCACCCATTTCACCCTCTTAAGGGTGGAATTTCGAAAAATTATTTCTTAGTGGATGCCTACATCATAACATCTACCTGCATGCCAAATTTCAGCCCGATCCGTCTATTGGTTTGGGCTGTGCGTTGATAGATCACTATGTCAGTCAGTCAGTCACCTTTGAGTTATATATATTTAGATGCACTATTAATGTATGTGATCGTTGGGCGTTATTATTATTATTTTACATTTAATATAATTTACTTACTAGAGGATCTTCGTAAGCATATTGTGCGTTAAATTTGTCTTCAGGTCTGAAAATAACACGATTCAAGTTAAGATCTTTATTTTTTCCATCTTTATTTTCGAATGAATTTTCCTGTCGCGAGCAACAGAATTTAAAATGAGAAAATAATTTAATATCTATGACTTTTGTCTGTTTCGTGATATTGGATTGTTTATATATATCTGTAATGTTTTTATGAACTTTGTAATAAGAAGATATTTAATTTGGATGAGTTATGAATATATTTTCCGTAAATAATCTTAATAAATAAAGTGAATCTCTACTTCCCTTGGTCATCGCATCACGCATGAACGGATAGAAAATGTTCCCAATTCTATTTTTGTTGTGTTTATTATTGTTAGAAAGTTCTTATGAAAGAAAAAAATATGAAAAGAAAATTTTTACCACGCGGTTTCAACCGCGTGGCGCAGCTAGTTAAAAATAAAAATTAGCATGAGGATACATACTATGTCAAAATATTAGATATTCCAAGAGCAAAATTTGGTCCTGCGTCCTGTGGTTTCACCCTTTTTTTTTATTAGTAAATGATGTGACAAGCTAGTCGTTCACCTGATGTTAAGCGACACGGCCGCCCATAAGAGGACAGTGTCACTCGGGTCTCCAAAGTATATAGTTTTGTGTGACACTGCACTGCGCACATCATCTTGAGACATCAGCACAGTCTGGTAATAAGATTACTCGACTGTGAGATCAGATCATAAAGTCTCATTTGCCCAGTAATTTCACTAGCTATAGTGCCCTTCAAACCGGAACACAGCAGTGCTTGCGCACTACTGCTTGGCGGCAGAATAACTGGCAAAGCGGTGGTACCTACCTAGACGAACTTTGCAGTAAAGTCCTACCACCTAGTAAATTAAGGAATGATTTATGATGGTCACAAATCACACATGCGTCCGACATAACATTTTGAATTATTCAAATATTAGGCACCACTTACGAAGTAACTACGATCTTTAAATTGATCCCAGCCTCCAATACCAGCTGGTGAGCCTCTTGAAGAGTTAGGTTGGACGTGTCCTGCCCATTTATCCGGAGTACAGTGTCCCCCATCTTGATGCAGGCGAGCTCGGCTCGGCTGCCTGGCCTGACCTGAAGAGGTTGGAGTGGATAAATGACTTATAATGGAGATAGAAAACTTAACCAGTGGAAAGTCAGAGTGCTGAATTATAATGGCATTGTAAATGAAAACTAGGTACCCAATAAGTCTCCAATAAGAACAGAATACAACATTCACTAAAAAAACGAGTGTGCTTTAGACCACACGACTGAATTAAAACTTTTTTAGTTTAGCTCTATCTATCGGCCGGTATAACTTTGTTTTTGCTTTGTTCAATGTTAATGTCGCTTTCTAGACGATTGTAAATTGTCCTTTTACTGGACATACCAGATTGAAAATTAGAAAATATATACCTGTTCGGGCTTCAGCCCGAGTCCCAAATCCCTTTTTTAAATTAATGAAATTAAAACATCATAAAAAACGATAAATAAAAGTGTATATATTTTCTCCTGACAATTTCCTAATTAACATAACACATAACATTTTTTTTTTACCTAAAACGAGGTCCGAACATGCCGGCCACCATGGACCCTTATGGTCCATAACTCCATAACAATAAAACAACAACCGTAATAACTTAAAATATACAACCAAAAAATAAAAATAAATGATATCTCATACAGAATGAACATAAATCATATTCTACACTAAACATAAAATAACAATGCAAAAAAGAAAAAACACCTCCATTGAAAATTCAAGTAGACCTTACGACACTACCAAGAAACGTTTTTAGTCAGCGGTGGGTAGGACACAAAGTTTCGAAACAGGTCTTTTTATTTTAACACCTTTGCATTGCAAACTGACGACACGTGCAACGCCGTCCAAACCATTATGTTTTTCTGTTATAATTCCATACAACCATTTAGCTGGTGGAAGACCATCTTCTTTGACTAGAACAACATCCCCTATTTTAGGTTCCTTTGAATGTTGTTGCCATTTATAGCGCTGTAAGAATTGTGTCAAGTATTCTTCAGACCATCTTTTCCAAAAATCCTGAAGCATTTTTTGAGTCAACTGCCAGCGCTGTAGACTGGAGATATTCGCATTATCATACCGATCTTCAGGAACCAGAACCAACGGTTCTCCCACTATAAAATGACCTGGAGTTAGAGGATAAGGATCGTCAATTGTCTTACCAAGTCTAGCTAGTGGTCTAGAATTAAGACACGCTTCAATTTGAGCTAGCACTGTAGCAAGTTCCTCAAATGTCAATGTTGTGTCTCCTATAATTCGCTTTAGATGTTTTTTTGTTGACTTAACGCCAGCTTCCCATAAACCACCAAAATTGGGACTGTATGGTGGGATTCTATGCCAAGTAGTGCCACATGTTGCTAAACAATCCGCTATCTCCGAGACAATATTAGAATTTTCGCTTGCAAGCATCCGTTTCAACTCACGATCAGCACCAATAAATGTAGTAGCGTTGTCGCTCCATAAATCTGTACAATGACCTCGTCTTGCAACGAAACGTTTAAAGGCTGCAAGAAAAGCTTCAGAGGTAAGGTCACTGACAATTTCAAGATGTATGGCTCTTGTCACCATGCAGACAAAAAGACAGATGTAGCCTTTTGTGGAACGATAACCTCTACCCTTCGTTGTTCTTACGGCGACAGGACCAGCATAGTCTAATCCAGACATTCTAAACGGGCGACTTACAGTCACTCGAGCTGATGGGAGTTGTCCCATCATTGGGTGTACGGTTTGTGACGAATAACGCACACACTTTACACATTTATGAATGTAGGACTTCACAAGGTTACGCAAATTTACTATCCAATATTTTGTATGAATGTAATTTATAACTAACTGCGGACCTCCATGAAGAGTTCTCTCATGAGCATCCGCTATAATTAATTTTGCCAGATGGGATTCACGTGGAATCAGGATAGGACCTATTTTCAGACAAATCAGCCATGTGTAACCTCCCGCCTACACGCCAAATTCCATCGCTGTCTCTATGAGGATTCAAAGAAGCAAATTGGCTCTTCTTCTTTAATATGTCATCAGTGAAATACTGGTTCTGACATCGTTTTGTGCAAATATGCATCACGTTTTGAAGTTCCTTAGACTCTAACCATGATGGTTTTGCATGATTACCGGGTAACCACAACCTTCTGCACCAGGCTAATACCCGAAGAAGTCTTCGCAAAGATGAAAATCGTTCTAGGAATGGATCTGCTCCAGAACTACTGACAAGCGTGTGACATTTTATCTTTCGTTCTTCTAGATTTGTTTCTTTTAGTTCTCCTTTGTTAAAATGTATCTCTTCCGCATGCAGCCATCGAGGACCCTGATACCACAACTCATTCTTCACACACTGCTCAGGTTTCAAACCTCTTGATGCACCATCTGCTGGATTCTCTTGAGAGCATACATGCGACCACTGAGAAGTATCAGTAATACTCAGTATTTCGGAGACCCGGTTGGCGACGAAAGTTTTCCAACGACTAGGATGACCTCTTAGCCAAGCTAACACTATGGACGAGTCCGTCCAAGCGTATAGATGGCTTTTTGGTACACTAAGTGTCTCTGCTACTTCTTTTAAGAGTTTGGCTAAAAGTAGGGCACCACATAGTTCCAATCTTGGAATTGACAGTTGTTTTATTGGCGCTACTTTTGTTTTTGAAGTAATCAAATTTACATGCACATTACCATCACAATCTATTATACGTGCATATACCACTGCTGCAAAGGCCACATTAGACGCATCTGAAAATCCGTGAAGATCTAAACGTTTGTCATCTAGATTAGTGTTCATCCATCTAGGTATGTGGATTTCCGAGAGATTCTTAAGACTACTGCGAAAGTTGCTCCAATCATTGAGCAATGGTTGTGGAAGTTCATCGTCCCAACCAATTCCGGACAGCCATAGCCTTTGAATAAAAACCTTGGCTGTTGTTATGGCCGGAGCAAGCCATCCTAATGGATCAAACAATCGAGAAATGTCTGAAATTACATGTCTTTTGGTCACCGGTATTTCAAGCGGTGGTAACTTAACTGTACACTGAAACATATCTTCCTTTCTGTTCCAGATCAACCCAAGAATTTTCATAAGTTCATCGGTTTTTAGTTCCCTGCTGCGTTCCAAATCTGACGAGTCACTGTTTATGAACTTCATAAGCTGGTCGTTGTTAGTTGACCATTTTTGAAGTGGAAAACCACCGCGGTTAAGTAAAGCAGTAATTTCTTTATAAATTTGGACTCCCTCAGCATCAGAGAAACAACATCAGAGATAAATATTCTTACAGTGGCTTGTCAATACATTTACGACAATTTGATGTACACTCGCAAAAACATTAGCTCTTTTCCCAGATATTGCGACATTCATAACTTTAATACTAGGAACAAAAATAAATTGAAAGTTCCAAGATTCAGACTGCAGAAAGTTAATGGTTCATTTATGGGAAACTGTATACGCTTTTATAACAAGTTGCCCGACGGTATCGAACAATTGTCAATGCGTAAATTTAAATTATTCATAAAGTCAAACTTAATGAAAAAAGCCTATTACACAATAAATGATTATGTGTCGGACAAAAAAGCTTGGCCTGAATATCCCAAGCTTAACGGTATGAAAGCTTAGGTACTTTGCCTATTGCCTATTCCTATCTATAAATTCAGTTTCTATTTGTAATGTTTATAATAAGATAATCACGGTATTTTTCTTGCACCGGTGTGACGTGGTGGTTATTTTTGTAACATATTCATTATCTCAATTGTAATGAATTATATACATTGTAAAAGACAGTAGAAAGAAGACAAAAAAAAAATACATCACTGTAAAGTTTCTTGTAGCTTCTTCTTTACAGTTGTAATCGAAGCTTCGGATCAAAGTTTTCAATTCTGCATTGTGCCGGATTGCTTGCACCAGTAGTGAGAAAGAGAACTGCTTTTTTTTCAAACTCATATATTGTAATGGGCTTGCTATATTATTTGACAATAAGCACTTTGTAATTTTATATGCTTAGTGAAATAACTTAATTTTAAGTACCTAGTATAATTTTGACTTGTAAAAGTGCTAAAATTAGCCTATTTGCAATAAATCTTTTGACTTTGACTTTGACTTTGAACCCGTCATCAAGTCATCCATATAAAAGTCGGTTAACACCCGACTGCATGCTAACGGAAAATCAGCTGCTTCATCTCTAGCTAATTGTTGAAGAGCACGGACAGCCAAAAATGGGGCGGATGAGGTACCAAAAGTTACTCTTAACGAGCGGAGATGCTGCAGCTTAGCATCTGGATTCTCACGCCACAATATGCGTTGAAAATCTACGTCCTCATCAGAAATTTTGACTTGTCTATACATCTTAACAATATCCGCTACTAGTACTATCGGGTAGCAACGCCAGCGCATCACCAAATGTCTCAACTCTGGCTGTAACCTAGGACCAGTCATTAAATCATCATTTAATGATACCCCATTTGTGCCCGAGCAAGATGCATCAAACACTACTCGGACCTTAGTGGTAGTCCTATCTTTTTTTACAACTGCATGATGGGGCAGATACACGGCATTCAATTTGTCAGAATTGTGAACCACCTCCATATGACCCAAACTAAGATATTCTTCAATGACTTTAGAATATTCTAAATGTAGTTCAGGATTTTTTATTAAACGCTTCTCTAACATGTAGAAACGTTTGCGAGCAATCTCCCTTGAACCACCATACTTACAGAGGGGATCATCATTCTTGAAAGGAAGTTTAACGACATAACGTCCATGATCATCTCTCCTGGTAGTTCGGGAAAATAATTCCTCACATTTTTCTTCTTCGGGAGTCAGATGTTTCATGTCACGAGGTTCTGACTCCATTTCCCAAAATTTCTTCAGTAATTCGTTCTCGTCAGTACTGACCAAGTGCATACTGAAAATATTATGGCATTTAACGCTGTGGTTGATTTCATTGGGCGAATGTACTACACCGGAGAGGATCCAACCGAGTCTAGTGTTTTGTGCTACCACTGACCCTGGCGGACCCCTGAGTAAACCTTCTAACAAAATTCGGCTGTACACTTCCGCCCCCAATAGCAGATCAATCTTGCTTGGTTTACCCCAAGACGGATCTGCTAGTTCCACAGACGCTAAAGCTGAGAAATTGTGCGCCTCGGGCACAGTAGAGTTGGGTAAGAAACACGTTAACTTACCTAAAACATGTGTTTTTACTATAATGGTGAAATTTGAGTGGACGCGTGACTGTAGTTTCAATAATACAGTGGATTTCGACGATATCGCCGAATCCCGGTCACCACCTAGTCCACGAACAACACCAGTCTCAGAACTTTTTCGGAGACCCAACAATTGCACAGCAGATTCAGTTATAAATGATGCCTGGGATCCCTGATCAAGCAGAGATCTTAATACTATAGCCGTCCCGTTCTTTGCTTCCACATTCACCAATGCCGTTGCCAAAAGAACTTGGCTATGAGTATTCAAAACACAAGATGTGATGGGGGCATCTATATCTGACTCACTGTGTTCTTGTGACGAAGTTGAAGCTGTAACTGTGGCAACCATTTGTTTGCTCACAGGTTCTTCAACCCTAACGGAATCGTCAGGAGATTCCAGGGATTTGGGATGTAATAAAGTGTGATGTTTCCTTTTACACATGTGACACCTAATAGACAATTTGCATTGATATACCGAATGGTCTGTGTTCAAACAGTTAAAACATAAGTGGTGTGTTTGAGCGAAATTACGACGTGATTCAACAGCTTCCATGCCAAATTTTTTGCAGTTATGTATTTTATGTCCTTCCGAACAAAAGGAACATACTGAAATAGTAGTGGTAACATGAGCACAGTTGGGTTTCTCTTGCTTTTGTAATTTAAAATCTAAAAATTCAATTGATCTAAACCGATTCTCTAAAAATTCTTCAAACATAACCATTGTTGGCAGATCCTGGCGCGACTCTGTGACCTTTTGTTCCCATAATTTGCGAGATTCTGAATCAAGTTTCTGACTTACCAAAAATATCACTAAAACATCCCAGGAACGTATGTCAACCCCAAGGTTTTCCATCGCGTACAAACATTCCTTGGTAGTGTCCAACAGCAGCTTGATCGCGCTTGAAGATTCAGAGGTCAATGCTTTTTGTCCTGTTAATTTTTTCAAAATACAATTGGCTAAATATTTTTTATTATTGTACCTAGCCTCTAACTGAAGCCAACACAGGTTATAATTGTCAGCTGTCACAGGAATGTGTCGTAACAAATGTTCAGCTTCTCCAGTAAGAGAAGTTTTTAGATAATGCAATTTTTGTACATTGTCAATATGAGTGTTGTTATGAACCAAAGAAGTAAACAGATCACGGAAGCTGGGCCACTCCGAGTAAATACCAGAGAACTTAGGAATTTCAATTTTCGGTAACCTAACATTGACCGTTTCTACGCCCCTATGTTCAGATTTTCCAGATGTGCTGGCAGATATGTTCGGGGTATTTGCATTGAGTCGATGTAAAGTATCCTTTAAAATAGATTTTAGTTCTATGAACAATTCCTTAGTCTTGTCATATAAGTCGGTATATGTGGTCGCTTCTAAATCTTCTCCTTTAACCTCCATAATAATTTTGTCGTGAATACCTAAAAACTTTTGCCATTGTTGCTCCACTGTTTCTAAACGAGTACTGACATTTGATACATTAATTTTATCTTTAGCAGTTTTTTTGAAATTTACTTTACATCTGTTGATTTCTGTTGCAATATTTTCTTGCAATCTAAAGTATTGTTCAGCCATTTTACAAAGCTGAAAAAAAAACAAACACTTGGAAATAAAATTAAATTGAGGATTCCAACTTTTGTTCTACGGAACCCTAATTTGTTTTTTATACATTTAAAACAAAATAATCAAATTAAAATATAAATTTCAAAAGAATATAAAGTACGGAACCTAAATAAAGTTTCACGGAATCCTAAAAATTGCATAATATTTAAAGTCTTTAAACTTCCAAATTATATAGTGATCACTATCTTCTTGTTGAAACACCACTTGAAAATAAATAAAAGTACTCACAGTTTCACCATTTGTCAGAATACAAACCCGCGTACTTTTATACTCGTACTCGGTATGACTGCATCCTAGTGTAAAATTTTGGTATACAGCTTAACACCTTTACGTCTGCTCTTCTTTTCCCATTAGGCGATCAAATAGGTATGTGAATCATCCATCCATAGGTGACAATTCAGCAATGTCTTGCTATAACATAATACCATAAACCTTCCTCTTGTACTGAATTCACCCGTTCGCCCAGAATACACGTCGACTGATTCATTCAGAAGACTGGTCTGCTCATGGATGCTGCAGCGATGGATCGTGGATTCAGATCCAAGGAATAGTTAGCTCAGTAATCCGATGAGCTTGGAAATTTGTATACTATATATGTATGCTGGAATACGACTCGCGAAGGACCATGTTCGGGCTTCAGCCCGAGTCCCAAATCCCTTTTTTAAATTAATGAAATTAAAACATCATAAAAAACGATAAATAAAAGTGTATATATTTTCTCCTGACAATTTCCTAATTGACATAACACATAACATTTTTTTTTTACCTAAAACGAGGTCCGAACAATACCTAATAGTCATAAATAATAATAATAAGTAGATCTCTACAAAATAGTTTCTAGTCAAAGCTAAAATTGATTAAGATTTCACTTTGGGCATTTTTTCACAAGATAACGTGATAGGAAAACTTCAAACAATAAACAACACGAAACGAAACTGAAATGTTTTAATACCATGAAGTTAGTCACATACTGAATCAGAATATTTGGTGATCTCCCTTACAATAGCCACATAATGCCCAAGAATTTATTTTGGGATCATAATCGATTTCTTAAAAAAGAACCGATATTCAACGGTTTCTAAATAAAAGGGTTTCTTTGTTTTAGTAAAACCGGTTCACACCATTGATTCGATGTGACTTTAACCTCCTGACTTTAAATGTTTGAATAGCTCGAATAGCTATAGGTCATGTAAACTTACATAGGCAACTCGCAAAGGCGTATTGTAATACGCTCCACCAGCCATTTCAAAGCCCCATAGGGTGTCTTCAAAGCTGACTCTCTCGTGGATGCCCTCGTTCCTAGATGCCCAGGTAGGCTTGACTAGTTCGCCAGCAATCAGAGCAGCTTCCTGCGGCTTCAGCTTGGTGTGCCGCATGTCGATTGGGGCTGGGTTTGGGGGATCCATTCTGGAATAAAAAAACGTGTGCTTTGAAGCCTGATGACTGAAGTAAAACTTCTTTAGTTTAGCTCCATCTATCAGCTGGCATAACTTTGTTTTTGCTTTGCTTAATGTCAATGTCGTTTTCTTGACAATTGTAAATTGTCATTTTCCCGGACATACCAACATAATAATACAATTTTTTAACTTTGTTATGTTGACAATGGAGATTCGAACCAATTTCAACTTCCTTTCGCCTCGCATTTACCAGCTTACTCCCCAAATCAAGCGTGCGCAAAGAGATTTTAATTCAAAAATAGAACGTTGGGAATAAACCAAATGGCCTGCAAAACTTTGTTGTTCAATTAAAGGGTGATAGATATCATTAAACAATTGCATACTTTCCCGTAGGATGCGACGTTTCTCTCAAAGGGAACAAAGCTGGCTTAGTGATAGTTGGTTAAAAACACGCGTCCCTGAATTCTGATGCATAAAAATACCAGTATCCATAAATCAAATCAAATCAAATCGTTTATTTGCAAATAAAACATGGTTGTCAAAGATTCATACAGATGGTAAGTACTTAAATAATGTATTCCGTACATGTTTTTTGCTATCACAGCATGCAAATCTTATACTGACCCTAGTCAGCCTGAAACTACAATCACAAAAATAAAACTCGATAAAATAAGCTAAAACGTGAATAACAAATCACAAAACTAAAATAACCTAAAACACATGTCAATATTACAGTTTAAAATGTGAATAATTCAGAATTTAGTGTTGATATTATTAACAATCATAATTTATGGTTATTTGTTGTTTTCTTCACCATGTTGTTTTCTTCACCACTTTAAGCATCGAATGTAAATTCCGCTCCAACTTGGAAATCATAATTATATAGAAGCACAAAACTTCCAATGTATTTTGCTGGAGTTTTCTTTTTGTTATGTTTTGGCTCCACTCTTTTGTGTATTTAGCCAGTGTCAAGTAATTAAAATTAATTCTCAAGTTAATTCATATAATATGGATATGTGTCAAGTCAAGTCACAGTCCAAGTCATCAAGTCAAGTCATAGTCTAGTCTAGTCTTAGTAGTAGTAGTCTTTACCAGAAGCTTCTATGTAGTTTTGGAAACGCTCCGTCTTCCATCCATCCGTTCTTCGGATGAGAGTTTTTTGTTCTGTACCAGTAGTGGGAAAGATAACTTCTTTTATTTTCAACTCACATTGTACTAAATGGGCTTGCTATATAATATTTAACATTAAGCACTTTTTACATGCTTAGTATAATAACTTATTTTTTTAAATACCCAATATAATTTAAACTTGTAAAATTGCTAAAAATAACCTATTTGCATTAAAATCATTTTTGACTTTGATTTCATCGAAGGCAATGTGTAAGCAGAGGGTGGAACTTTGATCCCCTGTTGTCACCTAATCATTATACGCTAAGCTCAAAGCGAATTTCCCATTTCCGGAAAATGAGGGGTGTAATCCTAAGTGAAGCGATCCAATTTTTGTGGGATATTTTCATCAGAATGAGGACATTAAGATGTTTTGACGAGTAAATTAAAGTGTGACCTAATTTTTACAGTGTGGCCATTATGACAGTCTCTGTGGTGTGGTAGTTGAGCAAGTTGGCTCATAACCCGGAGGCGTTGGGTTCGATTCCCGCGACATGACAAGTATTTATACACAGAAAAAAAAAACGCAAATACTTGTTCTGAGTCTAGGTGTTATGGGACCATGGCCCTTGTAGGTCCTGGGTCCCTAGACACAGGGAATCCTAGTAAGGGTATGTGTGTGACCGTTGGGCGTTATTATTATCATTATATAACATGTTTATGAAGAACTAGCTTCTGCCCGCGGCTTCGCCCGCGTGGCCTATAGGAAACGAAGAAGAAAATTTTTCATAGATAATTCAACCACCCGTTTCACCCTCTTAAGGATGGAATTTCGAAAAACCCTTTTTAGTGGATATTTACACTTTGCAAAGAATACACCCTCCAAATTTCAAGTCTTTAGTGCCAGCGGTTTTGGTTATGCGTTGATATATAAGTCAGTCAGCACTTTGAATTTTATATTTATAGATTGATATTAAAAACATAACAACTAATCTATTTACTTACTTAATATCAAACGCAGGCCTTCTCTTACAAAGAGAGTGTAAGCCATAGCCCACTACAATGGCTAAGTGCAGTGTGGTCGATGCCACATAATATCTTTAAATATATAATAAAATATTTGTGGATATTTCACATAGCGCCATCTAGCCGCAAACTAAAAAAGCGTGTACTATGGTGACAAGATAACTGATACAACACTTAGATATTTTTTGTTTGTAAATACATATATACAGAATACAATATAACACCCACACACAGAACAAACATCGATGTTCATCACACAAATGTTAGTCCGGGTAAGAATCGAACCGATAAACTACAGCTCGAAAGAGTTACTACCAAGCTATCGCGCCAGTGGTCTTTGTTTTCATGAGCATGCCAGTTCCTTACAATGTTTTCCTTTACCATTGTTTAAGTGAGTTCGAATACCGCACATAGCTTGAAAAGGCATAAGTGTAGGACTGAGTGGACTTTAAACCAATGTGCGTAGGTTTGAAAGTCGCACAAGTTGTGCTGCACTTATCCTATTTAACTGCACTAGTGTCAAATTATTGAAATATAATAATAAAATAATATGTTTAATAAAAAGAGGGCGGATATTTAACATCCATTCGTTTTAGTAAATTTGACGTCAGGAAAATTGGATGTAGAAAATTGAAATTTAATTTATTCACCGACTTTGAAACATCAAGTCACCTCTCCAATCTGCTGCCGTCACGAAGTTAATATAAAAATTATATACACACCTACTCATAGCTAACATAAGGTTATTGATTCCTCGAAAGTGACGAGCTTTCTGTGTTGCCGACAGCGAGAAAATTACATTTATTATATGCCTCATTTCTATGTAACTTGACGTGAATGAAAAGAACGATTAATGAAAGGGAAATAAAATGTTTAACGGACCAATAGGTTTCATGACCAGCCTATGACTATTTCCGACTGAGGTCGTCAAGGAATAAAGATATGTCCCGTATCAGGGCGTCTGCTACGAGTCTTATCAACCAAAAAAATGAGTGTACTTTAGACCACACGTCAAGCGTGCATAAAAAAGTTTTACTTCAAAAGATTTGGCAATACCGTGGAAATGTGCGGCTTATGCGTTGAGGATAGAGATCGATTTTGAATGGTTTATGCTCATAACGGAATAGGTAGATTGACTAAAATACAGTTTTTATAGAGTTAGCGAAGGATGTATTGATAGCAAGTTCATATATCGGCTGACAGATATGTACTACCAACCAAGCCACGTTCAAAATATATTTTACTTAATATTTTTAGAGTTTAAAGTTTCTAACTTAGGTTTACTTAACTAACTGCATTTTCTAACGGCTAAATTCTCTAACAGGTTTAGAAAGATAATTACAACAGACGTTTGGACTTGAGAATATTTACATTTAGGTCTGTAGCTCCGTGTCGTAGCTCGCAGTCATAACATTGGTCTACGCCGTAGAGGCTCTACCGTTTTGCCCTTCCCTAAAGAAAGTGTATATCTACGCGTGAAGTGGTCGCCAAGATTTCTGGCGAGAAACTTAGAATGTATTAAATTTTAAAGAATGCCAGAATTCTTTAGATTTCCAAGAATGTAATTGTGTAATTGGACGAATTTTGCAGCGCGCCGTCTATACAGTTGATGTAACATTACCTGTTAGCGTTTAAGTGATGGGGTATATAGTAAATGTTAATTTAAATATATATTTCAAAATTGACTCAAAAACTTTGAGTATTTTAAGTTTACCTGCACGTGAATCTATAAGTATTTCGTTCGCAAAGCAAATCTTTGACATAATATAAGCGCAATTGTATTTTATTTCGTTTCAATGATTAAGGCACACACGCTTTGTGTCTTTTTTTATGGTTAAATGGGCATGCCTTTGATAACAACTCACCTGATGGTAAGTGACGAAGTTGTCTAAGGTGGAGCACGCTTGCCCATGAGATGCCCATTCACTCTTGACTTAAAAAGACCTAGGTTATACCTTGAAGGAAACACTGTTTTTGGGGGAGCATTCCATTCCTTGTCCGAAGACTATAAATGAGTCAGCAAAACGCTTAGTGCGGACTTGGGGTACACTAACAACGTAAGGGTGTGACGAATCACCAAGTCTTGTAGTTCTATGATGTGTCATTCTAAAAGTGTTATTTCACACTTACATTTAAGACTGAAAACTGTATTTTACGCACGGTACATCAGGAAAACATAAACAGCATTATTTGATAACTGTGATCTTACAACAGCTAATAAAAAGGTGAAATAGTAAACCACAGACGTTTTCCAATATTTAATGTATCCCAGAAATCGAGATATCCAAAGGAAATAGCCGTTTTATCGCCGAGTTATCTTTGTAACAAAAGGAGCATAAATCTAGCCGGGCGTTTTATGAACCTAATAAAATTTTATTGATAAAGTGGGAAATAGGTAAACGAAGTAACTTGGGAGTTACGTTACGAGAAGCATGAGAACCTGATGGTAAGCGCCATGTAAGGTATACGTAAAAGGTCATTTTAATAAAATCAAATGACACTCAAAAAGTGGTATCATCTATCTAGTTAATATAATTAAGGCCACGTGGAATTTTCATTAGAATGCACATTGGGCCTATAAGCTGACCTTCGACGGAGAAGGAGACTTTATGACCTGATATTTCTTTGACTGTGATACACGGTGCGCAGTGCAGTTCCGCAAATTTTTTATTTTAGTGTCATGAGTGGCACTGCAGCTGTTATGGGCGGCCGTGAAACATAAAATCAGGCGGACGGCAAACTCGGCACGTCGTTCTCAATGTTAGCTAGAAGACAACATAAGCCTTCTCAAACACCACTTCAGATGCTTGTCATAGTGGGGGGAGAAGAAACTATGGATACCAGGCGATGAAGCTCCAGGCCGTGAAGAATTTTCTTCCGAAATACAAAAAACTAACTTTAAAGGAATACACGGGAAATATTTTTGCACATCTATACTTATAAAACTCAAAGTCCTGACTGGCTGATTTATATATCAACGCACACCTTAAACCACTGGTCCTTGAGACTTGAAATTTGGAGGGTGTGTTCTTTGTAAAGTGTAGATATCCACTAAGATGTTTATTTTGAAATTCTACCCCTAAGAGGGTGAAATGAGTGGTTGAATGATCTATGAAAAAAATTCTTCCTCGTTTCCTTTAGGCCATGCGGGCGAAGCCTCGGGCAGAAGCTAGTATTCCATAAATTGTTTCTTGTCTGTCCGTCTGTATAAAAATTCATCACGAAAATTATGAATTAAATAATATAAAAATTTGCTAAACCATTCCTAGCCGAGTTGTATCAGTAGTAACAGAGGAAAGGTACTCTCTAAATATATAAGTAGGTATCTACACAAAACTAATATAACATTATGTGATAAGGCGATACTGGACTCGAATCAGGGCTTGTTGTATAACCTAACCTATTGGATGTACTATTGAAGATAGCAACAGAGAGTAAAGTTCTTGCGAGTGGAACCGAAAGCTGTAAGATAAATAAAACAAATGAAAACAGTAAGTTGACATTGGTCTGCAACTCTAACAATGTTTCTTCGCAACTATTCCGAGTCTGAATATGAGCTTCCCATGTATCTACAACTGCCCACTTTAAGATCAAACATAGAACCGCCCCCGAGGCATCAGTTTCACTGGGGCCTTAGAAACAGCGGTGTGCTAAGGATGCTTGCAGCGGTATTGGGAAAGACATCAAGCACTTTTTCAAGCAATTTTAAGTACCTAATCTTATTTTGACTTGTTAAACGTGCTAAAAAAAGTATATTTGGAATAAAAAATTTGAATTTGACTTTGACTTGATGTCACTATCATTATTTCGCGTTAAGCCTTTTTTTCTGATTCTCGGGAACATCATCGCTTGGCTTCAATCGATGACAAATGTATTTAAACAAAAAAAACACAAAGTCAATTCAAATTATTGTGATTAGATCCAAAAAAACATAGTAACTATGTAGTACTTACATAAACCATGTATTGAAACTGTTAAATCCATACAAACTTGTATTGATTTTTCTTCTATAGATTGCAATCAAGTTTCAAGATCACCTAGCTGATCGAGCATACAACCTACAACGACAAAGTCAGATCTATAAATGAAGATCTGTGGTGTATTTTTTTTTAGGGGGGATATGCCCTCGCACTTTCTTGCCACTACAGGAGTGGCGGCAGGTGGTATATGGGACATGACCCACTGAAAACCCCCCGTGAGCTGACTTACACCGTGGGGCCGGCGGTAGGCCCTTTCGAGCCTTTTTGCGCCTATAACTATGGATGGTGGCTCACCAATGCCACCCACTAGTCTTGTAGGGCCGTGCAAGCCAGTGGAGAGTCCCCTGACTCTCCACCAGTGGCCTCACTACAGAGAAGGGGAGGCGGTACGCGTGACGCCTCCTCCGTGTATCTGCCTCAAATCTACTCAATAGTAAAATCGCTAATCTCATAGCCATCATGTTTCGCACTTAACAGGCCAACTTACGAAGGATGCGTACGTGGGTGGGCTTACATGGCTTAGCTTCGGATGATCTTTCGCAATGATCTGTTGTAGTACAAGTAACTTGTAGCTCCATTGAGATGGTAGATATTTAGACAAAACTCTTTATTGAAACGCCACATTACAGGAACAATTTACAAGAACAAGTTTAGTTAATATACTAACTGGCTGTGAAGGAAAAATGAAACGGTTTGTATGGCTATATATAATAGAAATTTTGAAAAAATCGGATTATGTTTTTATTTCCAAATGAGAATTGATTTATTTTCGTTTCAATGTTCTTTTGGTAGTAACCCAAGAATGCATTTTCAAATTGCTTTTTTTGGGCCGAATCACTTCAACCGTTAATAGGAGTTTCATTACTTAGTTTCCATGAAGAAATTATTTAAATGTAACTAGTTTTCGTGAACGGCTTCTACAGTTTTTACTTTGAAGATTAGAAAATGGATGACAAAAACTGTAATATGACTTTATACAGATTATCTGATTCGTGTGAAGTGTGTGTGTATAAAAACGTGTAGAAACGTGACGATTTTTTCACGTTGGTATTATGACGAAGATAATTAGAAATTAGTTTTAGTGTTCATTAGAACCTCTGAACTGTAAGGTTGTAGGTTCGACTCCCACCCAGAACAAACATTTGTGTGATGAACATCCATGTTTGTTCTGTGTCTGGGTGTTATATTGTATTCTATGTATGTATTTACAAACAAAAAGTATTTATTAGTTATTTGGTTCACATAGTACAACCTTTGCTTAGATTGAGACTAGATGGCGCTGTGCAAATTTCTCCACGCATATCTTTATATATAAAAATGAATCCCTATTTTCCTTGGTCATCGCATCACGCGTGAATGGACGAAACATTTTCGCTAATTCTTTTTTGTTGTGTTTAGTAATATCAGGAAGAGATTCTAATGAAATAAAAAATTAAGAAAATTGAGCGGAAAATTCTAAAATTCTCACCATCGCGGAGCGCAGCTAGTTTATTTATATTATTTTTACTAGCTGCGATCCACGGTTTCACCCGCGGACAACAAGTAGGCTTTTTTATTTATTTACACGTAGAACCGGACTGAATTTTTTTTTATAACCTTTATCGCTTAACATCATTGCAATAATAATAATATCACTATTAATCTATCTGTGTTCCAAATGTCATCTAAATCCGTTCAGTAGTTGTTGTCTAATAAACTCACGGTGTCGCCCTCGTGGTGTTCGATAATTGTCCCACGGAAACGTACTATCGGGATAAAAAGTACCTTATGTGTTAATCCAGGTCATAATCTGTGTTCAAAATTTCATCCAAATCCGTTCAGTAGTTTTTGCGTGAAAGAGTAACAAACATTCATCCATACTTACAAACTTTCGCATATATAATATTAGTAGGATATTATTACATTGCCGTATCGTATAATATTCGTTTTATTGTTTGATCTTGGACCAATTATCTTCATCTTGTTGGACAATAGGTATTGTCTACCTGTTTTATTGCGCCAAACAGTTACGCTAAAGGTGTTTGTGGTCCATCTATTGTCTATTAACATTGTTTTTTTTTTTACGTTTTGGCTCCACAGTTTTGTGTATTTAGCCAGTGTCAAGTAATTGATAATTTATCAAGTTATCGATATTTCACGCAAATATGTGTCAAGTCACAGTCGAAGTCATCAAGTCAAGTCATAGTCCAGTCAAATTCATACTCCTAGTAAAGTGGTGGCAACTTTACTCGAAGCTTCTATGGAGTTTTGGAAACAACACGAAAAGAAACGTTTCACCATCATTATACCATTTTCCCACACTCACGCCTGTAATCCAGCACTTAACGAATATAATGCCACCAATTTTATGCACTAACACTGAAAATAACACAAGTTTTGGAAAATAATACAATGCGGTGACGCAATCTTTTTCGCATTCCCGCCAGAACCGACTTGACGTTATTCTGATCATTCTACTGTCTGAGTTTTTATTCATTCCACGTAGGTTACATTATTAGTTTTTATTAAATGTATATATAACCGCCATTCTATGTGTGTGATTGTTGGGCGCAATTATTATTTACCAATTCTATGAAAACGAATAATTTCATTTACAATTCGATTTCTGTCCCAACAAAGGCCGTCTTTGTGATGTTTTATTTATTTCTCGTCAAGTTGAGGGCCTTTTATAGTTGATAAACCTTCGTTTTTATTTAGTTTTTAAATAAGTTTTGATTTAACATGACCAAAATAACATTTTATATTATATTCAATGCGTATATTTTTTCTACATTAGGTACTTAATATAAAAATGTATTTTTAATGCAATGTTATTAATATTCTACGCAAAAGTACCCACGTGAAAAGCATGTTTGAATCTCTACAGCGTTAATTTTATTCAGACTAATAAAAACGAAAAAATAAAAGTTCAGGGGAAGTATTTTGTACTGGTTTCCTTTTCCTATTCTGCACACAACGGTAAATATACCACTTTTTATAGCGGTCACTCATCCATGCATTATGTAGTGACTTTAATCAAGCAATTGCGTTTGCGTATTGCTAAAGATTGTGCATTGCTAAATATTGTACATTGCTAAAGATTGCACATTTATTGTTAAAGATTGTACATTGCTAAAGATTGCACATTGCTAAGATTGTACATTGCTAAAGATTGCACATTGCTAAAGATTGTGCATTGCTAAATATTTTGCATAGCTAAAGATTGTGCATTGCTAAACATTGCACATTGCTAAAGATACTATCCTATCCTAACACTCAGGTAGAGAGGCGTGCCAACCGACACCTTTTGTATGGTACCCAAATAAATTGAGCTCCAATAGCAAAACCTAAGTGAATTACATATTTTCGTTTATTTTACTTACTCTGTCTCCTACGAATCAAATTGTTCTGGCAGTAAACTTCCCTTTTCAGTTCACAAGCTAATTTCAACCCAATTGAGCGTATTTTAACTCAAAGAAACAAAATGAACCTTAGGTATGTTTGAAATCAGTGAACTTTATGTGAAAGCTTTTGTATAGAATAAGAAAAGTTCGTTGCAGTGTTCCTTTATCTTTCTAATCAAGTGTGGAATATAAAAGACAAGGATGGAAGATAAGTTGAATGTTAAATACGGAGTGGGCTGCATTTTTCCGCATACTAAATCTGAGGATATCTCCATGAATCTCTCCAATCAAAAGTAATGTCGCAAAAAAGAAATGATTGGATGAGCTGGACTCTCAAATGGAAAGAAGTACTAATTCTACGAACAGAAAATGCCATTATAACACGAAAAAGGGGCCTTGAAAAGAAACTGAAAATAACGGTTGTGAATTATGATTTTTTTCCATATCTCGTAGTGTTGAATGGAAATATGTTATAAGGGTGGAATTAATATCCGTTAAGTGTTCGTGAAAGTGTACGAGTGCAAATGGGCCCAAATTCCAAAACCATGCCTATTCGTTTTCTCTTCAAAGCTTTCTTAAGCTTGCAGTAAAATATCCTCCATTTTGATTTTGACAAAAATAACTTTGAGATAATTAACCGCACAAACATTTACCCATTTGACATTGGCAGAATTATCGCAAAAAATGATATAAAGCCATTAAAAGAAGAAGAACACGGAAATGGGTTTAAGTCTATTCATATAGCCGAGTGGATGCAAAGCAGCGCATTTTATGATCTATCGACAGATGTATTGAGCTCGCCATTGTCATTGGTTTATTCTAAATTAAGCGGGAATTTATTTTGTAATAAATATAAGAAGGCGTTGGACGGAGTTTTGGCGGGAAAACGAAAAAGTACGCGTTACCACATTGTATTATTTTCCAAAACTTGTGTTATTTTACTATTCAACGGGGCAATGCCGCCAGCATTTTGGGCACGTCGCCTACTGGTAGCGGCTTCTTAGATTAAGTTTTGCTAATGCATAGTTTTTAATTTAATTTTAGCTTTATTGTTTAAAAACTTATTATTTGTTCTTGAATAAATACATTACTTATTTTCAGTGTTAGTGCATAAAATTGGTGGCATTTTATTCGTTAAGTGCTGGATTACAGGCATGAGTGTGGGAAAGCGGTGTGTATAGTTACTCCTTCACGATCAAACGGCTGAACGGATTTGGATGAAATTCGGTTTAACCTATAGGCTACATTTTATCCCGGAAAAGTGAAATGTTCCCGTGGGATGAGTAACAAAGCTCGCACCTACATAGCTGTGGAATGTCAACGGAATGCGTACGGTTGATCCGTTGCTAGCATGGATTATTTTAACGCTGCTTTAACACATAAGATATATTTTTTTATGTTAGTGAATGACTTCGTGCGACACTGCACTGCGCATATCATCCTGAAACTTCAGCACAGTCTGGTAATAAGATTACTCGACTGTGAGATCAGATTATAAAGTCTCATTTGCCCAGTAATTTCAAGCTACCCTTCAAACCGGAACACAGTAGTGCTTGCACACTACTGATAACTGGCAGAATAACTGGCAAAGCGGTACCTACCATAGACAAACTTTGCAAAAAGTCCTGCCACCTAGTGATAGTAGGATATTTTATTACCGTGGGTGAAACCGCGGGGCTCAGCTAGTATACAATAAAAAAATATGAAAAAGATTACCTAAGCGTAGCACACAACTACCCATATTCGAACAGATTTTTAATGAGATATTCCCCGAATTTTGTCTCTGTACTTTTGCTTTTTGCTGTGGTAAAGAGTATTCAATAAGTCGCCTATTATAAATACCATTTATGTAGATTCCTTTTATAGATTGATTTCTTTCAGATTCTATAAACCGCTTTTTCTACATTCAAAGGTAATTGGCTCCGTGGCGTTTTTCTTTCATCTAAAACTACTATATCACAGACAAAGAAAATATTTAACGCATTAATTAATGCAGCTTTTCATCCAATTATGAAGTATTCCCATGGTTAAAATCTCTTTTCTGTAATAAGCTAAAAGTATTCATCAAATTAAATTAAACAAAATATATAAACATAAAGAGTGAATACTCTAATAATTATGTTTTTGTTTTATTGGTTTATAATTCACTAGTTGCGCCCCGTGGTTTTACCCGCGGATAAAAAGTATTTTAAGTATTTGCTTATCCCACGGGAATATTTCGATTATCCGAAATAAAATGTAGCCTATATGTTAAACCAGTGTATAAGCTGTCTTGGTACCGAATTTTATCCAAATCAATTCAGTAAAATGAGCGTGAAGGAGTAACAAACATACTCACATACACGCATACAAATTTTCGCCTTTATGATTATACTTTCACTTAGAGATAAGTTTCCGACACACTAACCTTGAGTTCTTTTCCTAATTTCCCTGTCCTTAATTTCTCAAGGACTCTGCCTCTAACACAGGTGGTAAAGTGTTCAATGATCACTCAATACACGGCACTGTTCGACTGACTAATTAATATCGAATAGGGCGGCGTAGGCGGGACTTGGCTGCGATCTGATTGATTTGGGATCGATCTCACCGAGATAATCAACTGTTAATTGCTACTTCTATCAAGATTGACTGGGGGATATTTTTGAGGGAATGAACTATTATGGATTGTTTAACTCATTCGGGAAGAAAGATTCTCTACTCCAGTAGAGAACGCGTATAGATAGACGAGCTTCTACCCGCAGCTTCGTCCGCTGCGTGGCTTATGGGAAAATAATTCAACCACCCATTTCACCCTCTTAAGAGTGGAATTTTGAAAAATCCTTTCTTAGCGGATGCCTACGTCGTAACATCTACCTGCGTGCCAAATTTCAGCTCGATTCGTCCAGTGGTTTGGGCTGTGCGTAGATCACTATGTCAGTCAGTCAGTCACCTTTGAGTTATATTTATTTAGAGAAAGATAAAGAAGTATATTGTTCCACCAATGAAATATAAAAGTATCAAGAAAAACTTATAAAATAGTGGTCTTATCGCTACATATACGTACATTTTACTTTTTTTTTTACTTCAACTTGTCTAGCATTTGACCACGCTCTCACCTAATGGGAAGTGACGATGCTATCGAAGGTGTAGCATGCTAGCCAAGTAAATACCTATTCACTCTTCTCTTGAACACGCCCGGGTCATATTTCGCTGGAAACACAGACTCTGGCAAGGCATTCCATTCCTTAGCCGTTCTAATTAAGAACGAATCTACAAAGAAAAAGAGAATCTCCTGCAGAACTTTCTTTGCAGAAAAAATAGCACCTAGTAGTAGTTGAAATGTAATGGAACATTTAATTATTAGCATAAGTCGGTAGTGGTTGATTAAACTCGAACAGATTTCTGTGTAATACGATTTTGTTAAAATAAATGTGAAAAGCAGCTGAGTAACCCTTATTTTATTATTCAACTCTTCTACTAATATTTACCTTCAATTTTTTCCCGTTAACGGTAAACAAAATACGATAAACCAGACCCACATCACCATGAATGAACCTGTCAAATAAATGTAATGATTGCCCAAAGACACCATTCCTACGCAAACGCCAAACAAACAACCACTAAAATGTTAACCTTATAGATATATAAATAAAATCTGTTATCCACCAAAATCTTTTTTCATTGTTTGCTCATAGGAAATACAACTTTCATACGTCGAATAGCGATCGGTTCTAGATCTTGAAAACAATAGGAGCGTGAGTCATCTTGATTAAGTACCAATAGCTATCACTGAACTTGGCATAAACTTGGCTTAAATCTCACTATTTTTATTTTCCCCATTAATTCAAATACCACTAATATTATAAATGCGGACGTTTGTGAGTATGGATGAATGTTTGTTACTCTTTTACGCAAAAACTACTGAACGGAATTGAATGAAATTTGGAACACAGATAGTTTATATTAACATCTAAATAAATTAACTAAATTAAAATTGATATTTAATTTTTTTTGCGTTTTTTATTTATTTTGTTTATTTATTTAGGATCAACAAACAGAACACAACAAACATAATCTTTAAATAGTATAAGCCTTAGAATGTAGGTAGTTAGTGTACCAACAACGCTGACCACGTAGCGTTCCGTACCAAAACGGTAAAAAGGAATATAGATAGATTATATATAGTGGATTAACACATGTTTCTTATATCCATGAGTGAAACCGCGGGGCACAGCTAGTAAATGAAACAAAATATAATCTACCCACAGCTTTCGACGAAGTTTTCGTTTGCAACCGTGGTGATTCCAGTCATACCGCCATTGGTATCACGAACACATTTTCCTAACCATAATACCCCAGTCTACCACTAGTGGTACCACGCCGACTATTCCTAACCATGATACTCCAGGCTACCACCAGTGGTACTACAGTTACTTTTTCCTAACCATGGTACCCCAGGCTACCACCAGTGGTACTACAGTTACTTTTTCCTAACCGTGATGCCCCAGTCTACCACCAGTGGTACTACAGTTACTTTTTCCTAACCATGGTACCCCAGGCTACCACCAGTGGTACTACAGTTACTTTTTCCTAACCGTGATGCCCCAGTCTACCACCAGTGGTACTACAGTTACTTTTTCCTAACCATGGTACCCCAGGCTACCACCAGTGGTACTACAGTTACTTTTTCCTAACCGTGATGCCCCAGTCTACCACCAGTGGTACTACAGTTACTTTTTACCTAACCGTGGTACCCTACTACCACCAATGGTACTACAGTTACTTTTTCTTGACCGTGGTGCCTAGTCAGTGGTACTACAGTAACTGTTTCCTAACTGTGGTACCCTACTAGCACCAGTGATACTACAGTTTATTTCCTAATCGTAGTACTTACCCCAGTGGTACCACAGTTACTTTTTCATAACTAGTACCAACCACTAAACAGTTTAGAGAATTTTATTTATTAATTATTATTATATATTTAACACGATACGATAAAAGGATAGTTTCGGAAAAATTCCGATTATTTCTATAAACACGAATAGTTTCATGTCCGTATTACAGAACGATGCTCAGTCATCGATCAGTGCTCAAGCAGAGATTTCATTCATAAAGTGATCTATTAGTGAATAAAATCTCTGCTTGAGCACCGACCGATGACTGAGCATCGTTCTGTAACACGGACCTTAGATTCCTAAGGTATGTTTTAAGATTATTCATTTATTTAAAGAATCTGTACATATAAAATTCAAAGTTTGACTGACTGACCGACTTATATATCAACGCCTAAACCGCTGGTCCTAGAGACTTGAAACGTGGAGGGTGTGTTCTTTGTAAAATGTAGGTATCCACTAAGAAAGAGTTTTTTTGAAATTCCACCCCTAAGAGGGTGAAATGGGTGGTTGAATTATCTATGAAAAATTTTCTTCTTCGTTTTCTATAGGCCACGCGGGCGAAGCCGCAGGCAGAAGCTAGTCTCCGATACAAGACAACAGAAGTGTTGATTGACATTTTGGTTACGGTGCAAGCTAATTTTACCTTGGGTCACGGAGCGGAGTCGAGACATGCACACCGAAATATCCGGCCATGACCAATGATGACCGATCTTCAATCTTTGTCTCGTTTGACATGAGTCGGACAAGTATGTATGTTTAGCTATGCCCCGCGGCTCCGCTCGCATTAATGATGAAAAAGACGAGCGTACTTTAGACCACACGACTGAAGTAAAACTTCCTTAGCTCCATCTATGAGCTGGTATTTGTGGTACTTTGTTTAATTTTAATGTCGCCATCTTGACAATTGTGAATTATTATTGTCATTTTACCGGACATACCAACATACCAACAATAATACATAAGTAATTTTTAACTTTGGTATGATGACAATGTTAATCTACATTAACCAACAACTTTCAACTTCCGTTCGCTTCGTCACGCATTCAACCCAAGTCAAGCGTGCCTAAAATAAATTTACTTCAAAAAATGTTAGTGTTCAAAAAATATGTAATTTTAGGGACAAATAAGATCTCGTCTCCATTCCACTCTAATCGCCAAATAAAGCAAAATTAGGTAAGTCACTATTAATTTTTTACCTTCTATCACATGGAGAGAGAGAAAGCTATAAATTAGTGTAGGCTATAATGCACTACGCGGCCAAGAGCTTGTTAGTGAATCATATACAATGTTGCGATTCTTACATTCCAATTCCTTCATAATTTTTTCTTTCATCGTTATGCAATTTCTGCACATTCTTGAAAAACGATTGGTAAAGAGGTGAACGGTAATTGAATCCGGTTTGCTTGAAAGTCGCACAAGCTCAGGACCGCGCAGGATTGAAACCATAGGGCCCGTTGGTTCTAAAGTCACACGCACTACGCTCACTGCTTAGCCACACCTACCTACTAACCGGTACTATAAAATGCTTTTTGCGCTTACAACGCTTTTTCAAAGCCAAAGGATTTACGATTAAAGAATGATTTTATTGTAAACTAGTTGCGCCCCGCGGTTTCACCCACGAATAAGAAGTTACTACTCATCATAGTTATTTACTCATCCCACGAGAAAATTTCACTTTTCCGGGTGCTTATATGTTAATCTAGTGTATAAGCTATTTTGGCACGAAATTTCATCCAAATCCATTCAGCCGTTTGAGCGTGAAAAAGTAACAAACATACACACAAACACACATACAAACTTTCGCCTTTATAGTATTATTGTGATAAGCAATTTTCAGCACTTTTAGTCAAAATTAGATTAGATATGTAAAATAGTTAACTTAGTCATTGTACTAAGCACATTAAACTACAAAGTGTCTAATGTCAAATATTACCTATATAGCAAGCCTATTACAATATGTGAGTTTGACTGAAATTGTTCTTTTTCCCATTAACGGTGCAAACAATCCGAATCTGAATCAACAATATAATTATCTAAATAGAACACTCAATAAAATACATCTAACCGATACTTTCTAAACAATTGCGGCCTATAATTACAGAAGCTAATAATACCGTTTGAACCTGTTATCGAGTACTAATTGCGAAACCGTACCGGTGCCAATACCACGGGTCTTTCACCCTACTGAGCACCGCTTGTGACAACCCTACACCGTCCTACAATGTATATAATTTCATCAGAAACATTATCTGGGATTGTTTATAAGCAAACTTCTTCCTTTTCATCCGACTACAAAAAATGAAGAGATCCCACTTTATTTTTTTATGTTTGTTACCTCAGCACTTTCGACTGGTGAACCGATTTTGATGATTCGTTTTTATTTGAAAGCTGATGCTTTCCGTGTGGTCCTATTTTAATTTGATTAAGATCTGATGTATGTCTATAATATTATTAATGTAAAGTCATACACAGTGCTTAATATTAGTTAAAGTGTCAATGTAAGTGAATAAAAGGCGATCCTAATTACTAAGAGAATTAACTTGCGGATGAATGGAAGGTGATTTTGTTAGAGTGCTTGCAGTACTGCGAGAAGAATTGTATAAAAGGTATGTGTCCGTAGTAATTATATAATATTAATAGTATTGATTATTCTATTTATTTTTATGTGTACGTAATATTGATTTTGATTTTTGTTCTATTTTTTCATTCTATTCTGTATTTGTATTCTAAATTACTAATATTGTTATATGAAATATGTCTAGATAAATTTACGTATATTGATTATGGTAATTGGCTTTGGCCGTGTAATTGATGAAATAAATAAATAAGCTCGTGTAAAGTAGGCAAATTAATCGACCACGTGTTGTGTGGCTTCAAGGTATGTGAATATTGGGTATGTATGATTTACGATCTTGTCACTCATGTATGACAGTCATTGCTGAGTAATTGTTGGGTGCGGAAATTAATACATTTTTGGCGCATGATCTTCTTGTGCAACTTCTTTTGTAATCTGTGGTGAAATTACGCAGGTTTGCTGTTTGAATTTTATAACCTGATTAAACAGATATGAAGTTTAACATCTGTGGCATCGTAGCTAATTGACGGAAGCAGTAATTTTGATTGTTTTTTTTTTTGTTTGATAGGTCATTAATATTATGATCAAAAATATTCTTAGCTTGTAGCTTCTTCTTTACAGGTGTAATCGAAACTTCGGATCAGAGTTTTCTTTTCTGGATTGTGCTGGATTGCTTGCACTAGTAGTAGAAAAGAGTACTTATTTTTTTACTCATTTATTATACCATGCTTGCTATATTATGACAAGCAATTTGTAATTTTATATGCTTACTAGCTTCTGCCCGCGGCTTCGCCCACTTGGCCTATAGGAATTAAAGAAGAAAAATTCTCGTCGATAATTGAACCACCCATTTCACCCTCTTAGGGGTGGAATTTTGACAAACCCTTTCTTACTGGATACCTGCACTTTACAAAAAACACATCCTCCAAATTTCAAGACTCTAAGACCAGGTTAGGCTGCGCGTTGATATATAAGTCAGTCAGTCAGTCAGGACTTTGAATTTTATATGTATAGATAACAATATCATAAATAAATGAATAATAAATACAATTATGAAATAAAACTTAAGTTCTTCCAAAACATAACTTATGTACAATTAAGTGTCCTAAGTTAATATTGAAGATATAAAGGTCAATATTTAGGTAATAAATACTGCTTAAGCAAAGTGTGGATGTTATCCAAAGAGAATTTGTCAGAAGCTTAATGAAAGCAAGCACTTAGCTGAAAGCAACCCAACGTCCCTTCAATACAAGTCAATAAGAAATTAAATAAACTTTGAAGTATAGTCGGCAACATTTTGAAACATTTGACTGGCTTCATGGTTGGTAGTACTCAGCATTCTGCGTTATAAATTCAGGGTTCGATTCTCACCCGGACAAAACAAGTTATTACTACCAGTAATTAATAATAATATTGATAATTAATAACGCCCAACGATCAATATATAGATCCTGGACCCTAACTAGGATTCTCTGTATCTAAGGACCCAGGAACTACGAGGACCATGGCCCCACAACACCCAGACTCAGAACAAGTATTTGCACTTTTTTTTCTGTTTTAATACATGTCCTGCCGCAGGAATCGAATCCGCTGCCTGCAGGTTTTGAACCGACCTGTTCACCCACCACACTACAAAGGCTGTCAAAGTCATGAGCACTTGACATTTTGAAACGAAAAATGATCTGCTTTTTATTCGATTTTTATATTTTTAATTAATTATAGACGAGAAGTCGCCAACAGAAACGATGGCGAGACGACATCGTTAAGATGGCAGACGTGACATGGACCAGAACAGCATGAGAGAAAACAGGTGTCTTCCATGCAATACCTTATGCCAATATCCATATTTGGGTGCCCAAATAAAAAGTATTAATTTATACTTTACACCAAAAGAAAAAAGTTTTGGTTCAATTTTTTTTATGTTAGTAAATGATGTGACGAGCATGTCGTTCACCTGATGTTAAGCGATACGGCCGCCCATAACAGAACGGTGTCATCCGAAACCCCAAAGTATAAAGTTTTGCGTGACACTGCACTGCGCACATCATCCGAAGACATCAGCATTAGTCGACTGTGAGATAGGTCTCATTTACTGGGCAAATGTCAAGTATCCATTTATTTCAGTAAGCTGTAACATATGTATATTTTTTTTAATAAGGGCAATAATGCTACACAACATTAGGTATATTTGTACCGCTGACCCTACTTCGTAAGACGGGAACGGAAACGAGTTCTTATGGACTTCCATCCGTGCTCAGTTAACCTGTTTGATTAAGTGATTAAAGACGAAGATTCCTGTTTACTTGAAAACGATAGAAGACTGAAATTCACAATACGTATTTAATAGCCACTTTATTAATAACTAGCTGCGCCCACTGGTTTCACCCGCGGATAAAATGTGTTTTAATTTTTTGTTCATCCCACGGTAACATTTCACTTTTCCGCGATAAAATGTAGCCTATATGTTAATTCATTGTATAAGCTATCGTGGTGCCGAACTTCATGCAAATCCATTCAGCCGTCTGAGCGTGAAGGAGTGATAAACATACACACATACGCATACAAACTTTCGCCTTTATCATATTAGTTTGAAGTGTGATAGTGTGACTAGTGGCCCGCCCTAGCTTCGCACGATTACTAGGTGGTAGGACTTTTTTGCAAAGTTCGTCTAGGTAGGTACCACCGCTTTGGCAGTGCCTGCTGCCAAGCAGTAGTGTGCAAGCACTACTGTGTTCCGGTTTGAAGGGCACTGTAGCTAGTGAAATTACTGGGCAAATGAGACTTTATGATCTGATCTCATAGTCGAGTGATTACTAGACTGAGATCAGATCATAAAGTCTCTAAGGTAGGTAATAAGATTTTATTACCAGACTGTGCTGATGTCTCAGGATGATGTGCGCAGTGCAGTGTCACGCGAAACTTTATATTTTGGAGTTCTGAGTGATAATGTTCTGTTATGGGCAGCCGTGTCGCTTAACATCAGGTGAATGACTAGCTCGTCACATCATTCACTAACGTAAAAAAAACAGAGATATATATATATTTATATATATTAAATATTTATATTATAATTATTATATATATTATCCTTATAACGTCTTTTACTTAAATACATCATAAAAGATTTATGTTGTTTATGAGATTACTTAAGCGTAGTAGAGCATATTTCATCTTACGCTCAAGCGTACATAAGCGTAATATGAAATACGACATGTTATCGACTAATATTTTCCACGAACTTCTGCCTATTTATTAATACCAATAATATTTCGTGATCGCTCAACTACAAACAACTAGTAAGCATGAAATATGATTTGACTTACATTTCTGCTTACACAGGTTTTCTGATAATAAGTAAGAAATGGCCTTCCTCCTGAAATTCATATATAAGTATGTATATATTAATACCAGCTTCTGCCCGCGGCTTCAACTGCGTGGACGAAGATTTTTTTTTAACAAATAATTCACCCTCTTAAAAAGTTTTAAAGTTTTAGAACGGTTTCTCGAAATTCCACCCAATTTCGAATAACCCTTTCTTAGTGGATACCTACACTTTACAATGAACGCACTCTCCAAATGTCAACGAGCGGTTTACGCTGTGCGTTGATATATAAGTCAGTCGGGACTTTGAATTTTATATGTATAGGTACATTCAAAATTATTAATAATAGGTCTTTACCTATGAAATTGCCGTATTGCAGTACAGACTTTTTCAAATAAAAAAAAGTTTTGATTGGCTATGAATTCTAAATTCAAATTAATTTTGTTTTAAAAATATGACATTCTATTTACAATATAAATCTTTTGTTTATTGATTAGCGTTGTATTTTCATTACATTTCAACATTTTTCTTCATAATGGATACTTTGAAATTTCGTGTAATTATGGAATATGAGTTCCGTCGTGGCACCAACGCGGCACAAACGACACGTAACATCAACGACGTGTACGGAGAGAACTGTACAAATGAACGTACAACCCGTTATTGGTTTGCTCGGTTCCGTTCTGGAAATTTTGACTTGAAAAATGAACCTCGTGGTCGTCCGGAAACTTTGGTCAACAATGATGAATTAAAGGCGATTGTGGAACCTGATGAATCTCAATCTACAGCTGAGCTGGCAGCAGCTTTTGATGTTAGCATCAAAACAATATTGGTCCATTTGCGACAGATTGGCAAGATAAAAAAGCTTGATAGATGGGTGCCCCACGAACTTAACGATCGCCAGCGCAACGTACGCGTCGAGACTTGCCTTGCGCTGCTTAACAGGCACAGAAATGAAGGAATTTTGAACCAAATTGTTACGTGCGACGAAAATTGGATTCTTTTTGACAATCGAAAGCGCTCAGCAAGTTGGTTAGATCCTGGTTCGGTACCAAAGCAATGTGCAAAACGAAAAATGACCCCTAGAAAGGTGATGGTCACAGTTTGGTGGTCTAGTGCTGGTGTGATTCATCATAGCTTTTTACAAAACGGCGAGAGCATTACTGCATATGTGTACATTGAAGAACTGACCACAATGATGGCGAAACTCGCACGTCTGCAACCAGCTTTGGTCAATCGGTCGTCTCCACTGCTACTTCACGACAACGCGCGACCCCATACTGCACAACAGACGGTCTCTAAGCTGCATGAGTTGGGTTTGGAAGCTCTCCCTCATCCGCCATACTCACCAGATCTTGCGCCTACCGACTATTACTTTTTCCAAAATTTGGACAACTTTTTAGCGGGAAAAAAATTCAATTCCTTAGAGGCAGTACAAAACGCCTTTGAAGAGTTTGTTGTCTCCCGTCCTGCTGATTTTTTCAAGAAGGGCATCCATAAACTGCCACAGTGTTGGCAAAGATGCATTGATTGCAGGGATGATTACTTTGAATAAAAGAAATAAATAAGTTCGAAAAAAAAAATACTTTAACTTTTTTCAAACAAAACGGCAATTTCATAGGTAAAGACCTAATATTTATGTGGCAGATAACTCCTAGTATATAGTGAGAAGTTGCATAGGGGAAAAAAAAAACATCTATTAATAACTTTATAGATAACATTGATAAATTATTTATAATACAATTGTTATGTTTAAGTATAAGTATACATAAATACCTGAGTAAAACTGTTAAATCGTCCAAATTACATGAATACCCTTTTTGTAACTGACATTTGTTTCCAAATAAACTTATTCTTATTCGTGTATAATAAGTAAGTAGTTACTCGTATGTATGTGAATAGGGATACAAGTAAGTTAAAGTTATTTTAGTCGTTTCATAATCAATTTTTAAGTTGCATTGCACTGCCCTACATAATTGTCCACGTTACACCCAGGTTAACTGAAAGATAATGCTCTCTAGCATTAAGTTCGCCCATTTAGGCCACGATCTCTCGCTGCCAAGCGTGGTGAGAGCCATGCTCGACAGCGAGAGATCGTGGCAGGCGGTGGTCTCCTTCTGCGAGTACGTGATGGCGCAGAAGGAGACCGCGGAGCGGGTCAGAGAGGAGGCCGCTGGAGCTGACCCGCTCCGGCGCAGACGAGTGGGAGGGAGGAGGAGGCGTTAGGCGCACCTCCTCCCTCCCCCGTAGTGGGGCCACTGGTGGAGAGTCGGGGGACTCTCCGCCGGCTTGCACGGCCCCACACGTCTGGTGGGTGACCTTGGTGAGCAAGGTCACCCATCCATTGGCGCGGAGAGGCCCGAAAGGGCCTGCCGCCGGGGGCGAGTTGGCTGGACTGCAGTCGCGACCCCTTCTCGCCCCGGTACGGCGGACGAGGGCTCACGGGGGGGTTTTAGTGGGTTCGAGTCCCACATACCCCCTGCTACCACCCCCGTGGTGACAGGGAAGTGCGAGGGCATTTCCCCCCCTCAAAAAATAAAAATAAAAATGTGTCTACATTTGTTGTTTGTACAATAAAGCATTTTCTATTTATCTATCAAAGTATTATACGTCAGAATAAGATTACCCCAACTCCTCCCGTGGCTGCTGTAAGAGCTTACCAATTTAAAGAATATGCAGCAGCGATCTGCGGTCACCAAGATGCGGTGGTTGTGGAAATGTGATTATTTGTTTTCCCGAAGCTCGTGGTCATCCGAAATCTTTAGTTGAAAATGACGAATTAAAGACTATTGTGGAAATTTCATAAGTAAAGCCCCCAAGGGGGGGAAAATGCCTCCCTGCCACCACAGGGGAGGATATGTATTTGGGACTCGAACCCACTAAAAACCCCCCCATGAGCAGTCTTCCACCGTGGGTCGAGTAGGGGTCGCGTTAGCAGTCAGCCAACTCGCCCCCGGCGGTAGGCCCTTTCAGGCCTTTTTGCGCCTATGGATAGGTGACTTTGCTCACCAAAGCCACCTACCAGACTTGTAGGGCCGTAGAAGCCAGCGGAGAGTTCTCCAATTCATAGGTAGATAGATAGATAAATAAATTCTTTATTGTACAAACCAAATAACAAAAATTACAAAAAGATAACAATTATTTATAAAAAGTGTAACAATGGTCGCCCATTGCCTTTAGGTAAAGCCTAACCTAATATTAGAAGCCACCTAATTTGGTCTTTTTCTCTTCATAATGATCTCACCATCCTATTAACCGGTCGGGCTTAATCATAATTGTATAATTAGTGTATTAATCACGGATCTAAATAGTTGGCAGCGAGTCCACGCAGTATACATATGGCTTGAGGCCAATTCATGTAATGACAATCATCGCACATGATCGCTCTTTCACGACTAAGTAATTACTAATGCCACAGGTTAGGTATTAGTTTGTTTACTGCCATACTGACTATTTATTGCTATACTGACTGACTGACTGACAAACAACACTGACACACAGTTTAATGTACAAATACATACAATTATTTGTACATTAAATTTTATGCTTTTATAATGTAGGTAGAGCTTGTACTATGGGCACCTGATCATCTCACAGAAAATTTTCCCTGGATGGGAATGGAACCAACAATCTACAGTTCAGAAGACAAACCTGCTGACAACTGAGCTATCAGGCCAGTCAAAATTATGGACAAGAGACACTGTTGTGTGATGATATCTGGAAGACACTGGAAAAACTATATATTAGACCTGCATTTGCACCCGCAGTTACCCGTTTTCTTACTACAATGCTTAATAGTTTTGGTTAAAAAGTATCCTTACTTTAATTTCGATAGTGTACGAAATGCGTGGTGTTTTTTTTATCAAAGACAGTTCATCCGTTTTGCCATGAAAGCCACGCAAACAATACAGACGCAAACCAACGAACATACTAAGTTTCACACTTATCTTTTTATATTATAGCTTAAGTACGCATTCATTCCCAAAAGGGCAACGATGAAAATAACTCCAAATGATTCCAAAAAATCCACTGAAAATTGATCGGTGCATTTTAGGAAAACGCAATTGTTATTCAAATTAACTGTCATGTTATTCAAAACTTTTCCTTTTATGTTATCCCAGTTATCATTTTTCTCTATTTTTCAACCGACTTAAAAAAGGAGGAGGTTCTCAAATTCGACTGTATTTTTCAGGAGTTTTTTGCGTGAAAGATAAATAAATAGACCATATAGATACACCCAAAGATCACATACATAGATCCTGGACCATAACTAGGATTCCCTGTGTCTAGGGACCCAGAAAATACGAGGACCATGGTCCCACAACACCCAAACTCAGAAAAAGTAATTGCGTTTTTTTTTGTGCTTAAATACGTTTCCTGTCGCGGGAATAGAACCCGCCATAAGAGTAACAAACCATATATACAAACTTTCGTGTTTATAATATTAGTAAGATATATAGTAGAAGGAAATACAATGGGAACATTTCCACGGGCATCAATCACTCGATATATAAAAAGATTTAAAGAACAATCCGACGACTGTATTTCAATCAATAGATAATTGGATAATTGAGTAATGCGAATAATGTTTATTGAGGTAGGTACTTAGTTTGATAATGTTTTAATTAGTATTCGTTGCTGTGCGTTACCTTTCGAACTAACTGGCATGATTTATAAGAATTTGTGCCCTATCACATTTGTTATAAGATTGTTTTTGTAAAAAGTCACATACTTATTTATGGAACCAGGTAGATAATTATGATTTAAGTAGTATAATTTGAACTCTTTTGCGTTTGTGATAAGTCTGTTTTTGGTAATTAGCTACACATAATAAACGAGGGGGCCTAGTGGCCAAAAATCAACAAAAAGCAATTTTCGAAGTCACCAATTTGACGTGGCGTATCAAAATAAACAAATGAAAAAAAAGTGTAAATTAAAAATAAAACCAAAAACAGAAATGACCAAAATATAAATTACTAAGGATTTTAGTTTTTCTAAAATAAAATTATTTTAATTACCTCAAAAATACTTTATGTTCGTAGTTCCCCAAATTTGCAGGAATAAAAAAATACTTTATAAAAAAAAATAATAACACGCCGAATTGCTTTTGTATATAGTCCAAACGTTTTTTGGAATGTACTAGCTGCGATATATAGACAGTCCAAATGCTCCAGCCCACTACCAGTAGGTAGCGTACCCAACGTGCTGGCAGCATTGCCACATTAAAATTAAATAGTTTCTAGAAGAATAATCATCTAAAATATTTATTTGATATCCATATTTCACGTACTCCACAAATAACCCTCAAAATTATCACATTTCATGCGCAGACACAATATGATTTTAATCAAATTATGAACTGCAATTTTCAACTTTAAATACAAGGCCTGTCAAAACCCCGTCAAAAAAAAGTGTTTTAACGTGGCCTTTATATGAGCTGTATAGCTCACAATCATATGTGAAAATTAAACAATTATTAAAGATATCGTGCACTTACCATCAGGTGAGATAGAAGTCAAACGCAAGTCTACCGATCAATAATAAAAGAAACTTGTCAAGAGCATGACCGCTATTTCACCTGATGGTAAGTAACGATGAGGTCTAGGGCACTCGCTCACAGGCTCTACACGCTTCCCTAGAAGATACCTGACCGCTCTAGATTTGAAGACCCCAAGATTTTATTTGATAAAGTACCTATGTTCTTCTACAGCGACGTTATTAAGTGTTTAAGCCGTAATTGAAAGGTTGAGAATAAAAAGGGTTTAACTGTCAAATTGATAGTTTCGAGAAAATTAACTTTAAACTTGGCTAGCATGCTACACCTTCGATCCCATCGTCACTTCCCATCAGGTGAGAGCGCGCTCAAATGCTAGACATGTGTGAAGTAAAAAAAAAAAAAACTTCAATGACCTCATGCTTATAAGGTAATAGAAAAAGTTTATGTAAGTTTCAGTTGCTTGAAAATGTATTAATTCTATTTTAAAATACTAAATATAGTACTAATTCATACAATTACTGTAAAAATATATTACAATAATGTTTTTATGCTAAGTGAACTGTATTCCTGTGACAGATAAACCATTTTTATACTCAAAATCTCGAGATTTAAGCCTCATATCGGCATTTTGAGAATGTATTATTGTAGATAATTTCACGCTGAATCCATCAATACCCATAAGTCATTTTGGGAAAAAATCAGTTAAACCCTTTTTGTTCTCACCCCTTCAATTATGATGATGATGATTTGTGGTGCTACGTAATTATGATGATGTAGCCATAACACACAGCCAACACATGACATGATCGAGCATTTGACTGTAATAGCTTTCCAATCATCATTCCAAGCAATCCCCGTTTATTAAAGACAGATTCTTAACGTATTTTCGTTTAGAAAGGTGACGTGACTAGGCGTTGATGGATAAAAATGATCAGATGGTGAACAGCAATGCTGCGACATCCACTATGAGTGGGTGCTGGTTTAATTATAGCGTATTTACATTTTGTTTACATTAAAACAACCAGTGTTGCCAGAGCTGAAGCGCCAAGTGCGGACAAACAGGCGAAAATAAAAAGATCTAAGTTATTTATTTATTTATTTATATATTATATTATAATAAGAACGGCAATGCCAATTACACTTATTATTAATAAATTCATTACATGTAATGTCGAGCGCATGCATGATAAAACATAAAATAATAATTTAAATAATCAAACATTAGTATAAGGTCTAAAAAATCATCTAAAAATAAATAATTAATCAAAAGTCAAGTGTACAAATATAAAAATAAAAATAATTAAACAGTCATAACAATAAAATAAAATAATTACAATTAAAGATTATAAATTTTCACAAAATGATAATAATAATTTTAAAATACTCTGCCATTTATCGCAAAAAATATCACATTCAGGATTGGCGCTCAAGAATGCATTCAGACCGCTTATACAACGGCATAAAGGGGCTTCACCTCTAGCCACCGTACGGGAATGAGGAACAGAAAAGAGGCTGTGCTTACGACACGACCTCTGCTGGATATAGTTGTCAGGGACAAACAGCCTACACAGAAGATTATGCAATTCTGAAGAGTCAATATTACCTCTAAGTATTTTACAGGAAGTATTGAGCTGATCGAAAGACCTCCTAGCCTCCAACGAGTTGAAACCAAGATGGCCCAGTAAAAACTTGGTGGGGTATAGATAAGGATAGTAGCCATAAAGCCTTTTATACAAGTACCGCAAGAACTTCTTTTGAATCTTCTCCAGCATCAAGATGTACGTGACGTGATGAGGACTCCAGACAACTGCGGCTGACTCCAGCTTACTCCTGACAAGAGTTGTAAACAGAAGTCTAATGACGAGAGGGTCATGAAAGTCATGGGCATTGCGTAAAACAAAGCCAAGACGCCGAAAAGATTCCTTGGCGGTAATTCTAATGTGATCGTGGAAAGTTAGGGCACGATCAAAATTAACCCCGAGGTCCTTCATAACGAACACTCTTTTAATAACGTCGTCATTAAGTTGATAGGTGTGTTGTATTGGATTTCGCTTACGGTCAAAGGTCATGACGAAGCACTTTTCCGAGTTAAAAAACATTCTGTTAGCTACACTCCAGCGATGAATAGAGTCTATATCACCCTGGAGCAAGATACAATCACTGTTAGACTTTACTTCGAGTGCAAGTTTGAGATCGTCTGCATAAAGAAGACATTTCGCAAAGTTGATTACGCCTGCCAGGTCATTAATCATAATCAAAAAGAGCAAAGGCCCGAGCACAGATCCTTGACTTACTCCGGAAGGGGTGTGGTACGGTTCGGAAACGTAAGTGCCATGTCTGACAAATTGTTTCCGACCACGCATGTAATCGGAAAAGAAACGAAGGAGAAGAGGTGTAAAACCAATGTTATACAACTTCTGCAGCAGGATGTCGTTATCCACCTTGTCAAAGGCTTTACGGAAATCAAAGTACAAAACATCAACCTGTGATCCACGGTCCATACCAGCCGACACATAATCTACAAGGCTTAAGAGATTTGTACTTACTGATCTTCCCGGTCTAAAACCGTGTTGTTCGTCGCACAAGTACAGACGAATTTGTTGGTAGATTTCATGGTGCAGAATGTATTCAAAAACCTTAGCTGGTGAGCAAAGAATAGCTATAGGACGATATTCATCCACCGCAGTCTTGTTATTGGTTTTAGGAATAGGAGTGACCCTTGACAATTTCCATTGCGGGGGATAAACACCACTCCCGAGAGAGACATTAAATATGTGACAGAGAGGAAGCGTCACGAATTTCTTGCATGATTTTAAAATAAACGCTGGCAGACTATCTGGCCCCGACGACCCACTCCCCTTTAACCTACACAAACCACGCTCGACATCTGCCGGTGTCAGACTAGGGATACTAACATATCCCCCGCCCGGTGGGTGTTCTAAATACTGACAGTCTAGCGTAGGTGCTTGCTTAAGGAAGACACTAGAAAAGTAATCGGCAAAGGCCTCAGCCGCATCAACTCCAACGTGGGTTAGCCCATTGTAAGTGACAGCAGGTTCAAAACCACCTTTGGACTTAAGACCGGCTACGTGACGCCAAAAATCTTGTGGATGGCTTTTCAGCTGTTGTTCAATTCTAGCCGTATGCCAGTTAAAAGCTGCCAGTATACGTAGCTTTAAACTAGCCCGAAGGTCAGAAAACATCTTATAAGACTCAGCAGACTTCAAGCGCTTCCAATCATTATGCAACTTTATTTTTCGTTTCATGTCTATTATTATATCGGACGTGAACCAAACCGGATATCTATTTGAAACATTATTATTTCGCTTTTTCCTTGGCATACACTCATCGAAAGCTGAGTAAAAAATGTTATAAAACAAATCAGTGGCTGAACCTACGTCATCAAGTTCATAAATACCGTCCCATGAAGTTTTACCTAGTAAAAATTTCAAATGAGACATATTCAAGTTTTTAAAGTTCCAGTCACGTGATAAATCAACATTACCAGGAAATAACCGTAGATTGACGCTGTTACACAATTTGAGACTCACCGTTATCTCGAGCGGGGGGTGATACGCATCGGGAGGGACGAGGTCCTCAGCGATGGTCACATAAACCTGCGGCGCCTGCGACTCAATGCACTCTTGAGCCAAAACCACGTCTAGTTTACTTCCGTATGAGTTCACAATATTATTATAATCAATAAAATTACAGTATGTCAAAAAATAGCAATAATAGGTATTAATATTTAAAGATGCACTTTTCATATTTAAGTCACCAAGTATTATGATTTTACATTTCAAGGCCGTAACAAAGGATTCAATTTTACAAAACCAGTCCATGTATATATCGTCGGTAGCGCTCGGCCTAATGTACACAACGCAAATATATAAAGTTACGCCACGGTAAGAGAAAGATGCCCACAAGTCTTCTCCACGCTCAGTCTCTAACTCACGCCGACGTCGCAGAGCGATTCCCGGTTTAGCAGCTAACAACACTCCCCCACAGGGAGTACCTCGGTCCCGTCGCAGCACGGACCAATTGTCGGGAACAAGTTCTGCGTCCTCGACCGAGTTGTCGAGGAAAGTTTCCGTCGCGGCAAACAATAAGTGATCAGATAGTAATATGTTGACATTCCAATTTCGAAGCTTAGTTTTAATACCTCGTACATTTTGATAAATAATGCTAACTTTTTTAGTTACTTTGACACACGGCTTGTTGTTCGCCGAGTTCGTTACGAAAAGGACGGTAATCCGGCCCCCGCTTTTTATAGTTAATCCATTTCTTGACCCTCGCATTTTCAGGCCATACATTGACCGAAAAGCACCTGTCGAAACATTCCTCAGGAACTCCTATCTTAAAGGACTTATAATTATTTGCCGTTTTAAGTTCCTCGACAGTACAAGCCTTTTGAGGACAAAGCTCATTAAGATATTGCTTAATGTCCTCAGCTCCCGACAGCATATTCCACAAGTGGATATATTTACGCATCTCAGCTGCTTTAAGTGACGTCACAGACGGCCCAGCGAGACAGCGCATTGACACGGATGGGCGCGGTTTTTTGCGGCGTACCTCCGTCCACTTTTCGCCAATAAGTTTATTAGAATCAGCAGCTACGGAGTACGACTTCGGATCATCACGCACTGGTCCATCCTTTGCTTTAGAGGAGGACTTTGATGTTGAGGCATGTGCTTTGTCATTAGATGAGAAAATAAGAATTTTATTTCTCTCGCTGCGGCGCTGACTACGGGCTGCCAACTGAGTGTTTTCATCAGTATCGATCATGGCAGTCGATGACTGCGCTATGTCTACAAGTTTTACTGCCCTATTTGTCGGCGGAATCAAGCTATGTGGTCTTTCACGGTCAGGCAGCAACTTCTGTATTGGCTCAGAAAAGCCATTCCTGCTGGATTCGCTTGACCTAGGATTTTCTACTGGAACGCAAGATGCACAAAACTTCGATTGATTGGCTATAATAGACTTTAGGTCAATAATCTGGGCGGTTTGGGCTTCGATTAGGGCGGTCTGCTTCGAGGACATCACCCTGAGAGTCTTCAGCTCACATTCCATGTTATCTAGGCGCGTGACAATATAGGGCAAAATGTCAGAAGAAAGTTGTGTCAACGACATTGTAAAACACTAGCTGCGACAATGGTCCCCGAGTAATACAATTAAATAATAAAATATCGATCGTCGGCCTTCAACCGAGCGAATAACAGTGCGTACGCGGCGAGCGCTCGCGGCTAACAGGTTATGTCACACTTGATCCGATTCAATATAAAACAAAAGAAAATCAACTAATACACTATTCTTAATAGTACACGTACTACATGTATAAATACTATCATACCTGTTTTTAAGATGTGCCTAAAAGAGTCACAACTTTTTGTCAGGCAATTAAAATACGCCAAAAGTGTACCATAAAAATAATAATCCATGACTTGGTGGTTTTTTGGCTTTTCATGTTTTAGATTTTAATCTAAATCAAGACTTAACACATCACAAAGGTTACTCATATCACCGTTTACATGCCCTGTAGGATGCCACAAAGCAATTTAACAAAGCACACACAAATCACAGTTTGCCTACGCAACATTCAGTGGCAACTCTGGACCAATTACGTGGGGCAGCCGCCGCTAAAGCTTTGCTTTGAGGAGTATTAATTGGTAGCTCCACCTACCTTTTATGTGTTCTGTGGTATAGATGTGTAACTTAGACGACGCTAGAGTAAAACGTTTTATGAAAGGTGTTTTCAAGTTTAGACCTTCCAATCCAAAGTATAGTTTGACCTAGGACCCAAGCATGGTCCTAAATTACTTGGTGCAAAGGTGGCCAAATAATAAATAAATAAATATGTGCGGACATTTCACACAGCGCCATTCAGGCCCAAACTAAGCAAATCTTGTACTATGTGAACAGAGAACTGATACAATACTTATATAATATACTGTAGTGTACTGAAGTAGTCATCCTAAATCTGCAAAGAGTAATAGTCTGTAGGCGTAAAATATTTTAATTTGAAGTAACCAATGCTGCAGAATATCAATTTAATAGGTAAAAGGCGTATTTTTAAAATCTGGTGTATGTATGACGTTCAGGTAGGTTAGGTCTTGTACACTATAAACAGATTAAAGCAAAGGAAGTACCTAGTATAATTTTGACTTGTAAAAGTGCTAAAATTAGCCTATTTGCAATAAATCTTTTGACTTTGACTTTGACTTTGGAAAGATTGAATTCACGAACGGGATTTGAGCTTCCTCGCTAATTCCGTTTTTGGTGGGTTTTTTTAACCTTTTATGGGCTTGCATTACTTTCTCACCTGATAAGTGACGACGAGGTCAACGTTGGAACATCCTTGCGTAGAAGATACCGGCTCACCGCATTGCCTCGAATCGTATTAAAATAATTTTCAATAATTATTAGCCCACCGCATCGAAAGTTGCAAAACTATTAAGAGTCCACCCCTTGACTAATTACAAACGGTTACAAATAATTACTAAAAAAAATACTACATTATTAAATTTTGACGATATACTCGTATCTACAATAATTGAAATCAAAAATTTATTTATGACGCACACAGTTGCAAGCGCCCTTACAGGGCTCATGTACCTACTAAAGTAGTTGTTAAGACCTGGCATATTATACACGGTGTAATTTAATTCGCTGTCTTCCTTAAATGTATGTACTCAGACCATGTTATAGAATATACGTACAAGGGCCAATTTAAAGAAATGGTTTTGTTTTAGTGTTTAGTGCCTCCTAAAATAACTGCATGACAGCCGAAATGTCTATTTAACGCTACACACAGCGCGGGCACCAGGGGAGTGCTTTGTAAATGTTTCGTAGGCAATAAAACACCTGTTATGTTCAATGTCGCAAGGCTTTTCTTTAGAATTTGAATTCGCAGTATAGTAATTTTATAATGCCTAGATTTAAGTTTTATTTCATAAGTACTTTTTTATTCAGTTATATGGAAGCGTTCTATAGCATGGGCTGAATACATAAAATGAACGAATTAAATTCCACCTTGTATAAATTGTACATGAATGCAAATAAATGAATATTTTTTTTTTTTTTTTTTTTTACTTCAAACTTGTCTAGCATTTGACCACGCTCTCACCTGATGGGAAGTGACGATGCGATCGAAGGTGTAGCATGCTAGCCAAGTAAATACCTATTCACTCTTCTTTTGAACACGCCCGGGTCATATTTCGCCGGAAACACAGACGCTGGCAGGGCATTCCATTCCTTAGCCGTTCTAATTAAGAACGTTGAGTCAAATCGCTTGGTACGAATGGGTGGTATTTCGACCACAAAAGGATGGCGCTTAGCCGAGCGTCTAGTAGTCCGGTAGTGGAATGGTGATGGGAGAATTAGATCATGCAGTTCTTGAGCGCATTCACCGTGGTGTAATCTGTAAAAAACCGACAGACTTGCCACCTTACGTCGATGTGCAAGGCTCTGGAGCCTTTCACCAACCAAAGTGTCGTCGTCAATGAGCCTTTTGGCACGCCGTTCAATCGAGTCCAGAGCCTCAAGCTGGTACTTGGCAGACCCGTCCCACAGGTGGCAGCAGTACTCCATACACGATCGGACTTGCGCTTGATACAGTTTTAGAAGCTGTCCAGGTGTGAAGTACCGCCTTACCTTGGACAATATGCCGAGTTTTTTTGAAGCTACTTTGGCTTTGGACTCGATGTAGGATCCAAAGTTTAGGTTTGACGTGAGATCAACACCCAAAAGCTCAAGATGGTTTCCTAAACTTACAGATACACCACGGAATGAAGGAGCCAGATGGAGTGGGCTCTTTTTAGCAGTGAATAAACACGCCTGTGTTTTTGCAGCATTGAACCTAACCAAGTTAGCATCGCCCCAATCGGAGACGGCTTTCAAAGCCAGGTTCATGCGCTCAACCATAGCCTCTCTCTCAATCCGGACATCGTCACCACTGGCTCGGGCACTGGATGTGTATCTTTCAACAACAGTACTATCATCTGCATACCCAAAGGTACCGGGCTTTAGCAAATCATTGATGTGGAGTAAGAATAGTGTTGCTGAAAGAACTGACCCCTGAGGTACACCAGCATTAATAGCTAATTGATCGGAAGAGCAGCCATCAAGAACTACTCTAAGCGATCGTTCCCTCAAAAAGTCTGATATCCAAGTGCACAAACCAGCAGGTAGTCCGTAAGATGGAAGCTTATTCAGAAGACCGTCGTGCCAGACCCGATCAAATGCCTTAGAGACGTCTAGAGATACAGCAAGTGCCTCTCCATGCATCTCTAAGGCTTCGCTCAATATGTGAGTGGCATACGCGAGAAGATCCCCAGTGGACCGGTTTCGGCGAAATCCGTATTGCCGGTCACTGAGGAGATCATTGTCTTCAAGGTATGCCAAGAGCTTGTTGTTAATTATGCGCTCCATACTCTTACAGAGAATGGAGGTAATTGAGATGGGTCGATAGTTGGCAGGATCAGCACGACTGCCCTTCTTAGGTACAGGTTGTACGTTGGCTAGCTTCCAACTCATTGGGACTATTCCGGTGTCTAGAGAGAGGCGAAATAGGCGTGTTAGAATGGGAGACAACTCGGGTGCACAGCTCTTAAGTACAATTGCAGGTATACCATCGGGACCACTGGCTTTGTTCACGTCTAGACTGCGTAATGTTTTTAGTACTTCCTTCTGACGTATGCGTATTTCCGGCATGAAAACACCGCATTGTGGAAGGCAGGGAGGTACCTCATTAGCAGTATCTAAACGCGAAGCTTCTGCAAAGAGAGTGGCAAACAAGTTTGCTTTTTCTTTTGCAGTGTGAGCCAGCGATCCGTCTGGTTTCAATAATGGAGGCAGTGAGGATCGACAGAAGTTCGCTTCAACCGATTTGGCTAGGGACCAAAAAGCCTTACTACCCGCTGGGTAGGAAGCAAGTTTAGTCCCTATTCGACCAATATGATTGAAACGAGCCTTCCTTAATTCCTTCTTACAGGCCTTGGCGGCAACGTTAAAGGCTTTCTTCTTAGCTCGAGTGTCCGAGGCCTTGCGTTTTCGAGCGTCAGCCCATGCCAGATATGCCGCATGCTTCTGCGCTTCAGCACGTGCACATTCGGCTCCAAACCATGGGCTGGCTTTGCTGGTCACGGGTTTATCGGAAAATGGAATAAAATATTCCATAGCCCGACATACTACCTCAGTAACCGCATTCGCGCAGACCGTCGGATCTCCAGAAGAAAAACACGTTTGCCGCCAAGGATATGAAGCGAAGAAATGTCGCATCTCGTCCCAGTCTGCTAAGTTGTATCTCCAGACACGCCGATTGCTCTTAGGGCTTGGGTCAGGCGGGGAGTATACTGAAACGGACTTGACCAGACAGTGATCGGAACTACCAATGGGTGAGGATACCGCCACAGAGTATCGGTCTGGTTCAGTCGTGAGCAGAAGGTCGAGGCAGTTAGCAATGTGGCTATCAATATCAGGCACTCGCGTTGGCTCTTTAACAATCTGCGTTAAATTGAGCGCCAAAGCGAGCTTACGCGTCTCTCTCCCAGCGTGGTCCGTGATCCGGTGTGGGACTAACCACTCCTGGTGGTGAGCATTAAAGTCCCCCAGAACAACAAGCTGAGCCGAAGGATAGCGTTGCTGAGCCACATCTGCCGTTTCACTGAGATACTCCATTAGAAGAGTTGTCTCCCGGTCACCGCTATGTGATCTGTACACACCAGCATAGAGAATTTTCTCAATGCCGGTGTCCACAAGCACCCAAATCACCGAAAAGTGGGGATGTTCAAGGTTTCGGAGACGCAAACAGCAAATGTCATCACGGACGTAAACGCAGATACCAGCGCGTGGAAGGAAGCGGTTTTCCAAGATGAATCCTGGATAGTCCAGATATGCCGTGTCTGATGGACATCCTATTTGCGTCTCAGTCAAGAAGAGCAAGTGCGGTTTGTTGGTCTCCAGATGATGATGGACCGCTTGCAGATTTGAGTGCAGCCCACGAATATTTGTGAGGTGCACTTTAAGAGTGAGGACGTGCATCTGCCGTTTAAACTTGCTCAATTTTTTCGACTTTTTCATAGTTGGGTGAGTTAGGTAGACAAGTAGGAAGTGGACGAGATATTGGGATGCTAACCCTCAGTAATAGAGAAGCTCCTACGCCAATGGAGAACTTGCGCGGAGACTGCGGGGACGCCCGAACCCCCCTGAAATTGCCCACAAGTTCCTCACTTCCAGTCGCCAACTGGCCCTGTGGACAACCTCAGGATTTTACACAAGCGGTGGGGCAGCCTTTCGTAGTTGGCTAGACTACTACTTGGGCCCCCTACAACTTGCGGTCGGCCAGCAGAGAGCACCGTGCTTCGGATCCCGCTACCCTCCGAAGCAAGGTCTCCGACGCGAAAGCATCTCCATCACCAATACCGGTCTGCATACCCAACACAACTGTCCACATCTACTCGTCAGAACGGCTTCATTAGACATTACGATGGAACACGACGAGTCGCTTGGCATCGTGGTTTTGTCTAATGGGTGGTAACTAAGCCGGCGGCTAAGGCCTTCCACCAGTTATTTGGTTGCTCTTTTGGCACCACCCAGGGGTCACGTGTAGGGAAACTAGGGTTAAAGCCTACGGACGCGAGCAAACATAAACCCCCGAATATGAATGTTTGCTCCTTTCAAACCACCGTACGCTTACTTTCCCACCAGTAGGTATTTATCCCAAAAGAAGAAGATCCTTCAAAGCTCAAACATCAACAAACGAACCAGTGCAAAGACTACACAAATAAAAATGAAAATATAGCGTTCCTTTGTACAAATTTAATCCAATAAAATCGCCTCAACCACCCTTTTTCTGGTTTTATAAGCATTGTTCTTTCATTTACATTTCCTTGGAAAAGAAGTTAAGTACCCCCTGGTGTGATCAAAGATACTCACGACAAAGGGAATTGGAGATTGCCTCGGAGACAGGAAATCATAATATTTTATGTATCATATTTGTTTACCGAGAGGACAAGTAAAAGCTACTTGGAAGCCTAAAGAATATTATACAAGGTAATAAATTATTGCAGACTTCTTGAGAGAACCAATTGTGTGCACCTAAACTGCTGACTCTTATTGAAAAAGTAATATAAGTATAAGTATGTCTAAGGCCCGTATTAAAGAGCAATGCTTAGTCGTTGATCGCTGCTCAAGTCAAGATTTCATTCAGAAATTAATGATGTGAATAAAATCTTGTCTTTAGCACCGATTTACAACTGAGCATTGTTATAAGTGTAAAACTGGGTTAAGTCTATTTTTTTTAAACTTTTATACTTTAAGCTTTACTACCCATATGTACCTAATAAGCTCGATTTTTTCTCAAAAACTTTTAGTTCTTACTAAATAATAATAATAACACCCAACGATCACATACATAGATCCTGGACCCTAACTAGGATTCCCTCTGTCTAGGGACCCAGGAGTTACGAGGATCATGGTCCCACAACACCCAGACGCAGAACAAGTGTTTACGCTTTTTTTTCTGTGTACAAATAATTGTCCTACCGTGGGAATCAAACCCGCAGCCTCCAAATTATAAGCCGACCAGTTCAACTACGCACACTATGTTACATTTTCTATAGTTGTACTTACGTGATCTTTATCTTTATTCACATTCTTCAGTCTACCGAGAACATGGTGCACGTCATGTAGCTGTACCAAAATTAATTTAATTTTAATATGTGAGGACATTTCACACAGCGCTATCTAGCCCCAAACTAAGCAAAGCTTGTACTATGGGAACTAGATAACTGATACAATACTTAGATACTTTTTTTTTTAAATACATACATAGAATAGAATATAACACCCAGATACAGAACAAATACCTATGTTCATCACACAAATGTTTGTCCTAAGTGGGAATCGAACCCACAACCCATAGGTCAGAAGGCAGGGTTGCTACCAACTGAGCTATCGGGCCAGTCGGGATCGTAATATCGGGAACTCAAAGAAATAATTCGAATCTCAACAAAGATTCCAATCATTCTACATTTAACTTATCGAAATCTTAAAATATGATTTTTAAAGAATACCTCCGGAATTTAAGTGTCCAAAAAGTACACCTACTAAAAGGATTCCTTGCCAAAACGTAATCGAATGTTGTGTTAGAGTTTGAAAAGGCCTGGCGCCGAGCCAGGCTATCGAGCCGGCAGTTCAAATAACTCACACGATTCAATTGAGATGCAGTTTGGGTGCCGAAGTTAAAGCTTCTTTTGCCAAATGACAATTACCTTTCGGAGCACGTACTTTAAGACTCGGTTCTTTGTAAGTTTTGAACTGAGAGCTTGCGTTGTAGCACTGATTGAGTAATAGATAGGTACTCTAGTTTCGTTTCTGCTTCTCTGCTAAGCGGAACCTCCCGGTTGAGCAGTCGATCCCATCTCATGTAAGAAGAAGAGAAAGAAAGAAAAGACTATTCAGGACACCACACACCATTACAGGAGAATACAGTAATTTAGAAAGAAATAATTACTAATGTACTTGTGCATATACAGGGCTACAGAAAAAATTGTGCTATACCCATTAAGGGCGTAGAGTACCCATAATTTCTGACTTTTTTCACTATAAAACTCCCTTTTTTATTTTATTATTTGAGGGGGGAAATGCTCTCGCACCCAGCAGATGGCAGATGGCAGGGGGTATGTGGCACTCGAACCCACTAAAACCCCCCCGTGAGCCCTCGTCCACCGTGCAAGGGGCGAGAAGGGGTCGCGACTGCAGTCCAGCCAACTCACCCCCGGCCAACTCGCCCCCAAACAAAATAAACATAATTAAATTATGTAGCCTTAAAATCGGCAATTTTCAATAAAAAAATTAACAGTTAAATATCTTGAAAAGTAGGGTGTTTAAATAAGTTTTTTTTTTTTTAAGTTAAGGAATGACGTGACGAGCTAGCCGTTCGCCTGATGTTAAACGACACGGCTGCCCATATCAGCTGCAGTGTCACTCGGAACTCTAAAATATAGAGCTTTGCGTGACACTGCACTGCGCTCGTCATTCAGAGACATCAGCACAATCTAGTAATAAGATTACTAAACTGTGAGATCAGATCATAAAGTCATCATTCAAGATCATTTGCCCAGTAATTACACTAGCTACAGTGCCCTTCAAACCGGAACACAGTAGTGCTTGCGCACTACTGCTTGGCGGCAGAATAACTGGCAAAGCGGTGGTACCTACCTAGACGAACTTTGCAGTAAAGTCCTACCACCTAGAGAGTCAGAAATTATGGGTACTCCACACCCTTAACGGATCTAGCACGATTTTTCCTGTAGCCCTGTATAATCAAATCTGTCTTATAGCAATAAAGAAATAGTAGGATTTTTTTCCTGCTATTTCCTTATTGCTATGAAGTATGCTCTATCGAAATAAAAAGCTTTAAGTACCTGCTTCTACATTTAGATCGATTTTATCTAGAACTTTCCATTTGCATACAATAGATATTGAGAAACTCCTATAAAGTATTGCATAAATACTACCGCCGCTGCGTAGGCGGTCGTAGAGCGCGACACTTGTATGCAAATATGAGCACAGTGTAGACTGTAGGCCAGTAGCTAAGGAACTATAAAACGGAGGACATGCCGTTTTACTGCCAATAAAATATTACGCCTTGGGGGTCATCCAGTGCTGGTCATAATGCCCGAGACACGGACAGCATATTTAAAACATCTCTCTGAGCGAAGGCCCGTGGGAACCAATGAGTTTACTCGCAAAACTATCCCCCGGTTTCTAGCTATGATAGCTTATACACTAGATTAACATATAGGCTACATTTTATCCCGGAAAAGTGAAATGAGTAAATAATTAAAATACTTTTTATCCGCGGATGAAACCGCGGGGCGCAACTAGTAAATAATAAATACAATGTTAGAGCACATCCTACCCCTACAAGTCATTATCATTATCCACAGATTCTCTCCGTACAACACAGTTTTTAACGTACAAAACCTGTCACGGTTTAATTTCTTTTGAAGGTGTTGAGCAAATGAAAGTAAATGAATAAATAAATAAATGAATGAATGAATTTATTCAAGGACATTTCATACAACGCCGAGACCAGGTAACAATAATTGATACAATACTTATAATACATTTTGTTTGTAAATACATACACAGAATACAATATAGCACCCAGACACAGAACAAACACCCACACCACATACATTCATTCGTTCATCACATAAATATTTGTTCTGGGTGGGAATCAAACTCACAACCTACAGTTCAGAAGGCAGAGTTACTACCAACTGAGCTATCAGGCCAGTCAAGTCAGTAATATTTATGATTTGTGTAGCACTATCGCCCGAATAGCGTATCCCACTCGTGATTAAAATTTTCCCTAATATTTAACAAAGTAATTTAATTTTAATCCGTCCCAATGATGATATTATAACTTTGTTAAAACCAATCCAAATCTAATCATTAGTTTTGCGAGTGGCCGTCAAATACCGTTAAACAAAAGGGTTTCTAGTTTTAATAACTTTTAATGTTTAATTTCCTCATTTCCAGTCAGTTTTATAATTTGAAACTAGTCGCAAATTGGCTGTGGCGTAAACTGGGTGGAAGCAAAACTTTTATACAACGCGTTTTTTTTTTAATCACTAAATTAATTTGTATAAGCTTTTATTTAAAAGTACTGGTGACCTTCTCTTCTTGTACAGGCAAAATAAATATTATTCGAAAATATCATATTTTTAGCTTGACAAAACCACAGAGTATAATCAAAGACCACCATCCACCACTACTAAAGAACCAATCGAGTTTTGGCGGAAAAACGAAAATGATCGCGTCACCGCATTGTATTATTGTCCAATACTTGTGTTATTTTCAGTGTTAGTGCATAAAATTGGTGGCATTTTATTCGTTAAGTGCTGGATTATAGGCGTGAGTGTGGGAAAATGGTATAATGATGGTGAAACGTTTCTTTTCGTGTTGTTTCCAAAACTCCATGGAAGCTGTAACAAGTTACACAAAATTAACAAAACATGATGAGATATTAACCAACAAATTTTGAATACATTTGCTATGAAGTGCGGCGGCGGTCGGATCACGAGGGTTTTAGTGGGTTCGAGTCCCACATACCCCCTGCCACCACCCCCGTGGTGCTAGGGAAGTGCGAGGGCATTTCCCCCTCTAAAAAAAAGATCTCCATTGTCAGCATAACAAATTTGAAAATTACTTAAAATTTGTATTATTATGTTGGTAGGTATATCCGCTAAAATAACAATTTACATTTGTCAAGATGGCGACATTAACATTAAATAAAGCAAAAACAAAGTTATACCGACCGATAGATGGCGCTAAACTAAAGAACTTTTACTTCAGTCGTGTGGTCTAAAGCACACTCGTTTTTTTAATATTCTGTCATTATAGGTAGTGATTAGTAAGCTACGGTTTTGTAACTACAACAGATGGAGTTTTGGCGGGAATGCGAAAAAAATTGCGTCACCGCATTGTATTATTTTCCTAAGCTTGTGTTATTTTCAGTGCTAGTGCATAAAATTAGTGGCATTTAATTCGTTAAGTGCTGGATTATAGGCGTAAGTGTGGGAAAATGGTATAATGATGGTGAAACGTTTCTTTTCGTGTTGTATCCAAAACTCCATAGTAGCTTCAAATAAAGTTGCCACCACTTTACTAGGAGTATGACTTTGACTAGACTATGGCTTGACTTCATGATTTCGACTGTGACTTGACACATATTTGCGTGAAATATCATTAACTTGATAAATTATCAATTACTAGACACTGGCTAAATACAAAAAAGTGTGGAGCCAAAACATTAAAAAAAACTACAACGGATAAAAAATGAACAATCTCCATTGTAATTCATACCTACCCTACATGTACACAATTGACTTGATTGTGGTTTTGAATTAAAGCGTGGCTCATCTCTGTGGGATGAATTACGAGGAATCACGTTTTCGTACTTTAGATGAGGGGGTTTCCGATAACAACCAACCTTGTTTACCGTTAAGGTACTGAATCTGTATGGAATATGGAATTTAAATGTATATATTTAATTATATATATTTATATTATATACTATGTATATTTGTTTGTATATTTAGATATTATTTGTATATATATTTTAGTTAATATTGTAGGACAACATATTGTAATAGTTTTTAGTTCATTTTGTTTTGCCTGTACACCAAAGCCCAAAATTCTAAGCTACAGATTCCTCCTATTCAAAGGTTGTTTGGAAGAGATCGCTCTAAGCGATAAGACTGCCTATTGTACTAGTACTAGTTTATTATGTAAGTTTTTCTTTTTGTAAATTGTTTTCTTTTTTACGGTGTACAATAAAGTGTTGATCTATCTATTTACAGAGATATAAGCCCGTCTGTATTAAAGTTTGATAGCTCGTAAAGTCGCGATTACATCCCTAGCCGCCGGTTTCTCGTACGTTTACTCAAGCTCGTGTCATGTCAAATACTGTAAGCTCATTGATTGAGACAGCCGATGATAAACAGGCACCCAATAAGAGTTTAGTATTTGGTCTGCCAGGTTGACACAAATTTGAGAGTGTTTCTTAACTAAATCATATTTTGATAAATTTTAAGCTTAAATAATAGGTCTTTACCTATGAAATTGCCGTATTGCAGTACAGACTTTTTCAAACAAAAAAAAGTTTTGATTGGCTATGAATTCTAAATTCAAATTAATTTTGTTTTAAAAATATGACATTCTATTTACAATATAAGTTTTTTGTTTATTGATTAGCGTTGTATTTTCATTACATTTCAACATTTTTCCTCATAATGGATACTTTGAAATTTCGTGTAATTATGGAATATGAGTTCCGTCGTGGCACCAACGCGGCACAAACGACACGTAACATCAACGACGTTTACGGAGAGAACTGTACAAACTAACGTACAACCCGTTATTGGTTTGCTCGGTTCCGTTCTGGGAATTTTGACTTGAAAAATGAACCTCGTGGTCGTCCGGAAACTTTGGTCAACAATGATGAATTAAAGGCGATTGTGGAAGCTGATGAATCTCAATCTACAGCTGAGCTGGCAGCAGCTTTTGATGTTAGCATCAAAACAATATTGATCCATTTGCGACAGATTGGCAAGATAAAAAAGCTTGATAGATGGGTGCCCCACGAACTTAACGATCGCCAGCGCATCGTACGCGTCGAGACTTGCCTTGCGCTGCTTAACAGGCACAGAAATGCAGGAATTTTGAACCGAATTGTTACGTGCGACGAAAAATGGATTCTTTTTGACAATCGAAAGCGCTCAGCAAGTTGGTTAGATCCTGGTTCGGTACCAAAGCAATGTGCAAAACGAAAAATGACCCCTAGAAAGGTGATGGTCACAGTTTGGTGGTCTAGTGCTGGTGTGATTCATCATAGCTTTTTACAAAACGGCGAGAGCATTACTGCAGATGTGTACATTGAAGAACTGACCACAATGATGGCGAAACTCGCACGTCTGCAACCAGCTTTGGTCAATCGGTCGTCTCCACTGCTACTTCACGACAACGCGCGACTCCATACTGCACAACAGACCGTCTCTAAGCTGCATGAGTTGGGTTTGGAAGCTCTCCCTCATCCGCCATACTCACCAGATCTTGCGCCTACCGACTAGTACTTTTTCCAAAATTTGGACAACTTTTTAGCGGGAAAAAAATTCAATTCCCGAGAGGCAGTACAAAACGCCTTTGAAGAGTTTGTTGTCTCCCGTCCTGCTGATTTTTTCAAGAAGGGCATCCATAAACTGCCACAGCGTTGGAAAAGATGCATTGATTGCAGGGGTGATTACTTTGAATAAAAGAAATAAATAAGTTCGAAAAAAAATACTTTAACTTTTACAAACAAAACGGCAATTTCATAGGTAAAAACCTAATAGATACGGCATAAAACATGAAATGAAGTAAACAGAATTTTCTAGATGAGTCTCTTTTCACGGTTATAGCAATACAAGGAACCCTTAAAAGTTCATTATGTCCACTTGTCAGTTTTTCTAAATTATTTACAGTCTTTTATCTAAAGCTACAATCGTACGTTGCAAGAAATTGTACTCAACGATGATATAAGTGAAGATTTGAATTTTCAAAAAATATGAACTAGTTGCATCCCGCGGTTTCACCTGCGGATAAAAAGTAATTTAATTATTTGGTCATCCCACGGGAATATTTCACTTTTTCGGGATAAAATGTAGCCTATATGTTAATCCAGTGTATAAGCTATCTTGGTACAGAATTTCATCTAAATCCATTCAGCCGTTTGAGCATGAAGAAGTAACAAATACTCACATACAAACTTTCGCCTTTATAATATTAGTGTGATAGTGTGATTAGGTACGTTTCTCATTTGGAATTAAAGCCTCTGTGTATCTACGAGATCCTATAAAGTACTAAGCATGGTCCTTCAAGCTCTACTAGGTGGTAGGAGTTTACTGTAAAGTTCGTCTAGGTAGGTACCACCGCTTTGCCAGTTATTCTGCCGCCAAGCAGTAGTGCGCAAGCACTGCTGTGTTCCGGTTTGAAGGGCACTGTAGCTAGTGAAATTACTGGGCAAATGAGACTATGATCTGATCTCACAGTTCAGTAATCTTATTACTAGATTGTGCTGATGTCTCTGGATGACGTGCGCAGTGCAGTGTCACGCGAACCTCTATACTTTAGAGTTCCGAGTGACACTGCAGCTGATATGGGCAGCCGTGTCGTTTAACATCGGGCGTACGGCTAACTCTAGCTTCCTTAACATAAAAAAAAAAAAACACAAAGGATCATCAAGACTTCACATAAACCATTACAGCCGTACCCCGTACTGTACGTATCTTTCCTAGTAGCACAAAGTTCATATCGACAGTATTTACCTAGGTGGTAGGACTTTTCTGCAAAGTTCGTCTAGGTAGGTACCACCGCTTTGCCAGTTATTCTGCCGCCAAGCAGTAGTGTGCAAGCACTACTGTGTTCCGGTTTGAAGGGCACTGTAGCTAGTGAAATTACTGGGCACATGAGACTTTATGATCTGATCTCACAGTCGAGTAATCTTATTACAAGACCGTGCTGATGTCTCGGGATGATGTGCGCAGTGCAGTGTCACGCGAAACTTTATATTTTGGAGTGGAATGACACTGTTCTGTTATGGGCGGCCGTATCGCTTAACATCAGGCGAATGACTTGCTCGTCACATCATTCATTAACATAATAAAAAATAAACGATTTATGTATCGAGAATTGAAGCAATATACAAAAGTAACGAAGCCAAACGTCGGCAACTATAATTTACCAACAACAAACGTGATATGGTTATGGAATTGAAACTAAAAAATACAGGAATGTTTTCTTATATCGGGTAAATTTGAAGAGTCTCGAGCGGCTTGGGTTCTGTAGCTACTTTGTAGACGTAATTTTGTGAAGGGGTAAAGAAATGGATCAATTTAATTTAACGAATGTAACTTACTTTGACTGGCCCGATAGCTTAGTTGGTAGTAACCCTGCCTTCTGAACTGTGGGTTGTGGGTTCGATTCCCACCTAGGGCAAACATTTGTATGATGAACATAGGTGTTTGTTCTGTGTCTGGGTGTTTATATTGTATTCTATGTATGTATTTACAAACAAAAAGTATCTAAGTATTGTATCAGTTATCTGGTTCTTATAGTACAAGCTTTGCTTAGTTTGGGGCTAGATGGCGCTGTGTAAAATGTCCACAAATATTTATTTATTTTATTTAATGTAATTTGTATAATTAAATTCGTTGAAGCGTGTATGAAGAGCATCTTTGCCAAACTTTTATAAACATTTTACAGTTTATGGAGAAAAGAAATTGTAGGTATTTCATATTTATTTGACTGACGTAATTTTTTAATCTATGCTATCCCACTGCTGGGCAAAGATCTCTCCCATATCTTTCTAGATATCTCGGACCCCCGCAACCTCAGGCCGTCGCTCTTAAAAGGCATCGAGGTCATCACACCATCTTGTTCTAGACCAGTCGCGGTATACTTATATATACATGAATTAAAGAAATGAAGAAAAGAAAGAAATATATTTAAAAAACGAATGTACTTTAAACCAAACGTATGAAGAATCTTGACAATTGTAAATTTTAATTTTACCGAATCCAACATAATAATATAAAAAAAAAATTGACAATTGATATCTTTTTTTTTGATGGGGGAATAGCCCTCGCACTTCCCTGCCACCACGGGGGTGGTGGCAGGGGGTATGTGGGACTCGAACCCACTAAGACCCCCCGTGGTCCGACCGCCGCCGGGATGGGGCGAGACGGAGACGCACTGCATTAACCATCTCGCCCCGGCGGTAGGCCCTTTCGGGCCGTCTGCGCCAGTGGGTGGGCAACCTTCCACCTCAGTTGCCCACCAGACGTGTGGGGCCAGTGGCGGAGAGTCCCCCGACTCTCCCCCACTGGCCCCACTACGGGGGATGGAGAAAGCGCTCAAAGAAGCGCCTCCTCCGTCTCCCCACCCGTCTGCGCCGGAGGGGGTCAGAGTTGGTATTATCCTCCCTGACCCGCTCCGCGACCTCCTTCTGCGTCATCACCCTCTCGCAGAAGGAGACCGTGGCCTGCCACGTACTCTCGCTGCCGAGACAATTGATATCTACGTGAACCAACATCAACTTCCGTTCACCATTTTTCACCAGCTTGTGCAACTTCAAAATAATTATAAATTATTCAAGACACCACACGCCATAGAAAGAAATAAAGAAAAAGTCAGTCTGAGACATAAGTTAGAATGGACCCTAATACACAGAGTAGATGACTTCACTCGCACCAAGCACAGACCAGATTTAGGCTAACATACCCGAAGTATTCGTGACTGTGTAAATTTCCCATCTACGTGCGGCACAGAATCCTTAATAATCCTTCCAAGGCCCCGATATTGCAAAGTAAAATGGGATAAACACGAGCTGGTTTTCAATTTTCATTTTTTCAATCACAATCTGTTTTGATCCGGTATAAATTGAATAAACGAATGGATGTGGCATCATGAGATTTTTTAATCAAAGCGATTACATTTTAGTTGTTGCTTTATTTTTGCCCTCCTAGTATATAAAGGTGGGTTTTAAATATATTTTATAGGGACGGAGTTTTGGCGGGAAAATGAAAACAATCGCGTCACAGCATTGTATTATTTTCCAAAACTTGTGTTATTTTCAGTGTTAGTGCATAATATTGGTGGCATTTTATTTGTTAAGTGCTGGATTACAGGCGTGAGTGTATAAAAGTGGTAATGATGGTGAAACGTTTCTTTTTGTGTTGTTTCCAAAACTTCATAGAAACTTCTGGTAAAATTGCCACCACTTTACTAGGAGTATGACTAGACTAGGCTAAACTACGACTTGACTTGATGACTTGGACTGTGATATGACTTGACACATACATATACAATATTAATTAACTTGAGAAATTACTAATTTATACAATTTATAATTACTTGACAATGGCTAAATACACAAAAGTGTTTAGCCAAAACAAAAACAAAAAAACAGGGGACTGCAACACAAGGGGCGCTGATACGTTGTCGACTCGTATTTCCTTTTTGGTTTTCTAGTTGTGAGCGCTCAGTCTCTATTGTTCCAGTCTGTGGGCTGAATGCACATTTACGCTGATTTGAATTGTTCATCAGTAGATTAGGTTTACAGCGCAGTAAATTATTGGCGCTGATTTATTTCGGGACATAAACTTGTGGCTAATTAATTGCTATTACACGGTGAACAAGATATTAACTACAAAAAGCCATGCGGAATTTGGTTCAAGTATATAAAGGTACTATTAAGTATTCTATAGTACCAGCAAGTGTAGAATAGACAAAGTCATGTATTTGAACAAGTTGGAGTAAAATGATAGAGTACAACCAAAAGTGTAAAACCTTCCCCTTTGGAGATTGCCTTATATACGAATTATTTTTTTGATTGGGTACTTAGGCTCATTCTTGGTGTCAACTTCGTGTAACTGCATAAATATATTGCCTCTCAACACTTTCCTGTGTTATTGCATCAAAATCTGGAATTACTGCAGTGGTTTAGCGTAAAATATAAATAAGGTTTTTAATTTTGTAAAAGCATATTTTGGAGGGATAAGAATAGGGTCAACTTCAACTCTTTGTTAATGGCCTTTGTGGAAAGGTTACCATAATATTGCCAATATCACGTAGAATGATAGCACATTAAACGAAGATTCTTCAGTGAGAAATTTTGGTATATGTGGGTCATGAATGTGAGCTATGAATGTCCTGGATAACAATGTATTTAAAACAAATAGTTTTACATGCGTCCAACCGCGACAACGTAATTTTTTTGTTTACTCTTTATTTTGGAATTAAGATAGATCCAGTTCGTGTTTGTATCCAAAACTAGTCTGTGACCGTTTTTGGATAATTGATATGCCATCTCAGGGTTGGTAGATACTTTTTATAAAGATGGTCCCCATAAGGCATTTATAAAAGTTGTGTTAGCAAAATAATTTGAAATGAAAACGACGCTAAACGTAGTTACGGGTAGGTTTGAATTCCAAACGGGTGTTATTCTACTACAAAAATACATACCAGTTACGTGCTGACGCTCGCGAAAGCCGCCGCGGCTTGCGTTAGTAACTGGCTCCCAGAAGAAGGACATCGAATATGTCCGAAACCTGGTCGGAGTAATTTCGACTTTTAATTGACGTGAGTTTTAGCCGTTATTTATCTTACAACAAAAATACATGTCAAAATATTTTAGTTTGATTTTTAAATGTATTCTAATTGTCGTCCAGCTTTTAATTCTCCTGAAGCAAACTCTAGACAATCATGCTAAAGTCAAAGTCCAAGTTAAAGGCTATAAGTCAAAGTGAAGTGCTCGTTTCATTAATACACATTGACAGCCTCTGTGGTATGTTGGTTGAGCAGGTCGGCTCATAATCCGGAGGCGGCGGGTTCGATTCCCGTGGCAGGAGAAGTATTTTTACACAGAAAGAAAAAAGCGTAAATACTTGTTCTGAATCTGGGTGTTGTGGGATCATGGTCCTAGTAATTCCTGGGTCTCTAGATACAGGGAATCCTAGTTAGGGTCCAGGATTTATGCATGTGATCGTTTAGCGTTATTATTATTCCAAACAACAAAGAATAATCTTTACTTCAATATTAATTATGTCATTACTAAAAGCATTTGCAAAAGTCCGTATTAACATCTTACTTAATTTCCCCAGGGTCTATTACCTGGAAATTGTTACAAGACTCTGCTATTTCCCCTTGGATGGCAAGACGATGCTTTCATCTGCAACTCCATACTTATAAAAAAAAATGTTACTGAATGATGTGACGAATTAGTCGTTCGCCTGATTTTAAGCGACACGGCCGCCCATAACAGAACAGTATATTTTGGAATTCCGAGTGACACGGTTCTGTTGTGGGCGGCCGCGTCGCTTAACACCATGTGAACGACTACCTCGTCATATCATTCACTAAGGTTTAAAAAAAATAGAATTGGTGTTCGGAAATATATAAAAATTAAGCCGAACTATTCAGTATTTGAATTTATGTAAGATGCTCTTTTTGAATATATGAAAAAGTTAAATAACACAAATAGCCACGAACTTCAAAAAAGAGAAGAGAAAGTTTGCTGTTTAAGTGGCTAAACGCGTTTTTTTCTTAAGTTGGTACTGATTTAGATGAAAGCACAATCAACATCTACTGGACGCAAAGTTTTCATTAAAAGATCCAACATAATGCAATGGAACTTTCCTTTAGTATGTGTTCAGTGTAAAAATACTTGTGTTAATGAAATCCGATCCGATTATAGAACCTAAGTTCATCCCCCACTGTTGCTAGAAAGCCACAGAGTAAATATTATACAGTATCTCCTTTTTTCTTTATGTTTTGACTCCACACTTTTGTGTATTTAACCAATGTCAAGTAATTGATAATTAATATTATGTATATATGTGTCAAGTCAAGTCACAGTCCAAGTCATCAAGTTAAGTCATAGTCAAGTCATGCTCCTAGTAAAGTGGTGGCAAGTATAGAAGAAGCTTCTATGTACTTTTGGAAACAACACGAAAAGAAACATTTCACTATCATTATACCACTTTCCATTTGACTGAATAGGTTGGTCAAAGTAGTTTTGACTAAAACTTTTAATAGTCTTTGACCGTTAAGAGATTTTGACTGAAACGTAATTATATTAATATAAAAGGCTTTATTATGAGAAAGGACTAATTTGATTGACAAAAAAGTGTATCCCAAACTAATAGATCTAGAGACCTTATATATGAAAGGGCATCTTTATTTTATTGTGTCCTCAATAGACTTAGGCTGTAGAGACCAACAAAGACAGTTCAAAGGCGAGACAAAAAATCAGAAAATGTGTACGTGAAATCTGTAGTTATGATTATGATTTACAGTATTAACGATAGTTTTTACTGAATATTGAACATACCTAAGGATAAAATAGTTTTTTAAATAACATATTATACGTTATATTTACTAACACCCTTCAAAGTTTTGGAGTAAATTGCTGAATGATAAAAAATAGAAACACTGAATTATTCCAATATCTGAATTATCGATATCTTAAAGAGCAATGCCAATGTACAATATAAATGGGTACTTCAGCTATATAATACACCAACATTTAAACAATTAAATAATTTATTATCTTGCGAAATAGGTTTCTCTATTTCCGTCGTTAAGATATGCAAGCATTTAGATTTGTCAAAATTTACAAAATAAAAATGCAACTCGTGGTAAATTTACTGAATTTTATTTGGGGAAGTATATTTTGTGACGTCACATTACTGAATAACACAAAAGTTGCATAAATAGTATTTTGTATTTAATTACTAGTTGCGCCCCGCGGTTTCACCCGCGGATATAAAGTATTTTAATTATTTGCTCATCCCACGGGAAAATTCCAATTTTCCGGGATGAAATGTAGCCTATATGTTAATCCAGTGTATAAGCTATCTTGGTACCGAATTTCATCCAAATCCATTCAGCCGTTTGAGCGTGAACGCGTAACAAACATACACACATACAAACTTTCGCCCTTATAATATTAGTGTGATAATTAATGGATTTAATAAAATTTGTGGGTCAGCTCTGGTGATATGAGCTTTTTATACATTACTAGCTTCTGCCAGCGGCTTCACCCGCGTGGTCTATAGGAAAATAATTCAACCACCCATTTCACCCTCTTAGGGGTGGAATTTCGAAAAACCCTTTTTAGTGGATACCTACACTTTACAAAGAACACACCCATCAAATTTCAGATCAAGGAGTAATCAATAATTATATTAAAATAATAGGAATTAATTAAAGTTTCTACTCTGTCTGTCTCTACACTGTGGCACCGCAAACGTTTAAAGTAATCACACATGTAAAGCCAACGTACTGTGTATCGTTCTCAAGAAAATTCATTTCATTTTCTGTAACTAAGGATTCAGAAAGGAATGGTATTTTAAAAATTGGGTTGTACTTCCAGTATTTTAATTAAACAAGTCTTTAACTATTCAATGAATTAGCCAAATAATGTTTGCGGTTGACAAGATGGCGATGGTTGAATTGCCAACTATTTCTATAAATAGTATAAGAATAAATATTATTTATTGCCAACTGGGTAAGTCAAATAATATCTTACAAATCTGGGTAGTACAAATAATATTCTAAGGATATTTGATTCGATTCCAGTGAATCTTTGTACGCTTTTTATTCTACTGATCCAATCCCACTCGGCTATCAATGACTTTCTTTTACATTGGTGAAGAAAAAAATCGTGAGAAATCCAGCATGTTTGAGAATCCCAAAAGTTCAAGTGATGCCATCTTCATTATTAATAATTGACACTACCTTCCTTCTCCGTCGGTGGTCAGATCTTGACTTTTATAAGGATATTCCGCTTTACAAACTAAATTATTTATTATGTATTATAATGTATTTACTTTAGTAAAATAAATAGTTTATAGGACTTTTCGCAAAGTTCGTCTAGGTAGGTACCACCGCTTTGCCAATTATTCTGCCGCCAAGCAGTAATGTGCAAGCACTACTGTGTTCCGATTTGGGCACTCAGGATAATGTCATCCTGAGACATCAGCACAGTCTAGTAATAAGATTACTCGACTGTGAGATCAGATCATAAAGTTTCAATTGCCCAGTAATTTCACTAGCTACATTGTGCAGTGCTTCAAACCGGAACGCAGTAGTGCTTGCACACTACTGCTTGGCGGCTGAATAACTGGCAAAGCGTTACTTACCTAGACGAACTTTGCAGAAAAGTCCTACCCCCTAGTCGAGGCACTATAATACCACTACACACGCATGTTGCGCCTTTTTCTGTTCGCAATTATTAGCTCTAACACAGGAATCATCTGAACCAAACCTAAACCCGTAGCTTATAGGTTATGAGCCGACCTGCTCAACCACCACACTACAAAGACTCTCCGGCCGCACAGAACTAACCGCAGATGTAATACAATACCTGTAAACAATAGGCACCAACTACAAGATAAGTAAGTGAGAAAGTAAGTTTGAATATGTACTGAGTTTCACAAGCAAAATTCGATTTCACCAAGACAAAAGTACTAAAGAAGTCTCAAAACAACAATATAATAAACGTAAATAACAAACCAGGCAAAGAGACGCCGTAACCACAGGCTAGTTTTAATTAACAAATAAATAAGCCCAATTATTAAGCTGCAAAGCCAAAGGCTTGAGGGCGTATCATTTGTCTGTGACCGCCTTATCTCGGAAGGGCAGGTACGCTTGGGCTTTATAAGGCTGACGAGAAGAGCCTTTTACAAACAAAGGCGTGTGGTTTCTAGAAAATGTCGTTGAATTCAAAACTCTTTGAAAAATAGCTCTTATCCACAGACCAAATAATAATAACCCACCAACGATCACACATACATTATGAACCCTAACTAGGGGGTTCCGTGTATCTAGAGACCTAGGGACTACGAGGACCATGGTCCCACAACACCCAGAAAGACGGGTCTGTTAAAATCATGTCGCCATAAGCGGAGCTTTTTAAAATATGATTGCGCTTAGCAATTCGGTACGCCGCGTTATGGACACATTCCATCAAGATTCACCAGATCTTCAGACGGGACCCTGTCCCCTGAACCCGCCGTCCCTGGGTCATGAGCCGACCTGCTCAGCCACTACACCACAGAGATCATCATTGACCTATTTATGTTCTGCTAGAATTTTGCTTACAAATTCATCGAAGATATTAAGGTTTCCTAGATGAGTCAGCGTTTCTATCGCAGCTTAAAATAATTAAGTTACAGAACCTTTGTGATCTTTTCTGGCAGTCGATTATAAACCCCCAGTCTCATGCATTAGATTTGTTTTTTAGCCAACTTACAGGAGGTATAAGCTAACTATCCAGAGCTTGTATGAGTGTATATCCCTTTTCCTCTTGTACCGTACCAAATTTACTCGCACATATATGACTACATAGTAAATTACTACCGAGAGCGTTATTGTCCCTAGTGATTTGAAGCCTGGTAGAGGAGTACTGCGGGATAGGTACTATTGTGCGCAAGTCCCAGGTATTAAATAGGAGTTTTCAAGGCAAAGTGAACCGGTATCTTCTAGACAAGCCTATGTTTAAATATTGCCTGCTTGGTTACTGAAAATTCAGCCTTCTAATTGTATCCCCAACGAAGTTATATGGGGTCGAAAATGGCCTGAACTGCTTCGAAAAAATACACAAAGTTTGCGAAAACGAAACCAAAACCCCAAAAACACAACATGTATACCAAACCCTCAGATCCCAAAACGATTACGTAAAAAGTTCATATTCACCCCATAAAGGTCTTGTATAGGACTCGAGTCATTCTTCGTCATTTATACTCGCCATTTTCGGGAGCGTTCCGCCATTCTCCTCGAGATAAGACACGACGTAACGTTTGGTTCATGCCGTAAATATTGCCATTCTGCCATTATTGCCGTACATCATTTCCCCCTTTCATGTGACATGTATTGCTGTCAATATGTTTTGCAGTTCGTTACGGATAAGCTCATTTACGTCGTATCTTTGATATTCCTTTACGTTTATAGATTCACGTGTTTTTTATTTGTACACCAAATGCGCCGTGTGATTTTACGTACGATTGTAGAAGATTAAGCTGGTGAATGCGAGGCGAACGGAAGTTGAAGTTGGTTCACGTAGATCTCCATTGTTAACATAACAAAGTTGAGTATTTATATTGTTATGTCCTGTAAAATGACAATTTACAATTATTGTCAAGATGGCGGCATTAAAATTTTAACAAAGCTAAAATCATAATAATGCCCAACGATCACATACATAGATCCTGGACTCTAACTAGAATTCTCTGTGCCTAAGGAACCCAGAAACTACGAGGACCTTGGTCCCACAACACCTAGACTCGGAGCAAGTACTTGCGCTTATTTTTCTGTGCACAAATACTTGTCCTGGGAATCAAACCAGGTTATGAACCACCTACCACCACAGAGGCTGTCAAACAAACAAACACTCGTTGACCATACTTGTGCTGTATGGAGTTGTGATCCTGAGATGTGTAGTTCTAAACCCAGGAGTGCAAACCTTAACGGCATTAACCAGAATCCTTCCAGACTCAAAAGATTATACTAAAAACTGTAGGCTCCGTGTACCATCATATAATATTTTACGCTTCATATACTTTGCACTTACTCCGCGTCAAGAAGAATTTCTTTTTAGACGCAATATAAGCCTATAATCTGGCCTTAAAACGTCTTGAATTGAGAAATTTTATATGAATAGAAATAAAACAATTTCAAGGTGACATTTTAAGTTGATAGACAGTTTAAGTAATTAATTAATTAATAGTAAAAGAAAGCCGTACGGACAAAAAAAACTAGTGTGCTTTAGACGTTTGTGAGTGTGCTTTTATACGACTGAAGTAAAACTTATTTAGTTTAGCTCTATCTATCGGCCGGTATAACTTTGTTTTTGCTTTGTTTAATGTTAATGTTGCCATCTTGACAATTGTAAATTGTCATTTTACCGGACATACCAACATAATAAAACACATTTTTAGCTTGGTTACGTTGACAATGGAGATCTATCTGAACCATCTTCAACTTCAATTCACCCCGCATTCACCAGCTCACTCCCCAATCCAGCGTGCGTAAGAAAGTTTTACTTCAGAAATATCCTACGTTTTTCTATCACTGGTACAACAGATCCTTGAAAAGGTTTAAATAAATTTATTCTCAAATAAGACAAAAAAGTCACTTCCACGAGAACATAGTTAGACTTAAAAAATTCAATACAAGTATGTTCGACGTCACTTTAAATAAAAATGGTAAAAATAAAAGACAAACAAACCGAAAATTACCTTGGATAGCCAAGGTACTAAGGTACCCAGGGTACCAATAGTATTCAATTAATACCTACCTATTAATTAAACACTATCAGTGTCCTGGTGAAGGTTATATAACGCATAATCTATAAACGTATCTAGATTTGAAATGTCAAGACAGGATACATTTTGCATGCGTTGCTTACTAACAAGAAGGTTTCATTTGCATATGAAAATAGATTAGACTGTGGCATATAGCTTCAGGATCACAGACTAGGTAAAGATACTATTCAGGATCAGGGTATTATTTATTCAAGGATTGATTTCATTCATGATAGCTTAGTATTATAATGCCGTCTTAAGGATTAAATACTGTTTTACGGTGGGGCTTCAATTTGACTAGTAAATAGAATATATTTAAACAGAGCTGTATATGATCTTAGATTTTCAACGTATTAAACCACTGGTTAAGACTGAGAAAATCTATCCATACAATACAATACAACAATACAATAACACTTTATTGAACACCAACTTATACATAAAAACGCACATTAAAAAAAACTTACAAAAATGGTAGAACAAAGGGCGGCCTTATCACATTAAGCGATTTCTTCCAGGCTACCTTAGGATGGACAGGAAATAAAGGAATAAAATTGCGGTCGGTGTTGTTACAACTTACATACTATAAATAACAATAATTAGGTATAATCACCTCAAATTTTAAAAATAAAAAACAATCAATACTAAACTTATAATACATACTAATACCATATAATATAATAATACGATATATGTAATACATATATTACATGTATATGAATATATATATATAATATATAAAAATAGTATATATTATTAGCCAATATCTTGCGGTAGGCAACATCGGTACCCACCACCACCTATAAAAGCAAGCGCTCGGTTGAATACCGCTCTTTTGCTGTTCGGTCGCCGATCGGTAAGGTGGTTGGTTTCGACGCTGCCTACTGTGAGTTCGTTCCATATCTTATTTTTGTTTTCATTTTGTTTGATTGTGATAATTATTATTGTGTGTAAATTAACGGCTGTTTATATGTTCGAAACTATGTTTGTCTAGTAAATTATTGCTGAAATATGTTGATTTTGTATTAAATTAGAGTAATGACGTGTAAATGTTTGTTTTTTTTTATATTTTAACACTTCTGATTCCTAAAAATATATATATATATGTAATAGATATATAAATAAAATTAAATTGATAGATCATTGACAAATTCTAAGCAAAACTAGGACTGTTCCGATAGGAAATGTTTCCTCACCATGTCTTTAAAGATGGCGATAGACTTAGCGTGACGAATATTTATGGGTAGCGCATTCCATAAACGGACAGCTTGTACAGTGTAGGAGTGGTCATACACTGCTGAAGCATGAGCAGGCATTTGTAATTGAAGGGTGTTGGTGGAACGAAGAGAGCGAGCATGGCTAAGGTGGAGAAATACGAAACGTTCTTTGAGATATAGAGGGGTGGAGGGGATGAACAGTACACTATAAAGTAGAGAGAGAAAATGAGCATCCCGGCGACGGCGGATTGGTAACCAGTTGAGCTTGTTGCGAAATTCGGAAATATGGTCATACTTGCGCAAACCAAATATGAACCGTATGCAAAAATTTTGTAAGCGCTCAAGTTTATTAAGTTGTTCTTGGGTCAAGTCCAGATAGCAGGAGTCTGCGTAGTCCAGAATAGGAAGAAGAAGTGACTGTGCAAGAGCAGTTTTGGTGGTAATTGGTAGAAAGTTGCGCAGCCTACGAAGTGATGCTGCTGACGCGAACACTTTTCGGCTGACCTCGCCCAGCTGAGGACCCCACGATAGCGTTCTATCAAAGATCACTCCCAGGTTCTTGACCGTTTCGCTAATGTTAATGCTGGTGCCGTCAAACAGAACTTGTGGGAGGCGGAACCAGTCAATTTTGGATATCATCCTGGAACTGCCGATGACTATGACTTGCCTTTTTAAAGGATTGACATCAAGACCATATGATCTACTCCAGCTCGAAATGCGTCTAAAATCATTATTTATTGTATCGATAGCAGAGTGAAGTTGATCCAGAGGTGCTTGAGTGTAGATTTGTAAGTCATCTGCATAGAGATGGTAGGAAGACGATAATTGCTGGGATATTGAATTAATAAAGATTGCAAAAAGTAAAGGAGACAAAACGCCGCCCTGAGGAACACCAGCCTGGGTATCACACCAGGATGAAAGCGTATCCTCAATGCGAATACGCTGTCGGCGCCCATGCAGGTAACTATGGAACCAGTCAATAGCAATAGGAGATACGTTAAGAGTGCGAAGAATACCAAGCAAGACATCGAAGTCAACGTTGGTGAACGCATTACTGAAGTCAAGTAGTGATAAAACAGTCAGTTGTCCGTTACTCATACCATACCGGATATCGTCAGTAATCTTAACCAATGCAGTGACGGTGCTGTGACCAGGTCGAAAACCGGATTGGAAGGGGTCAAGGAGAGCGTTCCTATTCAGAAAGGAGGAAAGTTGCTGATGAACGAGGCGCTCTAATACTTTTGACAAAAATGGGAGAATGGAAATTGGGCGGAATTCAGAGTACGAGGATGGATTAGCTTTTTTTGGAAGAGGAGTAATTAGGGCTTCTTTCCATAATGATGGAAAGGTGCCACAGGATACGGAGAAGTTGAGAATATATGTGATAATATGAATGACTTCATCCAGTATGGGTAAAATCATCTTACGACTGATGCTATCACTGCCGACGGCGTTGGATGCGATGGAAGAAATACTTCTCTTAACGTCACAATCGCTAAATTGACTAAAATAAAAAGCAGAATGGTCGGGAGGAGGAATAGAAGAGAGATAATGGAGTGTAGCTGACTTTACAGGGCCATGAAAATTGGCAGACGTAGAAAAGTGACGGTTTAATAAATCTATATTAATATTTTTAGGAATATCATCTTGACGAGACTTTCCCACTCCCATCGACCTAAGGAATTTCCACACCTTGGCAGAGTCCTCGTTTTCAACTGACTTATGAACGTGCTGGCGCTGTGCATTCCTACAAACTCTATTACAGTGATTACGACGCTTTACGTATTGCTCTTTGTTATGATCTGTGGGTCGACATTTGAGCTTAGCCTTAGCTACTAGTTTTTTATGCATAGCAGCTCTTATATCAGGCGTAAGCCAAGGTGCCGGAAGATGTTTCATCTTGACAGGTCGGATCGGCGCATGGACGTCATACAATTTCATCAAAGTACGGTTGAAACCTTCAATTTTTTCGTCCATCGAAACTCCGTTTCTGACAGCTGACCAATCAAGGTCAAGAGCATCCTTACGCAAACATTCTAAGTCAATACCACCAAAATTGCGCAGTAAAAGAACTTTTGGCTTTAGCTTAGGCGGGCGAATTTTATAAGAAAGAAAAAGTAGATCATGACAGGAAAAATTATCAGCCGAACATTGACCATGCTTAACAACGTGGCTAGTAGATGAAACAAGAATAAGGTCAAGGAGAGATGGAGCAGAGTGAGGGAAATGATGCGTAGCGTTGAGTGGTAGTATGGTCAAGTTATTAGCCCTGATAACCGATTCAAAAGAGGACGAACGGGAGTCGCGTTTAAGCAAGCAAGTATTAAAATCTCCCAGAATAATATTATGACCGTAAGAAGGAGTGTGATCTTGTAGAAGTTTTTCAAAGGAAGAGAAAAAACTAATGCGAAGAGAAGGACAGTAGTAAACTCCTAAAAGCACCTTGGTATGAGAAAGAGTAACTTCAATTAGAAGGTGCTCACCGGCATCGTGTGGAGGGGGTTGCACTGACATACTCAAGATAGAGTAGGGAAAGTGAGCACGCAGATATATGGCAACGCCACCACCTCCACTACCAATACGATCATTACGCAACAGTATGAAACCAGGTAAGGAGTACGAGGTAGTAGGTAAACAGGGCTTCAACCACGACTCTGAAATTAAAATAGCATGAATATTTTTATGTTCAAAAGACGCCAGCATATCAGGATAGTGAGCCGGGATACTTTGCGCGTTGATATGGATAACATTAAAGTTTTTTGGGACATCACCAACAAAGGACTCAATACTACTAGAAAGAGTTGGTATGCTAACGAAACTATCATCACTGTTCTCGCTTGACGAGGTGCAGGAGACAAATTCGGAACAATCGCTGTCACTATTGTAATTGGTTAACATAGAATTAAATATCAATACCTACCAATAATATATAATATACGATAATACCATATAGCTAATTATCTACAAAAAAAAAACTAAAGTTATATGTATCCAAAAAAACCCCGCCAGTGTTATTTAACGTATAGAACAGATTTTAATAACAGGTTTAAAACTTTCTCCAAATTCTGTTCAAGACTATCAACAAGAACGAAAATGCTATCTAATATAATAAAAAAGAAAACAATCATTTCCAAATACCAGCAATCGAATGTTGCATTAATACTAAAATTAGGATAAAATAACGAAAAAAGAATTATTTTATATATTTATAAACAGGGTAGCTAATTTTCCTTGAAAACCACCACGTAAAATGGAACACAATTTAGCAAAGCCAATCTAAGTTACCTCATTTTTAGCCTAGTCTGTGGATAACCCAAAGAGTCAATTGTTTCCTTCTAATCTGTGACATGTGCCTACGGGAAAAAAAAAATTAAATTGGCACTGTGACACTGACAACAATGACATAACCATTGGAAACTGTCATCAATAAGTCAACGATGTACTAAAACGTCACTGACAAGTTGGAAACAACTATCATCTTAGTACGAGACATTGACGACACTGTGGTAAAATTACCGCAGAAACCACCAAGATTCAATACAATTAGTAAATGTTATCCAAAAAAGAAAAAACAGTGAAGTGACGGTAAAGAAAAAAATAATAACTTTGCAGTGGGGTTACAATAATTAAAGTATTGTTAGCCTACCCTGTACTGAGCCGGTATATGGAGGCAAACTACATCTAAATGAACTTAGATATACATTTTTGAGTCGCGATCGCGACGTCCCTTACTTCTTCATCGTGGCTGCACGTCTGGACTTCGTTGCAGCCGTGGCCTCCTTGGCGTCCGCGGCTTCCTTGACTGTCGCCTCCTTGACGACCGCCGCCTCCTTGACGACCGCCGCCTCCTTGACAACCGCAGCCGCCTTAACGACCGCCACTGCTTCTTTAGAGGAAACAGCTGCCGGCGCATGGGCCTTCTTGGAAGAAATTTTGTCCAGCTCGCTGACACAACTTACACGGTGACGAGTGCCATCAGGCCCGAGCACAAACACACAGCCCTCCCTTGTCCAGCATTTCGTGACGCCAAAACGCTGGCGAGCCGCCAAGAAAACATCGTGCCTAGTCTTCGTCAAGAACTCTGACAGTGTTACGCCTGACCCCTTCAAGTTTGTCTTGGAAGACCAGATTTTGTCACGGAGCGACCCATCGCGCAACTTGAAGAGTATGGGGCGCGGCTTTCCAGTAGAAGTAAAACGGCCCATTCTATGACATCTGCTGATATCTTTAATTTTAAAATTACTAAGTTTTAACCTCTCTAACACTGCTTTCACAAGAATAGATGAAGTTTCTTCTTTTTCCACTTCAGGAAGGCCATGTAGCAGAAGAATTTTTCGCCTTCCATGCATCTCAACAGCATCAACTTGACTAGCCAGTACTGCAATCTGGCTTTGAAGAGCCCGAAATGACATTAGCACAAAAGCCTTGAAAGATGAAAGCTCTGCAGCAACACTCTCAGGCTCGCTAAGTGGTTGAGTCTTTGGCAGCTGTCCCTCTATAGAGTCCAAACGCCTATTAAAGGCACACATCATTTGGTTTAAAGACTCTTGTATGGCATCCATTTTGTTAATGCATAAAGTTCAGTGAAGAGTAGTGAAGTGAAATATTAGTAAAAGTTTAACCTTTATAGAGGATAATAACACTTACTGGCAGGTGAGGTGAGCTATTGCATGCAAATATGCATATATTTTACACTTTTGATTATGATTTATGTTTTTATTCAATTAATAAAGTGAGAGCTTTTTAAAAATAGTTGTTACTTTTTTCACACCTACCGCCCAAAAAAAAAGCTAGCTTACCCTGTAGGACTCTTTTAACCCTCCTTATTAAGTACTCCACTGAAGACTTGTAATGAATTTAGCCTATTCGCCATAAACTATTCGATTTTTGAATGTTTATATACTTGCCATCATAGTGGCTACTATAATCTGAATTGTCAAAAAAATCTACAGTTTCATAATTATTATTATGGCAGTCGACAGGCCATATCGCTCGGAGAACCGAAAAAAATCTCATCGTTATCGTTTCATCTTGTTTTATGTTTACCTGTTTAAAACATGGCAGAGGGAAACAAAACACAAATTATTCATCCGCTACCCGTTTACCTCGCACCTACCTTCCGTTCATCCAAAGATAATAATTATATATTATTGCTTGGTATTTTCTGGAAGAAATTATCATAATTTTATTAATCTCCGCTAAGCAATTAATTTTTAATTTTTACTTTGGCAATTAATTAACTTATATTTACTTATAACTTGTCTAGCATTTGACCGCGCTCTCACCTGATGGGAAGTGACGATGCGATCGAAGGTGTAGCATGTTAGCCAAGTAAATACCTATTCAGTCTTCTCTTGAACACGCCCAGGTCAAATTTCGCCGGAAACACATACGCTGGCAGGGCATTCCATTCCTTAGCCATTCTAATTATGAACGTGGAATCAAATTGCTTGATACGAATAGGTGGTATTTCGACCGTGAAGGGACTGGATGTAGAATTTATATTTAATAAATATTCGCATCACAGGCTTCTTTGGGTCGGCGAGGGCTACTACTACCGCAAGAAAGAGACAAGAAATTCATAAAGTATATGAATGAAACATAAAATATTGGAATTTAAGAGAGAAAAAATCTTCTCACTGGTTGTCGCCGATATCTTGCAGTCTCGCTTACCACATTTTAGACGTCATAAAAAATTTGGTAGTTTTGCTGTTATAGTTTATAGTACATTGTATACTTTTGCTATTGTTTATCTTTGTTTATCTAATCTATAATGCAGAGGTAAGAAAAGAGAGAAATAGAAGGAGACGGATAGTCTACATACGGTATCGTTGACACAGCTTTGGAATTTCCATATTTATGCTTTTCACTGTTGTATATCATGTAGCGTGAAAGGTTTTTTTCTACTACTACTATAGCCTACTACTAATTACATCTTCGAGCATTTTTTTTTATGTTATTGAATGATGTGACGAGCTAGTCGTTCACCTGATGTTAAGCGCCACGGTCGCCCATGACAGAACACTGTCACTCGGAACCCTAAAACATAGAGTTACAAGCGACACTGCACTGCGCACATCAACCTGAGACATCAGCACAGTCTGGTAATAAGATTACTCGACTGTGAGATCAGATCATAAAGTCTCAATTGCTCAGTAATTTCACTAGCTACAGTGCCCTTCAAACCGGAACACAGTAGTGCTTGCACACTACTGCTTGGCGGCAGAATAACTGACAAAGCAGTGGTACCTACCTAGAAGAACTTTGCAACAAAGTCCTACCACCTAGTACCAACCACGCTCAAAGATCTACACGCATGTCTGTCTCTCCTCGACTCATTATTTTAATTTTTTATGTTAATTTTTGACTACACACGGTTATCGCATTTAGCCAGTTATTAAATTCAAGTCTTGATTTATACTAACAACTTTGAAATGCCTAAAATGGCAGGCACCTCAATAATAAAGTGGAAAGGAGGATTCTCCCAAAAGGTGCGATGAGAATAACGATCAGATTTATCGACCAACTTGGATAACCTTTATATCTACCCCGTTTATTGGGACCTACTTATCTACGACCGAGGGATGAAATATTCATATTGAAGGTGTTTGATGGAGGCCAATACTTGGGTAGAGTCCATTATTTTCGGAATACGCGTATTTTCTTGATAATAGGGACTTTTGGTGGAGAAAAATCAATTTGTCATGTCGTTAGATTTAATGACTATTACTATGGAAAAACTGTAGTCATTCGTTTGAGTCTTAGTCGTCATGATTTAGTTAAATATTATGAATAAATGAATATGTGTGGACTTACACAACTCCATCTAGCCCCAAACTAAGCAAAGCTTGTACAATGAGAACCAGATAGCTGAAACAATACTTACATACTTTTTGTTTGTAAATGCATACATAGAATACAATATAACACCCAGACACAAAACAAACATCGATGTTCAGCACACAAATGTTTGTCCTGGGTGGTAATCGAACCCACAGCCTAAAGTTCAGAAGGCAGGGTTACCAACTGAGCTGTCGGCCCAGTCAGTTGTGACAGCGGCGTGCTTAGCTTTACATTAGTTAAAAAGGGCTTTCCTTCACTTACCATCTCAGATGAAATCATTAAACTTTTTTATGTTAATAAATGATGTGACGAGCAAGTCGTTCACCTGATGTTAAGCGACACGGCTGGCCATAACAAAACAATGTCACTCGAAACTCTAAAATATAAAGTTTCGCGTGACACTGGGCTGCGCACGTCATCCTGAGACATTAGCACAGTCTGGCAATAACATTACTAGACTGTGAGATCAGGTCATACAATCTATTTATTTTTTTTAAATTTATTTGAAGGCCTTTGTCGCATCGTACAATCTCATTTGCCCAGTAATTTAACTAACTACAATGCCCTTCAATCCAGAACACTTCAATCAAGAACTTGGCGGCAGGATAACTAGTAAAGCGGTAAACCTAGATGAACTTAGCAGAAAAGTCCTACCACCAGTATAACGTTACGTTATACTGGTGGTAGTAGAGAGAAATGTAACTTCCTAATCTTTAATTTATTATGAGTTGGACAGGCTTGAAATGTATTTCATCTTTCATTTTGAATAAACACTGGTTCAAGACTGAATATAACAGTTAAAGTTATCAAAGCTCAAACTTTAGTAAGTTGTTACCGACGTAAAGTTAAACAGTGAGTAATCTTCTGCCGGCATCTCTTTTACAAACTTGGTCTGGGATTGTGAGATTATTGCTTCGAACACTGGAGTTAATTCCTAATCTGAGGCCACTGTAAAGATATTGTCAAAAATCTTTGAAACGCTTATATATTTATTCTACTAACGAGCTTCTGCCCGCAGCTTCGCCCGCGGCGTGGCCTATGGGGAAATAATTCAACCACCCGTTTCACCCAGGGTGGAATTTCGAAAAATCCTTTCCTAACGGATGCTTACGTCATAACATCTACCTGCATGCCAAATTTCAGTCCGATCCGTCCAGTGGTTTGGGCTGTGCGTTGATAGATCACTATGTCAGTCAGTCAATCAGTCAGTCACCTTTGAGTTATATATATTTAGATTAATGGTACAACGTAGACAATTTTAAAAAACGAGTGTTCTTAATACCACATGACTGAAGAAAAACTTCTTTAGTTTAGCTCTATTTATCGATCGGTATTTGTTTAACGTAAATGTCGCCATCTTGACAATTGTGAATTATGACTTTACCGGACATACACATTTTTTTTTACTTTTTTATGTTGACAATGGAAATCTACGTGAACCAATTTCAACTTCTATTCGCCTCTGACTCCCCAAGTAAAGCGTGTATAAAAGAGAAGTATTACTTCAAAAACTCACTTAAAACACTTTACTTTATGGGAAATTTTTCTGCTTAATTTTTTATGCCAACTTTACTTTTTCATTGATGAAAATCTCCGTCTTAACCCTCACGCCTCTTAAGCGTTAGTGGCACAGATAAAACTTGTTGCGTTTATGCCCCTAGGGAACAAAGCAATGGGACAGATGGAAGTTACGCTAACTAGGCAAAATTGCTATAAATTTGATACTTCATACGTATTTATAGAATGGCCATAACACCCAAGACACGCTAGAAATTCTTAACCAAAAAACTTTCCGAACTCCGTCCAGTTTCGGACGAAGACTAGTTATCGATTCAATTCGCCCGCCTGGTTTAATTTTGCTGTTTATTGCCGGGTGTACGTGACTGTCCCTCAAAACTTGTCCCACAATCTGTCGGGCGAGTTTTGTTTTGTTTGACCCTTTGTCTTTGAAAGATCTACGGAGTTTATTTGATAAGCATTGAAATTCAAGCTGGTTGGAGAAACAGTTCTATCCGTCATCTTGTCTTTTTTTAAATGGATAGTGTAGTGTAGTAGTCTAGAAGAGCGCAGTCTAGCAAGAAAGAGCAAATTTTTAGAGATCCATATAGTACTTACTACAAGGAAACATTATAAGTTTGTCATGTTTATCGTATGGTCTGCTAGTCTGAAAAATTTACATACAGCCTTATGACTTCTTGACTGGCCCTATAGCTCAGTTGTTAGTAGCCCTGCCTTCTGAACAGTAGGTAATGGGTTCGACTCCTACCCAGGACAAACATTTGTGTGATGATTGATAAACATCGATGTTTTTTCTGTGTCTGGATGCTATATTTGTATATATTTACAAACAAAAAATATCTAAGTATTCTGGTTAAAACCAGCTGTGTGTGTTGATGTTGATATGTGGGTTGATAGCGCTGTGTCAGATGTCCACAAATGTGAATAATAATAATTATTATTATTATTCTAAGGTCTAATAACACTTTCAAGATGTTTACAGTGTAATACGATTAGGTCAATTTTTCGATTGTAATCAAAGTTTTTTTTCAACGGGCTAATACTGTTGGCCTCTACCGACCTTTACAACGTCACCGGGTGGGTTGTAATTAAAGCTACATACCTATGCGTGTACGGGACTCTAAGGACTAGGTAAGTATGGGCCGACATACTCTTGACAAGTTATTTGAAGGGCAATTTTCGACCTTAATTAATTCCCAGGAACCTGTAATTGAAATCCGACATAAGTCCAAGCCGCAGTAAAGTCACGGAATGCTAATTTTCCTGTCTTGCTATAAATCACGATCGCGCGAGAACACTGATTTATTATCAAGCTAAATTAATTAGTCCCCAAGTTTCAGAGAGACGAAATCTTTTTCTCAGACGAGGGGGGTTAAGAGTTGTTTTATTAGTTACACTTAAATCTTTTCTGATAGAGTAAGATGTACTTTTAACAGCTTTTTTATTTGTTTAGATGTTTTCTAATGCTTTGCCTCCCAATTTGTATATTATCAAGCTGGTAGAAGGAAAAACGGACAACCTTTTTCGTAATTACTAGGTAATTACAGCCCTGACTGCTGGGTTTGCCCGCTACGAGTAACGCGTTAGAGGAGCAGAGATATAACAATAGAGAGAGAGGCCTTTCAACTAGACTAGGCTGTGCTAGTGTGTGAGCCAAAGTGCTATTTATGGCGTTGTAGCAAGAGTTGCCTTTTATTTAAGCGACTTTGCAAAGTGACACTTCTGTAATCTGTACCAGTACTTGGGCCATTATGCTTGAAGCCGTGAACATTGTAATTAAAAAGAAGCTCTACAAGTGGAAACGCGTAATTATTACTTTCACAAGTTCACGAATCGACATTTTCATTACCTTTGAGATTTGAATAATCTGTTGTCTCGGAGAAAATTAATTTATTTAAATGTTTCGTGAAGACATCTCTTTTATATCACTTGACAGCCTCTGTGGTGTAGTAGTTGAGCAGGTCACCTCATAGCCCGGACGCAACGGGTTCAAATCCCGTAACATTACAAATAACGTTCTGAGTCTGGGTTATGTGGGACCATGGTCCTCGTAGTTCCTGAGTTCCTAGGTAGAGGAAATCCTAGTTAAGTTCCGGAATCTATGTATATGATCGTTGGGCATTATTATTATTGTTTAATGCCAATAAAAGTCTAAGGGGTGTTGCGCTGAAACTAAGGCGAAGTCGGGTAGACAAATATAAAGGGTTGTTACAATGTGTACAATCATAATACTTACTACGAAATTCTAACTAAAGATAAATTAAATATGAGTAAGGCTCACAATCCTCGGACCACTTTAACTCAAAGCGTAATCTTTATGCAAAAACAGAAAAAGATTCTTCACTCTAATTAACTGGACAGCTTCTGTGGTGTGGTGGTTAAGCAGGTCGGCTCATAACGGCGGGTTCGTTACCGACTATAAACCATAGGCAATATCGTCGCTACTTAACTGTATGAACCGTACTGTTATAATAAATTGTCTGGCGAAGTCACCATATTCCCTAAATAAGATCCCTCTGGTCGATTTGGGACCTTCTTAACTTTTTTTATGTGTATTGGCTCTACACTTTTGTGTATTTGGCCAGTGTCAAGTAATTGATAATTTATCATGTTAATGACATTTCACGCAGATCTATATGTGTCAAGTCACAGTCCAAATCATCAAGTCAAGTCATAGTCTAGTCATACTCCTAGTAAAGTGATGGCAACTTTACTAGAAGCTTCTATGGAGTTATGGAAACAATTGTTTCCACGACGTGTTAACACGAAAAGGAATGTTTCACCATCATTATACCACTTTCCCACACTCATGCCTGTAGTCCAGCACTTAACGAATAAAATGCCACCAAGTTCACTAACACTGAATTTATAACACAAGTTTTGGAAAATAATACAATGCGGTGACGCGATCTTTCTCGTTTTCCCGCCAAAATTCACTTCTTAATTTATCAACTCTCACTGAACTTATCCATTCTTACAATGTCCTTTATTCTACGTTATCTCTGAAATCCGAATTCGTCCGCTTCCTAAGGAGTCGTCATTCATCTTAACACAATAATAATAATAATATTAATAACGCCCAACGTTCACATACATAGATCCTAGACCCTAACTAGGATGCCCTGTATTTAGGGACCCAGGAACTACGAGAACCATGGTCCCACAATACCCAGACTCAGAACAAGTATTGCGCATTTTTTCTGTGCACAAATACTTGTCCTGCCACGGGAATCGAACCTGCCGCCCCGGGTTATGAGCCCACCTGCTCAACCACTACACCGCAGAGGCTGCCGATGCACTGCACCTTTCCCTAAGTACCTAGTTTTACTGACAGCCCTCTCCCACTCGTGAAACATAAAACCGGGACAAAGCAGTAATTATGTAATAGTGACATTGATTTCAGTGTAGGTCGTAAAATAAACTCTTTACGACGTATACCTCAAGATCTGAAGGTCTGTAAAGTTCGACTCAATATTAAACCTCCCTGATGCTGCGAATTTTTTTTTTTTTTACTTCAAACTTGTCTAACATTTGACCACGCTCTCACCTGATGGGAAGTGACGATGCGATCGAAGGTGTAGCATGCTAGCCAAGTAAATACCTATTCACTCTTCTTTTGAACACGCCCGGGTCATATTTCGCCGGAAACACAGACGCTGGCAAGGCATTCCATTCCTTAGCCGTTCTAATTAAGAACGTTGAGTCAAATCGCTTGGTACGAATGAGTGGTATTTTGACCACGAAAGGATGGCGCTTAGCCGAGCGTCTAGTAGTCCGGTAGTGGAATGGTGAGTTATTAATTAATTGATTGAATTAATTGATAATTTGTGATGTGCTTGGCATTTATAGTAATTAATAATTCAAGGTGTGAAAACAAAAACTAAAAAGGGTTTAACTGTAAATTGATTGTTTCGAAAAAATTAATATCTTCAATAATATATTCTCAAAATATCGATATGAGGCTTAAGTCTCGAGATTTTCAGTCTAAAAACGGTTTATCTGACACAGGAATACAGTTCGCTTAGCATAAAAACATTATTGTATTTATTATATCATATTTTTACATTACTGTATACTGCATTGTATGAATTAGTACTATATTTAGTAATATAAAATAGAATAATACATTTTCAAGCAACTGAAACTTACATAAACCTTTTCTATCACCTTATAAGTACTCTACATTAAAATGAAGTCGTTGAAGATTAAAGTCAATTTTCTCGAAACTATAAAATGTTCATTTCAATGCATTCTCCTTTTACTGGAGATGCTCAGACAAATGAGGTCGCATTATAAAAGCTCAACTATAATAAAGAAAACTCATATTAAAATGAGAAATTGCTTCTAGGTAGCTTCATAATAATATAAATATTTATCATATCGTGCAGCGTCGTTGCGTCGGTCGCTTGGGGCTTCAAAGATATAGGTACCGTAAATGTATCGATATTTTAAGGTTATTTACCTACTCATCCAACTAACTAGTTGTGGGATAAGCAAATAAATAAAAAGTATTTTAATTATTTGCTTATCCCACGAGAAAAATTCACTTTTCCGTGATAAAATATAGCCTATATGTTAATCCAGTGTATAAGCTATCTTGGTGCCGAATTTCATCCAAATCCATTCAGCCGTTTGAGCGTGAAGGAGTAACAACCATACACATATACACACAAACACACATACAAACTTTCGCCTTTATAATATTAGTGCGATGAGATGAGATGAGAAGTGAGATGAGGTTAGATTAGTGAGATAGTGAGAAGTGTGATAGTGTGATAGTGTGATGTGATGTGATGCAATGTAACAGGAAAAAATTCATTCCCAATTTGAAAATTTCCATACCAACTATGCACATAAACTGCGTATTGAAACTGTCAAATTCATGCAATTTTGTGTTTCAATTGGTTGCAATCAAGTTACGTGATCACCTAGCTGGTCCCCTGGGAGTCGTTGAGCATGGGGGCTTATGTTCAGCCGTAGACGTCTTCATTCTGACGACGATCTTTCACATAATCAAAGGACGTAAATTGCAACACTGCAGTGAATGGAGCTTCCATCCAGCGTTGGCGCAGCTGTATTCATTATAGAGGAATGTTCACATTGGCGCATTGACATCTGTGAAATGGACCCAGCGGGCTTACCAGCAGCTAGTTTACAGACTTTAGAGCTTCGTAAATCTGCAAGTCTAGACTAGAAAGGTATCAAGCCCACGGTGCATTGCTTTGTTGTACAATGTTTTGTTTACACAAGAAGCTATCTAGTATGGATTTCAAAGGATTCAAAGAGTTATTTAGTTTTGCGCAGTATCAAATTACAATCTGAGGTTACTTATATTATCACTTAATATGCGAAAAATATCACTGATTGACCCCAACAAATATCACTGATTGACCCCAACAAATATCACTGATTGACCCCAACAAATAGACAGTAGAAAAATATCACTGATTGACCCCAACAAATAGACAGTAGAAAAAAAACGAGTGTGCTTTAGACCACACGACTGATGTAAAACTTTTACAACCTTATTAATAAACGGGTATTAGTTTCGGATTAGTTACTTCAGCTTTTGTCCTTTTTTTGCTACTGGAATATTTGGCTAGATCGAAAGAGACAAAAGATGGTGTAACTAGTCTAAAGCTAGTTCGTGTTTATTAATAAGGCTGCTATAGTTTAGCTCCATCTATCGGCCGGTATAACTTTGTTTTTGTTTTGTTTAATGTTAATGTCGCCATCTTGACAATTAGAAATTATCATTTTACCTCGGTCGGCTCATAACCCGGAAGCGACGGGCTCGATTCCCGCGGAAGAACAAGTATTTGTGTACAGAAAAAAAGCGTGAATACTTGTTCCGAGTCTGAGTGTTGTGGGACCATGGTCCTCTTAATTCCCGGGTCCCTAGACACAGGGAATCCTAGTCAGGAACCAGGATCTTTGTATGTGATCGTTGGGTGTTATTATTATTTACTTAGCCAGCTTTTACGACACTACGGGAAGATGGACCACACCGCAATACTTTAATAAATCCGATGCTATATAATGTTTGCCTATAGATTTTTCACTAACCCGTAATAAGAGAGCTTTTTATTTTTACTCGATGCATTTTAATAAGGCAGCTGCTACCTTAACTCTAGCTTCGAGATAAATTGAAGAATAAACTTGTAAGCATAATGGAGGGTTCAGGTGAAGCTGCGGAATAATTAAATGATATTGCTTTATAACAAAAGACGTTTATCCTCTGTGACATACAGGCTGGCATTGCCAGTAATGCTATTGGGTTTTTTGTTTCCCGTGACACTCGAATTCTTAATAGCTGATAAAGTCTATACATTTTTATTACCCGTAGATTTACTCATTACCGGTGACACTAAATAATTTAAATACAAAAATAATTTAAAAAAATAAAATAAATAAATAACGCCCAACGATCACATACTTAAATCCTGGACCTTATCTAGAATTCCCTGTGTCTAGGGAGCCACGAACTACGAGGTCCATGGTCCCACAACACCCAGACATAGAACAAGTATTTGCGCTTTATTGTTCCGTGCACAAATACATGTCCTGCCGCGGTAATCGAACCTGCCACCTCCGGTTGGCAACCACCAAACCACACAGGCTGTCAAATTTTAAATTAATGGAATACTTGAATCACTTCAGAGATATGAACCCCATTCATTAATCTATGTAGTGACAAGTGATCAAACGCCTTATTTTATCTTTCAACTTTTACAAATTGACGTATTCGAGGAATTTCTAAGATAGTAAAATGGGGGTGGGGTAATTAAGTTGTGCAGTTCCTCCGAAGTGTAGTTTGTACAAGCATGTCCTGAAAGAATACGGTCTAAAAACCATCACTCAGTGTATTTGACTGCCTCAGTGGTGTGGTGGTGGAGCAGGTTGGCTCATACCCCAGAGGTGGCGGGTTCGATTCCCGCGACAGATCAAGTATTTGTGCATAGAAAAAAAATTGCAAGCACTTGTTATTGTGTCTGGATGTTGTGGTCCTTGTATTTCCTGGGTCCCTAGATACAAAGAATTCTTGTTAGAGTCTTAGTCATAGACATAGTCATAGACTTAGTCATAGTCATAGACATAGTCATAGACATAGTATTAGACATAGTCATGGACATAGTCATAGACATAGTCATAGACATAGTCATGGACATAGTCATAGACATAGTCATATACATAGTCATAGACATAGTCATAGATATAGTCATATACATAGTCATAGACATAGTCATGGACATAGTCATAGACATAGTCATAAACTAGGTCATAGACATAGTCATAGATATAGTCATAGACATAGTCATAGATATAGTCATAGACATAGTCATAGACGTAGTCATAGTCATAGTCATTTATCCATATAATGTACAAAAAAAATACACGTCAAATAAAAACAAAGATACACAGATACTCGTACATAGAAATTAGTTTTCAGATAACATATAAAAGAGACTATACATATAAAATATATTATAATCATTCAGGTCACATGGTCCAAGATCTATGTGATCGTTGGGCGCTATTATTATTTCGATATTATACTTTTCTTCACAAAAGAAAACTATTTTCCGGTTAAAAAGAAGATACATTTTGCAAAACAAGTTTTTTTGTTCTTCTTAAACTTATTATGTAGTTTTATACAGAAGATGTATAAAAATAAGACGAATGAATTTCCTTTTAACTTTTAGAATAACTTGCAAGCTGATGTCTCGCAATGACATGACATTACGTTTAGGAAATCCGGCAATCCGTTGACATTCCTTCCGGAAAAATGCTAGATTTAAAAGAGATATAATGCGCATCTGACTTTTAAAATGTTTAGGGATTTCTGTAGACATTACTCAGAAAAATAGGTTAAGTGTGGTTCAAGGGTAGATCTTGCATCTTTCAAACCAACGCACCTGATTTGAATCTCTTCCAGAACGTTCGACCACAACAGACCACATGTCTAATATTTGACAGCCTCTGCGGTGTGGTAGTTGAGAAGGCTCGTGAGCCGGAGGCGGCGGGTTCGATTGCCGTGACATGTCCTGTCACACTTTTGGGCACAGAAAAAACAATACTTGTTCTGAGTCTGCGTGTTGTGGGAGCATGGTCCTCGTAGTTGTTGAGTCCCTAGATACAGGGAATCCTAATTCGGGTCCAGAATCTAAGTCTGTGATAGTAGGGCGTTCAAAAAAATGTATATCACTAACTGTGGGATAGTACCTAATATAATTTTGACTTGTAAAAGTGCTAAAAATAGCCTATCTTAAATATATATAACTCAAAGGTGACTGACTGATTGACTGACTGACATAGTGAACTATCAACGCACAGCCCAAACCACTGGACGGATCGGGCTGAAATTTTGCATGCAGGTAGATGTTATGACGTAGGCATCCGCTAAAAAAGTATTTTTCGAAATTCTACCCTTAAGAGGGTGCAATGGGTGGTTGAATTATTTTCCCATATGCCACGCTGCGGGCGAAGCTGCGAGCAAAAGCTCGTTTGCAATAAATCTTTTGACATTTGACTTTTTGAATACTAATTTTTATTTGTAAATTTTTTTTGTTTAATCTTTGACAAGCAATTAAATTGGAAGCCTCATATAGCGGAATTGTGTAAGAAATTAAGCAGTTCAGCATATGCACTTTTCAAAATAGCCCCAATAGTGAATATAGATACATTGCTCACAGCCTATCATGGTCTAGCAGCTTCTGTTCTGCGGTATGGAATTATCTTTTGGGGTAACTCGACAGATAAAGAATTAGCTTTTAAAGCACAGAAGCGCTGCATTAGATCTATGTTTAGGTTGCAAATAACAGACAGCTGCAAACCATCATCATCATCATCAGAGGCAAGCTGCAAACCATACTTTAGCAAATATAGAATCCTACCACTTCATCCTAGCTCTTTTTGTAAAAAGTAGCCCTGGCCTATTCCCATGGTTATCAGATATTGTAAAGCGAAATAGACGCCACAATGAACTGTGCTTACACCGCGCCAGGACAACATTGATGCGTAAAAGTGTTTTATGCATGGCTCCTATTATATATAATAAAATACCTAAATATATAAAAGATATGAACACAGTACTGTTTAAAAGGACATTGAAAACATTATTAATTGATAAATGCTATTACTCAATACAGGATTTTCTGAATGACAAGTTTTAGTTAACTATGACAAAAAGTAACTATCTCTTGGACACACATTTCTAGATAAATAGTTGATTGACCATTGTACACTTTTTTAACCATTTCTAATATGCATGACATCACAATAATCACATAATCAATTTCTTTTTAAAATTTAATTATGTACTTGCCTAAATTATATTATGTAATTCTTCTGACATTACTTACATCTTTATTAATTAATTAATGAATCTGCATGTATTTAATTATTTTTTTTCTCTAATCTATGATTTAAACTCATCAATATGTTTGTTATTTTAATGCATGGCCATTTTGACCAATGTTTTTTGTACGCCTAACCAGGCCAAACATCGTCGCATCCGCGGAAAACTATCCTAATTGCAAAACACCTACTTTACAGGAGGAGGTTTTTTCTGATTATCTCTGAAAGTTGTTAGAGAACGTATGTATTTTTGAATACAAATCGATAGCATAATTCATTACGCATCGTTTAGTATTTTTTTTAAATTATTAATGTAAATAAATATAGCTATTTTGTCCTATAAGATAGTCTTCCACGGAATTTTGGCGCGATTGCGTCAATTTAAGCGCCATAAGGATAGTTTTCGCCGGAACAGTGACCTTTAGGATGTGATTCGCCGCTTATCGTACGATGATAATGTTGTTGGAACGTAATTATTACTTCGGAAATCTAATTTTTAAGTTTTAATTACATGAAAAATGTATAAAAGTTCTTTTACAAATGCAGTAAACTACCTAAAATTTAATTTTTGACCGAAAAAATTAGTACCTAGCTAGTACGTATTACAAATAAGATATTTATTTACCCATGCTAATATAAGACGAGATTATCAGGTTAAATATTTACCAGGTAAGGTATTTACAGGTTTATGTGAAAAAGTTTAAAATAATTAAACTATAATTATAATAACCTCAGATCAATTATCATAATCCGCCTACCCTTACTCCATTTAAGTTGAATCGGTACAGCATGTTTTTCTCCCCCACTCATTTCTGTCAGACGTCATCTCAAAATTCACTCCCTTAGCACGCATGTCATTCTTCACACAGTCCAACCACACTTTTATCGGTCTTTCTTTACATTTTTTGCCATCAACATTCATATTAAATACTCTCTTGGTAACATGGCTTTCATACCTTTGCATGACATGGCCATACCATGCAAGCCATTCCTCAACTTTTCCGTTACCGGTGCCACTTTTAGGCTACCCCTTATGTACTTATTTCTGATTCTGTTCATTCTCGTTACACCACACATCCACCTCAACATACGGATTTCGGCCGCATGTAGTCTGCTTTCATCCACATCTTTTGTTGCCCAACACCTCGACCCATACAATAGGACAGGTCTAATGATGTTTTTGTAGATTTGCCCTTTAAATTTAAGGGGCAATCGGAGATTACAAGTTGTTCCTATGACCTGTCTCCATTGCATCGATCCCGAATTCATCTATTTCTTACATCCCGATCTATCGCACCATCATCTAGCGCAAGTGAACCGAGGTAACGGAAGTCATGGCAGAGTGGAAGGGGTACGGCTAAGGGCTAAGGTACGGGGTGCTTACCTCGTAAAAAGACCGCTACACACACAAAACAAATGCTTTGTTTTAGTCGTGCTTATCTTTAAGCCAACGTTCTCCAGTTTCTCCCAGCCTGCTCAGCCTCAAGCTTATCTTCGCCGACAAGTACAATATCGTCTGCAAACAGCATGCACCAAGGTGATTTCTCCTGTATGTCTGTTGTTAGCGCATCTATTACCAGAAAGAACAAATAAAATCTCAATGCCGATCCCTGATGCAAACCCACAGCCTATTTTTCACACAGTTGGCGAAGTACAAATATAACTTCTGACGTCCCACGCCCAGGTATGAAACCAAACTGAGTCTGGGCTATTTCAATCTCATCTCTCATTCTTCTCGCTTCTCCCATATCTTCAATGTGACATAAGCTTAATTCCCGGATAGTTGTTGCAGCTTTGTACATCAAAGTCAAAGTAAAAGTCAAAGTCAAAATATTTATTGCAAATAGGTTAATTTTAGCACTTTTACAAGTCAAAATTACATTAGCTACTTAAGATCAAGTTATTTCACTAAGCATATAAAATTACAAAGTGCTTATTGTCAAATAATATATAGCAAGCCCATTACAATGTATGAGTTTGAAAAAAAAGCAGTTCTCTTTTTCACTACTGGTGCAAGCAATCCGGCACAATGCAGAATAGAAAACTTTGATCCGAAGCTTCGATTACAACTGTAAAGAAGAAGGTACAAGAAACTTTACAGTGATTTATGTTTTTTTTTCTTCTTTCTACTGTCTTTAACAATGTATATAATTCATTACAGTTGAGATAATGAATATGTTACAAAAGTAAACACCACATCACTCCAGTGCAAGAAAAATACCGTGATTATCTTAATAAACATTACAAATATAAAATGGAATTATAGATAGGAATAGGCAATAGGCAAAGTACCTAAAATTTCATACCGTTAAGCTTGGGATATTCAGGCCAAGCTTTTTTGTCTGACACATAATTATTTATTGTGTAATAGGCTTTTTTCATTAAGTTTGACTTTATGAATAATTTAAATTTACGCATTGACAATAGTTCGATACCGTCAGGCAACTTGTTATAAAAGCGTATACAGTTCCCCATAATGAACCATTAACTTTCTGCAGTCTGAATCTTGGAACTGACAATTTATTTTTGTTCTTAGTATTAAAGTTATGAATGTCGCAATATCTGGGAAGAGAGCTAATGTTTTCGCGAGTGTACATCAAATTTTCGTAAATGTATTGACAAGCCACTGTAATAATATTTATCTCCTTAAATTGTTCCCTGAGAGAGTCGCGGGATTTCATGTTATAAATGGAACGAATTGCTCTTTTCTGTAAGACAAAAATTGATTGTATGTCCGTGGCTTAAGATGCCGTATGATATAATATTGTGGAAGTAACTAAAGTATACTAATCTTGCAGTGGCTTCATCAGTAAACTGTCTGAATTTACGCACAGCATATGCTGCAGAGCTCAATCTGCCAGCAATGTTTGGTATGACTGTGAGGATCCCACTCTAATGTAGAGTCTATAGTTATGCCAAGGAACGTGACAGATTGTACTAAATCTAATGGCTTACCATTCAGTAGTGAATTAGTAGGAGACCCCCTAACACTAGGTAACGAAAACTTAATACATTTAGTTTTCTTACTATTTAACAGTAGAGTGTTTTTAGTACACCAGTTCAAAACCAGTGAAATTGCCTTGTTAACGTCGTCAAAATCATTAATAGATCGGTCAACCTTAAAAATAAGAGACGTATCATCTGCGAACAAAACAATATCACATAGGTTCTTTACAAAAATGTAAGATCGTTAATATAGGCCAAAAATAAAAATGGTCCTAGTATTGAACCTTGCGGGACCCCCATTTTAGTGATAGAACCAGATGATCTTGCTCAATTAACTTCAACTGTCTGAATTCTATTACCAAGATAAGAAGAGACAAGATCAAGAGTTTAAGTCACAAAAAATCCCTATGGCATCCTGTGACTTCTTCCAAGCACCAAGTATATGTTTAAAGAGTTTTACACCTGCATCTGTAGTTGATCGTCCTTTTGTAAATCCAAACTGTTGACTGTGAAACAGTCCGTTAAGGTCCGTTAAAATGTTAACAACTGATTAAAAATTTATATTTGAAAAATTTTACTTATTGCAGGTAACACAGAAATTGGCCTATAGTTCGAGGGATCATTCTATTTCCCGACTTAAATAAAGGACTAAAGGACTCAGTTTACTATTTTTCATTACGTTGGGAAAAACTTCTTCGTCTACACATTTATTAAATACTTATGCTAAATATGGTGCGATCAATGTGACAATGCCACTTAAAACCCTGGTAGACATTCCCCAAAGATCCTCAGTATTCTTTATTTTAAGTGACCTAAAGGTCTTAACAATTATAGCCGAATTCATCATCATCATCCTTATTGTTAAATATGGGCACCAGTGAACTGTTGCATCATTCATCCGGGATTGCCTCATCCTAAAACAATTTGCTAAAGAATTGAGTCTTTACTTTACACAGCTTTTCTTACTTCATCTATATCCACTTCTTTCACTTTGCCTATATTTACTGATACGCTTTGTAATATTCTATTCCACGAATTGTCTTCATTCATTCGTATTCATAAAATACTCCTTCTATCTCTCTGTTTTATCCTCATTATTTTCCAATACTTTTTCTCCATCATCTTTTAAACATTTCACACGCTTGGTATCTCGTTCATTATTTTTACTATGTTCCGCTATTGTATAAAACTGCTTATGTCCTTGCTAGTTTCCTAGTAACTATACAGTTTATCTTGCGTTTTTACTCTTGCAATAGCGATTATCATTCTCACTTTGTTTTTCACGCTTTGCATATTCTGCCAACTGTCAACACTCTGCCAATCTTTGAATACATTTTTACTTCTTTCACAATTTTCTGAATATTTTCATCCCACCACCATGTTTCCCTATCAATTTTTTCCTTGCCTTTTAACTCTTCAAAAACATTATGCGCTATTTATGCAACTTGCCATTTCATTCCATCATTCATTGATTTGCTTTCCAAATTCTCAATTTTTATCATTCCGCTAACCACCTAAGGAAGAAGTAATCAATTTGGGTGGTGTGATTGCCGCTTTTGAACGTTACCAGATGATCTTACTTTTTGAAAAATGCTAAAGCTAGGTCAAAGGCCGACGCGGATCCTAGCAGGGCTTCGCCCTCTTGATTGCTGTTACCAAAGCCCCATCCACCGTACACTCTCTCATGTTCTTCAATCTTCTTACGTTCTCGTTAAAATCACCTCCTATCAATATTTTGTTGTTATCTACACGTTTTTACATAAACAATCATCATACCAATGGTTGTACCTTTTTTTGATTCGAAGGCTAAAAATAATATTCCCCTTATGTTTGGTATTTCAGTTTCGGAAACCTAAAAATGAAAAAAAAAAAAAAAAAAACTTTTATACGTTTTTTTTTCTTTTCGTGCTCGGGCCGTTCCTACAAATTTTTTGGGTCGCCTTTTAATTTTTTATAATAATATTAACCTCCACCAGCATACCACACGATTGCGATTCCTTCAATAAATGGCAGCGTTACGCCTACGATAGTATGCCCCGCGCTCGCTGCCTAAAATTTTACGTGAAATACTATCATACTGGCGAGCGAGATAGTATTCCGCGGAAAAAATCAAACGTAATGGCGCTCAGGATAGTTTTCAACGGAGCTTATAGCAAGAGGATGTTTTGCGCGAATTTTAAAATTGATTTTTTAATAATGAAAATTGTGTTTTTCTACTTTCTGTTGATGTAGATAGGTGCAAATACATTAAAGGATTCCAAAAATGCAATAAAAATAAAACATCCTAACCGCCATGAGGATAGTATTCCGCGGATGCGACGACATGTGCGCTACTTTTATAAAAATTTACGACCTGCATTAGAAAAATAATGTACTTACCCATGTTTTACAATAAATGGTCTTTATCTTTATCTTTAATTTTCTGAATGTTGAAAAAAAAAATTTCTCAAAGTAAAAGTAAGGCCTAAAAACCGCGTTATTAGCATATATATAGGTCAGCAAGTACCCCTATATTTTATTACACACTTGTTTTAGCGTTTCACAGCAGGGTAGTCACTCATTTCTGACCCGAATTTTTCAACCACAGAGCTTACATGATTTAGGTTCCTGTTCAACACAGATTAGGCCCTCTCGATAAAATTAATCACCGGGACAAATGCCCATTTATTTTATTGGGGTTTTTCGGGAGTCCTCGACAAGTAAAACCGGAATTATCCGGAAATAATGGGAACTCCGCACATTAGCGGGACAAAGGATGCGCGATGCTTAATGTTTGAGGCTTAAAGGCTTGGATATGTGCGCGTACATAAAACAGTTGATGTTTGGGAATCTAATTGACTATGCGTACTAGTTAAAATTATCTGATATTTTGACGTCATTTCGAATAATTACTCTTTTTTCGCGCTGTGACGTATTACTCTCAAACTCAGAGTATAGCAAGTAGGTGAGATATAAATGTTTTCAATAGAGAAAACGAAAAAGATCGCGTCACAGCATTGTATTATTTTCCAAAACTTGTGTTATTTTCAGTGTTTGTGCATAAAATTGGTGGCATTTTATTCGTTAAGTGCTGGGTTACAGGCACGGAAAGTGGTATAATGATGGTGAAACGTTTCATTTCGTGTTGTTTCCAAAATTCCATAGAAGCTTCTGGTAAAGTTGTCGCCACTTTACTAGGAGTATGACTTGACTAGACTAGACTATGACTTGACTTGATGACTTGGACTGTGACTTGACTTGACTTGACATATATACATCTATATTACGTAGCTCGAAAAATTATCAATTACTTGACACTGGCTAAATACACAAAAGTGTGGAACCATACCAAAACAAAAAAAAGTATGCATCAACCAAAAACGCAAAACACGCTTTCCTGAAACGACGTATCTGTTTTATAAGTACTGAACAAAACGACATCATTGATTGGAATAGGATCATAATAATAATAATAATAGTAACGCCCAACGATCACATACACAGATCCTGGACCCTAAATAGGATTCCCTGTGTCCAGGAACTATGAGGACCATGGTCCCATAACAGACTCAGAACATGTATGTGCGCTTTTTATTCTGTGCACAAATACTTGCGGGAATCGAACCCGCCACCTCCGGGTTACGAGCCGACCTGCTCAACCACCACACCACAAAGGCTGTCAAATATATTATAATAAAAAGGCTTCAAATATATAATATAAAAAGGAGTCTTCATAATTTCACAAGATGTTTGGATGAGCTTAGAAGTCAAATATTTTTCTCTAATCTGTGGCTTGAGACAAAATTTATTACTGTTTCGCGCGAAATCAAAAGATATTAAATTGAGTATTCGTCTTAAAATGTGCTTAATTGCTCATTATTAAACGTTATTATAACACAGATGTATCGCCTTAATTACCTACCTATGTAATATTCTTGATAGTTCTATACAAAATATTCATCTATACATAATTATTATTTAGTTTTACGTTTACGTGTAACATTTAGGGTAACTTCCGAATCAAAAGCGTTTGGCATCGGGTGAAATACGACCTATAATATCTCGAGGTCTCATTGGAAAGTTAAATTAGGTTAGTATTTTTATATGTTTATTTAAACAATCTATACCTATTTAAGCTGCGGTGCACTGCCCCACAAAATATTACCCGTTGCACCCAGGTTAACTGGAAGATAATGATCTCTAGCATTAAGTTCGCCTATGTACCTACATTTGTTGTTTATGCAATAAAACATTTTCTATTTATCTATCTAGTCTTTACAAATTCTGAGTGCATTAAAGTTTATATTTTGCATATGTTAGGAGCGTTTTAGAATATGGGTGCATTTGGTGTCCTCAATATTCTGTATACAGACAGTATTTAAAAAAATCAGAAGAGATTTATTTTTTTTTTTTTTTTTTGGCCCTTAGACGACGCTACTTGCGTCGACACTATGGCGCAACAATACAACCATCTTCCCGAGACGCATGTTAGGGCCGGCGCGGCGCCGCGGCTAATTCGGCTGAGCAGCTAAAACGGCGCAAATATAGTAATCTCGGTAGCGGTTACATATTTGAGCCGTTTGGTGTTGAGACCCTGGGTCTGTGGGGGCCGGAAACTCATCGCGTTTTCAAAAGTTTATCAGAACACCTGGTCGACGCGACGCGTGATCAAAATGCTGTCACTTATTTGGTACAACGAATAAGCATTGCAATTCAATGGGGCAATGCTGCCAGCATGTTGGGTACGCTACCTTCTGGTAGTGGGCTTGAGCATTTGGAGTCTATAGGTCATCGCGGCCAGTTTATGGTCCAAATGTTTCTTTTTTTGTAGTAGGTAGTTTTTAGTATTAGTTATTAATTCATTGTAGTACTTAGAAAATAAAGGCAACTTGCCGTGTTAAAAAAAAGAAGAGATTTAATAAATATTTTAATTATCGCACGCGAAGTTCCTACTCAACGTACGAGGATAGCTGGACTGGTCACAATATTTCATCTCTGGATAACTGCCGTAGACTATTGGATGTGATGCTGTTATATGATATCTTACACGGCCATATAGATTGCTCGGAGCTTGTCAGGGCGGTAGGTTTGTGCGTCCCAAAGCGACGAACGCGTCACTAAGTTGTTACATGTTCCATAATTCCATTACACCGCAGAAACTATACAAGCAATGAAACTCTTACTAGTGTTTGTAGAACCTATAACGAATTGTTCGATGATATTGACATATTTGTATGTGAAAGCAAGCAACTGTTCAAGGAACTGGTTATTTCCAAACTTGTTTATTCACATTTCATGTTTGTAGCTAACTAATGGTAATCTGTTAATTGCTTTGTTTGTTACCTATACCTGTTAGTTTTATATTTTTATGTAATGCTGTTGATTACCTTAAGAATAATCACACTTCACACTAATATTATAAAGGCGAAAGTTTGTATGATGTGTGTATGTTTGTTACTCCTTCACGCTCAAACGGCTGAATGGAATTAGATGAAATTTGGTACCAAGATAGCTTATACATTTTATTACCATATAAGCTACACTTTATCCCGGAAAAGTGAAATGTTCCCGTGGGATGAGCGATGAGAGATATTTAAAATACTTTATATCCGCGGGTGTAACCGCGGGGCGCAACTAAAAATGTATCTATCTATTGGTCTTCTCAAAGATGTATTAGTATTAAGACCACAGATAAAAAAGCCTGGTGCCTATCTAGAACAATAGACTTTGTCAACAAAACGTTGGGTTGGTTAATATAGTAATTGGGCGGTGATCCAAAAAGTGGTCTGCATTGTGAACGTGCCACTGATGAATGTACAGGCGTGGACAACCTATTATCCGACCCATGCCTCATTGCTTTTTGTCATGAAATAAAAGGACCGGTTTGGTCCTCGACTAAAAATAGTCGAACCGCAACGTGGTCCTAAACGATTTGTGTAATCATTCCGGCGATAAATAAAGGATATCGGGACAGAGAAAGATAATCGGGTACGTGTTACCAAAAGTCGCGTAATGTACGGAGTGATTGATCTGATAGCTCAGTTAGTAGTCAAAGTCAAAATATTTAATATTTTGCAAATATGCTATTTTTAGCACTTTTACAAGTCAACATTATATTAGGTACTTAAAATTAAGTTATTTTACTAAGCATATATAATACAAAGTGCTAATTGTCAAATAATATATAGCAAGCCAATTGCAATAAAAAGCACTTCTCCTTCTCACTACTGGTGCAAGTAATCCGGACATTGCAGAACAGAAAACTCATAGAAAGTCATAGAATACTTAGATAATTTTTGTATATATTGGTCTTTACCTATGAAATTGCCGTTTTGTTTGAAAAAAGTTAAAGTATTTTTTTTTTTGAACTTATTTATTTCTTTTATTCAAAGTAATCACCCCTGCAATCAATGCATCTTTGCCAACGCTGTAGCAGTTTATGGATTCCCTTCTTGAAAAAATCAGCAGGACGGGAGACAACAAACTCTTCAAAGGCGTTTTGTACTGCCTCTCGGGAATTGAATTTTTTTCCCGCTAAAAAGTTGTCCAAATTTTGGAAAAAGTAATAGTCGGTAGGCGCAAGATCTGGTGAGTATGGCGGATAAGGGAGAGCTTCCAAACCCAACTCATGCAGCTTAGAGACGGTCTGTTGTGCAGTTTGGGGTCGCGCGTTGTCGTGAAGTAGCAGTGGAGACGACCGATTGACCAAAGCTGGTTCCAGACGTGCGAGTTTCGCCATCATTGTGGTCAGTTCTTCAATGTACACATCTGCAGTAATGCTCTCGCCGTTTTGTAAAAAGCTATGATGAATCACACCAGCACTAGACCACCAAACTGTGATCATCACCTTTCTAGGGGTCATTTTTCGTTTTGCACATTGCTTTGGTACCGAACCAGGATCTAACCAACTTGCTGAGCGCTTTCGATTGTCAAAAAGAATCCATTTTTCGTCGCACGTAACAATTCGGTTCAAAATTCTTTCATTTCTGTGCCTGTTAAGCAGCGCAAGGCAAGAGTCGATGCGTACGTTGCGCTGGCGATCGTTAAGTTCGTGGGGCACCCATCTATCAAGCTTTTTTATCTTGCCAATCTGTCGCAAATGGACCAATATTGTTTTGATGCTAACATCAAAAGCTGCTGCCAGCTCAGCTGTAGATTGAGATTCATCAGCTTCCACAATCGCCTTTAATTCATCATTGTTGACCAAAGTTTCCGGACGACCACGAGGTTCATTTTTCAAGTCAAAATTCCCAAAACGGAACCGAGCAAACCAATAACGGGTTGTACGTTCGTTTGTACAGTTCTCTCCGTAAACGTCGTTGATGTTACGTGTCGTTTGTGCCGCGTTGGTGCTACGACGGAACTCATATTTCCGTCAAGTTCGCAAGGTATCTCTATAAAAGAGCGTATGGATACTATCCCTTTCTTTTTCCTTCACTATTTGTATCGGGAATGGTGGGTCTTGTAACGTTGGAGCTTCGACGTAAACTATTATTAATTATACATTACTGCCTGTTGATGCGTAACGAGGTAGACAATCCTTCAGTGCTAAGCAGATTACACTACTTTGTACCGCAAAACTACATCCGCGCGGGTCAAAGACGTCGCCACCAGCTGTTTGCTGCGCCTCCTGCCTTACGCACGTGGCACGCTCATAATGCACCAACGGCAAGGGCTGTAGCTGTTATCAACCGCTTCTTAAGCGAAGTCCAAGATGCTGACATACATACTGACCCCATTAGTCGCCTTTATAAATATATATTGCTTAGTCCATATAAGAACTTAGTGTAACAATGTGAATGTTTTGGCGTAGCTGTAAGTTCACTGTGTATTTAACAAATAAATAAATAAATAAATATTCCATAATTACACGAAATTTCAAAGTATCCATTATGAGGAAAAATGTTGAAATGTAATGAAAATACAACGCTAATCAATAAACAAAAGACTTATATTGTAAATAAAATGTCATATTTTTAAAACAAAATTAATTTGAATTTAGAATTCATAGCCAATCAATACTTTTTTTTGTTTGAAAAAGTCTGTACTGCAATACGGCAATTTCATAGGTAAAGACCTATTACATACATAGAATACAATTTAACAACAAGACGCATAATACTAAACCTTGCCTAAAACTAACCAAAGCCAAATTTATTATAGTCGAGTTTTGTTGATAAAACGATTGCGTGTTTAAAGAGTGTATAATGCCATCTAGTTCATTCTTAAGGAACTAATAAAAAACCTAAACTAAACTACTAAAACACTTGATTCTTATTGTTGATTGTTTGAAATTTATGCAAACTGCAGTAGTATTTTAATATTAATTTAATTCCTAAAATATTTTTTTTTTACTATCAGGTATAAATTATTTTTACATTTAATATTTTTTTTATTAATTTTATTATATATACATTATCTATATATATAAAATTCAAAGTCCCGACTCACTGACTACCTTATAATAATTATCAACGCACAGCCTAAACCGCTGGTCCTAGAGACTTGAAATTGGGAGGGTGTATTCTTTGTTAAGTGTAAATTTACTTCGGTAGTTTTTTTATTATTTTTATTTCCGTACACGCCTGACAATGGAGACCAGCAAAGAGCGCATTACTCCACATTAACTGATTAATTCATTACGGTTTGTTTAATTATATTTTGAGAAGACTGTCGCGACTTTTTTCGCATATGAAAGGGACAGCCACGTTGCACCATACGTCGTTGAGGGCAGCTGGTCGGAAGACACTGCCGCAGAACTCGCCGACATCTTCCGTGCGAGTCCTGGTGGCGTTGTCGGGCTGGTTGTCGGCCCACTTCTGATAACCGGCCGCGTCGAGCGTCTCTCCTGTAACACATATAAAGCTGATTTTTCACTAAATCAAACATTATTTCTGAAGATCTGTGCTGCATTTTTTGTACATTTCAAGTATAGCTTGCAAGGGGTATAGCGAATGATTTCTTGTTAATTTGGGTCTTCAGCTTTTAAAGTGTGGGGGCGATGTTTGAAAACTTTCAAATAATCCTACAGAAAATATAATAAATAATAATAACGCCCAACGATCACATACATTGATCCTGGACCCTAACAAGGATTCCTTGTGTCTAGGGATCCAGGAACTACGAAGACCATGCTCCCACAAAACCCAGAATTAGAACAAGTATTTGCGATTTTTGTTTTCTGTGCACAAATACTTGTCCTGTCGCGGGAATCGATCCCGCCGCCTCCGGGTTATGAGCTGACCTGCTCAGTCACTACACCACAGAGGCTGCAATAAAAGTAAAAGTGTATAAACACTCGAATATATTGGTGTAATATATTGGGTGGTTGTTGTCAATGACAGTTTCAAGATTCAATAAACGCCTTTTGTCCACAAACGTTTTAAAGGATAGCACTAAATGCCTACTTCGCTGGGATAGAATGGTCTTAATTATAGAAGATTTATTTTAATCGTCAAGTACCTTTCAGTAAACAGAAACAAGAAATTTTCAAAAATTAAACGTAATTTCATCATAGTTTAGTTACCCAGTTACCCTACGTCAATAATAAACCAAGAAAGAAAAAGGATAAAAAGAGGACACCTCTTCAAATGGACACAGAAATAAATCATTCTGTCCATCCTTTTCTATGATATCTACTGTTACTAAACGTAAATTAATATACTACTCTTTGGAGACTAATCTCTTTGGAAACTCATTGGAATTACAGAAAAGGATGTGAGTTTTGGCGGGAAAACGAAAAAGATCGCGTCACAGCATTGTATTATTTTCCAAAACTTGTGTTATTTTCAGTGTTAGTGCATAAGATTGGTGGCATTTTATTTGTTAAGTGCTGCATGCATGTGCATGAGTGTGGAAAAGTGGTATAATGATGGTGAAACGTTTCTTTTCGTGTTGTTTCCAAAACTACATAGAAGCTTCTGGTAAAGTTGCCACCACTTAATAGGAGTATGACTTGACTAGACTAGACTAGACTTGACTAACTTGACTTATAATATAATATAAATATACATAATATTAATTAACTTAAGAAATTAATTACTTAACACTGGCTAAATACACAAAAGTGTAGAGCCAATACCAAAACAAAAAAAAAAAGGATGTATACTGAACAGAATGACGGGTATTCTGTGTCAATTCGTCTTTCTTTCTCGATATTGTGGACCATAATAGTTTTCATATACGTACCATGGATAGTCATAAAGGTCCCATGCTCGCCCCAATCGTGGAAGCCAACAGCTAATATCCCAGGGTCAGTGGAGCGAATTGTGTTGTCGGGGTGTCTCTCGTATATTTCTCGAACGACCGTTGCTTCTAGCTCACTGTTGATGATGACGAGGTGGCCTCCTTCGGCGGCACATGTCATGTATGCCTGAGCCCACGGCAAGCCCCTTTTGTGGAACTTATAGCAGCTGCCGGTCCTTGGCTCCAGAGCATAACCTTGAGAAAATGCCGTTTGCTAAGGCAATGTTTATCTATATCTATCTATCAATGTTTATATATCTACTAGAACGTACTCTTAACGTCCTTATTTTAATATATGGGTCACTTTTCAACTGACTTCGAAACATGAGGAGATTCTCAAAACGACTGTTTTTTTTATGTTTGTTACCTCAAAACTTTCGTCTGGGTGAACTGATTTTGATGATTTTTAATTTGAAAGCTGGTGCGTCCCGTGTGGTTTTATATAAATTTTATCAAGACCTGACAAGTTGTTTTTGAGTTATTCTTAATAATGACTATTTTGATTTCGACTACATTGATGATGTTCTCATTGGGATTGAAATCGGTTAAAACCCTTTATTTTTTTAAGGAATAATTGATTAGAGTGAATAGGCTCTGCATAGGTTAACGTGCTATACCTTCAACTGCATGGAAGCTCATTCAGCATCGCTCATCAGGTGAGTCGCGGTCAAACGTTGAAAATAAAGTTTGTTGAAACTCATAATTTTTTCCACCTTCTTTTTCTGCATAGGAAAGCGTAAGTATTTTTTTAGATTTGTTTAGGTATTAGCCAATATGGTAATATTACTCAATGTGCGTCAAAGTGATTCTGCGTTCGTTTATCGATACGTACGTCATTGTGCATATCGACTATTTTGTGAATAGGAAATTTAGGGATCATGGAATTGATTAATAATAATAATAATTCTTTATTGCAGACACGAGATCCATAGTACACCTAAAATTACAATACAATAAAGAAAGTCATTAAATATGTGTGTAGTGTAGACATACAATTAAAAACAACTAAATAAATAAATAAAATAAAAAATTGCTAGGTAGCAATATCCACCCAGCGTCGATATGTTGCAGTCAGGTGCAGTCTATCTGCCAAACTTTTTATAACAGTATTTTTACACGTGTCGACTCTGGACATAAACGACGCTATTCGTTTGCACTGTATCACGTTGAATGAGTCCACTCGCGCTTCCGTATACATCTCGGAAGCACTACAATACCATTTCAGGCCCATCAGGTGCCTGAAAATGTTATGGATTAAACAGAGAATTGGTCATTATAGGTAAGAATCGTCTCTCGTACCTACCAGGGTCAGTAGTTCCACAACCAGTAAAGGTCAGGTGCGCATCCTTCTTATAGCAGACGTAGGGCATGACGTCACCGCATTTGACGTCAGACATACTGCCCATCTTGTCGGTCATCATCGCGAGGCAGCTCTCAGCGTTGTCGTAGTTGTCAGGCTCGCCTGGCGCCCAGTTCACCGATAGTCGCGGCAATGGTACACCTGCATTTTATAATAGGCTTTTTAGAATTTCTTAACCAGATTGAAGAAAAGAGTCCTTCTAGAAATTATGAACAGTAGACGAGTAGCCCATTTGATACAACCTGACAGGGTCATTATGATCTTAAGAAGGAATTTTAACTAGGTGGTAGGACTTTTCTGCAAAGTTCGTCTAGGTAGGTACCACCGCTTTGCCAGTTATTCTTTCACCAAGAAGTAGCGCGCAAGCACTACTATCTCACTCTAGTAATCTTATTGCTAGACTGTGCTGATGTCTCAGAAATCATAACTCAAATAATATGTTAGTTTTCTCTGCTAAGATAAGACGTACTTTCTCTTTGATGTTGTGATCGTAGTGCCAACAATCAATTGAGATGAGTTTTGGCGGGAAAAAGAAAAAGAACGCGTCACCGCATTGTATTATTTTCCAAAACTGGTTTTATTTTCAGTGTTAGTGCATAAATTTGGTGTCATTTTATTCGTTAAATGCTGGATTACATGCATAAGTGTGGGAAAGTGGTATAATGATGGTAAAACGTTTCTTTTTGTGTTGTTTCTAAGACTCCATAGAAGCTTCTAGTAAAGTTGCCACCACTTTACTAGGAGTATGACTTGACTAGACTAGATAGTGACTTGACTTGATGACTTAGACTGTGACTTGACTTGACGTTGACGCACATATATGTATTAATTAACTTGAAAAATTATCAATTACTTGACACTGGCTAAATACACAAAAGTGTGGAGTCAAACAAAAAAAAATTGAGATTCTTTTTGCTGCTTTATGCTTTTGCGTTTTTGTACAAAACCCATCAGGCTTCAAGGCTTGATTTCACAAGTCAATAAAAAAGGTTACTGTCACCTCTTACAGGAGGAATAGGTGCTTTGGACCGAAAGAAATGGAGCGTAGCCATGAAATTTTGATATATTGTGTAAAATATTGGCCCAAACGCCAAATTTTGACAAAATTAAAAAAAGTTGAAGCATGGTGCTTCGTTAAAGTTATAAGTTTAGGGGTACTTTATGTTTAGCAGTATAAATAAAAAGTACCTATGAAATTATTGAACCTATTTATCTTAAAAGTGTAATCCTAATCTTTGGGATGCTTTTATCAGATTTTTTTGCGCAACCAATTTTGCTCCTTATTAACCGACTTCAAAAAAAGGAGGAGGTTCTCAATTCAACTGTAATTTTTTTAAATGTCTGTTACCTCAGAACTTTCGCCTGGGTGAACATTTTGATGATTCTTTTTTATTTGGAAGCTGGTGCTTCCCGTGTTCCATTTCAATTGAGTCCAATTCTGACAATGGCATCCATGAGATACCATATAAGTCTGAAGTCAGATTTTTACGATTTGCGTTTGTTACTTTTTGCGGAATGCGTTACCAAAATTCCCCTTACTAGTACATTATCTAATATCATATGAAGAGCGGACATGGCGTGCGCGATAAGCAGAGATTCGAGGTCGCTGGCGCGGTGGTCAGTACCCAACCCATTTCATCCTTTGTTCTGATGCTTTCTGTGTCCCTTTTTTTATGTTATTGAATGATGTGACGAGCTAGTCGTTCACCTGATGTTAAGTGACACGGCCGCCCATAACAGAACAGTGTCACTCGGAACTCCAACATGTAAAGTTTCGCATGACTGCTGCAATGCGCACATCATCCTGATACATCAACACAGTCTGGTAATAAGATTACACGACTGTGAGATCAGATCATAAAGTCTCATTTGCCCAGTAATTTCTCTAGCTACATTGCCCTTCAAACCGGAACACAGTACTGCTTGCACACTACTAATTGTCCCTGCTGCTATGCTACACTTAATTTCATTCATCTCCATTAGCCAGAAGAGGTCGTCCTAAGACCCTCTGAATGACTCCTTGCAGTTTTGACCAGGTCGTTAGTTTACGTCTTTCGGTTAAAACTAGGCACTCGAGAATTTTTCTTCCCCATCGGTTATCGGTTCTGCGAATAACGTAGCCTGCTCGTTGCCATTTCATGTCTCTGCAATGTGGTGGTTGGGTGTGCAAAGCCCGGGATGGTGCGGCATTGATTCCCGCGACTGTACAAGTAATTGTGAAAAAAAAACGAAAATACTTGTTTTGTGTGCAGGTGTTTTAGGATCATAGTTCCTGGGTTCTTAAATACAGATAATAGTAAAGGTCCAGGGTCTATACGTGATCGTGGAAGTTATTTATTTAAACTTAGTGAAAATGGTAAATTAGGTTTAAAAATCACACAGTATGCTGTTACTGTAGGTACCTATGCTATTATATAAGTATACTGTATAACTGCGTACCTTCGATAGACGAATAGTCTCCTTTCGAGAAAGTTGCATGTACTCCAGTAAATATGGTGGTTGGCGCCGGACCCTTGAACCTCGATACGTAAGATATCATTGCTGCCTTCAGCTGCTTCGTCAATGGCGATGCTAAAACTGCGCCTATGGAAAAATTCTGAGTGGAAAATAAATCAGTAACAACTCCTCATCGCCTGACAATTTCAAACAATTGCACGTGTCTTAGCACTCCAGTAAGTGAGTTTTAGGTCTATTCTGACTAGCCCTACGTGGCAAGGGGTATGTGGGACTCGAACCCACTAAAACCCCCCCGTGAGCCCTCGTCCGCCGTACCGGGGCGAGAAGGGGTCGCGACTGCAGTCCACCCAACTCGCCCCCGGCGGCAGGCCCTTCTGCACACGGCGGGTGACCTTGCTCACCAAGGTCACCCGCCAGACGTGTGGAGCCGTGCAAGCCGGCAGAGAGTCCCCCGACTCTCCACCAGTGGCCCCACTACGGCGGAGGAAGGAGGTGCGCGTAACGCCTCCTCCTCCCTCCCACTCGTCTGTGCTGGAGCGAGTCAGCTCCAGCGGCCTCCTCTCTGACCCGCTCCGGGCAAAAATAACTTAGGACAACCCACCCCAACTAAACTATTTAAAATTGTTTGTTCCGTGTTCTTCATGTTCCGAATGCTACGTACTCCAGATTTGTCGTAATCCAGATTCTTCGTGCTTTATTTATATTCCTAATGTGAGAGAAATTTTCACTAGTTCAATTTATGGTTTGTAAGTCAAACCTAAATAAAGCTCCCCTAACAGCGGAGGCCGATTTTCAGCTCTGACGCTTTCCGACTTATGTAAAATACGATGTAAAGTTTTTAAATCGTATTTTTCTGCGTCTCCTTTTTCATCCGACTTAAAAAAGGAGGAGGATCTTAACTCGACTCTTTTTTTTTTAAGTTTGTCGCCTCGGGAATTTTTCCTGGGTGAACCGATTTTGATGATTCATTTTTTATTCAAAAACTGGTGCTTCAGCTGGTTTTTGAATAGTTTTGAATAATGCGTAGGTATTTCGATTTCGACTACATTAATGATGTTCTCATTGGGATTTAAGTCGGTTAAAGCACTTTTTGTAAAAGAAGTATTGTTTGATAGGAAGTATCAAAGCTACAGATACGTAAGCCTCGTGCCTGGAAGTGCATACCTTCAGCGTGGCACCTCATCCTCGCCTCCCTCCAGGTCGCAGGAATTATATGGAACTTCAACCAGCCATCTGCCTGCGTGCTGAATTCGTAGTCATATCGGTACTCTTTTCCTGATGATTTAGAATTAACCCTATTAACATAGAATTAAGTGCCTATCTATCTTCTTCTGTCTAAAAATATATAACTCAAAGGTGACTGACTGACTTACATAGTGATCTATCAACGCACAGCCCAAACCACTGGACGGATCGGGCTGAAATTTAGCATGCAGGTAGATGTTATGACGTAGGCATCCGCTAAGGAAGGATTTTTCGTAATCCCACCCTTAAGAGGGTTAAATGAGTGGTTGAATTATTTTCCCATAAGCCATGCCGCAGGCGAAGCTGCGGGCAGAAGCTCGTCATTTTATAAGATTGTATTGTTTTAAACTGCCTCTATGTAATCCAAACCAGTCAGATATAAACAGTACAATCAAAAACATTCGATTTTAAATTCATACTTACGAGATACTTTTTCCCTGACTAATTAGTATACTAAATTATACCATAATGTTATATATCTTAGTATACTTATCAGGTAGGGGACAAAGTATTTTGTAAGTAAAAATTTGAAATCAAATTTTTTTGATTGTGCTGTTTATACCTGACTGGATTACATAAAGAGTCAGTTTAAAACAAAACAATGTAATAAAATAATTATAATGTTTAAAAAAATCTGCAACCTATTCCAATATCAGTGCTGCTAAGGAGTACATACAAAAAATACGCACTTAAACACAACAGCTGCCAAAATGCTACAAAAATAGACACTGAGTTAACTGTTACAGTAACTATCGATAGACAATATTTTATTAAACCATTTTCCTGTTTACAACAAAAGAGCCTCATTCTTTTAAATCTCCATTGAGGTGGGGACTCCCGAACAAGTCCATCTAGATAGTTTTACTTCCCTTTACCTTAAATTTATTTACAAATTGGTAATAAAACTATCTTACCATAACATAATATATAACACATCCCTAACATAAGTAAAGTAGATTTCATTTTTAATTCCCTTTTAACTTTTAATACACTTTTAGATTTTAAAACACAACTTATTCTCTACACAGCCAACGCAATAGTATACACATAACAATAAAATACAAAATGTTTTTGCATAACTTCACGGTAGTAGGGATGACCTATTTTGATTACCTATGTAAATATTAATCGATTTCTTTTTATTCGATTATATTTTTTACATCTTTATTTTTTGCTGTTAATGAATCAAATTACTTGCAAATATTTTTTTATTGAACTTTATTTAGATTTTATTTTTCTTTACGTATACCTACAATTTTACAAAAACAATTTATAAAAGCACTAAGAAAACGATTAAAAGTTATGCGGCTAGCTTCATGATCTCACCTCAAAAACCAGTATTAAGTCTGCGCTAGTACCAGCTTGGAATTTTAACATGACGGTCAGAGAAGGTAGGTATGTTGGTAGGTACTTACTTACGTACTTTGCAAAATGCAAAATAAGCTCCTACTTTATTTACCGTTGCTCGCTGCTTTGCTGCTACTTTGATATATTAAAAATAATTAAGTAGGCACTTGACCATTAAATTTTATGTAAAGTAAACATTTTACTATTATTACCAAAAAGTAGTTAAGGTAGTTGATACACTTACTATGACCATGTCGGTATCACTCATACACACACAGCGCCATCTAGCTCTAAACTAAGCAAAGCTTGTACTTTAGGAACCAAGTACCTAACTGATAGAATTCTATATACTTTTTGATTGTAATACATACATAGAATACAATATAACACCCTGTCATTGACACAACAGTGTTTGTAAAATAAAAATAAGTATTTTTTTTTTTATCTAATTATATTTTATAAAATAACTGGCTTGCTTTCTATGAGTGAGACAGACAGGGAAACACGCGCACGCGACACGGCTTACAACTATGGCAAAAAGTGTCGTTACAACTTTTGGTCTTAATTTTTTCCGTCTAGCCCGTTTTCGCAACGCGCGATATGGTACTTCGTTCCAAAATTGAGGAAACCTTGCTTGTCTCTTTTTTGGGTACCGCGTGCTACTTATACAGAAATAATAATGCAGAAATATTATTTTGAGTTTATAAACACAAATTGTAAAAGACACAAAATATATTGAAACTTATTTGATGAATAGTCTACGTATTTAGAAGACTCTCCCGACTCTTCTCACAAAGGAACGGTATCGGCACATTGCAAAACAGATCGTTCAATAGCCCATCCCTGAACACCACCCCACAGAATTCGCCAGTGTCTCCGGTCCTAGCATTGGTAGTGTTGTCTGGCTGACCACTTGCCCAAACTTGGAAACCAGCTTGGTCCAGAGTTTCACCTGGAATTCATAAAAAATCCTCACTGTTTTGGTCATAAATATTACCAAAAATTTAAGATACATTTAAAACGTAACCTACCTACTCAGCAGATATTGATATACACGATGGAATTTAATTCGTTCTTTTCCTTAAATGTTTGTATTAAGACCATGCTATAGAATAACCGTACAAGGTGCAATTTAAAAAATATAAAAAAGAAATGCCTGCTAAAATAACTGGATAACAGCCGAAATGTCCATTTAACGATACACATAGTGCAAGCATCGGCTGAGCTCTTTGTAAATGTTTCATAGGTAATAAAACACCTGCTTTGTTCAATGCCGTAAGGCTTTTCTATAGAATTTCAATTTGCAGTAACTTAATTTTATAATACCTAGATTCAAGTTTTATTTCATAAGTACTTTTCGTATTTAGTTACATAGAAACGTTCTATAGTATAGACTGAGTACATACATTTAAGAACACATTTGGATACATATGAATTGGCTAGCATACTACATCTTCGATTGCATCGTCACTTCAGGTGAGAGCGCGGTCAAATGCTAGACAAGTTTTGAAGCAAAAAAAATGGAAAAGAACGAATTAAATTCCACTGTATATTGAAATCTTGATCCTACCGTCAACTAAATAAGTACCTAGGTATTTAGATTTGTGGAAATTGTATTGTATTACACACCATGACATTTCAAAACTGTTCAGGTAAAAGAAAAACACATAGTTAAATTTTATCTTTTTACTGAAATTAGATGGACTGATCTAAGAAGAAGTATTGAGAAGACTGTTTTGACTTTTTTCACAAATGAAAGGTATCGGCACGTTGCACCATAAGTCATTCAATAAACCATCTCTAAACACTACTCCGCAGAACTCTCCCGAGTCTCCGGTCCGTGCCCTGGTGGAGTTGTCAGGTTGATTTGGAGCCCATTTTTGGTAACCAGCCTGATCCAGGGTCTCACCTGGAAGGTTTAGTTTAATAAAAAAACGAGTGTGCTTTATACCTCATGACTGAAGTAAACCTTCTTTAGCTCCATCTATCGGCCGGTATAACTTTGTTTTAGCTTTGTTTAATGTTAATGTCACCATCTTGACAATATATAATTGTCAAGATGACGATATATCATTATATCGGACATATCAACTTAATAATACATATTTTAAGTAATTTTTAACTTGGAGAGACAATGGAGATCTACGTTAACCAACAACTTTCAACTTCCATTCCCCTCGTCACGCATATACCTACTCTGAGGTTAAAACTGTACCTATGTTGGCTATAAATAAATGTTTTCTATTCTATTCATTCATTACTCCCCAAGACAAGCGTGCGTAAAGAAGTTTTATATTAAGTCACGTATATTCTCGCCGTGAATATTCTCGTGATAATCTAAAAACAACTTTATTATTCTACTCACCATGGATGGTCATAAAAGTCATGTGTTCTCCCCAATCATGGAATCCAACTGCTAGTGCTCCGGTGTCGGTAGACCGGATGGTGTTTTCCGGATTTTTTTCAAAGATCTCTTTGATAACAGCTGACTCTAGGTCACTATTGATGATAGCTAGATAGCCTCCTTCAGCCAGGCAGGTCATGAACGCTTGCTGCCAGACCAGGCCTCTCGTGTGGAACTTGTAACAGCTACCTGTTCTAGGTTCCAGCTTGTAGGCTGTGGGAAAAATAATAACATCACTGCAAAGTCATATACTTTGTGTATTCTGCGTGCAAAGTTTTAAACGAACGCTATAACATAATGATTCCTCTTAAAAAAGAGTTCAACCAACTTCAATTCCACTGCATTTTTTTTATCCTTAAAGTGAGAACATCGTCACAGTTGAAATATACATTATTCAGAATAACTCAAAAACTACCCATGAAATCGAGATCAAAATGAAATGGGACCACACGGGAAGCACCAGCTTTCAAATAAAAATAATATCATCAAAACTAGTTGACCCAATTGAAAGTTTTAGAGGTAACAAACATAAAAAATACAGTTGAATTTATAACCTCCTTAATTTTTGAAGTCGATTGATAAAAAACAACATATTACTGTTTTGCGCATGTGCATTTGTGCATAATTATTTTAAGGATTTTCCAAGTAATAAATAATAATAATAAATATTTGTGGACATTTCACACAGCGCCATCTAGCCCCAAACTAAGCAAAGCTTGTACTATGAGAACCAGATAACTGATACAATACTTATGTACTTTTTGTTGGTAAATACATACATATAATACAATATAAACACTCAGACACAGAACAAACATCGATGCCCATCACACAAATGTTTGTCCTAGGTAGGAATCGAACCCACCTGCAGTTCAGAAGGCAGGCATACTACTAACTGAGCTATCGGGCCAGTAGCTATTACAAATGCTATCCACACCCACCATATCACCAGTAGTGAGAAAGAGAACTGCCTTTTTTTTTTCAAACTCATATATTGTAATGGGCTTGCTATATATTATTTGACAATTACTTTGTAATTTTATATGCTTAGTGAAATAACTTAATTTTAAGTACCTTCCTAACACAATTTTGAGTTGTAAAAGTGCTAAAAATAGCCTATTTGCAAAAAATCTTTTGGCCTTGACTTTATCATACCAGGGTCTGTAGTTCCACATTCAGACATAGTCAAATGCGCGAATTTCTTGTAGCAGACGTAGGGCAGTATGTCGCCGCATCTCACGTCTGATGTACTGCCGATTGTGTCTATGGCCATCGCGAGACAACTCTCAGCGTTTTCAAAATTGTCCGGCTCGCCTGGCGCCCATGAAATGGGCAGCCGAGTCAAGGGGACTCCTGGACCAAAAAAAAACTATACGTAAAAAAATAATATAATTGTGGACAGCCTCTGTGGTGTGGTGGTCGAGCAGGTGGGCTCATAACCAGCGGGTTCGATTCTCGCGGCAGAACAAGTATTTGTGCACAGAAAAAAAGCGCAAATACTTGTTCTGTCTGGGTGTTGTGGGACCGTTTTCCTCGTAGTTCCTGGATCCCTAGACACAGGGAATCCTAGTTATAGTCCAGGATCTATGCATGTGATCGTTGGGTGTTATTATTGTTATTATTATTATTATAATAATCTATGCTAATATAATAAAGAGGAAAGGTTTGTATGTAAGTATGTTTGTAACGAATTGGTTCAAAAAGTACAGGACCGATTTTTAAAATTCTTTCACCATTTGAATGCTACATTATCACTGATTAATGTACGCTATTTTAATTGCAAGAAAAAAATAAGGATCCCTAATCAAACTACAATAATCTTACCCAAGTTGTAAAAAAATACCTATAAAATAACCTTCATCGCATTATGCCAAAATGCTTAACAATAAATGTCACCCGTGCGAAGCCGGGACGGGTCGCTTGTAATAAATAATATCAAATCGGAATTTTGGCGGGAAAACGAAAAAGATCGCGTCACCGCATTGTATTATTTTCCAAAACTTGTGTTATTTTCAGTGTTAGTGCATAAAATTGGTGGCATTTTAATCGTTAAGTGCTGGATTATAGACATGAGTGTGGGAAACTGGTATAATGATGGTGAAACGGTTATTTTCGTGTTGTTTCCAAAATTACATAGAAGCTTCTGGTAAAGTTGCCACCACTTTACTAGGAGTATGACTTGACTAGACTAGACTATGACTTGACTTGATGACTTGGACTGTGACTTGACTTGACACATATACATATATAATATTAATTTAACTTGAGAAATTAATTACTTGACACTGGCTAAATACACAAAAGTCAAGCCAAAACAAAAACAAAAAAAAATCATCAGATGAGCAAACCAGTCCTAATAGTTCTCATTGGACGATTTCCATGAATGAACTTTAGCAGCAAATCAGGAATAGCTTATTTCTTAATGAATTTGTAAATGACCAATTAGAGGTAGATGACCTTGCCCCTCGCTCGATGCGGTTTGTAACTGGTTTTCTGATTTGTGCCTAGATACAAAAGCACTCATCTCTGAGATTTGTAGGAGCTTAGGTTTAATTTTATGATTAACGAGCTTCTGCCCGCAGCTTTGCCCGCGGCATGGCCTATGGGAAAATAATTCAACCACCCATTTCACCCTCTTAAGAGTGGAATTTCGAAAAATCCTTTCTTAGCGGATGCCTACTTCATAACATCTACCTGCATGTCAAATTTCAGCCCGATCCGTCTAGTGGTTTGGGCTGTGCGTTGATAGATCACTATGTCAGTCAGTCAATCAGTCAGTCACCTTTGAGTTAAGATTAACAAATAACGCACAACAATGGCATAAATAGATCCCGGACCATAACTATGATTCCCTGTATCTAGGGGACCCAGGAACTACGAGGACCATGGTCCTACAACACCCAGACGCAGAACAAGTATTTGCATTTTTTTTCCTTTGCAGAAATACTTGTCCTGCCGCGGGTATCGAACCCGAATCGAATTTAATTGTCGAGACCATACCTTCAAGGGACGTATAATCTCCTTTAGAGAAACTAGCATGGACTCCAGTGAATATTGTTGTAGGAGCCGAGTTTTTCTTTCTCATGACGAACGCCATGATTGCTTTTTTCAGCTGTTCCGTCAGTGGTGATGCAAGAACGGCACCTGCGGGAATGATATCCTTAGTTTTAGTTTTAGTTTAAAGAACAATAATCTAGAAAATGAAACAAAACTAAGTAAACTTTGCATTCAGCACACACAATAAAAGTATACCTACTTTTATCATGAACCGAAAGATGGGGCTCCTAGCCTTGACTTCTCTTTATTTATTTATTATGAAACACCAACAGTATATATATTTAATATTATCTATAGTAAATTTTAAACTAATACAATTTTTTCTATTATATATACCCTTAACAGGTGCTTACATTGTGGTAAGACAAAAAAAAAGAAATTAAACAAAGGTTAAATATTACAGCGGCATATTCATCTATATAATGATAAATACTGGAAAAAAAACATACAATATAATTAATGGTAAACAAATAATAATATTAAAATACAGGTTTGACAGAAATATAAAAAAAGAAACATTATTGTTTATTTACATGACACGTTGTTTACATTTGAGAACTTTGCTACATTATTCTTGAATGCGCTCAACGTGTCGTGAATATCAAGATCATTCACTTCTTTATCAGGTAGAGAATAGGCATAATTCGCCGACGCAGTCTAAGTAAGAATTAGTGGACGACACATTCGTGTCCTCGAACTCTGTCATTCTTGAATATACCGGTTTCCTCACTAAGTTTTTTTCACAGTTAAGAGCATAGGTGCACATTCCGCACAGGCCGAGTTAAACTCAAACCATAGTTTGGAAGATCGGAAATCGCACCAGCTATCGTACTACGTAATAAAACCTTTTTGGAAATGGTGCCCCATTGTGAAATTTTTGAATTAAAACTAAATTTCAAAATTTTTTAAATTCGCGTAAACGCTTCGCGCTTGACTTGGGCAGTAAGCTGATGAATGCGAGACGAGATGAAGATGGTTCACGTAGATATCTATTGCCAACAAACCAACAAAAAAAAAAAAAACAAAAAAAATTGTTCTATTATGTCGCTATGTCCGGTAAAATAACAATTTTATATTGTCACAATGGCGACATTAACATTAAACAAAGCAAAAACAAAGTAATACCGGCCGATAGATGGAGCTGAACTAAAGAAGTTTTACTTCAGTCGTGTGGTCTAAAGCACAGTAGTTTTTTTTGCTAGAGATAGGATCATGTGTCATGGGGCCGCAACGACGAATACCAAGTCAACTTACGTTTTGTGCCCACGTACCTTCAGCATGACATCTCATCCTGGCTTCCCTCCACGTGCTTGGAACTATATGCAGCTTCAGCCAGCCATCCGCCTGCTCGACGTACTCATAGTCGAATCTGAATATCTTTGCTGATTAAATAGAAAAAAGAAAAGAAAGAAACACTTTATTTGCACGAACTGTACACAACATTACATAATTACACGAAAAGAACAATACATAAACTAGTTGCTTATAGCTATAACCTACTCCTTGCTGTGTGCAAACATCGTTGCTGTGTACAGCGCTGTACAACACGGTCTGGGCTCAGCATGTGCTATGGACGAAACCAGGGCGCTGATTTTCAGCCCAGACCTCGAGTGACGAATATATTATATGGTAATAACATTAAAACATTAAACACACATTGTACACAAAAAAATTAATTTAAAATCAATAATTAGAGATTCCAAAAAGGATATAAACAGAATGATAAGGTGCAAAAAAAAAACAAATACAACCATCGGAAAATGAGAACGAATTTTTAAATCAAATTAAAAACAAACAATACACAACTCGTTATTAAACACGTCATTCAGCCGCGGCAAGATGGAGCGATGATATACGAAGACTGAGCTCAGTGGCGTGCCTTGGGAGAGGCTTATGTCCAGCTATGGATTAATGTAGGTCCCTTCATACTAATAACCCTGTCTGTTTATTACATTTGGCAGCCTCTGTGGTATGGTAGTTGAGCACATAGGCTCCCCCGGAGGCGGTGGGTTCGATTCCCGCGGCTGGACAAGTATTTGTGCACAGGAAAAAAGTGCAAATACTTGTACTAAGTCTGGTTGTTGTGGGACCATGGTCCTTGTAGTTCCTTGGTCCCTAAACACAGGGAATCCTAGTTAGGCTCCAGGATCTATGTATGTGATCGTTGGGCGTTATATATGTGTGGTTTTTTTTCTGTGCACAAATATTTGTCCTGCTGCGAGAATCGAACCCGCCATCTCCTACTAATATATATAAGAAAGTATACTATTATAATGCATCTTGTTATGTTACTAATTTGACAGCAAACCGCAAATTTAATATTTTTTCTCCGAAATCGTTAAACTGGCAGAATTGAGAACTGGGTGTTGGCAATAGCCAGCCAAAAATAAAGTGAAATCTTTTTACAATACATAAAAGCTCTTACCTTGACATAGAAGAGAAAAACATCCAATTAGGAGTATATTTCTCAACATAACTTTTTGCTAATTTCGTGCAACTCTATCACTATACGAAATGATGCCACAGATGGTTTTACGCAAAATAATAATTATAATTCTGCACGTATAACGTAGGTCCGTGATGATACCTAGTCCGAGTGTTTGTGTCAAAGTTAAGGTCATAAGGAGGAAATCTAAAGCCAGTGCTATTATAAAATCGATTATCTGTGACCTAACGATAGCATATATTTTTATCGATTCGTTTCAACATGTTTATAAAACCTGTCAATTTTGGTAGATTCTTTTTTCGTGCTCTTCTGGCTCATCACAGTGTTTCTGCGTAAACATATGACGTGATGAGCTAGTCGTACGCCTGATGGTAAGCGTTACTGCCCAGAACAGTCGTAATTATTGAGTTAGTTCACTTCGTATTCCTTATTTCTGATACTGATTTTAAGTATTAATCTTTAGTAACTAGCTACTTTGTATAGAATCTGCGTTGTCAGTCTTCAGACAAAAAAAAACGCCTTAAATCTCATATTAAGAAATACTAGGATGGTATTATTTTGTCTATAGTTTTTTTTCAGTCCAGTGTCTAAGCTAGGATATTTCATCTTCGACTACGTCATTGTTTAACATCAGGCGAGGTAAGGGTCAAATGCTTTGCCTAAAAACCAACAAAAAATAAAGTTATTTTGCTTTATAACCAAACTAACTGACTAACTGCTGAACGAATTTTGAACCGGTGTGAAGTTGGCAGCCAAAAGTGAGCAGAATGGCGTTTGGAAAAGTTTTCAGACATATTCCTTAAAGACGCTGGTAGGTTAAATGAAATCGCTCCAAAGCCCGCATCACATAGTAATAGCATGATAGCCTGTACACAGGTGTTAATGTATCAGTAACTAACTATTCATTCATTCAATGACAGTTGAACAACACAGTGATATGTACCTATTTAAAAAAAATTTGGCTGGAACTAAGTTTTGTTAATTAAGATATATTTATGTTTAATTTTAAGAGCCGTGGTTCTTGTTTAATAGATAAATAAAATCAATAAATGAATACAGAGAGAGTTATGTTTCGTATATTACTGTAAGGGCAAGAGAGAATGAATCTAAATATATATGACTCAAAGGTGACTGACTGACATAGTGATCTATCAACGCGCAGCCCAAACCACTGGACTGGACTAGACTGAAATTTGGCATGCAGGTAGATGTTATGACGTAGGCATCCGCTAAGAAAGGGTTTTTCGAAATTCCACTCTTAAGAGGGTGAAATGGGTGGTTCAATTATTTTCCCATAGACCACGCCGCCGGCGAAGCTGCGGGCAGAAGCTCGTACATATTTATTTCAGTGTTTAAATATTAACCAACCTTATTTGGTCGTCGTAGGCTGCTAACTTTTATCAACTTCAAACCGATCAATTTTGATAACTTTTATGGGATCAATTTGAAGAGATTACATAATGTCCTATCAAATAAAATAAAAAATTCCAATCGCTTTGTAACTGGCGAAAATCTGAGGTAATAATTTCCGTGGAAATAAAGGTTCCTTGCTTTTGTAACTCATTCATTATAGGCTAGCTATATTTGATTGTGCTTAGAATAATATCATCAATTAAGTTTTTACTTTTTTTTACCGAATTGAGAACCTTTTCCGTTTGTGTTGTAGGTTCAAAAACTGGCACTTACCTATTATCGACGATATAATTTTGACGGCCTGGCTGCGAGTATAATATATCTACATATTGACAGCCTCTGTGGTGTGGTGGTTGAGCAGGTCGGCTTATAACCCTGTAGCGGTGGGTTCGATTCCTACGGCAAGACTAGTATTTTGTGCACAGTCATAAAAGCGCAAATACTTGTTCTGAGTCTGAAGTCTTGTGAGACTACTTGTGAGACTTGTGTTGGTGTGAATAACATGGTAACACAACACCCAGAGGGTCTTCGTAGTTCCTGGTTCCCTAGACATAGGGAATGCTAGTTAGGGTCCAGAACTAATTAACTTTGTACTTGTCTTAGATACTAATTCCGGTCTGCACTAATGTGTGACAGCTTCTAAGTTCGCACTTATTCCTCTGACATACCCAAATGCATTGCAGTAGGCGTATAAAGTAGTAGTATAAAGGCGAAAGTTTGTATGTGCGTTTGTGTGTATGTTTGTTACTCCTTCACGCTCAAACGACTGAATGGATTTAGATGAAATTCGGTACCAAGATACCTTATACACTGGATTAACATATAGGCTACATTTTATCCCGGAAAAGTGAAATTTTCCTGTGGGACGAGCCAATAATTAGAATATTTTTTATCCGCGGGTGAAACCGCGGGACGCAACTAGTGTCATATAATTTGCACTTATCCGTTAAGTGCAAATTTAGGAGCTTTCAAACTAGTTCAGACGGATGCATATCTTTACCTAATCGGGTCAATTCTCGTAGAATTAATTTTTAATGAACTTGATGTATATGTTTCTGAGTAACTCTGATGCACGTTTATGCTAAAAACCGCATTAGTCAGTCCAATAATAATATGCCTAAAATGTCGATATCTCTTTTTAGATGGCCTGATTCTAATGAAACAAACGTATGAACCTACTCTCTCTCGAAAACTCCAAACATTACACATTATCGCAAACGGTATCAAAATCCATTCAGTATCATTCGCGTTATGAATTTCAAAAAGATAGACAGAGAAAAAGGCAAAATGGAAAAATAATAGGTACTAGACAAGGAAAATGAATAATTCGGAATGAAACCCTGACGATATTATTAGATTCACTAACTTTAAAAACACTGCATTAATAGTTTATTTTTGTATTCACTTCTACGTACCGTTTTACAGTTCAACTATTTTATTTTTACATATTAATGTTTTTCAATAAATTTGTACGTGGCTCTTTCTTCTCTAGACATTTCTCTACTTTGGAAAAAATCCATCATAAAAAATAAATATATATAAAATAAATAAATCAATAAATAAAAAATAAATAAATACAATAAATAAATATAAATCAAATACATAGTATCCTCTACTTGGTCTGTGAAATCCATCATGTCCTATTTTTTTTGTTTTAGCTCCACACTTTTGTGTATTTAGCCAGTGTCAAGTAATTGATTATTTCTCAAGTTCAAGCTCTATATATAATATATATATATATATATATATATATGACGGCGGCTACGTCCAGTTATAAACTCTATGCGCAGCGGGCAGTACCGTTATATACCCTATGGTGGCATTTAAATTTATTACAGTGGCAAAATCGGCAACTATCATTGCTCCTCCAACCATCTGGCTATAAAAAGGGACCGCTCGGTGTACTACGGATCATTCTTGTTCCAGACACGGCGCGGTGTGGACATGCTGAAGGCCTATAGTTATATAGGTTGCAACCTGCCCACATACCGTTCCAGCCTACATATATATATATTAATATGGAAGAGGCATTCTATGTGTTTTTACTTCATAAGTATCAAAAAGATTTAATGCACATTTTCGATCAGTTGTCAATTATCCTCTGAATTAATGTGTACTAATTAGCTATGACTTTATACATATAAGTACCTACTAAATACAAAATTTAATGCACTACTTACTATGACATAGCTGGGATAAAGCCCCAACAATAAGTAATCCCCTGATAATTCAAAATATTTTTAAAGGCCAGATACTATAAAATACCTAGTCACAACACCTAGTCTGCCAACAAATGAACCAACAAATATTTTCGATTTTCCTTTACCTACTTCGCGGATAAAGCTATAGGGATACTTACGCAAAAATATCTTCTTCTTTTTACTATATAAAAATAAGTCGGGTTTTCCTTCCTGACGCTATAACTCCAGAACGCACGAACCGATTTCCACGGTTTTGCATTCGTTGGAAAGGTCTCGGGCTCCGTGAGGATTATAGCAAAGAAAATTCAGGAAAAATTCAGGACAAATCAATATTTTAAGTAGATGGCGCCGGTGCGTGATACATTGTTTTTCGTATATTATAAAATGTTTAATAAATAAACGTCCACCCGAGCGAAGCCGGGACGGACCGCTAGTTTACTATAATAATCGATTAAGGTACAATACCTACGGTATTATTCGTGATTAAATCGAGTTACCTACATTACAACCTATTCCGCTGTCGATACCTCTTATCTATTTCTCTTCTTATTCATACCTCTTTTCTCATCACAGGAAACCGATTCTCGACCAAATTTGACTTTTCCGGAGTCCTTATCGCACAAATCAATTTTGGAATTTGAAAAAAAGGACAGCAGATAAGCTGATTGGCATAAGAAAATAATAGTACCTACTAACACCTCAGCAAAAAATGTATATCCAATGCACCTACTCCCCCGGCGGCGGTGGTTTGAGTGCATCGGATTGAAAAAACGATACAAAAGCAAAATCGAATATATTTATATCTATTTGCAATTTTCAAGCTTTGGTAAATTATCATTTATTGTGCATGACGTCATCATCACTAAAGCCAGAGGGAGGGTTTGCAGAAAAGTCCTACCACCTAGTAAAAAGGGGAACGCTGAACGACTAGCTCGTCGATCACGTCATGCGGTTAGATAAAGAGAGATAAAGAACCTCATCTCATCATCACATGCACTCAATAATCCTATCCTGCTAATGTATTTATTATATATTTGTTACCTAGTGTAGAAGCAGCAGAATTACAGATGACATGCTCTGCCATACATATATATATATATAGGCTCAGGGTTATGCATGGGTTGCAAACTATAGGCCTACAGCATGCGCACCTGGCCGTGTCTGCAGCAAGAATGATCCGTAGTACTCCGAGCGCTCCCTTTTTATAGCCAGATGGGTGGGGGAGCGATGACAGTTGCCAGTGTTGCTACTGCAATAAATTTAAATGCTACCACAGGGTAAATTACGGTACTGCCTGCTGCGCATAGTTTACAACTTGACGTTGCCATCCTCATAACAGGTCAATGATTTGAGAAAATGATGAATTGAGGTGCGAGATGCGTCCCGCGGGACGCAGGCAGGAAGCTATAAAAAATCACATCAAATCGTACAAAAATAGTTAATTTTTGAAAGCCTAAAGAAATAACAACAATAATTTAAAATGAATAACATACAGATCTATATTAATTACAATATTACATACAAATAATTATAATTAGGTAGGCAGGTACAGGTAGAAATAAATTATATTTCTAAAGTCATACGAACTAAGTAAAGTACTATGTAGAACTAAGTACATATGTAGCTTAATTTTTAAATTTAAACATTTCTGCTTGAATTTGAATTAATACACATAGGTACATTAAGCACTTTTTTGTTTTTCTCGTTTTTGACAACCTCTGTGGTGTGGTGGTTGAGCTGGTCGGCTCATGAGCCGGAGGCGGCGGGTTCATTTCCCGAGGCAGGACAACTATTTGAGACACAGAAAAAAAGCGCAAATACTTGTTCTAAGTCTGTGTGTTGTGGAACCACGTTCCTCGTTGTTCCTGGGTCCCTAGACACAGGGATTCCAAGTTAGGGTCCAAGATCTATGTATATGACCATTGGGCGTTATTATTATTACTAAGCTGAATTTAAGCAGGTACACTTCTTCTCAGATCGTAAGCTTCCACATTAAGAACTTGAGGACTGTGGTTATTGAGGATCCAGTTTCCATGTGGATACACCCTGCTGCTAAATACTACCTCACCTTCACCACAGAACAGCTCCAGCGAACTGGCATCTAGGAACAGCCTCCACGCGTGGGAGCCGATAGGAGACCACTCTACCTGCCTGACGTCTCCATCTCTGTCTACTACAACTTTGCCAACATCCGGATCCCATCTCAAGAAGACTTTATCACCACCGTTATGACCCTCGATCAGTATTTCTATTTTATTAGCTAAGTCTGCGTTTATGATTATCTCACCAGCTTGTCCGAACTTCACAGCTTCGTTGGATTGAAGGCTTCCATTTTTAACCACTCTTTGTCTCAAAGATATCATATCTTCCACGGGCTTCATGAGAACTCTATCTCCAACTAGTTCTATTTCTCTTACGATGGTCATCATTCCAGCCCAACCATCAACAGCTTCAGGGTGAATTTTTTCCCATGAGTTAAACCATGCAACGAGTGACCTTTTGCCATCTTTTTCTATCGTTTGGCTAGCATAGAAATCATGGCCATAATCGATTTCTTGGAAACTGGTTTCAGGGACAAACTCAAAGTTTTCGTAATTAAAACTACCAATAATGAATCCTGTCTGGTAAAGATTTTTATACCTGTCTCCTTGCGGCTCTATTCCCTGTGGTGACCAAAGTAGCACGAACTTTCCGTCGAGCTCAAAGAAATCCGGACATTCCCACATGTATCCTAAATCTCCGGTGATTCCAGTCTCGCCCAATATACTCAAAAACTCCCAGCTAATCATATCCAATGAACGGTAAAGCAGCACCCTTCCTCTCTTCATGTCATCAGTTTTGCTGCCTAGGACAACATACCAGTATTCACCGTGCTTCCAGACCTTGGGGTCGCGGAAATCTGGCGAGCCATTAGGAGCCGCAGGCAGGACGGGGCTCCCTTCATACTTGTGGAAGTTAACTCCGTCATCACTGAAGGCCAGGTATTGGGTCTCATTGTAGAAGGGTTCTTTGTTTGTTATTTCATGTCCAGTGTACATGAGAACCAGCGTGTCGCCATCGACGACTCCACTGCCAGAGAAGCACTGTTCTTCATCCGGAAGCAGTGCAGTAGGGAGGGTGTGCCAGTCGACTAAGTTAGGACTGGAAGAATGCCCCCAGTGCATAGGACCCCAGATGCTGTCATACGGATAGAACTGGTAGAATAGGTGATACTCGCCTTTGTAGTAGGAGAATCCATTGGGATCGTTCATCCATCCCACGGGCGGAGCCACATGATAATGTGGTCTATACCGGGGATTGATGTCTGGCCTTTTTTCTGCAATGTACTCCTCTAGTTCCACCTTAGCCTTGTCAAGTTGGCGGAAGGACTTCGTATACACGACCGCGAACAGGCAAAACAAGATGACGTATCTTTGCAACGCCATGATAGATTGAGTAATAATTCGCTTGGGTCCATGAAATGGCGTTTATATATTACTTCAATTCAAGAGATACCGATAAGTGTTATCTCTTAAGTGTTTTGTTTGGCTCAAGGAAACGAAGCTTGAGATGGGATTGTTATGTAATTTGGATATGGATGTACAATTTCGATACTTTTGTATTTTATTGTGATAACCACACATAAACAGCCGGAAGACGTTGATAGCTGAACATAGGCCTCCCCCGCGGCCGCCACTTTGGACGCTTATCATACTTTGCCATAATCACTGCGCTTAGCAGGCGACTTGGTGATCCCAGTAGGCTATAATGAATAACGAGGAAAAAGCTGCTGCCAAAAAAAAATTGTTAAACATTACTTAATATCAGTCTGAGTTTGTAACTTTCATTATCAAAATTCGCTTATTTACATGATTCTAAAGTCTATAGTTTCAAGACAAATCAAAACGTTGGACCTTTTTACGCGGATAGCGCGCTTTTGTATCCCTCTCATAAATTGTGCAATATTTTATGCATGTAACTACGTTTATGATTTTGGAAGATAAGGCTGTAGTGAGAAAGAGAACTGTTTTTTTTTTTCAAACTCATATATTGTCATGGGCTTGCTATGTAATATTTGACAATAAGCACTTTGTAATTCTATATGATTACGACGTACGACGTAAGTTATTGTATAACTTGATTTTAAGTATCTTATATAATTTTGACTTCTAAAAACGCTAAAAATAGCCTATTTGCAATACATCTTTTGACTTTGACTTTGTAACGGATTCAGAAGGGAAGACAAACATATACAGATGAACTTATCCTTGTAAACTTAAACTTACACTTAAAAGGAACCCTTTAAAGGGAGAATTCAAAGCCTGGAATACAGCCGCAAGGTCACCGGTCTGTCGGTCTTCTATCGGCTACATTTTGGAGTGTGCGCATGCCCTTCATCAACTCATTCCGTCATCCCCTTTCCACCATAGAACTACAAGACTTGGTGATTCTTCACATCCTTACGTCGTTAGTGTACCCCAAGTCCGCACTAAGCGTTTTGCTGACTCATTCATAGTCCGAACGGCCAAGGAATGGAATGCTCTTCCAACAACAGTGTTTCCTCCTGGGTACAACCTGGGTCTTTTTAAGTCAAGAGTGAATGGACATCTCATGGGTACGAGTGCTCCACCTTAGACAACTTCGTCACTTACCATCGGGTGATTTGTTGTCAAACGCATGCCCATTTTATCATAAAAAAACTTAAAAAGTCGTTTTTATACGTCTGCCATCTCTATCTTAATATCGCCTGTTTGTGTGCTAACGCAGGTCCTATTTTACGTTAACGAATGATGTGTTGATTTAGTCGTTCAATTTACATAATATAATATAATAAATACCGAGCTAGTGAGAAACCAGGTAGCAGTTCCCGCAGAATGCAGTTCAGTCTTAATCGTCTTTCTCGGCGTTACTAACGGTGCTGATCCGATATACCACAGCCTTCGCAGACTGTCCTACAGCCGACGAACAAGATACGCCCTTACCCAAGTAACATTCTACTGAAAAAAAATTACTATAATAATAATAATAACGTCCAACGATCACATACATAGATCCTGGACCCTAACTAGGATTCCCTGCGTCTAGAAACTACAAGGACTATGTTCCCACAACACCCAGACTCAGAAAAAATATTTGCGTTTTTTTCTGTGCACAAATACTTGTCCTGCCGCGGGAATCGAACCGGCCACCTCCGGGTCATGAGCCGATCTACTCAACCATCACACCACAGAGGCTGTCAGAAATGACATGCCACTAAAGGTAACAAACAAGTACATATATAAATATGGTAAAACGTGACTAGTATTGGAGAATTGTAAGGGCTGATAATCTTAAAATGACGTGGAGACTTTCACGTTGAAATCTATCGTGATAAGTTATCTCGTTATCTCAATCACTTACTACTACAAGTGGCCCTCACGGTATGTGATGATTTATAGTGACATAATAATGATAATAAAAATAATATGTGTAGACATCTCACACAACGCCATCCAGCCCCAAACTAAGCAAAGCTTGGATTATGGGAACTAGATAACTGATACAATACTTAGATACTTTTTGTGTAAGTACATACATATAATACAATATAACACCCAGACACAAAACAAACATCTATGTTCATCACACAAATGTTTGTCCCGGGTGAAAATCGAACCCACAACTCACAGTTCAGAAGGCAGGGTTACTACCAACTGAGCTATCGGGCCAGTCAATATGGGAAATATGAGGGAATATGGCTCAGCAGTAGACCGTACGTCTTCCAAACAGACGCACCGTGTCAAATCCCGCTCAAAACTGCACTGACTTGCAGAATTTTCAAATTTGTACTCGCTCATGTAACAGTGAAATAAAAAGTCATGAGGAAACCAGAACGTTCTAGAATTACAAAACTCGATGACAGGAGGTCTGAGGACTGACCGCGCTTGTGACAAATAGGCTAAGTAATTGAACTACCATTGCCAATTTTCTATATTGTTATCTATAATATGTAGACCATACTTTTTGGTATATACGTAAAATTCATTAGAAAACATTATGTAAAAAACCTTTAAAATAAAACAACAAATTCATAAGATAAAACCATTTATTTCTCAATCAGTAGCTGTAATACCCAAAAATACATATAGTGTAAAAGCGCTGACCTATTAGAGATGCTGTTTGATTGCTGTGAATTTTATTATCCAAGCTATAATATATCTACTAAGTAGGAATATGTATCTATATAGGTAGCCACCACATAGTATATGTAGATACCTATAGTCAGTGTGAGACCAAGGTTTTTCCATTAGGTAACATAGATAGGATAATATTTCAAGCGGGAATATTATTTATAGTTACAGTGGGTTTATTAATTGCATTACATGATGTAGTTACCTATTTATGGAAGGAATGACTCGGTTGTTGTTAACTTAAAACAAACGATGCGTATATCAATATAATTAACAATTACATAAATAGTATATTATTTAGTCATTTTATTTTGAATTATTTTAGGTTTGTTTAAGTAGCTAACTGAGTTAATTAATCTTAGGCCGTAATCCCCCCTTCTATCCACCATTTCAGTATTTTTTGCCATATCTTTTTATCTCCCCTTCCTTCTTTCCTTTACTTTTAGAAACATAATATTGGTTACTCAACCCTCCGGTCGTCCATAATATGGCGGTTGTAGGGTACGGACAAAGCGATTTAGATTTTTGATAAAACAAACGTAAGAGCCTGTTTAGGACTTCAAAGAATACATAACAGCAAATGGCATTAAAATCCTTTACCTATCTACTTTGTGTTTGTACTATTTTGTACAACGGTAGCGTATTCTAGATAACATTTTTAGAAAAGTAGGTTTTTTAGCATTCGCAGACAATCGTTCATTGTTATCATGTGACGTCAAAAGCTAACCTACGGGTCATCTCTTACATATAATATATGTACCGTGAAATTATTAACGACGACTCAGTCTGGAACAATACCACCCACCATGCACACGTGCATTGCTGTACTATTCCTGCTAGTGGCGCCATCCTTACAGAATCAGTGGAATTTGTCAGGGAAGTCCATTGATTCTCTTATCAACAACTCCGCACAGAATGTGAACGGGTTCTTTCAAGATCAAAAGAAAAAAGTTGAAGGCCTGTTCAGTTCAAACTTCGGAAATGCCGTAAAGGTTACGGACACCGTCAGCGAGTATTTAGGCAAACAGCACAGGAAGATCGGGGACGAAGTCGACAACTTCGTCAAAACAGTGGAAGAAAAGGGCCGGAAAATTACAGATTCGTTGTCTTTCGTTCCTGATAACGATAGCATAGAAGATGAAGAACGACTGGAAAACCCCGATGTGGTACTGTCAGTCCCAGCCAGAATACAAAGAAACGGATATCCTTGTGAAACGCATACCATCATATCGAAAGGATACATCTTGAACATTCATCGGATCCCAAGTTCTAAGGGAGGCAGCATAACTTCATTCAAGACGGTGATTCTCCAACATGGCCTTTACGGTAGTTCTGCAGATTGGATCCTCAATGGACCAGATAAAGGATTGGCATACGTCCTCGCTGATGCCGGCCACGACGTTTGGATGCTCAATATTCGAGGGAACAGGTATTCTAGGGAACATGCCATATTAAAAACTGATACAAAATCGTACTGGAACTTTTCTTGGCATGACGTAGCTCTCCACGATATTCCGGCTGTTATTGATTATATTAAGAAGGTAAAAAGAAGTAAAGCAAAGTTAGCCTACATTGGACATTCAATGGGCACCACTATGCTTTTCGCCATGTTGTCACTTCGACCTGAATATAATGAACAGTTGACAGTTGGTGTTGCTCTCGCTCCTGTAGCTTTCATGTCAGACGTGAAATCTCCCACTAAATCCCTGGCTCCTATTACCAGCCAAGTCGCGCAAATGGCGATGGTGCTCGGATCCCACGAGTTTCTCCCTAAAAACTCTACCTTTGGGAGTATTATCACATCCTGCAAATCTGATAATTCTGATGCTGAAATTTGCAAGAACGCTATCTTCTCCCTTTGTGGCTACAACGAAGCGCAATACAATAAAACGCTTCTCCCAGTCTTCTTGGCGCATTTCGGAACAGGCACTTCTTGGAAGACAGTGGTACACTTCTCTCAGGAGATCGAAGCCGGAGGAAAGTTCCAGAAGTTCGACTACGGGCCACATTACAACAACAAGTTATACGGATCGGACACACCGCCTGAATACAATTTAAGTGCTATTACGTTGCCTATAAAGTTGTTTTGGGCGCAAAACGATTTGCTATCCAGCGAGCAGGACGTGTGGAAGCTATATGAGAGGTTGCGTGACGCCGAAGCGTTAATGATGCCAGATCCCAACTATAATCACTTAGATTACCTTTGGGCAAAGGATGCGCCAACACTGCTAAATAACAAATTGTTAGAGACTCTACACAAAGCGTTTATTAAGGGAAACGAAAATATTTTTAATTTTAGATTAAAATTTGGATAATAAAATTATTTGTTCGCAACTTCCGGGAGCAGATAACTTTGATAACGTATGAAATGGGCCTCTGACCGAATAGATGTACGTGTAACGTATGACTGTTTGTATTATATTGGACCTCTTTAACTTACAAGAACGACTATAATTAATCTTTAATTTTGTGATATCAAAACAACTCATTCATGGTTCAAAATTTTCTCATAAACTCCATTTTGTGGTAACTTCAAAGGCAAAAGATCACCTTCGAGGATTGTAACGTAGATACCTGGGTATGTAATTTAAGTTTATAGCACCAAGGTACCTAGAATAATTTTGTGTAACTAGGTTGAATTTGATTTATATATTTACTATGAAACACCAATATATAGCTAATATAAACGACGGTAAATGTTTCTTAATATAATTGTCTTAATAGAGAAAATGAAAGATAAATGTTTCAATCATTAGACAATAATTAATAATTATTTAAGAATTAATTAATAATTAGTAGGTATGTTAATATAGACATTTAATTATAATGTAACAGAAAATTAGTTAGGTAAGTTATATTAACTTAAAATAAACTGTTTTTGACATAAGCTGTGATATAAGTTATATAAACAATAATATAGTCCCCACGTGTTCCTCTCTTTTGGTTTTAGCTATGATAGAATTCTCGTTCTGAAATTGTTTTTTAAGCGAGCTAAATTTTTATCGCCGAATTTCACATTTTGGCTCCAGAAAATATGGCGCCAAAATGTAAAAATTCGATAAAATAAGGAAAAGAATTACACGTTACATTTTTAATTTACCTACACCTTTTAATTAGTTATGCTTATAAAACCCTTGTCCAGGAGTAATTATTGTCTCTCTCTTAGCGATAAGACCGCCTATTGTACCTATAAGCGACGTCGGGATATGGCTCAGGGAATCTAAAATTTTATAATTATGTAGACATATTCGGTAAAACCATTTAATCTTGACAATTGTCCGTCACAATTTTTCTTCACATGAATTAAAAAACAAATATTATGCCAAAGAGGCGCGTCGTCTACATTTCTCCCCCTCAGTGCTTCAGCACTCTCCATCAGGGTCCATCGGTAGCGGTGCGACGCGTGTCACCGGCCGCCGAAAGGTTCCTCGACTGGTTTTCACGTCGACCACGCGGACCCGCCCGTCGCCGCCGGGATATGTCTTCTCCACGACTCCCATCGGCCATGTGTTCCTGGGTAGAGTGTTGTCAACAATAACAACGAGGTCTCCTTCATGCAGCGTCCTCTCATCCCGATTCCATCTCTGTCGGGGCAACATCATAGGCAGAACTTCCTTCAGCCAGCGTTGCCAATACATCTCACTCAGTCTCTGTGCGATCCGCCACTGCTTTCGAGAACAAAGATCGGCATCACAGAAATCCCCTGGTGTAGGCATACCTGAGGAAGAACCTAAAAGAAAATGGTTAGGTGTTAAGGCTTCTTTGCTCGTCGGGTCAACCGAAACATGAGTTAGAGGTCGACTGTTGACCATGTTTTCTATTTCCGTCAACAGCGTCGTGAGAACTTCTTCCCTTGGAGCTCTTTCTTTTAGAATAACTCGGAGAGCTGTTTTTACGCTTCTTATTAGCCTTTCCCAAGCTCCGCCCATATGAGGACTTGCTGGCGGAATAAAGTACCAATCTACTCCTCTATTCACGACTTCAGATTGAACGGCCCCAGTCTGTAGTATCGCTTGGTAGGCTTTTTTCAGCTCGATCTCCGCACCTCTTAGATTCGTCCCGTTGTCGGATTAAAAACGTCGTGGCCATCCCCGTCGCGCTGCCATTCTTCTTAATGACATAATTAAGGAGTCTGTTGTGAGCGACGACACGACTTCGATATGTACAGCACGAACAGTCATGCAGGTAAATAAAACTCCATATCGTTTTACTCTTTGTCTTCCAACAGCGACATCTATAGGCCCGAATAAATCTATTCCACAATGAGAAAAAGGTCTTTCATGATGGGCTAACCTGGCTAGCGGTAAGTCTCCTAGTCTCGTAGGTATTGGTGTAGTCTTTCTCTTTCTGCACATCAAACATTGAGAAGCTACTCTCCGGACGGTGGGTCTCAAATTAACTATCCAGTACTTCTGTCTGAGTTCATTTATCACCATCTCATTACCAGCATGCGCAGCTCGTTCGTGGTAATGCTTTACAATCAAGCGTGCTATGTAACAGTGTCCATCCAAAATGATTGGATTTTTCATCTGTGTGTCAACATTCTCAGCTGCATCAATGCGTCCATCGACATGTAATAATCCATCTTCACCTATAAATGGCGTCAGTGTTCTCAGTCGGCTGTTTCGCTCTATCTGGTTTCTTTGACTTAGGCGAGAAATTTCATTCTGAAATGTTTCATTCTGAGCGTGTTTCATTAGTAAGCGTTCAGCGCATTCAAGTAACTGACAATTGATTGCCTTGAAATCCGCGATCTTTTGACACTTCTTTGTGAACAATAAAACAGCTGCCGTGCTTCGCAGTAGTCGCAACCACGATGAAAAGCGTTTAGGATCTGGAACAGGTAGCTCTATTTTTTCAATATTGTATACCGTACAAATTTCTAAAATATCTTTATTAATTTTTTGTTCACTAGTAGGATCCAAGGGCCAGTGTTCGTTGGCTTTTAGTAAAAACTCAGGTCCTGTAAACCATCCGCAGTCGTAGCTGAGCTCGTAGCTGTTTATTTTTGTGGCTTTATCTGCTGGGTTCATCGACGTCGGTACGTAATGCCACTCTTTTATTTCTGTCAAACTGTCAATCTCCCCTAGCCGATTCGCAATGAATGTTTTGTAGCTTCTGGTGTCGTTGCGGATCCAATGCAAAACTGTCGTCGAATCTGTCCAAAAATATCTTTTCAACACACTCAATCTGTGTGCAGTTTGGATTGTTTCAGCTAGTCGGCAACCAAGAAGAGCAGCCTGTAACTCTAGGCGCGGTATCGATACAGGTTTGAGAGGTGTGACTCTACATTTGCTCGCTATAAAAGAGGTAAGAATAGGCGAGAACATATCTGTGTGCGAATGCTTCATTATAACGCGCCAATAAGCAACTGCGGCATAAGCAGTTGGGGATGCGTCGCAAAAAATGTGAAGCTCGTACGCTTTGTCTTCTACAGTCGTTAATTCAAATCTAGTTTCTGCCGAACGTAAGTACCATCTCGGTATGCGTAGATCACGAAGTCTCATTAGTTGTGACATCCAGTCCTTGAATGACTCAAATGAGTTATCTGGAATTCTGTCATCCCAGTGAGTGTTGGTTTTCCATATTGATTGTAGAATTATCTTGCCTTTAATCGTAAATGGCGCCAGAAAACCGTATACATCAAAAATTGACATGACAATTCGTAGCAACTCTCGCTTAGTCGGTTTTTGTTTTAGTTCCAGTAGATCCTTAGATATTCGCTTAAATGACAAATCGAAGCCAAATGTATCGCTTGCAGGATACCATAGCAACCCCAGAGTGCGTTCCGATAAGCTTTCTTTAAATATGTCAACAGCTTTATCGTTCTGAGCATGTTCAGATATTCCTTGTAGTACATTCTGGTTGTTACTTAGAAAACCTCTGATTTCAAAACCTCCTTGTGCATAGATGTAAGTTATGTCTTTAATTAACTTTTTAGCGTCGTTTTCTCGTTGACTATCGACATAGTCATCCATATAATGGCTTTTTAGAATTGCGTTAACTGCTTCCGGCATTTCAGATTTGAACCGCAGTGCGTTTTTGTTTTTAATGTATTGCGCAACAAAAGGAGAACAGTTCGCTCCAAAAATAAGTGAAGTCATTGCGTATTTTTTAATGGGAACATTTTGATTTTCACGCCAAAGGAATCTTAATGCATGTTGATCTTGTTCAACAATTTTCACTCTTAAAAACATGTCTTTTATGTCGCCGATAATTCCGACAGGCTCTTCTCTAAATCTCATCATTATGCCTAGAAGCGATTGAAGAAGGTCGGCTCCTTGTAGCAAATAATCATTCAAACAGTGCCCTCCGGATACAGCAGCGGCGTCAAACACTAGTCTGAGTTTTTTCTTATTTGGGTTATCGACACCGAAGTGCGGCAGATACCAAACACGTGGTTTATCAGAACTGACATCAGTAAGTTCCCGGGCGTAGTCATTAACTAAAAGGTGATTAACTCGTTCCTTATAGCGTGAAGCAAACTCGTTATTCATAAGCATCTTTTTCTCTACAGTTCGCAACCGTTTATACGCATTCATGTAAGAATCTGGTAATTTCGCGTCTGACTTCCATGGGAGGCCAACTTCCCAACGACCACCAATGAGTTTTGCAGTATTGTCTAAGATCGATATTGCTCTCTGGTCATCGGCATTTTGGCGTGGTATTTTTGTTACACCAATCGCGTCAAAGGCAAACGATCGTTTAACTTCTTCATGCAGTAAGATGTCATTATCTTTGTTGGTATTTACATGCAGCATAGAGTCTTCGTTCTCAGCAGGTAGCGTCGTCAGTTCAGAAGAGATTAGGTGGCAGTTGTTATTAATTTGTCCGTTTACTACGCCCACGAAACCATGCACGCACCAGCCCAGTGACGTTTTAGTAGCATATGGTTCATTGATGAGACCAGAAATACAGTTTTGTGGCGCCAACAGGTGATAATGATCGTGTCCGATAAGAATCTTTGGTTTTACGTTACCGGTGTAAGTCAGTAGCTGATCATTGTCTCGAAGGTGTTGGTATTTTACTATATCTGAATGCGATATGGTTTGCGTAGCTAAGTCCAGTTCTTTCATTTTTCGAGCGTACAAGGTATACCGATCTCCTTGGCTGTTGGATATAATGCAGCTGATGTTTTCTACCTCACACGTAATTTTGCTGGAAGTCCATGCGCTCTTCGCGTTCAGTGTGTCTATGGTACCTCGCAGCCCAGCTTCCTCGGCGATATCTGCTGATATAAGACTTAAGGCGGCACCATCATCTAACAGGGCATAAGTCTTGACATCTCCTTTCGGTCCATGTACGGTTACCGGTACAACCTTTAGTAGTAGTCGTGAACTGGTCTTTACTATTGCGTGAGCAACTATGTCAGATGGAAGTTCATCGTCATCAGCTTTCTTCTCATTGTCATCCTTTTTTAACGGCCAGTGTAGCAAGCGGTGATGATTTCGGTTGCAGCCATCGACGTCACACTCCTTTGCAGGACACGTGTCTTTGCTGTGTCGACTCTCAAGGCATTTGAAACAGAGCTTGTGTATACGAACATAATGCCAGCGATCGCGACGTAACGCTCGTTTGAACTGCGGGCAAAATGCTAGACTGTGTTTATGTTTTTTGCAAAACTTACATTTGTCAGAATCGTCGGTCATTTTTGAAGTTGACGGCATTGTGTGTAAAATTTCATTAACAGGATGCAGGTTGTATGGCGATCGGTAGTCATCCGGCCTCTTTCTTATAACCTGTTCAGTATGAGTCATAATGTGGCTCACTCCAGCCACCGCAGTCTTTGAAGCTTCGATATGTAAAAACTCCGCGAGTATTTCGAGTTTCGACCTCTTTTTATCGGAGCAAGTGAAAAAGTAGTCAGTCCACTTACTTATGAGGGTGCTCGGACACTTCGAAATAACAACTGTTAGAAGTTCTGGGCTTCGTAAATAATCTTCTTGTTGTATTGCTTTTACTGCAGCTACGTAGTTCATGATCTTAATCGCGAAAGGAACTATGTTAGCTTGATAAGCTAAAGGCAGTGGGTTCGTCTTTTTCAACTGCTGAACCAACTTTAAAATTATCGCTTCCGGGCGTCCATACCTTAGTTGTAGCGCATCTATGATAGTAGCGGGCGTCGTGTTTCCCATTAGAAGTGACGTAACAGTTTCTTTAGCTTCACCGCGCAGACATTTACGAAGTCGCCATAAATTCTCTACATCTGTAAAGTTACAAGTTTCTGTCGACTCTATGTAAGACTGCTTGAATTGAAGCCACTCCAAGCAGTCACCGTCAAAAATTGGCAAATCTTTGCATGAACTTATCCTTGATAAGAGAGCTTTGTTTCTTACATCGGCTGCCACGGAGTTGAAGGCATCTTTCAGTGTATAGACCAGTTGTTGAATGTCAGTTGACGCCACTCGTGTTGCTTCTACCGGTAGTTTACTGCCGTCATAGTGCATGTGCGGGCCCTCACCATTCAGGTTACTGCGCTCTATCCAATCTTCTACCTTCTCATGTGTGCTCGTGGTAGCTACCGAGTGAGTTCTGTGACTCCTGTGAGAATGCTCCTCTTCAAGTGCGGTGTTGTATGTAAACCTTCATGTTTACTATTGTCTTAAATTAACGAATCTTTTATATATTTGAAATATTGAGTTCTGTGACAACTTATCAATTTTTTTCACTTCAAAATATACTTTACTTGTGGAAACATCTTGTTTATTCTTTATAGCTCTTTATATAGCTTAAATTTACTACAAAACGTTATCAGCACGAGGACAGCTGTTATTTTTTCCAGGCAAATTAAAACGTGTCGAATATTATAATGATGGAAACTGAAGCAGCTGGCGGTGAAGGTAGACAACATGTTTTTCGTGGTACAGGTTTGCCACCATCATTTATTCTTTCTAACAAGGCAGGCTATCCAACGTGGAAATTCAAAATGAGAATGTACCTTATTCATGAAAATCTCTGGGAGGCAATCATAGGGTACAGTGAAAATACACCTACTCCTCAATCAATTAGAGATTTTAATGATCAAAAAGCGTTAGCTAAAATATGCCTTAGTTTAGACGGAGCGGCTATAACATATGCTCGTAAAGCTAAGTCAGCTAAAGAAGCATGGGACGCCCTCATGGCAGCTTATGAAGAAAAAGGCATGGGTAGACGGCTTGCTTTAGAAAGACAGCTCTATAGATATAATCTAACTGATTTTGGAAATGATATAGAGAAATACATAAATGCTGTGATTAGTACCGTCCAGGATCTCGCCGATGTTGGAAAAGAAATTGAAGATGCCAGTGTTGCTGCTATTCTTCTCGGTGGCTTAGGATGCAGGTTCGATCCCCTTGTGATGGCATTAGAAAATTCAAATATTACAATCACAAGTGACCTAGTAAAAGGAAAATTGTTAAATGAGTCTTTGAAGATGGAGCCTGAACCAAGTACTTCAGCGCTTAAAACATATAAAAGGGGTAAAGCATCTAATTCTAATTTAATAAAAAATAATGATCAGAAACCTATTATTTCCTATGAATGTCAAGAGCCAGGGCATAAGCGGCCAGATTGCCCTCAAAGAAAAAGTAAATTGGCTAAATCTGCCTTAACTGCACTTTTACCAAATGATAATACTAGTGTTGAGTGGTTTATAGACTCTGGTGCTACAAACCATATGACCTCTAATACGGATATATTGAAAAATGTCAGGCTGTATAGAGAAACGGACTCAGTAACCGTTGCAAATGGTGAAAAGCTAGATTGCGCAGGTGTTGGCGATGCTATTTTTATGTCAAAAGATGGTAATGGAGAAGGAACAATTAAAGATGTAGTTATTGTGCCTGATTTAAACTGCAATTTACTCTCTGTAAAACAGGCGGCTGATAAAGGTATGCACATTGTTTTTGATAAAAATGGATGTAATTTTTATAAAGATTTTTCTTGTAAAGGCACTTTAGTTTTGAGCGGTTCAATTAAAAGGGGTCTTTACACGTTAGGTTGTGATACTCCTTTAGTGGCTTCTAGTGTGCGCCTTGATGCTTCAGATTTCCAACTTTGGCATAAACGCTTAGGGCACTTATGTCGGATTGGCATGGACCAACTTAGGAAAGGGGAAGCAATAGGTATTGTATATAAGCATGTAGATCTAGAGCCTTGTGTTTCCTGCATAGAAGGTAAACAATCGCGCAAACCTTTCAAGAAAATTTTGTATAAAAAGGCAACTCATTTACTTGAGTTGATTCATGCTGACTTATGTGGACCTATGTCTCAGGATTCATTTCAAGGTAATAAATATCTTCTAATGTTTATTGATGATTTTTCTAGGGCTATTTTTCCATTTTACATTTCATCTAAAACGGAGGTGACTCAAAAATTTCGCGAATTTCAGATGGCAGTGGAGCGAGAAAAGGGTCTTCAAATAAAAAGGCTAAAAACAGACAATGGTACAGAATTTGTAAATAGGGATATGAGGGAATATTTAAATTCTAAGGGTATAAAACATGAGACTACTGTCCCGTATTCACCCCAGCAAAATGGCATCGCTGAACGCACAAATCGTTCCATAATTGAACTGGCGCGAAGTATGCTTGCTGAAAGTAAACTGTCAAAATCTTACTGGCAAGATGCAGTTGAGACAGCAGTTTATTTGAAAAATAGGTTCCCTCATCGTGCTCTTAATAATGAAACTCCTTATTTTAGATGGTATGGTCAAAAACCTAACTTGATGCATCTTAGGGTGTTCGGTTGTAGAGCTATGGTCCATGTACCTGACTGTCAAAGAAAAAAGTTGGATTTAAAAGCAACTGAAAGTATTTTTGTAGGATATACAAACGATCCTCATAGTTACATTTTTAGAAACGCTCTTTATCCACGACGTGCTACAAAGGCGAGAGACGTGACTTTTTTTTGAGAACAAGTTTAGTAGCCTAAAATATGGAGATAATGCAGAATCAATGTGTGTTCCTCTTTTTTTAAACTCAAATGCTTGTCATTCTAGGACTGATCCTGTGATCACCACATTACAGGAAGATGCCAATATAACGATAACTGAAGACATAAGTGTTCTCCCGTGTGATGTCACTCCAGTTGTTACCAGTTGTTCGTCAGCAGATCCTTTGGTTGAGAATAGTGAAGACATAAGCGTTCTACCGTGTGATGTTGCTCCAGTTGTTACAACATGTCCGTCGACGGATGTTTTAGTAGAGGAAATTTTTGACGATGCAGTTGAGGAACAGATTGATAGTGTTAGTGTTATTCAGACAACAGATGTTAGGTGTGAATCTGATTTAATTGTTGAAAATTCAGAGGTCGAAGATGATACAAATTTAAATAGACGTTACCCAGTTCGCGATCGTAAACCAAAAGATTTTGGACCAGATTTCCTTCTGTATAAAACATGTTTAGATATGATTGAAAGCGGAGAAAATGAACCGACATGCTATTCGGAAGCTTTACAAACAGAAGAAAAGGATAGCTGGCTTGATGCTATGAATAGTGAGTATACTTCTTTAATAGAAAAAGACACTTGGAGATTAGTGTCAAGACCTTGCAACAAAAAGATTATTAAATGCAAGTGGGTGTACAAGCTAAAAAGGGATGCAGAAGGTAATGTCACAAAATATAAATCTCGTTTAGTAGCCAAGGGTTTTACTCAACAAGCAGGAATCGATTATAACGAAACTTTTTCTCCTGTAGTAAGGAACTCATCACTCAGAATGCTGTTAGCAGTTGCAGCGGAGAAAGACTATAAAGTCAAACATTTAGATGTTGATACAGCTTTCTTGTATGGTGAACTTGATGAAGAGGTTTATATGGAACAACCTCCTGGTTTTTCAAAAGGTGACGATAAAGTCTGCTTACTGAAGAAGTCATTGTATGGGTTAAAGCAAGCTTCAAGAGCTTGGAACAAAAAACTAGATGAGACTTTGAAATCTATAGGTTTTAAGAAAACAGTTTCTGAACCCTGTGTTTATACAAAACTTTTTGGGTCATCCCTGCTCATACTGGCTATATATGTTGATGATATTATTTTATTCTATCATGATGAGATGACATATGACAGTGTCAAGGAAACATTGAATACATATTTTTCTTTGAAAGATTTGGGAGAAATCAATTACTGTTTGGGACTCAATATCAGAAAGGAAAATGCGGAAGTCATAGTTAGTCAGCAAACCTTCATACGTAATTTATTAAAACGGTTTGAAATGGAGGATTGCAAGACTTATAATACTCCATTGGTTAGTAAAGATTTGAAGCCCAATAACAGCAGTGAGAGGCCTTCATATCCCTATCAGAGCCTTATTGGGTGCCTTATGTTCCTTGCTGTAAACACTAGGCCAGATATTGCATATGCTACAAGTTATTTAAGTCAGTTTAACACAAAGTTTGATAAAACGCATTGGATAGCGGCTAAACGAGTTCTTCAATATTTGAAGGGTACTATTGATTACTCTATCACATATAAAAAAAACGGGTAATTATTTAATCGGATATGCAGATGCAGATTGGGCTAATTGCACAATGGATAGACGATCATACACAGGATACTACATGATGTTAGCTGGAGGACTTATATCATGGGAAGCTAAGAAACAACCAACGGTCGCTCTGTCTTCCACTGAAGCAGAATATATGAGTCTATGTGCTGCTACAAAAGAAGCAGTGTTTCTACGAAGACTGTTGCAAGAGGTAACAGGTAATGTAGGACACGTAATCTTGTACAATGACTGTCAAGGTGCACAAAAGATAGCCTCTAATCCAGTGTATCACTGTAGGACAAAACATATTGATACCAAATTTCATTTTATTCGTGAAAAAGTAACAGATAATATCATAGTTTTAAAATATGTGCCTACTAGCGATATGCCTGCTGATGTGTTAACCAAACCTTTAGGTAGAGTAGCTCATGAAAAGTGTGTAAAACATATGGGTTTAATGTAATTTTATTGATTAGGTAGTTGTGTACTTTAGAAAGTGACTCTGTTCGGGTAATATTGCATATTAATTTTTTATTTCATTATTTTTATTGGTCCTTTATTAAGTGGGGCTACAAAACTGGTATTGGCCCTTTATTGAGTGGGGCTGCAAAACATGACAGTGTTTTATTTTCAATGTATTATTTAATTAATTTTTATTTGTTTTTTACGTACAGATGTAGCGTTTATAAAATCATAGTTAAGGAAGGTCAGTCAGGTGTTTTTAGTATTATGTTTAACTAGATTGAGTATTTTTATGTTGTAGATACCTACTGAGTAGGTATAGGGCTAGAGCCAATTGTTCTTTGAATTTAAGACAAAGTGAGGCTCTGTTGTATGTAAACCTTCATGTTTACTATTGTCTTAAATTAACGAATCTTTTATATATTTGAAATATTGAGTTCTGTGACAACTTATCAATTTTTTTCACTTCAAAATATACTTTACTTGTGGAAACATCTTGTTTATTCTTTATAGCTCTTTATATAGCTTAAATTTACTACATGCGGCTACTTCAGCAGCCAGCCTCATGTCTATGAGTTCTGCTTCGCGTCGTGCGGCTTCGTTCGCGCGTTGGGCGGCTTCATTCTCGAGTCGGGCTTTTGCTTCGGCAGCTTCCAACTCGAGTCGCTTTATCCGTGCCGCTACGCTTGACTGATTAGATCTCCTACTGACCTTCTCAGACCTGGCAGCTTCTTTATCCAGCTGCTCTGATGGAACCTCGCATACTTTAGACTGTTCAGCCTCCCGTCTAGTAACGCTTCGCGTTCTTATTCCTGGTGGTGGAGTATTGAACATTTTCCCTGGCCTCGATGTTCCGGCTTATGGCGTGTACGAAGTCTGGTTTTTACAAAATCCGGCTTTTGAAGGACCAACAATATAAGCGACGTCGGGATATGGCTCAGGGAATCTAAAATTTTATAATTATGTAGACATATTCGGTAAAACCATTTAATCTTGACAATTGTCCGTCACAATTTTTCTTCACATGAATTAAAAAACAAATATTATGCCAAAGAGGCGCGTCGTCTACAGTACCTATCTTATTATGTGATTCTATTTTCTACATGTTTATTTTTGGTGTCAATAAAGCGTTTTGTATTGTATTGTATTGTGTATTGTTTTGTAGCAAGTTACAGTACGCACCCTCGACTGTGGACGAGGACCTGGTAGTGCGTTATTTAGGCAAGCAGATAGGTAGGACCTATAGTCATTTCGTTTATTAATATAAGTATTTTATAATTTAATAATATTAATATATAAAACTAAACTGGACCTAAAAAACTAAACTATACCTAAGCACTTAAAGTAAATAAAAACTAAGATAATTAAATAACCAAATCTAAATAACCATAAAATAAGGTGGAGGGGAAAGTATCCAGAATGCACTACTGTGTTCCAGTTTGAAGGGCATTGTATTTAGTGAAATTACTGGGCAATTGACTTTATGACCTACTATGTCTAATAGTCTTATTACTGGACTCTGTGATGTCTCAGGATGACGTGTGCAGTGCAGTGTCAGTTTGCACAGAAAAAAATGCGCAAATACTTGTTCTGAGTCTGGGTGTTGTGGGACCATGGTCCTCGTAATTCCTGGGTCTCTAGATACAGGGAATCCTAGTTAGGGTCTACGATCTATGTATGTGATCGTTAGGTGTTATTATTATTATTATTACTTTTGAGTTCCCAGTGACACTGTTCTGTTAGAGACGGCCGTGTCGCTTAACATCTGGTGAACGATTATAACTCGTGACATCATTCATTAACATAAGAAAGCGAATGAAATCTACTTGAGCATCAATCGGCGACTGAGCATGGTTCTATAATACGGGCCTTAGACTTGCAAACGAAGTCGATTAGGTACATTTTTGGCGGCAAATCTACGACTCTGGAATCGCATGTTCGTTTAGTTTTATTGGTCCTACATAACAAACGCAAAGCGTAAAAAACAGACTTTAGACTTATATGGTTTTCTCATGGATGCCATTGTCAGAACTGAAATGGGACCACACGGAAAGCGCCAGCTTTCAAATAAAAAAAGATCATCAAATTTGGTTCACCCAGTCGAAAGTTCTAAGGTAACCAACAAAAACAGTCGAATTGAGAACCTCCTTCTTTTTTGGAGTCGGTTAAAAAGAACGTGAAACTCCCTCTTCAAGGATTTCTCCGCTGGTTCCAAATTCGATATCATCAGCGGTACCTATCTGCGTTTCCGACGCGACAGGCTATCTGCAGCAAAGTCCGCGACTAGACTAGACTAGATAGTTTTCGCCATTTAATCAACTAGGGCCAACTTAGGATTAAGATGCATTAATCGCAAAACTTAGCTATTTTATGAATCTGGGTGTTCCCGCCAAATTTTACAGATTAGGTACATAATTCATCAGGTAAAAAATTTTAGCCGGTGACAGTTTATTTGGCGATAATTGTTGGTACCTACATACTCGTAAAATTCCTGATAATATTTCTGTGACGATATTTCCTAAGAACTTGTTAACTGGCAAAATAACACGTATATTTGTATACATTTAATTACCTAATTGGTTGATATATTCTAGGTGAAGGTACATATTTATTTTCGCAAAATTAGGCTATCTACTGGGTAATACCAACGAGAATTTAACCTTATGGTTGGTACATAGTATTACGTAACAGAACAAACTACTAGTACTAGGGGAGAGGCGTACAAAATGACAGGCGGGTAGGTAACGACATACCTGCTTTTCTCCGAAATTACAAACAGATTCATTCCCCTAAATCCTTCTATACTAATGGTTCTTTACTAGGTGGCAGTACTTTTCTGCAAAGTTCGTCTAGGTAGGTACCACTGCTTTACCAGTTATTCTGCCGCCAAGCAGTAGTGTACAGGCACTACTGTGTTCCGGTTTAAAGGGCATTGTAGCTAGTGAAATTACTGGGCAATTGAGACTTTATGATCTGATCTCACAGTCGAGTAATTTTATTACCAGACTGTACTCGTCTCAGGATGATGTGCGCAGTGCAGTCCCATGAAAAATGTATGAGTAACACTTATGTGCGGCCGTGTCGCTTAACATCAGGTGAACAACTAGCTCGTCACATCATTCATTTACATATTAAAAAAACCAACTTCAACTTCCGATCGCTTCGGATTCACCAGCTCACTCCCCAAGTCAAGCGTGGGAAGTTTTACTAAAAAAAATATACGGTCGAATTGAGAACCTCCTTTTAACCTCCTTTTCCTCCTTTTAGTCGGTTAAAAAAACCATCTACTAGGGAGAACTAGGAAGGCATTTATTACTGGGAGTAAAACCTGATACCCTTCTATATTATTATCTATAACTTAACCCTTTGGTTGCAGTAAAACTGTATTAAAACTGTAAAACTGTAACTGAAATTAAAGAAAAATTCTACACTTGGAGGTTACATTAAGTATTTATTTGAACTAAGCCTTATAATATCCATTGCACTTAGTACATGTTCATTTAATTGTGACGCCAGCATCAAAAATATTGATAAACCATTGCTTCATCTCTATAAACACTATGCTCTCAAGCAATTTAAATATTTCAATGCACATAATACTATTCGTACGAAATAAACATATTCTTCATCATAATAAACGCAGTAAGGGAACTTTCGAGATTCGATTCTAACTATTATAACTAAAAGGTGACGAGATTAGCTGTAAAAACAAATGCAAACTCAAGTACGGTGCCGGACTACGCTAGCCCCTCTGTAGATCTGGGGCCTTACCGCGTAAGTCTGGTGGAGATGGTAATCGTGTTCTCTCTTGCTCGCACTCGGAGAATTGTTAATTGGCGCGTGCAGGATGGCAAGCGCAGCCGATTCCCAGAACAGTTACGCGGTAGGGGTGCTGTTTTTAAGTAGTGTTGCTGTAAATACGAATTTTCATACGAATACTAAGCCCCTTACTGGTATTAAAATGTGCCATTAGCGTTAAATGTTTACTACTTAACACTAACATTTTACCCTCCCACTTTTATCTATAAATATAATATTTTTGAAGCTGGCAATACAGCACGCATTATGTACAGTAAAGGAAAAACAAACAACTATGTCAGTAATTGATATTTCGGAGTTTTCGGACTTTCAAGTCACCGAATCCGAATTTTAAAGCTCGATCAAAATAAAATTAGGGGAAATAAAACATGTCGCAATTATCGCCAGATACAACAAAAAAAAACCAATTACAAAGGCATGCCTGAGCAATCTTGCTTAAATTAAACTTAAAAAGTACAGAATTGCATTGCGTTAAAATATAGCTTCTCTTATAACCTATCCGACTTCTATTGTACGCGGTGTAACGATAACTAGACATAGTTGACCTCTTTTTGTAAGATAAATAACGGCTAAAACTCACGTCAATTAAAAGTGTAAATTACTCCGACCAGGTTTCGGACATATTCGATGTCCTTCTTCTGGGAGCCAGTTACTAACGCAAGCCGCGGCGAACCTGGTCGGAGTAATTTCGACTTTTAATTGACGTGAGTTTTAGCCATTATTTATCTTACAAAATGTGTCATACTCACGTTAGTTTTCAAACTAAAGTAGTTGACCTCTGCGAAAGACAGACCATCCATTTCTGCTTTTTTGGATAAAGTATAAAAACACCATTCTCTTTAAAGTCTTTGTAAGAATAAAAACTTTATATTTTCCTTCGGCCCTTTGGAACTAATGAAGAAAATGTTTTTATCAAAAAATTCTGAAGCGAATTTAATAAAATATTTGGCTTTTGACTTAATATTGAAGCTAGTAACCCATAAAAAAAATCAATGCTCAGCTGCTTCACGAAATGAAGTTCTGGGAACCCGTTTTCGTCAAAGAAGTAGATACATGAAATGTATGGTCTTTATTAGTCAATTTACAGGTACCCGCAGTAAATAATTCACATGGAGCTAAATAGACAACGCTTTACGAAGCGGACTATCTCCCCGCGAGTGAGAGACGTCGAACCTCACATCCGATCATCACGATGTGCATTATTTACCCTGATTTACCCTGATTGCCAAGTCATCGTTCCCACACTGTACATTAGTTAAACCTAAAACAACTGCAACCTTTTGGATGACGTTTGTCATTTATAAATGAACCATTCCATCGATATATATCAATATGCCAAAGCATATTGCCCAAGCATACTTCTAGTGCATCATACTGAGATTTCTATAAGCGTAGTGTTTGCTTCGACTACGTCACTATGTGTAAGACAAGAGAAACCACATTTCATTTTCGCATTGTATAGCTTTGTAAGATTTCATCCGAACAGTCAAGCGGTCGCATGAACAAGCGGTGAGATGACATCGTGGGTCTAAAAGTCATTTCATTTCTTGTCTTAATTAAAGATCGCGTGAACTGAAGTTTAGACGCGACGTTAAATAGCATAGCGTGATCGTGCGACCGCCTGCTAATCAGACGCCTCAACTTTCATTGACAGTAGAATCTATACTTCGAATAAGTCACACAAAAAATACATCTTTCAAGTCTGCACAATACGTCTTCCAGAGTCCATGTTTGCTCACGCATTAGTGTGCGTGATACAATCGTCCGGTGTAGTACCCTTACTGCTTATACATCGCATATATACGTAGAAATCTACACGTAACCATCAGCACAACTTAAAATAAACTTAAACGTCTGTAACTCGAAATAACACTTTATTCTTAGCACTGTAGAGTCTAATTTACACTGATTATACGCCAATCTAGTCAATGGGCACGCAAAATCAAAATCCACAGTATTAGGACACCACTGTATATACCCTATTATTGCTACCGTCCATTTGATACGTCGACCAATGAGATGCTTTTTAAAGTAGGGTTTTTATAAAAGTTCGCTTAACGACAGTACCACTCATTAATATTATATATTGTATATATTGTAAAATTGTGTAGTATATAATTATTAATCGAGTACATAATATACATTATAGTGTACACAACAATCTACCTAGCTATCTACGAACTTCGATATCTACCCACAAAGTTCACAGTGTCAAAACAAACAATTCGTATTTTTGTATTTATATTTCCGCTTTGCCACAATAATACTATACCGCTACGATATAAATATGTTTATTATACGTACGTAGTTGATTACAATTATTGTAATAATTAAATTATAATCCGTCCAGTGACTACATAAATAATAAATATATTATAAATTGCGCAATTTCAACAGAGAAATTCGGTCAAACAACACTAAAATTATCGGTACAATAACCATTAAAACCAATTATATTCACTTCTCTACATGTTCTACGTTTCTAAGCATAATGTTAAGGAAATATATACTTTATTACTTACAAATTCAATATAGATTTACATTGTCTGTCTGCTTTATTTGTTTGTGTGTACCATCAACACATGTGCACTGTGAATGATATTTTTCTCAGAATATATATTAAAATGATACTTTTCTTCTCGTCTTAGAACTCAAGGTAAATCTGTCTATAATCTTGCATCTGTCATATTAAACTGGAGATTAAAATTTTATGTATTTTTAACCTCCAGATTAAAAATTACATCAAGTCAATATAATCATATTTCTCTGGAATTTGGTTTTTAAACACCAACCGAAGTGAAAGAAGTTAAACTTCCTTTCTAAACGATCTTGAAATGACATGTTTACATTTAAAAATAACGAATTGGAAATTTATACCTAATATACATATTTACCGGCAGCTTTCCCGCCGGATTAGTCCGCCTTAAGCGATAAGACCGCCCTTCGCACCTCTATAATAAACGATCGCCATTGCATCAGACCCTTTCGACTGCTAACACCCTTATCGGGACCTGGATATAGTCTGTGGTACTTGGAATACACGGTGACATATTCAAAATGTGTTACCGTGAACCAACTGGCGACTTTGGACTAGTTTCAAAAAGCCGCAAAAAAGTCAATGGAAAACCCGCGCGGTCAAACGTTCTAATAAACCAGCGGTGGTTTTCCTCTCCGTCCCACTACACTTTGTATTGGTAGGAGTGAGAAGCACAATTATATTTATCACCTTTCCTTCGAACCGCTTATTTGATGAAGCCAGTTGTGCACGGATCACGATTATTTGATAAGAAGTCAATGAAACCTGGATACCACGACTACAGTTTATTACACCAGGACACGCAAAAATCAAACCATAAAGTGTCAGTTAAAACTGACCTGTTGAATCCGCCAGCCTTTCTAATAATCATTCTGTACATTATAAAAAAGACTGCCAAAAGTACTACCAAACATTAATTGGTGGTATATATATAGTCAATAAGTCACTTTTAAGTGGCAAGTGTAGATACACTTTAAAGTAAGAAAGAAATGTATGCATACTAACGGTATGTAAGGGAAAACACAGACAGTAAACGCTATGGATGAACTTATAAAGTTACTAAAGATTACAATGTTATGGCTAATAGCTCTTTCATTTAAGATGTATCACAAACGAATCACGCGTTCTCCCTTCAAATTACGAAAATGTTCTATAATGACCTATTTAACCCGCAACGATTACCTGCGATTGTTTTCACATTACCCATCGGATATCGCTATCATTTCGTCTCTTTCAGACAACGGACATTAATAATAATAATAATAATTCTTGCGTTCCCTGGAGTTTTAATGGCGACACTTCATTAACCGAAGATGAAATGTCCATGCCGTCAATTATAGCTTAGAAATTCCTTCCCTCACCAACGACTCGAGTTCCTAAGAGGATAGAGGCTAATCCTTGATTGGTTATAAAGTGAAATCGCTCCTATATTGGTTATAATAAGGTTTATGTGAGTATGTATGTGTAAGCGTCTCATCGGTCGACGTTTGTTTATCTAGGGCGCGGGACGCGAAGTGCGCGAATTGCGGGGCGGCGCCGGCAGTTTCCAGCGCGGCGTTGCCCGTGGCACTGCCGGTGGCACTGCCCGTGGCAATGCCGGGGGCCGCGCCCTCAAGCGCTACGTGCCACGGGCCGAGCCGGGTCAATACGAGCGTCGGTCGTCCGAATCCATCTGAAATTGTGTAAACATAGATAAGTCGCAAATTCATCAACATAATTATACTATACATAAGCATGGCCAGTTATGAGTAATTCGCCAGTAATATATGTACACAGTTGGGTCGGCACATATAAGTAGCCATGCCACATCCGACTTGTTCAAAGTCACGCAACGATCTCTCTCTCTCTAAACGAAAAGATCTACAGGAAAACTAAATTCACCGATATAGTTCTCAAAATTAGCAAGCTAAAATAGCAATGCCATACGGCAGGATCGATGATTGATGGGAAAGAAGGATTCTCGAGTGGCGACCACAAACGGAAGACGCATTGTAGGCCCCCATGGATGGGGTAAAAACCTGAGGGGCCTTTATATAGAAAAGGTAAGTATGTGTTCAAAGTGGCAATGTAAAGGGGATGGCTTATGTTGAGCAGTGAATGTATTCCGACCAATGATAATAACGATAGACTAACTAACTAGAAAACTTGATTATTGAAAAACCGCGCCTTAGTGTACATAAGTGTGGATCGGCAGAAATTAAAATTTAATGAATGTGTAAGTTGTTACTTACACATTAATTAAATTTTAATTTATCCCTTAATTATTTTTCTATACTGTTACAGAAGGACTAGCTGTGCCCTACAGACTCGCCCGAGTGAGCACAATGTAGTGTCCTATTCTCTTGTCTAAAGACGAAAGTCGGACCAACATCATGAAAGAAAGAAGCTACCAAAATAACTATCTAGTAAACTGTTTGTAAGTTGGTTGTTTGCTTTTGATTGTCGCGATAAGGAAAACCCAAATACAAATTAAAAATAAAACTCATATGGATACAACATACATACAGTATAGTTATCATAATTATGTGCATATCAAGAATTAGTAAATTAATCAAATTATAATTACTGGATAATCGTTCTTATCAGACTATTATTTACCTCTTTTTATTACAGAAAAGTGAAATAATAATAATTCAGCTAAAAAAGTTTTATGACTAATTTTACTCGCCATGAAAATTCAAGTTTGTCTGTGTCTAAATGAATTAATAAAATTTTCACCTCTGCAGCTTAAACATGCTGGAAGGTGAAGCTTTTGCTGCGAGAAAACATGTGTGCAAAATCACGTTTTGCTCACTGCTTGAGGAAAAGTAGTTTTTTTTAATATTAGGTTCTTCCTGAAATAAGTTACCGCAATTTATTTTATTCTCCTGTATAATTAATAATACACACATACAGGTGGATTTATATGATATACAAACAAAACCCTCAAAACATGATAATCGCCATTTTGAACATACATACATACAACATACATTTAGTAAGTTGTCTGTGAGTTAGTCACTCAGGAATGGTCTACTTAGAAACCGTCAATATTACATTCAGTAAGTTGTCTGTGAGTTATTCACTCAGGAATGGTCTACTTAGAAACCTTCAATATTACATTTAGTAAGTTGTCTGTGAGTTAGTCACTCAGGAATAGTCTACTTAGAAACCGTCAATATTACATTTAGTAAGTTTTCTGTGAGTTAGTCACTCAGGAATAGTCTACTTAGAAACCGTCAATATTACATTTAGTAAGTTGTCTGTGAGTTAGTCACTCAGGAATGGTCTACTTAGAAACCGTCAATATTAAATTTAGTAATTTGTCTGCGAGTTAGTCACTCAGGAATAGTCTACTTAGAAACCGTCAATATTACATTTAGTAATTTGTCTGCGAGTTAGCCACTCAGGAATTGTCTACTTAGAAACCGTCAATATTACATTTAGTAAGTTGTCTGTGAGTTAGTCACTCAGGAATGGTCTACTTAGAAACCGTCAATATTACATTTAGTAATTTGTCTGCGAGTTAGTCACTCAGGAATAGTCTACTTAGAAACCGTCAATATTACGTTGAGTAAGTTGTGTGACTCAGAAAATCCTTTACTAGTAGAGTTAGAGTTTAAGTATGCTACGAGTTCGGCAAACAATGTCATTAAGCTTAAACAATGTGGCGTAGCAGTGTAGTGATAAGCGTAGGAAAGCATTTGTGATATCGCTCAATATTTTTAGCATCTCAAAGTAAAACATACATTAGTTACTTTAATTGATGCTATTTCACTTAGGATGATTAAAACAAAAAATAGTAACAAAAGATTTATAACGTTTAATATTTGTATGTCCATACAGATAAAATGACCCGGAGTAAAGAGATAAAAGTAGATCACCAGGTACCAGCGTTTCTCTGGACGTGCGCTTGTACGTTTCCGACGGGCATAGCGCTATATCCGTAATACTGGGATGGGACCCATCTGACTGTATTGGAGGGGATGCCAGAGTCGTGAGAGCTGTTTTGCAGTATGTTGTTCACGTTCCGTAAACCACTTTCGCTAGGCGTTCCAGCAAAGACCCAGGCGCGACGCGTATTGACAAATATATTACTCTCCACGTAGAGTTGCGACCCGAATCCTACACCGATACCATAAAAACCTATATTGGTGTACAAGTTATTTAGGATATGTACCTCACCAAACCTAACCCTGGGGTTACGCTGGTTGGTACCCTGGAACCAGTTCAGGTAGTAAGTAATTTTCAGCTTGCCGCGATCAATGTCGCCGAGGTTTTCATTGTTTCCAACTAACATGGCATGGTTGTGGTTCCTGAATATGTTGTTAGAGATCGAGATGAAATTAGACCCTCGTACGATATCGATGAGGCCGTCGTGGCGTCTCCGATCCGCGGGCAAGGTGTTTGCGTTCCACGGGTCATCGGCGAACTCGCAGTGATCGATCCACACGTGCTCGGTATCACGTTCGATGCCGATGCTGTCTATCACGGAATAGGCTCCGGGGACCTGAGACACGATTCCACCGTTGCCGTTTGGCTCTTCACCGCGAGCGTACGAGAGGGCGTTATGGAATTTGAGGTTCCTAATGATGATCTGCCTTGTCTCGAGAAGCCACAAACCTCCCCCGAAGATCATAGCATTGGTATCGCCACCATTTATAGTTTTATATCTCCCGACTTGCAAACGAACTCCGGGAGTGCCAGTAAACAACGGCGTAAGGTCAATGCGACCGCGAACGTAGATTTCTCTGCGTTCATTTCCAGTAACGGCGTCTCTGAGAGCCCAAGGGTCCCAAACGGTCCAGACGGCGCCACCGTTCCCTCCGTGAGTGCCACCATTCATAGTGGCAAAGCCAGCCTGCCCGTATGGAACATTGCGGGTATAGTTGAAGCTCGCGTTGCCGATTTCAGTCGGCATTGCGGAAGCCGCGAGGATAATGGCGGACAAAGCCACGAAGTACTTCATAATGAAGCGTCTTTTCAGATTTAAAACTGAGTAAATTGCGAGTTACCCTTTTATATAGATGGCACGAGGAACTTAAATGGATGATAAATAGATAAATTAATTAGATAGATAATAACCGATAGTGCTTAAATATGTCGTCAGTAAAGATAACGCAATGCACTAATTTAATATAGGGTGGACCATTAAATTTCGCGGGTAAGAAAAAACTAATGTGCTTTAGACCACACGACTGAAGTAAAACTTCTTTAGTTTAGCTCCATCTATCGGCCGGTATAACTTTGTTTAATGTTAATATCGCCATCTTAACAATTGTGAATTGTCATTTTACCGGACATACCAATAAAATAATATATAAACCAACGTTAAGTTCCGTTCGCCTCCAAGTTTCCTCCTTTTGTTTAGGTAAATCTCTTTACGCCTCCAAGAGTGCGTAAAGAGATTTACCTAAACAAAATGATAATGAAATATGATCAAGCTTGAATATCACTTCGTATTGTGTATTGTAGATTCCAGTTCCAGGTAACTACTTTTTTAGTTCCTATAGTATATTATAAACCAATTTTTAATGAAACATTCATAATACCTAGATCCAATTACCAAAGGTAAAATTAAAATATTGTTCAGAGTTCACAGCTTACGCTATCAAAAAAGTTTGTAGCTATAAACGTTTGAACTTTTCAAATTGACATGGGCATGGACGTAAGCAAAATCCGATACTAAAAGGAATAGAAATAATGAAAGTGATCTCAAATGAATTTGTAAAGAATAATAACAGCCTGTAGTTTTGCAACACGCGATTATGTTGCTAATTACGATAAAACGCCATTTTATAGTTTTTTTTTTTTATGATAAAATGGGCATGCGTTTGACAACAACTCACCTGATGTTAAGTGACGAAGTTGTCTAAGGTGGAGCATGCTCGCCCATGAGATGCCCATTTTATAGTATCTAATCCTTATTAGCGAGATTATCGGATGGTCTTGGTTGGATGGGGACAGCCTCTGTGGTGTCTACCTGGTCCTAGTTAAGGTCCAGGATCTACGTATGTTAGGCGTTGTTATCACATAGAAGTGTTATTTAAATATTTTTTTTACTATATCAACTAAGTAGGATTACCAACATTTTTTCAGCAAAATGCAGTATTTTTTCAAATAAGCGATAATAAAAATATAGTACATAACAAAACCGACCAAAATATTCTTTAGATGTTACCAATTTTATATTGAGATCTTTGACTTACTACCAGCGCCTCCAGTTAGTATAGAGATCAGAGCCAAAGACAAAAGATTGTAGATGCGTTCGGTGTCAGGGATTCGGTTACACAAACTCGCCTCACTCAAAATTTAATGTGTACAGCTGCATTCATTAATTTTAATAATAAATATTTGTTAATTTTAGATTTCATTCGGTGTTGAAATATAGTATTTTTGCGTACTATATATATATATATATATATATAGTACAACTTATAGTACGCTGACCCGAAATATAGTATAACCCTATATATATAGCATGGATGGCAACCCTAGTATCAACCCAATCGATTTCTACGATGATGTTGTCTATGACATGTATAAAATAATTTGACTTTTATTTAAATTATAAATAAACAAAAAACACCAAACGATCAAATACCCGTCAAATAGGGTCGTGGACCCTAACTAGGATTCCCTGTGTCTACGGACCCGGGAACTACAACTAACGTGGTCCCACAACACCCAGACACAGAGCAAGCAAGCGCTATTTTTCCTGTGCACAAATACGTGTCCTATTGTTTGAGCCGACCTACTCAACTATACCACAGAGGCTGTCACGATGATGGTGATGATGACGGTGGTTATGATGATGTGGTTATGATGATGTGGTTATGATGATGTGGTTATGATGATGTGGTTATGATGATGTGGTTATGATGATGTGGTTATGATGATGTGGTTATGATGATGTGGTAATGATGATGTGGTTATGACGATGATGACGATGATGGTGGTGGTGATTATAATGATGATGTTGATAATGGTGGTGGTTATGATGATGATGGTAATGATGATGATGGTTATGATGGTGGTTATTATGGTGATGGTGATGATGATGTTGGTGGTGGTGGTGGTGGTTATGATGATGATGATGATGATGTTTGACTGGTAGATAGTGCCGTAGCCATAGCATTAATTTTTTTAAGTCTATTATTTTGTGCAAAAAAAATAAATAAATGATGATGGTGGTGGTGGTGGTGGTGGTGGTTATGATGATGATGATGGTGTACATACGTTGTGGTGGCGGGCGCGCTTGGCGGGCGGCTCGGGCGCGTCCTCGATGACGAGCTCGCCGCCCACCGCGCCGCACTCCGAGCCGCTGCCGTAGCTGCCGCTGCAACCGCCGCGACACATTACTCACTCGCACATTATACAGTAAACTAGCTGATCTTCGTTCCGACAAACAGCCAATGAATACATGTTTAGGATTTAATTTTTTTTTTAATTGAATTGTGACAATTTTATTATTTTTAACACAAAAATCATACATTTTAGTCCAGCCGTTCTTGAGTTATAAGTGATGTAATTAATACGACTTTGTTTCACATATATAGACAGTAAATTAAAAAAAAGAATATCGGAACCGCTACTTTATTGTATAAAAACTGTATCTAAAAAAGGTCTTAAGCTATAAAAATGATCACAAACAGTATTATCCATTCCGGACAAACAATATAGTTGTTAACTATACTAGTATTATAATATTATAGCAACTGACATGAGCATTATTTCATTTATTTATTTATTTTGATAAAAACGACAAAATCAATTACAAATTATCACACAAAGTATTTCATACATTAACAAAAAACAAATCAGGGTTATCACACTAATATTATAAAGGCGAAAGTTTGTACGCGTGTATGTTTGTTACTCCTTCACGCTCAAACGGCTGAATGGATCTGGATGAAATTCGGTACAAAGATAGCTTATACAATGGATTAACATATAGGCTACATTTTGTCGCGGAAAAGTGAAATTTTCCCGTAGGATGAGCAAATAATAAAAATACTTTTTATCCGCTGGAAAAACCACGGGGCGCGACTTTTAAAATAATAAAAGAACTAATGAGCTATAGCAATAATGTCAAAACTATAAGTACAACTATTAGCGCGGATCAGCGCCGAGCCGCCGCCGCCGCGCGGACTCCTTGAGGATGGGTATCTATATTGCCCGAACACTGGTCGAGCTGTTCGACTGTATCTCGTGAGTGTTAGCCGTGTACTAGTTGTAGTTAAATATTTACTTGGCTAGCATGCTACACCTTCGAGCGCAGTGTCACTTCCCATCAGGTGAGAGCGTGGTCTAATGCTAGACAAGATTGAAGTAGAAAAACGATTATTTATTTGCAAAGTTAGATGCTGCACCGCGGATTGCAACCATGTCTTCTGTAATACCAGGTTGGTACTCACGCGTAGTACGGCGAGTGCTGGTGCAGCAGCGCGGGCGCCTCCTCTTCCTGGATGGACACCAGGTTGCCTCCCGTCGTGCCGACCACGTACTTCTCTGCAACGGGATTAAAAAATCATTCAGGACTCCTGACCTGTTCTAAACCCTATCATGACAGATGTATAAATCATCATCATCATCATCATCAGCCTGTGTTAGTCCACTGCTGGACATAGGCCTCTCCCAAGGCACGCCACTGAGCCCGGTCTTCGGCTCTACTCTTTCAGTGACTACCAGCTACCTTGCGTATATCATCGCTCCATCTTGCCGCGCGGCGTCCTACACTACGTCTGCCGATTCGCGGTCTCCACTCCAGAACACGTCTGCCCCAACGGTTATCGGTTCTTCGGCAGATATGACCAGCCCATTGCCACTTTAGCTTGCTAATTCGCTGGGCTATGTCGGTAACCTTAGTTCTCTGGCAAATAGTTTCGTTTCGGATTCGATCCCGCAGAGATACCCCTAACATAACTCTTCAGTCACTACACTGTGTGAAACTACACGCTGTGTAAATAATATACCTCAAATTGACAGTCGTGAAAACAAAAATTAAATATCTTAAAATAAAAAATATGTACAGGAATAGAAAGAGGTTGCTCAAACACGCAGTGACGTCAGTTATCCTCCACCTCATTACTGAGCTGTGGTATCTCTATGGTAGTTCTATACACAATCTCAAACGGGATTAGAACCCGATCCCAACCAGTCGAATGGTTATGAGTGATTGATAATAAAATTGTACTGACATCAGTTATTCACATTCCTTGCTTCAATTCGACGTCATCATTAAACTTTATGCACGGACTAAACATTACAATAACTAACCACTCCTTACGCAGGGATATTTTTTTTAATCAAACTTCTTTACGCACTTTCGACTTGGAGAGTAAGCTGGCGGGGCGAACGGAAGTTGGATGTTGTTAGTTAACGTAGATCTCCATTGTCAACAAAGTTAAAAATGTGTATTATTATGTTATTATTTCCGGTAAAATGACAATTTACCATTGTCAAGATGGCGACATTATCATTAAACGTAGCAAAATAAGTTATACCGGCCGATAGATGGAGCTAAACTAAATAATTTTTACTTTAGTCGTGTGCCAAAAGCACACTCGTTTTTTTATCATTCCCTTGCCGTCTGGTTGTACAGGTTTAGGAAAAATATACAGTGTTCTATTTTTGTTTCGGCTCCACAGTTTTGTGTATTAGCCAGTGTCAAGTAATTGATATTTTTTCAAGTTAATTAATACATATATGTGTCAAGTCAAGTCACAGTCCAAGTCATCAAGTCCAGTCAGCCAGCCATGACTTGACTAGACTAGACTTATGTCTAGTCTAGTCAAGTCATACTCCTAGTAAAGTGGAGGCAACTTTACCAGAAGCTTCTATGGAGTTTTGGAAACAACACGAAAAGGAACGTTTCACCATCATCATACCACTTTCCCACACTCATGCCTGAAATTGAGCACTGAACGAATAAAATGCCACCAATTTTATGCACAAACACTGAAAATAACACAAGTTTTGGAAAATAATACAATGCGGCGACGCGATCTTTTTCGTTTTCCTGCCAAAACTCCTTAAGAAGTTTTACTTCGGTCGGGTGGTCTAAAGCACACTCGTTTTTTAGAGCCAATCAGAACCGAAAACAATCCCCCTTACCTTCCGCCCTTACCGTCTGTTTCTACGGGTTAGGGAAAAAAATATACAGAGTGATGTATTAACGTTAGCTAGAGGCGAGCGTACCTTCCCGCTCGCCGCCGGCGCCGTTGGTGACGACCGTGATCTGGTGGCCCGCCATCACCAGCGCGCCGCCGCTCGAGCTGTACGCCAGGCCGTGGCCTGCACGCAAAACAATACACATTCCGATTGTTGGCTTTCAGCTATTTGACCATTCAATTGAAGGGGTGAGAACAAAAAGGATTAACTGATTTTTTTCACAAAATGACTTATGGGTATAGTTGGATTCAGCGTGAAATTATCTTCAATAATACATTCTCAAAATACCGAAATTTTTGAAAGCTTAAATCTCGAGATTTTGAGTCTAAAAACGGTTTTTCTGTCACAGGAATACAGCTCGCTTAGCATATAAACATTATTATATTTATTTTATTATAATATATTTTTACAGTAATTGTATGAATTAGTACTATATTTAGTATTTAAAATAGAGTTAAAACATTTTCAAGCAACTGAAACTTACATAAACCTTTTCTATTACCTTATAAGCACTCTACATTAAAATGACGCCGTTGACGTTTAAAGTCAATTTTCTCGAAACTGTCAATTTGTCAGTTAAACCCTTTTTATTCTCAACCCGTCAATTAACATAAAATTCAAAGTCCTGACTGACTGAATGACTGACATATATCAACGCACAGCCTCAACCGCTGGTTCTAGAGACTTGATATTTGGAGGGTGTGTTCTTTGTAAAGTGTAGGTATCCACTAAGGGTTTTTCAAAATTCCACCCCTAAGAGGGTGAAATGGGTAGTTGAATTATTTTCCTATAGGCCACGCGAGCGAAGCCGCGGGCAGAAGCTAGTTAAATTATATTTTTGTAAATGTATTTGTTAACTAGTTTGTAGCTAGTTGCGCCCCGCGGTTTCACCCGCGGATAAAAAGTATTTTAATTATTTGCTCATCCCACGAGAAAATTTCACTTTTCCAGGATAAAATGTAGCCTATATATTAATCTAGTGTATAAGCTACCTTAGTACCGAATTTCATCCAAATCCATTCAGCCGTTTGAGCGCGAAGAAGTAACAAACATACAAACACACATTACACAAATGGGATTTTTAGGAATGGTTAAAATATAAAAATATTAATAGATCACTTAACTGATCTGAATCAGTGAAATGTATCTTTTTTAGCAATCACTATTTATTTTCAGCCAACTTCAAAAAAGGAGATTCTCAATTCGACTGTATTTTTTATGTTTGTTACCTCAGTTCAACTGGGTGAACCGATTTTAATGATTCTTTTTTTATTTGAAAGCTGGTGCTTCCTGTGTGGTCTCAGTCCAATTTGGTCCAGTTCTGACAATGGCATGCATTAGAAAACCATATAAGTGTGAAGTTGGTTTTTACGCTTTGCGTTTGTTACTTGTTCATGAAAAAATGTCAACAACTATTTCATTTTACTCCGTGTAACTAGCAAATGGAGTATTAAAGTAATGCGGCACCTGGCGAGCCGGGCGCAGACTGCGAGGCGCCGCTGCGCTGCGGGAACAGGTACTGAGCTGCCGCGCCACCACTCAGCCGCTGCGAGCCTGCCGACTGAGAAAACAACACTATACTTTACAATCAGAAACAAAAACAATCATTGTTACATAATAATTATATTTTCAAAAGATACTGCGTTCCAGTTCAAAGGGGCCTTAGTAAACAAAATAGATCTTTTGTCATTACAGCAAGGCGATAATGTAATTTGATTGCAAACGATTGAAATACAAAATTATATGAATTTGAGTTTCAATACGCAGCTTGTGTGCATAGTTAGTGTGAAAATTAGGAATTAGATTTCCCTTTTGTTTAAGAGTTATCAATAATTTTTAACGTAAGCTACACTACATAATTACCTACATAAGGGGAATGCTCACCTAGGCGACCAAGTAACTGGATTGCAACTAATAGAAACCTGAATTTTCAATAGAAGTTTCAATGGCAGTTTACGTGCATAGTTATTATGGAAATCTTCAAATTAAGAATGAAATTTCTCCTGTTGTATAACAATCAAAGCTCCATGATCAGGCCCCTTGGAGTCACTAGCTTTTTTTTATGTCAGTGAATGATGTGACGAGCCAGTTGTTCACCTGATGTTAAGCGACACGGCCACCCATAACAGAACAGTGTCACTCGGAACTCTAAACTATAAAGTTTCGCGTGACACTGCACTGCGCACATCATCCTGAGACATCTGCACTCTGGTAATAAGATTACTTGACTGTGAGATCAAATCATAAAGTCTCAATTGCCCAGTAATTTCACTAGCTACAGTGCCCTTCAAACCGGAACACAGTAGTGCTTGCGCACTACTGCTTGGTGGCAGAATAGCTGGCAAAGCGATGGTACCTACCCAGACGAACTTTGCAGAGAAGTCCTACCACCTAGTAAAACCTGTAGACATACCTAGCAACTAAAGACAACAAGTTACCTGGTCGTGGTCCTCCCCCAACAGGTCCGGCGTGGGCTCGCGCGACAGCTCCTCCGGGGTCACCAGCCCGGAGACCCCCACCTGCGACGGAGAGGTCGGCGCACTCCTGAAACAAACGTCATAGTGTATTTTTGAACTAAAACTTCCTTACGCACGCTTGACTGGTGTAAACTGGTGAAAGCGAATGGAAGTTGAAGTTGGTTCACGTAGATCTCCGTTGTCAACATAACAAAGTTAAAATATTGCATTGTCATGTTGGTATGTTCGGTAAAATGACAATTTACAATTGTCAAGATGGCGACATTAACATTTAACAAAGCAAAAATAAAGTTATACCGGCCGATAGATGGAGCTAAACTAAAGAAGTTTTACTTCAGTTGTGTGGTCTCAGTAAAGCAGACTCGTTTTTTAGTAGTATATATTCATATGAACCTGTCGTGTGCGATAGTTCATATAAAATTTACAAAGTTATGTGTGCCTAATGTGCGCGAGCCTTAAGTGCTTCACAATTCTTTGTTAAAATTTCGATTCAAAATGTACACACACACTCTTTCTCGTTCGTCCTAAATGTAGACGAAGGAGACAGAGAGTGTAATTAACTATTTACCTATTTGTAGCTGAAGAATACTAAGAACTGATTTTTAAATAAGGTTGCTGGAAAACACGGCTCTTACAGCCTTATAAATAAACACGAACTAGCTTTAGACTAGTAACACCATCTTTTTTCTTTCGATCCAGCTAAATATTCCAGTAGCAAAAAAAGGACAAAAGCTGAAGTAACTAATCCGAGACTAATACCCGTTTATTCATAAGGATGTTAGTGTTAAATTTACGGTTTAAATTTTGGATAGCAATATGGATTAAAAACGCGTCCACTATGTATACTCAAGTTTCAAATACAGAAGATCTATCTAAGCCACAATTTTTAAATCGCATTAGGTACTGAGGATTAATACCTGTCTAAAGTAAATGCTCGCTAAAGTTTGACAGCGTTCACTAATCTCTCAAGTAATCGACAAGTGCGTTGCAGATAAATGTATTGTATTATATTATATTATTATATATTGTATAATTATATATATATATTTATTTATTTATTATTATGTATTGTATTAGAGATAAATGCTATAACACTTTTTAAACTTTCGCGACTTGAACTCATAATGTAAAGATAAAACGGGTCTATTCGCGCACAAAAATTATCAAAATATAATTTTGACTAACCTCGACGTTTCGACCAAGTTACATTGGCCGTGGTCACGAGGGGACTCGAGGGGACTCTAACGTCGAGGTTAGTCAAAATTATATTTTGATAATTTTTGTGCGCGAATAGACCCGTTTTATCTTTACATTAAGAGATAAATGCTAACTTAGGAGCTGTTGAACTTTAATGCAGACCGGCATACATTTCTTAATTTTGATCATTAATCATCTGACTTGTCGCTACTGAATGGAATAAAATGACTCACTTAATTTTTCTATTTATGGATCAACTATGTATATATATTTTCATGTACAACAAAAAACTGTATGTAAAACTAACAAGTAGATAGATAGATGATAGAAAATGCTTTATTGCACAAACAACAAATGTAGGTAGAACGGCGAACTTAATGCTAGAGAGCATTATCTTCCAGTTAACCTGGGTGTAACATGGAAATTTTTTCAGGGCAGTGCAACGCAGCTTAAATATAGATAGTCTAGATAACATATAAAAACACTAACATAAATTTAATTTTCTTGTATCCCTATTCACATACATAGCTACTTAATTACTACTAATTTAACACATATAAACTAGGAGTATATATATATACACTACACATTATATATAACATAAATATTAATTATGTATATAATTTATATATTAATATAAACAATATGCAAGTAGTACAAGTAGATAATAATTTCTGCTTCATGACTTTATATTACATTATTTCTATGAATGAATCAAAATGCACATACTTTTTCTCCTACACGTTATCCCTTGTCAAAGTTTATCTATTATTGGTAGAGTATTTAATCTATTCACTACCACAGTTTTGTGACAAGAATATTTTGGTTTATCATAATTAAATAATCTACAATGATGGCACGAAGCTAAAACAAAAATGATACCTAAATTCACTTCGAAATATGTATTTGTCTCAACTGAAATGTGTGTTTTAAAATCGAAATTGTATTACCACTCAATAGATTTCTTGCTTGGAACAGGTTATCTTGAATCTGCAACATTAGAACGCTTATCTGTGGTGGAGTTCAGAATCAAGAACAACCGAAAATTATGTAGCAATTTATGATTTTCACTGTCTATTGCCGAAACATGGGATTATGAATTATGGTTATATGAAGGCAGTGACTATTGTTTATTTGTTTAATATAGTAAGGTACAGGAAAATATTACTAAGCCCTGTTAATAAAATAGGGGCTCTTCAGCAATGGGGCGCAATTATTTAATGTGGGGCATACGCGATGCATCTAACTAAATTTTATTAACCGGGACAGAATTAGCATATCCTATTCCTTGTGAGATACTGGAAAACTGTCTAAAGAACCATTTACACATTTTGTATGAAAACTATTTTGGTGCATTTGTTTTTTTGGTAAAGCGAGATCTCCATAAAAACGAGATGTTTTGATAAAAAAAAATGTGTATCAACTCAAAATTCGTGTAAGGATTATTTCTAAATATTTAAAATTATTTCCGTTTCTAAATAATTGGTATTACGATTTCTAATAATGAGTACACACTAGTTTCCTATGATGAAACATGTATTTTTAATCGGTATGTACACTCCAAAAATGGGGCACTATAACTCTAACAATGGGGCATTAACACTAAAAATAGGAGACGAATATTATCCGATATCGCTTCCTCATCCTAAATTAAATAAGATAGATAGAGGCACTAATACCCTAACAATAAGGCGCCAATACTCAAAACGGACGAATTTTTAAAAACACGTTATCTTCCAGTATTCTTAATATTTTTTTTATTCGCCTATGCATCACATTTGTATGTATGTTTGTTACTCCTTCACGCTCAAACGGCTGAATGGATTTGGATGAAATTGGGTACCAAGATAGCTTATACACTGGATTAACATATAGGCTACATTTTATCCCGGAAATCTGAATTTTTCCCGTGGGATGAGCAAATAATTAAAATACTTAGCGCGGGGCGCATATAGTATCTAATATGATAGTATTATTGATTACTTTTGCAATAAAATGAAAAAGATCATTCACACATTATTGACTCGTGGAAATTACATAATATGACTCGATTTATGTGCACTTACTTTCTTGCCATATACCTGCAAAATGTGGAATGAGCTTCCACCAGCAGTCAGTCCCCAGAGTTATAGCATGCCGCATTTTAAAAGGTGAGTCGAAGAGTATTATAACAAGGTAAGGAACGAATCAGTAGCACGTCTTGACTTTCAGTGACCTTTTCCCATTAGGACGGCCGTACGCTCCTTTGCCACTTACAGCATAAAAATTCCATCTATATATTGTTATTGTTACCTGGAGGAAAGTCCAAATGGCGCTCGGAACTGGACGCCGCGCGGGCGCCGGGGGCGGAAGGCGAGCTCGATGAGCTTGCCCTCGCTCTGGGGGTCGATGCGCCAGAAGCTACCCTTGCCTGGCTCTTCCTGGCTGCGGGGCACTTTGATGAAGTACCTGGAAGGTTCAATAATTGGAATAGAACTCGAAATAAATGCTTCAGTTGTTGGTGATGGTAATTTCATAGCTTTCATTTTAAAACCATTTGAGTATCTACTCCCACAGTCAGAGCAGTCTGCCGTCAGGGCTGGTGCCACAGTATTTATAAATAGTTTGTGTTCTCCTAGGCGCAAATGCTCCATCGTCGACCACGTCACCATTTCCCATTTAGTAAAACAGTGCAAGTGCAAGCATCTAGATTACACAGTATAGTAGAAAGATATGTATAGGCGAGCGAGTTTTGGACCACTATGGTTCAGAACTGGTCCGCTGGGAGTCACTAGTTAGATTCCGTTCCAGAACGCGGCTCACACTACGCCGTGAAATGTTAGAATCAACCCAAACAACCTTGGGTTACAGGTCATTTGGTGCAAAGAATTTGCTATTCACATAAGCTAAAAATCTTACCGATTAAGCGACAGATTATGCCGGATTGAGTTTTGCCAGCCCTTGTCCGCGGTGCGGTAGTACGGGTAGTGTTTAGTGATGTAGCTGTATATGCCGGAGAGAGTTAACTGCTTGTCCGGGGCTGAGGCGACAGCTTGCACGATCAGCTGCGCGTAGCTGTACGGGGGCTTGGCGTCGTCGCGAGCTTCGCGCGCCTCCCGCGCCTCGCGCACCTCTCGTGCGCTGCTATACCCGGACTCGGAGTGGGAAGATGACGCCTGGAAACAATAAGCACTTAATTAAAATGAATCACAAAAAGACACTTCCGAATCAGGAAGACTATGCTTACTGCGCTGAACCACTGCTTGGATCACCGGATTTTTAAAATAAAAGGCTTAATACAACTGCAGAGGTATTAATAGTGGGACAACTGCAAAGGTATTAATAGTGGGACAACTGCAAAGCAGTGAAGAACATAACAGTACAGCATATTTGCAGTTGTACAACTTAGGTCCATATTATAGAAAGATGATCAGTCACCGATCGGTGCTCAAGCAGAGATTTCATTCATAAAATGACCAATTAGTGAATGAAATCTCTGCTTGAGCACCGCTAGATGACTAAGCATCGTTCTGTAATACGGACCATACTGTTTTGCAATGGCAGTTCTTGATTATTGCTGCTATACGTGAGATAAAGAGAGGGCAAGTAACGATCTGCAAGATAACGACAATAAAGTAAATGAAACCAGCCATAATTGAGACATCTGAAACAATAATAAAACCACTATATAGCAGCAGAAATTGGAACAACAGTATTATTGAAGCTGGTGCGCTGGTCATCGGCATGATTTATGCCGATGACCAGCGCACTTTTCTCCTGTTGCATTGCAATCAAAGTTTCGTGAACTCCCCAGGAATCTGGTTCACAAGCTGTCATCATCATTATCCGCTTGTATCAGTCAGCTGCTGGACAGAGTCCTCCCATGGTGCACGCCACTCTACCTAGTAGTAGACGTCCTACATTACGTTTTGCGATCAGCAGCCAGTGGAGCAAATCCAGAAAGTACTCACAGCGGTGCCATTGGAGCTGGGCCGCTGGTCAGCCAGCGCGCTGTAGTGCGCCACCAGGCCGAGGTCGACATGCCGCCGACCCGACGAGCCAGCGCCGCGCGGAGAGGTGGGACAACTGTTCGCCGCGCTAATCGTGCCTGGAACATACGTAACGACTTGTTAGGAACAAATGTCTACTACAGGATGGTAAATCTCCACTATTTTTTTTATATAGAAGAAAGCAGACTACCGAGTGACAATTGCTTCGTAATAACCCTTCAGGTTATACCACAGTGAATATGACAACGATGCCGATAGGCGACGACGACCACTTAACAGCAATACAGAATCCGGCCTGAAGTAGGCCTTCTGCTTGTTGGCCATTATCAACGCGTCTTATGGAATGTTATAAACATTTGAATTTGACATTAGATAAGCGTAGATTTAGTAACGACTTAATAGAAATGAACGATATATTTAAAAGCTTTAGCGCATATTGAACTTCGTATAAAACCGCAGAAGTTCGCGTTCCATTTGCCATTTTATTACTAATTGAATTTGGAACAATGGCTGTACCTAACTATTTTAACCTCTGAATAATAATAATAATAACGCCGAACGATCACATACATAGATCCTGGACCCTAACTAGGATTCCCTGAACCTTAGAACCACACCCAGACTCAAAACCAGTATTTGCGCTTTTTTTTCTGTGCAGAAATACTTGTTCTGCCGCGGGAAATGAGCCCGCCGCCTCCGGGTTATGAGCCGGCCTGCTCGACCACCTCATCACAGAGGCTGAATCTGCTGCATCCTGAATGAATCTTTGAACCTAGAGACTATTTTTTGTAAGACTTATTATTTATTTATTTAGAACTGTAGTACAGTAAGCGTATACTAATGAACTTACCAGTAGGAGAAGGCGCGGGGCTGCGGCCGTCGTTATCGGAGGGTATAGTGATGCGGAGCGGAGGCATGGGCGCGGAACTACCGCCAGCGCCGCCCCCACTCTCTTCTACCAGAGATTGGAACTCCAGCCGAATATTCGTGGAAGGGAATCGTAGGGTGCATCTGAAAAAGAACAGAACGTAATGTGAAACAAAGCTTCGATTGATTAATCTACTATGAAATACATTTTGCCGGTCAAGATAAGTGTGAAACAAGAATTAATGAGTGTTGGCATAGTAATGCCTGTTTCTATTAAAGTTAGACAGCTCCTACTTTCACGAGGGATAGGCCCTCTATGACATACCTACTGCTATGCGTTTGATTCACAGGGGAATAAGTGCGAACTTAAGAGCTGTGAAATTTTAGTATAGACGGGCATAATTGTCTCTTACTGCAAGTCAGGGATTGGGTCAGTCAGACGTTCCGAGCGCAAAATATAAATTACATAAATATTTTATTGATTGAACTACAGAACACAGTAACATTCGCATAGCATTTGGCGCCCAAAATGGGGCAAAGTTCATATAGTAACCACGCAACTAGGCACTACAAAATCATGAGCCTTAAACGTTAATCAAGCTAATAATATAATTATTTTTCTCAAATATAATAAGTAATTAATAATAAATTATATGTAATTAAAAATTATAATCGAGCAACAATGCAACTAGCATTACACAACGATAAGCCTTAATTAAAGTGTCAATAGTATATATTTATCATGCTCAAATATCAAAACCATTAATCTTTTGTGGAGCTTGAACTGAACGCAATAATATTTTCACACCCAAGTGGGGCAAAGTTCACATTGAAGCAGGGCAACCACATAACGAATTTACGTCTGAATATATTAGCCCTAACTAACCTATTACGAAGGCAAACGCTGCTTTAGTGGCAACTAACTAGCCAGAGTATGCAAATAGCTGGAACTGGCTCATATATACATGGATATATATATAAATATAAATTATACTAGCGGCCCGCCCCGGCTTCGCACGAGTATTTTATATATATATACTAGTTGACCCGCCCCGGCTTCGCACGGGTGAATTAGTAAAACGCGGTCGAAAGGGATATAAAACCTCCCCACCAATTTTCAGCCAAATCAGTTTAGTCGTTCTTTAGTTATAAATATTGTTACTAGCACGACTTTCTTTTATATATATAGATCTAGTGTAAATATATATATATATATATATGTCTATTATAAATTGAGATATAAACTATCATATCTTTCAAGTTGGATAAAACCGCACACAGTGTACATAATTTTATTAAAATCAGTTTAATAGTTTCGGAGTACATAGCGGACAAACAACGTGACACGTTATATATTAAGATTATGAACACATAATATGTATTACATATTATACCTATTCTAACTAACAAGAAGTAATATATGAACAATGCAGTAACCTTAAACTACCCTTTACCCTCTTCAGTAAACTGAAGCTGAAATTAAATAAAGTAAGAAGAGTTCTAATAATTTTCTAATTAATTCTATGTCGTGACAATCGCCTCTAAATTTTCCGATACAGTGTAATTAATTAATTAAAAATCAACAGCACTCCTTTTCATCGTAAATATTCTAAACTAGCTGCTAACTAGCAGAAAATTTATTAACTTTATACAATACAATACAATACAAACTCTTTATTGCATACCACATGCTTAAATTAATTTTACATAATAACTTATAGTTGGTAATACAATGGGCGGCCTTATCACTAAAAGCGATCTCTTCCAGGCAACCTTTGGATGGACAGTATTTGATTTATAAGTTTTTTTCATTCATAAAAATCTTCTTCTGACAATAATAAACACAACAAAAAAAAAATTGCGAAAATGTTCCATCCGTTCACGCGTGATGCGATGGCCAAGGGAAGTAGAGATTCATTTTTATATATAAAGATGTACCTTTATGGGCTGTGCTGTAAGCAACAACTATAGACCTTTGACACCCAAACAACCTTGTGTATTAAATGCTGAGTGGAAAGTTTTACTGGTAGAGCCGCATGAATACTCGTGACAAAACATTGCATCGGATGGTTTATTGGAATGCCACCCAGTCTGCCAGCATTATTGCGCCCCGCAGTGCAACGAATTCAATAAGCGAATCGCCAGACTGTGCACCCGTCCGTCGCGGGCACTCGACAATGAACAGTCACCATGGAGACCGTCTGATACTGATCATTATGGGGAGTACAACCGGGAGATAATTTGCGTTCATATGCCGTTTTTTACCATTTTGACAGATTTTTTATTATTAGTCCCATATCTCTCTCTCGATCTCTCTGTCTCTCACTCTCTTTCTCAATCTCTCTCATATCTCTCTCAATATCTCTCAATCTCTCTCTCAATATATTTTTGTCTCTCTCTCTCAATCTGTTTGTTTCTCTCTCAATCTCCATCTCTCTCTACCTGTGTCTCTATTCATTTATTTCTTGAAATTTTTCTAGAACGGCTACTTGTTGTATATGGTCAATTTATTATAGTTTTATATACTTCTCTACATTTCTTTGTATCAACACTCTTACTAGATGTAGGTGATAATTAATTTAATTTTTTTCTAATTGGTTCGATCTAAGACTAGATCTAGCATAGCAATTCTAGGTAGAAAGAGATAGAGGCACGAAGCTTATGGCCGCGGATAACGCAGCTCGACAACGGAGGCGAGGGGTCCTACAGATATCAAATACCGGGTACTTACCACCTACACGTTCAATGAGTACAGACGCCTACAGATGTTGTGATAATGTAAGAAAATATCAAGTTTTCCTACTTTGTTTACTCGCCTACTTTGTTAGATTGCTCAGTAAACGTTGGAAGGAATATGAAACCTACGTTTATAAATTGGTCATTATTCTAGGGCTCTTGGTTTTAGATGTCGTGGCTTGTGTAAATGTATTTCATAATTATAACCAAACGGTGAACATACGTCTTCTAAGAAACACATACGTTAAGATGAAAAGAATCCGAAAATGGCGGATGTGAATTTTTTTTTTTCAGAATTAGTTTATTTTTGTATATTAATGTGTGACAAGGGTGTATTATTACCAGTTAAGTGTTCGTAAACGTGCACAAGTGTTGGAAAATGGATCCAAGTTTTAAAAACATGCCTTTTCGTTTTCTCTTTAAGGTTTCCTAGAGCCTTCAGTAAAATATCTACCATTTTATTGTGGAATTTTGACTTTGACGAAATAAGAATTTGACGTGACATAACCGTACAAAAATTCCTACTTGACATTGACAGAATTATCGGTAGAAAATAATAGAAAGCCATTAAACGAAGATGAAGATACCATTCTCATTTGCAGACATAATTCTCCAATTATTAAACTTGGAACCATTTTCCAGTGTCCCCTGAAACTATAATAAATGCTGCAATTCGATAGGTACCATCGAAGCTGCGATAGCTTACACTAAAACAGTTCCTGCAACTTCTGTAATTAACACTTTTAGTTAAAAACTTTCAGAACTAGTCGGAACTATCTCTCGATCTGCCTTTGATGTGAGAGAGCTTTGCTGTGCAGGACGTACTGTGAATCTGCGAATTGCACTACTTTTATTCAGTGGAACCCAAAGAGTAAAATGAACTAAATAATGTTGAATGTAATATATCCAGAGTTCCGGACCCTTTTAGCAGAATATTTTATATTACTTATAGTCTTGTACTATTTCTATCGGCCTCAGTAAGTAGGTAAATTTACCTTAATATTGCAAACTAAAATTGATCTGATTCCTTTTTTATGTTAAGTAATAACATGACGAGCTGGTCGTTTGCCTGATCTTAAGCGACACGGCTGCCCATACTAGTTGCAGTTTCATTTGGAACTCTATACAGTTTCGCGTGACACTGCACTGCGCACGTCATCGCTGAGACATCAGCATAGTCTTGTAATAAGATTACTAGACTGTGAGATCAGATCATAAAGTCTCATTTGCCCAGTAAGTACTGCCCAGTAGCTACAGTACTCTTCAAACCGGAAAACAGTAGTGTTTGCGCGCTACCACTTGGCGGCAGAGTAACTGACAATGCGGTGGTACCTACCTAGACGTACTTTGCAGATAATTTCCACCACCTAGTAGAACATTGACTTGTAAAACTTTGCTACAATAAAAGCAACAATTTGTCATGCTTCTTTATATCTTCATATATGACAAACGCAATGATTAACACTACATTTTCTCTACTTTCATCTATTACTCATCATTTCATTATTATTTTATGATACTAAAACATAATAACGGAATCTCTATACTGCAAGCGTGTCTCATTCTAGACAAAAGCAATATTATTTAGAAAGTGGCTAGGTGGCTAGGGCTGACAGTGCAGGGTAATCAAGTGTTTCCAGGAAGTATAGGGCGCATATTCCCTCCACAGCAAACGGTAATAAATCGATAGCTGTACAAATAAGTTCCCAATAACAAACAGTTCACATATCCGAGAATATTCAACGAAACTATATACAGAGTGGGTGGGGTATAGATCGCAGAATTTTAACTGTGTACGTTTCCCGAGGACCTGATATAAATCAGGTTATGAGTAATTTCGATTTTGTTTCCTTTTTAGATGGTAAATTTATAATGTTGGCACGTGGAGACAACTTGAGAAAAGCTTTTAATTTCTATTTATTTACCGAAAAAATCTAGGTAAACTTACGATTCAGTTTTACACACAGCAAAGAAGTCTTGAATATTTGCACCGATTTTGATACAATTTTTGCACACAAGTTACTAATATTACCGAGATCAACAACTACTTTTCAAAGTTTCAGCGGAAAAATCGGTAAATAGCGAGTAAAACCGCAGGGCATCTCTATTAATATATAACTATACTAACGCTTATATTTCAGGCATGAATTTTAAGCCATCCCCTTTTAAAGACATCACAATCACACCAAATCACAAGGTTTATGTCCAAAACTGGGCACACATCGACGCACACTAACAAAGAAAAACGTCCAAACCAAAACCATTCATCGTAAATATTCCCAAGTCTGAAAGCAAAATACGTTACTTGAATGGAACTAGTGTAAATACGAACCGGCCCGGTTTATCTGCTAACCAAACAGAAGAGCTCGAGCAAATATAGCAGAGTTGGTTCAATAACTTGTCTCCACAATAGAGTTGTAACATGGAGGAGAGAAGCTTAGGAATAGTAAAATCTAGAAATGGCGGAACCAAGCTTCTAACACGAATAACTTCATATTTTCAGATACGTAGGTGTAGGTACTATTTATCAACGATATGGTTACTTTTGTAGTATATTTCATTATGATGTCTCAATTGAAGGGGTGAGAACAAAAAGGGATTAAATGATTTTTTTCACAAAATGACTTATGGGTATCGTTGGATTCAGCGTGAAATGATCTTCAATAATACATTCTCAAAATACCGAAATGAGGCTTAAATCTCGAGATTTTGAGTCTAAAAACGGTTTATCAGTCACAAGAATACAGTTCGCTTAGCATAAAAACATTTGTATATTTATTTTATTTTATTATATTTTTACAGTAATTGTATGCATTAGTTACTACATTTGGTATTTTAAAATAGAATTAATACATTTTCAAGCAACTGAAACTTACATAAACCTTTTCTATTACCTTATAAGCACTCTACATTAAAATGACGCCGTTGACGTTTAAAGTAAATTTTCTCGAAACTATCAATTTGACAGTTAAACCCTTTTTATTCTCAACCCTTCAATTGTAATAAATTATAAATATTGTGAAACATAGTAGAAAAAGAATTTCAACAAAAAAAGACATCACTGTAAATGTTCTTGTAGCTCCTTTACTGATGTAATCGAAGATTCAGATCGGAATTTTTTGTTTTGTGTTCGTGCATTGTGCCGGATTTCTAACACCAGTAGTGGGAAAGAGAACTTTTATTTTTTCAAACTCACATGTTGTACATAATGGGCTATACTATACAATATTTGACAATAAGCACTTTGTAATTTTATGTACAATAACTTAATTTTAAGGACCTAATCTCATTTTGTCTTATAAAAGTGCTAAAAATAGCCTATTTGCGTTAAAATCCTTTGACTTCGACAACTACCAACATGCTGTTGTTTGCAGTAGTTGTTGTTGTTGTTCTGTAGGACCCTGTACTATAACTACTAAACTATGTGGTGTGTGTGCCGTAGATACTGTAGTATAGTTAATACAATGATCCCTGTCTCCAATGCTTTTTTTTTAATTTCTAAAGTTTCCAAATGCGACCACAGACCAAGTATCAATAAAATCGAAAAACAAAACCCACGCTTTGCTCTTTCAGTGAAATAACAAAGAAAATTCTCTCTGTGAACGTGCACAGAGAAATAATCCAATAGACATTATATCGACAGTCTGATATTGTTAGTAGAAGGAAATACATTTCTCATAAAGTTACAGCTTCGAACTTTCACAAAATGGGGCATGAAATGAAACCTTTCACGTACAAAATGTTACCCTAGTATTTCTTAAATTCTCACGTTTTGAACATAGTTGGAACGCGAGGTTAATAAATATATTTTAGCGCGATGAAGTCCTACGGAACAAAAACTAAAGAATACTCTGCTTAGTAAACACGTATAAGAGATTATATTTAGATTGCTGAAATACTGAAATTACTGAAATATGTTACATCAAACACTTCGAACAAAATAATAATAAACGCCAAACACTCAATCAATCACACACGTTCAGATCATGGACCCTTACTAGGATTCCCTGTATCTAGGGACCCAGGAACTACGAAGACCATGGTTACAACACCACACAACATCCAGACACAGAGCAAGTATGTACCCTTTTTTCTGTACACAAATACTGGTCCTGCCGCGGGTATCGAACCCACCGCCTTCGGCTTATGATCCGACCTCCTCAACCACCACTCTACAGAAACTGCCAAAAATAAAAAAAAATAAAAATACCTAAATATATATCTGTGGAATCGCGGTAGAGTTATTGAATTAAACTGATAGCTTCACAACCATAGATGTACCTATTATTAGTAATAACTCCTCCGAGTTCATAACACAGCACAATGTCACGTAAACGAACGATAACAAAACGGGTTCAAAAGAGAACAAAAAAGCATTGTTAATAAAAACAAAGATAAGTAAAACGAATTCATTCAGTCGAAGTATAAAGTATGTGCAAACGACCGTACAAATCCTGTTCAAAAAACTTGTCACCATAGATTTTACCATTGTATAAAATTACATTTTTATGATTAGAATGAGAGAATATAGGGAGTGGCAGCAATGCCAAAAACATCCGACTCCATTGTTGCCGAAAATATTTTCAATACACCATGGTGAACCACCAAATGAAAACTTGTGGAAACTGATGGTAGCATACGAAATTGGCAGATACATTCTCTTCCTTTCGCCAGCTGTTCTTTGTTTATTTGAGCGGTGAGTTACAGATTGTTATGCGCGAGACACAATTCCAAACTGAGCTATCTAATCAATCTGCTATCTATAAAACAAATCGGGGAGTTGCGTTTGCATTTTGCCGTTAATCCGTTGTAATAATAAAACGCCCGAACCCTCCATTAGCATAACCTGATTAGAGGAGATATGACGAATCAGATTAGGGTTTCATCAAACACAAGGTTTTGGTGAATTTTTATCTAGTTTGTTGCGAGCTAATATACTTTTCTTTGGAACTCATTAGACGCATTGAATTTTTTTTTACTTTAAACTTGTCTAGCATTTGACGTTCTCACCTGATGGGAAGTGACGGTGCGATCGAAAGTGTAGCATGCTAGCCAAGTAAAGTTAAGTAAAGTAGTAAGTTTAATTTTCAGTGCCACTTTTGCTTGGTAATCCATAGATTATTGAGAAAACTCCATAAATGAACAGGCACACTAATCCGTCAACAACTAAATAGCTTATAAAAGGGGTCGGACATATAGATATAGTAAAAATAAATTTAAGGAATTAGGCATAGAGAATATATTACAGGATTTTTTTCTGAAACAATAAATAATAGATGAAGTGGTAAAATAAATGGATAACTAGAGTGAAAATATATTGGCAATATTTATTTATAGTATCAAATAATATGCAGCACAATGATAAATGCGTGGATATGGCGTGCAAATATTGACACAATGCAGGTAAAATTTACATAAACAACATCCCGACTGATCGATAAGAGAGGTTGTTTACCACGAACAGCCATAACTTAATTTCATACGACAGCCGTGCTGAAAACACCTTTATTAAAATTGGATTTAAGGGTGATTACCGAGTGGCAAGTGGTCTTCTACAGGACGCAAAAGCAAGAGGGCACTTCGCTCTTGTAAAAGAAGGAGAAAGAAATTGATGCGTCATGTGAAACATGCTGAAATCTTTGAAGTGGAGTTATCAAGGAATTTTTAGTGATGGAATTAAGGAAGTTGTTGTTTAGGTAATTCGAATACCGAGTTGGAATGAAATAAACCCTTTACATTGTATAGGTATACTTTACCACATAGATGTAAATAAAAGACATTAATGGCGGCGTCGACGCACAATGTTTGTTTTGCGCGGGTCTCTATATAGAGAGAAAGGGCTTTGTTTAAGGTTGAAAATCGCTTGAAATTGTGTTTTTTGTGACGGTCATTCTACGATTTTATTTTGGAAAAACCCAACTGCTTGGTTGAATTGTATTCGATAACCGTTCTTCTCGTTCTTTCGGTCTATTTCCTGTTTCCACTATTTTTAACTGATTATCTTGTTTCGTCACGTCGCACTGGGCTTTCAAACATAATGCTTTTTGTTGATTTTGTGATCAAACAGACTCCGGCTTATTAAGATCTATTACAGCACTTGGTGTTCAGTAGTGGTTTTAAATTTCGTTGGGCCAATTTTGATAAATGGACGTTTAAGAAGGACCTATTCGGTAAACAAAGTTAAAAAAATCATTATCAGAAACATGCGATGCCGTACATATTTAATGGGAATCCGCAATCAAAATCTATGATTGAAGCCAACATTCAATAAGATACCTATTTCTCTAAATACATTTCTCCAAATTAAAAATATGACGGGAAAAAACAACTTCATTCAAAGGGAATAAGATTCACAGACCGACTTCAGAAACGTTGAGATCTCCGATATTGCGAGAAGTCATCGCCAACGATGCCAACTTGCGAAACATAAAATATTAAGGGCACTGTACAAAATTGAAGGAACTCGTAGTCGAAACACGTAGACGACCAACAGGTCAACAACACTTTGCTATTGAAAGCAGTGCCTTATGTTAAATCCTTCAAGGTCGAAATCTGCATGGAGAAAGCGCAGACAGAGTATCGATCGCCAATTTCCGAGCAGAACTTCGAGCGTCCTTCACCTCGTGCCCTTTCGTTATTATCCGACGAATTTGGAAAGCTCTCACGAAACTATATCTGTGATGAACACGCCCGGCTTTATGTCGGGGTAGTCTAATTCACGTAATCAATTTTCAGGGACATCTAATATTTGGGAAAACAAAGGTGGGATTCATTGACGTAGGTATTTGACATTTCAGAGTATGAATTATAATGATAAACTGTGCGTCTATGATGATGATAAACATCATCTTTTAAAATATATAGAATAATTCAGAACAGCACGCTACATTTAGTACGACTGTAGATTCTATAATATCAAAAACGCAATTACTGTATTTAGTATACGCAATTAATTCAATTTATTATTCAAGGGGGACAACTCGCTACGGTATGGCACTACTGTTATAATATACTAGCTTATGGCCGCGGCTTCGCCCGCGTGGCCTATAGGAAACGAAAATTTTTTCAAATAGATAACTCGACCACCCATTTCACCCTCTTAGGGGTGTAATTTCGAAAAACCCTTTCTTAGTGGATACCTACACTTTACAAAGAACACACCCTCCAAATTCCCTTCTCTTAATTTCAAGTCTCTAGGACCAGTTTACCGGTTTAGGCTGTGCGTTGATATATAAGTCAGTCAGTCAGTCAGGACTTTATATACATGTGTAAATATTTTATATAAATGTATAAATATCTCTCGGCACAATACAACCCCTTAAGAAATAATAAACGGGGTTAATTTTTTTAAATATTCCAATCCCATCCCAGTTTCCGCTGAGTGGTGGAACATATTAATAGTTAGGTAGCCTGCAATTTCCAATGGCGTGAACCAAAGCTGCGAAGACATGCGCCTGGCATTATTTTCTTTTTATAGTATATCATAGGGGACGAAAAAAAAATTATTTATCTTACTTTTGATACTGTTTATGTTGCATAATGAACACACATTTAAATTAAACCGGGTCTCAACAAAACAATCTGTAACTAAGTACCTACGTCTCGCAAAGCAACTGGGAAAGCCGCCGCGCCGCGGCTACCCTACTATAACTGTCCCCAGACAAACTTTCGCAAAAATAAATGCTTTGTTTCTTTCGGACACTTGTTCTAACAAAAGCTGTCCGCACTACCCAATGACCTATTTTTTCCACTCACGCTTTTATACATAATCCAGAAATAGGTCCTTTTATATTGAAAACTATCCACACGAACCTCCGCTCCGCTACAAATAATCCTTTCTATTTACTTGTATACTTTAGAATTAAACATAAAGATCGTTTATTCAGTCGTCAGACATTAATATTGAATCAGTTCAACCATATTAGCCTCGTCGAAGTAGAACAAGCGATGGAAATAGCTTAAATAGGTGACCGACAGGTGAAAGGTCATCTATACCCCGGTTTGTGTATTTGAGGATCCAAGCGGCAGCCTGACCCAAGTGTGAGGGGTACATGAAAATAGAATACGGTTCAATTAAATACTAGGAATAGTAAAATAGTAGCATTGTAGATCTCATATAGGATTCAGGCTAGTTTAAAATTGCAGCACGATTTTGCATTAGCGTACGCGGTTTCAAAATTTTGCGCACGTGTTTTATACCCGTCCCGTTTTTCCTTGTTTGTAAAATGAATCCCGGCTTTTTTGCCAGTCTGCTGTTTTGAACTAAAGCACATTGAAATTAAAATCCTAAAAGCCGCATCCCTAAGCCACTCATGTAGATTGTAGATACAAAAACATTGTGTGCTAAACTACCGAGTTACTCAGCTTCGGACGCGCTAAGTAATCGTGACTTTCCCGAAATAATGAAATATTAATTTCTTCGTATGATATTATCAAAGATCTCTTGTAAAATCGGTAACCTTCACACTCTATCGTGTATAGAGATCAACGTGGATGATAAGCCCATTATCTAGAAGTAATCAATCCTTTGTGTTTGTGAGTAATCAACTCTTACCAAGCCGCTTTTCCACATACCTGCAACAATACCAGTGGGAAATTTGATTTTATACAAAAACATTCGTCACGGCACAAACCTCGTTTGTAAAACTTAATCGCAGCGAAGCCTACTTTGGAACAGGTCATGTAATCGTAAGTTTATATCGGATTGTGGCGTTGTCGTGTTGCAAGCCTTGGGAACTGGGGTATTAGCTGTTTAGGAGTTGTATAGATATGGTTTATTTTGACTGGGGCATGTCGCGTTTTGAAGAGTTGGCCGTATTAGGTATGCTTTTAGGATGTGGTTGAGGTTTTGTTGGATGCCGTGCACTGATAGTTATGCAATGCATGCACGCGTATATTGACGTTTGGCTCAGGTTCTTCAAGAAGTTTTAGACACCCTGCGTCTTCAGACGCATTAATGATTTAGGATAGATCGGGCACATGGTTTTTTAACTGTAACAGATTATGGATAAAAACTAAAAGCATACCTAATTGAACACTTCGGTTGTGTGAAGTCCTAGTGTATGATGGATTTAGCTTGGCATTTTATCAAAATACCAATTCTGTCAATTTCATTAACATGGAGATCAAACAAAACAAGTGTAATATCCGGAACAACAATAAGCTTTGATACTGTTGTGTCAGAGGGGGCTAGCAACAGGAGCCGCGAGGGTACCTGCCCTGCGGGGGAGGGTATGACGTCACCCCGGTCGACGGCCCAGCAAGGTCGTCCCACCCGAAGACTCGAACCCCCAGTCTCACCCACCCTTTAAAGCACCACGCGATGGAAGGCAATTTGGGTTTTTGTCGACATGAATAAAATAAGGTTTATTAGGTTTTACGTATTTATGGGTTTTTGTCAAGCAACTGAATATAGTGTGGCATGCATGGACGAAACGAAAATCCTAACTGTGAGCTGTATAAAGTACGTACTGTACTATACGTCGTTTTATAACCAATGTTCCGATTACAATGCTGCAAACACAAATCACGAAAATAGGTTCAACTAGAAACAATTATCCTTACGAGGCAAATAAAAACATTTTTGTTTTAGTACAACTCAAAGCCAACCAATAAACTAAGTGGGAAAACTTATTACAACAGAAAAAGAAATAATCTACGAACGCTGTTTATCTCAGCCCTCGAAGGCTAAAGGTTGGCCATGAAAATGAGATCACAACAAACTTGAACGTGAAATTTCGGCGGCAAAATATTTACTGCCACGCATTTTCCTTCTTGTAAGCCAAATAAACATAAAGCTGGAATAGAATCTGGGGCAGAATCAAAATAAACGGGTAAAGAATCGGCATAACAAATGAAGTTCGAGTTGTATTCGTAAACGTGTGTCGCATTCGATAGCTAATGATTTATTCAGGTCGGAATGGTCGGAAGACCGCTTACGGACTAGATCAGTGAATTTTTTATCAGCATACTATACGCTGCCGCAAGGCACACATACAATTTAGCTCAAAATAATTTAAAAAAATATAAAACATTGCCAACACATCTAGCTCCCTCCAGGTAATAGTGTGCCGCGCAGATCAGAGCAGTTCCTAACACGATCATCAGCCCAATGAACAATTAGCAAGACTTCCAAAAATGTCCGCATTTCTCGTCATAAATGTAGGCTGGATAGTCCCCAATTTAACTCAACTGTACCCGTCCCAACTCGTATAAATTAGCAGCCAACATCTGCGTCGGCACAACACAATCGTGACAACCATATAAAGTTTCGCAGACACCATTAGATATATGGAATAAGTGGAACTACCCCAACTGGCGTGTCTGGTGCCAAACAGGGTTCAGTGTGGATTCAAAAAGAAGAAAAATATAAAGGAAATAATAATTTCATTTAGATATGCCAGAAACACGCAGACATGATTCCGTCATGGACGTCCGACGTCTTGACGGGAGCCTATCTTCTTAAATAGGTGTCTGCACTGGCTGGCGTACAGAGGCAACAAAAGGATGAAGTTATATAAACCTATCATACGTTAAATGTTGCCACGTTAGTATGATCCTCGGGAGATGCTTGTTCCATCAGTTTACATGCGCTTATGTAACGCGTTGAGGGCCGGGGCATACGAACTCCGACCATTTTGTTCGGCAATTGATGCCATTCTTGCCTAGATGGGATCCACACAACTGATCATTTGGGATGCACAGGAACAAAGCAACCAACAATTATGAAATTAAAATAAAGACAGAGTAAATGTGGTTTCTCTTCTTCCTAAAATTAATCTTTTGTTCGTGTTCGTTCTCCCATATTTCCATGAGATATTTCGGTTCATAGAAAACAGCGATTCGCTGAATAAAACCTGCTTTTACAAACTAAAATAAAAAGATTATAGATCCAGAGATCGTGTTATTTCCTAATTGTTTCTTCGCCATTCGCCTGTAACTAGACCGCATCCTCGGAACTTTGTCTGCGTATTTTAAATTAAATTCTATGTATGCGGGTTGAAGAAAATGTTGTTTTGTAGTTTGGATATTTTTTCATAGAGTAGAATTTCTCAGAGAATTCAATCACAAAAACAACATGTAACTAGGTAAAGTGAGTAAGCTAACGCGCTGTGTTTTATACTGCAGGGCGCATAATAGTACAATTTCTTGATTGTCTGTTAGTATACAAATTAATTTTAATTTAATGCAAAAAGTATAAAGCTGGATAATGTCCACGGCTGAACATGGTTTCTGAATTATCATACAACCATCTACATAATACTCTGAAAACTTGATATGTTATTGCCAGAGCAAAGACGTATAACACGACTCCAAATCTGTAGGCAAAAGTTGCCGCAGCGTATAAAAACATACTAACAACCCTGCGGTTGTGCATGTGAATCGCGTCAAGAACGCATTGCCAGGCGATAATTCGCAATGACTTGCAATGGTAACCGCTTTTATAAATTACATCAGCATTTCACAAGATATCATGGTATCGAACATAAATCAATGTTGCGAAAGGGACGTCGATCGCTGATGCTTTACGTTTATTTTCCAGATCGCACATGGCTTATATTAGTATGTTAGAAATGCTGCTAACTATGCAACCCTAACATAACACGGATACGGAAGGTTTTGTGTACGGTAACCAAAACCGTTCGTGCTACCGATTTTTGATTCGTTTTACGCCCGGTAGGGGCGCTGATCAAATGCCATACAAATGACTTACGTTAACGATACACTTACTTTCGCGTAAGGATTCGTGCTAGAGGCAGGGATACCAAAAATATAAAAGTGAATTTACTCTCGTTTCTTTATTATTATTTTTTCTATGAAAGAAATTATAGGACATTCGTCATAATTTTTTTCTTTTCGTTTGTGAAGTAGGTTTAGTATGTAAATTATAAACTTAGTTAATTAACGGCTGTGGATTTTATAAAATAAATAAAGTATACCAACCAGGTTAAAGCTATTATCAGTGAGCGATCAATGATTATAAATAACGAACGATCCTGATGGTGACGCAAATATTTAGTCAACTCAAGTCTAATAATGCACTTAAATCGAAGTCTAACAAACTAAAAAAGGAATAAAACCCTTACTAACGCGATATCTTCTGAATAACAATATTTGTACAAAGTGTATTAAACATGCTGAAATGGAGATAAATCCTTTGACAATAATGTTCAGTGGTAATGTTGTGATACTATTAGATTTGTGTGGACGGAACAAACGCTTGTTAGCAGGCGGACTAAGGAACTGTCTGAACAAAAACAAAAATAGGAGAATTCAAGATCGTATAATCGTCACAGTATCGTATAATCTTCGGAAAATCTTTTACGAGTCAAAATTATATTAGGTACTTCAAAGTAAGTTATTGTATTAAGCATACAGAATTATAAATTGCTTAGGTGTTAGCGTCTAGGTAGGTACCACCGCTTTGCCAGTTATTCTGCCGCCAAGCAGTAGTGTGCACGCACTACTGTGTTCCGGTTCGAAGAGCACTAGTGAAATTACTGGGCAATTGAGACTTCATGATCTGACTTCACAGTCGAGTAATCTTATTACCAGACTGCTGATGTCTCAGAATGATATGCGCAGTGCAGTGTCACGCAAAACTTTATATTTTGGGGTTCCGAGTAGACACTGTTCTGTTATGGGCGGCCGTGTCGCTTAACATCAGATGAACGACTAGCTCGTCACATCATTGAACAACATAAAAAATACTTTATATAAGCTTTTATGACATTAATATTTAAAACTTAAAACAAAGTCGTCGAGTTAATATACGCAGGTGATAATTTATTTCATACCAACGCTATCAATCAATCAATCATCGATATAAATAAATAGGGTTTGTTCCGAATGACTGGCTTAGAGATAACATGTTATTCAAACCTCTACTTTATAGATACTTGCTACTGAAGGGTATCTTCGAAGGGGAATAAATATGCGGGTGAAATCACGGGAATTGTCTAGTTAATATATGTAATATTTTGCAGTTTCAAAGAAAGCAGTTGCTAATAAAGATAAGTAATATAACCGTATCTACAAGCGAAACAGATCGAGCAATCAACAAAGCATCGGAATTCCGCAAAAACAAGAGTTCACATAACAAGATACCAACAATCGCTGATATAACGCGATCGGGTAAACAAAAATAGCTTTGTATCAAACCAAACTAAGCTTTAAATCCGTGACGATAACGATGATTTCCAGTTACCATCAGCAATAGCAACACAACGTGTACGATTTTCGCGTTTTACATAACAAGATATTCCATAAAATTAGGTAATAAACGATTTATTTATACAAACAACATTTTCCATACACGTCACGTTTATTTCTAGAAGTGATTGACGTACGTGTGTGTGCCGTGTATGTCTGAGTACCTACTAGTGACGTCATTATTAAGGTGCCCACGTCATGGGAGCGTGACAAGGTGTCAATAAGATGTCGCCCCGCCGATCTTGCAGCATCGTATATATCTAATACTTACTTTCCGGAGGACAAGTATTTGGGCACAGAAAAAAAAAGCGCAAATACTTGTTCTGAGTCTGGGTATTGTGAGACCATGGTAAGTTGTCAATTATTTCTCAATGTTTCTAGAGGAAAAGCCTCACATACGCAGTTAATGTTTTAACGACAATTCATTGTATACCCGGGGTATGAAAATGTTGGTCAGTTTTCAAATAATTTATTCAACGTATGACGAGCACTTCTTACCTTTTCAAACTAACAGTTACAGAGAACACCTTTGAATAGAAAATCATAATGTAATTAATAGGCAGCAAAGTTCAAATTTAGTCAGATCAAAGTCGTTTGATTTTTTGTCATGTCAAAGAAGATTATAATGTTGATTTGACAAAGACATTGCTCACGGGCAGCTACTACTTTTAGTCATTGTCAGTTTTGTAACATTGACACAAAATTGTTGCCATGATAGAGTCTGCTAAACGGGCTTTTGGCTTTTTACATGACTCGCACAGGCAAGAATGGACCTGGTGATGATCCTCGAGTGTACAATCCTTATAAAAATAACACATACTATCCAACCGTAGTACATACAGCTATTTATATACGCCCAATTCAATTACAGCCTTGCCAAAGCTTGGTTAATTAGCACGCAATAACAAAAGGGAACCCATTCGTAAACCTTTTGGTGAGATCCTACAAGCCTCTTACAGAGGACATCATTATTGATATTCATAGAAACGAGCATACAATATTTATATTCTCTTTTGATGAAAGGTATAAGGACAGTCCAATTTCATTTATATATACAGAATTAATCAGGTACTTCGTTCTGTATACCTAATATTGACCGTCGGAATCTAAAATCCTATACTACTAATATTATAAATGCGAAAGTTTGTGAGTATGGATGTACGTTTGTTACTCTTTCAAGCAAAAACTACTGAACGGATTTGGATGAAATTTGGAACACAGATAGTTTATATCCTCGATTAACACATAGGATACTTTTTATCCGCGTATTTATAACTAGTTGTGCTCTGCGGTTTCACAACCGCAGAGCACAACTAGTTATAAATACGTTGGAGATTTTTTTTAACTGGACTGGTAGCTATGAGCTGAATACTTGATAGAGTTATACCGTTTGTATAGTATAGTGTCACGGTTTATCTTGGGAAATCAGCAGTCCTCATTTCCGAGAGATACTGGTTGAGAAGAGTAGAGAATTCTTTTTTTTTTTTCGTTTAAATCTGCTTTAGAAAGCACCAATTGCAATCAACCCTACATACTTCAATTGAAAACGAACCCGTGTTTTCCACGTGGGGAAAATTTATTAGCAAAATAAAGAGCCAGTCCGACGATGTTTTAAATGCTTTGGTAAACGCATATTTTATCAGAAATATCAGAATTGATTCGAAGAGTTAATTTAACACAATTTCCAAAAATTGTGTTATGATTATTTACATCTATAAATTATTATAACTGCTAAACTCACGTCATACAATTAATTTCCAATATGAATCACACTACAATTTTCAGACTAAAAAGTACATTTTTCTTTGATTTTTCAAATTTTTAATGGACTACTCTGCTTCTAACTGGAAGCTTGGTCTACTCAATCCCTCATTCCTCAATGAAGATCAAAGCCAGCTCAAAGCGATCATGTGTGACCAAGTGTGACCCAGATTTTACAGGATGCCCATTGAAATGGTAGACATTTTTGCGGGTAGCTTTGATTTTGATGTAATCAGGCAAGTAGAGTTTACAATTTAGTATATACAATAGGTAAAATATGGTATAAATTAATAAGTATTATGAAAGCAACCGGCTAGTAGGTTATAGACGAGAATAAAAAGAAATAGAATTATAAATAATATATATTTGGGTTCAGGTAAGGAATGAGCACTATGGACAGCTTAAGCATATTGGTATATGATATTCGCATCTCCCTTTTACAGAAAAAATATTTAGTAGGAGTTTTCTTAGATATTGCCTCGTATTTATATAAAATAGAATTCTAGTTTTAAACTGAACGTTTTAAAATTTACAACATACATTTAAAATAAGAAGAATCAACCCAAAAACACGAGTTTATGACTATTACAGAAAATGGATTTTCTGACAAAATTATTGATGACAAACGTTTTTCTAAAAAACTGTACTCAGGCTTGTACAAAGAAAACATCAACATTTAAAAAACAGGCACTCCTCGCTCCATCTTTCGCGTCCGCACCAGTCATTTTAGTCGAACCGACAAACGTTGCTTATTTGCAAACAATATCAACCTCCATTGACGTTATCAATGGACGGAAGGCTGGCCAAAAAATACTATAAGAGTATTCTATATCCTATATATAGAGGTGACGTCACACCATGAATCATAGAGACAGGCCCGTGTCCTGTCGCAAGGACCTTGGCGTGTAATAGTGCGATATTACAATGAGTCATTTATAATAGAAGAGGCACCGGATTTTGACAGGACACGGGTATTCATTTTGGTACCTACAATTGAGCAAGGCGTAAATTTAACAACAACTTAATTATGTAGTAGTAAAACTACCTTTCACGGTCAAAATGACATCGCCAGTAATCTAATGAAGAACTAACAAAAAGTAACAAAAGAATTGAATTCAGAACTCGAGAATAAGCAGAAAAAATACAGGAAAAATATGTTATACTCGTTAGAGACTAACAGGTTGACAAACTACTTCCACACTTTCAGTACTTATAAGAATATTTACAACTTTCTCCCTCACGACGACGCGTCTTCAAAGGCGAACCCATATCTCGTCAAGCAATTCCATTAAACGTTAAAAGGGGCATTGCGAAAATGCCAAGTGCCCGCCAAAAGCCTGCATGAGAAGTCAGTCAAAAACTCGACAGTCATGCGTCCCAGGCAAAGATTAATAGAGGGATCTGTTGCTACCCGAAACACCTGCACACCAAAATGAACTCAACACCTTTGGGAGACTGCGCAAATTTGTAAAGTGATATTCTGGTGTATGGGCACGAGACAATTTTGCCATTATATAAAACTAAACTCTAAAGCAGATAGAATAAAACTTAAATAAGTGATGGATCACGTTTGCTCCAGTTTGCTAAAGTGTGAGACATGGTTGAGCGTCAACACGGCGGCGCGGCGGCGGCGGGCGGCGGCGGGAGCATTACAAACATTATGTTAAGTGTTTGCATAAATAAAACAAAACTGCCTATACCCTAATCATTTTAATACTCATTCCTGTAAGTACTTATAAGATTTCTCTACTTTCAGATCAATGATATTGAAGAACGTAATGTTAATATCGTAGTGGTCTTTAAATAAAACGTGTTGAGAGACAATAATGCAAAACGTACATGACAGCAGCACGACTAGTCGCTTACGCACCTTACCTATTCAATTAGGTTCCTGTCATGGAGCATTGTACCGTATTAGAGTAAAAAAAAGTTCAGTGTACGTAGGCATAAAGGCAAGTAATGAAGACGAAGCATGGCGTCATATATGGTCTCACAAGGGAGCAGTGACCCCGTGGTTTGCGAAAGCCATAGTGGATGAAGGAGTATGAGACGCCGTGGAACAGGTTACTAGAATGTGGGACAAGCATAACACAGTAGAGACATTAATTAGACAATTTGCGAGTACTTTTATTAAAAATTAGCACCATGCTCTTCTACTTTTTCGTGATTAACTAAATAAGTTGCCTTTTCCTGGAATTATGTAATTTCCTAGAATAGTCCAAGTTCGATCGCTCTTATAACCTTTTGAATTTTGTATGCGAAATGCATTTAGTACCTAATACCTATGTGTGTATTACATATTTGTTACCCCTGAAACGCCTGAACGGACTGTAATGATTATCCTAGAATAGTACGTATAATGTTTTAGTCCCGAAAATTTTTGTACACGCGCGTGAATTAACCAGGCGAAGCTATTATTTTACAATTTGTTTTTACGTTGTTAAGAGGTTTCCCAAAGCAGAAAATGAAACATTGAATTTACAGACACAGTGAAACCTCATAGCTTATACTTGTGCAAACAACACAGACCAAACAAAATCACCCTCCTCCATTAGTCATGTTCGCAAAGAACTTTTCCATTGGCAAGCTTGAAGCTGGAGTGGCACTCTTACAAAAGGGCACCTTTATTTATAAACAATGACTAAGCTAGCGCCTAGCATGATAATGCCAGATGAATAATATTGATTGAAAATCGCAAGTTTTTTTACTTATAATGTGACCTGAAGGTTTTTGAAAATAGGGGCGGAATAATATTTTAAGCAGATTAATGGTCCGTTAAAAAAATGTAACGTCACTGGTGATTTAATAAGAGTGACCAATGCACAGTAATAATTAGGTCCATTACTATCTATTACATATTGATGTTTGGAGATATCATATTGATTAGATTTAGAAGTAAATGAGGACTAATTTTAAAACGTTCACTTTTTGATAGAATTAAGGCCACCGGCGAGGATATTACTACTTGGCAACAAATTAAGTCACCATCCAACGTGGGGTCAAACACATTCCTTTGTCCCGCCCCGGGGCCTTTGTAAACAAATCTCGTACATCGTGCAACCCACGAGAACCAGAAATAGGTCGCAGTGGCCCGTCGTGAGATTTGTGAGCAAGTGACAGACGTATAGTATTTTTGGCAATGCAGTGCTGCTAGTGTCAGCCTGTCGGCCTCTACTCTCGATGCGCTAAATGAGTATCATCAGATACATTTTAAGCCCCGATTGCCGCTATTAGCGTGTTTGTAGAACAATGTGAATGCGTTTACGTGCCAATGTTTGTGGGACGAACTTCTTTGAAAATTGTTTCGAAGTCATTAATTGGAAATGTCGAGTATCAATGTATCTCACTTACGTTGATGACATTATTATGCAAACAGCAACTCAATGGGTTACTTGAGTGTGTCCTGGTAGACATATCAGGAATGAAAGGAAATAAAATGTTAGAACAGCATATGCTGAAGTTGCAATATAACAGAACAGATAAAAAATCCAATTTAGCGAATTTTTCTTCTCTGCACACCACGAATATACAACTACCTAGCCAGAATTACTTTAGTGTCGTATCTATTATGTGGCAGAATAAAGCAAAACAATAGTAAAGAAGAAACCATTGTGGAATTTTGGTTCATTCATTAAATTTACACCAGACATAACACAGGTTGAATATAAACAAGTAAAAATTGACCTGGTAAGCTACCCCAAATAATAACAACGTTGCATTCTAAATGCACATGCGATCATCGCAAACTGGTTATATAGACCACTTATGATACAGAACTACCATTTTAACATTATCATTACCTACACCAAACTAAACTATTCGTTTATGTAAACTGTACATGTCGAGTGTGTTATTATTACGTGGTAGCATATTTTGCAAATAGCCCTAACCAATAATTTCTAGAACAGTAAAACATAGTTGAAATATTAATAAACAAGAACTAGGTATATTAAATTAACGTGTTGAACATTAGCATTGCCGATAAAAATAGCTGCGTAGACACTGGACATGTCGATCGATAGCTGACAAAGTGTTTAGCATAGACTAACGAATAAAAGTTACCTACTTAAAGTTGATCGCACTAAAACAAGACACGTGTATGTACACATTGGGATCTGTCGTGTTTCTCAGTTCATCGACCGAGTCTCGGAAGAGGCAAGCCAGTGTCTAGTCTGAAAAGTATCTGCTCCGTTAGTCTTTGTCCGTCAAAACGTTTCAGCGGCTTCATTGTTAGTAAGTCGGTCACGGTTTGGTTTCCATTCTGATTGTGCCGCATATATAGGAATTTCTATCATAACTGTTATCATGCACGTCAATGGATTTCAGCGATATGCATTTTTTTATCTTGCGCGGAATATTTATTGTGTTTATTTATGTGTAGTTTTAGAGAGTTGGGCGAGTATTTTGCATTGCATTACAATGCTACAAATTATACATTTTAAATTAAACTCAGATAGGTTCATAAAACAACTAAGCATTTTTACCTTTCAAGTATGACTATGACAAGTCAAATTTACGCTCTACGGCAGCAAACATGCGTAAGCAGACAAATTTATAATAGCGAATAGGAGAGTCAAAATGACGGCATCTTAACGGAAATTTAATTTGTCCATAACAGTTTTCATGATTTTATGAATTTGTGATCTTCTTGGTGCAAAAATAATTTTATAATATTTTTAGGGTTTGGAAGCCTGATCAATCTTACAAACCTATGTATATAAATACGTACCAATTTCAATGACAAACCTAAAAGTGGTAACTGTCCTTAGGTGAACATATAATCCTCAACAACAACAAGCTACTGGCATGACCTCTCTTTAATCGTCAGGTGAAAAGTCAACCATGTTTTGTTTTCAAATTCAAGATAGCATAATTAACTCTCAATTCCCAACTCCTGGTATCCATAACATTGCTTGTAATAATACATAATAACATAGAAACTTTAGTATCTTGAAACTTTACATCTAAGGCTTGCATTAGTTGTTATCGCAAATTCAGCGAGTATGAAAACAATAAAGTTGTTTGCAGTTGCTATGGCGTGGCACGTTGTCGCCGTGCACTAAAATAGCGCTATCTCGACCTACATCTACGTTGACCCAATCTATCTGATAACACAACTACATTGCTTACCTGGATATTTGTTACACAAGATGTAGCTGGCGACCCAATTCAATAAAGATTATGTTATACACATTCATTTTCTCCCATGAATAAAAAATAATCAGGAATGTTTAATCCACAAACTAATTCAGTCAGTAAGTTGTGAGAATTGTCAATCCAAACGGATTCTGTTCAGGATTATAGAAGTAAATTAAAAAAGATTTTTCATATCATTTTCTAGGTGGAGCCATTAATGTCAAATAAGGATACATCCATCAAGAAATGCAATACGCAAAGATCGAAATTTGCATCTGTCTGATTGCTGTGCTGATGCAGTGATGCTATGCATGAGCGTATGTACCAATAAAACGTTGAATAAACAGTAACAGTAAGGAAATGAGTACCTACCGTAAATATATGATATCCAATTCAACAGTCTTTCAATAATCTACAATACTTTAAAACTCTCGTATCAATATAAAATAGTTTTTAGATCAGTTTTATTTTCAGTACACCCTTTACTAATTTATTAATCAGATATAATAAACTTTAATTCCTTCCTCCCTTCTCGGGCAGCTAAGTTTTCCGTCAAAGTAAAGTTGTTGATCTAATCTATTTTATTATGAGAATTGGTTTCCAGGGTCTTATTCCTAACTCCTATTTCCTAACGCATAGACTGTGTTTTCACCTACCTATGCTGATGTTTTAGTGTGTGACTGTGTGTGCGCTTGTAATATAAAGTTACACCACGCAGAAGTACTCATACTGTATCTAGTGTGATATGTATGTAAACTTGCAAAGAGATTCGAAATGTCCGTTGGGAGCGGGTGCGATGCACTTTGGGACCAGGGACCTGTAGAATGCCGCCGAGTCTATTTGCTCTACAGTGGTCGGCAGCGGCACAAAAGGTGCAGGACTGACTGGCGACTGTGAGACTGAGAACTACATAAACATAATTAATTTCACCAACAACAGAAACCTCAGTTCTGTATAAGCTAAAGAGTTTTTGTAATATCGCAGTGAGAAGAAAGATCATTTCTTTATTTCCCGCTTACTGATGGCGAGAAAGAGAATAATGACATTCGTCTGTGTTGTTTGCTTTATTCATTATTATAGCTTTGACTTTGCTTTCGGAAATCATTAAAAACAAACATACTACGTTGTCAATGTCGAGTTGCCTATTGGTTGTGACAATTTCAATCTACAAAAGGGCCTGCACATTTGTAGATTGAATTTGCTTTATCATGTAGTGCTAGCCTGTAGCCTAGTTTCAAGTATTCACTCATACAGGAAAATTTCTAGAATATCTCCAAGTGTTGGCTGGCTGATTTAGGCGCAGTAAATACCCCGATAGACCATAGCCCACAATGCAGAGATATCATCAAAATGCTTAAGTTCATAGTGGAATTCGAGATAAAATTATGTCAGTGATACTAACATATTGCTGAGCTAAGACAGCTAATGACCATTAAATGCAAAAAGCCTATTATGATCACCCGCGTGCATGATAATCATAACGTCCCCAACTCTCCATAACAGTCAATGACGTTTTCCAGCGAATTTACTGTGATATTCAAGTCATGTAATTCGTTCTTAAGGCGAATTTGGTACTTTTTATATTATGGGCTTAAATAATTAAAATGTGAGTAGAATTAGAATTGTTTTAGTTTCAAACAGTTCAATACTTTATTGTACTAAACATTATACAAACAGCTAAAACTAAATGAATGCGGCCTACGCTTGTGTTTAATTTCCCCATTTCCCACCTTTGCTTCAAAATATGATTTAAAAATAGGATATATTCAAACATCAGTTTCTAAGAACACTATTATTGTACACACCAAATAAGTTTAGAAATAAAAGTAGATACAATGATTCACAAAAAATGTCATTAACGCTAAAAGCGATCGACGTCGCGATTTAATAAGTGAAAACATCTTTAGGCGCGTTGAGAACTTTTTGGGTGAACTAAAACTCGCGTCATCATCACCGAACGCTTTCCATGAGCTAAATGTATACTATGTGTATATGTGTACTTTTTGGGTGAACAAAAAGCGTGACACTAGCGTCATCGTCACCGCACGCTTCCCGAGAGCTATATTTCACAAGTTACTTAGTTTTGACTTTAATCGGACCCAAAGTCAGTCCCAGTCCCAATCAGTCCCCAAAGACTGCCTGGCACATTTTTTTTTATTGAGCTTCAGGAAGCATTGTCCTAGTTTCTAGACACAAACTGAATACTGAATACAAAGAGAAGACCCATCCCAACTATCAATTAGTTTAATGAAGGATTTCCTCTTCGAAAGTGAAAGTATCCGTAGAACCGACGTGCGTCGTATCTTTGAAGCGGACCCTGATCCGTAGTGAGAATGCGAATGGGCCAAGTGGGCCGTAAGTCGTAATTACCCGGATGCCCCAGGGCCGGCGTGTCCTAAAACTAGAACGGAAGAGGACAGGGAACAGCGAACTAAACGCTTTGGAATATCATAATATTAACTCTAGCTGCGAACAAAATAGGGGAAGCAGGGACGCAAGGCTTAACAAAAGGAAGAAGAAAACGGCGACCTTCTTTTTTAAAAGCTTAAGCTTTTAAAATAGAAGGTCTCCGTTTTCTTCTTATTGGTTTCTGTATTTTGACTTATTTATTTGAAATTATTTCATTCCAATCGTTTCAAGAACTAGCCCAACTCCATTGCCCTTCAAAAAGTTCAAGAACTATTAGTTTCTAACAAAGGGAATATTCCAGAAGACAACTAGTAAGCGACATCCCTGGCTATAAAATTCAGGTGTTAATGGCACGTTATTGCAGTGCCCATGGCGTGATAAAGATTCGTCGAGGAAAACGGACGTAGAAACAACCTCTCTACGCAGCTGCGAACCAGACAACCGATGTAAACAGTATCGCTGCCACCGTAGCCGAAACATTAGGCTATTCCAAACGAACGGTTTGTTTACTCACAGGAATTGGATGTTATACTTTCGATGTGTGAATTGTTAACGTTTTAAGCGGCTGAATAGTGATTGCCTGCCGTAAATGGAGTTAAAGTATTTGATGTAAGGTGAATATAAAATATATAATATAATATAAAATAGAGTTATCTATCGGTCTTTGGTCAGATCAGTATGCAATATCTGATTCTACTACATTATTTATTTAATAAAAATTAAAGTATGAAGAATAAAAAATCCTTGGATAAAATTATTCTTGTTCCTTACCTTACCTTATTGAAATTACATTATGCTTCAAATATGTGTGTACCAAAAAAGGTTCTTCCATTCTTTTTTTTCGTAGACTATGTCATCCATATAGACCAAACAAACACAGACAGGGCGGGGTTATCCGGTTGCCAACTGCTGTATATAATACTAGTAATATGTAACATGTGCCTAGCGATTGCGAATATTGTGACACTGGTCGTTTTCCTTATTGGAACTTTAAATGAACGCCGTACTATATCGACGATAGTGCTATTTGTTAGAAAGCATTATAAGTGTCCATCTTTAGATGGAGGACTTGAATTAATTTTCAATAAATTATTAAGAATTTAGTTTTTTTGTTGTAGCGACATGTATACGTGTTCTATAGTCAAAGCTTTCAACTCAACTGTTGACTGTTTTTTCTTGATTCCTGTTATTATGGTCTTGATAAGCTGAGGACTTCCTAAAGCCACGAAAGAAAAAATGAACGAAAAGTATGTACGTATATAATTGAGAAATACGTGAATCTGTGCCTCCACAGAAAAAAGAAATGGAATCACCTGCGGCACATAGAAATAGTAATCAATCTAGGAAAAAATATAGATAGAAGAAGATAAAATGGACACAGGCTGTATACAGAGAAAGCAGATCATTACGTTAGAAAAACCGAATGATTTTCTGGTGGAAAGTGTATTTAAGTATTTGTGCTGCTTGAGAGCTCGAGTTGAAAACGAATGCTGCCATATCTTTTCTACCCGAATTTAACCCGAAAGGTTTGACCATTTAGGTTTGACAAGACTGGATCAATTGTAGAAACAACATTATTACTATACGTATAATTATTATGATAAATGACGTGTGCCAAACAAATTGCATAGTAATGTATAAAAAATTCAAGATATGCTTGCGTTTATATACCGATAGTATTGTATGCCACTTGTGCTTAAAACATTAGTAAAACATTATCGCAGTGACGCTCACTAGGTCGCCAAACCTGTATTTAATGATAAAGAGTACGACCAACTCACAAACCAGAATAAACCCTATATCAAGCCATTTAAAAATCATTATCTAACGTATCGAGACCCAACGTGTTAATTTAACGGTAACCTTCAAAAGTTATACGATTAGACTCGGCGTCAAAACAAATACCGAGTATAAGTAGTACCTATAATTATAAACACAAGTAACTGAAGAACAGGTAAATGGACATGTATTTTTTTTACCATATAATTTATTTTGATCATACTTAATTAAGATACGGAGTAAAATGTAATTTAAAAACGTGAATAGTTTGCATAATTCGGGTTAATTCAAACGACCTAATTATATAAGATAGGAAAAAATAACGATATTTAAAGAAAACCAGCCATGCCTTGCAATCAGTGAACTACAATACTGCTAATTTCCTAATACTTGAGAAAGTGGTTTCTTAAACACTCCTGGAATTCTGCCTCAAATGAAGATTCCTTGAATTAATTGGTTCAAAAGTTTCAGAATGTCAAAGAGCAAGACTTGTTTACCAATACGCGGTGGCATTGCGCAACATGGATCGTTGGCAGTGCACCGGCCGGCACGACGACCGACGACACGGGGCGGCGCATGCGTGCTCAATACGCAGGAAAATAATGAAAATACAGGGTAGATTATTCGGAGCGACCTGGAAGCTCGAGCTGGAAATAAACACTGAAGGGATATGTCTGATTTATGGACCTTGTTTAATATTAATGAATCCTTACCTTGACTCAATGAATTACTACTATTTCAGATGATTCGGAGGATTCCTTCCGAACTAAGAGATTGTTTCTAGGCTGTTGAAAACTTGAAACTTTCTGAAGTGTTGAAAGCTGTAAAAGTAATTCAAAAACAACTTCATGCGAGGAGTCGAAGTGGTTTGTAATCTGGATCTCAACATCGAAAACAACAAACTGAAAACTATTATCAATCCATAACAAAACATCGATCACCTTGAGCTTAGTAACAAACGCCTGGACTTATCTGGACTCAAAACCAGTTCGATCCAGTTATTGACGTCGACGCGTACGGACGCAACTTCCTCCCGCGTGTTCTCTGTTACGTAACACTGACTACAGACGCACAAACAAACGATTCGTCACACGGACAGCGTAAACACGTGTTTGTGTACAGTACTGTATAGTTAGCGCTAGGGTCCACGCGGGGATGTCAGTTTTAGTTGGCTGATGCGACGGAAATAGTACGGCATCACGGCTGGATTCTTGTGTGAAAACACGCAGAGACGCGACGACACACTTGATAAGAAATGAGAATGTACACAGTCTGTCGGCGAAAACAAATTGTGACCTGACATAGGACAGTGAGTGAAGGTCTATAATGTAGGTAGGACAGAATCAAAGTTATTACCTACTCAGCCCTTCCCCTAATACCTATGACACATTTTAGATAAATGATTAATAGCAATTGTGAAAAATGTAAACAATAACATTATTATCTCATTTATCAAGATCACTCCAGACCAAAATGATATGGCGCCCACCGATCGGAATCTTTGGGAGTGGGTACTAAAGAACAAGTTAACACTGTATTACATAAGCACTCTATATAATACACTAATATAGGTAGGTATACTATACGAGTTATTATATTCTTTTAGCAGAAGGTGTTAAACCGAGTAGAATCGCTTTCATTTCATAATGAGAAGTACTTGATATTGAAGATTTCCATAGATCTCCAAAGATCTGGACCAAAACTGGACCATTGCTCAAGGCTTTTCTACCAAACAAAAAAATCACGGAAATCTCGGAAAACCAGATAATATAGACATAAAAAATACTATGGTATAACCAAAACCCTCCTCCGTTTTTAAAGTTTGTTAAAAGTTATCTGTCAACTTCTCGCTGATGGGAAATAACACGTGAGAAAACGCGACAAAAATTTTAAACGACAACTATGCTTATGCTTTTATGAATAATGGTTTGTGTTTTGCTATCTGTAATGCAGATAAACTTACAATTTATCACACCAATAATAGGAATTACACTCATTCAAAGCCCAACAGGAAAAGATGCGAGAATACTCAATGAATCAGACCCGGCAGTCACTTTCACTTTTATGCACCTGTTATGCGCCGAAATTTTGTGACGAACGTTTGCTGATGAAGACAATACCAGTTCCTAAACGATTTGTTTTTAGCGAGAATACAATGACGCATTATGGTGGAAGAAGGTCAAGGGAGTGCTCCGATAGATTCATCAGTGAACACTAGTGAAAAGGACAAATCTATTGTACCATAGAATATTGAAGAATATTATATGACTCAAATAGGTAAATGAGGTCGTTATTTTTTTTTTGTTTGGTTTTGGCTCTATACTTTTGTGTATTTAGCCAGTGTCAAGTAATTGATAATATCTCAAGTTAATTAATATCATATAATGTGTCAAGTCAAGTCACAGTCCAAGTCATCAAGTTAAGCCATAGTCATAGTCTAGTCTAGTCAAATCATACTCCTAGTAAAGTGGTGGCAACTTTACCAGAAGCTTCTATGGAGTTTTGGAAACAACACGAAAAGGAACGTTTCACCATGATCATACCACTTTCCTACACTCATGCCTGTAATTCAGCACTTAACGGATAAAATGCCACCAATTTTATGCACTAACACTGAAAATAACACAAGTTTTGTAAAATAATACAATGCGGCGACGCGATCTTTTTCGTTTTCCCGCCAAAACTCCGAGGTCGTTATTTATTGACAACGTAAATTGTGTAAAAGGAAGGAGTCCACACGGAGCTTGGAGATGGGCCATACAAATTGTAATTTCATTATTGATTGTATAACTGAATGCTAACTCAATTTTTGAAGTGGGAAATTTTTCTGATATGGTATTAATTGCCTTTAAGTCTTGTGTTCAAAAATGCGGCAGCCACGACACGACACTGAAAAAGATTTTAAGACGAGTTTTGTATTTTGTTTTACTAAGAATTTAAATACACACACACACACCATCCACCTGCAAAATGTGGAATGAGCTCCTACCAGCAGTCTTTCCAACGAGTTACAACATGGAGTACTTTAAAAGGAGGGTTAAAAGAGTCCTACTATATTATAAAATATATTAAATCTTGGTATCTTTTCTAGGTAGGATTAAAGTTCTAACCTAGTACCACCAAGAGGTATTGAGCTCAAAACCCAATGGCTTATCATAAATCAATAGAATTTTATAGATATAGGTGCCAGTTCAAACAATCTCGTTAAATGGAATAGGCATAGGACAATTAATTCAATTAGGCAAGTAAACCCTAAGCTGTACTAATTGCGTTTTAAAGCGAACAAGGTCGGCATGCTGAAAATATCGTTGGGACAAAGTTTACAAACATTTTTTCTTCTTGAAAAATGCGTGCAGAACACCTGTTCGCTATTAATAGATGTAAATTTTCTCAAGACACCTAGACCTACTTGATAGTTACTAGAACAGTCTTGAGTGGAAAGCGCAAGGCCGCAATAGCCACGCCAGACACATGTGACATAGATACTTGGTACCTATGTACCCAAACAAGGTGGGCTTGACAAAAGCTTTGACGACGCCATGTCTATGTTAGATGAAAAATAACAACTAACATTTTATGTAATATGTACAGATTTTTGTTAACTGAATAAAAATACCACATAGAGAACTAGCCAAATAATTGAAGGGTTGAGAATAAAAAGGATTTAACTGACAAATTGACAGTTTCGAGAAAATTTACTTTAAACGTCAACGGCGTCATTTTAATGTAGAGTGCTTATAAGGTAATAGAAAAGGTTTATGTAAGTTTCAGTTGCTTGAAAATGTTTTAATTCTATTTAGAATTACTAAATATAGTACTAATTCATACAATTACTGTAAAAATATAATATAATAAAATAAATATAGTAATGTTTTTATGCTAAGCAAACTGTATTCCTGTGACAGATAAACCATTTTAGACTCAAAATCTCGAGATTTAAGCCTCATTTCGGTATTTTGAGAATGTATCATTGATGATAATTTCACGCTGAATCCAACGATACCCATAAGTCATTTTGTCAAAAAAATCAGTTAAATCCTATTCATTCTCACCCCTTCAATTATATCTTTATTACTTTATCTTTTATATCTTTATCTGAAAACCTGGCAAATGCATAATGATGAGTGGAGGGAAACAGAAAGGGTAAGTTAAGTAAGTAATTATTTAGCACAACTGTGTTGGTTACCAAGAAAAATCAGTACCAGACATTTACCAAAAAAAATTAAACTTTGATTTAATCTAAATGGTAGTTATTCACTATCTCTTTTTTATATAAGAGTATAAGAGTTCAAATTTTCACAAAATGTCAAGGAGTATTTTTTAATAATCTTAAGTTACTTAAATCAAGCATAGCAAAGGCTTAGCATAAAACTGTGAAAGTATGGGCAATAGAGATGGTTGAAAATGAGTCATCAGTGTTGCAAATTTAGAATTCATGAGTACCCGTAATGGTGCTTTGACAAGTGTGTCTGTCTGTCTGTCTCAAATTTACGAAATGTATAAGATATTAAAAAATGAGGTAAAACAAAATGTTCGGTATAAAAAAAGAGTAGGAACCAACTAAAACAAATGAAATTGACTTGTCACAAACAGGAAAATGTATTTGATGTAATGGTAATATTTGCACATATCTATGTATATAAAAATAGATGAATATGAAAATGAAAAAAAAAATTAAATATAACTAATAGTAAAACGAGTTTATGAGTAATAATAGGCAATTATGAATAATCACCAGATAAACAATTTCTGTTTACCATTTTGTGCAGTAGGTCATTAGAATATTGTGCATCTATATTTATGTCCAATATCTATTCAGAGTCTTACAGATGCAAGATAACAAGTTTAGTTGTAGAAATAATATCACATATTGTTGCTTACAACATCTGTATTTTAAACCTCATAGTCAGCTTTACTGTTGCTGTCATTTATTGATCACAATCTACTATATATATATGCTTGTTATATCATACCAGCATTCGCATGAATATCAAAGTTATTTTTACAACTTTATTAATATTTCTATATTAATTCCTAATGAGGAAGGATGTAAAAATAAGTGAGCCGGTTATTGCTATGAGATGATCATTTTCTTGATAAACTCTGTTTGAAAAAAGTATTGTAACCATGCGACTGCCAATTCGCATGGTTACAATACTTTTTTCAAACACCTAAAATAAAACAATACATAACATGAAATATAATTTCAGGAGTTGGCGGGACAATGATAATGATTGGTTGTCATTATTTGGTAATTTCAAGTATTTATGTGTAAGAATAATAAATTAATAATCATAATGGTGCGTTTTCATAAAAATGTAGAAGTTAAAAGCAAATAAAAGTGACAAATCACAAAAGATGAAAAATGAGTCTTTTGGTGATCTCTCCAATCTACTGAAACATTAATCTATCCCCTGCTTTATTTTCACTTTGCCATGAATATATTAAACTTGGATGTCTTTGACTCAACTTCAGCTCATACCTAAAAATTTAAACAAACAAAAGAAAAATACCATTAGATGTGAGAGTGTGACGTGATTATGGTCAAAATGACTGCCTGACAGTGTTAAATAGGTGATTAACAAAAAAAGCAAATTTTTATGCAGTGAGCATACACTGTGATATAGGAAATATCTGCCATAAACAATTAAATGGTATTTGTCTTTGTACCATATGGTTCTCTTTAACCAAACAGAAAAATAGTGAATGGAATATTTAATATTCGTTAACACTTACTGGTGCACAACATTTTTAAGACAATACCAAAATTTCAGAATTGATACACACTAAGATCTCTTTATTGTATAGACACGAGTAAGATATGAAAATCGCCTGTAATCAATTAACTTCTACTAGTTCAACAGGCAGTCTTATTGTTTAAAGATTCCGAGATGTTAAAGATATATAATAATAAATTTATTTGTTCACATAAAATAAAGCACACAGAATTATAAGAAGATATATCTTCTAGACAACCATTGAATAGAAATTATACAACTACATACAACTTACAAGAAAGCAGGAGAATTGTATCTATGATTGCAATAGATGTGCATTTTCTAAGAATTTTACCATTTACAATAGGCAAAGCCGCATCATGTGCAATTAGTTTTAAAAAAATCCATAAATCTGACTAATTACTAGCTAATAACTATATTTTAAAATGAAAAAATAATCATGATGACAATACTGTGAAATAAAAACCTTAATTATTTACCAGCACTTGGCATTGGTAACAACATTCTTGATTCACAAGTCCCCAGAATGTGCAATGGTTTAGAAAAATGAAATTGTAGACTGAATATAGAGATATTATAAATAACAAGACAGACAATGCAATGTTTAGCAATTGGCATGCTCATTAATCTTAACCTAATAACCTTACCTAAAGATTGCATCATCCAAACATGGTTAGTGAACTTTGTCACTTCAATATTTTAAAACATGTGATAGTGCTATCTACAGTACATGCAAACACACAGTGAGCTTTTAAAATGAGCATAGTATTTGTTTGTTTACAATTTAATGATAACATCCATTGATCATTTACACACATTGATTAGCAGTCTCCACAGCTTGTGTTCAGTTTTAGGTGAATATTTCATGACATGTGTAGAATAACATTGTTTGGCCACCATATTATTATGAAAACATATGAGATCAATAAATCAATCCATTTACCCCAGCCACATGAGTCAACAATGTTTTGGGGACATTGAAAACCAACATAACTTTTCAAACATTATTTATAGCTAGTGGGTAGAAGATAAACAAATGACTTTGTTTACAAACAAAAGCAAATGTAAATAAAAGAGTAGGGCATGTTATCTATGAGTTGTGGGGCTTACCTTTTGGGTAATAGCATGGCGGCTGAGCCCTTCCGTTGAAGTACGCCATCGACCAGCACTCCATTCTTGCTATTGCATGTGAGGTAGAACTCCGGATGGTCGTAGAACACCTCCAAATGGCGACGCGAGATGAAGCTCGAATGGCCCATGTTGACATCCACCTGGCCGCGGCTGGAATTGCGCCCTATGACCACGCGTTTCTGCCTAATCAGGTACTCGAAGTCGCGGCCGTCCAGCCGCGCGATAGCCGTCGGCGCCGGCTCCTGCGCCCACTGCACCTTGGACGGCGACGGCGGCGCTTTCAACGAGAGAAGCGCCCATGCGTCGCTCTCCGAGCTCCGCGTGAACTGAGTCTGGGCCATGACAGGCGCGCGTACCGATATCACCAACGCTGTCCGCACGCGAGCCGCGAGCTCGCACGATACCACATCACAGACCTACCGCCCCGTCGCGACCCGGATATCCGGAACCTGCAGAACCCGTGAAGACACGATTTGAGGTTACTGACGGGACGCACATGCGCAAACTTTCTGCTTGTGCGGTAAACAAGAATTATATAAACCACCACACCACCACGTGATAGAACTGTTCAAAATATACAAAGTCCGGAAGTAGCGATCGATACTTTTTGTGCCACAATGTTATCTACAATAGAATCGTTCACCTTTTAATTGTTGCACAACAGAGTTTTTGCAATTGAATCGAAATTAGACACTAAAGTAAACACGAGGCGAGAACAAAAATAACCAAAAACGTCAGTTCGGCTTACGCAGTTTACAAGTTCGCCGCGCCATCTAGGATCTAGGTAACCGAAACAAATAACAATGAGACCGTTTCGGCTTACGCAGAAAATTATTTTGTACTGAATGATTTCAATCGTATTTCACCATATTAATGGCCTTTGTTAATGCCTCGATGGCAAAAATTAACAAAAGAGGTAATTTTGAATTTTATTCTAAGGGAATACATTCATCATTTTGGTCAGAGTATCCTCTGCGTCATTGCATTGCATTGGATTTTAGCAGTATAGAGAAAATAAGGCTTAGAGAAGCCCTATTGCACACTAAGAGAAGAGAGGTAAGTTACTTACATGTCAGGCAATGAATAATACTAAAAAGACTACTGAACTATTGATATATCTAATGATGAATAGAATCGGAACATTTGTATATTGGTATAGCATTATTCTATCTATGGTTAAATCTGAATTATCACATAATTTTTAAGCATCATAATTATTTGCTCGTAAAGTGGTTCTTGTTACATGGATCGTAGGTGGATCCAACAAAAATTTTCGAAGCTCTATATATGTCATATATAGAGTTTCTATATAGAGATTTCTCTATAACTGAAATACTTGTTCCGGCTTTCTATTGAAAAAACGTATCCCAAGGTCCGTATTACAGAACCATGCTCAGTCATCGATCGGTGCTCAAGCAGAGATTTCATTCACTAATTAATCACTTTATGAATGAAATCTCTGCTTGAGCAGCTTGAACAAAAATGTTCGAAACTATATAAAAAATGTCATAAGTATAAGCGTAGAACTTCTCTATAGTTGTTTTTTCTCTATAACAAAGATACTTGTTCCGGCTTTCTATTGAAAAAACGTATCCTTTAATTACAAACTAATATGACCTAAATTATGATTCTGCAATATGGGATTCGTTTGTCCTTGTCAATTTCAATTATTATTATTGTCTGTGGTCCAGTATGTGCTTAGCCTGTGCCATCGAGCTAAGATAATAATATAGACTTCATGGTACAACTTGTACTATCGTTGTCTGTGTAGCCATTTATAGCAGATTTTTTGCCATTTTTGCAAATTTAACTCTCAAATTTATACTGTCAAACGTAAACAGCTTAATAAACGAGAAGATTTTGGCGGATTTGGGAGTATTTAATATTTGATGTAAAAATTGATAATATTGTTTTACCACTCTAGTTTTTTCTCACTGCAGCTGACGATGCGTACTTGACTTAACGCGTCTATGTCCTGGAACACAATTTCAGGCCCCAGGCGGGAGTGTGCGATAACATCTGTTGGCGTCTCCTTAATCTTGAATGTAGGTCAATAGCACTGTGCGATTTGAATTGCACTTTATTGTGTCGGATCAAGAGTCGCTATTTACTCATATCATTTTGTGCAATGAACTTTCTGTATATCTGAGATTATTTTACTTATCAACAAATTACAAGCCAGTCTTGCCCTGACACCTTCTAAAGACCTGATTAGAAGAAATATGGTTGTAAAATCCATATATGTTGACAACACCAAGGACTATATCTAACGTTAACACATTTTTTTTTTCTACATTTACATCAATTTAACTTTTTTTTTCATAACTGGGTGAATTTTATATTCCTACTTAATAATTCATTGATTGTTTAAATGAATAAGTAAATACTTATGAAAATAAATATTTTTATTAGCTCATATTATCTCCCTGATATTTCTGGCAGATGTCAAATTCGTATGGGTAGACTTTGTCAATTTCTAGCCCAATTATTTAGACAAAATCTGCAAATTACAATGGTCACACTGTCCGTCGTGACGTACAAGTCACAGAGCACATCATACATAGACTAACTTTTTATATTGGTTATGGTTAGGTGCATTTTTTTTCAATTTTCAATTTGTTAATTTGTGTTTCTATTGTATCTTGTGTGTTTTTGCAAAATCGTAATCGTTTATTGCCCATGTTTCTTGTCTGAAAAATAACTTCACTGATCGACCGATGCGTGTTTTCAGAGGTCTTAAAACCAAATCTCTACCCGTTCAATAAATCCGCCAAGGAGTTCATATTATAAAGGTGAGGAGAATAGTTAATAACGCGCGAACTTTAAACGACCTAAGTACATACTTATCTATATTTCGCATATATATTATTAAATAGATTTACTTAGCTACTAATAATTATTTCAATTGAAATATGTACGTTGGTTTAAGCTCTAAAAAAAATAATAATGGTAGTGACACATTTATCTGTATTATTGACCATAACTACAAAATTACAACGTTTTTGGTTGGTTTTAACGTATATGTGCTTTGCTTTCGGTTTGTCCTCCTTTTATTTTTATTTGAATTTCACTTATGATCTTTAAATTAAACTTTGAAAATATGTATCAGGGAAATAAATACTAAGTAAATAACGAGTATGGTTTAGACCACATGCTTGACTGAAGTAAAACTTCTCTAGCTCCATCTCTCTTGCCCTTGCAGTAATATATGCAAAGTTCTAACTTCACATAGAGAGGAAGACATATCTTCCACTCCACTTTCACCCACCAGCTTACCCCAAGTAAATAGTGCATAAAGAAGTTTTACTTCAAAAACTAACTAAAAATATCTTGTTTAGACTAAAACTTGTTTTATATATTGCGTGGGGTTAGTTGACTTTTATCCTGAATTCACAAAAAGCATTGAATAATTTTGAGTCTATCGGTTGTTTTGAAGTCAGTTTTCTATTAAATATTGTTTAACTCCATCCATAGTATTATGCTTATAACAAAATAATCACAAAGAAAATAAGTCATGGAAAATTATTTTTATTAATCAGCATCACACATTATGACTAGATTGTGTTGATGAATATCACAGAAGTTCAGTCGAACATTATTAACACTGAGAAATAGAAAAAATACATAGCTTGAAAAAATTACAAACAAAAAAATCATAATGTCAAACTCATATAAATAACCACTAATCATCAAGCTGAGTCAAACTTGCTACACCTCTATTGATCCAATGCTTCTCCGGTATATCAGAATTAAGTGTGATATACATGACAAAGTTGCTGGAATGTCCCGTAGTTGCCAGCACTCCCTTTCTCTCACTTGTCTTGTATATTGGACAGAAGTAGCATGGGGGTGGGTTAAAATTTGCAGTCAGAGCTGGCTGGAACCAGATTATGGGAATAGTGTCAAAGAGAATCTTAGGGAAAGACTCGTCTAGCTGCATTGTTTGCCGGTTCCATCTTGCTCCTTCAAGGTACAGGCCCTGAGGAGAAAAGCTGTTTTAGTTTGATTGAATTAGTTGTCAATCGGCAAAAGTTGTTTTCCAAAATTCAAGTACATACCAACAGAAAGAACCACATTCTCATAGTAGATTCAGTGCAGATTGTATTAGTATTACACATTTATTATAAGTGTAGGGATTAAGAACTCTCAATTCCACAATAACTTATTCAAATCTTGGAGATTTGAGGTAGCAGGATTTTAAATCATATCAACAGAAATAATAGTCTTGTACAGTGAAAATTGAAAATAATTAATTTGATTTAACATTGTGAATTGTGAAATGAACAAGGTTCTTTTTATTGTACTTTTGACTTTTTTTGATTCATTTGATTTAGGTCATTAAAAACCTATGTCAATTCATTTACAAAATCATCTAAATAGATCATGCAGAGGTTTTCAGCCTGATTTTGTACTGGTGGGTAAATTGTGGCAAAAATTAAACCCTGTATGGCACAAGTCATGGAATTGGGTTAACCAGGATTCAACTTATTTGCTTGCTATGATACCTACCTATCTTACATTACCTATAAGACCGGTAAACATTGGCTGATGTGAAGAGAAACACAAACAAAAGTAAAGATGTGAGATGCTAAAATAACATTTAATTATGTGCACAAAAAAATCAATTTTAATTCACTTTTATATTGCTAAAGCGAATAACTCACCCATATGAACACACTGTGTTCTTTTTCTTGATGGTCCACTTCATGTGTTTGCTGCTTGCGCAATGTAATTTTTTTTATTACTATGACTACTACTACTAAAACCTCACCATATCTTTGTAGAGAAATTCAGAGAACAAGAAAATAGGCAGTTAGATACATAGATGCATTTAAAAACAGTAAACGAGCTCAATTTCCATCTAATCACATACCAGCAGTCTTTGGCAAGCATTCCTAATCTTGCCAGAAAGCATTCCATCCATCCAGTTAATGAGGTATTCAATAGTACTTTTAAATTCAGAGTGATTAACTAACATTCATACTGCTCTGACACACTTTACCCTCACCTATCAACATACAGATCTTAAGTCACTGTAAAGTTTCTTGTAGCTTCTTCTTTAGTTGTAATCGAAGCTTTGGATCAAAGTTTTCTATTCTGCATTGTGCCGGATTGCTTGCACCAGTAGTGAGAAAGAGAACTGCTTTTTTTTTTCAAACTCATATATTGTAATGGGCTTGCTATATATTATTTGACAATAAGCACTTTGTAATTTTATATGCTTAGTGAAATAACTTAATTTTAAGTACCTAATATAATTTTGACTTGTAAAAGTGCTAAAATTAGCCTATTTGCAATAAATCCTTTGACTTTGACTTTAAGTATTAAAACCAAATCCAACTCTCACCTTACAATAGACTCCAAAATCGGGCTGTTCATCACATTCGGCCTCCATGCTTGTGATGAGGAACTCGAACTGCACTTGGTCTATTGGAATCTTGTTGTGCCGGGAGTAGTTCTGAAGCACGCCGGTTAGGAAGGACTGCGTGAAGTAAAACCCTGATATCCAGAACACGACCGGCGGGCCCTCGTCCACCCAGTCTTGGAGGAACTTCAATCTGCATTAGGAATTATTTTTATCGTGTTGTTTACGTCTTCTACTGTGTACTTATGAAAAGGACATGCTTTTTGATTTAACTTTTCAATCGCCAATAAGCGGCACAATAGGTCCCTTTAGGAACCCAATGGCCTAATCGATATAATCAGCTATTTATAAGTTGTGGCTGTGCTGATTTCTTCTAGGTAGGTGAGTGTGTTATTGCACCGGTTGCATTATCATTTATGCCTAGCCTAAAGAATAGAACCATGGACGTATCAACATATACGTCCACGAATGGAACGCATTGGCCATGAACAAATGGATCAGTCAAAACTCCAAATAAGAAGAATATCTGAGGATAGATTAATAGGTCTCCGTTGCTCCGATTTGAATAATACTTTTGTTTTGCAAGCGAATGCTTAAAAAGGAAATATAACACGTAAGAACGCTTCTTTCCATGTTTACAAAAACCATATTCTAAAATGCAGTTTTAGAGCCCAATCTACCAAGCGTAGGTAATGATTCTAATAAGAACTTAATTTATATGAGTCTAGTTTCTTGGAGCTTTTGGCAAACCTCCAAGTCATGAAAACATGTATGTTGTTAACGTGAAATAGGTAGGTACTATGTTCGTATTATTTATGATGTGTTTATTAAAAATCTCGGATTATTTTGAGCAATTTAAATATAAAACAGTTATTTTCGTGATTTGTTTTTAGGAATTATGTTAACCATCGTTTAAGCCGGCTGTTTAAATATATTACTCGTCTTCTTCAATATAAACCTGAAAGCTAATAGGAATAATAGAATGGCTGTTCTCGCTCTTTTCAGAGTCATGACGGAAAAAGTGTTGGACAAGGAAACCTGGCACCAAGAAGCGACATCGGCCATCAACGACATCCGTAAACACGTGAAGAACGTCGCCATATCGGCCAAGATAAAGAGCAACAACCAACGCGTATTCATCAACCTAACCACTCTAGAGAACAAGGATTACTGCGTAGAGATGTCCGCCGCAGGGTTCAGAATCGTCGGTAAGAAATATGACGACGTATCTCACTCGAACACGGACAGCATGAGCTATGAGACTCCATACGCGTTGTTGAATAACATTAGCAAGAAATACAGGGAATCCTTCGGAGGAGAACTGATGAACAAACTTCTGGATCTCGCCAAGAAATCCGAAGGTTGACCGGCTCTTATATTGCAACTGTGTCGTCAATTTTAGGCCCTATAGGACCTTGAGAGTGTTTTCATTAATTTTATCATTATCAGGTGAGCTAATTTTACATAATTATTTTATCTTTATGTTAAGTTTCAATGTACCTTTTCAGTATTTAATTATGATGTTACATTTTTGCTGTGTATTTATGATCTGAAAGTTGTTTACATGATAGGTAAATAACACGGCACGCTGCGAAGTTTCTTCACTTATATGCTGTAGCCGCTCATAGGTTTTGCTATTTCTCCGCTGTGCCATAGAGCTTGTTTATATCAATAGGGTACTTTTGTCGAATCATAAAAAATGTAATCAACGGAAATTGAATGGGTGAAGTACGTATTTGCGTGCTCTAGAGCGCTGAGCGCGCTAGGAGGATAAATATTCTGTCCTGTTTTTCGAACGATATCGCCGGGATTTCCGTATCCGTATTGTTTTAGAAATAAAATTATCAATTACTAGACATTAATTAATAGCTTATCGTTGGTAGAAGAATATATAGAAGAATGTCATCTTCTTTAGGGTAATTAGTTGACCTAAGTGCTATCTCGACTTAGCCCTCGTTTGGTGTAAACAGAGCTTACATTTTGAGCCATTTTTTCGAACTTTTAGCAGAGCCATATTGAGCACCTTTTGTCTTTTTACAAAGTATTAGTAGTAGTCAAGTGGTCTAGCATCACTTTGCTTTAATATAGTTTTATCTAGTTAGAGTACGATCGCATCATCGGGGAGGTCGCAGCGAGCACTTCGTTATTATTGAGTACACCTGCACTCAACAATGGCCCAAGTCACTCGGTAGCATTAGCCGCCGCGACCGCTGCCGAGTTGCGTGCATTTAGAGTGCAATATCTTGGAATTATTTCGCATTTATGTTGTCAGTACAAGTTTTAGACTGAGTACAAACGCGGAGCTCTCACTACGTTTAGTTTATACAATTTTATATGTAGATATTGTGAACTGTATGTGTTGTGATACTTTAGTGTAATAAAAGAGATATCCGATACGTTATTTGTTTGCATTGTGTGCAAGAATCCAGGTCCTTAATTCTGAAAAATAAGTTGTAACACTAGGGTCAATTCTGTACCGCATTCTTTAAACCTAAACGAAATTAAAATATCTTCTGTCTTGTTCACTTCCCCTTTGTCAGAAGAGTACCGTCTTACTTCAAGTTTATTTTATCTTTAGAGAATGCGATAAAGAGTCGACTGGTTTAGGCCATTAGGCACTACGTTACTTACTCGGTATATACCTACTTAAGCCGTAGGGTATAGCAACATGAGCTGGTCTAAATCTGTTCAAAGAAAAATCGGTCTTAACGTCGGTAGACTTAAATATCAATTCGGTCAGAGCTTCAGCGCGGCGCTTACGGTAGACACGCACGCAATGAACAACGAACCTAAGTAAAATTTTATTTTAATATTTTTCAAGAAAGTGCGATTTTTTTCTTGTGATCTAAATTTATTTTTATTTTATCGGCAAACCAATAAATTAAAGATATAAATTACATGATATATTGCATTCAAAACTTTACATGCTATATTTTGGACAAAAAACGTGACTTAAGTCACCTTGTATACTATACTCCACTTCGGTTCTGCGCAGACTAGGTCAGTGCCTAAAGCAGGGCTCAACCAATTCTCGGGCCACAGCCAGGCTTGGCGCATTCCGCTATTTAGGTACGAGTACCAAGTCGGTCCGTTACGTTTCAGAAGAGCGGCGCTATACTGATAGAAGGAGAGGTACAAGGTAGGATTGTAGCGGTGTGCGAGCTGAACTACATTTTATTACGTCGTAACAAGAGTCCCTATTTATTTAACCTTTTGACTGTTACACTACAAATGAAGCGACTGTTTTGTACGCCACGGAACAACCATAATACCATACCATAATGTTTGATTCGTTATTCAATGGTAGAAGAATTAATTTCGATTCGAATATTGGCGGTATTGATAATAATAATAATCATAATAATAACGCCTAACGATCACATCAACATACATAGATCCAGGACCCAGGAACTACGAGGACCATGGTCCCATAACACCCAGACTCAGAACAAGTATTTGCGATGTTTTTCTGTGCATAAACACTTGTCTTGCCGCGGGAATCGAACCCGCCGTCTCCGGGTTATGAGCCGACCTGCTCAACCACCACACCACAGAGGCTTTCAACGTTGGAGTGTGAGCCTTTTTATTTGCTGTTACGACTGGATCACTGATGGTCAAAATGTTAAGTGACATCGCGGAGAGACTTCTGTAAGTGTACTATTAAGTAATTTGTGTCACAACTCACCTGGCTAAAAAATCTGCGACATACGAGCCCAAAGGTTTCATCGAAGGGTATGACTTGGACATCCAGCCCGCTGGAACAGCTCCCTTGATGAAGGCGTTGTTGCACTGCTCAAGTTCTGCGCTCATGATGGCCAGGCCCTGGGCGGCCATGTGTACTCCGTGGAGGGTTCGCGCCACAACGGAAAGGAGGCGGTTGTAGCGGATTAGTTCCTGAGGATTTAGTTTTATTTTATACAAAGATGAATTATTAAAGTAGGTAAGACTTCTTTACGCACGCTGACTTGGTGAGTAAGCTGGCGATGCGAACGGAAGTTGAAAGTTGTTGGTTAACGTAGATCTCCATTGTCAACATAACAAAGTTAAAAATTATATTTTATTTTATTTATCTATATTTTAGTTAATGTCGCCACCTTGACAATTGTAATTTTACCGGACATGCCAACTTTTTAAATATATACTATTTTTAACTTTGTTATGTTGACAATGGATATCCACGTGAACCAATTTCAACTTCCGTCTTCATCTACCAGCTTTTTTTACCACTCAAGTGTACGCAAAGATATTTTACTTCAAAAATACACGATCTCAATTTAGCGCATTATAAGTACGTATGGTAACACTCGACCTTGTAGAAAGCAGTTGAGTTAGTATCGTGTATTACCTACTAGTATCACTAAGCAACGTGTTGATATTGTAGTACCTGTTTGAGCACAGTGTTCATAATGTTGTAACTGTTTGAGCACAGTTTTCATAATGTTGTACCTGTTTGAGCACAGTGTTCATAATGTTGTAACTGTTTGAGCACAGTTTTCATAATGTTGTACCTGTTTGAGCACAGTGTTCATAATGTTGTAACTGTTTGAGCACAGTGTTCATAATGTTGTAACTGTTTGAGCACAGTGTTCATAATGTTGTAACTGTTTGGGCACAGTGTTCATAATGTTGTAACTGTTTGAGCACAGTTTTCATAATGTTGTACCTGTTTGAGCACAGTTTTCATAATGTTGTACCTGTTTGAGCACAGTGTTCATAATGTTGTAACTGTTTGAGCACAGTTTTCATAATGTTGTACCTGTTTGAGCACAGTGTTCATAATGTTGTAACTGTTTGAGCACAGTGTTCATAATGTTGTACCTGTTTGAGCACAGTGTTCATAATGTTGTAACTGTTTGAGCACAGTGTTCATAATGTTGTAACTGTTTGAGCACAGTTTTCATAATGTTGTAACTGTTTAAGCACAACGTTCATACTGTTGTAACTCTGAGCACAGTGTCCATAATTTTGTAACTGTTGAAGCACAATCTTCATACTTTTGTAAGTGTTTGAGCACCGTGTTTATATTTTAGTACCCGTTTGAGCACAATGCTTATAAAGTTGTAACTGTTCGGGCACCGTGTTCATACTCTTGTAATACCTGTTTGAACACTGTTCATACGGTCCTGTTTTCATACTTGTTTGAGCACCGTGTTCATACTATAGTACCTGTTTGAGCACAGTGTTCATACTGTTGTAGTACTGCACGGGGTACTTGACAGAGACGGCGAGTACGTCGTACGGCGGCGGCAAGCGCGCCATCATGTCCCGCGTGAGTTCGACGACCCCGCCGCCGCCCTCGCCCTCGCCGCCGCCGCCCGCCGCTACGATCGACGTCTGGGTCAGTAGGCAGCCGTATAGGAGCTAGGAGGGAATTAATACATCATTTTTAACGAAGGAAGAAGACATGTTTCATGCCTAATTAACGAAAAAGACAATACAGTGGTAGGTATAGGACTGATCATCTGGTATCAAATCAAGTAATATTAAAAATAAAAATTAAGGAACTCAATAAAAAATGGGCAATGATTTTTTTTTACTTCAAACTTCTAGCAGTTGAGTACCACAAAAATCGATCTCTTACCGACAATCCAGGTCATGTTCCTAAACAAGGACTCGCAACGTGGGATAGTTTTACATCTATACAAGGTGGAATTTAATTCGTTCTTTTCCTTTAATGTATATATTCAGTCCATACTATAGAACGCTCCCATATAACTAAATAAAAAAAGCCCTTATGAAATAAAACTTAAAACTAGGTATTATCAAATTTAAATTCTAACTAAATCCTTGCGACATTGAACAAAGCAGGCGTTTTATTGCCTACAAAGCATTTACAAAGCACTCAGCTGGTGCACGTACTGTGTGCACCGTTATATAGACATTTCGGCTGTCATGCAGTTATTTTAGGAGGCACTAAATACTAAAACAAAACCTATTTTTTTGTTGTAATTGTACGATTATTCTATAGCATGGTCTGAGAACAAACATTTTAGGAAGAGTGAATTAAATTCCACCTTGTATATATAAAAGAAAGTCGTGGTCGTCTTCCGGCTGAAGACGGTGACACTCACCGAGTTCGCCTCCTTGTTGTCCTTCGTAATGTCAGCGTTTTCATGCAGACCGAACACCTCTGGCTTAGCGATCATCGGGAGCGCCTTGATGTGCTCCAGGACAGAGTTGTAGTCCATGGAAGAAGGCATGCGGTAGTCGCCGCTCGGGGAGAAGGAGTAGCTGCTGGTGCAATGGATGTTGTGAAGTCCAAATGTATAAATAGGTATAATTCTAGAAAAAGTCCTGTTTATACTGGTAATGCTGCAAGAAAACGCTGGTGCATTCACACGTATTCGGTTCGTAAACTTTTTGGCATCGTCAAAAACGTTTGTTTTTGTCGATCATGTAATTTACCAATTGAATTTTTAATTTTAGCTTGTCTACTGCTTTTTGAAAACTTCTTTACGCACGCTTGATTTGGGGAGTAAGCTGGTGAATGCGAGGCGAAAGGAAGTGGAAGTTGGTTTACGTAGATCTCAATTGATTGATTCTCCATTCATCACAGCATCAGTGGTGTGGTGGTTGAGCAGGTCGGCTCATAAACCGGAGGCGACGGGTTCGATTCCCGCAGCAGGACAAGTATTTGTGCACAGAAAAAAAAGTGCAAACACTTGTTTTGGGTCTGTGCAGGAAAACGAAAAAGATCGCGTCATAGCATTGTATTTATTTTCCATAACTTGTGTTTATTTTCAGTGTTAGTGTATACAATTGGTGGCATTTTATCCGTTAAGTGCTACAGGCATGAGTTTGGAAAAGTGGTATAATGATGGTGAAACGTTTCTTTTCGTCTTGTTTCCAAAAATACACAGAAGCTTGTTTTAGTTGCCACCACTTTACTAGGTGTATGACTTGACTTGATTTCATGACTTGGACACACAAATATATATATATATAATAATAATGAACTTGAGAAATTATCAATTAATATTTTAGTAATTGATAATATACACATATACATCTTTTATATTTTTTTTAATCCATTTAATCTATATAATTCTTATTATTGTTTAGGATCAGATGATTATTAGGTATTATCGTTTCGGGGGATCCCAGCGCGGGCACATACTTCGCTCAGAAGCTAAATCTTGTAATTCAGCGAGGTAATGCTGCCAGTATTCTGGGAACCTTTCCACGCGGTGGTGAGTTGGATAGCATATTTATTTTGTAAATAATGTTTTATTAGTTGTAACTTTTTATTTATAGCTACTATTGTTAAAATTTAAAGACTGATCAATTACTTGACACTGGCTAAATACACAAAAGTGTGGACCCAAAACAAAAAAATATATTCGTATGGAATGCGCCACACGGGCCAACTTACTCCTGCGTAGCGGTGACCTCCTCGTTGTAGAAGATGGACAGCAGCGAGAGGATGAGGCGGCGGTCCTTGTCGTCGGTGACGCGGCCGCCGTAGTTGCACTCGCCGGCGAGGTAGTTCAGCGCGTCGAACGGAGTCTCCGTGTACTCCGTCAGGAACATCTGCAACGACCACGACTCCTGACCGAAGCACACCTGACTATTTCATTCATTCATTCATTATTCATTCTTCATTTATTTGGTACATAACAATACAGGTCAAAAATTTTACGTACATAACACAAGTCTATAAAAAAATATTTTGAGAGCTGTTTTTTTTTTTGTAATTCTTTGATTTTGTCATAGAACGTCACGTTTTCTGACAATGTAGGTATTTATTATATTATTATTATATTGTAGGTAATCATATAATTAGTAATCGTAGGTACATATTTAAAAAAATAAAAATAATAACGCCTAATGATCACACACATAGATCCTGGACCCTAACTAGGATTCCCTGTGTCTAGGGACCCAGAAACTACAAGGACCATGGTCCCACAACACAACTTAGAACAAGTATTTGCACTTTTTTTCTGTGCACAAATACTTGTCGTGCCGCGGGAATCAAACCCGCCGCCTCCGAGTTATGAGCCGACCTGCTCAATCACCACACCACAGAGGCTGTCAATAATAATTTAATATCGCCACATACTACCGGAACGGCATGCAAAAATATTTTTTATTTATTGTTTGATATGCTTGCGTTTGACCACTATCACACCTGATGGTAAGTGACGATGTGGTCTAGGATGTAACACGAAAATAAATAAATATTTACACCTAATCACACTAATATTATAAAGGCGAAGGTTTGTATGTGTGTTTGTGTGTATGTTTGTTACTCCTTCACGCTCAAACGGCTGAAATTCGGCATCAAGATATCTTATACACTAGATATACTACTTTTTATCCCGGAAAAGTGAAGTTTTCCCGTGGGATGAGTAAATAATTAAAATACTTTTTATCCACGGGTGAAACCGCGGGGCGCAACTATATGTCGTAGCCAACTAGCTTAACCAGCCGTTCAATCAAAAGCCTAGGTTACTAAACAGCGCCGTTCAACTAGCGGCGCGAAATGGTTTAGAGGTACATTTCTCACCTGCAGCTGCATAATGCAGATCCTGAGATCACTCTCATTGAACTCGTACTGTATGTTCCACCCCAGCGGCCCGAAGGCGCGCCTCTCCTGGACGATCGCGTGGAAGAAGCAGAGCGCGAACAGCAGCCGGCGCCACTGCTCCGTGCGCGGGCACGAGATGTAGAACTCGGGGTCGCAGATCGGGTCCGATATGTACGACCGGTAGATGTTGTTCTTGAGACCTTTAGGAGCTTCGTTCGTCATCTTTACTCCTGCAGATGTTACGATTCATTGAAACGGATTGCTTCCGTGTGCTCCCGGTATGAGAAGAGGCCTATATATCATATTCCCTTAGCCGTCCCGCCCGGTGACACTGTAAATTTCGGTAGAGACCAACAGCATTAGGCCGTTCAAAAATAAAACCACCCGCGGGAAGAAATGGGGTGGTCCTATTCTTACACCGGAACCAAACAATTAGGTGAAAATAATAACAATTGAAAGGGATTATTTGTGAATTTCGAAATCGTTTAACTTCATAGTTTTTTCAGTAAAGTAAAATTATTTAATTTCATATACCATCAGCGATATCAACGTTGGTAATTTTAGGTCTTTTGATATCATTCACCTTAAAATACATTTCCAACCGGTCCGAACACGATGACCACGCAACATTTTTGACGTCGAACTCACAAATTTTTCCAATCGTCATTATTAATGAGTGCACAAACAGTCCAAATATCCGAAAAATCCTCGTTCGACAATGTAAAAGTTCCTACAGGAGGCGTGGCAAATAAAATGCGTGGTTCGGGAACACGGTACATATTTAGAATCAACTTCCAAAAACTTTTGTACCTAACTACCCTAGCCGAGAAATCTTACTTGCTAACTACCTACTATTTAAATAATATTATTTATTTATTAATCTCCTACCCTATCAGCCTTATTAATAAACACGAACTAGCTTTAGACTAGTTACACCATCTTTTTTCTCTTTCAATCCAGCTAAATTTTCCAGTAGCAAAAAAAGACAAAAGCTGAAGTAACTAATCCGAGACTAATACCCGTTTATTAATAAGGCTGTGTAAGTATAACATAAAGTGAGGCGAAATTTAAATAAATTACGAAACATATTTTAGTTCCATGTAACGCACTTCCAAGAAATGGAACTCCCAAGTCTCCTTGCCTAAAAGAAGAGTTACCATTCTGCAGCACGGTGACCGGGAACGCGGTGCTCGGGTACGACGTGAGCCAGCACCGGAAGCTGTGGTGCGTGACCTGCGGATTGATGACCTCCGCGCAGATCCTCTCCAGCTCGCCCATCCACGACTCCATCACGTGGCAGTTCTGCAGCACCACCCACCCGCCGGTCACTATGGCCTGGTTTATCATGTTCGCTGCTATTGGACCCTGGAGGAGTTTGGAGGAGGTTAGGATCGATTGGTGATATTTGTAGTTTGTAATCGGAAACAGTATTCGCGTTTGGGATTTGTGGACTTTTTTATTTATAACTTGAACGAAAATCACTTACTTATTGCCTTGTGCAATGCGCACTTTACCGTTTTTTTTTAAATATTAAAGATCCTAAATTTTATCCTAAAACATTTGATATTACCATACCAAGTTTCATCAAAATCCATCGAGTAGTTTCAGTGTGATGCGCGCTCAATTAGACAGACACATAGATAGAGAAAAACAATAATAATACGTCCAACGATCACATACATATATCCTGGACCCTAACTAGGATTCCCTGCGTCTAGGGACCCAGAAACTACGAGAACTATGGTCCCACAACACCCAGACTGTATTTGCGCTTTTTTCCGGGCACAAATATTTGTCCTGCCGCGGGCATCGAACTAGCCGCCTTCGGGCTAAAATGGGCCGACCTCCTTAACCACACCACAGAAGCTTAAATTATTATTATGGAGATATATAATATTTTTACTTCTATAATAACGTTAAAAATCACCTTTGCTGATCTGTCTAAACTTTCACAATCACTTTCAACTTACAGTACGTTTCTGTGTAACAACTTTAATGTATAAAAAAAATAAAGATTAAGATAAAACCCTCACCTGCCCCTGTCCCAGCGAGATCGTCTCAAAGGAAATCACCTTCCTCTCCATCGAGTACTTAACCAGTCCCGACATAGGATCTGACCCGGGCGAGAGGATGAATATAAGGGGGGAACAACAGTTACTGTCGTTGTAAGACTTCTCCAGGTCGAAGGGAGGGGGCTCTATGTACACCTGGCCCATCTCGGAGACCACGTACTGTTGCACGAGGGGGATTAGCTTGTCGGGCCGGATGCATCTGTGGGGAGATGATGCGATGATGAGAAAATAATCATCTGTCCCTCTTTCAACTAAGGGTGTAGTTACGGATAACCACCATTAACACGGTTCTTTGCCTAGAACAATTGAACAGTTTAGAATTTTTGTCAACAATAAGCCTGCAATGGTCCACTGTTAGACTTAATAGGCCTGTGCCAAGATATGCCGTTTAACCCGATTGAAATGTCGGTACAACATGTAATCCTATATGTATATCTAATTTTACTCATTCATTAGTATTTAAAACTATAAATAACAACATTATACTTCACATAAGTTTACTTTATGAAAATGAAAACAGTTTTGGAAAGAGCTGCCATTCGTTAATTGGTCAAACGTTCTTTTAACTTCCGACGGCTAGCGTTTAAAAGCAACCGACGAAGTGGGTCCCGTGGATTGTTTAAGCACTTAGTAATTGCATAGAACCTTAATTTGAATTATTTTAATATTCTGATTTCGATTTGTAAAAGTGCTTTTCGAGTTGTAAATTATTTCACTTTGACTTTATCGTTCAAATCGGTACAGAAATTTGCACGAAAAGGACGAAAGATAAGTCAAATAGATCCACAATGCTGGGCGGGAAATGCCGCATAAGGCGCAAAATGAAATACCCACCTTACTTATTATCGTTATTTCAGTAAGTTACCTCATCATGATGAGTTTAGCCAGTCCCTTGATTTTATCATAAGGAGCCGGGAATTTGTTCTCGTGCGGCGCGGAGAGATCGTAGAACTGTTTCCACAGTGATACGTTCTTTTCCACGTGTTCTTTGAAGCCATCCAACCTGTGACGGAGGTATTGAGGTATTTTTGGATGCTGTAAATAGAACTATGGAATCCTTGTATCGGATTATTTCGTTACCAGTCTGTCTGTATCTCAGGAAAAGCGAAACAGCTAGTCAAAAGGACATTTTAATTAAAATTTGCGCCAATAAAGTGTTAACATATGAGATAAATTACATGTCAAAAATTAACATTACAGTTTCATCAAGTACACAAACAGGAAAAGAAAATGGCAAATTAAGCTTTGAAAGTAACTATATGTACCTACTTTGTTTAACTAATTGCTCATTTATTTCTTATATTTTACTTTCCCTACCTTCTCTCACGTCAAGCAAGAGTGTTAAACTTGTAATAGCCTGTTAGTGCTTTATTTTTTATTGGATAAATTAGAGGCGTCTTGACTTTCCACCCTCCATTTATCCGTTTTCTCAGGATTTTTTTTTCTAGAATATAATAATCTATCTTTTGTTAGTCTGAATTGGGAAATCTCTGTCCAGACTCACCCAAAACGGTGCAGTTTTGACGTAAAATCAATACGAATAGACAACATTTCACTTCACATTAACTATAATAGAACCACGCACGTCACCAACCCAATACGTTTCCACTACTGAGACAAAGGCCTTCCCTGATATGGAAAAGCCGTAAGGGCCATAATCCACCACGCTGCCGAGTACCTACGTGTTGGTAAAATGTTCTCGAATTTCGTGATTCTTAAATATGTCAGTTTCCTTACGATGATCCTTCACCGTTGAAAGAGCGAGTGCAAATTCCGCACATAACTTGAAGTCATTTGTGCAGGGCTGAGCGGGAGTTGAACTTGGGTGCGCCGGTTTGAAAGTTGCACGAGCGGCCACTGAACCTTTTTAATATGGATAGTGATAACTCATTACTCACCCGTTCAAATTACTGCAGCGTACAATTTCCGACCACGACTTGTCGGACAGCCAGGTCGGCGCGGGGTTCTCGAATGGGTTGTCCAACGCCACCCCGCCGGTAAGCAGGAATGTTACTAAATCGTCATCGATTTGGCCCTAAACAAACGGAAAAAGCCTTGTACACCGGTATATTTACCTGCCTCATATTCCTTAGCCGGAACTGCTGAACTATAGGCCACAGAGCGCCACTCTGAGCGGCTAATTGGAGTGTGATAAGTAAGCCCCGCACTTTTTTGGCGTTTTTAAGGCTAGAGTAACTTGGTATCTTCTTTTTTAACGCTGTAGGTAGCAAACAAGTATACGGCCCTTCTGTTGGGAAGAGGTCGCCGTTGCTTATGGACATCAGTAAAACGAGACGTGTCACTAATGCGTTGCAATATTCTTAGGCAAGCACGCCCCTTTGTCGACTGCATCGTTGCTTAACTTATGAAAAATAAAAATAAAGGTAACACGTGCACATTTCACACAGACCTATCTAGCTCCAAAATAAGCAAAGATTGTACTATGGGAACGATAACTGATACAATACTTAGATACTTTTATATATACATAGAATACAATATTTTGTTTGAAAATACATAAAATACAACACCCAGACATAGAACACCTATGTTCATCACACAAATGTGTGTCCTGGGCGGGAATCGAACCCACGACCTACCGTTCGGAAGACGAGAGCTACTACCAACCGAGCTATCAGGCCAGTTAATTACAATATTTTATAAATTCTTATTCTTTTTTTCTTTCATGTCATAAGCGTTTTTTTTGGGTCCACGTAACAATATTTGTCATTGTAGTAAGAACGGTTTCAGACCAATTACTAAAGTATTAATCACAATATATTTAAAATTATAAGTCAAAAATCAAATTAAATAGCCTACCTTTGCCCTCAAGATACCCAGCGTGAGAACGAGAGAGAATATAAGCTTGTCCTTCTCGAAGAGACTGCGGCACACGTTCTCGTAGATACTCCTGGTGAAGTAGGCGTTCAGTCCCTGAAGGCGGACGTCCAGGTTGTCACTCTTCTCGGAGTTCAGGATAGCCTGGTTGTACAGGTTTATGAACCTGGAACGTTCGATGTTATTCCTGTATAAACATCGGGAATATCAATTGCTTTATTCGATCGCGGATTTAAATGGTTAAATCCGATTAAGGATTGGTTCCTTTTTGCCAATTTCGATCAGAAGAAGAAGCGATCCAATCTCATACAGAAACATTCTTCTTCATCAGCCGAAAGTCTTTGATTACGAAGTCCGCATAGGTAGATCCTTTTAGTAAATAAAAGTGGTATTTCAGGTAAAAGTAAAATTAAGTAAGAACGAACGGTTATATAACCCAGTTCCTGGATATTCCCTTATCTGGCTCTTACGACAGCCGGTGTAGGAGATATCTGGCTTGGATCTTTTCTTCGGCCGGGACTACAAGATAAACCAGAACCATTTGCTGATACTGAAAGATGTTGTTGCTTACCAATTAAGCGAGTACTGGTACATAGGATCAATAGCCGCCAGGTCACTGATACAGAAGAAAAGCACCGCGCTATGTGTGGACACCGGCACGTATCCCAGCCTGGCCTCGTCGATCTCCAGCTCGGTGATGGCAGCTGCGGCCTGCTTGGCCTCGATCTCGATGGAGAGCACCTTGGATGACGACAGGATCTGGTTGGCGGACTCGTCCTCTAGGATGTTGCCCGCTGATGATAATACCTGGGAAGATGAACTGTATGTATATCATATGGTTCATAAAAATTGTAAATGAAATGAAATGAAATGAGTTCATTACCAGATAAGAAATCCAAACTAAGGTACTCTAATAAAACTAACTTAAACTAAACAGCCTAAAACACCTTATTATCTTAGGTGCCACCTTCGATGTAGTGGGCTTTGGTCCCAGTCTCGCACGGCTAACAACTGTAAAGCTACCAAAACAGTAATAAACTAGGTACAGAATGAGACGGTTGTTTCATTACTAGTGTATAGAGCAGAAGAACATGGTTGATGAGTCTTGCTTGGAGGTTCTTTTTAAAGTGTTGCTATCACGGAATCTCTTTGGAAGAAGATCTGCAGAAGGAGGGTAGAAGATCTGGACATCTTCTAGCTGAAACCTCCAGGTTCCTCTAGCCTATTTATCCACGCCCCCCTAGAGTACTCTTGCAGGTCCCACTAGCCTGTCTCCGGGTACCCGGTACCTCAAGGATCTTGTCCTCGATCTCCTTGAGCGTGCGCTTGTTGTTAGCGCCCTCGACGATGAGCTGGTTCTTGTTGAGCTCCAGCTCGGGGCGGTCCTGCGCCACCACGATCCCGAGCAGCTGGTCCTGCAGCCCTTGCGGCGTTATCATGAAGTTCAGCAGCGTCACCTACACAGCCAAACAGGACTATTAATAATAATAATACTAATTTTTATTTCCAATTCTAGAAAAAACTAAACGCCTAAACATGATTTGATGCGAGGCTCAAACTAGGCGAACAAAATATCTTTAAATTATACCCTAGTATGGTTTTTTTACAGACAAAGTGCCGCTATTCTTTAAAATATTCTATATAGTCTGTCTTGTCTTGTCGATAGTTTTAAACAAAAAAACTATTTTTTTACTTTTTCAGCCCTCGAAGCGATGATAGAGCTCAATTGCTCGTGACGTCAACTTGCAATACGTGAGTCGTGGATTCGTATCCTGATTAAGCTTGAGCTTTCGATGAACGAAATAATAATAAATAAATAAATACACGTGTAGACTTTTTAAACAACGCCATCTAGTCCTTAAATAAGCAAAGCATATGGAGTGATGAGTTCTTGATAAATCATCGTCTAACTAGCAGGGATCAAAAATATCAAACCCCGAGTTTTAAAAATAAGTCCGTATACTTACTTTGACAGCAATTTCCGGCAAATAGTGAGGGTTGCTGAGCCGCGTGGTGATGTAGAAACGGAACGCGTGATTGTATTCCAGCACATTGTCGCCCAGCTTCAGGCAGTCCACGCCACCAGACCTGGAGATAGCTTGTGTTAGAATACTAGCCGACTGAATGAATTTGATAGCTGATCTGACCAACGGAATGTATATGCATAATGAGGGCTGAGGCTTCCATTGACGTCCCAGATGGGGTGTCTTATAGGCACATCAGGCAATCGATCAATTGCCTGTTTAAAATGTACCACATCTAGTTCCACCTCTCCATTTCACCATCGGACAAGAAGAAGTACAGCTACAAGCCATCCATTTATGGTAAATATCCCTTCAATTCATACGAAGGAGTTCGAATCAACATTTATACTATAACACTACCAGCGTCATTGTTTCCCGATAAGTACAATCTGAAGATCTTTAAGTCGAGAATCGATAGGTATGTTCTCGGCAAGCATTTAGAAGGCGGTGTCACTTTCCAGGATGTGAGACCGCGGTTTTTTTAATGTTTCGTAGTAATAAAAAACGGTGGATATAGATGCAAATATAGCTTCCAGAATGTTCTTGATCGTAACAGTAATGCGGGTCATTAAAGACCACAGTAATACCTGTAGATATTCCTCAGTAGAACCGGCTCTATGACAGCATCCAACTGTTCCCTGATGTTCTCCATAATGACCGGCAAGCCCATCTGGATGGCATTCTCCAGGACCCTCACGTAGTTGGAGTCCGTTAACTTGATAACTTTTAGTTGGTTCTCGCGCTCCATGTTCTTTACCCATTTGTTGGCTTGTTCTAGGAATATGAATGGTCATTTTGGTTATACAACTGAAAACGTAATAAAACGTATGATAGGAAGGTACCACCGCTTTCACAGTTATTTTGCCGCCAAGCAGTAGCAAGCACTACTGTGTTCCGGTTTGAAAGGCACTGTAGCTAGTGAAATTGTTGGGCAATTACTTTTTGATCTAATCTCACAGTCAAGTAATTTTATTACTAGACCGTGCTGATGACTCAGGATGATGTGCGCAATACAGAGTCACGTGAAACTTTATATTTTGGAGTTCCGGTGACACTGTTCTGTTATAGGCAGCCGTGTCGCTTACCGTCGGGTGAACGTCTAGCCCGTAACATAAAAAAAGACACGGCATAAACACCAACAGCCCAACGCACCTTGAGGGTCGATCATGAGCGGCCAGCGCCTGGCGCGGGCGACGATGATCCCGTTCTGTATGGAGAAGTTGTCGACCGGCAGCCCCGCGATGTTCCACGCGCGGATCACCACCGCCTCGCCCAGGGTCGCCACCAGGGAGTACGACTCCGAGCATGGGATCTCTGGACGGTACACAGATAATATAAACTGTATACCGATGAACTGTTTATTTGATATATGGGCACTAGGACTATTTATGACTTTTATGGAATGGATTTTTAAGGTCACTTAAGGTGCTGCAAAGATTTTTTTTGTGCGTATTGGCTCCACACTTTTGTGTATTTAGCCAGTGTCAAGTAATTGATAATTTATCAAGTTAATGATACTTCACGCAGATATGTGTCAAGTCACAGTTCAAGTTATCAAGTCAAGTCATAGTCTAGTCATACTCCAAGTAAAGTAGAACAAGCAACAAGCAACTTTACTAAAAGTTTCTATGGAGTTTTGGAAACAACACGAACAGAAACGTTTCACCATCATCATACCACATTCTCACACTCATGCCTGTAATCCAGCACTTAAAGAATAAAATGCCACCATTTCATTGCATTAACACTGAAAATAACACAAGTTTTGAAAAATAATACAATGCAATGACGCGATCTTTTTCGTTTATCTGCAAAGATATTACGATCCCTAAAAATTTTAGCTACCAGCGGATTTGAACTCGCGCCTTCCAACTCACCCGATTAGACGCTCTGCCAGTTATTCTGACACCAAGCAAGTAGTGTGCAAGCACTACTGTGTTCCGGCTTGAAGACCACTGTAGCTAGTGAAATTAGCAAACTATATAGATTATTACTTTTAAATTTTTATTACTAGACTATGAGATCTCACAGTCTAGTCTAGTAGTAACCTTATTCCGAAATTGTGCTGTCTCAGAATTCGATATTTTGACTAATTTAAACGCTTAGATGTATCTGGCGCTGACTGCACCTAATACATATACCAAAGCAACTCTGTCAAATTAAAAAGCAAATAAACAACACATTCTCTGATAAGACATTTTACAAGAGTTATTATGACAAAGGTTAATCATTATAGCGGAATGTAACTGACCAAGTTCCAAGGTCCTCTCGTTCCACATCGCTATGACCTCCCGCCGGTAGTTGACGGTGAAGGGCCCGAGGTACGCGATGAACCCTGCAGACAGCAGCACGTCACCTGAAAAAATTGGTCAGAATATTACGCATAGAACAATGAATAGAGACAAAACAGCCCTTCTGTACATGTGACCACAATAACCTGATGCGATGTGTTTTTCTCTAGCATATTTATTCAATTATTATTATTTATTTTAGTTAGCTTAGTTATGACCAAAACGCTAACTATATTAATGATAACTTAGGTATAAATCTTAAAGTTGTTACATATAGTTTTATATATGAATAAATAAATAAATATTTGTGGACATTTCACACAGCGCCATCTAGCCCAAACTAAGCAAAGCTTGTACTATGGGAACCAGATAACTGGTATAATACTTAGATACTTTTTATTTGTAAATACATACATAGAATAAAACATATCACCCAGACACAGAACAAGCATCGATGTTCATCACGCAAATGTTTGTTCTGGGTGATAATGGCACCCACATCACAAGCCACAGTTCAGAAGGCATAGTTACTACCGACTGAGCTATCGGGCCAGTTAACTATATCTCCACTTACCAATAATCTTGGAGAGCAGTTCCTGCAGCTGCCGGGCCAGTTCCGTCCACCTGGCCTTCTCCCCGCCGAGGCCCCCGATCAGCTGCTCCGCGCGGCACAGCTTGGTGGAGCAGAGGTCGATCTCGTCTTCCAAGCCTTTCTTCTTGCGGGTCATCTCGGCGAACTCGTCGTTTAGCGTCTAGGCAATGGAACGTTTCATCTTACGAATTATCAATAATCTCACCTTTTTGAAGGGCAAAGTGCCTTTATTCTTACTACTACTAAATACCACTAGCTACACGACTGATGTAAAACTGTTATACGAAACGTAACTGTCTCCTTTTCTATTTTCACGAACTAATTATTTTCGTAACTCTCGTCACGCGTTCTCCAGCTTACTCCCCAAGTCAAGCGTGCTTATTGAATTTTCACTTTAAAAAAAGTTAGGACTGTATACTAGCCGCGTTGATTTATAGACAGTCCAAATGCGCCAGCCCGCTTGACTACTATAAGACTAAAAAGTACTCGTACTGTGTACACCGCCTTAGCATTTATCACTGACCAATCGCAGTTAAAAAAAGAGTGAGATAACGCTCTACTAACAACTATTCTATTACGAATTAAACAATTTACTGCTTAATTAATAATCGCAAAGTTTCGGCGTAATGAAAATAAAGCCGGCACTTAAAAATTGTTAGGGATTTTTTTTTGGTTACTTTGGTATTTATTAAGGCTCGTTAGGGATTTGATGCGACTATACAAATATCTTACTTGTAACTTGTCGAGTACGCCCTGCAACTGCGCTCGTTTAGCATTTAGCGTATTCATTTGCATCTGCAGCTCGCCTTCTGCTTCGGCCAACGCCGCCTTCTTTGGCGCCACAACCTGAAAACCAACAATATATCACAACTTAAATAAGGCAAAAAATGAAATTGTACATAGATAGAAAATGCTGTATTGCACAAATAACAAATGTAAGTAGGCGAACTTAATGCTAGAGAGCATTACACAAATTTTATTGGTCCTTGGCTTTGGCTCGAAGGACCAAATATTGTTTTATGCTGTGTTGTTTCATATGCGGACTTAAATAGGGAAAAACCTCTGGCACGATCTGGTTTTTTATTGTATTTTCTTGCGGGTTAAACAGGGGAAAGACAGTTCTCTAAAGTATATGATACCCCTATAGGTTCATGAACAAGCGAGGTTTGAACCCGCTTCGGCCGCCATTGTGGGCAGGATATACTTTACTTATAATAACCTCGACCAATGATTTCGTGTCCAAGTTATTTTTTACCTGATTTAATTCTTTTATATTCTATTTAAGGGGTTATTGAAATCGTATTGTCTTTTCAACCGATTTCAAAAAAGGAAGAGCTCCTCAAGTCGGTTGATTTTAGCCATATAACTGGTACAATACTTAGATACTTTTTAGTTTGTTTGTTTAATGTACACGAAGGAATATTATAACTTCGTCCTTTTTCTTAAATTTAAGGAAATCAATTTATTAAATTCCACCGTGTATAGGGGCCGTTCAACTATTACGTAAGCAGATTTATTACAATTATTTACCCCCTCATCCCCCTTGTCAGCAAAAGTAAGCAAAGCTCTTACCCCCTCCCCCCATGCTTACGTAAACATTTTTCAATGAATGTATTGTTTTTTTTTTTAAATATAATTATAATGTTTAGTGTTTCAAACAAAGACAATGTGAGGGTTGCTATTCGTGTAAAAATTTAAATAACTACCGATGACGTAATCACATCTAGACTCCCCTACCCCCATGTCATCCAAAATAAGCAAAGCTAAGACCCCCCACCCCCCATAGTGCTTACGTAATACTTGAACGGCCCCATACATAAAATACAATAAAACACCCAGACACAAAACAAAGACATCATACAAATGTTCCCAACAACCAGAATTTTGGGTTCAAATCCCATCCAGGACAAACATCTTGTGATCTGTCGGCAGTAGCTCTGCCTTCTAAACTTCTGTTCAGAAGGCAGAGCTACTGCCAACCGAGCTATCAGGCCAGGCTCAAAAAAATTAAAGAATCCAAAGAATGTCCTTGCTTCTAAGGTCTTTTCATGTCATTATAATAGTTTAGTGAAGCAGCGCGGAGCGCCGACCTTGATGACGCGGTCGTACACGTCCATGGCGCGCACCCAGCGGCACAAGCCCTCGCACGCCGACGACACCTTCGCGATCACGGCCGGGTCGAACTCGCGGTCCGGGATGTATCTACGCAACGTTACACTAGCTCATATCTAATGGCCGAATAGTGTATGTCACCATACACATACTTATTTAATTCTATCTTTAAATTTCTGCTAAGTTTAAGGCAAAATACTACCATAAGAAAGGATGAGATCAAGAAGGGTTTAACTGATTTTTTTCACAAAATGACTTATGGGTATCGTTGGATTCAGCGTGAAATTATCTACAACAATATATTCACAAAATACCGAAATGAGGCTTTAATCTAGAGATTCTCAGTCTGAAAACGGTTCATATTTTATTATATTTTTACAGTAATTGTAAGAATTAGTACTATATTTTGTTTGAAGACTATAGTGAGTATGTCACATTTTGTAAGATGAATAACGGCCAAACTCACGTCAATTAAAAATCAATCGAATCAATCAATCAAATATGTTCGAAACCTAGTCGGAGTAAGATCCGCAGATCTGCAGCGATACATTTTCTTTCACTATTAATTTTGATATAATAAAATGGGTTCAAATCTCAAGACACACAGACCGACACGCATCGTTGGAAGAGCCTTGTGTGTGATGCGTGGTCGTCCGTGGTCGGCGGCCGTGCGTGAAGTCGTGCGCGGTATCACGTACCGTAGGAAACCAGCTTTACATGCACGAGGTTTTCTACTTGAATGGCTATTAACCCGTTTATCTATAATTTTTATTTTCCTTTTTCTATTATAAAGTGGTACCATTTTTTTTGTTATTTATTTATTTAAAATTTCTTAAAAGTCCCTTAAAAAATTAGATTAAAAAAATTTTTTTTTTCATAGGTAATGGTACTAAATTATAACCTGCGTTGAGGTCAATGCGTGCATGGGATGAATTGAATGTTTTTCTTTAAATTACTGTTGGAAAACGGTGGCATTATTATAGTCTATCCCAAAAAAACTTTTGTGACAGACAGGTCACATTACCTGTCCCGAATTTTCTTCATGGTAGCGACTGGGATGTTGTCTTTGTCGTAGTTCCTCAAACTCTCCAGGAACTTCAGGTCCCCGAGCATCTTCTGAGAAGGACCCCAGTAGTCTTCAAACGGTTTACCTGCATATGACGCATAAATAGTATCAGCATGATGAATGAACTTGTCTATAAGAAGTGAAGAGTACAAGGCGTGTCGTGTAGGGAATTCGGTTTCCTACACGCCACGCGGACGAAGCCGTCTTAGCAGTAGAAGCTAGTCTTACATAAAACTACGATGGATAAATTACAGAAACTGTCATAACAGAAAAAAGGTAGTCGATTAAGGACTGTGTAGTCAACGTGGGCAAACTAGCCCCGTATTTACGTCTATGGGAATTATGAGGCGATCAAAGGTAGTTTTTTTTTTTCAAATTTCAATTCAAATTCAAGTGTTTGAAAGTTAAATTATGTTCAGCGATATTACCATTAGCATCCATCTTCCTATCCCCTTTAATCCCCTTCATCACACATATAGCCTCCATGACCAGCTTGACTCCGGCCGGCGGACTCTTCATGGACTTGACGAGGGTAATGTCTGCCGGCTTCAGGGTGTCAAGTGCGTGCAGCGCGGCCTCTAGCGCCGGCACCGCTTCGGCGAGGTCGCTCTCGCAGTCGTCCTTTATAGCCTGCGCGGCTGCAGCCGCCTCGTTCGCTAGGGCTTCGTCGGCGCCCACTATCTGCGGGGTGGAAATGTCGTCCTCAGATTGGTTCCATTTGCGTGCTTGTGTGACTAGATAATAATTAAGCATTTTGCGATTCTGGTGATATGCTTCAAAACTCTTCCTTTAGTTGCGTTGTGGTATAGAATGAGACTTTTCTTTAATTCGTGTCATATAAAATTTGATGAAGCGTCGAATAACGATGTCGTCATAACAATATTATATTATTATTAAATTAAGTTGGAAACTTGAATTTTTAAGGATTATGAAAACGTTTGACGTTGGACGTTTTAGTACTTAATATACATTTCAACTCAACTTGACTAGACTATTTGCAAGGTATTATACGTACGTTGAGAAAAGGGTCTGACTAGACAGACAGTAAAGTTATTCTATAGTATGTTATCTAAATCGTGTACGGACGCGTAGAAATACCCATGGTCATCTTCCAGCTGATGATGATGATAACTTCCAAGGTTAGTTACCTCCTTCTGCTTCTCAACAACGACGGTGTCCTGTTCGATCTTGATCATGAGCTTCTCCGTCTTGTCCGAGGTCTCCACCAGCTGCGGCTGCAGGTCACGCAGGTTCTGCTGCATTACCGCCACCTGGCCGGCAGCGAAGTCCAGCTGTTCTAGGCCTGTTTCGTACCTGGTACCACGGTATATCGGTTCATGAACCTCTGGCTAAACTCCTGCGTGCTGGCCACTATGTCAACGGGCAGTGGACTGGAGCATCTATGTTCGTTTGTCACCTCAATTGACACGAATTAATCAAACGTACGAGAGCCCGGGGGAAAGTAAATATAAATATGTGTGACCATTTCACACAGCGCCCATCTAAGTCCCAAACTAAACAAAGCTTGTACTATGGGAACCTGCAGATAACTGATACAATACTTAGATACTTTTTTGTAAATACCTGAACGAGAACCAGAAAAAAAATCGATGTTGATCACACAAATGTTTGTGTTGATCACACTAAACTGTTGCTTAGCTAAGTCTTATTTTAACAGACTTAAGTGCAGACAGGCAATAGACTACCTATATGTCAGCAATGTACAGGCCAAATGTATTTTTAGTAGATTAATTATTACAATAGTATAAATAGTCTGCATGCAAAATCAGCCCTTATAGTCACTCACTGCTGGGACACGGGGCTTCTCTCACAGAGAAAGCACACGTCATAATCCACTCCACCACACAGGACAAGATTTGGTTGGTATAGTTGACACGTGTCAACAAAATGTTGTGGTTCTAGAACTTTCTCACGATGTTTTCCTTTACCGTTGTAAAATCGAGTGCGTGCAAATTGCACACACACTTTAAAATGTCATTTATGGCCGAGAGGGATTCGAATGAAGACCAATAGGCGTGACAGTCGCACGCATAAGTTTGCCACACTCAGTCGCTACTACAAGCAGGATTGTATAAAGATGGTTGGGATCCTATACAAGTATACAATATGGCGTTTTCTGGTACAACTTCTTTATTTCCAACCCTTACCGGATCCGTGAGTTGGTGACCTGTTCGACCTTCATCGCGTACATACTCTGGAACGCCTTGATCAGCTCCAAGTAGCTGGTCGGCGTAACATATACCTTCCTTTTTTGGTCTCCGTAAAACCTGATGAGAAAAAATTTGTTTCATAAATTTGAATCTACACTTAGTTGTGACTTGTGACACAAATGATGTAGATTTTTTATGCTGCATTTGCGGGATTTCTGGAACTTATCATATTCTTGCGGCAAGACCCGTTCCCTGGCTCAGATTAAAGTACTAGTTGAAGTAAAACTTCTTTACGTACCTACTCTTGACTTGGGGAGTAATTCGGTGAATGCGTAACGAGGCGAACGGAAGTTGAAAGTTGTTGATTAACGCAGATCTCTATTGTCAACATAACAAGTTAAAAAATTTATTATTATGTTGGTATGTCCAGTAAAATTACAATATACAATTGTCAAGGTGGCGTCATTAGCATTAAACAAAGCAAAAACAAAGTTATACCGTCCGATAGATGGACTTAATGTACTTAACACTAGTTTTTTTTAATTATTAGTAGATAAACGTGTTACGGTGTTACATCTAGGTTTACTGTGGTAAGACTTTTCTGCAGAGCTCGTCTACGTAGGTACCACCACTCTGCCAGTTATTCTGCCGCCAAGTAATAGTGTGCAAGTGCTACTGTGTTCATGTTTGAAGGGCACTGTAGGTAGTCAACTTTACTGGGCAAATTAGAAATCTCAATGTTTACAAATCTGTATCTACTTCGGTTCCTACAGTCCACCACCGGCAGTAACCTTGTATGTCCAGCTGCTTACCGGTCGCTGAGCGCCACTACGCTCATGTGGAAGAGCTGACATATCTCGACACAAGCCGCCGCCAGCTCCTCGTCCACGTTCTCCATCTTCGATATGAACATGGAAGCCACGCGCTCCAGCGCCTCGGGTGGCCATGCAGTGAACCTATACGGTGTTTTATATTATTTCATATTATTTGACTGGCCCGTTAGCTCAGTTGGTAGTATCCCTGCCTTCTGAACTGCAGGTTGTGGGTTCGATTCCCACCCAGGACAAAAATTTGTGTGATGAACATCGATGTTTGTTCTATGTCTTGGTGTTGTATTCTATGTATGTATTTAAAAACAAAAAATATCTAGATACAAAATGAAATAATAATATCTAGTGTAATTCCGCTGAATTCAAATTCGGCGGAATTACACTAGATATATAGAGAGAGGTAAGATGAACTTCCGCGAAGTCACGCCTGATTCTATCAATTAAAAAATATCTAAGTATTGTATCCGTTATCTGGTTCCCATAGTACAAGCTTTGCTTAGTTTGGGGCTAGATGGCAATGTGTGAAATGTCCACAGATATTTAAATGTTTAATTTTTTTAATAAAAAAAAAAATTATTAATTTAAGTACCTAATAATGACACGCAAGGTAGCTGATAGCAACTGGAAAAATACATAGAGTTGAAGTCCGGGCTCAGTGGCGTGCCTTGGGAGAGGCCTATGTCCAGCAGTGGACGAACACGGGCTGATGATGATGATGATTTTTTTTTTTTTTTTTTTTACTTCAAACTTGTCTAGCATTTGACCACGCTCTCACCTGATGGGAAGTGACGATGCGATCGAAGGTGTAGCATGCTAGCCAAGTAAATACCTATTCACTCTTCTCTTGAACACGCCCGGGTCATATTTCGCCGGAAACAGACGCTGGCAGGGCATTCCATTCCTTAGCCGTTCTAATTAAGAACGTTGAGTCAAATCGCTTGGTACGAATGGGTGGTATTTCGACCACAAAAGGATGGCGCTTAGCCGAGCGTCTAGTAGTCCGGTAGTGGAATGGTGATGGGAGAATTAGATCATGCAGTTCTTGAGCGCATTCACCGTGGTGTAATCTGTAAAAAACTGACAGACTTGCCACCTTACGTCGATGTGCAAGGCTCTGGAGCCTTTCACCAACCAAAGTGTCGTCGTCAATGAGCCTTTTGGCACGCCGTTCAATCGAGTCCAGAGCCTCAAGCTGGTACTTGGCAGACCCGTCCCACAGGTGGCAGCAGTACTCCATACACGATCGGACTTGTGCTTGATACAGATTTAGAAGCTGTCCAGGTGTGAAGTACCGCCTTACCTTGGACAATATGCCGAGTTTTTTTGAAGCTACTTTGGCTTTGGACTCGATGTAGGATCCAAAGTTTAGGTTTGACGTGAGATCAACACCCAAAAGCTCAAGATGGTTTCCTAAACTTACAGATACACCACGGAATGAAGGAGCCAGATGGAGTGGGCTCTTTTTAGCAGTGAATAAACACGCCTGTGTTTTTGCAGCATTGAACCTAACCAAGTTAGCATCGCCCCAATCGGACACGGCTTTCAAAGCCAGGTTCATGCGCTCAACCATAGCCTCTCTCTCAATCCGGACGTCGTCACCACTGGCTCGGGCACTGGATGTGTATCTTTCAACAACAGTACTATCATCTGCATACCCAAAGGTACCGGGCTTTAGCAGATCATTGATGTGGAGTAAGAATAGTGTTGCTGAAAGAACTGACCCCTGAGGTACACCAGCATTAATAGCTAATTGATCGGAAGAGCAGCCATCAAGAACTACTCTAAGCGATCGTTCCCTCAAAAAGTCTGATATCCAAGTGCACAAACCAGCAGGTAGTCCGTAAGATGGAAGCTTATTCAGAAGACCGTCGTGCCAGACCCGATCAAATGCCTTAGAGACGTCTAGAGATACAGCAAGTGCCTCTCCATGCATCTCTAAGGCTTCGCTCAATATGTGAGTGGCATACGCAAGAAGATCCCCAGTGGACCGGTTTCGGCGAAATCCGTATTGCCGGTCACTGAGGAGATCATTGTCTTCAAGGTATGCCAAGAGCTTGTTGTTAATTATACGCTCCATACTCTTACAGAGAATGGAGGTAATTGAGATGGGTCGATAGTTGGCAGGATCAGCACGACTGCCCTTCTTAGGTACAGGTTGTACGTTGGCTAGCTTCCAACTCATAGGGACTATTCCGGTGTCTAGAGAGAGGCGAAATAGGCGTGTTAGAATGGGAGACAACTCGGGTGCACAGCTCTTAAGTACAATTGCAGGTATACCATCGGGACCACTGGCTTTGTTCACGTCTAGACTGCGTAATGTTTTTAGTACTTCCTTCTGACGTATGCGTATTTCCGGCATGAAAACACCGCATTGTGGAAAGCAGGGAAGTACCTCATTAGCAGTATCTAAACGCGAAGCTTCTGCAAAGAGAGTGGCAAACAAGTTTGCTTTTTCTTTTGCAGTATGATGGTGATGATGATGTACCTAATAAATACCTAAGCTAGGTACACTATATACCAACACATTTTAATATTTTAATTGATTTTTGCATTTGTTGGAGTGAGTTTAAAATGTATTACCACTATAAACATAATATAGGTAGATAGGTAGGCCATGCAATGCAATTATATAGCAGTTTGATTTTGTACCGCAAGTTTAATAGCAGACTGTTCTTTTTATGTGTGAATTGTGAACATTGTCTATACAGTTGATAAACCACCGTGTTACTGAGCAATTAATTTTTAGTACATTATATTAGTAAGCAAGACTGATACAAACTGCGAAATGTTGATGTAGACCTCGTTTTTCTTTCAAGGAGTAACGCCTGCATCAGGGTGGGGCAACTTACCATGGACTTTTCGTTCAATAGGTGGGTTTGATATAGGAATACCAGTAACAAAAAAAAAGAGATAAAATTGTCGGTAAAATGGCAGCACCAAAGTTTTCAACTAACTGTCAAATGTCAAAATTTAAATCAAACGGCATAAAACGGTAATCCGCAAAAGTGTGATTTTGTTTTGGTGTCGTTTTATCCTAGTTTGTGTGCTTTTACGTCCAAAGTGCGTTGAGTTGAGCCTTCTCCTCCGCCTTTGCATTGAAACTCTTTCAAAAAGTTATCATAGCTGCATTTGAGGTGTGTTTCGAGCCTAGTGACTCTTTAGCTTAGTGACTCTTAGGTTCTTTTGTTGTGTCGGTTTTTAATATGAAGAACAATAGCCGGAGATGTGTAAAATGCAGTGCTTCAACAGCACAAGATCCGGAGCTGGTTTTACATCGATTTCCAAAACCAGGACATTCCAACTTACAACGGTATACATAACCATAATACATTAGTAATTTCTAACGTCAACAAACAAAATTGGGTATCTAATTACATCAAACCAATTCTTTTTTCAGTATGGAAGCTTGGGCAAAGTATTGTTATCTAGAAGAGAACTGGAGTTCTGAAGAATTTCAGAAAAAGCTGTATACCAGCCATAAAATGCTTTGCTCCAAGCATTTTTCCTAAAATTAATTTGTGCTAGATCACTTAAAAAGGAAAAAGCTGCATAGATATGCCATTCCTTCTGAATCCAGCACTACATCAGAATGCATCTCTCCAGTTGAAGTTTCAGCAATCAGTGAAAGCAATCAACAGCCTGGAACTTCAAGAGCGTCTGATGTGAGTTAAAAGTACAACGGGTAATATAATATTTGTGAATTTTATTATCTAATAGACTAGTAGAGGCCTACAACTATCTCATCACAACAAAAATGCAAAACCGAGAACAAAAAAGAAAATGTTTGATAGCCTCACCTACATTGAATAGGTGTCTCACTTACATTTAATATGTGACTTTTAAAATATATTTTTGGAGGTTTGTGGTAGAATAAAGTTTTTGTGGTTTTACAGATTCAAATGGAAACTCAGGCATCCACATCTCTAGTCGAGATGCCCTGCACCCAAATTCAACAACCCAGAATTTCTGGTGTAAGTTTTTCTATTGTTGCATTTATGTTATATACTCCTTTTTTGTAGTTAGACTAGTAGATGGTGTGGCTTCGTAAATATCCTGTGCGTGTATTATATTTATTAATTTTTGGTTACAGGTTAAATCGGAAGAATCAAACAAAGAAAGGTCACTTCTGAACAAGTGCCGAAGAAGCTTATACAAACTTTGCCGTCTTTAAAAAACTATTAAAAAGCTGAGTCATCGACTGAAAAAGACTGAAAAGAGTCAACGGATTTTGGAAATTCTTCTTGGCAAGCATTATTATCATTATGTTTAAAATAGTGTTCGTTTATTTTTATATTATTGTAGAGAAAAACATCAGTAAACATGAAGTTTTAGAAGATTTTTCATGATAAAAGTTTTAAGCAATTATAAGTTATTATAAATAACCATTACGATATATAAAAAAGCCTGTTACAACAACAAAACAGAGGAAACTTCCATTTGAACTATAAAACTAAATCAGAATTTATCGTAACCAATTCCTTTCTGGAATAAATTGATGTACCTACATATATAACTTACTTTTATTTAATTCTACCTTTGATATACGATGTAGGTCACAAGCTCCTTCCAAAATAAATTACTAATGTATATTATTAGCGAAACCAACTGTAATAATATAAATTAGTAATTTATTTTGGACCGATCTTTTTAATATTCTTGGTTAAGTGACAGAACAGACATTTTAAATTTCGCGCGCTTTATTAGTTGCTAAAGGGTCCCACAAGAGGCGCTGGTGGTCATACTATCAAACCACGTTTTTTGTATGGAGTTCCGGTTCTTCTCCGCTAGGAGTAATAGTATTCTGTGGCCTGCATAACACTGAGATAAAAAATGTTTACTGAAAGGCTCTAAGGTCCGTATTACAGAACGATGCTCAGTCATCGATCGGTGCTCAAGCAGAGATTTCAGTCATAAAATGATCAATTAGTGAATTAAATCTCTGCTTGGGCACCGATCGATGACTAAGCATCGTTCTGTAATATGGACCTAAGAGCACCTATAACGGCAGCATCTAATTTTCCCACAATCGGTAGGTACTATTTTACGTATGGCAGCAAAACAGCTGTCAATTGTCTGTCATCGTCAATGCATTTAAATGTCAATTGTCATTAAAAATCAATATAGGTATATTCCATGTTTTCAAGTTCAAAGGCGAAAAAGTGAAGGAATTAAGGATTTATTATTGAGTGTTGACTGTTTGTTGTCAATAAAGATTTCAGCATAAACATGTCTACAGTTTCCGCAAAGAAAGGAAAGGTATTATCTGCACAGACAAGAGCTGTAGTGTTCAGTGTACTACAGTTCGCATTACGGGAGAAGAAAGCAAAAAGCCCTTTGCTAGATATAAACAAAGCCATGGACCGTGTCGCTGCCATGACAGGTATGCCAATTGCTTTTTGTTAATTATTAGAAAAATGACTGAAAGCAGTGTGATTTCACTGTTTATCTGCTTGCTCATATCAATACCTGTAATAGAAAGCAATTTTGTACATACTGAATGAAGTCACTACTCTTCTATTTATTTTTCGTACTCTGTCATGAATTGATGTAGTGCCTAGTAGTACCTCAGCATTATTATCATATCATTTATCAGTTAATGCATGTGTAACACATTTTTTTCAAATTTAAGGTCTGTGCCGGGATACATTGTCTAAAATAAAAAAGGAAGGCTCTGCAAATGGAGGTGTGTGGGAAACACGAATAAAAAAGAAACGGCAGAAAGTCATAACCAACCCAAATGAAGTAGACAAAATCAATATCATTAACAAAATAGAGGAATTCCATAATAGAAATGAGGCTGTAAGCTTAAGAAAATTGCTCAAGGAATTGAAACATGATAACAACTTCTCTGGTGGGAAAACCAGTCTCCTCATAGTGCTCAACTCAATGGGCTACAAATGGGAGAAAAATGAAGCAAACAAGAAAGTATTGCAAAAGGTTTCACCTATAATCACAGATACCAATAGCACTGCTAAAAAGACTAAAAAAGTACCAGATGATATTCCAACAGACACTGTTACTTCCTCTTGTAGTATTAATGACAGTATGGCAGAGCAAAGTACTGTAATGCACAGAACTCTACAGCATCCAGAAAATCCACATCTTCCCGGGCCCTCACAGTCTCACGGTCCTCAAGGTCCATTGGGGCCAGGCGCCACATTTATACAGCGACCTTTGTTACTCCATGCACCACAATATATTTTTAATTTATAAAGGTACTTGTGAGACACTTATGGTATGATATTCTTTGAAATTGAAGCCTAAAACCAATGCTTTAGTACCTAACGGTTTACTTTAGCAAGTGGTTCTGGAACTTCCACTTCTAAACATTGCACAGTTTAGATCAAACTGAGTAGGTAGATACCTACTGAAAGGCTGAATCTTGGTTAGTAGGTGGTGAAACTTGTGCACTTTGGAATGTATTTACAGAATCAAATACTTTCTTTAAGAGAAAAAAAACAAAAAAGCTGATTTAAGAACATCTAATATCTATTTATAAATTTAGTTTACTGTAATCAGCCTTTTTAAATCTCAAAAAGGAAACGGCAAATTGATCAAAATATAGATATTTTCATGTTGAAAATGTTTATTATTGTATTCCACCTCACACTTAAATAAATGCTCAAGGAAGATAATTTTAATATTAAGGAAACAAAATCTGGTAATAAGGAAGTCTGAAAGAAGGCTCAAGGCGTGACATAAACCGTAAAATGCTACATCTGGTATCCAGATGGTGCTGACGGAAATATTAATTTCTGACTCCTGTTGGTCTCCATTGTTATATTATGGCTGTGATACTGGGTTTAAGTTTGTAAACTGCCTTACTATATTTGAAAAGTACATAAAACCACAGATTAGTACAATTTCAATTTAATAAGGTAAGACGCCAACAATAAATTATATAATAGAAAACCTGAGAGTCTGAACAAATAGCTTTTTTGTCGATCACTATTTGCTTTTCATAAAATATAAAGTGTGGTTCTGTAATTTTTAAAATAGCCAATTTTTTTTATTGCAACATTGCTAAAGTATTTTCTTACAAACTATCGGTCAATGTCAAGTCAGCATCGCAACACAAATCTGTTAGTGTCAGTGTCTTCCATTTATCAAAGTCAACAATATTGCGTACAGAGTTTGACTTCATTCGTTTGTTCGTTGCCATTACTAGGGCATCCATCATCAATTTGTTTTGCAAACAATTGAATTGCATTAATCTACTTATCGAAATAAGATGGCTACAAGTAAATCAAGTGATGCAGCTCCATCGAAAGATCCAAATAAAATGGTTGTTAATATGTCAAAATCCAAAAAAGGTAGGGTCCTGCCGGCCTCTACAAGAGCCATCGTATTTAGCGTCCTACAATTTGCTCTGCGTGAAAAGCAGGCCAAGAATCCGATAATGGACATCAGGAAAGCAATGGAACGCACTGCAGCTATGACAGGTTTGTTTAGATTTTAGCAAAACGAAACTTTAATCCCATCTTATTTTGTAGCAACACCACAACAGTTTCTTTTGATTATTGTCTACTTCCAGGTTTATCTCGAGACACTGTACTAAAAATAAAAAAAGAAGGCTCTACAAATGGTGGTTTGTGGGAAACACCAACAAAGAGACCTCGTCCCAAAGTGAAAACCATTCTCAATGATGCTGATAAAATGGTTGTGCTAAATAAAATTGACGAATTTGAACGGAGAAATGAGGCAATCAGTCTGAGAAAGCTACTCATTGTGTTAAAACAAGAGATTAATTTTGCTGGTGGTAAGGACAGTCTCCGCAGAGTATTGCTTGCGATGGGCTATAAGTGGGAAAAGAACCACTCCAACAAAAAAGTTTTACGGAAGGTAGACTCTCAGAATCCTGCACCAGACCCGGTGATTGTGAGTGCTAAGATACAGAATGACTTTACTCATGATAATACAAACTCTGTGTCTGGTCCTCTGTGTAGCATGGGTGACAGCAGCTTAGATCAAAGCATGTTGATGCACCGGGGGATGCAGCCCCATGGCATGCTGCCCCCCCAGGGTCCGCACCAGCCCCAACAGATGCCTCATTCTCATAGCAACCCTGATGGGTCAGCGGGCCCATTCATGCAACGGCCACTGTTGCTTCATGCACCACATTATATATTTAACTTATAAATGTGTAAGTAGGTAATGACGAAATTATATTGCACTAGACTCCTGTGGTGAGAAGATGGTTATAGTTTTGGTAGTTTTAATATTACTAAATCAGTACTATTATTATTAATAATACACCAGTATTGTATCACAGTATAAAATTGGGAGAATTTGTTGTTCATTCCCTACTGAACTAATGAAGTATCTTGCTATCTGACTGGTGTCTGCATGTGTAGGGTGGAATGATTATTTCTATTATTTCTTTGTTCTAAGAAGTATTAAGTAAGCAGATGCTATTTTCTAGTACCTAATAGATTATGTATGTAGCTCTTGTTTACCATTTTTGATTATCACAATTCCAGATTTTCTAATATGTAAGTACATTTTTGTACTATGATTATGTATTAAGATCTGAAAAGGATCTGCTGCTACATAAATTATGTATTGTTACTAATTAAGGATTAATATTAAGTTGAATGTTGTCTCACTGTGCTGCTGTGAAGTATTAAATCTGATTAAGTATTATTATTCTATAAATTCATAATTATTTACATTATTTCATATTTATTTTTAAGATGATACTATGGTTTCATGTAGTTCTGCCTCATTATTTAAAATGTTTGATTAAAGATTCAAAAGAATAACTTTACTGTGGACCTGTAAAACTGTTAAACCTACTATTTAAAGTAATTAAAAAAATGCAAAACCTTAACATAGTCTTGGTTTTAAGTTGTAATTTTTGTACAAATTTCTATACTCTCCTAGATTAATGCTTTTATTTTTCAATTTCCTTTACTATAATGAAATAATTTGTTTCCTTTATTGTAAAAAAAAAATATAGTTGCAATATTTTAGTAATTTATTTATTTCACCTTTTATCTCAAAACATTAAATTATTTACCTATTTATATGATATGGGATGGGCCGGGATTAGGACCTAACCAACTTCCAAGACCAGTTCACTCAACACACTTGGCGATAGGCTTTCAACCTGATACTGATGATGATGAGTTCATGCTAATTAGTTAAACTAAAACAATATGGGATAATTGGGATTGGGGGCTTTGGGAACCTTTTAAAATCCGCCGGGGGGGGAAATACTCCATGCAGTGAGTGAACTATCTACTATAAACAATGGGAAATCTCCAACAAACAGATCACTTGTTTGGTTTAAGACATTCTGTTTATCACACCATCCGGGCGGTGCCCGTAGCTAAAAAGGTCGGTAAAAACAAATGGCATTAGCACACAAAAAAGGTTCTTTTTTTAGCTGACTCTTTATGTCACGGAAATTGGAAACTACTACAATGACCATGGACTTCGACTTTGAACACGAAACTACAGTACCCAATATTTTACTGCCCCAAATTGCGACTTAGTTACTATTGCATCCTCACCAACTCCACAGGCAGCGGTAGTTCTTTTTTTGTCCATATCAAGTCCATGTCAACGTGTATCGTCCTTGACGGTATATGTCTGTTTTGTTCTTTTCTAGCACTCACCACTCAACAGGGGTAGGTTTTGCTCGCTATACTTACATATAATCTACATAGGTAATGTACAAACTAGGCAGGCTAGCTAGAGTGTGATAAGGGTTGGATTCAGAACCACAAAAAAATATTGTACGTTAAAAATAAAATTATACTATTTGTCCAAAATTATACCACGTTTGAGGTTTTCTGTTTTTTTAATATCGTATATGTGTTGATCATCGATATTAACGGCGTTTTTTTTTAGTGTTTGCGTATCTTTGTGATATTTCGTTTTAATCACAAATATTCACGAAATCTTAAGGAAAATCAAGTAAAACATTCCCGATATTGTATGGTAAATATTAAATAGTTAATGGGTTCACTGTTAATACAAGTCGGTCAACCTGAAGATAAAATTATGGTATTTTCGCGTAGTATAGTGGCATTACGATACTATACATAGTACACACTATGAAATAATGGTACAAATAGTATAATTATACTACGAAATCCAACCCTGAGTGTGATTCAAACCTAATGACGGCCGTGAAGTCAACGCGAAACGCGGCGCAGGTAGCTGTAGCGGTGCGGGGCGGTTTGCAGCGCACTTCACAGCCGCCAATTCGAATGCACTGAGATAGACAATCTAACTTACCAGTCGATAGTGCAGCAGTTAATAAGCGAGGGGAACATCCGCAGCCGCGTTCGGAAGGAGTCACCTATCGGTGACATGGCCAGCACGATGCGCAGGTTTGCTTTCACCCTGTCTACGTAAAAGCCGAACATGGCTAGAGGTGTGGTCTCGATTTTCTTTCCCTATGGAACAAAACTCAGATTTTTCTATACCTATCTCTGTATATGGATTTTGCTATGGCTGGATTTGATCTACGTTTTTCAAAATAGATTAACAATTAAAAACTGGGCGGGCGCGGGCGGCAGTCCATTCGACGTTCCAAGCAACTTTCCACCATGTGTCATGAATTATCTAATTTGAGAGGAACGGGTTTCATCTGACCACGTTCAGATTTTCAGCACCCTGGGTTAGATCTGCAGAATAATATAATGAAATAGTGCAAGTGGGCACACCAAAAAGACCACTGCATGAATTTTATTGAGTCATCAATTCTACAAAAATGTTTTGAATCAACCTGAAAAATAAATTCCGGATACCTACTAAGTAGTTTGTGCCCACCTAAGTAGCTCTGAAGTTGAGATACTTACAGCATCCCTGACAGCAGTCTGCATCTTATCAAGGATTTCCACTTTCTCGTCCATCCCATAAAGATTGGGAATGTCTCCGGTGTTCAGTAGCATATTTATATCTTCCACCATGCCTTCATACATTATCTAATAACAAATTAACATTATTACAACGTAAATAATTATTATTACATTCGTAAAACCCAACGATTACAATTTTTTGAGCAACACACGATCTATTACTCTATTCGTCAGCCTCTGTGGTGTGGTGGTTGAGCATGTCGGCTTATAACCCGGAGCCAGCGGGTTCGATTCCCGCGGCAGGACAAGTATTTGATGTGTACAGAAAAAAAAATGCGCAAATACTTGTTCTGAGCATGGGTGTTGTGGGACGATGGTCCTCATAGTTCCTGGGTCTCTAGACACAGGGAATCCTAGTTAGGGTCCAGGATCTATGTATGCGATCGTTGGGCGTTATTATTATTATTTATGGTAACCAATGTCTGTTATTCAGCAGAACTTTTCAGAATGAAATGAGATGAGGAATACGATGGGAATGGCAAACCTGATTATCAGCGAAGAGGAAGACGAGAGGTTTCCCAATGATGCCGGCTTTCATCAGCATTTTGCGGATGTCGTCGCGCCATTCGTTCTGTCCGTACACTCGGGATATTTCGATCTAGCGCAAACAAGCCTTAGTCAATACCATCACTCGAGATCATTGACCGCTTCGTTACTGGTACCGTCCGGTGAGACATAGATACAGTTGGCCAATAAATGATCAACGATGATAATAATTAAGAAGTTGTTCTGCTGCTAAACAGTGCCATAATAATAGGTGGTAGGACTTTGTACTAGGTGGTAGGACTTTGTACTAGGTGGTAGGACTTAGTTGCAAAGTTCGTCTAGGTAGGTACCACCGCTTTACCAGTTATTCTGCCGCCAAGCAGTAGTGTGCAAGCACTACTGTGTTCCGGTTTGAAGGGCACTGTAGCTGGTGAAATTACTGGGCAATTGAGACTTGATGATCTGATCTCACAGTCGAGTAATCCTATTACCAGACGTGCTGATGTCTCAGGTTGATGTGCGCAGTGCAGTGTCGTTGAAACTATATGTTTTGGGGTTCCGAGTGACACTGTTCTGTTATGGGCGGCCGTGACGCTTAACATGAGGTGAACGATTAGCTCGTCACATCATTCAATAACATAAAAAAAGCCTGCTGCCTGTGCGTTATCTTTACGTCATTCGTGTATGTATTATATTTTGACAATGCTGGTTAGGTGATTCTCAAGAATTTCTCAATAGATGGCGCTGCCAACCCTGTGAGTTGGTTATATAATAATAGGTGAAGGATACATTTGGACATGAGATCACAAGCATTTGGAATGGTTGGATGAGCATACAAATCACGTACGTGATTAAAATTTTATCCTTTACATTAAAAATTTATCTGTTATAATTGAAATTTGAGGATTAGAAACGTTCAATCGAATCGAGATTCTTCTTCTTCTGTCAAAGACCTGAAATGGTGGATTTAACATTAAACCGATAAATTATTATTATGAATTATGAGAGCACCTGTATGACATTCATCTCTAGAATGCTGGCAGCTAGCTTGACGGCGCTGCTGCGACCGCTGCCACCGACGCCGACTAACAGTAGATTGCCTATGAACGGAAGAAAAAGTAACGAACCTTTCGGAAGTGGTTGCTTAAAATAACTCTGGCAAAAGTGTAAATTACGCTGTTGTGGCAAAACTATGTAGAAATATTTAACTTGTGCTTTTACACTACAGGTCGAACATCTTTTGAATCTTGAAGCAAATATACGAACGCTACAGGGTATACGCTATAGTACGCTATCATTTTCATTACCGCTTATTAGACAATTGCAATATTAACAATCAATGATTTTAGGCATTTATTTCAATTACCTTGCGATTTAGGCAGAGTGCTTGATTGATAAATCTGGTATACACTTACGGTTTTATTGCCCTCGTGTTTTTTGGCTAGTCCATCATAATCTATGTGAAAATATCCTTTGGACAACATGCTCGCAAATAATCTAGTAAAATAAATATACACCAATAATGAATACGGTAACATTTCAAGTTAAAATACCAAATCTACCAAACACTTATTTTATCAGGTAATATTTCCACTGTACCCTTAGTACGAGTTATATTCGAATGTACATTACTGTAGTTACTAGCTATCGAGTATAGTAGACTATTTATATTAAATCCGTATGTTTCCGGTGTGAGAACAGGATCACCCCATCACTTCCTGCGGGAAGCCAAGTCAATAGAATATTCAGGATCAGCAGAATTCTCGTCGGTACATTAAAATCTGCTATCACCAAGACGCTTTAAGCGTGGTGATATTTCATGGGGGTGGCCCGTGTTCAGCATTGGACGCCTTCCGGCTGTAAATGATTCGAATAAACTGGTACTAGGGGTAGTGCATCGTCCCGTACCGTTGTCCTGCAGCAGCACCCGCGCGGCTCGCGAGATGTGGTCGAGCGCGTACCGGAACATGACCAGCGCCATGGGAGAGGAGGACACTACGTTGTACTCTTCTAAATAGTACTCCATCTTCACCGCCATGTCGTCTAGGTCTACCACCTGGCCCGGGGACACATCAGACATGTACCGACTTTTTAGAAGATATCGTAGTTTAGTCGTCGCAGTCAGTCCAAATAGGTACATTCCAACTGCTAGGGCTTAGGACGCTGCACTCACCCACGTCAAGAAAATGTAGGCCACAAATTTAATCCATCACGCTGGACAAGTATACTTTATTTACTAAGTGTACTTTGTGTAGTAACACAAGTTACCTTCGTGATTCTTGACACGCCAGTTTTCTTCTTCGCGATGTTTTCCTTCACCGTTGTAAGGGTGCAAATTGCAAATTGCTGCCGCACATAACTTGAAAATCATCGGCTGTGTCGATTTGAAAGTCCCACAGGTTACCGCTGAGCCAACCTCGCTCTAGTCCACAAAAACTCTATTGATTTATTACTACGCAGCTGTGTTTACTATAATGTATTATTTATCTTAACCGACATGTCGATATTATTTTAGGTCCATTAAAGTGCATTAATAACCCTACAGTCATTGTCTTCCGTAACGACCTTTTTCAGGGGGTATGTGGAACTCGAACCCACCAAACACCTCCCCCCCCGTGAGCCGTCTTCCGTTTTGTGAGCGGTCGCGTTAGCAGTCAGCCAACCCGCCCGTGCTTCCGTAACGACCGGCATCAACTTCCAATAAAATCATTCATTTGTTGAAAATAAGGGTTTGAGATTTGGGTTCAGCACATTTTCTTTGCTTTAACAGAATGCAAATATTGAAAAGTAAGCTTTATTTGTGCTTTGATGATAACAATTTTTTTTGGTTCACTGCTTTAATTAAAATGAATTATAGTGCATACGCCAAAGATTTTTTACTTCGTGCGCTATAATTATAAAAAAGATACCTGGTCGTAAATTTTGGGATCAGCATCAGGCTCCATGTAGTTCCCGAAGAAGATGTTTGTAGCGTGCTTGTTCTGCAGCTTATCTCCTTCCGGGATATACCCGGCCTCGTTCATCACCTGGTCGAAATGCACGCGGAAGTTTGCGTACACGGCGCGGTAGATCACATCGAATAGCTTCAACCTATGAGATATATCCACAGCGTTGAATCAACCTTGCAAAATAAATAGGCATTGGTGTTGATTAACGATAGTCCGAGATAATGGGGATGAAGGAATAATGGGATTACCAATTTGGACCACTTAGAAAATGAGATAGAAAGAAAAAAATTATAAGACAGAAGTATGATGAAGTAATCGGTTTAATGAGGGCGCCAGCAGGACGATGGGGCTTCATCAAAATGGCAATGCCAGTGAAATGGTTGCACCAGCAAAATAGTTTGCACAATTGAAATGGTCATACCAGCCAAATGAAAACAAGCAAAGATGAAGACACCAGCGTATTAAAGTAGTAGGATGAGCCAGCAAAATTATGACATAAGCAAAATTGTGGTGACATCAATATAATGAGAGCAAAATGATTTATAGCAAATTGAGCAATATTTATAATGCTAAATCTCTCACCTGTCCGTATCATCAACGAGCCTATCATAAAAGACCCTATAGGTCTCATGCACCCACAGTAAGACAAGCTTATTTATCTCCTTCATGTGCGAGGAGGGCACAAGTAGAACTCCTTTGATAACGCGAGCGAAGTCTCGCAAATTGAACAGGTAGTGGCATTTACTTGGTGTCGGGAGAAAACCCACAGTTACTGTCTTGTATACTTCCATTGTTGCTCCTACTACCGCCTAAAAAGAGGAGAGATTTCAACTTTGATATCTTCTTGGTAGATCTACATTAAACATTTCTCAAGCAACGATATTTTTTGGACTCATGCCAGACGCTCACTGCTGAACTGTGTCGAAAACTTTTTAATTTCAAACCCTTCGCCATCCATACACTGAATAATCATCAGCAGCCAGAGGACGCCCACTGCTGAACATAGACCTTCGGCACAAAGCGCCTATTTTCTTCTTGCATCTAACCACTTCCCATAGTTTTGTCCAGGTCGTCAATCGACCTGATGGGAGGGCTACGTTGCAGCTTTCGAGGCAGTAGACACCACTCGGGAATCCTTCCCGATCGATTGTGCAGGTTGATTAGATTATATTTGCAAAGCTAGTTACCAACTTAAGGCAATAAATAGTCTGAAAGACGTGGGCTAAAATTGTTCTAAAAGCGCCCAGCACTTGCATCCGTATCATCATCAGTCATACCTTGCTCTGCCGTGCCAGCGTCTCCGTGAACCCCTTAGAAAAGTGCCAGTCCATGATGGTGACGAAGATCTTGTTGAGAGTGTTATCTTCGAAAGAGTCCAGGGTCACCAGCACCATGTGCCGTGTTAGTCGCGAAGAAATAGGGTTGGAACCGCCGCCTGGAGGCAGCATGGCTGATACGAACAGCTAAAAATATTGCGACTTTTTTTTATCAATTACTAGGTTAGATAGAGAGCGACAAAACGGTGCAGTTCTTGGAGTAAGGCATTAGGTTCGAAAGAAATTTAAATCGGACGTACTGTAAAAAATTAGTCCACCTTTAACGATTTTATGTGTACTTTTAGCAATTTCGTCTACGAAATCAACCGAATTCAAAAATTTTAATTTTGCTTAAAACTTTAATCCAGTTGATATTTAACAAGAATTTAGCGTAAATGAAAACTTTTAAATCTCTACCATTTCTAACAGAATTGTGACCAGCTCTGGGTTTTAGAATTTAGGTTCTCCGATTTTAATGAATTGTGCAGTAACTGCGGCATAGAAACGTATGAGAACGTTTAAATATAGGTACATTACTGTGGATGCCCTATAGATATATATAACCATGCTATTTTAAGGTACCAAGAAAAAAAAATCACGACAACCCCAAGTTCAACATCACACTGAGAGCCACGCAGCACTAGCCGTACATACCACGTCGACGACCTCCTGGCGCACCATGTCCTTCAGATCGTACCAGTGTCCGTGGTCGGTCCACTGCCGCAGCAGCTCCAGCGGAGGCTGCGCGCCGTACGTCTCCTTCTGCGGCATGCTCAGGTCGTCCACGAAGAGTACGCACTGATACAATGGGATAAGTGGATAAGTTTTTAGCGTGCAAGATAAAATATAACTAACCCTGGGTAAGTTATTTATTTGGTTAAGCCGGGCTTAAAACGGAACAAGGGGGCCTTAAAGAATAAAGAGTAAAATGCGGGTCGGAAAATGCGCAAAAATAGGTATCTAGTATGTAAATGTACCTTTTTTCCCATTGATGGCCCAAACACGCCCTTGCGACGCCTGTCCACCTTTGACATGATGATATCTTGAGTCTACAAATTAAAAATATCGCTGTTTAAAATTATATTAAGTACTTAGCCACGAAACCGAGTGAAGGAAATAAAATCAAGTAAATTTTTGCTCCTGGTGTTATGTGTTCCGGTTGAAAGTCAGTTCCCAATCCAGACAAAACTTAGCGCCACCTACAGCCATAATGTCACTGAAATGTGGTAAAAAACTCCGAAATAAAAAAAAATTACGATGAAAAAAGTTTTTATTATTGTGTAATACCATAATTTTTCCTCATCCGACTACTCCGTAGCGGTCTCGATTTAATTTCCCACCTACCCTCTACCCTATACATATCTACCTTAATAAAATGTTGCAGAATGTACAGTTCTAGCCTTTTGAGTTTGTAAATGTTGGTAAAGACCAAATACTGTAGTCTCTGACCTGATTAGCCGTAGTCCTGGCGGAGAAGTTGATAGTGTTGGTGATGTACCGCTCCTTCGGCAAGCTGAGCAGGAAGTTGAGCACGAGCGAGGACTTGCCGGTGCCGGTGGGGCCGACGATCAGGATCGGGATCCTGGACCGGACCATCTTGGAGACGAAGTACCGCAGGCAAGCGTTCTCGTTCGTTAGGATTATTAGGTCGTTCACCTGGAGAACGAAATTGTGAATAGAAAGATATTACCCTTCCTTAAAGGTTTTAACCACTAGGAACTACAAAATCTTTTTATATTACCTTGGTAAACACCAAGAGTATTCTTAATTTGAGCTAAAAAATAATGCTTCAAGAAAATACCTAGATAGATAGATAGATAAAACTCTGTATTGAAACACCATATTACAGGAAAAATTTACAAGCACAAACTTAAAAATCAAGTGTCACAATGAGCGTCTTATCGGTTAAAGCGATCTCTTCCAGACAACCCAAAATTGTAGGAAAACAACAATAAAAATAAGGACGAAGGTTTTTAGTTACAGGAAAAGCTATACAAACTACATTGATGCTAATTACAATAATAACAAAATAAATATATAAATTAAAATATATTATTACATGGCCTGACGGCCATGAAAACGTGACTGGCCCGATAGCTCAGTTGTGGTTGTGGGTTCGATTCCCACCCAGGACAAACATTTGTGTGATGAACATCGATGTTTGTTCTGTGTCTGGGTGTTATATTGTATTCTATGTATGTATTTACAAACAAAAAAGTATATAAGTATTGTATCAGTTATCTGGTTCCCATAGTTCAAGCTTTAATTAGTTTGGGGCTAGATGGCGCTGTGTGAAATGTCCAAACATATTTATTAAAAAAAAAAACATACATAAATATATTGGCATATTTATATATGTATACCTATTTAAGGTACAGAGTGAGATAATTATATCGGGAACTCACACAATAATTATTATCTAATGTATGCCTCAGGGGGTAGATTTTTTCTTTTGTAAGTAGATTTTGGTTTTATGCACCTTTAGATCTAATTTTATGAGGAAAATAACTGATTTTGCACTTTTACGTATAAAGGTAGTAAGCCTTAAATATATTACATATTTGTATGTAAAAGGCAAGTTGGCTCTATAGTAACGGCTAAACTGTTCTTACCTTCGCACTGGCCGCCAGCGGAGCTTCCTTCTCCAGCTCCATCCATGGTATCCAGGTCCCATTGTTCCTCTTATCATACACGTAATCAAACACCGTATCCTTATCCCCGAACAGCTGGTTCTTGGTCAGCTTGAACGACTTCGGCTTCGGGTAGTTGGCGTTGTTGCCATCGAGCAGTTTGCGGAAGAACGAGTCGAAAGTTTTGCGGCTGTCACCTGCAAAACGTTTGGGAACTTAGCTATATTTTTAGACTGCTCCATCTCTACTCGTGGATTCCACAACGATTATCAACCTGTAACCTAGACAGCCTCTGTGGTGTGGTGGTTAAGCAGGTCGGCTCATAACACGACGGTGGAGGGTTCGATTCCCGCGGCAGGACAAGTATTTGTGCACAGAATACTTATTTTGAGTCTGTATGTTGTGCGACCATGGTCCTCGTAGTTCCTGGATGCCCTATTTATTATTATTATTTATACTCTTTCACGCAAAAACTACTAAACGGATTTGGATGAAATTTAGAACACAGATAGATTATGACCTGGATTAACACATAGGATACTTTTCGACAATTATCGAACACCACGAGGGCGACGCCGCGGGCTTATAACGCAATTAATATACTTAACGAATAAATGAAAAAAATAAAAAACCTACTTTTTAACCGCCGGTGAAACCACGGGGGCAGCTAGTAAGTTATATTTACAATAAGTTAGATGAGTGAGCACTCACCAGTGAGAGTAGCGCAGAGTCCCCACAGCAGGGTGAAGACGAACGTGCACTGGAGCCACACGGTGCTGAACTGAGTCTCACTCTCCAGCAGGCACGTGAACAGCCGGGTGAACGACTGCAAATTACATATTTGTATCTTTATTTATTTATCTAATACCCGTCTGCACTAACATTTGACAGCTCTTAAGTTCGCACTTACCTCTCTAGGACGTACCCAAATTCTTGGTATATAGCTCGCGTAAAACTTTATGAGCTCTCGGAAGTTAGGCCCGAGACCAAAACTATGCATGGTCCAGTTGAGTACATTGTGAGAGCGGCCATACAATAACTATAATATGCGTACTGCGCAGCCATCCGCGCTAACTTCCGAGAGCTCATAAAGTTTTGCGCGAGCTATACCTATACCTCTTACCTATGTATCATTACTGCTTACCAACAAATACATACATAAATAATCTTAATATATAAAAATGAATCTCTATTTCTCTTGGTCGTCGCGTCACGGGTGAACGGATACAGCATTTTCGTTTATTATTTTCAGAAGGTTCTTATTAAAAAAGTCAAGAAAATTTTCACCACGCGGGTGAAACCGCGGGGCGTAGCTAGTAATTTATATTTACAAAACGTTTATCTATAAATATGGTGGTATTCAATACTTTCTAAGAAATATTAATTACTTATAAATCAATCACTGGATTGATCATCGAGGTTTTTGTGATAGCATTGTATCAGTAGATAAAGTAAAACTTCTATATTTTATCACGCACATAAGATAAAGTATTTGTGTATCAATTTAATAAATATTATAGTAATATTCGATAACACCTTGAAACGCTATAACGTAGTTTATTTGGGTTCCCTAAAAATGTTCTTTGCTGTTGGTTGTTTGGTGCATTTAAAGAAACTAAGGATGATCCCATCCGCAGCATAAGCAGTAATTTAGCAGATATTAAGAGCCAGTACTCGACATTTAGCCATAAAGCGAAAATTTTCCCTCAGCTCCACTTCTAATAAAAACATAAATTAATAAGTACTAACTCGCAGCTGTGACATGCTGGCATGCACTAAGCACGATGGAATATTTCCTAATACATTATCTCCGAGAGTAATCTCGAACAGTGGGAACATAGTATTAACAGCCTCTGTGGTGTGGTGGTTGAGCAGGTCGGCTCATAACCCTGAGGCGGCAGGTTCGATTTGCGCGCAGGACAATTATTTGTGCACAGAATAAAAGCGCAAATACTTATTCTGAGTCTGGGTGTTGTGGGACTATGGTCCTCGTAGTTCCTGGGTTCCTAATCCTAATTAGGGTCCAGGATCTATGTACGTGATCGTTGGGCGTAATTATTATTATTATTTAAGGCTAATTTTCAACCGACTTGACAAAAGGGGTTCTCAGTCATAAATTTTTGGATGTTTGGTTCTCTCTCTCTCCGTTATTTATAAGCCGATTTATAAAAAAAGAGATTATAATACCATCCAAGTAAGTATTTTTCAGTATAGAATTAAGGCAATTGAAGGCGGTTTAACCGCAGTTTCATAAAGTATATTATATAACCTTACGTGGAACTGATGTATTTCCCCAACGTCGACGAAGTGTTTGCACTTGAGGAGCATGTACTCGAAGATGGGAGGCACCAGCCAGTTGATCAGCTCCTGTATCAGGTCGAACTGCTCCGGGATCAGCTTCTTCGAGAGGTGAGTGTTGTATGATGCGAGGAAGGCTCGCCAGCCTGCATGGGAGGGCAACACAGGGAGGAGTAGATAGAGAAAATAACCTTTATACAGACACTTGTGAATTATGAATGAATGTATCGTGAATTTATTAATTTGTTGCTACCTTTCGAAATTAAGCCATGGACTCCATGGACCGTCATGTCAAAATTACAAAACTTCAATGCCATAATATTTGTAGTGTGTACCTAATAGGTAGGGGATGGGAGGTACATCTAATTATTCATTATTTCTCTCCTTTCCCCCTTCCCTTGGCCAGGAATAGAACCTAAAACTAATTGACGCAGAGCAAACCCGGGGTGAGTAAGTTAGTATTACGTAAATTAAGTAATCTTTATGCGTAAACTAGTTGCGCCCCGCGGTTTCACCCGCGGATAAAAAGTATTTCAATTATTTGCTCATCCCTCGGGAGAATTTCACTTTTCCGGGATAAAATATAGCCTATATGTTAATCCAGCGTATAAGCTATCTTGGTACCAAGTTTTATCCAAATCCATTCAGCCGTTTGAGTGTGAAGGAGTAACCAACATACACACAAACACACAACTTTCGCCTTTATAATATTAGTGTGATTAAATGTTTGTCCCCAGCTACAAATTAAGCTTTAGGGGTAAAATGATGAAGTGTTATATACAGAGTGTTCGCTGGCAGCGATTGGACGAAAAGTCATAGACTGGGTCGATGACGACCTTTGAGAGAGGCCTGTGTCCAGCCGTAGACTAATATATTAACAGCCTATGTGGCGTAGTGGTTGAGCAGGTTGGCTCATAACCTGGAAGTGGCGAGTTCGATTACCGCGTCAGGACAAGTATTAATGCACAGAAGAAACCGGAAATACCTACTTATTCCAAGTCTGGGTTTTGTGGGACCATGGTCCTCGTAGTTCCTGTGTAGACACAGGGAATCCTAGTTAGGGTCCAGGATCTATGTATGTGATCGTTGAGCGTTATTATTATTAGAATATAGGTTTAAGGATGACGATGATCTCGATACCTAATTGCTCGGGTTCCATGTAGATCATCCCGCAACGAGACACGGTGGCCGGCGACGCGAACTCCAAGTCTGCCGCCTCGAAGATCAGGTTCATCTTGTTTGTCATCTACACACAAGTTGGATAGCGGATCGTTAACTTATCTATGATTAAAAAACGAGTGTGCTTTAGCTCACAGGACTAAAGTAAAACTTCTTTAGTTTAGCACCATCTATCGGCTGGTACCATCTTGAAAATTATAAAATTCGTTATTTTGCCGGACATACCAACATAACTATACAAATTTTTAACTTTGTTATGTTGACAATAAAGATCTACGTTAACCAACAACTTTCAACTTCCGTTCGCCTTGCCAGCTTACTCCCCGAGTCAAGCGGGCGTAAAGATGCTTTACTTCCAAAAAAATATTATTCTCTCTTATTATTGTCAAGAGAAGTTTATTAAGAAAAAAATAATTAATCAACTTGAGCGGAAAATTAGAAAAATTTAATCACGCGGGTCAAACCGCGGCGCGCCGCTAGTCGCTTATATAAATAAAAAGCAATGAAATCAAAGTATAATTTATATAATAATAAAAATAAAAATGTATTTAATAATAATAAAATAATAGATAAAATGTACATCGATCATCAAGGATTTAATCTATCGTGATGATTAATCGAAGTATTTGATTATTTCGACTAAATTACAAAAACACTGCTGCTGCTGCTTATATGATTTCCATGCATCTATATGTAGGTATATGAAACGGTTGTGTAAAGATTTAGAATAGATTAGAACATAATTACCTGTATGTACTATAAAGTATTCTGTGGCAATAGTGTTATGCAAAAAGGTAGTAAAAGTTACTTGCTCTTCCACTGTTAGTTGTTCCATTGCTCTAGAGCTCACCTTTAATTTTAACCTGACAGGACTTGGACTTGACTTTGGCCCAACTTTAAACACTTGAAGTACTTCCACCCAACTCTTCTGATGGGTGCCCTAACTACTTAAGAGATCTAGGAATATCTAGGGAACGGGCAGCAACGTTCGGTATCTAGAATAAAATTTTCTGCGATCAACAAGCCTCCTGCCAAGAGTGGTGATTATGGCAAACCCCCATGATATGCGCCCAAGATAGATAGATACACATAAAATTCAAAGTCCTTTCTGACTGACTGACTTATATATCAACGCACAGCCTAAACCGCTGGTCCTAGAGACTTGAAATTTGGAGGGTGCGTTCTTTGTAAAATGTAGGTATCCATTAAGAAAGGGTTATTCGAAATTCCACCCCTAAGAGGGTGAAATGGGTGGTTGAATTATCTATTAAAAATTTTCTTCTTCGTTTCCTATAGGTAACGCAGGCGAAACCGCGGGGCGCAACTAGTACTTAAATAGATAAACTTTTTATTGACACCAAGATGATGAAATACAAAACATGCTTAAATAAGTAGCTTATAATAAGTAAGTTTTACAATGGACGGTCTTTTCGCTAAAAAGCACTCTCTTCCAGACAACCTTTGGATGGACAGAGATAGATCAATGAGCATGGATGGTGGTGCTATAAAATAAAAGTTACTATATACAAACTAAGATAAATATATAGTATTAGTAGTAAATAAAAACAAATACACATACATAAACATGCATATATCGATACTAAGGATAATATACAAATCATCAGACACCGTCTGATGATGACTTACTAAAAATAAATAGCGTGGACTCAAAGTTAAAGTAGCGTTCGTCACCGTTTTGACATTGATGATGAAGATGACGTACTAGATATATTCAGACTTGGTCTCAACCAATTCAGGAACAATGTTTATAAGTATTTGCTGTAGACGGATGGTACTGGGACACACTACTGAGGTTTTGTATCTCGGGGCCATCTGTGTTCTTATGGTTTTAAGTGCACTTGAGAAGGGTTAGGATGGCGACACTAGAATATATCTTCTTATCTAATTACCGGGTCACAATGAAATGTATTTTATTTTTATTTTCGTCACCTTTCCCTTTTTCAAGTGCATTAAATGTGTATAATGTATCTTTAGAAGTATTCGTTTTATCTATATCATTTATTCTATGTATATTGTGTATATAATTATTTAATTCACACAAAGTTATTTGTATTATTGTATTATTATTTTTTATTAAGTTCTGTTTAAGTTTGATTATTTAAGGTACACTCGTTTGCTTACTTTCTCATTATTTCTTTTCGTTTTTGTGATAAGTATGTAATTATCACTGTTTTAAATCAGGCTGAGTGCATGTGTGATTGGATTATAGAATTGTTGACTATGTAATTTTTAAATCATGTTGCTTTATAATGTATTTTCTATGATCTGTTATGTGCACCTATAAAATAAAATAAATAAAAAAAATAAAATAAATAAAATAAATAAAATAAATAAAATAAATAAAATAAATAAAATAAATAAAATAAATAAAATAAATAAAATAAATAAAATAAATAAAATAAATAAAATAAATAAAATAAATAAAATAAATAAAATAAATAAAATAAATAAAATAAATAAAATAAATAAAATAAATAAAATAAATAAAATAAATAAAATAAATAAAATAAATAAAATAAATAAAATAAATAAAATAAATAAAATAAATAAAATAAATAAATAAAAGTACTTTAGACCCTGTATAAGAGTCCAAGATGGCGTTTTATGATGGACACCTTGTTCAGCAGTAGATTTCTTCTGGTGATGACACAGACTAAATAGAATAAATCGCGTGGAGCCAAAGTTGAAGTAAGCTAATCCGACCTGTATAATCTCCCCGCTCATGAGGCACAGTTTCTTGTTATCATCGAGCACGGTGTTCATGTTCTCGATCCACACGGCGTCGACCGGCCCGTCGAACAGGATCCACTTGCGGTCGCGAGTTATTGACGTGGCGTACTCGCGGAATGCTATAGCTAGGACGCCGTCCGACCTGCCAGTTTATGGGGTGATCTAACTCTAAATTAAGGACAATCAGTGTTAGAGGATGGAGACATAAAGCAAGAAACCAACAATCTGGAGACATATTATTGAACAGGCCAATGCCCATCCCGGGCTTTGATGATGATGAATTGAAGGAATGGTTATAGTATAGTTGGTGGAATGCTAACGCGAAGCCAATTTACCCCATATCGATGGAATATGTTCGTTGGGGGTTTTAGTAGGTTCGAGTCCCACATACCCTTTACCGCCACCCTTATTGTAAACGAGCGCGACGCACTTAGCCCTAAAAAAAATAGATTGATGCACTATAAATAAGACTGGAAACGACTTGCTTAAAATGCGAGTTTGAAAAGAAATTATTTCTACACAGACACAATTTAGTCGGTGCATCGTATTAATAATATACATTCATCATTGAGCACAAGGTAACTTTTATGCAGGAAGATAATAATTTTCTGCGGGTAGACGGGTGATATCTCGAGGCACCTCTAGAACAGTAAATGCTCACCATTCATGCGAGGCCGGGTCGAAGCAACCGTACAGCTGTCCCATGGTGATGGCCTTAGGGTTCAGGATCCGGTATATAGCGCCGAACTCCTTGTGTCGCGGCGGCGGCTTCATCAACTGCAGCGCTCGCAATGATTCCGCTAGCGTCTGGTACGCCTGCGTCTTGCCGCCCATAGGAGGGCCCACTATCATGAACCCGTGACGGACCAACATCATCTCGTAGATCTGCGGGATCGCAAGTGTTTTGTTAGTAGCCTATTTTGTGGTGGTGTTCCAGTGTAACTATGCGAGCGAGCGGCAAAGAAAATAAAAGGATTGGGTAACCGCGTTCTCGTGTTCTAACCGCTAGCCACGATTGCACATTGCGACTGTGACTGTGGGCTAGATTAATGTTCAGCAACTCCTCAGTGAAACAACCGATATGTTAAAGTATTATAAAATTGGAGAACATGTATTATCCACCAACGCGCATGGCCAGCGTGGTGGACTATGACCTATAGGTACACTTTTTCCATGTGAGAGGACCGTATTTGGCCGATGACGATGACTTAATATATTCCATTAAATTTATATTTTCATTAAATTGCCATAATATATGGTTGAACAGCTAATGAATAGAACAAGTTGTTGGCGTCCTTGTTTCCAGTTAGGTGACTATAATTTGGGAGTTCTCAAGTCAAGAGTGAACAGCTAGGCGATCATGTAACTAGATTGCAACTGATAAAAACACTAAAATGTATGGAATTGACTGTTTCATAAGGAAATGTTCAAATTCGGAATGAAATGAATGAATGCTCCTGTTGAATTGCAATCAAAGTTCCATGATCACTCCTCAGACCTCTGAGGCAAGCATTCCTTAAATGGACAGCAGCATTTTCCTCGGTCTGCATTATGATTTACTGGGATCACCAAACCGCCTGCCAAACGTGGTGATTATGGCAAACTTATTTCTCTCTGGTAAGGGAAGCCGATGTACAGTAGTGGACGTAAATAGGCTGATAATGAAGGGTACCTGTATGATCTTCTCCAGGTACCAGTCGGTGGGCTGCAGGTTGCGCTTGTCCAGCTCCCGCGCCACACAGCGCAGCAGCTCGGCGCGGTCCGGCTGTGGGATCTCCACGCCGGGGAACAGGTCCGAGTATATGCCCGCGAACAGGGGCACGTCCTGCGACCATACTTACGTCTGTTACAGTGCGTACAGACTTGCGCAAGGGAACATGAAAGGTAACGTGAAAGCATTTCACCAGTGTAGACGCAGCGCGCACGAACCGTACGTGTACATACCGGCATTTATATCCGGAGTGCGCGCCAACGTAGCGTCATTCCGAGTTGCTAGTAGTGTCTCAACGCAACCTATCCACAATGGCGCAACGAACAAACTGCACGCCCTAACGTTTTCGTTCGGAAAACCGACAAATCACGAATCGCTCTGCGCTCGGCTTGAAATGCAGAGAGTGCACGCGCAAGGCGCCCAGGCTATGAGCATTTGTTCAAAGTGTGTTACATTGCATGCTACATTGTACTAATGATGACGGCAAATTATATCATTTCATGTTAAGTTGCGTACCTAAGTCTGTAAGTAACATTGCGTGTTGTCGTTAACTTAATAATTTGTTCTTTTCGACATTAAGTTGGGTAAATTGTTTTGTCTGGTCGGCAGACCTTTTCTAGAGTCACCACAAAGCTATCTGACTCTTCTCATGCAGCCACTACCAGCCAGTCTGCGTATTTGGTGGGGCTAGTCAGAAGTACCTACACTAAATTTGCCAAGTCTCGGTTTCAACTCAAGAACACGTTCACCCCAACGGGTGGCTGTTCTGCAGCTAATAACCATAGCATGGTACGCCACTCGTATTATACGTACCCGTTGCCCTGTGACATGAATATTATATTGTACTATTTAAGTCTTATTTTTCTATTATTTGTATCTGTAGTGGCAATAAATTGATTTTTTATTTATTATTTATTTATTATTTTATTTATTACATATTTTTTTCTTTACGTATGCATTTTTTTAAGCTGTAATCTACTTTACTGTTGACCACCAACTCGCTAGATGGTAAGCTACGGCGTGGCCGATGGTGGAGCATGTAAATCTAGTATCTAGTATTCAAATATTTACTCAGGCTTTGAAGACACCTATACAACAACAACCCACCACAACTCAAAATTAATTCAGTACCTACCTGAGACAGAAACTTGGGCATGTTGACATCGATGATGGCGCGCAGCACCAGCTGTGATTCATCCTTCTCCGGGTAGTTCTTCTTCAGCGCCCCTGACGCCAGCAGGACGGACTTCACGGCTCGCATGCCGTAGTCGTAGTGGTTCTGGGAGGACAGCTGCTCGGAACACAGCTTGTACGCTTGGACGATCTTACGGGCCAGGCTGGGTGGCGATACAATATGTTCATTTTCGTTTCTAGTTTCTCATAACCAACCACGAAAATGGGTTTTTATTCTCTTTTTAGTCATACGTAGAAAAATATAGTGAAGAACAAAAATAAAGGCAAGTAGCGAGTAAATTTCGCAATAGCTGAAGATTCCAGTATAACCTAATTTTAAAAGGAATATGGAGCTATAGACCTTTTGCTCTTTTTTGCTGTCTTTGCTTGGTATCTATATCTTGGTATAACTTTCCACCTTCCGCTGTTCTTCAGAAAAATCTTGACGACAGATAGATAAATAATAACGTGATTCTATAATACCCATCTACTCTAAAGTTGAATAAATTTTAAGTTCTTACTTATATTTTTGGGACGTACCCAATTGCGTTGCAGTAACTACGTCCTAGAGAGATAAGTGCGAACTTAGGAGCTGTCTAACTTTAGTGCAAACGGGCATTAAGGTTCCGTCTGTAACAAGTATGTAGTCCTAAGAAAATAATCAAAAGCGATCAATAATTACATAAACCTCAGCCATCCGTTTCAGTCACATACTATAGCTGTAATATTACTCACGGTCCAGCATTGACGAAGCCGTTAGAGTAGAGAGTGATCTCTCCGATCATGGCATAGTCCGGCACCATCATGGCCACGGTCCGGAACAACACCTTCAGGTTATCCGGGAGCTCGGTGCGGCCTGCGTACCTGTCATAAGTAAACAAACGACGTTTCAACAAAATTGGTACAACCATTCAAAAGTGTATCAGTCCATTCTAAAGTTTTGCCTATGGTACAAAATAATAATAACACGATCACATACACTTTATAATTCTATATGCTTAGTACAATAACTTAATTTTAAGTACATAATATAGTTTTGACCTGTAAAAGTGCTAATAATAGCCTATTTGCGAAAATCTTCCCTACACAGGTTAAGTTAAGTTCTATTGTAGCCCTCGCAATTCCCAAGTCTTTTGTTACGCATTTGGACGTGACGTCATCTACGCAGCGACTTCGCTCCATGCTGCACAACTTCTCACATGGCTTCCTACCGTCGAAAAGATAACACTTTCCAGTATACGCTTGGTGTTGCGGCTTATAAAGAAGCACTTTCTTATAATTACTCACCCAGGGTTCATGGTGATGAAGACGGAGCATGTGGGGTTGAGGCTGATCTCCGTGCCTTCAAACACGAACCGCTTCTCCTGGCGCAGGATCGCGAGCTGGATGGAGAGGATCTGCTGCGCCACCACCGACAGTACTTCAAGCTCGATGCGGTTGAACTCGTCGAAGCACGCCCACGCGCCTGACTGCGCTAGACCCTGGACAATTACACCTTTACATTTAGGGCATCTTGGAAGTATTCAAGAATGTTAAATGTTATGTAGCTAAAACTAAATTCGAAAATCAGCGTCATATTTTCTATTTCTAACCTCTGCAACTTTAGCGCGGTTTAGAGACAATTGTCGTCCATTCTTTTAATCTACATGTAGCGGGTAAAACGGTGACAAAATAGGGGAAAAACCATTTTATCTACCACCCACGCTATGCGCATTACAACGAGGGCGGTAGGCGAAGTTTGTATATATGGTGGTTTTTATGTGGCTTCGGAGCTACCAAACGGATGATCAACGCAGTTTTTTATTCAAATAGTTTTTTTATCGGCATGATTCTCCTTCACCATGTTTAATTAAACCTAACTATAGCTGTTTCCAAGATATTCAGCTTCACAAAACCCATTACCACTAAACCTCACATCGAATTGGTTGCTAGACCTCTTTTTGTGGCAACCTATAGCAACCAATTTCCAGCAACCAGCATTCTGCTGATGCCGTTTGATGCAAATGATTATTGGACCATGTCATCGATCTACCTCGTGAGATCTGTCGATATTTTCACAATTGGTCATCAACTGAAAAACTTTTCTCTCATGGTTGCCAACTATAACCACCGCCCATATACTTGTATATATCTATGCACCTTATTTATATCCAAGAAAGCTTTTTCAACCAAAATAATCGAAAAAAATTTGGTCATAACGAATGATGAAAAAAGTACTGGCTACAAAGTAGATCTAACGGCATAATACCTTGAAGAACTTTCCCAGTGCCTTGTAATCTAGTCCATCGGAGCAGTTAAAGACGACGCACTTCTTGGCGACGGCCTTCGCCAGGTCCTTGGTGGTCTCCGTCTTACCCGTGCCAGCCGGACCTTCGGGGGCACCACCCAGGTTCAGCTTCAAGGCACTCATTAGGGTCCTGAGAAATTAATGGGGAAATTCATTGGTATTCACTGTCATTGGTATAACAGTATGGTATTCCAAGTTCAGGGGTTCCAGTTACGTTTTTTTTACCTATGCTTGACGTGCATATGACCACTGTCTCACATGATGGTGGTGGTTGGTGTCGAATAGGTTGATTGAAATATCGATTCACCCTTACCTTGAAAATTATGATGCAAAAAGAAATAAAATTAGTATTTGTAGACACTTCACACAGCGCCATTTAGCCCCAAACTAAACGAAGCTGGTACTATGGGAACTAGATAACCGATACAATACTTAGACACTTGTTTGTATATATTTTTTTACATAACACCCAGGCACAGACAAATATTTGTCTTGGGTGGGATTCGAACCGAGAACCTACAGTTCAGAAAGCAGAGCAACCAATAAACTGATCTAGCAGAGGACTACATAGTGGGCTAATGATGACATTGTTGATGATACCTGAAGCAGCGATCAGTGAGCGGCGTGGCGACCAGCCGGCCTATGTTCCCGAGGTACTCGAACCCGTAGTCCACATCGGTGGTGATCATGGAGCATATCATCCTCTCCCCGCGCAAGTAGTACCGCAGCTGCGAGATCCAGTTGAAGTCCGTCACTTCCGTCACCTTCCGCGATACCATCTCTTCCAAGATCGACCGACCTAAGGGCAGGTGAAGTCAAAGTTACGTAATCGTCCAATTATAGTCCTCTTAAGTAAACAGTTTAATTAATCCACATAATCCTATGTATGTGATCGTTGGGCGTTATTATTATTATTCATATTCATATTCATTTATTTGCATGTACAATTTATATATTATGTCAGGTCTTAACAACTAGTTTAGTAGGTACATGAACCCTGTAAGGGTGCTTGCAACTGAGTGCGTTTAAAAAAAAATGTAACTTCTTACATATTTTAATTTTTAAAATTACCAGGACTAACCACTTTCCTACGTGAGGAAGGAAGAAGTTGCCAAAACTAGATCCTGGAAGTATCATCAAAATTAATTCCTATATCTAGATATGGTCTTGCCTTAAATTCTTTGATGGATACTGAGTAAAGACTAATATAGTAAAAAGTAGAAGAAAGAGAAAAACGAAAAAAAGGAAGAAAGAATAGAGAAAGAGAGGGAATGTATATGTTTTTATAATTCTTCTCAAGGATATATCAAACCTACAGACAATACTAAGGATTTTTTTTAATGATGCGCCCGCCTCCTTTCACAATTTTGGATGTTTCCAAACTCTGATAGTTGTGATGATGAAGCATCACGCTGACCTACCGTGCACATCCAGCACTATAAGCGCTTCCACAGTCATGCGGTTCCCGGGGTCCAACTCTCCCTGTACCAGGTACACCAGCCCAGTAATCTGTTCTGTGGATTTTAGCACCAGTTCAGGAAGGGTGTTGCTCTGGATCGCTTCTATAGCCTGGGAGAGGAGATGACGTTACTAAAAACTGTTCTGTTTTCTATTTCACGCCCACATACATAAAAATGGAAACCTTTAATAATACACGCGTCATTAAAAGACCCAAAAAAGCGTTTCTTTTGCCGTTACTCTCCCACTACATTTTCGATATAATGCTGGAAGTGGGCCAACGATATTCTCTAACTTCTGTCAAAATTACTTTTCTAATAGCGCGTGTTATAATATTTTTTCATTGCGTAAGTGCGGAAACGTGGTAACACAACTTCTGACTGGTCATCAACTGCACGACCTGGCCGGGCCACGTTACCTCTGCCGTGTAGTGGACGCAGGCGCCGGCCTGCACGATCTGGCCGGGCCAGGCGAGCGCCCAGTCCTCGCGCCGGGAGACGCTGTAGGCGGCGCAGGCCTCCGACGCCACGTCCCGCAGCGACACGATCATCTGGTGCTCCAGCTGCTGCAGCCACCGCTCCACCATGCCCTGGGGGACCCACGCGCTACGGTATACTCGCCGGACATACTACACGAGCGACGGGCTTGGAACAACTGACATGTTGTCGATCATCACCAGGTGAGAAAACAAAAGAGGTTATTTTGAATATGTGTAATCTGTTACTATAATATTGAGTTTTTAAGGGAGGATTTTGGCGTGGAAAGGGATTGGTTTTTTTAACATGTCAACTCAAATACTCATTTATTGATAAACTATGTTTAGTTTATGTTTATGGATTGTGTGGATGATAAGACATGGATGTTTTTAGGGTTCCACCCTAAAAACCTCCTTTTGTCTTATCATCCAAGCTCTACAATACCTTAGCATCCGCAGGCTGAATGCTACTGGACAGCTTGACAACCTCCCCTTCAGCGGATGTCATGCCCACAATCTCCTTGGCTGCATTGAACTCAAGCGTGTAGATCCCTTCGAAGCACTTCTTGAGGTGAGGCTGCACTCGCATCGGGTCCTTCGTCTCTGAGAGGATCTCGAGCAACTCGTCGTTCGAAAGGAAGAAGAATCTAGAAGGAAGGACAATTACAAAGTAACGATGTAATCTATACTAATATTATAAAGAGGAAAGGTTTGTAAGTATGTTTGTAACGAATTGGCTCAAAAAGTACTAAACCGATTTTGAAAATTCTTTCACCATTTGAATGCTACATTATCACTGATTAATATGGGCTATTTTAAATTGCAAGAAAAAAATGTTTGTGTCAAAATGTTATTAAAATAAATTATTAAAATAAATGTGCTCCCGTGCGAAGCCGGGATGGGCCGCTAGTATATAATATGCAGTAAATCAATTAAAATTAGTTATCTACAGATAATATTTACTGCATTTATAGTATGTAAACCAGTTTTATTATCAACCCATCGTATTCAGAGAAGGTGCTTTCTTCAACAAAAACAACAATATTGGCGGTATCGTACCTCGGGAAGAACAGCCTCTTCTTCTCCAAATAATCATTCAATCCCCTCTGAATATCATCTAGAAGAGCGTTGTTATACTTCAGCTTCTTCAGAAGACCAGGAAAGTCTGTGGCCGGTAAGACCATGGGGTCCTTCATGGTAGCACCCATGATGGTGCGCCATTCCTTGTCCACGTCGCGGAAGTTCCTGGCTTCTGTCGGCATCTGCCGCATGATATCCTCGGAGGAGAAGATGGGCTCGAGGTACATCCAGGTGGCTTGGCACTGGAAAAAAGTAGGAGTGTCCATGAACATTATTTTTTTATGAATTAAGTAGTTTTTTTAGGCGTTAGTTCAAATTAATGACCGGATGTGCTTTAGCACTATAAACGTTTTTATTCAACAGAAGAAAAAAACATACAAAAATACTTACCTTAGTTAAATGAACGTGTTATACGGCTACATGTGCGTATTATTTTATTATTCCAGCCTACATCTACCTTGTTTTTTGTTGTAGTGGTCTTGGTACTACTTTAGTCCTGAATAAATGTGTTTTCTTTCTATTTTGGTACTTTCTAGATGTACGAATCATTGTAGTATTTAAATAGCTATAACTAAAATTACTTTATTACGACGACGTCTAAACAAATGATCCCCATACTTGTGTACGTGTGGTCCCGGTGTGAGATTAAGACTACCCAATTTCTTCCCGTGGGTGCAGTATGAGCCGACTAAGGGAATATCCAGGGAATGGGCAGCAACATTGTCCTCGGTACATTAAAATCTTCTGCGATCACCAAGCCGCTTGCTTACCGATAATGGCAAACCGCTCCCTCTAACATGATCGAGTGATGTGTTATGTGCGGAAGGCATATTTTCAGCAGTGGACGTCTTCCGGATGTGACGTGATATTTACTATATCAAGAATATATATCAAAAGAACTGCATGATCTCATTCCTCCATCACCATTCCACTACCGGACTACTAGACGCTCAGCTAAGCGCCATCTCTTCATGGTCGAAATACCACCCATTTGTACCAAGCGATTTGATTCCACGTTCATAATTAGAACGGCTAAGGAATGGAATGCCCTGCCAGCGTCTGTGTTTCCGGCGAAATATGACCCGGGCGTGTTCAAGAGAAGAGTGAATAGGTATTTACTTGCTAGCATGCTACACCTTCAATCGCATCGTCACTTCCCATCAGGTGAGAGCGTGGTCAAATGCTAGACAAGTATGAAGTAAAAAAATAAATATGCCATTGCCATCCTGTCAAAAACAATGCGTACCATCAGCCACTGGTCGAGTATATCCTGCATGGAGATGAGCTTCTCCTCCCATGCGGCCATGTCTGCCTCGAAGGCCTTCACATAGGGCGAGCCGCGCATGGTCTGCGACTTCAGGATGTGGTCGTCCAGCTGCTGCTGGATGTCATCCAGTCCCGCCAGGATGCCGGTGCCCGTGTCTCTGAGGACGCAACCAGGTATATGGAACCAATAGCACTACCAAAAGCCACAGTATCTTAACAGCTTGTAACTAATCGCTTTTTTACCTGTAAGAGTAATGACACTTAGGAATGTTTCTTAAATTTTTGTTTGTTATTAAAGGCAACGGTGTACATTATTGTTGGTGATCTTAATCAATACACATAAAATTCAAAGTCCTGACTGACTGACTGACCGACTTATATATCAACGCACAGCCTAAACCGCTGGTCCTAGAGACTTGAAATTTTGAGGGTGTGTTCTTTGTAAAGTGTATGTATCCACTAAGAAAGGGTTTTTGAAATTCCACCCCTAAGAGGGTGAAATGGGTGGTAGAATTATTATCCTATAGCCCATGCGGGCGAAGCCGCGGGTAGAAGCTAGTAAATAAATAAATCTTCTAGACAACCATGCTCCATCGTCAACGGCGTCATCACTTAGTATTGGGTGAGGCAGTGGTAAAATGTTAACTGCCTCCATTGTGCCACGGCGGAAAGTCAATTTATGCAAAATCCTGTCCAATCACATAAATTACCGTAATTTATGATATTATATTATGTAGAATTAACCTTAATTTTTACATTCTATAATAAGATTCTCAATCTCATATGAAAAATTAACCAAATAAAAACTTTTATCAAAAGTCAAGAACTAACCTGTACGGAACAATCTCAAACTTGACTCCGACCCATTCTTCCTTCATCTTGTTCAAAGACTTCTCCAGAGAATATTCCTTGGAGGCATACTGCTCGATCTCTTCCAGCTGGGACGCGAACACGTGAACTCCCTGTTCTACCATGTCAGCCAGGGAGGTTCCTGGTTCGTGAACCACTTCAGTTCCAACCAGTTCACTAATTTTAGCCCAGTGACGGTCGCGCATGCCCTAAAAGTCATTCAATAAAATTAATTGAACTAATTGAACAGTGAACAAAAACACTGCGGCCGGAATGCCAACGGCTTCCCGCAACATGGGTTGACCCAAGCAAGACCAGACTGCCCCATTTTGTGCATGGTTTACAGGCTTGTAAGGTTATCAGTTGGAGTGAGAGCCCTGCACTACCAACGGCGTCGCATTTCATTTGTTTGTTTGGTGCCAAGTTTTGTAGAATAAACTAGTTTACTAGCGTATTCTAGTTCTGTTATGGGTGGCTAGGGTAAGGGAGCTTGATCCTTCGGTGAAGTAATACTTTGCCTAACCACAACGCCCTCGAGAGCCCTCAAGGAGATTCCTCTTTTACCTTGTTACAAATAGCGCAGAGTACGGGCAGCAGCGCCTTGAACTTCTCCAGCTTGTTCCGCACCATGTCCGCGATGCGCTTGGCGCCGGGGTACTCGAACAGCTGCTTGCCGAGCTTGTACAACAGCTTCCACCACGCCTCCACGTCCTCCGCTATCTGCTCCGCGTCCAGCCCGAGGAACGGCCCGTGGTACCTGGCGTCGGCTTACGTTACATTTCATCAGCCGGGAGGCGTCCACTGCTGAACATAGGCCTCCCCCATTGGAAGAGGGTGCCCTGATCACCACGCTTGGCAGATCGAAGTAGATTATAATGCAGACAAAGGTAAATGCTAAATGCTGCTGCCTATTCCCTGGATATTCTCTCAGTCGGCTCTTGCCACCCAGGATGGGGTGGTCCCATTCTACGCAGGTTGAAACTGGGGTTGTTCAAGTATTGACTAGTATTTACTATACAAGCGTGCCACACCTTCGCTTCCCACCAGGTGAGATTGTGGTCAAGCGCGTGCCTAGTTTTTATATAAAAAATGTGTAAAAATATCTCAATTTTTTTTAAATTTAACAGGAGGCCAATTCACTGAAACGTTACGATTGTAATCTACACTCTGTCTTTTTCATCTGATCTATATTAAGGAGACGGACTCTCAGTGTTTTCTATTGTTTTATCTTTGCCTATTTAGAATTTGATAGAGTGAAACAAAACACAAAATAACTATTCTTCAGATACATAATGATTATTAGTAAGGGCCTAAGGGGCGGAGAGTGTAATTTCTTATCAGAACTTTTCCGGTGACTTGCAGTATATTTTTCGTATTGGTAAAGGGCATTAGTTATTCGATATAAACAACAATTTTTCTTTTTTGTCCAAATTGACAAGCGTTAGCACAATTCGTAAGGCCAGTGACCCGCGTGGCATTTAACCAGTATAGTAGTAAAATCAAATCAGCACATTAATAAAATAAAAAAATGTAGGACTGTGAAAAATGTACTTAGAAAATCTTATTGATAAGCCGTAGAACAAGTGTTTGCCGATAAAATTAATCTTCTTATATTTTTTTACATCCGAAAGATAACCTTTAAATAGAATTATATATCTTTGAGAAGATAGCGCGAAGCGTTGAAGTTAAGTGTCATTTCCTACAAATCTTAGAAAATAGCTCATATAATCTATTAGAAATAAGTATACATACGCGAAGATATGAAAAGATTGGCTAAGAAAAATACAGCTACTGATATAGATACCATATAGATAAAAGAACGTCCTATCTAAAAAATATTAGTTACCATTTTTCATATCCATCGTAGAAGTCATAAGAAGTGTGCCAAAGCTTATGGAAGGGATCTATGCCAGCCAGCATCGTCTGCAGACTGAAGTAGACCGACAACTCCTGGTCGAGGAGCTGTTCCTCGTTGATTATGTCTTCTGCCTCACGTTTGTCTTCCTGGAGAATGGATGAACACTTCACTCCTGAACTCATAATGTTGCGCTACATTCCTAAATTCGTTAAATTCGTACTTTTTCTGGTGGACGGTTTCAAATATCTACGATTTTTGGAGGTATTAGAAGACCATTAAGCATTCGTAGAGCTACAGCAGTTATGTTTTATCGGAAGGTTTGCAGGGACCTTACAGTTCTTGAAGGTAAGCGGCTTTTAGTTTCACCAGGACGAATCATTATACAAAAAGTGACGAGAAATGACAGGATAAATGACGGTAAAACAACATTATAATACATACGTACCATTAAATTGCGATAAATCTCATCAACTTTAGTTATAACATCTTTCAGAAGATCAAGATTCAGAAGCGGCGGGTCGAATCTTCTGAACAGTTCCAGGTCTTTCTCGTGTTTCTTCAGTTTTTCCTCGAAAATGGCCTTGCGGCTGCGCAGCTTATCTTCCGCCATATTCTTCTTGGTGGTGAGCGTCTTCAGTGTCAGGTCGATGGTGTCTTCCATGTCGAGGGGCCAGAGGAAGACGCGAGTGTTCAGGTTTATGTCCTCAACTAGAAACAAGATTCAGAGGATGATCAAGTAACTTTGGTAGAAATGGAATAGGCGAATTAAGGAATTGAAAAGGCCCAGGGTTTCTGTTTTTTAAACCTCACGGTTAATAGGTAGGTACCTACACATGCACATAAACTGTTTATTGTCAGATTCAATATTGGCGGAAATTTCTAGGGTTAAAAATGAAATATTTGATGATGATTGATGGATGATTAGGATATTATGGATCTCAATGACATGAATAGATTTCAAGCACACGTGCCAGAAATATCGTAAGGTCCCTGATAGATTTTAGATCAGGCGCTAGCCACTTTAACACTAGAATGTATTTTGGTATCACATCATGTGTTTCACGAAGACGAAAGACGAACTTTTTGTTATCCACCCACGTCTTCAGTCAACCCGTAAACATGGTACTTGTAACTGTGCCGCTCGCAAAATATCGCTCCATCTATCGGTCGGCATAACTTTGTTTTTGCTTTGTTTAATGTTAATGTTGCCATCTTGATAATTGTAAATTGTTATTTTACCGGACATACCAACAGAATAATACAAATGTTTACGTTTGTTATGTTGACAATGGAGATCTACGTGAACCAACTCCAACTTCCGGTCGCCTCGCATTCACCAGCTTACTCGTCAAGTCAAGCGTGCGTAAAGAAGTTTATTTTGCATTTAGCCAGCGTCAAGTAATTGATAATTTATCAAGTTAATGGTATTTCACGCAAATATGTGTCAAGTCACAGTCGAATTCATCAAGTCAAGTCATAGTCTAGGCAAGTCATACTCCTAGTAAAGTGGTGGCAACTTTACCAAAAGCTTCTATGGGTTTCTGGAAACAACACGAAAAAAATCGTTCACCATCATTATACCACTTTTCCACACTCATGCCTGTAACCCAGCACTAACGAATAAAATGCCACCAATTTCATTCACTGAAAATAACACAAGTTTTGGAAAATAATATAATGCGGTAACGTGATCTTTTTCGTTTTCCCTGCCAGACCTCCAAGAAGTTTTACTTCAATTATTCCAATGACGGTAATTATGATTCACAGCTTCATTCTTTGCGATTTATTAGAGTTAACATAGTGTAGCAACGCTTCCAGCCTCCACCTTGCACGGTTTTAAGTTTTTTTTTTTTTTTTTTTTTTATATAGTCTATGTTTTGATTGGTCATTTATATACTCTGCGTTTTCCCCCACCACAGCTAGTTTTCGTAAACGGTCAGACTTGAATTTTAAATCATTCTTCGTTTCCGTGCTTTTCAAGCCTTCGCACGTCTCCTGAAACTCACCAGTAAAATATTTTTTATCAAAATGGGTCGAAAAAAGGAAGCAAGAGAAAACTAAAGAAGAAATCGTCAAGAAACTTAAAGATTGGCTGTCACAACCAGCGACTAAAAGTGTGAATTTACCATCGGAGGTATGCGTAAACAGTAAGTAAAGCTTATTTAAAGCTTGTTATTTGATCCGTGAGTGATGCGTACTGCTATACCTGGGCTGTTACTGTCACTAACGTCGATCCATATTTCACACTAGTGATGCGAGATACCATACTTGGGTTACCTCTGTCACAATGAAGTGATGCGTACTGCCATACCTGGGCTGTTACTGTCACGAAATTCGATCTATATTTCACACTAGTGATGCGAGATACCATACTTGGGTTACCTCTGTCACAATGAAGTGATGCGTACTGCCATACCTGGGCTGTTACTGTCACGAAATTCGATCTATATTTCACACTAGTGATGCGAGATACCATACATGGGTTACCTCTGTCACAATTAAGTGATGCGTACTGCCATACCTGGGCTGTTACTGTCACGAAATTTGATCTATATTTCACACTAGTGATGCATAATACCATACTTAGGTTACCTATGTCACAAATAAAGTGATGCGTACTGCCGTACTGGGGCTGTTACTGTCACAGATTTATTAAGCATGTTCTTAAAAGATCTATGTTATTAGCAGGCTTATCGCTTACCAGCTCCTGCTCACCTCTAGAGAACCTCTTCGAGGATTCCTTATGTTGCGAGTCGCCAGTACCGGATACAATCCAGAACTATGAAGGATCTTTATATCCGACGTCGCTGTGCCTACCCTCTTCGCATACGCCATCACGCCATGTGCCCCATCACAGCCTGCGGCATTGTCCCTAAATCCTGGGACTTCGGCAGAAACGACTAGCACAGAGGACCCAGTTCTAAATGACGAGGTCCTAGAATTACTTGGCGATGCTCCCAAGGCTGACATTCCTCGTGGGCCGTCTATACACAAAGATATCGCATGCAGGTTGCAAGATATTCTGGCAAAGAGACTGCCAAAGGACATTAAAGAAAAATTCTTTAAATATTATTTAGTTCCTGGCACCTGCGACCTTTTGCCGGCCCCTGCTCTCAACCCGGGAGTTAAGGCGGCACTTACTGACATCTCGATAAAACGAAATACATTTCTTTTGTACAAAACGGAAGCAATTAAGCATCGTATTGTCGGCACTAGCCACAGTGACGGAGCTGCTTATTGCCAACAAATCTTCAAAACATAAGATTCCTGTCGCATCCTTTGTGATAGTCATTTTTATTGTACGAGATTACGTAGACATTCTTTAATATCAGCCGTAAATACAAAATTGAAAGATATTCTTATTGAACCTAAACAAGACAAATTTTATTGTTCGGTGAAAATATGTCATAGAAACTAAAGGTTGTAAAAACTGTTTAAATATCTGGGAGGCCCTATCAAGTCATGCTCAAACGCCTAGATTACAGCAGTCGACTATAGCTTCCTTCCGACGAGCGGAAATAATAGCAAGGCCCGTTTAAATACGTGCCTCAATATCTCGATGAACCTAGCGCCGGTCATCGTGCACCCTATGCGCAGCGTCTCCCTGAGGATGACAACGGAGATAATCGAGTCTCACGTACGATTTGCTGGCAGGCTCCAGTATTTTCTTGGTAACTGGGTAAAAATCACAAGCGATGGAATTATTCTATCTTGGTTACAAGGATATATTCCATTCCATTCAAATCAACTCCATATAAAACTGATACACATAGTGTGTATCTTAACTCTAAACTAGAACGAGTTTGAAAAATTGCATCCAAAGGTTATTAATGATTAAAGTCAAACTCAAAGGATTTTATTACAAATAGGCTATTTTTAGCGTTTTTACAAGTCGAAACTGGTACTAGCTACCTACATTAAGTTATTGTACTAAGAATATAAAATCAAAAAGTGTTTATTGTCAAATATTATACACCAAACACAATACAAAATATCAGATTTAAAAAAAAATAAAATAATAATAATAATAATAAAATAAAAAATTCTTTCCCACCACTGGTAAAATCAATCCGGCACAATGCAGGACAGAAAACTCCGATCTGAAGCTGTAATAGATTACAGCTGTAAATAAGATAAGCTACAAGAAACTGTACAGAACTAACTCATAACAGAACATGGCTATACGGTACCAATAGATCTAAAAAGACGCATTTTATTTTGTACCAATACACAACCTTGGTTCCCCATGTTTATTAAGCTTAATTCAAAAAATGTTTGAACCCAATGAAAATTTTATATTTCTCCTTTGAGAAAGGTGTTTTTAGCTTGAGATCTACCAGTCCAAATAGAATGTGACTCTGTTAGCTTTGGTAAATGTACATCACATTCAAAGCTTTGCAACCATAAAATAAATTAAAATAAAATCACCTGATTTTGTTTTGATACCAGATATAATAATAATAAACAAAAAAAAAAAAACCAAAGATAATAATAATACAAAATATCAGTACAGTATAATATCATATTCGGTACAGCGTGTAACTTTACCTTATTTTGAAAATCAACCTGAAATTTGCCCAGCAACATGCTTACTACATCTATTAATACCTAGAACAGAAACACTTCGTAGCACAGATTCATTATATATTTAAAAAAAAAAAAAAAAGTTTTAAAAGTCTCATCTCAAACACTTGATTGATGGATAAAGGGGAAATCCTTCATAAGAACGGTGTAGACACTATATACTGCTCACAGTACTCAAAACGCGGCTACGCCCAAGGCCAGCTTGGGTGGCAGCCAGAGTGGACTGATTTCTCATTAGCAATCCTTACAGCTTCGCCACTACATTTTTATCCTCGAATTGTAGCCTTAAACAAAATAATTGTTTATAGATGTTATCTAAGAACACTGTTATGTTATGATTGAGGTCAATTTATAACATACAAAATAATAAATAAAATTATTGATAGATAGATAGAGAACTCTTTATTGTCTCACCAATGAACTACAGTATTGATTATACTTACTCTAATGGGTTTTATTTATTTATCGAACACCAGCATAATGTACACTATTACTATAAGAATAGAAGAAGTATGCAAGTGAATTAGCGCTGATAAATTTAAAACAAATTTGTATATAGTAAAATTATATATGATTAAAATTATCACGAATATTAAAAGAGATAATGAAAATGGATTTAAATTGATTGAATCAAAATGGTGTTTAAAAAAATAAATTTAAAAAAAACATGTAAAAAACATAATTACAGATAAAGATATACAGACCTACCAAGATACCTGTGAATTGAAGAGCGTCGCTCTGTTCGCCTTGGCGTTGCCTTTTTATGAATAATCGTTAATTTTGAGGAATATATAATCAGAATATATATTATTATATTCCATTTTGATAAAAGAAACAAAAGTAGTACCTAATAGTAATTACTGAAGGAATGGTAAATAATTTGACCGCTCCGCTGCTCAAGCAGCGCGTAGCTGTGGGACCTACAACATAATATGGAATTTATGTGATGATAATTTATAATATAAGACATTGAATGTGAATTAAACTCGAAACATGTAATATATCAACATATCTATTTAAATCTTTTTACAAGATATATGATCTTCGGGCCTTGAGGTAATAGGGCTGATATAATCATGGTCAGTAATCAATTGAAACGCCAGTTAATCAATCATCTGAATACCCATCGGTTTCACTATCACTCTCTAGGCAACTCCTTCCTCACTGAATAAAACTCGTGTACTTTTCGTCGCATAACACCTATATCGAAGTCATCAACAACAATAAAACCAGTACTAAGTTTTCTGCTTCATTTCTTTCTGACTGTTACTAAACTTGGCTGACAACTGAAAAAAAAAATCCTGTTTACTACATTTGATGGGTTAATAAACAAAAAGTTTTATGGGCAAAAATTATGAGATAGTCACACTCACCTGTAGCGGCAGAAACACATAATTAATTAAAAGGAATAATCGAAGCTTGATTATTCTTGGATTTTGATTATACTTGCCTTGCTGGCAAGCTTCCTCTTTAAAAAGGCCTTTTACCTTTAGAATAATTTTCCGGGCAACACTTTTAATTGCTTTACGGCATGATAAAAAGAAATCTCGCAGAATTCAAAAATAAACAGAGAATACATAAAGTATACAGAAACTGAGAATGGAATGACGTTTTCAACATGGCGGCTGTAGTTCCATTTTCTGCCACTTCACAGATAAGTTGGTGGCACTGTACATTGAGAGCTTTGATAGTAGATTGAGACTTGTTTATGCTACCTTCAAACAAGTCTACTGCATTGTTTTTCGAGATTCTGTTATACTCTCAAATGCAATACAATTGAATTCCAGTTCACATTTTACTTAGCTCTAAACATCTACACTATGTTAACTCTAATAAATCGCAAAGAATGAAGCTGTGAATCATAATTGAATATCAAACGAACTTACCAAGTGAAGTTCGATAACAATTATGTGAACAGCTTCATTCGAAGCGATTTATTCATACCCTCCCTAGAACTTATGATGCCATAAAAGGAAACCCTACCCTATAAAATAAAATGTGAAACGCGAATAGCTCTAAACATAATGATTTAAAATTCAAGTCTGACCGTTTACGAAAACTAGCTGTGGTGGGGGAAAACGCAGAGTATATAAATGACCAATCAAAACATAGACTATATAAAAAAAAAAAAAAAAAAAAACTCTTAAAACTGTGCAAGGTGGAGGCTGGAAGCGTTGCTACACTATGTTAACTCTAATAAATCGCTTCGAATGAAGCTGTTCACATAATTGTTATCGAACTTCACTTGGTAAGTTCGTTTGATATTCAAAAATCACTACTATTAATAACGTAGTGAGCAACGGTGAAAGTTTAAAACAGTAGTCTGACTGACAGCTCAAGTGGGCGTGCTGCATGAGGAACAGCACGTGGTCGGCCGTGAGGCGCGCCCGCTCGCGGAGGTCGAACATGGCGCAGTCGCGGCACTCGCAGATGTAGGCCAGCAGCTCCACCAGCTGCGCCGTGCTCTCCGGCGTCTCGGACGCGCGCGCCGCCATCTCCTCGTACACGTTGCATATGCTACGTTACAAAACGACGCAGTCATGTTACACCATCGTCATGTTCAGCTGTGGAGGTCTTCAACAGCCTGAAGATCTCCACTGCTGAACGTAGGCCTTCCCTACAGAGCACCGCTTTAAGCGGCTGCTTGCCACTTGCATGTCCGCATGAAAATATTATAAATTATTTTAAATTCTCTGAAGTTCGTGATGTCATAACTATACGTACCGCCTTAAAATCAGTTTTCAAGGTCCGTTGACCTTAATCTCGTACTGAGTGGTCATAACATCACACAACGTTACATTGTTTTGTCTCTTCTCTAAATTATACTGTAAGTCTCTTATATTTTAATGTTGTATGATGACCTGTGTCTCGTCTTTCTTCTTTTTAAAAAGGGTGAAATTAATAAAAATAAATACTGCGCCATCTAACACCTACCTAGGTAAAGCTTGTAATATTCACATACTACGTTTGTTTATTAATAAACTTAAAATAAATTGATATTTTTACAGTTATTCTGCCGCCAAGCAGTAGTGCGCAAGCACTACTGTGTTCCGGCTTGAAGGGCACAGTAGCTAGTGAAAATACTGGGCAAATGAGACTTTAAGATCTGATCTCACAGTTGAGTAATCTTATTACCAGACCGTGCTGATGTCTCAGGATGACGTGCGCAATGCAGTGTCACGCGATACTTGATATTTGGAGTTCCGAGTGACACTGTTCTGTTATGGGCAGCCGTTTCGCTTAACACCAGGTGATCGACTAGCTCGTCACATCATTCACTAACAAAAAAAAAAGTTATAAATTCCAACTCACGATCTATTCCACTTCCTATTGACAGTAATATAGTGATCGACAATGAACTGCCGGAGTCCGTCGACGACGTCCCACATGGCATCGTTGATGGGAGCGCAGTCCAGCATTATCATGTTTAAGGGAATATCACGCCGGAGGAACAGGATCTCATCGCGAAGCTCTTCGTACATGTATATGCGGGCTGAGAAGTCCTGCCAATGTAATAATATGACTTATTTTGTTAGAGTAAGGATTGGTTTATCCAGCTTTGCTTGTCTCACATCCACTATTAGACGTGGTCCGCTGCTCAAGGTGGCCTCAGAGCAAGAATGGAAAAATTGTTAGTCGTGTCTCTATTACTTTACCTACTTAGTACATCACGCTACTGCACATTTTTCTAGCACATTTAATATTCTATCGCCCGTAGCGCAGAGATAAATAACTACAGGAGTCTAGGTAATCTATTGAATAAACTGACATAAAAAGCACTGATTAGATAATTATCTATTATTATTATTATGTGATGAAACTGCGTAACGCAGAAACGATTATAATCGTTTCTGCGTTACGCAGTTTCATCACATACAGGTCATGGCCATAGGCTGAAAGGAATGGCTGGAAATGATAAAGTCCTATCCAGAAATGGCTAGGGTATCAAAGCTTTTAATCTAACCTTAAGATAAGGAGTCGGTTCCTGTGCAAAGAACGCCTTCAGATCCGCATCGGCAGTTCCATCTAATATGTAGTAGTAGCTCTCGTAGCTACTCAGGAAGGCAGTCGGCCCGGGCCGGTTGGCCTTCAGGTGTCGCGTGGAGGATAGGATCTGATCCACCATATACTGTTCGTCGGGGTATACGCCCAATAGATATGGCCTAGGGCGAGACGCACCTGGAGAGGTTGAATTTACAGATATATTTCTTTTCAATCTCGGACAAGTTTAGCTTTTGACCAAACACTTCATGTTAATTCACAGAATGAGCTGCTATTGGCGCCAAGTAAGTAGTATGCCCTTAGATTGGGAACTAGCTCTCAAATTAAGTTGCTAGGCTTTGATAGATTGAAATAACCCTCTCCTGACAATAAAAAATACAACAAAAAATGAATTAGCGAAAAAGTTTCATCCGTTCACGCGTGATGCGATGACCAAGGCAAATAGAGATTCATTTTTATATATTAAAATGTATTAGGGCCGTGTCGCTTAAAATCAGGAGAACGGCTAGCTCGTCCCGTCATTCAAAAAGTCGCTGCCACCGCTACCTATAGATTTCTTCGTAAGGTTGAAACTCACCGGGGTACATGATAGCATCGACGCTAGGCAGCTGGTAGTTGACGTTGATGATGGTGTGGAACCACCGCACCACCTGCACCTTCATGTGGTCGGGCGGGGGGTCGAACGTTATGTTCGTGGTGCCTGGCTGGCAGACCACCTTGATGCGGATCAGGGGGCGCTTGATGAACATGTAGTCGCGGTACGGACCTTCGTACTGGTTGCCTTCCTGGTGAACGAATAATCGTTGTCACTTGTAATGGTGAATGTATAGAAGTCTCGGAAGGTTTTAGCGGGAAAACGAAAAAGATTGCGTCACCGCATTGTATTATTTTACAAAACTTGCGTTATTTTCAGTGTTAGTGCATAAAATTGGTGGAATTTTATTCGTTAAATGCTTTATCTGGATCTCTGGATTACAGGCATGAGTGTGGGAAAGTGGTATAACGATGGTGAAACGTTTATTTTCGTGTTGTTTCCAAAACTACATAGAAGCTTAAGGTAAAGTTGCCACCACTTTACTAGGAGTATGACTTGACTAGGCTAGACTATGACTTAATTTAATGATTTGGACTGTGACTTGACTTGACACATAATATATATAATATAAAATAACTTGAAAAATTATCAATTACTTGACACTGGCTAAATACACAAAAGTGTGGAACCAAAACAAAACAAAAATAAGTCTCGGAAAGATTATGAAAAGGGGCTATACCGCCACATGTTAGCGTGGTTCCAATGAATTTATTTTTTATTTATTTATAATAATATGAACGCATTTGCAATTATAACATATTATCAAATATTCATCAGTAATAAACATCGTCAACTAAATAAATGGAATTAATGGTAATCACAGAAACATCAAACATTCGATCTAGGGTCATAGGACTCACAAAATATCAATAATACATTTAAAATAATAGGCCACTTATCGCAAAAAACGTCACAGTCTGGATAAGTACTGAGGAATGCGTTGAGATCACTCATGATGCGACATAGCGGCGTATATCGTCTGTGTTCTGTACGAAGACCTAAAATGAATTGCAATACTAGAAATTGTATGATAGCTATTCACTTTAGGACTTCAGATTCTATATATACAATATTATATTTGATGTCACAAAGTTTGGGACCCCTAACCGCCCCTTGTCACACAATGTCACACTTCGTCAACCCCCTTAACGTATTACGTCATACGTTAAGGGTAACGTATGACGTAATTTATGGGTGGCCCCGAACCTCGTGTTATGTCATGAGAAAAAAATGGAATGATACGAGTTAAATTTCACACCACACACACTGAATATTATTTATATACCTTTAAAAAGCAACACCCTTTTATTGAAATATCATTTAATTAACTGCCTACAAGCCCCGTATAAAACAAAAGGGAATCTTAGTTAGGGTCCAGGATCTATGTACTTATGTTCTTGGGCATTATTATTATTATTATTACTACGAATAACTACTTAAGCAAATACATTTTTGATAAGAAATTAAAATATTGATGGAAATGATTATTTATTAGATATCAACATAATTGTATTTATCGTGAATCTATCTGTTTTTAAAAATACGTTGATAGAATTATCAAAATCACCTCATCTGATAAACAATTTAACAATGTCGAAAAAAAAATTATTTGCTAAAATTATACCTACCTACTTAAATACGATGGTATTTCACAATCTGTACTATAGTAGATGTCATGTGGCCAGCTTTAGCAGCATCCCATTACTGTTATCATACTTTAGGATGGCTATATACATTGGATTAAAACTTTAGACGTAGTACATAAAGGCTTAGATTAATGCTTTGATCACAGATTATACCTATAATACTATACTAGCTCCGATGTACGCGTACCACATATAAGTTTACCATATAATTGAGGCCATGAGAGCCAAAGTGGCCTAACTGCATTTTTTTCTATTTTCATATTTTTATTGGAGCCTGCTCTAAATGGTAAAAGCTATAGCGCAATATATAAATCCATCAATAAAAGGCTTCCCATAAATAGGGATTAAAATAGGGTGAAAGAATAAGTGAGAAAATGGATCCTCCCTTTATTATAATGTACATAGAATACAATATAATAAAGGTATTTAAAAATGCAGTTAGGCCACTTTGGCTCTCATGGCCTCAATTATGGCCAATGTAAGGAATTACATGAGGCTCTACAATATCGGGGGTAGTGTCACGAGCTTTGACAGTGTCAAGTCCTCTACCATTTGTCCGTGATGAGTGCACAGTTTTCATCCATAAATCCATGGATGTTGAAGTGAAAACTTCTTTAAGCGCGTTGAGCATTTTTGGTAAACAAAAATCTTGTGGAAAAATGGAACTCACGTCATCGTCACCGAACGCTTTCCATGAGCTACATGTATACTGCGTATACACGGTAGAATTTAATTGACTCTTTTCCCTAAATGTATGTACTCAGACCATGCTATAGAATGTTCGTACAAGGGCCAATTTAAAAAAAATAGGTTTTGTTTTAGTATTTAGTGCGTCCTAAAATAACTGCTTGAAATCCATAATGTCCATTTAACGGTACACACAGCGCGGGCACCAGCTGAGTACTTTGCAAATGTTTCGTACGCAATAAAACACCTACTTCGTTCAATGTCGCAAGACTTTTCTTTAGAATTTAAATTTCATAATACTTAGATTTAGGTTTTATTTCATACGTACTTTTTTTACTTAGTTATATGGGAGCATTCTATAGCATGGAAAGACGCATACATTAAAGGAAAATAATGAATTAAATTCCACCTTGTATATGTGTAATTTTTGGGTGAACATAAAGCGTGAAACTCGCGTCATCGTCACCGCACGCTTCCCATGAGCTATTGTCACAAGTTACTTAGTTTTTCTATCGGCAGTCTCCAAAGACAGCCCGACAATCATTTTTCTGGACGTGGTCTAAGACGGGGCATGCTTGCGTAGATGACTCGAAAACTCCCAAGTTATAATTAACTGGAAACAAGGACGCCAACTAACAGTTCCATTCATTAGCTGTTCACACTATAAAGTTAGTTATAATTAGATACTAACGTTATTCCACCGGTAAAGGTGTTCTATATGCTTCACTAACTAATATAGGGTCAACTTACACTATAATATGAAAAATACTCGGCGAAATGGCTGACACTTCTTTCCACTAAATCTCGCACTTGCTTGGACATCAAGCCGTGGATGCACCTGAAGAAACAAGCCGAAAAGAATAAAAAAATAAGCAATAGCAGTATAAATTATCATTTCCAAGGTTTAAGCTTCCTTTGAACAAGCTCATTGGAAATTTCGCAAGTATTTTCAGGACAAAGAAAATAGAAATATTTCTAAAGAATTGTGCTATTGTTCCGCGGTGGGCCTACGGGCCATACTGGCGCGTACAGCCAAATCAGCCAACTCTCGATGATAAATCATCTCTAACTTTTAAAATGTTAAATTAATTTAGGGTTTCCACATTTAGGCCCGTATTACAGCATGCTCAGTCGTCGATAGATGCTCAAGTAGAGATTTCATTTGATGATTTTGTAAAATAAAACTCGTCTTGAGCAGAGATTCACGACTGAGTGTAGTTCTGTAATACGGGCCTTAGAATGACCCAGGCTTTACAAATAATGCTTCTCGAAATAAATTAAACAGTTATCGTGCTGTAATCAAGGTATACCTACTCCTTGACGATAGAAAATCCCACAGATTTGTATAATTGATAGTGCATGCACTGCATTTGCGCACATATTATACCTACACAACTAATTACACAGATAAAACTTATGCACAATTAATTCCTATTTGTAATCAAACGTATGAATTTAACACAAGAACTACCACGATAATGACAAAAGTGGAGTTTTGGCGGGAACGCGATAAAGATTGCGTCACCACATCGTATTATTTTCCAAAACTTGTGTTATTTTCAGTGTTAGTACATAAAATTGGTGGCATTCTATTCGTTAAGTGCTGCATTACAGGCGTGAGTGTGGGAAAATGGTATAATGATGGTGAACCGTTTATTTTCGTGTTGTTTCCAAAACTCCATAGAAGCTTCAAGTAAAGTTGCCACTAGGAGTACGACTTTGACTAGACTATGACTTGACTTGATGACTTCGACTGTGACTTGACACATATTTGCGTGAAATATCATTAACTTGATAAATTATCAATTACTTGACACTGGCTAAATACACGGAGGTGCCAACACATAAAAAAAAATGACAAAAGTCGTAATAAAAATGTTTAAAATTGGTATTGTCTGGTTTTACACATGGAAAAGATTTGAAAATAGTATGCGGCCACAGAACGCTCAACAGTACAGGTACAGAACATTCACTCCGCGAAGTCACATCAGTAAATAGCGTCTCTTGTTACAACGCAATACAGTGTAGTTCAGCTCGAACAGCGCTACACGCCTATCCTAGAACTGCTCTTCTGACGCGTCATAACTCATACGTAACGGACCGACCCGGTAGGTGGGGTATAAGTAACGGCACGAAACTATAGCGCTGCGCGTCATTGCGCAGCAGTAAAAAATTAGGTATCACAGGGGCTAGAGGGAAAGAGGATGCGCGTGCGTAGCACCGGTTGGCTGCCAGCCGTACTCCGTCCCCCGCCCCATGCGATGCTCCGTGAACTTCTGACTACCACCATTGTTATTGTGTTTTGTTAAATTTGAGTTCGTGGTGTTAAAAATGGTGTATGACGTGCATTGTTTTGTTAAAAGTGAAACCAATTAATTGATTGATTCTTTAAAGCAAGATTTAAATAAAAAGAGGTTAATCTTGAACAGTAAAACAACCTGTTACAAGCTATGCGAAACTTTAACATTAACTATTTATTAATGTTTGCGTGCGCGACAGTACCCATGCGCTGCTATCCACTCCACATTTCGCTCAGCGTTAAACTTACGTGCCGCTACCTATATCTAGTTTATTTAATACGTTCTATATATCTAACCGTATGTTTATCTAACTAATTTTAACCCACACATTGCACACTCACTTGAAGAATTCTTCCACCTGGAACGTGCTCGCGTGCTTTTTCTTCGAGACGTAGACCGCCCAGTGCCTTCTCATTTTGACCATGGTGTCAGCCACGTCGATGAGCCAGTTGTTCACCAGCTCGTCCCTGGTCTCGGTGCACAGTTTGTTCAGGCACTCTGTGAAGTCGGCCGGGTAGTGGGGGAACGGGTCCTCTTCTTGCATCTTGTTCATGTCACAGATTAACATGTTCTGGTACCTGGTTGTGAAATAACAAATTAAACTGAAGGAGCCACCTGCCGGTGTAGTTAAAGTGCACATAATTCATGGTCGTTTAATGCTTTGAAAACCATTGGTTTAGTTAAGAAATTCAGTGCATCAATGTGGTTCGATGAAGTGCCCTCAAGGGCAGGTTCAATATAAAATTATTACATACGAAACCCAATAAGATATAAATTAAGTACTACTATCATATCTACGCCCATCAATCTGCACATACAGTATATGCAGAGATAACTTACAATTCCGACGTAAAATATAATCCTTGTAGGTACATAGCAGCAAGCGACTAATTTAATTTAAGTCTATGTGGTATAAATTGCCAACGTTGAGAATCTAATTCATATAGTTATTTTTTTTTTAACAAGCTAATGCTGTTGGTCACTACCGACCTTTACAGCGTCACCGGGCGGTTTACAGCGTCACCGGGCGGTTTACAGCGTCACCGGGCGGATAATTCATATCGTAATCACCTCTCCTGCCATATCCTCCTGAGTTCAATAAGCACCGGGTTTCCCTCATAGTATCTGTACGAGATGGCTTGCTTGGCGCGCACGAAGGTGGTATGCCAGGGCATCGGCGCGCGGACCGTGTGGGAGGGCCACAGCGGCGGGAGGAACGCTATGTGCAGCCTCGCCCTCTCCGCCGGGTCCTCGAGGATGTACTGGAGAACGCAGCTAGAGGAACGGTGCTGATATCAATCACATCATCAGCCGACAGACGTCCACTGCTGAATATAGGCCCTTGCCAAATAACACCACTTTGGATGGCAGCATTCTCCTTGTCACATTACAGCCTTCTGCGATTACCAAGCTTACTAAGCCAAGGCAGTGTGATTATATAGCAAACCCCTTTTTAAGCGTCCAAAGTGGCGTTTTATCGGGGAGACCTATTCGGTAGTAGACATCTTCACCTGACAATGTACCTATATCATTTTAAATCATGCAAAGAACCTTGAACCTTGCTTCTGATTAGAATTTCCTGAGTTTTATTCTTAATACCACAGAGTTCTATATTGTCGAATCATGCAACTTGGGGTTTTCAAGAAATATTCCATCAAACTGCATTTGGCGAGATCTGTAGGACGTTTAACTATACGGACTGTCAGATATTCGGATTCAAATCCATCTAAGAAATGAGTCTAATTAAATAAATAGTAAAGTGACAAAATCGTCCAGAACGTTTCGAATTCGACCTGGCAGTTGGTACTCGGACTGAGTACTCTGACTGCAACAGTATTCAAGTACCCATAAGAAGCAGTATGCTAGCTAAATCACAGCTCATAATTTGAACTTAAAGTCAATAAGAGATGGATGAAATACTTGTAATTTCTATACCGTTTCATAGCCATAACAAAGAACTCCTTGATATCCTGTTCGCTCTGTCGCACGCACGCCTGGTACGTGAGGATGAGCAGGCGGCGTTTGATGGACATCGTCTGCTTATCCACCTGCACCTTCGCACGCTTGTACAGTTCCACTGGATAGTCTGATATGTGTTTGGCAGATAACGCCTGGAAACAATAAGTTTGCTCGATAGGTATATGGATTTCCGACACAAAGTCGTTGTATAGCCGAGCAGAACCTTTATTTACGACCACATGAATCGTAAACGTCATAAACATTAAAGTTTAGTGTGAATTTGATGAAAATGTTCTGTCTTAGGCAGACAATTTATTACTGGGTTAAAACTCGGAGATCTCATATAAAACTCACGGTGTTCAAATAATAGTGTATCCGCTCCAGGTCCTTAGGGTGAATGTATCGGTAGTGCTCCTCTTCGGTGATCTTGAGCATCTCCTCTTTCTGCTGGTCAGGGTCTCTGGGCAGCTCGAACTCTAGCCTTGCCAGATGTCTGAAAAAGATCTAGTTAGTCTCTCTACCTGTAGCAAATAAGGTCCGTCATTCCCGCACCTTGTATAGTGTTGGAAAACGGCACAGCAACGCATAAAAACTATGCACTTGACACAAGAATTTAGTCTACTAAAGAGTATAAGATTCTAAACGCTACCGCACCAAGTGCTCAGCCCTTCTCACTGTCTAAGCCCGAACCAAACGTATTACCTGGCCAATGCTTCCTTGGCGGCTAGTTCCGTGGCTTCCTTCTCTTGTTTTTTCTTCTCTATTCTTCGCCTTTTAGCTTCCACCGCTTCAGCCTTTCTTCTCTCATAAGCTCCCGACACTAAATCTTCTAAGAGGACCAGCCCTGAAGAACATAATGTTATTGTGCGTTTTCACAGTACATCAACCCGGGTGGATGCATATCCAGTATCAAGGTTTATGGAAACAGATGATTACATTATACATCATATAATATCCTCCCTGGTAATCACTGGGTCCCTAGATACTGGGAAACTTAGTTAGGGTTCAAGATCTATGTGTATCACACGTTGGGCGTTATTTAATTAAAAGAGAACAGTAAAAGCAAAAAAACAAAAAAGCAGTTAATAAAATTCAGTCGTTTTAATAAAACTATTATGTAGCGTACCTTTTGGCAGTTTGTTTTTCTTCTTTTCTTTCTCGATGGCTTCTAAGCGTTCCTTTTCTCTCTGTGCCCAGGGTTTTAGCGGTGGGAACTGCATTTCACCGTTAGGACCTATCGGGCCGTATAGTTTTGGCGGAATTTTCTTCTTTGGGGGCATGTTGATCAATCGCATGGTTTTCGAAGATGGGGTATAACAGTTACCTGGATAATGAAGATTTGTTATCTAAAGAAGCCGCACGCAGGCGCGTGTGTAATTCAAGACAGTATGGTAAAATGATGTCATAAATGTAATGTCAGATTTCATAAGTAAATAACTTACATATAAAAAAACGAGTGTGACCTCACGACTGAAGTAAAACTTCTTTAGTTTATCTCCATGTATCGGCCGGTATAACTTTGTTTTTAATTTGTTTAATGTTAATCGTGAATTGTCAATTTACCGGACATTTCAACATAATAATACAAATGTTCAACTTAGTTATGTTGACAATGATCTACTACTACGTAAACAAACTTCAACTTCCGTTCGCCTCTAATGAAATTCACCAGCTCACTTCCCTAGTCAAGCATGCGTAAAGAAATTTTACTTCAAAAATGATTATGATCTTGTTGGGGCGAGATGGAGACGCACTGCATTAACCATCTCGCTCCAGCGGTAGGCCCTTCCGGGCCTCTGCGCCAGTGCGCCTTCCACCTCAGTTGCCCACCAGACGTGTGGGGCCATGTAAGTGCAGCGGAGAGTCCCCCGACTCTCCGCCACTGGCCCCACTACGGGGTATGGAGAAAGCGCTCAATTAGGTTACCATACCTAGCACATTTATCAATATTGAAAGTTACCAGTTGAGTCCGTCGGCTTGGCGTGGCTATACGAGTCCCTGTAAGGGACGCCTTTTGTCCAAGACTTGGCTTGCATCAACGGTGGAAACTCACTGCAGGTGCCTTCGCTTTCACCTACAGTCACATGTTTAAAGTTTAGCCTACGCAACTATTCGCAACTTGATTAAATGAAGATCAACCTATAAAATAATTCCTAGTGATGTATGTAAAACTCAAACGTCTGCTTGTTTGCGCTGCAGCTTTCACAGCGCATCGGCTGAATCAATTTGGATGAATGTTTATATACAGATTGATCATATAACTCATATTATTGTTATCAATAAAGTATATTTTTATTTCGAAATGCTGAGACTACGGGTAGAAAAGGTAAGTTGTGGGCGAACCCGCGATAGTTTGAAATAAATTTCAAGCAAATGTTAGGGACGGCACGCTCATTCTATCTCTGCTCTACTAATTATATTAAAAGTTATAAAATGTTTGTTTGTGTGGTTTCTATTTATAAACTGTCGAATCATGTGTACATGGATCGACTTTTTTTTTACAAATTTTGTTTTGGCAACACGTTTTCCCATAAAAACTTTGCCCCCGTTTTTCACCCCCTTAGAGAAGGAATTTCGGAAAATCCTTTCTTATCGGATGCCCACGTAATACAAATAAAGCACCCTACAAGTTTCAGGTCTCTACGATCAGCGGTTTAGGCTGTGCGTTGATCCATCTATCAGTTATTCAGGACATAGCATTTTATATGTATGGGGTAGATTACAGTTACGCTGCTCGTCTGACTCGGACTTTTTGATACCTTCTCACAACTGAACCGATATTGATTTATAGTACACAGATAGTTTGAAATTTGATGGGGAAGGGAAGAAGATAGGTACATTAAAACATAAGCTTTTCTTCTGTGATGTCACTGCTATAGAAACTATGCAGTCTCTCACAAAGTAGGACTTACAGCACTAAATTACTTAACTTACTCTTCGAAGCAAAAATTGTACTAAGAGAACTTGGGAAATTATTATGACAGATTTTTGTTAGTTTTACAGAAGCCATGTAATTTTCATAGCAGCTATCAAAGTAATTGATCATATATCTTATCGTGGCAATACCTACGCACGACTTTGGCCTCATCGGAGATTATCGATTTTATTGTTTAAGCAGCTAACCTTCATTTTCCGGGATAAAAATATACACGTGTATTATTTCAAGGGCAGAAACGTGCACACTAATTATACAGGTCACGTTACGTTCCCACAAGGAAACGTCACGTCAGAGCTCTTAAAATATCACGTCGTCAACAACATGAATACTTTGAGTTTTGTTTCCATGGCCCTATTATTCTCGGAAATAACCTATCAACCTATCGTACCTAGTTCTCCCGAGATACACGACAATTCAAATTAAATCTACATCTAAAGTTAAACTGTACATTAAATATTTATTGAAAATGTTGAATGTGGAGAGTTGCGTTACCGATAGATGCAAAAATAGTTTTTTTTTATTGTTTGTCTGTCTATCTTTCTGTCCCCTTGTTAAGCCACCACGCAAAAACTACCAGACTGACTTAAATGAAACTTAGTATGGTAAATGCTTATTTTCCGGGTCAACATATAGGCTACTTTTTATTCCAAATATAATCCCTTATAGTGGTGAGAATGGGTGAAAAAGGTTGTATGGAGAGATGTTTTTTGTTAAGTTATTGTTACGAAACTTCGCAAATTTACCAAGAAACAGAAAAAAGCTGTCATTAGTATTTAGTATTATTTCATACAACACCTTCAGGATAAAAATTCTTAGCAGCTCTGAGCAGCGTGCTGTCTCTCTCTAGCTCGTCAACGTATCCTGCTCTCGGCACCCACGGCAGGCCTGGCTGTTTCCGCCCCGAAGTCACGAACCGAGGAGGGCATTTCTCACCCTTAGGGGGACCTTTTGGTTTGGCAGGCCGCTTGCGATCCCCGCTAGCCATTATCTATCCAGTGCACTAAAATAAAACTTATGTGGAGCATGATAAGAGTATATTGTCCAATAATGCTGTTATTCTCAGAAGGTGCACACCCATCAGGACATGGAACCCTGTACACATCCTCTTGTATGCCTTGAAAATGTTGAAATATTGTCATAAGTCTTGGTCTCGAGGGCAAATTCTGTACATAGCGTGCCACTTATTGTGCGAAGCCAAGCGGAATTCGAATCAAAGTGCATCGCATCGGTTTGAAAGCACCGCTGAGCCACATTCGCTCTCTATCTACGAATACATTACCGCTGCTTAATTTTCATAACAGCAAGTCTATTGTTAGACGTACCTATCTATTATGATAGCGCAGCGGTCTTAGAGGTTTTCCTTGTGTAGTCTATAAGTAGTATCTAAATCACTGATAACTCTTATAGAACATTGATACACTGAATTTTGACGTCATATCAGCAAACCTATGTTTAAACAGGTAAACAAAATAGTCGAAAATAACTCACCACTGATCGAAAGTCTTAGCTTATTCGATATCTGGTTATATTTAAGCTAAATTAATGAAGTTCATATTTTTTAATATTAGCGACATCTAAACTGTTGTAGGCACATGATAGAATAGACAAACAAGTCAACAATGAAATTTTGGACGCGTCGTCATGGTAACCATTTGGATGTCACATTTTTGAAGTAAACTTCTTTACGCTTGACTTGAGCCGAAGCTGGTCAATTCGAGGCGGACGGAAGGTATCCTCTACTTGGTCTGTGGACGGAAGTTGAAGTTGGTTCACGTAGATCTCTAAGTTCAACAGAACAATGTTTAAAATTGATATCATTATTATTATTACATAAAAAGTTGGTATGTCTGTTGCTATGAGAAGAAACTATTGACTATGCTTTGAGGGTTTGTGTGGAGTGGGGTATTTTGTGGCGGTTGAGAAGTATATAAAAGACTAATACGCTTCAGGATTCCAGAGGATACCTTACCAAATAATATTGGTGAAATCGGTAATTCATCTTTTCGTCCATTGGTCAAATATTTCACATGTTCCACTGTTTCGCTGTTCGCTTGATAAACGTGGAATGCTTTGATTACACATGTGTATGGAATATTAACCATCCATAAATGATGTTGGTTTTTTCGTACATCTTGGTCCGATGGTGGAGCGGTGACAAATCATTATTCGTTTCTTCACAGAAGCCTTAATAGTTGACTTTCTTACTCTTCTACTTTTCTTACGTAAAATATATGATGTGCTGCGGTAGTGCATTGGCTTAAAATGCTTATCGGCTTTACTGTAATTAATAGCAATTAATATTATAAATGATCTTATAGATACTTGCTCATCAAGATCGCTTATCACCTCTTGGGTATAAATACAGCAGTACCAAACATCAGAGCTCAGGCTTTCAATGTAGATATCAAAGGAAACTTTACAATGAAAGTTTTCTTGGCTCTTTGTGCACTGATGGTGTGCGCCCAGGCGCTGCCGACCGAGTTCGGGAAGCAGAGCAACGTGACCGCGCGCTCCAGCCGCAGCTTTGGCTTTGCCAGCTACGGCAGCGGCACTCGCGGCGGCGAGGGCGGCGCTGTCTGGACCGTATGGGACGCATGGGCGCTCCGGGACGCTATCGCCACCAACAACGCCAGGATCGTCAACGTCAGAGGCCGCATCGATTTGGGCGTCCTCTTTACTTCATCTCCCGGCGTCGTTTTGGATATAGGATCCAGGAAGTCCATCATTGGAGGCGACCGTAATGCTGAAATTACCGGCGGAGGTTTAAGGATCAGACGAAACCAGCAAGTCATCATTCAAAACATCAAGTTCAATAACGCGATATCATATGCCCCAGGAGAAAGGCCCAACGGGTCGGGAGGCATCAACAATCAGGTCGCTGGAGAATTTACTGAAATCGACGCCATTCTGATGGAACAGGCAGAGTACATTTGGATCGATCACAATGAATTTAGCGACGACCCGTGGAACGCCAACAGCATCCCCAACAATAGAAATAGGCATGACGGTTTGATCGACATCAAGAGAGGCTCCAACTGGATCACCGTTTCGCACAACATCTTCCGCAACCACAACAAGAACATGCTTATTGGGCACAGCGACAACAATGCCTCTCAGGATGTTGGCAAGCTTAAGACCAGTATTATTGCAAACTGGTTCAGAGGGACCCGCCAACGTAACCCGAGGGTCAGGTTTGGAGAAGTGCACGTGTGCAACAACTTGTTCACTGATTTGGGCAGCTACGGCATCGGCGTTGCCGCTGGAGCTTCCATCTACGCAGAGAGGAACGTGTTCAGGAACACTCGCGCTGGCTGGAGGCACCCAGACGGAACCCCTAGACCGATCGGCAACCTCCTGAATGTGTCGAACCGGTTCCATAACAGCGGTTTCGACGCCGTGCCCAGCGATGTCAGGTGGCGCCCAAGCAACTATTTCTCGTTCCAACCTGCAGCTATTGGCGATGTTGAGGCGCATGTGATGCGCATTGCTGGGGTTTGGTAAAACTGAATGACTAATGCACGCTTAAAATGGTAACTGGCACAACTAAAAACTTAATAAAATTAATTAAATTGGTACATAATGCAAATAGTTTTATTTTGTCGATAACGAGACATGATTAAAAAAAAATTACAAATCACGTGTCGTTGATTATCTTCTATCTAACTATAAGGAATTATAAATATTTATTTTTATTTTAATGAAATGTTGAAAACTCATTCCGTTGAAATTGTAAATACAAAGATTTAAAAAAAAACTGTATTAATAGGTACTTCACAAAGAAACAAAACCCACTTTAGTAGAATAGAATTACCGTGGAACCAATGATGCTACGACTGGAGGACTACGGTTACTAAACGGAATCACCAGCTTAGGAATATGTAGCAACTTATCAAGCAATATGTAGCACTTTAATCGCATTTTCAATTCAGATTCAAATAAGTATACAAAAGAAACATCCAATTCGTCGGTATTAAATTTTTTATTTAATATCTTATTTTATTTACAAGTAAGGAAGCACAACCTTTTGGCTCAAACTTCTACATTTATCACGGTTACCCACACATCATAAAAATACACCCAAGTCTTGTTTTTTGGCGGAAAAACGAAACAGATCGCGTCACAGCATTGTATTATTTTTCAAATCTTGTGCTATTTTCAGTGTTAGTGCATACAATTGGTGGCATTTTTTTTAGTCCTGGATTACAGGCATGAGTGTGGGAAAGTCGTATAATAATGGTTAAACGTTTCTTTTCGTTTTGTTTCCAAAACTCCATAGAATCTTCAGGTAAAGTTGCCACCACTTTACTAGGAGTATGACTTTGACTAGACTATGACTTGACACATATTTACGTGAAATATCATTTACTTGATAAATTATCATATTAATAAATTATCATATATAATTATTAGGGATAATTCTCTCTGTGAATGTGGTTTAGATCAAGGAAATGTGGACCATATATTTTTCAGTTGTTCCAAATTACAGTTTTCATTGTATGATGTTATTCCAAACAATATCCCTCGTCCCACTTCCCTCAAGTGTTTATTATGTCTGGTATTTTCTCCGTTTATAGGTATTTTATGTAAATTTATTAAAGTGAATAAAATTAAGTTGTAAGTAGGTAGTTATTTTAGAAATTGTGTAAGTATTTATGTTATATTGTGTACTTAAATATTAGTTTTAGATTATTTATTATTTCATTATCAATATTATTACTTGTTGTAAATATAGTATTCTTTTGTTTTGTTTCAGCATTTTAGATTCATCTAGTACTTTCATAGTTGACCTCATTCTCCACATATACCAAAATTTCTCACTGAAAAATCTTCGTTTGATGTGCTATCTTTCTACGTGATATTGGCAAAATTGTGGTAACCTCTCCACAAAGGCCATTTACAAAGAGTTGAAGTTGAAGTTGATAAATTATCAATTACTTGACACTGGCTAAATACACAAGTGTGGAGAAACATAAATAGTATCCTCTACTTGGTCTGTGACATAAAAAAATACCTAAATCTTGAACACGTGCGAATTATTTTCAGATAATTTGTAATTAATGTTTTTACTTATAGAATGTTTCATGATAAACGTGGAATGCTTTAATTACACATGTGTATGGGATATTAACCTACTAGGTGGTAGGACTTTTCTGCAAAGTTCCTCTAGGTATGTACCACCGCTTTACCAGTTATTCTGCCGCCAAGCAGTAGTGCGCAAGTGTTAAGAGACCGTATTTAATGGAAACCGCGAAATAAAGTAATACGAAAATATATTCAATGGTTTTTCTCAGACATGACATACTTGACACTAATAAAGATATAGACAATGCCAAATGTAGTTTTCACTAAAGAGTCCTAACTCTAACATCTTCTCTCTTTGTCTAATCTATCCTGTAACTACCATTTTCATACCAATTTTATTACATAACACTGCCATTCTCAGCTTGAATAAAGGTTTAGTCAGCATATCTGCCAACTGAAACTCCGAAGACACTTTCTTGACTTGGAGGCTTTCGTCAGCTACACATTCTCTAATAAAGAAGTGTCGGATTCTTATATGCTTTGTTCTCTGATGTAATTCATATGCAGGATTATGTGCCAATTTAATTGCAGATTCGTTATCAATATAGAGCAAGGGTGTATTGTGCCGCGAAGACTTTTCTATGCTTCGTAACAGCCTGTTAAGCCAAATAATTTCTCTTGCCGTCTCACTTGCCGCAACTATTTCGGCCTCGGTACTCGAAATAGCCACTGATACCTGCCTATGGCTTCTCCATGAGATTGCACCTCCGGCATATAAGCACACCATACCCGTCGTTGACCTGCTAGTCTCGCAGTCACCACCATGATCGGCGTCACTGTAGCACTTCAACTCATGGCGGCAATTTCCTCCATACTTTAAGCCCCAGTCTTTTGTGCCTTGTAAATACCGCAGTATTCGCTTTACCTTCACAATATCTGCCGCTGTAGGATTCTCTAAATGTCTAGAAACAACACTTATAGCATGGGCAATATCTGGCCTTGTTCCCACCATAAGGTATGCTAATGCTCCTACTGCTTGTCTGTAAGGAAACTTTAATTCCTTATCCACAGCTGATACATCTTCTCTTAATCCTGCAGTATTATTATCTTTTAGGATAGGTGTTCCAACTGGTTTACAGTCCTGCATGTGAAATCTCTCTAGTAATTTCTTTGTGTAGGCAGCTTGAGTTACATTTATATGACCGTTATCGCTTCTCTCTATTTCTAAACCCAAAAAGTAAGATGCTGGTTTTGTTTTTACTTTAAACCGGCTTTTTAAATCTTCAAGAAACTTCTCGGTTTCGTCTTCATGGGTTGATGCAAGAAGACCATCATCGACATATAAAGCTAATATAAGCCTCTTATCCTCCCTCTGCCTGACAAAAATGCATGGATCTGCATCACTTTTTTCAAATCCTGTTTGTTCTAGGAACTCAGTTACGCAGTTGTTCCAGCAGCGTGGCGCTTGTTTTAAGCCATAAAGGCTTCTTTTTAGCTTGCAAACTTTGCCCATTAGCTCATCACTATACCCTTCTGGCAATTTCATATATATCTCTTCATTCAAGTTGCCATATAAAATGCTGTGGAGACATCAAATTGTGTTAAAATCATATTGTGTCTTGCAGCGATACTAAGTATTAGTCTTATTGAGCTCATCTTGGCCACTGGGCTGAAAGTTTCACAAAAATCTATGCCTTTTTTCTGTGAGTAACCTTTGATAACAAGTCTCGCCTTATATCACTCGATAGTACCGTCAGGGCTTAACTTCACCTTGTAGACCCATTTACATGGGATAGCTTTCTAGTCCTTCGGTAGTGGCACTAAATCCCATGTCTCATTTTCTTTTAATGAGTTCATCTCATCATCCATAGCTCTCTTCCACTTATCACTGTCTTTACTGTGAATAGCTTGGCGGTATGTTTGTGGTTCTCTAATTTCGTTGATATCATCTACTACACTTATGAGTGCGAATTCATTAAACCTGTCTGGAGGCTTAAGTGTCGACCTGTCTCTGAGCGTCATCCTACCTTCTTCTTCTATTTCTCGAATGGGTAGAGCTTCTTCACTCTCAGGTTCTGCTCCAGTGATTCCCTCGTTGGAATGAACAGATTCATAATCGCTCAAGTCAAGATCTACAGCTATCTCTCTATCTGCAGATGATTCCTCAATCACCTCTCTGGTCGAAGATGTCTCATGAGTAATGTCTCTGTTCATAGATGGTTCACTGTGTGAAGATGGTTCATCAATGAAACCTTCTGTGTTTGAAGACAACGATACTTCTGTCTCATCTGATAACTGTGATTGCTGAACTAATGCTCTCAGAGGTATTGGTTCATCAAAAGTCATTGGATCTGTCTCAATAGGTATCGGATCTTGATTAGTTGGTTTAAGTGTCTTCTCTTCAAAGATAACATCCCTCGAACGTACTATTTTGTTTGTTTCTTTTATCCAGATCCTATAACCCTCATCATTATCATATCCGATCAATATGCCCTTCACGGCCTTCCTATCCAATTTCTTTCGGGTTATTTTTGGAATATGTGCATAACAAGTACTACCAATGATTTTTAAGTGTCGAATCCTAGGCTTTTTTCTACACCAGATCTCATATGGAGTCTTGTCCATCTGTCTTGGGCCAGTGCGATTCAGAACGTAGACTGTAGCTTGGACGAGTTCAGCCCACAGTCCTTGAGGTAGTCCTTTTGCATGCATAATGGCTCTGGCAGCTTCGACTACAGTCCTATTCTCCCTCTCTAAACAACCATTCTGTATACGGCATAGTATGTCTCTGCCTGATGCCATTCTCCTGAAGTATTTTCTTAACTTCCGTATTATCGAATTCTCCTCCATTGTCACTTAAAAGCTCTTTAACTGTATATCCCATTGCTTTAATCTCAGCAAGTACCAGCTTCAGCTTTCGACTTACTTCCGATTTATTTTTCAGAAAGTAGACATAGCGGAATTTTGACATATCATATTTAAACAGCACGAAATATCTGCAGTTGCCAAGCGAGTATCTGAAGGGTCCACACACATCGGCGTGTATCAGTTCTCCCGCTGCTGTTGCCCTTTCTCTCGTACCAAACTTCTGTCTATGCGCCTTTCCATAGATGCAACCTTCGCAAATTTCGCTGTCAAGTTTCAGTTTTATCCCAAGTTCTCTCTCTATAAGTTTCTTAACGTGTGATTTACTTTGGTGTCCTAACCTTTCGTGGTAAAGCTGTAGTAAATCTTTCGAATCTAAATTATTGATTTCTACTGGTTGATCAGGCTTCACGTAAGTCAATCGCAGTTTGTACAGACCACCTTCTCTGCACCTATCTCCAATAAGTTTGATTGTTCCGTTATCTGACAACTTACAAGTCGTGGCTGTTGAAGTAAATGTACTTTTTGAGAGTTTATCTTGAGCAGCTAAAACTGAAAACAAATTTTTCTTTACGCTAGGGACGTACCAAACATTGGTTAGCGTAATCAAATGTTCGATTCCTTCTACATCAGCTTTAACTATGAGCGTTCCCTTTCCAACTGCCTGAATCGCTTCTCCATTTGCAGTCGTCACGGTGTGTGACTCATCAAAATGCTCAAACGTCTCAAACAAATCACATCTATTGGTCACGGGACTAGTGGCCCCATTATCGACGTACCAGTTATTATGATCCTCATCTGTTTTTGAATTTATCGCCATAAGAGTCATGTTCACCTTCTGATTTGGAATACTCTTTGAAGTAGATGGATTCGGCTTTGGCGGACGTCCATCAGAAATCCATTTCTTACATTGTTTGACATAATGACATTTCTCTTTGTCATTTTTCTTTAAATTTCATATATATCTCTTCATTCAAGTTGCCATATAAAAATGCTGTGGAGACATCAAATTGTGTTAGAATCATATTGTGTCTTGCAGCGATACTAAGTATTAGTCTTATTGAGCTCATCTTGGCCATTAATTTTGTTTTTTTTTGGCCACAACTACCGTTTTCCGGTTTGAAGGGCACTGTAGCTAGTGAAATTACTGGAAAAATGAGACTTTATGACCTAATCTCACAGTTTAGTAATCTTCAACTTCCAACTCTTTGTAAATGGCCTTTGTGGAAAGGTTACCACAATTTTGCCAATATCATGTAGAAAGATAGCACATCAAACGAAGATTTTTCAGTGATAATTTTTGGTACATGTGGATAATGAATGAGGTCAACTATGAATGTACTAGATGATCTTATTGCTAGACTGTGCTGATGTCTCAGAATGACGTGCGCAGTGCAGTGTCACGCGAAACTACACTTGAATTTCAAGTGTCACTGCAACTGATATAGGCAGTGGTGTCGCTTAACATCAGGCGAGCGACTAGCTCGTCATGTCATTTCGTAACATAAAAAATAAAATAAAAAAGAATTCACCATCCATGATGGTGGTTTTTTTCGTACGCCGTGGTCCGATGGTGGAACGGTGATGGCAAATCATTATTCGTTTCTTCACAGTAAGCCTTAATAGTTGACGTGACAAGTCGTATACCTAAGTATTAATGCCTCTTTGCCATAATTTTTTGTTAATGTATGTAAAATACTTTATGTGATAATTGTAATTGATTTTGTCGTTTTTATCACAATAAATAAATAATTGTAAGATACTGAAAATAAAGAAAAGCATACCTAAGTACTGTATTTACATTAATAATAGGTCTTTACCTATGAAATTGACGTATTGCAGTACAGACTATTTCAAACAAAAAAAAGTTTTGATTGGCTATGAATTCTAAATTCAAATTAATTTTGTTTTAAAAATATAACATTCTATTTACAATATAAGTCTTTTGTTTATTGATTAGCGTTGTATTTTCATTACATTTCAACATTTTTCCTCATAATGGATACTTTGAAATTTCGTGTAATTATGGAATATGAGTTCCGTCGTGGCACTAACGCGGCACAAACGACACGTAACATCAACGACGTTTACGGAGAGAACTGTACAAACGAACGTACAACCCGTTATTGGTTTGCTCGGTTCCGTTCTGGGAATTTTGACTTGAAAAATGAACCTCGTGTCGTCCGGAAACTTTGGTCAACAATGATGAATTAAAGGCGATTGTGGAAGCTGATGAATCTCAATCTACAGCTGAGCTGGCAGCAGCTTTTGATGTTAGCATCAAAACAATATTGGTCCATTTGCGACAGATTGGCAAGATAAAAAAGCTTGATAGATGGGTGCCCCACGAACTTAACGATCGCCAGCGCAACGTACGCGTCGAGACTTGCCTTGCGCTGCTTAACAGGCACAGAAATGAAGGAATTTTGAACCGAATTGTTACGTGCGACGAAAAATGGATTCTTTTTGACAATCGAAAGCGCTCAGCAAGTTGGTTAGATCCTGGTTCGGTACCAAAGCAATGTACAAAACGAAAAATGACCCCTAGAAAGGTGATGGTCACAGTTTGTTGGTCTAGTGCTGGTGTGATTCATTATAGCTTTTTACAAAACGGCGAGAGCATTACTGCAGATGTGTACATTGAAGAACTGACCACAATGATGGCGAAACTCGCACGTCTGCAACCAGCTTTGGTCAATCGGTCGTCTCCACTTCTACTTCACGACAACGCGCGACCCCATACTGCACAACAGACCGTCTCTAAGCTGCATGAGTTGGGTTTGGAAGCTCTCCCTCATCCGCCATACTCACCAGATCTTGCGCCTACCGACTATTACTTTTTCCAAAATTTGGACAACTTTTTAGCGGGAAAAAAATTCAATTCCCGAGAGGCAGTACAAAACGCCTTTGAAGAGTTTGTTGTCTCCCGTCCTGCTGATTTTTTCAAGAAGGGCATCCATAAACTGCCACAGCGTTGGCAAAGATGCATTGATTGCAGGGGTGATTACTTTGAATAAAAGAAATAAATAAGTTCGAAAAAAAAATACTTTAACTTTTTTCAAACAAAACGGCAATTTCATAGGTAAAGACCTAAGAGTAGGTACTTAGTTATCGACATTTTATTCTGTGATTTCTTACGTAAATACGCGGTACCGCAGCACATCATAATATGCTGCGGTACTGCGTCATTGGCTTAATATGCTTATCGGCATTACTGTAATTAAAATCATTTAATATTATAAATCTATACATATAAAATTCAAAGTCCTGACCGACCGACTGACTTCGCTCAGCCTAAACCGCTGGTCATAGACATTTGAAATTCGGAGGGTGTGTTCTTTGTAAAGTGTAGGTATCCAAAAAGGTTTTTCGAAATTCCATCCCTAAGAGGGTGAATTGGGTGGTTGAATTATCTATGAATTTTTTTTTCTTCGTTTCCCATAGGCCACGCGGGCGAAGTGGCGGGCAGAAGCTAGTGATCATATAGATACTTGCTCATCAAGATCGCTTATCACCTCTTGGGTATAAATACAGCAGCACCAAACATCAGAGCTCAGGCTTTCAATGTAGATATCAAAGCAAACTTCACAATGAAAGTTTTCTTGGCTCTTTGTGCACTGATGGTGTGCGCCCAGGCGCTGCCGACCGAGTTCGGGAAGCAGAGCAACGTGACCGCGCGCTCCGACCGCAGCTTTGGCTTTGCCAGCTTCGGCAGCGGCACTCGCGGCGGCGCGGGCGGCGCTGTCTGGACCGTGTGGGACGCATGGGCGCTCCGGGACGCTATCGCCACCAACAACGCCAGGATCGTCTACGTCAGAGGCCGCATCGATTTGGGCGTCCTCTTTACTTCATCTCCCGGCGTCGTTTTGGATGTAGGATCCAGGAAGTCCATCATTGGAGGCGACCGTAATGCTGAAATTACCGGCGGAGGTTTAAGGATCAGACGAAACCAGCAAGTCATCATTCAAAACATCAAGTTCAATAACGCGATATCATACGCCCCAGGAGAAAGGCCCAACGGGTCGGGAGGCATCACCAATCAGGTCGCTAGAGAATTTACTGAAATCGACGCCATTCTGTTGGAACAGGCAGAGTACGTTTGGATCGACCACAATGAATTTAGCGACGACCCGTGGAACGCCAACAGCATCCCCAACAATAGAATGAGGCACGATGGTCTGGTCGACATCAAGAGAGGCTCCAACTGGATCACCGTCTCGCACAACATCTTCCGCAACCACAACAAGAACATGCTTATTGGGCACAGCGACAACAATGCCTCTCAGGATGTTGGCAAGCTTAAGACCAGTATTATTGCAAACTGGTTCAGAGGGACCCGCCAACGTAACCCGAGGGTCAGGTTTGGAGAAGTGCACCTGTGCAACAACTTGTTCACTGATTTGGGCAGCTACGGCATCGGCGTGGGCGCTGGAGCTTCCATCTACGCAGAGAGGAACGTGTTCAGGAACACTCGCGCTGGCTGGAGGCACCCAGACGGAACCCCTAGACCGATGGGCAACCTCCTGAATGTGTCGAACCGGTTCCATAACAGCGGTTTTGACGCCGTGCCCAGCGATGTCAGGTGGCGCCCAAGCAACTATTTCTCGTTCCAACCTGCAGCTATTGGCGATGTTGAGGCGCATGTGATGCGCATTGCTGGGGTTTGGTAAAACTGAATGACTAATGCACGCTTAAAATGGTAACTCGCACAACTAAAAACTTAATAAAGCATCACTGTCCACTTAAATAAGAATATTTTTGTTGCTTAGAACACACAGAACAAACAGAACCTTAAAATACGATAGGTACTTAGGTACATTAACAGTTACATTTAAGTAATACTTACAGGTAAGCTAGTAGGTGGGTAGGTGCTGTGCTAATTCCATTGTTCTACATATGAGTTATACTAATTATTAAAATATGTTTTTGGTTTTAAATGAATTAAATCAAAGCAGGTAAAAAGCAGACAACTATAATATGTTTCTTACTATACAATATTAATCACCTATTATCTACCTACTAATAGTAATAAGATAGTGGACGGGTATACTGCAGTGCCTAAGTGGCACAGTATCCTTCCTGTTTGAACCGTTAAAAAACATTTATTTAAATTAAAGTCGTTACATATATTATTTATTGTGTAGTCTATTATGTAGATAATCTGTGGTGTTAGTCGTGATTCTGATCACAGAGTACATTGAATAATATGTTTCACACTGAGCAAGACAAGACCTCTGAGGAAATCTAGAAAACAACAAAAGAACAGCAAAAGAAACATCACTAATTCGTTGTTATAAAACAGTTTAATATCATACTTTATTTTTAAGTAAGGAAGCACAACCATTTGGCACAAACTTCCACATTTATCACGGTTACATATAATAAGACATATTTTCAGGGGTTTAATATCTAGGTCCATTTAAAATGGAGATACGAGCTTCCATGTAGTTTAAAGAAAGCTCAGAGTAAGTTAACCTTAAGCCTGCCTACCTATGGAATCTCACATGCGCAAAGTATGCATTCTATAACTTTAAAACATTACATATTTGTTATTTCATATACCCACATATACTTACATTCCTTAATAAGATTACATGTATATGTCATATACATAAGATTTACATATTATAATGTAAAGCACCATTTAATACATTAATAATAATAATAATAACGCCCCACGATCACATACATAGATACTGGACCCCAACTAGGGTTCCCTGTTTCTAGGGAGCCAGGAACTACGAGGACCATGGTCCCACAACACCCAGACTCAGAACAAGTATTTGCGCTTTTTTTTCTGTGCACAAATACTTGTCCTGCCGCGGGATGTTGGATTGGATACATTGGATAGATATACCTACTACTAAATTTTGGGTGATTCAATTCCATTCTAAGGTCTGTATTACAGAACGATGCAGTCATCGATCGGTGCTCAAGCAGAGATTTCATTCATAATTGATCACTATGAATGAACTCTGCTTGTGTTAAAGAGTTCGTTTTGTATATAGTCTATGATTTATGGTTTTGTATTTGATGTCAATTTGAACGTAATAGAATGTCGGTCTAATGTCTTAGAAAAAAAATGTATTAATTTAATTTCGTTTATTAAAATATAATAATGATGATATAGATTCAAAGGTGGTTTCTATAATGAAAAAGACATCCTTTAGGTCTCCAACATTAACATGGTAGCAGAGCGGCCGAAGTTCTTCTGAAATGTTTCACTTGCTGGAAAAACAAAAGCATTGGTAAGGATTGAGAAAGTTACGGAACTATTGGGAATAATTGTATCGAGGAAGAATAAGTAAGTAGGAATAAATAAATATGGATAGTAGTAGTAAAGAAGAATTTAAACTACCGATATTCGATGGGTCGAATTATGAACTTTGGAAGTTCAGATTAAAACTGTTAATGAAACTTAATAAATGCGATGAGGCTATTGAACGTGAAACGACGTCGGATATAGATCTGAGAGCGCAAAACTATATCGTAAATAGTATTAGCAATTCCCAACTTGACATAATAATTTCGGAAGATACGGCATACAGGATGATTAAAAAACTTGATAGTTTGTACATAGTAAAAGGCTGCGCGAATAAGCTTCTATTGAAACGAAAATTATTGGAGACGAAATTTAAGGACGGAGATCCGATTGAGTTCTTTAAAAATTTTGAAAAACAGATTAATAATTTAAAAAGTGCAGGAGAAACAGTAAGTGAAGAAGACAAATTGAATTATTTATTATTGGCATTACCAGAAAAATTTGCACATATTGTCAACATAGTAGACGCACTGCCTACATCGAACCAGACTGTAGAATATGTAAAATCTAAGCTATTATTAGAATATAAAAAGAATGAAGCTAAAAATTTACAACAAACTTTTGCAAGTACTAGTTCGAACACAACATGCTATGAATGTCACCAAGAAGGTCATTTTAAAAGAGATTGTCCCAAGCTGCGGAATAATAGACGTGGACATGGACAATATAATGCGAGATATCATCGTGGTGGACGACGTGGAGGTTATCGAAATTATCGAGGACGTCGAGGTATCTATAGAGGATTTAGAGGTCAACAAGGTAACAACTCAAATTATATTGAATGTACAGGTGGAAATTCATGCTTAAATGTAGAAGTGATGACTGCGGGTGCGGACAGCGACAACGAATTGGCTTCTCGACAGTGGATGCAGCGACCATATCGTGAATAATGATGAATACTTCTGTGAGTACAAAAAATTAGATGATCCAGTTAACATAAGAGTCGGCGATGGTTTTGCTCTTAAATCTGAAAAAATAGGGAAAGTAATTATGTACTGTCAGGTGAATAATCGGTCACATAGAATTGAGGTCGATAACGTATACTATGTGCCAAGTATGAAACGAAATCTTTTAAGCGTATCATCGATTGTAAATAGAGGAAACATGGTTAAATTTCAAAACGATACCGCACAAATTTACAATTCGAATCATGTATTAGTTGCTGTAGCTAGAAAGCGAAATAGGTTATATGAACTAGAAGGTGCAATAGCTAATGATCGTAATGTATATGCAGGTGAACAGGGTATGTCAACGAAAGAGAAATGGCATCGATTATTAGGTCACGTAAATTTTTCAAAGCTAAAAGATATGTGTAGGTACAAAATATTAGATGGTTTACCGGAAAGACTCAATGATAGTTACGTGCAATGTGAAATATGCTTGCAAAATAAAATGACGAATTTACCATTTGAAAATAATCGCCGTAGAGCAACAGAAATTTTAGAAATTATACATACTGATGTAAACGGTCCAATAACACCAGCAGGTTATAACAATCAAAGATATTTTGTTACATTTATAGACGATTACAGCAGACACGCAGTAGTGTGTGTAATAAGAAACAAAAGTGACGTGTTTGATTGCTTCAGAACGTACGTCAATGCAGTTCAAAATCAAACCGGAAAGCGAGTTAAAGAAATTAGATGCGACAATGGTTCTGAATACATAAACAGAGATTTCAACGAATTTGCAAAAGCTAACGGAATTTTTCTTAAGCCAGGACCAGCTTATACTCATCAATTAAATGGAGTTGCAGAAAGATATAACAGAACGATAATGGACCGAGCCAGATGTTTAATGAAGGAAGCTAATTTAGAGAAAAAGTATTGGCCTGAATGTGTAGTAACAGCAACTTATCTGGGTAACAGAATAATTACAAACACTAGAGAGAAGAAGAGCCCATTTGAAATATTTTTTGGCAGAAAACCGGACATTAAAAACTTGAAAATATATGGAAGTAAATGCTTTGTCAGAATACCTGAAGAGAAACGAACGTCAAAATTGAATCCAAAAGGAATGAAGGGAACTTTGATTGGCTATACGGATACTGGGTACAAAATTTTGACAGATAATAAAATAATAATAAGTCGTCATGTAATATTTATTGATCCTGAAGCGGAAGTTATCAGATTTGATATAACAAGCGAAGATGAGAAAAGCGATGGAAAAATTATTATTGAAGATGATACCATGGATACAAAGATAAATGAAAATGTGAGATCAAGAAAAACCAGTGATAATGATAATGATGAATTTTATGACACTATTGAAGATGAACAAGATAAAAGAAAGAAACTTAATGTTGAGGAGGTGAGTGGACCAAGTCGTCTGAGAAGAGAAAGAAGATTGCCTGGAAAATTTAATGATCATGTTGTTTATGTAAATGTATGTAATGCTAGTGTACCAGAAACTTATGAAGAAGCAATAAATAGTTCAGACGCGAAAAAGTGGAAAAATGCAATGGATGATGAGATCAACAGCTTAAAACAAAATGAAACATGGGAAGTTGTTGATGAACCATTAAACAAAAATGTAATAGAAGTGAAATGGATATTTAGAATAAAATCAAATGGAAGGTATAAAGCGCGTGTTGTAGCAAGAGGTTTCCAACAAACGTATGATGAAAATGAAGAGATATACTCGCCTGTGGCTAGAATGATTACAATGAAAACTATGATGTCAATTGCATGTGTCAGGGGTTGGCATATTGAAAGTATGGATGTAGAAACAGCTTTTTTGAATGGAAGTATCAAGTCGTAAGTTTATATTTATCCTCCAGATGGTTATGAAATTGAAGATAATAAAGTTTGCAAGCTAAAGAAAGCTTTATATGGATTGCGAGAAAGTCCAAGAGATTGGTATGAATGTTATAATGAATTTATGTTGAGCATAAACTTTAAACGATCAAATTATGATTATTGTTTGTACACAGGATGCATTAATGATGAAAAAGTTTATATATGTCTTTATGTGGACGATATTTTAATCTGTGCAGAAAATGAAGATACGATTGAAAAAGAGAAAATGTTGAGCAACAGATTTCGGATGAAGGACTTAGGAAAAGTGAAACAGTATTTGGGAATAGACATTGATTATAAACCGGAACAGAAGAAAATGACTTTGAGTCAGAGCAAGTATATAGAAAGTTTAGCAGAGAAGTATAATATAAAAGATAGTAAGAAGTATGAAACGCCAATGGAGCAGAATTTATCAATTGAACCTGGAGAAGTAAATAACGTTAATTTGAACTATAGAAATTTGATTGGAGCGCTTTTATACATAGCAAGTGGAACGCGTTCAGACATATCTCGATTTCAAAATGCGTACAATGATACACATTACAAATATGCTTTACGAGTTTTAAAATATTTGTATTACACGCGTAATATGAAGCTAAATTACAACGCAGAATATGAGGAATGTTTTGATGCATTTGTTGATGCTGACTGATAAAAATGATCGTAAATCAACATCAGGAATAATGTTGAGAATATATAACAATCCAGTGTTGTGGAAGACACAGAAACAGAAAATTGTGTCAAGAGCATCTACGCACGCGGAATATTATGCATTAGCTGATTGTGTTTCAGAAGTTTTACCAGTAATAAGTGTGCTAAATGATTTTGATATTGATATTAGAAAACCAGTTGTGATTTACGAAGATAATAGCGGCGCCATAGCTCTTTCGAAAAAAGGTAAATTTTGTAAAAACTCTAAACATATTGATGTGAGCTATCATTTTGTAAATGATAATTCATAATTCATAATTCATTTATTGGTATATAGAAATACAGGTCAATATTGTAGGTACTCGTAGGTACATATTAAATATATTTTCTACATTCGTTTTAAGAACATAAAATAAAACAAAATAAAATTGTTAACTTTAGAAATTAAATATAATAAATATAATTTAATTATAATAGAGTATTATTTAATACGGCCTAATGCTTAAAAATTCATCAAAGTTATAGAAGGTTTGCTCGATGAGCCAGCGTTTCAGTCGCAGTTTAAAGCAATTAAGGCTTATGTCCGCCTCTGTGACGTTTTCTGGCAGTCGATTGTATACTTCGGGTCCCATGACATGCGTTAACTTCTTAGATTTAGCCAACTTACAGAAGATATATGCTAACTTTCCAGAGCTCCGCGTGTTGTATGGGTGCATATCCCCCCTCCTCTTGTACCGTATCAAGTTTACTCGCACATACACCGCTACTTGGTAAATGACAATCGAGGGCAGCGTTAATATCCGTAGCGACTTGAAGAATGGCCTGGCAGAAGAATTGTTGATGGCATGATTATGAGAAAAAGGGTATTATTAATGTGACAAAGATTAATACTGATGATCAGTTAGCCGATATATTGACTAAAGCGTTTAGGAAAAATAAACTTCAAAAGTTAAGAGGTTTAATTAATGTTTATTAAATTTTTGAATCTGTATTGTATGAATATTTTTGTTGTGTACTCTTGACTGTAGATTTTTATGATAGGTTATTGATTGTCCGATAAGGAATTTTTTAAGTTATTGTTGTTGTTGTTTATTATGAATGTTGATATGTTAATTAAGGTATTAAGAGGTAATTGATTTAGTGTTGATTTAATGAATACAAAACTCAAGGAGGTGTGTTAAAGAGTTCGTTTTGTATATAGTCTATGATTTATGGTTTTGTATTTGATGTCAATTTGAACGTAATAGAATGTCGGTCTAATGTCTTAGAAAAAAAATGTATTAATTTAATTTCGTTTATTAAAATATAATAATGATGATATAGATTCAAAGGTGGTTTCTATAATGAAAAAGACATCCTTTAGGTCTCCAACATTAACAGCTTGAGCACCGATCGATGACCGAGCATCCCTCTGTAATACGGACCTAAGATATGATGAAACTTATTTACACGATACATATTATTATAATCAATGCCGAATACATAAATGATTTTAATAAGTATCACCTTGATGATTATCGAAAATGACAAGATATCTGACTTCATGATAAACATTTTTTTTGTTGTATTATACAAAGCACCACTGCCTCGCCTGATGATAATCGATTACGTGGTATAAGATGGCGCATGCTTGCTTGAAGATATCTGTCATTCTTGACTTGAAATCTCACAGGTTATAGTAAACAGTAGTATTTATCTTTTATTTAACTTTTTTTTGTCTTACAACAATTTATATGCAAATGTTGCAAGCACCTGTTAAGGGTATATATATCAGAAAAAAATGTATTAGTTTATGATCTTGTTACATAGCATGCAAAGTGCACCGGACGCGCCGCATATCGCACCGTCTAGACGTCGTCGTCACCGCGTCAGCTGGATTTACACACATCCACAAGGCACTAACACATAAAGAAAATGCTGACCAGCGCCTGCGTGAGAATGGGATCGCGACCGCCGTCCGCGCATCGCCCGCGTCCCGCGTTCCCCTCTTAGCCTGTCTGTCATGACCCCTCCTACGTTACTTGTTCTCGATCGCCGAGACCTGTCACTTGTACATATTAGTTATAATTAGTTTTAAGGACGAACTTAGTTTAAATAAATAACTTTAGTATAATTATCGTCTCACTTTAATACTCCCGCTGCAGCCCCTCTATAACTGGCGCAGACGGTATGATCTTTGGGTCAAGTGCGCGTACGACCCTCGGGAAATTTTGACATCTTTTTGGACTTCTGAGTGGAACTCTGGGAACTCTGTGAACTCAGTGAACTTTGAACTGTGCGCGTACGTGACTGGCTATTGAGCCTTGACCAAGGATTCGGACATCTCTGAAGGACTGCGGCTGGAGCTTTCAAGAAATCGAAGGATATTAAAGTGAACCAAAGATGATGAATATACAGTAAGTACGCTAGAATTTTCTCTGGTGTTGCTTCCCCCCTTTAGTTGTAATTCCGTCAGGATTTTACCTGACCATACCTTTTCCAGTATCGTACTGGTAAGGTATCAAGTAAATTTAATTTTAATAATTCATTAATATTACATATTATTATGTTAAATTAATTTCAAAAGGAATTTTAATTATTACGATAAATTAGTTTAGGTAAAGAGATAAGTAATAAATTTATAAATATAACATACAAGCCTTAGAGATGCATGGAGAGGCACTTGCTGTATCTCTAGACGTCTCTAAGGCATTTGATCGGGTCTGGCACGACGGTCTTCTGAATAAGCTTCCATCTTACGGACTACCTGCTGGTTTGTGCACTTGGATATCAGACTTTTTGAGGGAACGATCGCTTAGAGTAGTTCTTGATGGCTGCTCTTCCGATCAATTAGCTATTAATGCTGGTGTACCTCAGGGGTCAGTTCTTTCAGCAACACTATTCTTACTCCACATCAATGATCTGCTAAAGCCCGGTACCTTTGGGTATGCAGATGATAGTACTGTTGTTGAAAGATACACATCCAGTGCCCGAGCCAGTGGTGACGACGTCCGGATTGAGAGAGAGGCTATGGTTGAGCGCATGAACCTGGCTTTGAAAGCCGTGTCCGATTGGGGCGATGCTAACTTGGTTAGGTTCAATGCTGCAAAAACACAGGCGTGTTTATTCACTGCTAAAAAGAGCCCACTCCATCTGGCTCCTTCATTCCGTGGTGTATCTGTAAGTTTAGGAAACCATCTTGAGCTTTTGGGTGTTGATCTTACGTCAAACCTAAACTTTGGATCCTACATCGAGTCCAAAGCCAAAGTAGCTTCAAAAAAACTCGGCATATTGTCCAAGGTAAGGCGGTACTTCACACCTGGACAGCTTCTAAATCTGTATCAAGCACAAGTCCGATCGTGTATGGAGTACTGCTGCCACCTGTGGGACGGGTCTGCCAAGTACCAGCTTGAGGCTCTGGACTCGATCGAACGGCGTGCCAAAAGGCTCATTGACGACGACACTTTGGTTGGTGAAAGGCTCCAGAGCCTTGCACATCGACGTAAGGTGGCAAGTCTGTCGGTTTTTTACAGATTACACCACGGTGAATGCGCTCAAGAACTGCATGATCTAATTCTCCCATCACCATTCCACTACCGGACTACTAGACGCTCGGCTAAGCGCCATCCTTTTGTGGTCGAAATACCACCCATTCGTACCAAGCGATTTGACTCAACGTTCTTAATTAGAACGGCTAAGGAATGGAATGCCCTGCCAGCGTCTGTGTTTCCGGCGAAATATGACCCGGGCGTGTTCAAGAGAAGAGTGAATAGGTATTTACTTGGCTAGCATGCTACACCTTCGATCGCATCGTCACTTCCCATCAGGTGAGAGCGTGGTCAAATGCTAGACAAGTTTGAAGTAAAAAAAAAAAAAAAAAAAACATTTTGAAAAAAAAAAATAATGAATTAATTTGAAAAAACTAATTTTGCCTGACCATTCCTTTTTCAGTATCGTACTGGTAAGGTGTCAAGTAAATTTAATTTTAATAATTAATTCATGTTAAATTAATTTGAAAATGAGTTTTAATGATTACGACTAATTAAGTGTAGGTAAAGAAATAATTAATAAATTTATAAATGTAACATTTTGAAATAAAATTAAATAAATTAATTTGAAAAATGTTATAATATATAACAATTGATTAAATGCATATTTAATTAATGAATTAATTAATTTCATAAAACATGCATTGATTAAATTTTATGCATTTTAATTGAAATAAAATTATCATGGTAGTAAATTTTATTTCATCAAAAAAAAAAAAAAAATAAATAAAATTATACAATTATATAAATCAATAAACTAAATAAATAGAGTAAAGAAATAAAAAAAATTCAAAGGATTAAATTAAATTAATTAAAAATATTTGTTTTATTTAATAATTTTTAAAAAAAAGGTAAAAATTAACAATTTGCCATTATAAATTAAATTTAAATAAAATATAATATTGAAAAAATTATTCGTTGTATATTTAATTAAACTTAATTGATTTCAGAATAAATGCAGCGAATAAATTAAATAAATTTTAAATAAAATACAAATAATAATAAAAAATTAAATAAATTTAAAAATTTTATGTAAAATTATTAAACTCAAATAATTAATATAGAGTAAACAAAAAAAATATATTAAGATAAAAAAAATTAAATTGAATTAAAGTAATAAAATTTTAAAAAAATGTTTTTATTTAATTAATAAAAATGAAAGAAAAAACAATCTGAAATTATAAATTAAATTTAAATAATATCTTGTATTGAAAAATTTATTCATTGTATATTTAAGTACATTTTTTATTAATTTCAGAATAAATGCAGTGAGTAAATTTGATAAGTTTGAATTGAATTACAATTAATTGCTGGTAATATTTAATTGTATGAAATTAAATAAATTTAAAATTTTTATGTAAATTCAATAAACTGGAAAAATAAATATAGAGTAAATAAATGAAATTTAATTAAATTATATCATAAAATTAAATAAAACTGTTTTTTTTTTAATAAATAAAAAAAAGTCCAAAATTGCGGAAGGTAAAATAAATATTGTAAAACACCGTAGACATATTGCAGTAGATTTAAATAGAAATTTAGATATGACGTAATTCGATCCAGACCCAATATTTAAAGCGTTTCGCTTCGTTCCTGAATTTAACGGAAACTCGAATATTTTAACAAGGCTTATAAAAATTTGTGATCAACTTGTCGTATTTTATATTAAATTTCATTTTATGAGAGCTACGCTGGCATCAAGGATGTGTTAATTAATAATTTCTCAGACCAACGAGATGAAACAGCCCTACAATGACCTCTCCCTGAGCACACAAGGAAGTAGCACCCCTCAATAATTCTTTGATCACTGCCAAAGCCTTTTCTCTACTATAATGACGTATGTTACTTCACATGAAAGTATTAATACGACAATCGAAGCAAAAGGTGATTTATATAAAAAAATTAACATTGCAGGCTTTTGTTCCTGGATTAAAGCCAAATAAGTAAAAGAGCCACTTGGTTCTCGTAGTAGATGGATGAGACCTGCTAGTACAGATAATGCTTTGGATTATGTACAGGAGGAAATCAATGTAATATACTTGCGACAAAGAAGTGATTGCGTTTCGGAGCGTAAATGGCAGAACCTTTGACCTTTACTAATAAACTAAAGTACTAATGAACTATCGATGACAACCCTGCATACACGAAGTGCTACAGATATCCTTTTGTTCACAAAAAAAGGTGAGTGAACAATTTGGGAATATGTTACAGCAAGGCATTATAAAACCACCCGACTCTGCGTGGAGCTCACCTATTTGGAAAGTAGCAAATAAGGCTGATGCTTCCGGTCGACAAAAATGGCGCCTTGTAGTAGACTTCAGTAAATTTCATGAAAAAACCATTGACGATAAGTATCCCACTACCACTTTTTAATCCATTACATTGAACTGACTAATATTGAACACAAAATTAAGATAATTAAAAACCAGATTTTACAAGCAAGATCCTATATGATAAATAGTACTTTTATTTCATTCTACGAAACGCAATTCGATCATTTGATCAGCAAGTTTTGTCTAAAGCTTCAATTTAAATAAAAAGTTTAGAGCCAAGTCATGTGAAACGAGGTCTTATAGATGGTATTGGTTTGGTCGTAAAAATTCTAACTGGACTATACAGATGCTCTTAAAAAGAACGATGCCATAGTAGCTATCAATGTTAATCAGAATAAAATAGCACACTTATTAAATATTATAAATGGTAATATAGAACAAATTGCAAATGAATTCCATAGACTAGAAGATATGCTAGTATTCACACGTGCCTCTCGCACTCATCATTCTATGTTAGGATTAGATATATTGCGTAAGATGATTCAAAAACTTTATATTTTATATGATAAGAATCAAATTTTAAGAATAAAATTTTAGGTGTAGAACTTAGAGAATATTTTAGTATTATAAGGTCTGGATCATATTTCTATGAAAATAAGTTAGCTGTAGTTTTTAAAATTCCTATTTGTTCCTCTAGTATATACGAACTTTAACGACTCACCATTATATCTAACGAATATAACTTGGTCATCTTACCCCCTTATCAGTAATATAGCAACTAACGAGAAATTCTATGTGTACATGGAGGCTGAATGCCCGAAGTTAGAATACCGGTTCATATGCGAAGCGAATATCAAACATCAAATTCGAACAAAACCTGCATTCGAGATTTATTACTAGCACATACAATTGGAAGCTCATGCACAAGAACACTTATAACATTTTTTTAAAGAAATAATGGAAAGATTGGTCGTTCAGCACTTCATCATCATATTCCCGAAAAGCCACCAAAGTGACGATGCATTTCAAAAGAGAAGACATCACTACCTTCACGGAAGCTACTTTGTTACAATCCCGTAAAACTGTATACTGCACACCGACGAACTAACAGTTATGAATATTAACAATGAAATCAAAGGACAGCCAATGAAGACCATTATTATCCTCGAATATACAGAACCTGGACATGAAACATATCCTGCTATGAAACTTAACTCGATAAATTTCAACGGACTCTACAAAATTCAAGAAAAGATGGCAGCTCAGTCTATCCTTACTCTTGAAAATCAATCAAACTCAGTTTATCACACAACTATGCCCTTTTACATCTTATCACCAGTACAGGAGTATTGGTCATCTTTATAAAATCGAAGAACGATCAAAAACGCTGCCTAACGACTGACACGCCTGCCACGACTAACGTTCAACCACTAAGAAAAGCCGATGATGAGAATTTAGCACACAGCTGCATAAATCCAGATCATTCAGCAACATTTAGACTGAAAGTACTGAAATAGTTGCTGATCTGCGATGGGAGGTGTTACATAGCATGCAAAGTGCACCGGACGCGCCGCATATCGCACCGTCTAGACGTCGTCGTCACCGCGTCAGCTGGATTTACACACATCCACAAGGCACTAACACATAAAGAAAATGCTGACCAGCGCCTGCGTGAGAATGGGATCGCGACCGCCGTCCGCGCATCGCCCGCGTCCCGCGTTCCCCTCTTAGCCTGTCTGTCATGACCCCTCCTACGTTACTTGTTCTCGATCGCCGAGACCTGTCACTTGTACATATTAATTATAATTAGTTTTAATGACGAACTTAGATTAAATAAATAACTTTAGTATAATTATCGTCTCACTTTAATACTCCCGCTGCAGCCCCTCTATAACTATCTACTATAGATAATATTAAATATACATACTGTTGGTGTTTCATAATAAATAAATAAACACACACACATGTCAAATATAGTGCAACTTCTACAACAACCATAGAATTGGGTTTACTCAGTAACTAAGGCCCGTATTACAGAACGATGCATGAGCAGAGATTTCACTTTATATCACTTTATGAATGAAATCTCTGCTTGAGCACCGATCGATGACTGAGCATCGCTCTGTAATACGGACCTTAGTCTTCAATATTTGAAACAACGTGCAACGTAGACAAGTGGCGGAAGAGAGAGAAAACAATATTCTACAATTCTAAATCGTAAGACTCAAGTTTTCGATTTCTAATCGATATCCAGAGTTAAAAACGTAGCTTTTCTTTGTACGTACTAATGGTCTCTACCAACCTTTACAGCGTCACCGGGCGTAAGGTACAAACATAGCTCATATTAAAACTTGCTGTGGAATAACGTAGGGAGCTACCTCCAGGGCCCCAGCGGTGCAAGTCTAGACTTGGTCCATTGCCAGAAGGGAACCGAGAAGACTAGAAGACAACGTCCACTGGATGAGTAGAACATATGGAAAGACCATTTTTGCACCTACAGAGTGGGGATTTGTAGTATTCCGAACAGTGTTCCATAAGAACGGCTAGGCTGGTCCGAGCATATTCGCCTTTGTGAATTTTTTTGAGTTTGAGTTAGATCAGGCGACATTTGCCATCTAGAAAAAGTTGTACAAACTTCTTATCTCACAGATTTCTTCTCTCTACTTTTTTTTTACATAACGTTAGTGGTGTTGCCACTAACGTTACGCGAAATTTGCCGATGTCATTTAGATCGACAGATCTGAGAATATTACAGGCTAAAACGGACAACACTTCAAATTATCGCCCCCCAGTTTTTACTGGGTTTATTAAAAGTTACTTGAAAAATAACCCCAACTACCGAAAACTTATTTTTTTAAATGCATTTATAAATATTCAACTTCAACTTCAACTCTTTGTAAATGGCCTTTGTGGAGAGGTTACCACAATTTTGCCAATATCACGTAGAAAGATAGCACATCAAACGAAGATTTTTCAGTGAGAAATTTTGGTATATGTGGAGAATGAGGTCAACTATGAAAGTACTAGATGAATCTAAAATGCTGAAACAAAACAAAAGAATACTATATTTACAACAAGTAATAATATTGATAATGAAATAATAAATAATCTAAAACTAATATTTAAGTACACAATATAACATAAATACTTACACAATTTCTAAAATAACTACCTACTTACAACTTAATTTTATTCACTTTAATAAATTTACATAAAATACCTATAAACGGAGAAAATACCAGACATAATAAACACTTGAGGGAAGTGGGACGAGGGATATTGTTTGGAATAACATCATACAATGAAAACTGTAATTTGGAACAACTGAAAAATATATGGTCCACATTTCCTTGATCTAAACCACATTCACAGAGAGAATTATCCCTAATCCTAAGTTTATTTAGGAAAACCGGAGTACAAGAGTGATTCAAGCGTAAACGACAAACAACTGAAGTGGTCAATTTGTCTGCCTTTTTAAATTTAGAGAACCAGGGTTTATGAGGAATCTCAGGCTGAACATCACCAAAAAATTTACCTTTAATAGATTTAGAATTTTGCCATGCACTAGACCATGTCTTGAATAAAGCCGGTTCAAAGGTGGTACATAAATCATGAAAATATATTTGAGAATGGTCAAGAGATCCTGTATGAACAGCTGACCTAGCACAAGAATCAGCTGACTCATTACCGAGGATACCTGAATGGCCAGGAATCCAAGCTAAAACAACATTAATACCTAATCTGTTACATTGAAATAGAAGCTCTCTAATTTTAAGGATTACAGGGAACCTGGTTTTTGAACGGAACTGATTAGAGAGAATGGACTGAAGACAACTTTTAGAATCAGAAAAAATAATAGATTTATTAATGTTGTGCGATTTTACGAATTTAATGGCTTCTAGAATGGCGACAGATTCCCCTGTAAAAACTGAATAAACTGAAGGGCACTTGTAAGCTAAAATAATTCTAGTAGATGGAACCCAAACTGCAGCACCAACAGAGCTATCAGCAGATTTGGAAGCATCCGTGTATAAAGTGAACCAATCCTTGAAATCAGTATGTAATATGTGGGAGAAGGACCAATTGGCGTCCACTGAGCCCTTATTGATTCCAAAGTCTAAGATAATGTTGGGTTTGAAAATTAACGCATCATAAGGAGTACAGTATAACGGCATTAATTGACTTTGAAAAAGTGGGTTAGGGAGACGAATAAACTGTCGATAACTATGTACAAGACAACAAATCTTTTCCGGTTGCTGGTGACCAAGAGAATCATAAAGAGAAGATAATTGGGCTAACTTACCAAGAAGAGGATGACCGGAATTTTGCACTAGTTTGAAGAAAAATCTGTTGGAAAGAAACTGTCTGCGAATATGGAGAGGGGGATCCACACACTCCACTTGCATGGCATTGATGGGGGAAGATTTCATAGCACCAAGAATGATGCGCAGACATTTTGACTGAATCTTATCAATTTTCTTAAGACCGGATTTGTTACAAGGGTCTAGAAGAAAAGATCCATAGTCCATATGAGAACGAACTATGGCATTATAAAGTAATTTTTGGGTGTATGGGTGTGCACCCCACCAAACTCCAGACAAAGAACGAAGAATATTGATATTCTTTTCACATTTTTGAGACACAAAATTAAAATGATCTAGACCTGATAGTTTGTTGTCAAGCCACACCCCCAGAAATTTCACCTTGTTGTCTTGTGGAACAATTTCACTGTCAACTGAGATATTAACCAGAGGAACATGTCTTTTTCTAGAAAACACCACTACACTACTTTTGGCAGTCGATAGGGATAGACCATGCTGTATAAGCCAATCAGATAAATAACCAAGAGCGGAAGTTAAACGATTAGAAGCCGTTGTCAAATTTTTGTCAGATATGTAAAGGGCTATATCATCAGCATACTGTAAAATTTGACAAAAAGATTGTACCGAAAGTTCCAGATCACAAGTGTACAAGCTGTAGAGTATAGGACTGAGTACAGACCCTTGAGGCAAGCCTTTCCAAAGAACCCTTGGGGAAAGAATAGAATACTGGCTTTTAATAGATATAGTTCTTTCTGTTAGCATGTTAAATATAAAACGAACCAATTTCTCAGGAATACCCAAAAAGGAGAGTTTATCCCTGAGAACAGGAAGTAAAACATTGTCATATGCCGAGGCAATATCTAAGAAAACTCCTACTAAATATTCTTTCTGTAAAAGGGAGATGCGAATATCAGATACCAATATGCTTAAGCTGTCCATAGTGCTCATTCCTTTTCTGAACCCAAACTGGGTTTTAGCCAACAAATTTTTACTCTCTACAAACCATTCAATCCTATGTTTAATCATGTGCTCTGAGACTTTGGCTAAAACCGATGACAGAGCTATGGGTCTATAGCTATTCGAATCGGAGGGATTCTTCCCAGGTTTAGCAATAGGGATGATTATTTGGTTTTTCCATTGCTGAGGAATAAATCCCCAATTTAAAAAGTTATTGATTAAGTCTAGATAATACTGTTTACTGTTATCAGATGAATTTTTTAAAAATGAGTATGGGATACCGTCAGCCCCAGGAGATGAATCTATAAGACCGTCAAGCGCCAACTGAAGTTCATGAAATGAGAATGAAGAATCAAAGCTATTAACTGATGGTATAAAACATGGAGCGTATATTTATATTTATAAATATTGAAGATTTTTTATTTATTTTGTTTAGTGTGAAATAATTAAAACGCCAAGTCAAGTTTTTTTGCCTGTCATACTTTCTCAACTGTCAGTCTTCCTTCACACATTATAACTCACGTTGTTCTTCAGTACTAACTTGATAAATACTGAATATCCAAATTTGATAATTTTTATTCGAGCTCTTTTTAGGATACTCTCGAAAATGAAATGTTGTGCATTTTGGTAGGATTGCCACGGATTAAAGAAAAGAGTTAGGATTACAAACGAGATCAATAAAATAAATGCAAAGTATAACACTTGACATGTAACACGTCTTTTGGCGCGGAACTATTCAAGTAATAGTCCCCGTCACGCAAAAGCAGCCTTGGCCGTTTACATAGCAGTAAAGTGCCTATGATTCTACAATTAAACCACATCAGAAACTTTACTTGGAAATAACTACTTTAGAATAAGCAGGAATTGGAAACCGCTCAGTACGCAAGTAAACGGTCAGCGATTCTTCTTTAGGTGAACGGTGGGAACTATAATAGCACGACGTATATTTATTTTATTATTATTATGTATCATTATAATGCTGGCACTTATTTGGCACAGCGAATCAGCATTGCAATTCAACAGGGCAATGCTGCCAGCATGTTGGATACGCTACCTATTGGCTGGAGCATTTGGACTGTCTATAGACCATTGCGGCCTGTCCTGGCCTGCGAGTATTATATCCAATTTTTTTGTAGTAGGTAGTGTTTATTTATATTAGTTATTATATCATTGTAGTATATAGCGCGATAGAGTTTTAAAACTCCATATAATTTTTTCACGAGGTAAATTAATTACAAACGAGATCTGTTAAATAAATACAGGCGTGAGTTACCATCGATGAAAATCCCTATATGGGGGCACCCATTAATTAAGTGAGGCGTTTCAGAGGGTGAGAGGATCAAGCCGAATTTCACGTGGAAGAGCCCCCTCTTCCCGGATCTCAGACAATTTAAAGAAAACTGAGTTTATTTAAATAAGATTAAGTAAAACGTGTCTCTCCTTTAAAATGGCGGTAAATACTACACAATAATATTTATCGCAGTTAGCGGACGCCACAAAGTAGCACAGTAAAATTTTCCTCTCCAAAATTTAGCAAACATGTGCACCGCTGTAAGATTGTACAAGGTGATAAATTTCATTACATTTCTATGAAAATATCTCACGTAAGGTTAGGGGGGGAGGGGGTTCAGCCATATCTCACGACATTACACCAGGGGGAAGGGGGATCGAAAAATCGCGAATATTGCCTCATGTGTATGAATGGACAGCTCCCTATACAGTGTTAGTTCTGTGGAGAGCCGTCCAAGCGGTTCCCAGATCCTTGCCAGCTGAACGACCTATCCGTGTCGCCATCGTCAGCGGCCAGCCGGCGGCTCGCGGGCCGCTGCGCGAACGAGCGGCTCAGCCGGGACCCATCGAAGTGGAAGCTGGAGTTGGACGGCTTGCGGACCTCGCGGAGGTACCGCACCGTGTGGCTGTCGGGGCCTTCTTCTGTTGGCTTCGGGCTGTACAGCCATTCTGCAATGTAGCATCCGGTTATGTGAAGCCACAACAAATAAACCTCACTCGCGCCCCGACACAAACGAAAGTATTTTGTTACAAAAGATCTAATGATTTTCTTATCTAAAGAGTTGATCGACCCAATCGATTGACGAATATTATTATTACTTAGACTTACTTAGATAGATAGAATTGAAACTTTTATTTTTATTTCAATAATCGTTAATAATAGGTCTTTACCTATGAAATTGCCGTATTGCAGTACAGACTTTTTCAAACAAAAAAAAGTTTTGATTGGCTATGAATTCTAAATTCAAATTAATTTTGTTTTAAAAATATAACATTCTATTTACAATATAAGTCTTTTGTTTATTGATTAGCGTTGTATTTTCATTACATTTCAACATTTTTCCTCATAATGGATACTTTGAAATTTCGTGTAATTATGGAATATGAGTTCCGTCGTGGCACCAACGCGGCACAAACGACACGTAACATCAACGACGTTTACGGAGAGAACTGTACAAACGAACGTACAACCCGTTATTGGTTTGCTCGGTTCCGTTCTGGAAATTTTGACTTGAAAAATGAACCTCGTGGTCGTCCGGAAACTTTGGTCAACAATGATGAATTAAAGGCGATTGTGGAAGCTGATGAATCTCAATCTACAGCTGAGCTGGCAGCAGCTTTTGATGTTAGCATCAAAACAATATTGGTCCATTTGCGACAGATTGGCAAGATAAAAAAGCTTGATAGATGGGTGCCCCACGAGCTTAACGATCGCCAGCGCAACGTACGCGTCGAGACTTGCCTTGCGCTGCTTAACAGGCACAGAAATGAAGGAATTTTGAACCGAATTGTTACGTGCGACAAAAAATGGATTCTTTTTGACAATCGAAAGCGCTCAGCAAGTTGGTTAGATCCTGGTTCGGTACCAAAGCAATGTCCAAAACGAAAAATGACCCCTAGAAAGGTGATGGTCCCAGTTTGGTGGTCTAGTGCTGGTGTGATTCATCATAGCTTTTTACAAAACGGCGAGAGCATTACTGCAGATGTGTACATTGAAGAACTGACCACAATGATGGCGAAACTCGCACGTCTGCAACCAGCTTTGGTCAATCGGTCGTCTCCACTGCTACTTCACGACAACGCGCGACCCCATACTGCACAACAGACCGTCTCTAAGCTGCATGAGTTGGGTTTGGAAGCTCTCCCTCATCCGCCATACTCACCAGATCTTGCGCCTACCGACTATTACTTTTTCCAAAATTTGGACAACTTTTTAGCGGGAAAAAAATTCAATTCCCGAGAGGCAGTATAAAACGCCATTGAAGAGTTTGTTGTCTCCCGTCCTGCTGATTTTTTCAAGAAGGGCATCCATAAACTGCCACAGCGTTGGCAAAGATGCATTGATTGCAGGGGTGATTACTTTGAATAAAAGAAATAAATAAGTTCGAAAAAAAAATATAAAGGCAATTGATTGCCTTCATCAGAGCTCATACTGGATGGCGTGGGTATGCGGGCGAAGGATTAAAATGATTAATCACCTTTTCAATCACAGATTTTAATTTAATTTCTTCCAATCACAATTTAATCAAAAATCAGTGCACTATTAGGCAGATAGGTAATGACTTTACGCAAATTAATTATTATACAAGTTAATTTTCGCTGGATTGACGCAGTAAATAGCGATTCGTCGCAGACGTGGTGCGCTGGCGGCCTCTCGTTCAAAAGTGAAGTTTTAAGATGGCCGCCTCGCTACCATTGACACGACGCTCCGCTAGAGTGACATTGACAGGTTCAATTCACTCTTTTGATATTTTCACTGACGCGCCGTCACGGCCGGACTGACATACGACCGTCCTCGGGCGTTCACCTATGTACGTCCCTGGAACAATTAATATCAATCACCAGGGCATCCGCTCGTTCATCCTGCTAACACTAATATCATCATCACAACCATCATCACAACCCTCATCACAACCATCATCACAACCATCATCACAACCATCATCACAACCAGCATCATCAATTATAACATGATTAATCAATTTTAGTGAACTAAACCAGACCAGTGCATCTGTTTACCCAACCTTCGTCTTAGGGATCGTGACACTTCTTTTGAACAGTCAACCAAAGCGATACCTCTGGTCCGCATGAGGAGTGCGTCCCTTCAACCAGCCCTTGCGGGTATGGCCCGGACGACGCTCCTGCGGCCAGGATCAACCATAATAACAACCACATCTGGTCCGAGTGGGGAGTGCGTCCCTTCAACCAGCCCTTTCGGGTATGGCCCGGACGACGCTCCTTCGGCCAGGATCAACCACGAAACTACATCACATCTGGTCCGGGTGAGGAGTGCGTCCCTTCAACCAGCCCTTTCGGGTGTGGCCCGGACGACGCTCTTCCGGCCAGGATCGACCACAGAAACCTTACCTCAAGTAGATCAAAAACCTCAAAGGACACACAGGCACCGTAGATTAATTAAATAGCAGTTACCTATTATTGCGAATCATTTTGTTCAGTGTTAACTTCAATTTCATTTTGTATGTCCCACACCTCAGGGTCAGAGTGAACACTTAGAGTATCAGAGCCAGCTGTCACGGTATAGGAGTCTGCGGAGACGGTATCCGAGCACACGGTCAAGGTATCACAGTTACTGAGAGATAACGTATGGTCCTCTGTACCTACATCTTCCTCATCTTCAAGCGCCATCTCGGCCTTATCATTCAACAGACTTGTAGTGATTTGAAGCAAACCTTCATGTCCCTGTGGTACTGAGCGCAAATTCTCGTGGGCGTATTTATAAACCCGGCTGGAACCGCTGATACTTTTTAGTTCGTAGCGATCGTTGTCTAAGACTGCAGTTATTACAAAAGGCCCCCTAAACTTCCTATCCAATTTGGTTTGACTTCGTTCGCTATTCTTAATGAATACGAATTCACCCTTACTAAATGGCCTAATCACAGCACGTCCCCGATTGAATCTAGCCACATCAGATTTTGCCGCCTTCTGAATATTATTTGATGCATCTTCCCGAATCGTGTCCAAGTCTAAGCGATCTTGTCCACAATCATCCGAATTCAACATAGACATCCCTAATGATTGAGCTTGAGTCCCGAACATAAGCTCTGTCGGTGAATATTTAGTTACGGTCGATTTAGTGCTATTGAGTGCAAGTTGGATGTTTCCTAGTTCATCACGCCATGTTTTGTTAGGATTATTTTCAACGATAGTCAGTAAGCTCTTGAGAGTACGCATTACTCTCTCAACTTGCCCGTTAGCCCTGCTTGAGCCTGTTGCAATGAAGTGTAAATGTATTTTATGTTCAGCACAAAAATTCTTAAGATCGGAACTAATGTAGCAACGACCTTGGTCAGCAATAATTCTTTTAGGTGCTCCAAAAAGACAGACAGCCTTTTTTACTGCTTGCACGGCACCTTTGGCATCAAGGGAAGAAGTGTGTTCCAGTAGAACATACTTCGTAAAAGCGTCTATAATTACAGAGCAATACTCTTTATGGTCACTTTTTCCGCTAAGCTTACCCGTAAAGTCAATGTGTATTGTATGCCATGGCACGGAGACTTTAGGTATAGGGTGTAGCTGAACCGGCTGGGCTCCTGATGGACCTTTCGAAGCTTTGCAGATAATACACGAGTCGATAAACTTACGCACGCATTTTGACATTTCTGGAAACCAGTATTGCTCGTAAAGTTTATCTAGTGTTTTATCTTTGCCCAAATGCTGAATTTCGTTATGAACGTGGTTAATAAGAGTCCAGACTAAAGATCTTGGCACAACTGGTAGCCAGGAAACTGATTTGTTTCGGAAGACTTTTCTATAAAGAACGCCATCTCTAACATCGTAAGTTTGAGCTACCGATTCAGGAAAACCATTATTATTGTGCTTTGCTATAAGGTCCTGTACCTCGCTATCGCGTTTTTGTTCAACAGAAAGCCAGCCTTGATGAAGTTCGATATATTGAACTTTCTCAGTATTATTAGCTTTCGTAGAAGTATCACGGGCAATATCGTCACTCGGTAAAGCATTACGCGAGAGATAGTCTGCGTGTTCCATTCGTTTTCCTTCACGGTAAACGATATCAAAGTCGTAGGCTTGCAGGTAAGCCCACCACCGATGTACCCGTGGGGTAAGATCTTTTTTTGATTTCGAAGCCTTAAGCGAGTTGCAGTCAGTGAAAACCACAAATCTTCGACCATATAAATAATGTCGGAAGTGCTCTACCGCTCGTACGACCGCCAGCGTCTCTAATTCGTACGAGTGATACCGAGATTCCACTTCAGACGTTCGCCGACTAAAATACTCTACGACGTGCGGTAGATTGCTCTTCCTTTGTATAAGAATCGCACCATAGCCGTCGGAGCTCGCATCGGTATGCAGTTCGGCTGGAAGTTCTGGGTCAAAGATTGTCAACACTGGCTCAGATGTAAGCACTTGAATTATGGTGTTACGTATTCCTTCATGATTAATGGTCCATGTAATAGGTCCCTTCAATTTCGTAAGAGGGTACAATGGTCCCACAAGACGCGTGAAGTTAGGAATAAATTTTCGGAAGTACGAGGCAAGGCCAAGAAATTGTCGAACATGAGTAGCAGTCTTTGGTTGCGGGGAATCGACCAATGCTTGTACTTTCAGAGAATTAGGTCTTACCTCACCAGACTGAAGAGAATATCCTAAATAATCGATTTTCTGCTTCATGAACTTACATTTTCTTAGATTGAATGAAAACCCTGCGTCAGCTAAAGCACCTAGTACTCTGTCGAGACGTTGCAACCCTTCAGAGACATCGATAGAATAGCACAAAACGTCATCCATGTAAATTAACGGTTTGTCCTGAAGGTGATTAAGTGCTTTGGTGATGCACCTTTGATATACCGATGGGGCATTACGTAAACCAAAGGGCATGGCCAGATATTCATACTGCCCTTCGGGCGTAACAAATGCTGTCTTCTCCACAGAATCTGGATGAATAGGAATTTGGTGGAATCCAGATGCCATGTCTAAAGATGAGAAGAAATTGGCCCCAGTAAGCTGGTCTATTTGTTCTTCTATACGCGGCAAAGGGTAATGTTCAGGTCTAGTGTTAGAATTTAATTCGCGATAGTCCACACACATACGGTCCGAGTTATCCTTCTTTTTAACCAATAGTATTGGGCTGGCAAAAGGAGAGGAACTTTCTCTAATAACCCCGGCATCAAGCAGTTGCTGAACTTTTTTCCTAACTATCTGTTTCTCTGCTGAAGCTAATCTATAAGGGCACCTCTGGACTGTTTTGTGCGGGTCTTCTAGACTAATATTACACTCGCCTGTTTTAACTCGCCGGGTAGGAATGCCTTCAATAAAATATTCGGAGTACTTAGTAAGTAACGATATTAACGATTCCCTATCTTGCCCTTGCAAGTCTGTGTCTATTTGTGTAAAATCCGGTTTTGTCAAGGTCACATCACATAAATGAAACTGTTCTTTAATATGAAATGAAAGCCTATCATTATCAATCTTGACGCAAAGCCCCTTGTCTAAGATGTCCCTCCCAATTATAATAGGATCAGAAATATGACTATCAGGAACAACGTGAAAAAGTAAATTTAATGGAAGCTCATTGATTCTTACGTCACTCTGAAGCTGAGTTGTACATTGTATATCATCACCGCCAATGCCACTTAAATAAACGAGACTTTTACGCACAGTACCCAAGACTTTATCACAGAAACTTTCTTTTAAAAGAGAACAGGACGACCCGCTATCGAATAGAAAAGAAACTGGCTCACCGGAAGATGTGGTTAAGGTGCCCCTCGACGGGCGGTGCTGACATTGATGGACTTCCTTGACCGCGGCTCCTCCACCGTTCTTCCTGTTTGGGCAAACTGTCGCTACATGCCCAGGCTGACCACAAGTGTAGCAGATTACTGCTGTAGTTTTCTCCACCATGCGCGATGAGCTTGTTGAGTCTTGAGCTTTCGTTGTCCCAAAATCTTCACGTCGCTTTCTGCAGTCCATCAAACGATGTCCCGATACTCCACAGTAATGGCATCTGCCAGAAAACTTCTCAGTCGTACGAGCTCGCTTAGATTCAGGTTCTTGTGTTTCGGAGAAATCAAATCGCCGCTTGAGTGATACTCCGCCAAGAATTCGGAACAGTTGAGCTCGAGTTGTGATAGTGTTTGTATTTAATTCACGGCGAATCAGGGTATCCTTCTGGCATAGCACTGATATGACAAATCCAGTTATCACTTCTTCAGGCATCAACGTCTTGGGTATTCGTTCGACGAGATTCCACAACCTGAGACCAGATTCAGACGCTGTCTCTTTGATCCCTATTTGGAATCTCAAAATTTCATCAAAGTAATCTTGAATTAGCTTGGGTTTTGAAAATCTAGCGATTAATGTCTGCTTAATCGTACTCCATGTAATTTCATTCAAATTAAGCTTAGTTAAGCATGCAGCTGCGCGACCTTTTAGTGCACTCGTCAATGCCATAAGTAAATCAACTCCTTCTAGACCCTTACTCCGAACAATAGCTTCGGTGACATTACACCAGCCGTCAATATCCGAATCCAGCTCATCTGGATTAAATGGTAGAAGCTGTGTGAAACTTGTACTCACTGTTGGTGTTTGCTGCGCAGCCAATAATCGTGTGAGTAACGCTTCCATGCCGCTCAAAACTTTTGCAGTGCTCGCGTTTATCGTTTCCGATTGGTTTTCCTCATCTTGCAGCCCTTTAGATCCCACTTCTGATAAAGGCAATTGATTGCCTTCATCAGAGCTCATACTGGATGGCGTGGGTATGCGGGCGAAGGATTAAAATGATTAATCACCTTTACAATCACAGATTTTAATTTAATTTCTTCCAATCACAATTTAATCAAAAATCAGTGCACTATTAGGCAGATAGGTAATGACTTTACGCAAATTAATTATTATACAAGTTAATTTTCGCTGGATTGACGCAGTAAATAGCGATTCGTCGCAGACGTGGTGCGCTGGCGGCCTCTCGTTCAAAAGTGAAGTTTTAAGATGGCCGCCTCGCTACCATTGACACGACGCTCCGCTAGAGTGACATTGACAGGTTCAATTCACTCTTTTGATATTTTCACTGACGCGCCGTCAAATACTTTAACTTTTTTCAAACAAAACGGCAATTTCATAGGTAAAGACCTATACAAAACTAAACGAGAGCTAAAAAACTTAACTATGCCTAAGACCTTAAAATAAATGAAAACTAAAAATTTAAAATAAACCGTTGGTCGAGGGGAAAGTTCCCAGAATGCACAAAAAATAAGCATTGCCATTCGATGATAGAATTATACAACTATAATAATAATATATAATAACTAGCTTCTACCCACGGCTTTGCCCGCGTGGGCTATCCCTCAGAAACCATAATTTTTTCAGGATAAAATTAACTTAACCCTCTTAAATTAATAAATGGCTGGAATCTCGTGCATGCACTGATCTCTCATAGCGGCATTGTTAGACTGAGCATTATATGACAATATCACAAATTCTTGCCAACTAATTACTACATGAATCTCTTTACGGACATTCATTGCCCGTTCCTGAGTCACATAACATTAACAAGGGGTGTGTTCAGGGTTCAATCGGAGGTCCAATCCTGTGGAATTTACTAGTGGATCCACTACTCAAGGGCTTGGATCAGAGAGGGGACTACTGTCAGGCGTTTGCTGACGATGTTGTCCTGGTCTTTGATATTGATAGCAGCGGAAGTCCAACGCCAAGCAAATGCCGCTCTCGCCTATGTTCAGGAGTGGGGCATCAAGAATAAGCTAAAATTTGCGCCGCATAAAACAAACGCGATGTTGCTTACGAGAAAGCTTAAACATGACACCCCACACCTGAGCATGGGCGGGATCGCCATCGGCATGGCTAAAGAGATGAAGATCTTGGGGCTAACTATAGACGAGAAGCTCACCTTCAACAGTCATGTGGGTAACGTCTTAGGAAGGCCATAAGATTCTATAAGCAACTGGCTAAAACCGCCCGCATAAGCTGGGGTCTCCATCCGGAGATCGTTCGGACCATATATATATAGCCGTAGTGGAGCCAGTCATTATGTACGCCGCGGGCGTGTGGGCTCCAGCAACCAAAAAGTTGTGCGTGCAAAAGATGCTAAATTCGGTACAGCGTGGGTTCGCGCAAAAACTTTGCAGAGCGTACCGAACCGTCTCCCTCAACTCAGCACTCGTGCTGGCTGGGATACTCCGTCTGGACCTCAGGATACAGGAAGCAGCCGCACTGTATGAGGCAAATAAGGGGGTCCCCAGCCAGCACTTGGAGACAGGGAGGTGGAAAGCATGGAGCTATATGCCAACACTCCTCACCCGGCAGAACATTTGAGCCTGGAGTTCCTTTGCCTGGTAGACCAAGAACAAGTAGACGCACACAACCACCAACAAGTGCGAATATATACAGACGGCAGCAAAATCGAAGGTAAGGTCGGGGCAGCATTGTCTCTTTGGAGCAATGATGCCGAGACCAAGAACCGGAAATTGAAGCTGCCGTCATACTGCACAGTCTACCAGGCAGAACTGCTGGCCATATGTGTGGCAACTAGGGAGATACTGAAAAGCCCAAAAACGACCTTCGGCGTATATAGCGACTCGCGGTCTGCGCTTGAAACCGTCACAAACAATCGGACAATGCATCCCCTGGCAGTGGAAACCCGACGGAACATGAGAGCGATACTGGGACAAAATAAGGTGATAACGCTATTTTGGGTTAAGGCTCATGCAGGGCTTGAAGGGAATGAGCGCGCAGACCAACTTGCTAAAGACGCGGCACTGCACTATAAAAAGGAAACCAGACTACGATCAATGTCCGGTTTCATTTGTCAAGCGACAAATCCGTATGGAATCGCTTGACAAATGGAATCAGAGATATAAGTCTGGTGAGACTGCTGGTGCAACAAAGTTATTCTTCCCAGATGCAGTACGGGCCTACAAAATAGTTCGCACAATGGAGCCAACAGGTGTGCTCACCCAGATGATCACTGGGCACGGTGGGTTCTCTGAGTACTTAAATCGGCTTAAGTGCAAGGAGGACCCATCTTGCCCGTGTGAGCCTGGGGTTGACGAGACGGCAATGCACGTTCTCACCGAATGTCCCGTATACGGTCGTGAAAGATATGAAATAGAGCAAAAATTAGGAATTCAACTTAAATCGGAAAATGTATGTAAAATAATAATGGATAAGTTGCTTAGAGATAGTTTTATTGAATATTGTGTAAAAATAAAAATAAATATTAATGCTTCTTTGCCATAATTGTAAGTTTGATATATAAGTACTCGATTTACTTACATAAGAGTACTTAGTTATCGGCATTTTATTCTGTAATTTCTTTAGTAAAATATATGATGTGCTGCGGTATTGCATCATTGGCTTAAAATGCTTATCGGCTTTACTATAATTAATAGCATTCAATATTGTAAACAATCATATCGATACTCATTCATCAAGATCGCTTATCACTTCTTGTGTATAAATACAGCAGTACCAAACATCAAAGCTTAGGTTTTCAATATAGATATCAAAGAAAACATCACAATGAAAGTTTTCTTGACACTTTGTGCACTGATAGTGTGCGCCCAGGCGCTGCCGACCGAGTTCGGGAAGCAAAGCAACGTGACCGCGCGCTCCGACCGCAGCTTTGGCTTCGCCAGCTTCGGCAGCGGCACTCGCGGCGGTGCGGGCGGCGCTGTCTGGACCGTATGGGACGCATGGGCGCTCCGGGACGCTATCGCCACCAACAACGCCAGGATCGTCTACGTCAGAGGCCGCATCGATTTGGGCGTCCTCTTTACTGCATCTCCCGGCGTCGTTTTAGATGTAGGATCCTGGAAGTCCATCATTGGAGGCGACCATAATGCAGAAATTACCGGCGGGGGTTTAAGGATCAGACGAAACCAGCAAGTTATCATTCAAAACATCAAGTTCAATAACGCGATATCATACGCCCCAGGAGAAAGGCCCAACGGGTCGGGAGGCATCACCAATCAGGTCGCTGGAGAATTTACTGAAATCGACGCCATTCTGTGCGAAGAGGCAGAGTACGTTTGGATCGACCACAATGAATTTAGCGACGACCCATGGAACGCCAACAGCATCCCCAACAATAGAATGAGGCACGACGGTCTGGTCGACATCAAGAGAGCCTCTAACTGGATCACCGTCTCGCACAACATCTTCCGCAACCACAACAAGAACATGCTTATTGGGCACAGCGACAACAATGCCGCTCAGGATGTCGGCAAGCTTAAGACCAGTATTATTGCAAACTGGTTCAGGGGAACCACCCAACGAAACCCAAGGGTCAGGTTTGGAGAAGTGCACGTGTGCAACAACTTGTTCACGGATTTGGGCACTTACGGCATCGGCGCGGGCGCCGGAGCTTCCATCTACGCAGAAAGAAACGTGTTCAGGAACACTCGCGCTGGATGGAGGCACCCAGACGGAGTCCCGAGCCCGATGGGCAACCTCCTGAATGTGGTGAACCAGTTTCATAACAGCGGCTTCGACGCCGTGCCCAGCGATGTCAGGTGGCACCCAAACAACTACTTCTCGTTCCAACCTGCAGCTATTGGCGATGTTGAGGCGCATGTGATGGGTATTGCCGGTATTTGGTAAAATTGAATGACTAATGCACGCTTAAAACAGTAAACTGCAGAACTAAAAACTTAATAAAATTAATCAAATTAATAATGCAAATGGTTTAAAAATGGTCGATTACGAGACGTGATTTGTAAATTTTTGATCAATTGTTTAAGTGCCTGCAAGGAATTATAAATATTTATTATTATTTTAATGAATGTTTAAAACTCATTTTGTTGAAAATAAACTTGACAGAGCAATAAAAACCACTTTTAGTAGAATAAAGTTACCGTGGTATCAATGATGTTACGACTGGAGTACGGTAACTAACCGGAATTACTAGCTTAGGAATATGTAGCAACTTGCATTTTACGAATAACTAAGGTATAATTATGTACCCAGTAATTATTGCACAATGATATTATATCAGTGTGCAATAATTACTTCCCTACTACCCCTTCCCTCCGGGATTCGGACCAGTTCAGACGTGTGTTTTGCGTCTCTCAGTTATTAGTATTTTAGTGATTGATAGCGCAATGGCTTGGAAGCATCATATTACATCTACTATGTCCAGACTGCGAAAACTAATTTATAATTTTAAAAACCTACGATCGAAATAGTTGATTTCCAATATCTAAGAACTGTTTATTTTGCCCTAGCTCAATCCGTCATGTCATACTGCATCACTTCCTGGGGTGGCTCCGGAAAATCCCATATGATATGTTTGGAAAAAGCACAAGGAGCCGTACTCAAAGTACTTTCCAATAAGCCCCTTCGTTTTCCCGCCAGTGAACTTTAATCGATATGCCAAGTTTTTTTTTTGTTATTGAATGATGTGACGAGCTAGTCGTTCACCTGATGTTAAGTGACACGGCCGCCCATAACAAAACAGTGTCACTCTTAACTCCAGCATGTAAAGTTTCGCATGACTGTTGCAATGCGCACATCATCCTGAGACATCAACACAGTCTGGTAATAAGATTACACGACTGTGAGATCAGATCATAGTCTCATTTGCCCAGTAATTTCACTAGCTACATTGCCCTTCAAACCAGAACACAGTACTGCTTGCACACTACTGCTTGGCTTCAGAATAACAGCAAAGCGGTGGTACCTACCTAGACGAAAGTACTACCACCTAGTAATAACTATTAGACAACTTTTTATTCTGCAAACTGTACTAAGAAAACATGCTCACCTGAAATATGATCCTAACCTTACTAAAACTAAACGCAGATCAGTCATAGTATGTGCCACAGAAAAAAGACGGACGGCAGTAACGAGTCGGCATTGCCACTATATGAGCTCTATGCTGTAGGTACAATAGACTAAACAGGCAATTAAATATTTATTCCCTAACGTTATATAATTGCAAACTAAAATGTGTCGAATGGCTTCAAACTTTATCATATCAAGAAACTGAAGACCTCTTAGTGGTTATGAAATAAGATTCACTATCACAACACACCACACACCACACATCACACGCCAATCACCACACGTTCACATTCCTCTCATTTGTTTGCTAATTTCCCATACTTAAATTGTAATTTTTCTTTTTTTTATTTATCAGCAGGAGGGGGTTTGTGGGTAGGTTGCAACCTATATAACTATAGGCCTTCAGCATGGCCGCACCGCGCCGTGTCTGAAACAAGAATGATCCGTAGTACACCGAACGGTCCCTTTTTATAGCCAGATGGGTAGGGAAGCGATGACCAATGCCGGTGTTGCCACTGTAGTAAATTTAAATGCTGCCACAGAGTAAATTACGGTACAGCCCGTTGCGCATAGAGTTTATAACTGGACGTTGCCGCCGACATATGCCTAAGTAGCATTTGTTATTTTACATTTTCTCAAATGTTATTGTTTAAAACTTTATCATATTTGTTACATTGTTTTTAGTTCGGAACTTTACTGTCCCATTTACGGAGGAGAGCGTTGACATCTGCGACACAGTCTCGAACTTCTGCTGGTGCACCGATTCTCATTTGCTTTTAAATGAAATTGTTTTTGTTTCCTAATAAATACTTTAAATACTAAAATATCACAAGACCTAGAGCAAATCTAGAGAACACAAGAAAAGATCAACAAAAGAAACATCACTAATTCGTCGGTATAAAACATTTTATTCAATATCTTGTTTTATTTTCAAGTAAAGAAGCACAACCTTTTGGCACAAACTTCTACATTTATCACGGTTACACATTAAAAATACACCCAAGTCTTGAACAATTATTTTCAGGAATTTGTAGTTAACTTTTTTACTTATAAAATTGTTCATATATAAATAAGACATATTTTCAGTTTTTTAAAAGCTAGGCCCATTTAAAATGGAGATATCTAAAATAGAAACCGAATCGACAAGAACTTCCATGTAGTTTAAAGAAAGCTTAGAGTAAGTTAACCTTAAGCCTATGGTATCTCACATGCGCATAGTATGCATTCAATAACTTAAAAATATACATATTTGTTATTTCATGTACCCACATAAATATACTTACATTCCTTAAAAAGATTACATTTAAATGTCATATAATACATAATTTTTACGTATTTTTAACTAAAAGCACCATTTAATCATTGGATAGGTACCACTGAATTTAGCATGATTTAATTTATTATTATTTATTTAAGATTTGATGGAACTTATTTACAAAATACATATTATTAAAGTCTCACCTCGATAATTATCGAAAATTACAAGACATCAAACTACTGACAAACAAATGTTTATGATTATATGCAAGGCATACGACCACTGCATCGCCTGCTGTTAATCAATGACGTGGTGTAAGATGGGGCTTGCCTAGAAGATATCTGTCACGCTCGACTTGAAAACTCCCAGGTTACAGTAAACACACACAGGTTAAATATAGCACAACTTCTATAACAACCATATAATTGCTCATTACCTGAGTCTTCAATGTTTGGAATAACGTGCAACGTGGACAAGTGGCGGAAGAGAGAAAAAACAATAATCTACAATTCTAGAACCGATTTATTATCGATATCCAGTTACAAACATAGCTTTTTATTGAACGGGCTAATGCTGTTGGTATACACCGACCTTTACAGCGTCACCGGGCGTAAGGTACAAACATAGCTCCTGTGTAAAACCTTTTGTGGAATAATGTGGGGAGCTACCTCAAGAGCCCCAGCTGTGCAAGTCGACTTGGCCCATTGCCAGAAGGGAACTGAGAAGACTAGAAGACAACGTCCACTGGAAGAGTAGAACATATGGAAAGACTATTTTTGCACCTACAGAGTGGGGATTTGTAGAATTTCGAAAGAGCATTCTGTAGGAAGGGCTAGACTGGTCAAAGCATATTTGCCTTTGTGAAATTATTTGACTTGAAGTCACGGTTTTAGATCAGGCGACATTTGGCATTATCTACAAAAAGTTGTATAAACCTCTTACCTCACAGACTTCTTCTCTTTACTTTCTTTTTTACATAACGTTAGTAGTGTTGCCATACGCGAAATTTTCCGATTTCATTTAGACCGACCGACCTCAGATAGTTCAGGCAAAAAAAGACAACACTTCAAATTATCGGCCCCCAGTTTTAACTGGGTTTATTAAAAGTTAGTTGAAAAATAACCCTAACAAACTTATCATTTTTTTAAGCATTTATAAATATTGCAGATTTGTTACAATTTTGGGTAGTGTGAGGCTAACTTAAGATCTTAGCTGGAAGCCAGAAAAAATTATTAAAAAGCCAAGTTTTTTTTTCCTAACGGTCATACTTTCTCAACTGTCAGTCTTCCTTCACACGTTATAACTCACGTTGTTCTTTAGTACTAACTTGATAAATACTAAATCCAAATCTGATAATTTTTATACGAACTCTTTATAGGATAATCTCGAAAATGAAATGTTGTGCATTTTAGTAGGATTGCCACGGATTAAAGAAAAGAGTTAGGATTACAAACGAGATCAATAAAATAAATGCAAAGTATAACACTTGACAAGTAACACGTCTTTTGGCGCGGAACTACCCAAGTAATAGTCCCCGTCACGCAAAAACAGCTTTGGCAGTTTACATAGCAGTAAAGTGCCTATGATTCTACAATAAACCACATCAGAAACTTTACTTGGAAATAAGTGCCTACTTTAGAACAAGCAGGAATTGAAGACCGCTCAGTACGCAAGTAAACGGTCAGCGATTCTTCTTCAGGTGAACGGTAGGAACTATAACAGCACGACGTATAAATTATTTTATTATTATTATTATGTATCATTATAATGCTGGCACTTATTTGGCACAGCGAATCAGCATTGCAATTTAACAGGGCAATGCTACCAGCATGTTGCGTACGCTACCTATTGGCTGGAGCATTTGGACTGTCTTATAGGTCATTGCGGCCTGTCCTGGCCTGCGAAAATCCCAGAAAAGGGATCCCATTAATTGCGTGAGGCGATTAAAATGTCGGTAAATACTACACAATAATGTTTATCGCAGTTAGCGGACGCCACAAAGTAACCTCTCCAGAATTTAGCAAACATGTGCACCGCTGTAAGTTTGTACAAGGTGATAAATTTCATTACATTTCTATGAAAAAATCTCACGTAAGGTTAGGGGGGAGGGGGTTCAGCCATATCTCACGACATCACACCAGGGGGAAGGGGAATCGAAAAATCGCGAATATTGCCTCATATGTATGAATGGACAGCTCCCTGTACAGTGTTAGTTCTGTGGAGAGCCGTCCAAGCGGTTCCCAGATCCTTGCCAGCTGAACGAGCTATCCGTGTCGCCATCGTCAGCGGCCAGACGGCGGCTCGCGGGCCGCTGCGCGAACGAGCGGCTCAGCCGGGACCCATCGAAGTGGAAGCTGGAGTTGGACGGCTTGCGGACCTCGCGGAGGTACCGCACCGTGTGGCTGTCGGGGCCTTCTTCTGTTGGCTTCGGGCTGTACAGCCATTCTGCAATGTAGCATCCGGTTATGTGAAGCCACAACAAATAAACCTCAGTCGCGCCCCGACACAAACAAAAGTATTTTTGTTACAAAAGTACAGTAGTAGCAGCAGTAAGTAGTTTTGTATAACGTTTTCTTATCCAAAGTGTTGATCGATTGACGAATATTATTATTATTACTTTAGATAGAGTTATCTAACTAGCAACGCAGGCAAGGCGTCTCTATCGGAGCGCGAGCGTTTTCCTGCTTTGTATGACTCATATAATGGACAACATTTCACGGTGTTATATTGTTTTCTATGTATGTATTTACGAACAAAAAGTGTCTAAGTATTGTATCAGTTATCTGGTTTCCTTTCTTCCTTTCTTTCTGGCTTTGCTTCGTTTAGAGCTAGGTGGCGCCGTGTGAAATGGTCACAAATATTGATTTATTATTAGTCATTATAATTAATCTGTAATACGGAGCTAAAACCGGCCAAATACTCAACTTCATACATCAAAACACAAAAATCACGTACTTACTTTCTAAGACAGTAAACACACAACTATTTACACAATCACTTTATTCATTAATTAGCAGTTTTGGCTTCCAGCGCTGTTTTACGTTTTAGTTTTAGGTTTGGGAATTCATCGGCCGATTACGTAAACGTTCGGTTATCATACATTTGGTGAGCTCCACCCTTAGCTGCCAAAATCAATTACAAATCCTCACTAGAGGACTTCTGTAAAGCGAAAAGCCAAACAACATTTGAACCTTTGTAATTAAAAAAAGTTACAAAATAAAACCTTTTTTCAAGTCTTTATGATTTTCAATATTGTCCAAAACGCGCATTTATATTTTTCCTCTATCATAGCATATGTCGTGTCAAAGCATGTTTTATAAGATAGATTTATTGGGTAGATCTTGGAAACAAAAGAAAAGGGGCCTCGCTAATGCGACTTTGCCCACTTCTATATTAGTCCACGCTACGCCACTGCGCACATCCTGAGACATCAGCACAGTTTAGAAATAAGAATCTTTGACTGTTAGTTATATGCCCGTTTGTAAAATAGTTCGACAGATCCTAATTTCCCATTTATACACCATGCAATGCCTTTGGCTATGTCACAGAGGAATTAATGCGAACTTATTCTAAGTTCAACTTTAGTACAGACTTGCGCACTACTGCTCGGCGGTAGAGCAACCGGCCAAGCGGTGGTACCCACGTAGCGCGCGGCGGGTACTGACCTCCGCTGGCGACGCGCGCGATGGCGTGCAGCAGGAAGTCCTTGTCCCGCGCCTGCAGCGCCAGCAGGCGGCGCAGCGCGCGCACGGCGCCCGCCTGCGCGCGCGCGCGCGCCGCGCCCGCGTGCACCAGCACGCTGCGGCAGATCGCGGAGTTACGTGTCGCAGTACGTAATGCCAAATGTAAGTGTAGCGACACATTTTTTTTTGTTTGGTTTTGGCTCCACACTTTTGTGTATTTAGCCAGTGTCAAGTAATTGATAATATCTCAAGTTAATTAATATCATATAGTATGTGAAGTCACGTCAAGTCACAGTCCAAGTCATCAAGTTAAGCCATAGTCTAGTCTGGTCAAGTCATACTCCTAGTAAAGTGGTGGCAACTTTACCAGAAGCTTCTATGGAGTTTTGGAAACAACACGAAAAGAAACGTTTCACGATCATTATACCATTTTCCCACACTCACGCCTGTAATCCAGTACTTAACGAATAGAATGCCACCAATTTTATGCACTAACACTGAAAATAACACAAGTTTTGGAAAATAATACAATGCGGTGACGCAATCTTTTTCGCGTTCCCGCCAAAACTCTCTGCCGACCATACAAAATGCATTGAATGACGCTCGCTGGACGCTACAGTCGTCACCCGCCTGCCACGAGTGATACGCGATTGAAACACGATCAGTAGTTGTAGCGTGCAGCAGGTTTAATTTTAAATAAAAATACGATAATTCGATGGAGACGTGTACTTCATATCCAAAGACAGAGAATCAGTATAAAATATAGGGTAGGTAAGAAAAATTAATTTTTGACTTAAACTAATGAAAGAAACGGATGGCGCGAAGACTTCATTTCTTGACAGTAGTAGGATATGAATAATGAATAACTTGAAATAATAATACCAAAAGGACCTTAATTATTAGATTTTTATTTATCCTATGATAGAAATAGTCATCATACGGTAAAAAAGTTTGATTGATTGCAAAAAAAGTGCAAGTTGCGCACGTCGGAAATAAGAGATAACTACCTCCAGCGTTTGTAGCAATGCAAGCCGGCACCAGAGGGAAGACTACGTGACGTCACATGGAATCCACTATAACTAACTTCTATTTACGTTCTTTAGTATATACCGGCACAAGTTTCAGTAGAAGCACGGCATGTGACAGCACCGATGTGCCGGGCGCCGAGCGCCAGCCGCCCCACACTCACCACAGCACGAGCGCGGCGGCCGCCAGCACGCCGGGCCGGCGCAGCACGGCGAGCGCGCGGCGCAGGCCGGGCCGGGCGCCGAGCGCCAGCCGCCCCACACTCACCACAGCACGAGCGCAGCGGCCGCCAGCACGCCGGGCCGGCGCAGCACGGCGAGCGCGCGGCGCAGGCCGGGCCGGGCGCCGAGCGCCAGCCGCCCCACACTCACCACAGCACGAGCGCAGCGGCCGCCAGCACGCCGGGCCGGCGCAGCACGGCGAGCGCGCGGCGCAGGCCGGGCCGGGCGCCGAGCGCCAGCCGCCCCACACTCACCACAGCACGAGCGCAGCGGCCGCCAGCACGCCGGGCCGGCGCAGCACGGCGAGCGCGCGGCGCAGGCCGGGCCGGGCGCCGAGCGCCAGCCGCCCCACACTCACCACAGCACGAGCGCAGCGGCCGCCAGCACGCCGGGCCGGCGCAGCACGGCGAGCGCGCGGCGCAGGCCGGGCCGGGCGCCGAGCGCCAGCCGCCCCACACTCACCACAGCACGAGCGCAGCGGCCGCCAGCACGCCGGGCCGGCGCAGCACGGCGAGCGCGCGGCGCAGGCCGGGCCGGGCACCGAGCGCCAGCCGCCCCACACTCACCACAGCACGAGCGCAGCGGCCGCCAGCACGCCGGGCCGGCGCAGCACGGCGAGCGCGCGGCGCAGGCCGGGCCGGGCGCCGAGCGCCAGCCGCCCCACACTCACCACAGCACGAGCGCAGCGGCCGCCAGCACGCCGGGCCGGCGCAGCACGGCGAGCGCGCGGCGCAGGCCGGGCCGGGCGCCGAGCGCCAGCCGCCCCACACTCACCACAGCACGAGCGCAGCGGCCGCCAGCACGCCGGGCCGGCGCAGCACGGCGAGCGCGCGGCGCAGGCCGGGCCGGGCGCCGAGCGCCAGCCGCCCCACACTCACCACAGCACGAGCGCAGCGGCCGCCAGCACGCCGGGCCGGCGCAGCACGGCGAGCGCGCGGCGCAGGCCGGGCCGGGCGCCGAGCGCCAGCCGCCCCACACTCACCACAGCACGAGCGCAGCGGCCGCCAGCACGCCGGGCCGGCGCAGCACGGCGAGCGCGCGGCGCAGGCCGGGCCGGGCGCCGAGCGCCAGCCGCCCCACACTCACCACAGCACGAGCGCAGCGGCCGCCAGCACGCCGGGCCGGCGCAGCACGGCGAGCGCGCGGCGCAGGCCGGGCCGGGCGCCGAGCGCCAGCCGCCCCACACTCACCACAGCACGAGCGCAGCGGCCGCCAGCACGCCGGGCCGGCGCAGCACGGCGAGCGCGCGGCGCAGGCCGGGCCGGGCGCCGAGCGCCAGCCGCCCCACACTCACCACAGCACGAGCGCAGCGGCCGCCAGCACGCCGGGCCGGCGCAGCACGGCGAGCGCGCGGCGCAGGCCGGGCCGGGCGCCGAGCGCCAGCCGCCCCACACTCACCACAGCACGAGCGCAGCGGCCGCCAGCACGCCGGGCCGGCGCAGCACGGCGAGCGCGCGGCGCAGGCCGGGCCGGGCGCCGAGCGCCAGCCGCCCCACACTCACCACAGCACGAGCGCAGCGGCCGCCAGCACGCCGGGCCGGCGCAGCACGGCGAGCGCGCGGCGCAGGCCGGGCCGGGCGCCGAGCGCCAGCCGCCCCACACTCACCACAGCACGAGCGCAGCGGCCGCCAGCACGCCGGGCCGGCGCAGCACGGCGAGCGCGCGGCGCAGGCCGGGCCGGGCGCCGAGCGCCAGCCGCCCCACACTCACCACAGCACGAGCGCAGCGGCCGCCAGCACGCCGGGCCGGCGCAGCACGGCGAGCGCGCGGCGCAGGCCGGGCCGGGCGCCGAGCGCCAGCCGCCCCACACTCACCACAGCACGAGCGCAGCGGCCGCCAGCACGCCGGGCCGGCGCAGCACGGCGAGCGCGCGGCGCAGGCCGGGCCGGGCGCCGAGCGCCAGCCGCCCCACACTCACCACAGCACGAGCGCAGCGGCCGCCAGCACGCCGGGCCGGCGCAGCACGGCGAGCGCGCGGCGCAGGCCGGGCCGGGCGCCGAGCGCCAGCACGCCCTCCGTGAGCACGGCGTACACCTGGGGATACTCCCGGAACGGCCCGCACTGCTGGGACGGCATCCTGCAACACCACGCTCCAATTTTTCCAACGTGACATTATTTTGAAGAGTAACGGTACGACTACGCGTTCAATATTTATCGCGATCCGTGGAATCCGTAATTCGGAAATCTAAAAATCTCGTGATCTGTATTGAGGTTCAATATTTACAAAAGCTATTGTTAATGTATCGCTAATATTGTAGATCGCATCAAACCATCAATTTTTCAAATTTCTTCAATTCCATGTCTCGCCTTTGAACTGTTGATCTTGTACATCCTAAGTATATGGTTAAAGAAGTCCGCACTAAGCGTTTTGCTCGGTCATTTATAGTCCGAACGGCCATTTCCATCCTGGTAAATGTCAGGTAAATTCTGGTAAATGTCAGGTAAATTATTGTACACTCTAATGGCATTTATATAATGCCTGATATATGTGTAAACCAGCGGTAATATGCCAAGTTTTTTGAAGATCGGCTTGCAACTGTCCATAAACCAGGCGCCACAAATAGCACACATTTTTCTGAACCCGAAAAGCCTTCACAATTTCAACCGAGTTCCCCCACAGTAAGAGACCGTAGGAAAGCACCGATGCCGATGACACATAGCCGTGGTACGCACTAAGTGCGGCTTCAGTGGATACCGTTAACCGTAACCGTTTTATAGCGAACACGAATCGGTCGAGTTTGCCGCACACGTAATCTATATGACTTTTCCAGGCGCAGTTTTGGTCGAGCGTTAAACCTAAGAATTTCGTAGAGCTGACTTCTTCAATTTTATTATATCCGTGCATTATATTTAAATCCAACTTCCTTTTCTTATAAGTCTGAAATTGGACAACTTTAATTTTTACGACGTTTATTTTTTAATTATTAATGCTAAGTCAGTTAATTATTTTATCTAGCGTTATGGTTATTTCCCTTTCATAAGTGTTTCAGTTTACACCTTTAACCAGAACAGTTGTATCATCTGCAAATAGTTGTGTTCAGTGACATTTGGGAGATTATTTATGTAAATGAGAAATAGAAATGGTCCCAATACACTACCTTGTAGGACCCCGAAATTATTACCTTGAAAACTAGATCTACTAATAATTTTATTGCATTTTCTAATTTTTGCAATTTCATAACATTGATATCGATCTGTTAAATAACTTTTTATACATTCGTTAGCTTTACCTCTTATGCCGCACTTATCAAGTTTAAAAAGAAGCAAATTATGGTCTACGAAATCGAAAGCTTTACTCATATCGAGAAATATAGCTGTTATTGGCATATGTTCGTTAATACCTTCAGTAATAACCTTTATTAGGTTAAAACATACAAGTGATGTGGTACTATTTTTGCGAAATCCATATTGCTCTTCGCTCAAAATATCATGACTTGTAACGAAATCATGAAGCCGTTCCAGCATAACCTTCTCAAAAATCTTTGAAAATACTGGTATCAAAGTAGCTGGCCGATAGTTACTCATATCCGTTGGTTCTCCATTTTTAAACATAGGTTTGACAATTTATTTTTTAAGTATCTCTGGAAAATTGCTTTCCTCAAGCGACATATTTACTGTGAAGCTCAAGGGTTCGCAAATAAATTTAGCACAAAGTTTTATCATTTTCGTGTTTATTACATCTATTCCCACAGAGTGAGTGTTGTTTAGGTTGTTAATAATTTTCAATATTTCATTAGAATCGGTTAGTCGTAAAAATATAGTTTTTTCATTATTGCTAATCATAGTTTTGTTAATATCATTAAGTGTTGTACTTACTTTAAAAAGAGCGATCCAATCCCGAACAGTGTAGTAAATAGAGACAGCGTGACGAACATATATAGCACAGTTTGCGTTTGTGCCGCGCGCCACACCTACAAACAAAATATAAACAATATAACGAATTATTTATGTTATAAACTAGCAAATTAACCTAATACCAATATAGGCGAGAATAGCGCAAACTACTTAAGAACTGAGATAAATAAGTACTTCACCTTTCTAGCAGGCTGACACGCTCTCATAGCGCACTCTCGTTTCACATAGAATAGGAACAGGAATTTGATGGTTACGGCCAATGCTAATAGAGGCGAGAATAGCATGCCGAACCAGAGCACTGACTGGTTGTATATGAGAGTGAGGGAGTTGTATGCGATATTGAACTCTGGGGGACTGCCAGATGGCTTGAATCTGGAACAATGAATGAGTATTCATAAAAAATATGCATTAGGACATTGTGGCCTAAAATAAATTCGTTAACTATTTCTTATATGCACCGGTATTTTTAATTTTTTAAAAGCACCTGCGTTGCGTCGCTCACTATATTTTTTCTTATTAGGAAAAATAAAAATTAATATTACAAAGCAACCAAATAAGAAGCAAGCCTCTTCATCCTGCCAAAGACATCAAAATAATGTTTATATGGCATTGAGGTAACATTACAAATTGCGTGCAAGAGAAAACTGTGTAAAAAAGGTCAAAAAATTTGGATAAACGAAAATGAACAAAAAACTCACTTATAAAGCAAAGCCCTAAATATCTCAATGGCTGGCAACACTAAGAGAGAGACCATCGTATCTAACAACACCAATCGGTACGCCTCCTGTGCGAAACGGTTTTCCCAACACTGCAAATGGATTAATAAAAAATAAAAAGGAATAACATAAGATAAACACGTGCCGGTTTGTAAATCAAAAATTATATTTACAATATTAATTAACGAAACAAGTAACGAACGCAAAGTGTAATAAACCGACTTCTGACTTATACACTTACACTTACACGGGAAGCACCGGCGAACAAATAAAAAAAGGACCATCAAAATCGGATCACCCAGTCGAAAGTTCTGAGGCACATAAAAAAAAGTCGAATTGAGAACCTCCTCCTTATTTGATGTCGATTTAAAATATTAAAACATTTTTAGGTCTGACTTTTGCTTATTAGGTACTTAAGATTTTCTGTACAGTACTTTATTATTTTAAGACGTTTCTGTTGATTGTGGCAAGCCCTCTCTCCCCTCCACTTAAATGGGGGAGGCTTATAACAAAGCTTTTAGAGTTTTGGCGGTAAAACGAAAAAGATTGCGTCACCGCATTGTATTATTTTCCAAAACTTGTGTTATTTTCAGTGTTAGTGCATAAAATTGGTGGCATTCTATTCGTTAAGTGTTGGATTACAGGCGTGAGTGTGGGAAAATGGTGTGATGATGGTGAAACGTTTCTTTTCGTGTTGTTTCCAAAACTCCATAGAAGCTTTAAGTAAAGTTGCCACCACTTTACTAGGAGTGTGACTTTGACTAGACTATGACTTGACTACTAACACTGAAAATAACACAAGTTTTGGAAAATAATTCAATGCGATGATGCGATCTCTTTCGTTTCCCCGCCAAAACTAGGGGAGGCTTATATTCAGTAGTGGACGTCTGTGTGTGTACGTGTGTACGTGCACGTGTGCGAAGGTCAGTAAGTCCTCACCGGGCGGCCGGCGCGCGCCCAGTAGAGCACCAGCAGCAGCAGCACGCCGGCGTGCAGCAGCCACGAGCGCGCCAGCGTCACGTACAGCGCCGTGCGGCCCGAGTAGTACTCCAACCTGCCGGGACCGAGCAGGACCGTCACACGAAAGATTCGTTACGGTAGGATCGCAAGGACATTTCATTGAAACTACAAAGATGTTTTCCTTGTTTTAAAGTTACGAATAATATATTTATTCCAGAACAAATGATAACTTTGACTGGCCCGATAGCTCAGTTGGTAGTAACCCTGCCTTCTGAACTGTGGGTTGTGGGTTCTATTCCCACCCAGGACAAACATTTGTGAGATGAACATAGGTGTTTGTTCTGTGTTTATATTGTATTCTATGTATGTATTTACAAACAAAAAGTATCTAAGTATTGTATCAGTTATCTGGTTCCCATAGTACAAGCTTTGCTTCGTTTGGGGCTAGATGGCGTTGTGTGAAATGTCCACACATATTATTATATTATTATTAAGTCTTTGAACGAAAATTAAATTAAAAATTATGCATTAGCATAACTTAATCTAAAAAGCCGCTACATAATAAATATATTATATACATAATATTTTGTAATTTATATAAATATTTGTAGCTTAGGCATTTCCCATATTATTTCCGGCGAAAGAGGCCTGGACCGCATAATACGGGCTCTGAGCCTAGTGTGGGGACCCAGGTTTTTCTAACCTAATGTAATGTACTTATTTGCCTTTATCCAAATAAATGTGTTTTTTTCATTTTCATTTTTCATAATAATAATAAATATAGTTTTAAAGTTTAATTTAAAATTAATACTGACATAAGTAGTTGTGGGGATGAGATCACGAAGGGTTTGCTGGTTTAAGGAAACTGATTTTTTTCACAAAATGACTTATGGGTATCGTTGGATTCAGCGTGAAATTATCTTCAATAATACATTCTCAAAATACCGAAATAAGGCTTAAATCTTGAGATTTTCAGTCTAAAAACGGTTTATCTGACACAGGAATACACTTCGCTTACCATAAAAACATTATTATATTTATTATATTATATTTTTTTCAGTAGGTAATTGTATGAATTAATATATTTTGTATTTTAAAACAGAATTAATACATTTTCAAGCAACTGAAACTTACATAAACTTTTTCTATTACTTAATAAGCACTCTACATTAAAATAAAGCTGTTGAAGTTTAAAGTAAATTTTCTCGAAACCATCCATTTGTCAGTTAAACCCTTTTTGATCTCACCCGTTGAATTATATAAGTCAAAGGATGGGAGAACCCTTGGCTGCTGAAATACAAAAAAACAGCAGCAACACTTGTTCTGTGTCTGGATGTTGTAGGACCATGGTCCTAGTAGGTCCTGATATGTCCCTAGATACAGGGAATCTTAGCTAGCGTCCTATCTAGGCAGTCGTTGGACGTCATTTATATCTATGGCAACTAATAAAAACTGGCTACATCCGCCAGCAGCCGCCACGGCCACCAGCCCCCGTGACGTCACACGCACCTGCCCACGAGATGGAAGACGACGGGCCCCAGGCCGACGGCCGCCGTGAGCAGCGCCGACACCGACACCTCCCAGTGCGAGTGGCCCGCCAGCAGCCGCCACAGCCCGCCCAGCGCGCCCGCCACGGCCGCCAGCACCAGTGACGTCACGCCCACGTTGGCCGCCGTCTGCCACGCTCGCCGGCACCAGCTCAGCTGCGGGAGCTTCTTGTTCTGCTCGTTTAGGAGCTCCTGCAGAAGGAAAAACGTTAAATTGAGGGACATCCAGATGGCGTGAAGGAGAGGAGACCTACCTGTGGATTCACACGTACTAAAATGATAAAAGGTTAAATAAAGTTTGTTTCTAATTGAGGAAGGGCAAAGACGGAAAGGGGGGATGGGGAAAAAGGTGCAAAAGGAAAAATAGATAAAAATGACTACAGGAAGAAATTTGTGGCGACAAGTTTAAGTCCGTAAAAAACATCAACCTGTGAAAAGCGAAGATCAGCTGATAAATCAATAAAGCCATCGCAAAACATTTCTTCCTTTTCTATTGAAGTATCTCTTTCATAAACAACATGCTACATCGTAAAAAGAAAGAGAAAACACTGGTGCAGTCCTGTGATGCCATCAGGCGAGCGGCCAAACGTTGACCTATCTACAATATCGCCCAATATCTACAAATCTGGGCAAATAAGACTTTATGACCTGATCTCACAGTCTAGTAAGATTACTAGATTGTGCTGATGTCTCAGGATGACGTGCACAGTACAGTGTCACGCGAAACTCTATACTTTAGAGGTCCAAGTGAACTGCAACTGATATAGGCAGCCGCGTCGCTTAACATCAGGCAAACGGTTAGCTCGTTACGTCATTCATAAACAATAAGCCCTGTGTGACCTTGAGTTCGCCGTAGAGACTGCGCGCGTGGAGTCGGGCGGCGTGCGCGGACATGACGCCGAAGTCCCAGCCGCAGAACACCTTGTTCGCGAACACGTGGCTCAGCCCGCCGGCCGTCTCGATGAAGTTGCGCCGGTATGAATACGCCGTTCTGCACAATACAAAAGCATCTTTGAAGCGTACATGTCACCTGGATCTTATATCACACTCGCATTGCAATATTTCAGAAAATATTTAATTCCTAAAGTTACAAAAATCTGTCGAATAAGTCAATGTCAAAGGATTTCATTACAAACAGGCTATTATAGCACTATTAGGTCTCAAAAATAACGTTACAAATGTACAAGGAAAAAATCATGTTGATTTAAACACGTTTTCATACGTATACATACATATTTTTTAAGGTCCTTATAATTAGGCAGATTTTACATAAGAAAAAAAAAGAATAAATAAATAACACCCAACGATCACATACATAGATCCCGGAACCTAACTAGGATTCCCTGTAGCTACGAGGACCATGGTCTCACAACACCCAGACGTAGAACAACCCGCCGCCTCCGAGACGAGAAGACCAAGAACCTCTTATTATGGACATACATATCTTATATTATTCTAAAAATTCTACAAAAGTCACGTTTCACCAAGAAATTTTTGAATGAATTTTCATGGTAAGACCGAAAAAGTGTGGTTGGACTGTGTGAAAATGATTTATGGGTGCTAATGTAGAGATGGCGTCTGACGGGAACCAGTTCAAGAAGAAACGTGCTGCAAACATCATTTAAATGGAATGAGGTTACTCGAATGATGAGACAGACTTACCCATAGCACAGAATTACGAAGAAGACGAGATACAAGCAAACCATAGTGAAGAAGTAAGCGAAGGCCATGTTGTAAGGCAAGCCGCCGGTCGCGATGTAGCCGTCGTGGAAATGACCGTAGTACATGAGGGATGTTCGGATGTAGCCCTGGAAACATTAGATAGAGTCAAAGTCAAATCATTTTTTTTTATTATTGTTAGATAGGCTTGCGTTTGACCACTATCGCACCTGATGGTAAGTAACGATGCGGTCTAGGATGTAGCACGCTTGCCTAGAAGATACCTGTTCACTCACGATTTGAAGACTCCAAGGTTGTAGTTATCGGGAAATACGGACGCCGGTAAAACGTTCCACTCTTTGGCTGTTCGCATGATAAATGTGGAGCCAAATCGCTTTGTTCGCACATGTGGGATATTGACCATATAACGGTGGCGTTTTTTCCTACATCTGGTTGTTCATTTATTATAAATAGGCTACTGTGGCGTGCTAGCCCACGAAAAAGTTTCTACACCAATCTCATAGATAAACTTTCCAGCTAGTTGCTAGGGGCAACGAATGTTGTTGATAGAGACTCTACATTAGAGAAAATTTTATTTTCTGCATTTGGTTTTTGTAAATATCTTTTTAATTAATATATCGTATACAAAGTCAATCGGCATATTATTAATTCAGCAAACCCATGGACCTCCTTCTATTACAACAAAAGTGTATCTAACCTCGCTTTACTACTTTTAAAAATACACTTGTTATATAATGCAATCTGTTTAATATTAAACAGTTCCAGTTCCTATCGTATTGTAACTCACCTGCCCAGTGATCAGATCAACGATGCCCCAATTTCTCGGTGCATTATCTTCATCCTTTACAGTATATTGATCGTGCAGCGCTTGAGGAACCACTATGAAGCAGACAATGAGCACTGAAAGCGCTAGATTGATCAGGAACAAACGCCGGATCATGCGGAAGTAAGATCCTACGGCGGAACCGAACTGGCCTTCGATGTTGCGGATCGCTTCGTACCACAGTTCTATTGAGAACATTGCGTCGCGGATCCGCTCTTTGCTCTATGGAAATAAAGTACAATTTTGACTGAGCTACGCTTGCCATGCTCCTTAAAAACTTCTAAAAATATTTTACTATTTTTAAGTACACCATTTCAATAATCGAGACATATCCAATACCCAGTAAAACTTAGACTCAGTGTAGCCATAGCCATATAAAGAAGAATAGCAGATCCTATGCATTGGGGGTAGGATTTGCCAACATTTTTTACACATTATAATAAAAATATAATACATTTCTAAAAAATATAGTATAATATCGACAAAAGATTGTAGATGCGTTTGGAGTCCGGAATTCAGTTACATGAAATTTCCTAACTCAAAATTTAATGTAAACGCACGTTTCTAATTTTTTTTTAAATTTGTTTGATTTCGTTCAGTGTTGAAAATATAGTATTTATGCGTACTATATATTTCTTCAACAGTATATAGTACGCCGACCCAGAATATAGTACAAAACTATATATTATAGTACGGTTGGTAACCCTAATTGGGGAGGAGGGGGGTTTCCAAATATTATAACTCACTATCATATTGAGAGGAGCGATATAAACTTAGAACTAACATACCCGTTTCCACGCAAAACTAATCCTATACTTGGTCTGCTTGTACACGGAAATAGGCCTGTGCTTGGAGCGGAGGCTCACAGACGCCGACAGCTTGGCGCGCACGTTCCTCTTCATCGTCAGACCCTGTGGGAGGTCGCGGAGCGCCTCCCTACAATATTAGAGTACATTATTAAAGCATTAAGTAAGCTGCATTGCATCTTAAATAAATGAGTGTGTGAGTAATTGAGTGAGTAAATGAGTGAGTTAATGAATGAGTGAACAAATAAATAAATGATTACATATATTTTATCCCTATTCCTACAAATATAATAACAATTAAAAATTTCTTTTTGACAGAAATTTGTTCGAGTGTTTGTGTAACCTCAAAAAGGTGGCTATAATATTTTTGGAAATTATTCAATATCGACAAAACTGGAAATATCAATATAATTAACATAATACCGGTGCTTTTATGTATGTAATATATGTGTAGAACATCTATGTGTAATACATCTATGTTCATCACACAAACCCATGATCCCATGATAATGTTATCACATGTGATATGTTCATCACAAGCGTGGGAATCAAATCCTTGTGGGTTCGATTCCCACCCACGAGAAACGCAAAATGTGGTTTCACTAAAGAAATAGGCACCTCCTCAACTCTTCAGAGACCATATTGTCTTCCATCAGCACATGTAGCTGCTCCAGCTCTTTGACGATGATCGACGCCTTCCTCTCCTCATGGTCTTGGTCCTCTGCAACTTCATTATCAGCCGTGCCTTCACCATCAACATTGTCTGTCGCATCCAGCAACACATTGTGTTCAGAGTTGTGTCTTCTGTGACGTAAAGTGTCTGAAAATATAAGAGACATAGTTTTCATTATTACTGGTCGGTGTAATATCTATCGCAATAACATAGTATAGTAGGTACGAAACATTGGCGAGATTCTAGTAAAATGGCTGCATAGTGCCACGAATAATAGTTGAAGATATCGCCATTTTCAAAATAGAGCAGGGTATACTTCTTTATACTTTTGACATAAACAATTATAAATATATTCTTAAAATCTATCAAAATATATTGTGGTGTGGTGGTTGAGCAGGTCGGCTCCATAACCCGTAGGTGGCGGGTTCGATTCCCGGGGCAGGACAAGTATTTGTGCACAGAAAGAAAAGCGCAAATACTTGTTCTGTGTCAGGGTGTTGTGGGACCATGAACCTTATAGATCCTGGGTCCCTAGACAAGGAATCTTAGTTAAGGACCAGAATCTATGTATGTGATCGTTGGGCATTATTATTATTATTATTTTAGAAGTCATTTACGATTCTCTCGTTTCCGAGGCTTAAACTAATTTTCGCGGGCTTTTGGCCAAACGAAAACCATTACCTACTTTTTTTTTATCCAAATCAAATAATTACTTCTACAGTGCTAAAAATTTTCGTACAATTCTGCACGAGTTGAGAATAACGGCTTTTTGTAGCAGTATGAAGGTTAGTTGATGGATGTTGAGCGTTTGTAGGCTCGTGTGGAGTGTACGCGGGATGATGCCGGTGGAGGACAAGATGATAGGAACCGTTTTGACAGTGTGTACTCTCCATTGTGTTTTTAGTTCTATTGCTAAGGCCGTATATTTTGCAAGTTTGTCTGTATATGTGGATGCAATGTTGTGCGTGTTAGGGATGGCAATGTCGACCAGATAAACAGATTTTATCTTTTATTATTATTATTCTTGTGATTTCCTTGGTGTAGTATGACTACCTCAATAGAAAAAGGGAAATGGAAAAAGGGAATGGGCAACACTGGATGTGATGAGTAGACTAAGGGTTACTACATTAATTAAAAAAAGTGACGAAAGACTTACTCAATTCTCCCATTTCTAGATCACACGATAAATATACTTTATGCATATCTGTCAAATCTGAGTAACTGCCTAGCGTCTTGCTTATACAAAAAAGGCTGAATTTATAAAATGTGTATTAAATATCGTCGATCTTATCATCAACAGCCTGGAGGCATCCACTGCTGAACATAACCCTCCTCATCGCCACAAAGCGCCACTTTGTGCGGCTCTTCTTCCTGCATCCATCGGCTACGCGCGGTTTTGACCAGATCGTCGGTCCGTAAATAAACAAAACACAAGCTTCATTTCAATATTCCATTGATCTTGAATCTATAAATAAACTAGCACAATTTTATTACAAAATTAAACATGAACGGAAAAACCTCATTAATTATTAGCAGCACACTGGGATATGATTCATGTGTTAACTGACTTCACTTGGATAATTTACTAATCAGTCTATCATAACACCCATTGTAGCATGGTAGGCGAGTCTGTTCATTGTTAAAAGGAGGTTATTTTCAACTGGGCCAATAGCTCAGTTGGTAGTAACCCTGCCTTCTGAGCTGCATGTAGCTGTATGCTGTATGTTATTGTATCAGTTAATACTCAAATACTAATTTATTGATAAACTATGTTTACATATCATACATATTATTATAAAAAGTCAATTTGAGTAATATAATAGTTAATACATAGTATCCTCTACTTGGTCTGTGTTACAGTTGTACCTCTTCAAATCTATATATCTGGTACCCATAGTGCAAGCTTTGCTTAGGACGGGCATAGATTATAAAATACTATAGGTTTGGGGCTAAATTGTGCAATGTAAAATGTCCACATAATATCTATTATTTAATAATTTACAAATTGTTACAGAATTTCACTAGGTGGTAGGATTTTCCTGCAGAGTTTGTCTTTACCAGTTTCACCTCTTTACCAGTTGTTCTGCCACCAAGCAGATTCCTTATTCCACCAAAATGAACATCGTAAGATAATTATGACTGTCTAAATTTTAATATAATAATTTTGTACTCCAGTGTCAGTTGAGGCTTTCGCCATTTGACCCTGGATGTAAACACAAGTCATAGAAATCTCAATGATCATTATTGTTATTGATGATAAAACACAATAATAATATCACAGTGAAGTTTCTGTGAGTTTTTCTTTATTACTTCAAGCTGCACTGTGTGGTTAATTGGAAATACCAATATTCAGCACATATTGTATATATAGTTATATATAGAAATATCTGAAGTACATACTGTACGGCAACTGCCTTGATGGCATAAAGTTTACAGCTGCCTGCCACGCCTGACTACTCCTGGAGACACTGCACCTGCTCACAGGCTGTTCTCCTTCTCCCGAGTGAGCCACTTCCGTATCTCCTTCCATTGTAGAATCCTACAAAAGTACAAAAGCAATAGAACAAATTCCCTCCTTCTTTCTCATGTAAGCAAGCTAACCAGCCCTGGAGTCAGAATTTCCAAATCCGACTAAGGCTTCTTGACTTGGGTTAATGACTGTTGTTAAGACATCAGCTAGAACTGATGGTTCAACATGCCCTATGAAACATGATAGGGCTGTAAATATCCCTTTTTGTACCCACACATCCAAGTAGTGACCGCAGAAAATGTTTAAAATAGTCAAACTTCACCATGAGTGACATATGAAAACATATAGCATTTTCAATTATTTACTTATCATAGGAAATATTTTATCACATCAAGATTAACTAATCAATGTATAGTTTGTGAGAATCAATTTTTAGTACATTTAGCTTATAACAATAGGTATAAATAGGAAAAATCTTGAGATCCACTGCACACTTTCATTAACTTTCAAGTGGCAATCCAGAATCAAATTTCAAAAACTTAAAATAAATAAAATAAAAATAATTTCTACAAAAATTTAAACAATAGTCTAGAACCCATGCAAAAGATGCATGCAAAAAACCCATACACACAAATTAATAGAGCACTGTTACTCACCGGGAACACAAACTAAAACTACTAAGAAGAACGGGGATACGGGAATGTATGTAATGTACACTATTATTAATCTATTTATTTATGTATATTTATTACATATTTTCAAAATTCAAAAAGTACACAACCGACTACTGCTCTAGGAGTAATAGTTTTCTGTGCCCACAGACCAAGTAGAGGATACTATCTGTGCCGACCAAAGAGCATATAACCACTACGTGTGCCGACTACATTAGTAGTCGAGATATATTTATATTTATATATTATATATTGTAAAAACAAACGACATAAGCCTTCGTTATATCGAATCGAACCGATATTATCGTATCATATTATATCGATATTTATATCGAGATATATTTATATATTATATTGTTTTTACAATATCGATATATACCGATCATCCCTAAGTATTAACTATTAGTATTAACTTAGGGATGATCGGTATATATCGATATTGTAAAAACAAACGACATAAGCCTTCGTTATATCGAATCGAACCGATATTATCGTATCATATTATATCGATATTTATATCGAAACGATATTATCGTATCATGTGATATCGATTATTATATTGATAATTGATATATTTATATTTATATATTATATTGATATATTTAGATATATTTAATATATGTAGAAAACGTACGACGCCGTAATCCTCTCATAAGAAAAAGAAACAATGAAAAGTGTGAAACAAATAGAAATCTAAAAAATTAATTATTTGTAAAATAAATTAGATTGACTTCAAAACAACAAATTGGTAGGTACCTACTCGAACGCAAAAAATAAATTAATATAGTTATTATAAGCGCTACCCACTCATCTATTTGAAGTAGATAGATAGATACTACCTACAAGTATATTTTTTTATGATTTATTTTATTCTTTTTGATGCCAAACTATGTAATTTATATTTAAAACAATTTTTGAAGACAAGCTTTTATGATATAGCAGCCACGTTATGACGAAGTTTAAAACGAGCTATCACAATTAAATGCAGATACAAAAAACTTGTCTGTTCTATTCGCTGTTGAGGAGTTCCCTCTCCGAAAGTCAACCCTGGGTTATAATAATAACAAAAAATAAAAAAATACATTATTTAGTAATTTAAAAAATTAGATTGATAGTCGAATACCGAAAGTTTTACTAATTCACCATTTAGTAGTTATTTTCTTCCATCTAGTGCAGAGCATTTAAATATAAAAAACTAATAATATAGGTCTTTACCTATGAAATTGCCGTTTTGTTTGAAAAAAGTTAAAGTATTTTTTTTTCGAACTTATTTATTTCTTTTATTCAAAGTAATCACCCCTGCAATCAATGCATCTTTGCCAATGCTGTGGCAGTTTATGGATGCCCTTCTTGAAAAAATCAGCAGGACGGGAGACAACAAACTCTTCAAAGGCGTTTTGTACTGCCTCTCGGGAATTGAATTTTTTTCCCGCTAAAAAGTTGTCCAAATTTTTAAAAAGTAATAGTCGGTAGGCGCAAGATCTGGTGAGTATGGCGGATGAGGGAGAGCTTCCAAACCCAACTCATGCAGCTTAGAGACGGTCTGTTGTGCAGTATGGGGTCGCGCGTTGTCGTGAAGTAGCAGTGGAGACGACCGATTGACCAAAGCTGCTTGCAGACGTGCGAGTTTCGCCATCATTGTGGTCAGTTCTTCAATGTACACATCTGCAGTAATGCTCTCGCCGTTTTGTAAAAAGCTATGATGAATCACACCAGCACTAGACCACCAAACTGTGACCATCACCTTTCTAGGGGTCATTTTTCGTTTTGCACATTGCTTTGGTACCGAACCAGGATCTAACCAACTTGCTGAGCGCTTTCGATTGTCAAAAAGAATCCATTTTTCGTCGCACGTAACAATTCGGTTCAAAATTCCTTCATTTCTGTGCCTGTTAAGCAGCGCAAGGCAAGTCTCGACGCGTACGTTGCGCTGGCGATCGTTAAGTTCGTGGGGCACCCATCTATCAAGCTTTTTTATCTTGCCAATCTGTCGCAAATGGACCAATATTGTTTTGATGCTAATATCAAAAGCTGCTGCCAGCTCAGCTGTAGATTGAGATTCATCAGCTTCCACAATCGCCTTTAATTCATCATTGTTGACCAAAGTTTCCGGACGACCACGAGGTTCATTTTTCAAGTCAAAATTCCCAGAACGGAACCGAGCAAACCAATAACGGGTTGTACGTTCGTTTGTACAGTTCTCTCCGTAAACGTCGTTGATGTTACGTGTCGTTTGTGCCGCGTTGGTGCCACGACGGAACTCATATTCCATAATTACACGAAATTTCAAAGTATCCATTAAGAGGAAAAATGTTGAAATCTAATGAAAATACAACGCTAATCAATAAACAAAAGACTTATATTGTAAATAGAATGTCATATTTTTAAAACAAAATTAATTTGAATTTAGAATTCATAGCCAATCAAAACTTTTTTTTGTTTGAAAAAGTCTGTACTGCAATACGGCAATTTCATAGGTAAAGACCTATTATTATACTATGCGAAAGTTGAACGTGTTTGAATGAATTTGGTGTAATGGTGGCTTATAACCTGGGTTAACACCTAAAAAGTAGCGTAAGTCGATTATCGATTTCACGAGTGTAACCGCAGGACGCAGATAGTAAGTGAAATATCGAAGATATCGATATAATTGATCGACATACCGCAAAATATCGATACAACATTACAATATATTTATCGAAAAAAAATCGGTATATTTTCTAGATGAACATCCCTACTTATATTAACTTGTACTTTTTTGTTTTAGCTCCACACTTTTGTTTATTTAGCCAGTGTCAAGTAATTGATAATTTATCATTGATATTTCACATACATATGAGTATATACTTGAAGCAATAACAAGCAGAGCTTGTTATTGCTTGTTTTCGCTTTCTCGCCAAGAAAGCGAAAAAGATTGCGTCACCGCATTGTATTATTTTCCAAAACTTTTGTTATTTTCAATGTTAGTACTGTTAGTGCATAAAATTGGTGGCATTCTATTCGTTAAGTGCTGGATTACAGGCGTGAGTTTGGGAAAAGGGTATAATGATGGTGAAACGTTTATTTTCGTGTTGTTTCCAAAACTCCATAGAAGCTTCAAGTAAAGTTGCCACCACTTTACTAAGAGTATGACTTTGACTAGACTATGACATCGACTGTGACTTGACATATATTTACGTGAAATATCAACTTCAACTCTTTGTAAATGGCCTTTGTGGAAAGGTTACCACAATTTCGCCAATATCACGTAGAAAGGTAGCACATCAAACGAAGATTTTGCAGTGAGAAATTTTGGTACATGTGGATAATGAATGAGGTCAACTATGAATGTACTAGATGAATCTAAAATACTGAAACAAAACAATAGAATACTATATTTACAACAAGTAATAATATTGATAATGAAATAATAAATAATCTAAAACTAATATTTAAGTACACAATATAACATAAATACTTACACTAATATATAACTTAATTTTATTCACTTTAATAAAGTAGTATGACTTTGACTAGACTATGACTTGACACATATTTGCGTGAAATATCATTAACTTGATAAATTATCAATTACTTGACACTGGCTAAATAAAGAGTGTGGAGCCAAAACATTAAAAAAGCTACTATGTTTTCTTAGCGAAGCGTTTTATACTCTATGGTTTTCCATCACAAATTGTAATTAGTATTGATTTCCATTCCATCCAACAAAACGTAGTGGTTATATGCATAATAGAACCGTTTTTCCCCCGAAGGGTAAAAAACGGATATTTAGGTTTCTGCCGAAGCTTGAACCACAGATGAGATAACACCTTGTAACTCAGTTCATTTTGTTCATTATTTGCGGCGTATAGCACCATCTGACGCGTAGAAGTGGAACTATAATCGACTGACGCCGCGCCTGGCTGTTTCATTCTTCAGTACCTTAATCCTGAGCCGGCAAGGCCTTCAGGTGTGGTTCAAGCTTCGGCAGAAACCTAAATATCCGTTTTTTACCCTTCGGGGGAAAAACGGTTCTATTTAGGTGTTCGTGCCTTCGCTTGAACCACAGATGAGACGTGTTTAACTTCTGCCGGCGCGGCGAAAAGCGTACTGTGATTCTGTGTATATATAAGCGTGAAGAAATGTGTATATATCGTCAAAACACAAATTTATTAATACCACAGTATTTATTCGTTTAATCAAAATCTACACAAAGTATAAATAACAGAGATCGGTTGCGTGGACAACTTATAAGTATCCAGTAGCATTATGTACCTATTTTCATATCAGGTTGACTCTAGGGTATCTGTACACTATGATTTAATTTTAATCAGTCTCACATAGTAGGTAATATTAATAATCCACAAAGATTGTGTGGTTGTAGTTGTCTTCTACATCAATCGGCTGGGGAAAAACAGTTACTGAGATGTATGTTACTTGAGGTTCTACTAGGCTGTAGCTCTCGGAAGTAATGATTGAAAAATGTATGTTTAGACTTCCAATTGCCTCTCCTTAAAACCTCGTCAATGTCTAGGTTTCTCTGTGTCCAGTTATCTGTAGCTACACTAGCTCTGATGCTTCCCGCTGGCGCTGTAATATTTGCTTCCTTGAACAGTGACTTTATCCAGCCAGCGATAATTGCACGCGAGGCCTCCTTCACTGCCCCACGCGTTGTAACAAATAAGCTTTTTAACTGTTTTGTTTCTCGACGCCCTTGCGATAATGAGATCAATTGTTTAATCCAGTAAATAATATTTAGTCTAGAATTAGGGTGATTCTTGAGACACCAACCAGATTGCCTATATGAGGCGCTGTCTGTTTTAGATCCATACTTTGGCCAAAATATGAGCCTATCTTCATTTTCTTCTAAATTTTCTGGGCTTATGCTAAGTAGAGTCAAGTCATGGACTCTCCGACCCGATGCCAACAGGAGTAATACACAAGTGTGTCGAGACACTGCAAATAAACTATTGCTATCGAACTTATAAGTTTCGAGGAAACGTAACAAGTCATCTACTTTCCATGTTGGGGGTTTTTTGTCTTTAGGTTTGTTTGAGAGAATACCTTTCATAGTATGAGATACGATTGGGTGCGAGCTTAAGACTGAGCTCTTGTCCGGGTTTGAAAATGTTGCGACCACGGATTTGTGAAGTAGTACAGTTCTAGGAGACAGTTTTTCGACTTCATAAAGATAGCATAAGAATCGCGCTAGTTCAGATGGTTGGGGGTCATGACTCAGTACATTATTTTCAGTGGTCCATCTACACCATCTCCGCCATGCAGGTCGGTAAGTTTTTAAAGTCGATTTTCTCCAAGAGCTTTGTAGTAAATCTACTTGATACTTATCCCAGTTGGAAATTTCATTGGCCCAGCCTGTACTGTCCAAACCTGCAAATTGAGGCTGGTTATTCCCGGTGGTGGTAAGTTCGTTTGCTGGTCCACCAAGTGGTGATGCAGGTCCGGGATCTTCCACGGTGGTCGAATTGCTCTCTTCTTTATTTCTGGTGTCCAGAATGCTTTGTGCCACTCCGGAGTGACTAGGAGATAGACTCCCGTCGACGATTCCAGATGATGAAGGACTCTTGGTATAAGAGCTGGTGGTGGAAACGCCCACCCTAGACCGTAGTGCCATGTTTGGATGAAGGCGTCTGTGTATTGACTCCCCATGTCGAGTGAGTCTTCGCTTATGTATTTCGGTACTACTGCTGACCGCCTCGAAGCGAACAGGTCTATTTCTGGGCTGCCTAAACGGTAAAAGATCTCTTTTGTAATTGAAGGCTTTAAGTGCCATTCTGGAATATTTTTTGTCCTGGAGAGGCTGTCTGCTAAGTCGTTGTATGATCCGGGAATGTAACGGGCCAACAGGTTGCAGTTTAACTGATCGCATAGGTGCAGGATTTTCGTGGTAGTTTTCAGAAGTCTCTTTGACTTTGTGCCTCCTTGCTTTGTTATGTAAGCGGCTGCTGTCCGATTGTCTGTTTGCCATATTGTGGTTCTGTTTTTCAATGCTGGGCCTAGGCGCTGAAGAGTCTCGAAGACTGCCCAGAGCTCTTTTTGGTTGCAATGCCATCTTGTTGTTTCGTCCACGGCCCCCACAGTTTTTGGCTGTTTGCTATTGCACCCCACCCTGCATCTGCCGCATCTGTGGTGATGAACATTGATGGATTGGGTTGATGGATTGGGGTTGTTTTTTCTATGTTTTCCATCCACCATTCTAATTCTGTGAGTGCTATGCCTGACATCGGACATCGTTTGTGGCGTAATGATTTTCGTAGCCTGTTGGATTCTATTTGTAACAAGCGGCAATGCAGTCTCCCTAAGGGGATCACAAATGAAGCAAAGTTTAATTTGCCTAGTAACATCTTTGCGTTTTGCCAGCTCCATTGCTTTTTCTGCAGGAACGTATGAATAGATGTCTTTATCTGATTGATTTTTGCACTTGAGAGCATTTTCTGGTTTTCCTGAGTATTCCAAATTATGCCTAAGTATTCTAGACACTGAGCGGGTTCTGCGAGTGACTTTTTCCTGTTTATTGACCATCCCAACTCTTCTAGTTTCTCCGCTACCAATTGTACCTGCTCTTTCAAAACATTCGGGTTTTGATGAACAATTAGAAAATCGTCCAGGTACACTACTATTTTTATGCCGATTGTTTGCCGGAACCAGTGAGCTAGCCAGTTTGTGATTTTTGAAAAAGCAAAAGGAGCACTCGCTAGACCAAATGGAAGGCAGGTCATTTCGAAAACTTTTCCCTCGTAGGCTAGAGACAGGAACCTGCGGTGCGTTGAGGCTATCGGTACGTGATAGTAGGCTTGTGAAATATCTATTTTCGTCATGTAATCATTTGGGTTGAGGACTAGCGGTATGCGGTAATGATTTAAAAGTCTGAATTGAGGAGCATGTACATACAGGTTGAGTCTTTTTAAATTGAATATTGGCCTGTTTGTTCCATCCGATTTTCTTCTGAGAAACAGAGTTGAAAGAAACCCCGTGTTGTGGCTGCTGGGACGAATTGCACCATTGCTCAGCATGATTTTTATTTCGTTCTTCATTAGTTGGGAACGAGGAGTTTCGAAAAATTTGTGATGATGTAATAAATCCACTAAGGGTGGTTTTTCTCGGAATGGTATTCTGTATCCCGACAAAAACTTTTTTATAGTTGTTGGTGCTCCTATTTCTTCCCATTTCTTTTGATGGAACGATAACTGGCCTGCCTTGAAGTCATGATCTTTTAAACCCTTTCCATTTGTTTTGTCCCCTGACATTTTTATCTCCCTTATTGTTGGGAGTTTGACCTTTCCTGTTCCCATTGCCATTGTAGGTGGAGTTGTGGGTTTTATTGATTTGGTGTTTGGTAGGTTCTCTTTTAAAACTACTCTTTCTTTCTTTATAGCTGTATTTTTGGAAGGGCTTTGTCGCCTGTGGGTATGATTTCTTAAACGGAAAGAACTTGTGTATTCCCCCCTGATCTTTTACCGCCTGGGACAAGTCAGGTTCTTTGAATAAGTTAGAACCCGAGGGTGGAATATTATGAATGATTTCTTGAAGGACTTTGTTCTTTACTTTGTATGTGTCCCGTCTCTGTTGGATAGTCTCTGCTCTTCTACCACAGACATATTGTAGGAGGTTGTCCGAAAGCTTACGGAATTTAGAGTTTGTGGCTAGGAACTCTTGACCCACCTTCTGTTTAAACTCATACGGTAATGTTTCGCAAAGCTCTTCAAATATTTTTCTTTGTTGTAAGAGGCCATTTGTTATAGCCGCCAGAGTAAGGTCAAATCTTTGTAATACCGCTACGGAAGTCCAATTTGGAGTGACCCCAGCTAACTGATTGTTAACTTTTAGCGCCGTGAATACAGGAGAGGCTTGAAATTGTTTTTGGACATCGCAATATCGAATATTTTTCCAGTCATCGGTCCCTAACCGCTGACATTCTATTGCCTGTTCAGCTAGAATTGGGTCTGCTTTGGTAAGCTTTGTTTCGGCTTCCGTAGTATGTGGTTTGAAGTCAAATACGGGCGGTGCCACCGAACCTTTGACTGACTGAAGTGCTTTTAAACGTCGCTTAGCACTAGCGATCTCATTTCTGATTGTTTGCTCGGCATCATTCCTGTCATCAGATTCCACTTCTAGTGATTCGTTTTGGTAATCACTTTCGCTGGCCATAGGAGAGCGTTCACAGGCTTGTTCTATATCCTCTTCATTTGTGCTATCTGGGAGAGATTCATATGAAAGGTTTAAGTCATCAGTCTTCGATGTGGATGCTTGTTCTAGCCTCTCAATTTTATTATTTTGTTCAGCCTGCATCTCGATCAGCTTATTAAAAAGTGCCATCTGCTGTTGAAGTACTGAGGCCATGAGATGTTCCCCGCTTCCCTGTTCAACGGATCTTCGCTTAGGAGGTGGTGAAGCCCCTCTGTCATCGAACTGACGTTTAGAGCCTGCCGACACGGCATAATTTGTTGTCCCCACGTTTCTTGCATCGCTAGCGACCGTTATTGGGCTGCTAGGCCTACTGCGCGTTTGTGATTGGTTGCTATCTTCTCCTAGCAGCCTCCCGGTCCTCTCTCTGTTAGTTAATTTGCCTTGGGCTTTCAGTTCTCGTACAGTGCCCATAAATTCCTTGTAAGATGGGCCTTGGACCTTTTCAGCAATGCTGTGCGGTGAGTACGTTAAAGCCCTACCTAAGGGCCATGATAGTATTATCTTGCGAATTTGTCTATAGCATCTTTCAGGAAGATCTTTCAAGCTAGGGTAGAATGCTCTAGCTATATCTGTGGTCGGTAGTCCGAACCTTAATTTGCTGTCAATGATCGGTGTCAGCTCACCTCCGGTTAACTCTTTAATAGAGTAGTCAACCACCTTCCATTGTTCCCAACCTTTTGGGTAATTTTCACAGATTGAATTTACTATGGCTATGAAAGCTTTCCGTTCTTCATCATCCTCGGGCACAATCTGGGCTAAGTCACCCATAGTTGATGTTGTAGTGTTTGCCATGGTCTGTAACAACGATTGAACAATTTAATATCATCGATGGTTTTAAGGCGTCGTCAAGTTACGCGAGGCGACATGCCTCCATGTGAGACGACGCGACTTCATTCGAGACGGCGAGACTACATGTGAGACGACGTGTCTCCCTTTGAGGCGGCGAGACTACGTGTGAGACGACGTGTCTTCATTTGAGACGCGAGACTACGTGTAATACGACGTGTCTTCATTTGAGAAGCGAGACTACGTGTAAGACGACGTGTCTTCATTTGAGAGGCGAGACTACGTGTAAGACGACGTGTCTTCATTTGAGAAGCGAGACTACGTGTAAGACGACGTGTCTTCATTTGAGACGGCGACACTACCCGTGAGGCGATGTGTCTTCAAACGAGGCAAGATGTCCTCATACAAGATCACGCGACTACTTACAAAGCATGTCGCCTAAAATTTCTGTCTGTCTATACTTTATGACGATGCCCTATGGGGCAACTTGCGTCTCGTCGCTGGGCCAGGGGCACCGAGCGGTATTTTGCTATTGTCGTCGAGTAAGAAGACAGTTCCTTACCTTTGTTTGTTTGGCACGTATTTTTCGGTTGAGTTACAAAAGCGTACTGAAGAATGAAACAGCCAGGCGCGGCGTCAGTCGATTATAGTTCCACTTCTACGCGTCAGATGGCGCTATACGCCGCAAATAATGAACAAAATGAACTGAGTTACAAGGTGTTATCTCATCTGTGGTTCAAGCGAAGGCACGAACACCTAAATATATATATATATACATAGTATCTCTATCTAGTTTGTGGTGGTTATATGCTCTTTGCATCCAACTTAAGTACATGCATAACACAATCTATATTTTTCATTTTCTTTTTCTGTTTTGTCTAAGTGTTCAGAAAAGATGCTTCACAAAGACCTGCTTTAAAAATCAAAGGTAAATCAAGTATCACTGATAACCACATCTGCATTCCTAATGGCCTCTCCGCAAAGTATGTCTGTAGACCAAATGCGTCAGATTCTTAGTGAAGTGATTGACTCTCTCGAGTCTTCGGACTACTCTAGCAAACTGGATGAAGCAAAGGAGGCTGCTGGTAATGAGATGCTGAAAATGATGCAGATTGTTTTCCCAATGGTTGTTCAGATTGAGATGGAAACTATTAAACGTCATGGATTCTGTAACTCCAGGGAAGGTGAGCGAGTTTATTGGTATAATTAATCTATCTGTACTAAAAACAGACTGACTCGAACGAGACTGAAAGCAACCTAATGTACAAAACATTTACAAAAATTTTAGGAAAATGGCTTTAATATAAGTTTTAACTTATACAGCCTTATTAATAAACACGAACTAGCTTTAGACTAGTTACACCATCTTTTGTCTCTTTCGATCCAGCTAAATAATCCAGTAGCAAAAATAGGGCAAAAACTGAAGTAACTAATCCGAGACTAATACCCGTTTATTAATAAGACTGTTAAAGTTACTTATTACCGAAGTAAAGGTTTTTTCGTAAATAGTAAATGTATACCCACATTACGGAAGAGGATTTCAAAATCTTTCGTCACGCCTATTTGGCCCCACATTTATGTGCCTAAAGTTCCACAACCTATTAGAATCCGTCTTGTCATTGGGATTGTGGCCTCTGTAAGAGAGGGTAAGCTATATGGGGTCTGAGGAAGCCTGTTGGGGGGGAGGGAACCATCAAATATCTTTTTAGAGTATCATGAATGCAATGCAGTGAGTGGATAGCATCGAAAGTATACAGACTAGGCTATTTGATGCAGCCTAACAACTAGGCTAGGCTTATCTGGTTTCCTATCCCAGGCCTGTATTTTTCCATATGACATTGCTTGGGTGTATCAGTGCAGCTCTGCTGTTTCAGACCCATCATTAATTTTAACTGAGGTAGTTGTTCCTACCTGCATGAACATAGTTTATTTCTTATGATTGACATCAGTGACTAACCCTGTAGTTAACAATGATGATGATGTCACCACAACAATTAATAGATAGTTCATGAGTTACAATGGACCTACATAGATATATAGCACTTAGAACTAAAAGTGAAGCAAATTGAGTAGGTGTTAAACCTTTTGTAACACTTATAAGAAAATCTGTAAATTTATTCCAGGTATAGTCCAGTTCACTCAAATGGTGCGAGATATGGAGAACTTAGATGGAGAGGTGGCTCGACTCCACACTAAGATTCGCAGCTACTACCTGCCTCCAGTATCAATCAGCTCTTCTGTTGATACCTCACTGTAGACTGGTGAGTAGAAATGGCTCTAACAGATACTGTTTTATTCTACTTACCAGGTAAGGAAGTGTCTGCAATCTGCAGTGCAGCAAGTATTGCAACTATAACATATTGTATTGTATCACCCCCATGTGCACAGTCACCTCCATGTCGTCAAGGCTATAGCCAGGAGAATGCATTAGGCCAGCTGCTCTTTGGATGCATTCAGTAATTAATGTGACCCAACAAATAATTTGAACCATAAATATATTTTCTAAACAGAGCCCGCCTGTCATTTTATGAATAGCTAAAGGCGAATGTTTCACAATATAAGCCTGACCCTGAATTGACTGCATAAAAGGCTTTGTCCTTAGTCACCTAGTCATTATATTTGGAAGGTGTCTTCCTTAGGGTTGTCTGGAGATATATGCTTCTAGGTAAAAATTAAATGATAAGCCCCAATAACAATTTTTTATATTTCCAGATCTCATCGTGTGGAGCTGTTGAATCTCAATAAAAACATGAGGAGAAGACAAATTAAGTATTTATTAACTGCTGTTATACTTTTATATATTTTATATGTCTTCTTTGGTATTGGCGACCACATAAATGCCAAGAGCTTCAAAGAAGATTTTGACTATCCTCTCAACACCAATATTAAGCCGCTCATTGATGAAGTGTTGGCAGGAAAAAAGCCTCAAGTGAAACCAATCAATTACTACCCTCACAGGTACCTAACCAACTCTGGTAAATGCAGCACAGTGGACAAACTGGACTTGTTCATAGTAGTCAAATCTGCTATGAACCATTTTGGTAACAGAATGGCTATACGACAAACATACGGACAAGAAAGCATCACACCAGGGCGGGTCACTAAAATCCTCTTCTTCCTTGGTGTGAATGGACGCAAAAGTGAAACCCAAACACAAGTTGAAGCCGAGATGGCAAAGTTCAAAGACATTATACAAATGGATTTCATAGACACCTATTTTAATAATACCATCAAAACAATGATGTCATTTCGTTGGTTGTTCGAGCACTGCTCCACTGCTGATTTCTACCTGTTTACGGATGATGACATGTATATATCTGTTCCTAATCTTTTTGATTATCTGGGAACCGTGTCTACAGGTAACAGTACATTGTTGACTCCTCAAGATCAATTCTATGCTGGGTACATGTTCAAGTCAGCACCTCATAGAATTGTAATAAGCAAGTGGCGCATCACTATAGATGAGTATCCATGGGATATGTGGCCACCTTATGTGACTGCGGGATCATATGTAGTATCCAATAGATCTATGAAAGAGTTGTATGTCGCGAGTCTATTCGTAAAGCATTTTCGGTTTGACGACATTTACTTAGGAATAGTGGCTAAGAAAGCTGGTATTGTACCCACTCATTGTGATAAATTTTATTTCTACAAGAAGCCCTATTCAAGGGATGGGTACAGAGATGTGATAACTTCTCATGGTTATGATGATCATGAGATGTTGGTGAGAGTATGGAATGAGCAGAATAATTTTGTAAGCAGTAGGTAGTCTGGTCTTAGCTTGTATTATTAGCGTTTGCTATTTGAAGTAAAAATCACCAATATTTTAAATGAATGCTGACATTTTACATAAAAATTGATTTACTAATAAAAAGTGTATGGGCATCCGTAAATCCGACATTTTTTGGAAAATTAGATCTACCATCACAAATTCTAAATATAGAAATATCTAATGATCACCCAGGTGATCGAAGTAGGATAGACTATTTATCCAATATCCATACCCAAAGTAATATTTTATGAAATTTATCATATCAAAAAAGACTAAGCAATTACTTACTAAAACGTAAGACTTGATAAAAATATCTATTTAATTACATTTTTAAGGCCTTTAAGTTAAATAAATACAAGGATGTATGTAGAATGTCGTAATCACAATATTTCATTTAGTCAGATTTTTGTTTCTAATCATTAAACTGTAAATAAGCATATTATCATCATTTACTATTCATATAGAAACTAAGATATTTTCTTAAAATGTTTAGAATATTTGGCTTGTAATTATGACTAATTCAACACTGAGGCATTTATTTTAAACTAAGTTTATTGTATGAAAAATGCGGATTATTCTCAACGGCCATGATGGCTTATGGAGGTTGCCAACGCAGCTATATCATCATCTCAACCTCAACTTCAAAGTGGCAAGTTTCGTTGATAGAGTAAGAACTTCTCCGGAAATAAAAATACTCCAAATTATCATGTCAACTTTTATTTAATACACCATGTAACAAATATAAAACCTCTTTAAATTATTTTATATATTAGGTAAAATAAAAAAAAAATAACATACATTGCGAATATATAAGTATATACCTATTGCCTACCTTATTTTATTGCACAAGATATCGGTTTAACCTAATAACTGTGAGTTGTTTAAAAATGTCATAGGGCTCAATTTTCTATGCAAGTAATAAGAGTATTAATTTACATTCACTTTTTAATCATGACTATTTTAAATTGAACTTGCCTTGTAAAGCACCATTTCATAAATGTTCTCAAATTATTGAAAATTGTCTTTTTTAAATGTACTTATTAGTGTCTTGATCTTGATTCTTGCTTTATAAGCTTGATCAACAAGAGTCGCACATCTTACTGCCATTTATAATATTCACTGTGTTCTAGTACACTTGAAGTACCATCGTACTTTCCGAGCTTAAGGATAACAACAATATTGCCTTCAAGCTTTATTACCTACCCCTGAATACCACATACATTAGGGTTTCAACCACCAATTTCCTTGCCAAAATAAAATGGAAAATCTCATTATGCAATCGTACCTTCACCGTACCATGTTATGGTAACACTATTATGGACACAATATACCATACCAATAAATTTGACGAAAGATTGTTTTTTATCGATTATTCGAGAGTCTCCACCGTGACTGTAAGTACAGGTCTATCTTATCGTTATTCTGGTATAACTACAAGGAATGCATCCATCATTTTCAACTGGAAGTCGTCTACTGCTGAACATAGGTTCAGTCTTCCGCTCTATGCGTCTCTCATGTGCGCCACTTTCGACTTTTGACCTCGGTTTGACCAGATCGGTCTACACCATATTTATTATAGTTAAGAACTGTTATTTCCCATTTTCTTATTTAGGCCAAAAACAATGTGGAAACTTAATGAAAAATATCAAATAAGGATCGATTCAAACATCTTGTACCAAGTTCTGCTCACCCATTAACTGGACTAGTCTTTAAACTCTTGGCTAATGGCCTATGTGGAGAGGTAACCACAATTTTACCATTATAGCTAGTGTTATCTATCACACCATTATTACATGTGCCTGTACACCATAATGTACAAAAAACAATGTATGGAAAATAGAACTCTCGTCGACATACAAATTACAACTATAAAAAAGCTGCAGGAGCTGTCAAAGTTGTTTGGTTACTTAATACTATTTACAAAAATATTTCAATTGAGCACTGGTTTATTTCTGATCCCAATATTTGTAACATCTTTTTTATTATCTACAGTGATATAATATAAACTTTGCCGCTCTGAAGCATAATTATAGTCGCTCCAACAATTCGCGCATGTGCGCGTGTACACTGTAGTCTCAGGATTTTTTAAAGTTGTATGAAAAATTGCTACTGCATAGTCGTTCTCGCCATCTTCTGAACGGCAAAGCTTCATTATCATCACTGATTGAAACAGCTGTTCGTTTCAGGACAGAAAGTATTTATATTCGAGAATGCAAAATTACCAATTAGTAATCTTGGAGTAGGATTGCTAATTAGTCAATTTGCTGAGTTCCGACTAGGCCGAGTCTAAACCGTAGAGTCCATCTCTTTGAGCACATACGTGACCTTCATGATGGCGCACCACAGGTCCTCGTCGCCGATCTCACGGTGCAGCGAGAAGCGGACCGTCTTCGGGTTGAAAGCGATCGCCTTCACTATCACGCCCTCATCGTTCGCCGTCTTGCAGTCACCCTTCCACAAGAAATAGAATTATCCTTCATCATTATCAGCTCCTGTTGGTAAACTAACACCAACAGTAAATTGGCACATTCTCTAAAGCATGGAAGTATACAAAATAGTGCCATTTTACATTATTAGTAAACACGTAAGGAAATAGATGTTGAGTATTTCTTAAATGCTCGCGATTTGAACACAATTAATAAATAATAATAATAAAGCCCAATGATCACATATTTAGATCTTGGACCCTAACTAGGACCGACAACCATGGTCCCACAACACCCAAACTCAGAACAAGTATTTGCGCTTTTTTTTATGTGCCCAAATGCTTGTCCTGCCGCGGGAATCGAACCCATCGCCTCTGGGCTATGAGCTGACCTGCTCAACCACCACACCACAGAGGCTGTCAAAATCCTTGTTTACACAGTTTTAATCGCGTTAAAGACATATTTTTACATTAACGTTTCTGCTTTTGCATTACCAACCAAGTTTCATTGGCTGGGGCCATTGTAAATTCGTTGATGAGATGTGGCAATGGATACAATTTGTAGAGAAAAAATAGTGTAGATGCAGCAACTTGTTTGGTTAGGACCATTTTCGGCAGTGTGCTGAGCGGATATTTAAAAATTATTCTGTTATTCAGGCGATATGGCATTCTTACCTGCGTTTCCGCCAAGCAAACTTGAGCCAGTCGCTGGACTACCTGATCTGCCGTGACGGGGCTGTCTTTGTCAATGGACATTAGGACGATATTCGTGTGCGTGTTTTCCACATCCACTTTGAACGTCTTCAGGAGCAGGCCTTGGATAACTGGGGCAGAAAATGGCATTTAGTGAAACTTATTATGATAAGGTACAGTATCTTAGAAAACGTATCACCATTAGTTTTCCACATCGTTAAATCTCGATTTATGAAAATCGGAAAATATTACACAGCTCAAGCAAACACGAGTTAGAAACGAGGGAAAGTAAAATAAAAAATTTAATCTGGCAAGGCACATAAATTAAATGTTATCTGTGCATCTATTCTATCTAGTTTATTTATAACAAACTGCCCGCTCCAGCTTCGCACGGGTGGACATTTATTTTTTAAACATTTTGCCATAAACATTTTTTTTCTTGCAATTAAAATAGCGTATATTAATCAGTGACAATGTAGCATTCAAATGGTAAAAGAATATTTAAAATAATGTATATACATGATACATGATGTAGCCATCCTATAATTATGGCTACATATAATTCAAAATCCATCTTGTAACTCATGTAATGAATGTCAAATATGAAATGTTTTTATCTATTAATTAATTCTAAGGTCCGTATTACAGAAAGATGATCAGTCAGAGATTTCATTCATAAAGTGATAAATTAGTGAATGAAATCTCTGCTTGAGCACCGATCGATGACTGAGCATCGTTCTGTAATACGGACATAAGACACGTAGCACTGTCAAAGGTCCATAAATGCAATAAACGAGTCCCCCGACTAGAGCTGAGGGCACCGAGCGCGAGGAGCCACCGACCCAGAGCGAGCCGCTGCGCGCGCTTGCGGTCGAGCGCCAGCAGCGGCACCACCTCCCGCAGCGCCACCGCGGCCGCCGCGCACAGCACGCCCGCCTGCCGCATGCCGCCGCCCAGCGCCTTGCGCGTGCGCCGCGCCCTGCGGAACAACGCCCATCGTAGATTAGCTCTAATATACTCATATAATTTATTACTAATAAGCTAATTTTAGCATTTTTACAAGTGTAATCAGATAACTTAAAATATTTAATTTATGATATTGTTCTAAGCATATAAAATTACAATAACAATATACAATAATGCATGAGTTTAAAAAAAAGAAGTTGTTTTTCCAATACTGGTGCAAGCAATCCCGCACAAATTAGAAAAGAAAACTCAGGAAAAATCTGGAGCTTCAATTACACCTGTAAAGGAGAAGCAACAAGGAACATTACAGTGATACTCACTGCTGTATAAAGTGGTAGGATCCGACCAGCGCCGAGCCGACGGGCGCGCTGAGCCCTTTACTGAAGCACACGGAGACGCTATCGCAATCCCTCACCACTCTACTCGGAGGTTCCTTCAGGTATTCACACGCGTTGAACAGCCGAGCGCCGTCCATGTGGAGTGGGAGTGAGTGTTTCTTGCAGAGAGCGCCTAAATCGTCTAAGAATTTTAAAGGGAGAACCTGGGGAAGTTACATTGCTGGTTTGGACTCTTTGGTTAAGAGTTGGGGACACATGGGAATTTTTTTGACTACTAAAGATACTAATTTTTATAAAAAAATCTCACTTTTTGCTTATAACTTCTTTAATTTTTAATGATGCATAGTTTCCGAGATATCGTGAAAAAAGTGTTTTCACCCCTTTTTTCAGCCTCTGTGGTGTGCTGGTTGAGCAGATCGGCTCATAACCCGGAGGTGGCGGGTTCGATTCCCGCGGCAGGACAAGTATTTGTGCACAGAAAAAAAAGCGCAAATACTTGTTCTGCGTCTGGGTGTTGTGGGACCATGGTCCTAGTAGTTCCTGGGGCCACAGACACAGGGAATCCTAGTTAGGGTCCAGGATCTATGTATGTGATCGTTGGGCGTTATTATTATTGACCCCCTACATATCTCGCAAAAATAAAATTGCGTCCTCTAATAAATGCAAAGCTCATGTAACATTTCAATGGACTATACATGGTTTATGATGACTAGAGAAATTAAGTCTAACATATCTGCAAGCGGTACACAGCCTACAGTGTTGATAAAGCGCTGCTGGCCACTCCTTGGATTTCATGGGACCACACGGCCCTAAAGTTGCTTACATTTAAAAAATCTGTATCATCTGATTCAAAAAAATTGATAACAAGTCCAAATAAGTGTCTTCCACCATCTAGCTCACCTTCCCGCCGCAAACGTTATGCGTATTCTCTACGGCAACCATGCTAGTAATGGGCTCGTGAATATCTGTCCCCCGCAGCCGTCGCGCCAGTTCGTCCAACTCGAAAGTGCCATCTGGTCTATTGGGAACTGTTGTTAGCAGCACACTCGCTAGAGCGGATACATTGCCTAGAATGGAAGAACATATTTATAAGATTCAATTACATCTTCTGCAATGCATTGATTGATGGGCTCAGTAATACCATGTCATTTGCACAGCTATCCTGACATGATCCTAGTTTGAGACCAGAACCTGTGCTCGTATCAAAAAACTTGAGAGAGATTGAGAGAGAGAGAGAGAGAGAGAGAGAGAGAAATACGCGCACGGCACGGCTTTAAAAAGTAACTTACTAAACTTTTGGTCTTAATTTTTTTCCGTCTAGCCCCTTTTTGCCACGTGCGATAAGGAACTTCGTTCCAAATTTTGAACACTGACATGCAACAGAACATAGAGAAGTTCAAGAATAGGACCATTTCATTTCTTCACATCATCATCATCATCATCAGCCTACACTAGTCCACTGCTGGACATAGGCCTCTCCCAAGGCACGCCACTGAGCCCGGTCTTCGGCTCTACTCTTCCAGTGACTACCAGCTACCTTGCGTATGTCATCGCTCCACCTTGCCGCAGGGCTACACTACGTCTGCCGATTCGCGGTCTCCACTCCAGAACACGTCTACCCCAACGATTATCAGTTCTTCGGTAGATATGATCAGCCCACTACCACTTCAGCTTGCTAATTTGTTCAGCTATGTTGGTAACTTTAGTTCTCTGGTGAATGACATTTCTTGTTGTGGGTGCGGAAACAACCGTCTAAAGTAAATATCCAGGGAATAGGCAGCAGCATTCTCCTCACTCTGCATTATGATCTACTGGGATCACTAAGATGCCTGCCAAGCATGGTGATTATGTTAATAATGGGCTCTCCCACTGTTCAGCAATGGATGCAAAAATGATGATAATGTGATGATGATATGGGCTTATGGGGTCGCAATTTTACAACACCTTTTTGTGGTTGTGTTGTGGTTTTAAAAATGCCAATCATTTTCAATGATGGCAGTTTTTAAGATATAACTATAATTTGATTTAGCGATTAACTATTCTATAATTATTAATTATTCCATTAAATTAAAATATATACAAAACTTATATACCTTGTTCATATTTAAAAATATGTGACTTGTCGCCGACTATTGCTTCTGCACCTCTCTTGTTGCAGTGCACCATAACTGGAATTAAAATAATTAGGTACAAAAAAATATTTCTACTAACACTGAACCCTCTAGAATTCTTAGGTCCATATTACAGAACGATGCTCAGTTATTGATCAGTGCTCAAACGGAAATTTCATTTATTTTATTTATTTAGTGTTCTAGAATCCACACTTTATGTATTAATTATTTGAGGTTTAGGAGGAGAACTTTGAACTACTATGAGTGTAGGTTTGATTTTTTCAGACAATTGAATTGTATGTTAATTCCAATACAGGTGGACTAAATTATCATGCATCATGATGCATCATGGTGCATGCACTGCAGCACTGTTTTAGCTATGAGCTCTGACAGACAAATAAGATTTCTCAATTATTTTGATTCATAAATCACAATTTCCTTATTAAGAAATATATATCTACTATAAAATTACCTATATTTCAGCAAATAAAGAATTGGATTTGATTTGATTTGAAAAGAATATTATCTATTTTAAATTCTGACTGCCCACAATTACATTGCGAAAATAAAATTATTCTGTTAAAATATTACTAAAGTTGACAAGAAGAAACAGACTGATGAAACTTGCCTACATGGAAAGTGTAAGATATTATACAGATATTCAATAAGTACATACCTAAAATAACTGGGAATTGGTATTTACAGAATCAAATATTTGTGTACAGATAGCTATTAGCTAACATTTCATAAGATCCACAAGTGACTTCCTTTTAGAAAAGGCTTATAGATGGCTAAACATCAACATACATCCTGGAAAACTAAGAGCTCCTGTGGGATAGGTAATGGAGCTTGGGTTGACTTGAGAGTTAATGACCCAATGGGGAATTGCAAATTACTGTTGTAAGCATGGGGCATCATAGTTATCATTCAGTCTTTCCTGTGACGATTCGGCAACTTTAGTCTAGCTCGAATTCTTGTGTAGTGATATGTCTGAAGCAGATTATAATAAATGTTTTTACCAGCAATAAGATTAGCCATAGTTCCAGAAGGTACGAAGAGAGCCGCCTGCTTGCCCAGCATTTCTGCAATCTTGCTCTCCAATGCGTTTACAGTGGGGTCGTCACCGAAAACATCGTCACCCAATGCAGAATTCACCATTGCGTGCTTCATTGCCTCCGTCGGCTTTGTCACAGTGTCGGACCTTAAGTCAACGATAAAAGCCATTGCGAAGACACCTGACGTCAATTAACTAGTGGCTTCTGCGGCAATTTCACCAAAAATTAACTATATAGATTATGATATGAATCAGAATCACTATAACCACAACTTTAATTTTTTATAATAATTCCACAAACTGTGCCGAAATCAACCAAAAGTAAAATATCACTTTTTACACTTATATACTTTTTATACTGTCGTATTTATACTTTATAATTTGTGGTCGTATTATTCAATGTACATTATTGTACATACATTAGATACATACGTAATACTTTATAATTTGTGATTAAAACGTAATGGTTATATGCTCTTTGCGTGTATTACAGTCCACAATACTTATACTAGACTATATATCTATATACTTCTACTCTATGATTACAGTGTTGGAACTTGGAATCTCGGGAGAAGTAATAGTAACTTTTTTTTTAAGTATTGGCTCCACCCGTTTGTCTATTTAGCCAGTGTCAAGTAATTGATCATTTATCGAGTTATGATATTTCACGCAAATACTTATGTGTCAAGTCATAGTAGAAGTCGTCAAGTCAAGTCATAGTCAAGTCATAGTCCAGTCAAAGTTATACTCCTAGTAAAGTGGTGGCAATGGCAACCTTACCAGAAACTTCTAAGGAGTTTTCGAAACAACACGAAAAGAAACGTTTCATCATCATTATACCATTTTTTAGAATGCCACCAATTCTATGCACTAACACTGAAAATAACACAAGTTTTGGAAAATAATACAATGCGGTGACGCAATCTTTTTCGAGTTCCCACAAAAAAAAAGAACAGTAATAGTAATTAGTATTCTGTGGTTGGAATAGGATAGATAAAAAATATTCGTTTCGTTCAAAAAGATATTCGTAAAAAAAGATCGTACATCTTGGAAAAACACCAGTTTCATACCATAATTTCTCGCAGTTTTACACTTTAAAGGAATAATAAATTTAATGAACTAAAAAAATATGGAAGACACAATTTAATCATCAATTAAACAAATTTAAATAATCAATTAACTTTCAATTAGAATACAAATTAGAAAAATTATTTAGGTTTCTGCAACTTGTTCAATGGACTACCTACCCACATTATTTTTATCGTTGGCTCTTAAAATTTCTTCCGTAGATTCAAAATCGGTGCATATGCCACTTTTGCTACGTTTTATTTCATCGCATGAAAATAAGATTGCATTTACAGTTCGTGGTACAAGTCTGTTCCGACTTATTGATCTTACTAAATATTCTTTCACAATCTGCATCTGACAATTCAACAACAACAATCAACTCAGAAATTATCGCATTTTGCGTACGATCTTTATATAAGGATAGTACTTATACATTGTGACAAATACGATAATTATCGTACAAAATTCAACCCTGCTGTATAAAAAAAAATGTTTTCTGTGTAACTATAGATATAGCCTCAGACAAAATATACAAAGCCTTCTTCTTCAAATTCAAATGTGTGGGTTAATAATTGACTCATTGGAATTAAATATTATGATCTACTTACCTCCAACATATAAGCTTTTGGAAAATTTGAGTTCCAACATTTTTTTGTTTTGGCTTCACACTTTGTGTATTTGGCCAGTATCAAGTAATTGATAATTTTCAAGTTAATGATATTTCATATATGTGTCATATCAAGCCACAGTCCAAGTCATCAAGTCAAATCATAGTCTAGTCTAGTCAAGTAATACTCCTTGTAAAGTGGTGTCAACTTTACCAGAAGCTTCTATGGAGTTTTGGATACAACACGAAAATAAACGTTTTACCATCATTATACCACTTTCCCACACTCATGCCTGTAATCCAGCGCTTAACGAATAAAACGCCACCAATTTTATGCACTTACACTGAAAATAATACAAGTTTTGGAAAATAATAAAATGCGGTGGCAAGATCTTTCTAGTTCCCGCCAAAAAAACAGTTCCGACATTATGCATTTTGATTAATGTGTGATGAAAAAATTGTGTGTGTGTGGAATAATTGTAATGTGTGACCTGCAACTGTGATATTTCTTTTCACGTTGATGCAACTGTGCAAACATATTGTAAGTCAAAAGTGGAGGTAATAGTGTCTCATTTTTCGCACCCCTAATTTTTCTTTTTCAATAGTTGGCATCTCTGTCATGTCGATTGTCGTGTCCAAGAAGGTTTCATTCTCAATTTTTAAGTCAAAGGCATAAGATTTCTACTTAACTTATCTTTGACTGTAATTCTGGCCATGGCCATTGTGCCTATTAAAAGGCCTATGCTATGAAAGTATTCTAGTTCTGTGGCTAAAAATGTGAAAAATACAATATCACCTAGTTTTTGAACGCACTGATAATGTTCCAATGTTTTCAGTTACAAAAATCAATTACCTAGGTTCAAGTGACAGCTGTCATTTTACGCCGAAGATAGCTACTATTGGTGAATTGGTGAAATAAAAAACCATTTTGTTTGACATTAATGTATTATAACCAATAGAAGCGTTGAGATGTTATGACTTTCGTAAATAAAAGCAACGAAATCAAACCGATAACGACAAGAAAAGTGGTTGAGCAAAGGCTGTGGGGACTATTTTAGCTGTTTTTCATATTTATGAAGTGTATTATACAACAATAACGCTCCGAAGATTAGGATACTTGTTTGGGCTACAACTGAACTTTAAATAACTCAAGCTTCTAGCAATCGTAACATCAAAAATTAAGGACTTATTTCGGCAAAGTTCAGCGTGAATTCGGGCGTCAACCGGTCCACCCCTCCACTCGAATTTGTAACCGTCGGCATTCTGTCAGTCGCCACTCGCCTCGCCGCTGTCGTCATTTTGTACGAGTCAGCGCCGTGCACGGTCACGGCAATCGCGGTGATATAGGAACAACGCGGTGTCGGTAAAACTGTGTTGTGAGGTGCAGTGTCGGTCCCAGCGACCGTTTAATGTGTGTTCCAGTGTCGGTATTGGGTTATAGCAGCTCGGGCCGCGCGGCGTGATTGAGCGGCGCGATGGTGGACATGGATAGGAACGACCCGGAGCTCCGGTACCTGTCGGTGGATCGGAACAGCTTCAATGACCCGGCCACGCAGGCTGAGTGGTCGCAAAAGCGACTGGTGTGGGTGCCCCATGATACACAGGGTTTCGTTGCGGCCGGGATCAAGGGCGAGCGCGGAGATGAGGTGGAAGTGGAGATAGCCGAATCTGGCAAGCGGATCCTGGTGCCCATAGATGACATCCAGAAAATGAATCCTCCCAAGTTTGACAAGGTAGAAGATATGGCAGAGCTGACCTGTCTCAATGAGGCATCTGTGTTGCACAACATCAAGGACAGATACTACTCGGGGCTCATTTACGTAAGTATATATTTATTAGATCTACTTAGTACTACTACTATAGAAGCAAAGTCTAAAAGTAATAATTTTACTTTATAAGGGATACTATGAGGTAGTGATAAGATTACTTGTACCTATACTAGTCTACCTCATTGGTTTTCTTGAAGGAGATAATTTACATTTGAAGTTATCATTTAAGGATAATATTCACATGTACATTCAGTGTAAAACTTTCTTCTCAAATTATTGTAAGGCTGGTGGTTCAATGTTAACATTCTCACTGCACCAAACCCTTATCAATATTACTAACGGATAAACTCTAGAACCATGACTAATAACACCACAGAAGGTATTCACATTACTTGACATTACCCACACAGTTTTCACTTTAAATACATCATAGGTAATTAAAGTTCTTGGGAAAATAGCAGTATGTGACAGTGAATATAAATAATTATTTTTACATGCACATCATTGAATGAATTTAAATTATCCAATAGATTATAGGTAAATAATGAAACATTACATACCTGAGTTAATACAGCATAATTGAATGCTAATCATAAATATATAAACTATTAATAAATGTAATATTTGATCTAAGACAAAAAATAAAAATTCTCAAACTAGAAATGTGAAATAGTTTATTGATATTTGGCTATTTCTAGCATTTTTATATTATGTCATGGTAACTTAGTAAACTATAGATTGAGGGCAAGAAGTTTATATCTGTAAGAGTGTACATTAAAATTTGGTTAGAAGTCATTACAAAATAGTCTACATGCTTATATTTTAGTATAACCCATCTAAAAGTCATGTTTAAGTAAACTATATGGATTGAGGATAACCTCCTTTTTTGATGGTCTATTAGGAAAAATGTTACATTAGTGATATTGTAGTAGCACCTCCACAAAAGCGATGAAACAAAAGTTGAAGTTTAGTTGAAATAAATCTAGGTACCTATTCTAGTCAATATAAAATCTAGACTTTAAACTACCATTTCATTTCAGGGTGATAAAAAATCTAATCTATTTGAGACATGCGTGTGTAGCATATTATGGTGGTGGTGTTCACAAATATATTTTATCTAAAATATTGACTACTTGGTAACATTGGCTTAAGAAACAGCTAGTAATTTTCCATCTAATTACAACTGGTACTATTCGTAATAAACAAAGCTATCAAGAAACAATAATATATTTTAAAAAATTATATAGATAAAAATTTCAGTACCTATTAAGTAGTTAATTTACTAAACATTTAAAATAACTTTATTAATGCCTCAATTACCAAGTTCCTAACTTTTATCAGACTAGAACATAATGAGAGTTAAATTATTCTTCATTATTATTTCTTTTGTTCTAACTCATAACTAGTTTGGTTATCAGGTTTTCAACCATATTTTTAATTATTGCTGCTTGCAACACAATCTAAACTTGAATCATCATTAAAATGCAGTTAAGTGAAATTAATTGACAGTTCCAATGTTAATTTGGAATAAATTGAACATAAGCAACATTGTAATTATGTATATCCAAATAATTTTTATTATATTACTATCATACTATGGTTATTTAGAAGATATAATAATACAAATATCACAGACTTGGTAATGTAATAGATAGGTCTGTTCTAACCAGGCAGAACATAGTATGTATATATGTATACATTATTCAAACCATAGAACACTAAACCACTCTGAGAAAATTAAACTACCAAATACCAAGTACTGTTGAATGTATCAACTAGTGGGCTTATCTACCCTGTCACAAAATCAAGTTTTACGGCAATTATATAAAATCTTGCTGTGCTATAGCTCCTAATATGTCCACCATAGGTAGTATAGTATAGTATATATGACAAGCTGTTACCACAGCCATTGCCTTTCAAAGTCTCCAAGTCCCAATTTATGATGACATATATGGATACCAGTTAAACTTTACGTGCTGCATATGTCCACGACTGATTTGGTGAACAATTAAGTTATTTTCATAATATATAATATTATTAGTTAGAATCTTTGCATTGCAAATAGCTAAATGTGTTTATGAAGAAAAGGAAATTATGGTAGAAAAAAATTTGAAATGCAATCTTCATGATTCATCAGCTCATAATTATTAAGTACTATAGTTTAAGGGTAATGAGTTAATGACCATGTCAGGGATCTGTCCATAGTAATGTTACAGCATGAGAACAATATAACTTAGTGACTTGATATGTAAGCTCTTTTCCACCATTAGCCTCACTGCAGCTCTTTAGCATTATTATTATGGTGCTTACAACTGACTATGAGCCTATCTACAAAAGCTGACATAAGATTTGAAGCTGACACTACAATCAAAAAGGATTTAGCCACGATCAAAGATGAGAATGGTAAGGAGTGAAGATAAGTTCACACCATTACCTATATTGTATGAAGAAAAATATTTTATGAGTAGGTTGTCGAGGTAGCCTAGAGGAGAGCCAGCCTATGCTGCTATGTCCGGCTCGTGGTCGCCACTCGTGAACCTTTCTTCTCCATTGAATGTTTCTGCGTATGCTTTGGCCTGCCCATTGCATTTACCTTGCTAATTCTAACAGCTACTTACATTGGTGACTTTAGTTTACCACCATGGGAGCCGGATGCAAGAGCCAACCAGCCCCTCAAAGTCGCTCTCTATGGGGGAAGTCTATTCAGAAGTAGCCGTTTTCGAGATGATGAAGAGGAATAATTAACGAACTTGATATTGTAAAATGCATCCCCAACTTAGTAAAAGTTTTTCCACTCAAGCCTTTTGCCAAGGATTATCAGCAAGTGTTTCAATACCTACCTATCAAGAAACACCTCAACAGCTTGCTTAATAGAGAAGTTGTCCTCAAAGGATCTGTCGGCAAAGCGGGTGGCGCGGCGGCGGACAATCGGCGGCCGTCGCCGTCACTAGTCGACACACGGATGGCACACCATTGTCATGCTAATCACGATTGGATTTCACGGCCCATTAACAACTACACATTGATTAATGGGATACTCAGCCGTGGGGTATATTCAGGATCAACATTTGATAGGATTCTTGGTTATTCATACAGTGTAAGAAATTTAGATGTCAACAGAGTATCCAGTGCCAGGAAAAATCGCTTACGATTGTGACACAAATTTCTGTAAAATGGATCTTTCGTACATGTCACAGATTAAAAAATTAGGCACTATTTATTTATTATTATTTATATTTAATTAGCTTCTATTTTCCGTTTTGACCATAGCCTATCTCAATAATCATATTTTCTTTGGAATTTGGAATATAAATATTAATTGAAGGGTTGAGAATAAAAAAGGTTTAACTGTCAAATTGATAGTTTCGAGAAAATTTACTTTAAACTTCAACGGTGTCATTTTAATGTAGAGTGCTTATAAGGTAATAGAAAAGGTTTATGTAAGTTTCAGTTGCTTGAAAATTTTTAATTCTTTTTTAAAATACTAAATATAGTACTAATTCATACAATTACTGTAAAAATATAATAATGTTTTTATGCTAAGCGAAGTGTATTCCTGTGTCAGATAAACCGTTTTTAGACTGACAATCTCGAGATTTAGGCCTCATTTCGGTATTTTGAGAATGTATTATTGTAGATAATTTCACGTTGAATCCAACGATACCCATAAGTCATTTTGTGAAAAAAATCAGTTAAACCCTTTTTATTCTCACCCCTTCAATTATAATCCTAATCTTAAATTTGCCATAGTTAGGTTGGAAATAACAATGGTCTTGTTTTATTGTGACTTCAACGGTTAAATGTCAACTTTACCGCGCCGACCTGAGGTCACCGAGGTCATGGCATGACGAGTTTTCCTTAAGATATCGCGGGCCTCATGGTGGTGGTACGCGCTTGCAATCCGCTGTTATTTGCCCTATGTGATGGATATAAGTGTTCTGTGCGTGTGAATCACCTCTGTACTTGGATAGCCAAGTTTAGGCTCCGTTAACTCGGAGACTACTTTCTGGTAATGTCATATTTTTTGGTGGTCACGCGATCGATCCCTACACTTTCGTAGTACAATGCCAAGTCATCTGACGGCTCCAGGGAGAACATTTCCAAGTGCGTTTCAATTTATGGTTATTATTATTGTTTTGTATGGCAAACATCTTTTTTTTTTTTTTTTTAATTTTCCCAGCTGTGTCTACAACTTTTGTGAAATCGTAAATCGAGATTTCAGTTATTGACTAACGCAAAGTATTTTCATATTCATTGGATTACTCAATTTATTTATAGATAATAATAACATTTCACCTACGATTAATGGAAAAATGAAAATGTGCCATCTCCACCCGTGTCGCGTCATCGTAAAAGCGTCCTCGACTCGAAATGTGAATTTAATAATATGCAGATAAAATTGTTACTACGTTACTATTTTGACATTATAAATAATAGTACAAGTACTATTTTGTGATAGGTATCAATCATATCAATGATTTAAAGTTTCGATAAAACCAGTAGAACATGACCGGTCGGACTATGGATGAGCTTTTTCCAGATTGCATTTTGTGTTCACGCACATGTGTATATAGTATAGCTACGCAAAACCACTAATTTAAACTTTAGTTTTCATACAATATAATTTAACGGTCGAGAAGCATGAATGACGCATGTCGTCTGAATGTAGAGGTGGCCACCAGTACTGTAGGTAAGTGTATGTATAGGTGCTTGCAAAACCATATTTTCTAACGAGAGATTGTTGACCCCTTCGACAGGGATTAATAGTGGATCACGGTTCGGCTTACACCTCGCCAGTCTCGCCACATAATGCCGTCACAATCACATTGAGAGGATTCCTCGGAGGACGGAGAAAATATTTATCTTAGGAATTTTTCATCTATTATTCAATACGCATTCGTGCGGTATAATAGGCATAATGGTGCCTTGCTATTTGCTTATAAGCTATGTAAGTTGCAAAGAACTATTAACCAAGTCGTGCGAAGCCAAGTCGCTGAATCATGCTCAGTTCAAACCACATCGCTAAGACTGCCTCATTTGAAAAAAAAAAATCGAATTTAATTTCTTCATTAAAACGTAGTCCGTGTACCAGGCGCTCATAACCCTCGAGCAGATTATCACGCGCTGCCCCAGTGCGAAGTGCGAAACGGCCGAGTTGAGTGGGCGTCTGATACCAAACGAGGTTCAACAACGACTGTTGTTTGGAAGTTGTTCGGGTAACTCAAACGTTTGGCCAAAGCGTCGTGCTCGAGATGAATGTCAAGGTGAGGCGCGCCGTCGGCCGAAACGACCGTAGCAGTCATTGACCTCTGGTGGTGCGAGGGGGGACGGCCCACACGCGAATAATATAATTTGACGCTACAACCTCCACCGATGCTCTAACATCCTGGTACTTGTGGAGAGCTTGATTGTTAGCTCTTTTCACTCTCGAGAGCAGAGCTTTGAACTTTTTACTCGGGATCTTATGCCTTTGTTTGATTTTTGTAGAGCATGACGGAACTCTATTGCAAATCCGTTTTTGTTTAATACAAACCACATTGTCATTGTAATCTTAATTTAGTTTTTATTCTTTTATCTCACATTACACTCACTGTATTAATTAAATCTTTCGTTAACTTATTTAGCTGTTGGTGTTTTTCTCTGGAATTCTGCAAATACGTTATATTATTAACAGTATTTTATGCTGGAAAATGTAATGTTAAACAGAGTTAAGTATTTCTCGGCATTCAGATTGATTTTAGGCGCAAAATATAATTATTACATCTCCGTTTAATTTCTAATATGCCGTAACAAAGCAGAAATGTAAGTGTAGGCAACGCGCCTATTTTGAAGGATATTAAAAAAAAAATTGTCACTGATTTTTTTATCTGGAAATAATATACCACCTCACGAAAAACTAGATTCCCTGAGTCATATCCCGACGTCGCTTTAATAAGAGAAGTTCCCTTTGTGTAATTTAATATGGGAGTTCGCATTAGTCTCCATTTATTCAGAAAGATCTTCGAGAAGCAAAATATTTACTTGCGGTACCCATAATCCCTAATGGAAATAATTGATGGAATATGTGTACAAATCAGAGTTAACATATTTGAAATGTTCTCCGCGCTTTCCGATCAGCTAACAAGATATTAAGACCGCTGCAATCGCTAATTCCTTGCAAGATGAATTTATCGTCAGTAATTTTATTCTGATGTGAAAAGATTGTTAGAAGCTACTAGCTGCGCCCCGCGGTTTCACCCTCATGGTGAAAATTTTCTAACTTTCTTAATATTTATTTCGTAAGAACCTTCTCCTGACAATAATAATCACAATAAAATAAGATTTAGTGAAAATGTTTCATCCGTTCACCCGTGATACGATCACCAAGGGAAATTTATATAAATAAATTCAAATTTAATATAAAATATTATATTAAGATTTATTAAAAAATCAACATTTATTTAAAAAAAAATTTAAGATACTATACCATTTGGTGTAAGAAAGCCCCTTCCATACATAGTATCGCTAATTAGATCCATTAGTCATTAGTTGAACGCGCTAGTTCAACGTTCTATGTTGCAAACCGCGATTCGCGTGGGTCACCTAAAATAGAACAGCTCCAACTCCAAGCCAGTCTCCAATCGCACCCTCAGCGGTGTTCATGCATCTATCGGCGACGATTGTTCGGACACAATGAGCTATATTTCGCTTATCTCTACTATTCTCGACCAATGTTATCAATAAGCGATGATAACGTAGGAATTCCTTGAGATAAGATTCGAATGTATAATAAATATTAAAACATGCGAAGAGAAAGCGGTAGGATATATTTATGTTTGTGGCTCTATTCAGTGGCTGTATTCCCTAAGGTTCCATACTAAATACGAGTCCCATAAGAGAAATGTTCATAATTCGATCAAGTATAATCAAATTTTCCCTTATATCGTTTTCGTCATCCTTTCCACATTAATTACTACCTTGAAGCATTCAACCGTGTAATTTAATCATTTCCGAACTACCTTTTAGAGCACTCCGCAGTCTGGGCTTCCCTAGACCCCTCATGCAGGGGTAGGGAGCGATAACATAGGGTGCGGAGTGGGTGCAGACGGGGTAATGAAACTTTCAGACGGTAGACAGGATGGGCTCGACATATGACTGTAATTTTGTAGGCTTTCGTAGGGGAAACTGAATCTTTTTCTGTATCGTTGGGAGGGTCGCATTGCACGAACTTTGTTTCGGTGGTAGGTAAAACATGATCTACCTAATAACTGCACAAATTGTTAAGATTGACTAACTGGTTGTGAAAGATAAAAAACAACGGCTAACTAATTTGTATTGCTCGTCGTCATTTGAGCTTAAAACTAAAATCTACACGCATGATTTTGTTTTACTGATATGAGATTAAACATTAAGCAACTCCAGTGGAGACCAGATGGGATGAATGGAGAATGGTATGACATTTTTGCCCAAATTGAAGGGAAAGGAAAATTTTTTCACTGCAAAAAGCTGAGTTGTTGCCGGCTAATATGCTTATTTACGTACACCGGTTCGTTCGATGGTTTCAAGTAATTTTTATGTTACGACTATGATCCGTCCGTTATTTGATTAAATATTTGTTGCATGGTTGAGTTACTGAACATATTATGATCATGTTTTGAACTGTTTCAATAAGTAATAGCTATGAACGTATTATCCTCAGCACCAACTCCTTGTGAAATAGAAAATAGAAATCGAAAGACTTAATAAACTTAATATTAAATATACTACTGATTATATATATATATATATATATATATATATACTACTATCGCAAATACTGCTAACTCTATATTTGCCTAAAATTAAATACAAGAACAGGTTATTATATACATAACGAATAAAAAAAGAAGTATCGAATGGTCGTGGGCTCAGCATATTGCTGGTCATCGGAGACATCCAGCGCTGATTTTCAGCCTAGATCCAGATGGGGTGGAATCAATGCACAATTCGTTTTTTTTATATTAACGTTTAAAAACGGATAAACAAGAATACTTACATATAAATTTACATATTTGTGGAGTTTACATACTTGCAAAGTGCACAGTGCAGAAAATGTTCCTTTTTATATCAGGTTAGACCTGCGTTATTTATTTAATTTAAACAGTCTTGTTTTATGTTTTCACGAAACCGAAAATAAAACAAGTCCACGAGTTGCGTGCTGTGTGCTTTGCCAAAACATTCAAACCTTTAAAAAGTTTTGTTTGTATCTGGCAACGTCGTGATATTGATCGTGTCTCGAACTCTCTACTTACTGTATCTTTATATTTTCTAGCGAGGCGAGCTCGTGAAGCTCTTGTATGTTGTTGGTTCTATAGCTATAGACGTTAGACAGCTAACACGCGTATTGGTCAACCTGCACTGCGGATGCTGCAAAGTTTGCCGCAGAGCTTTAGCTTCCAGTACACATTATAGAGCAAACATCGATGTTTTACATTTGTGATGAACATCTATATTCAACATTTGTGTGTAGAACATCGATGTTCAAAATTTGTGTGATGAACATCGATGTTCAAACATTTGTTTGATGAAAATCGATGTTTGTTCTGTGTCTGGGAGTTATATTGAACCGGGTGAACCTAAATCATGAAACTCGCGTCATCTTCACCGAACGCTTTCTGTACGCTATATATGTACTATGGATATGTGTACTTGTTGGGCGAACAAAAAGCGTGGAACTTGCGTCTTCGTCACCGCACGCTTCCCATGAGCTATATTCAAAAATAATAATCTAATAATCAAGTTACTTAGTTTTCACTTTTAACGGCAGTCCCCAAAGACTGACCCGCAGGTTTTTTCTTATATCTTTGTATGTTTGTGTAGCTGTATCCCGCGGTTTTGAAAATTTTCCATACTTACTTAACTTTTTCTTTCATAAGAACCTTCTCCTAAAATTAATAAACACAATAAAAAAGAATTAGCGAAAATGTTCCATCCGTTCACGTGTGATGCGATGACCTAGAGAGATGGAGATTCATTTTTATTAAGATTAACGTAATATTACGCCTGCTTATTAGACAAAATATCTGCCAGTCCTGGTGAACGCGGATTCTCCTACAAGTGATAAAACTGCATGCAGGTTTGTGTTAACGAGCCAATCTCCCGGCTCCATAGTCACAGCTAAAATGTAATGGCGTATCCATCCAGTTTTATCGTACCAGTAATTTATGTGTTTGCAATGGTCCAGGGTTTATTTCCATCTTGATGATGTAACCGGCATGTTTTTACGTCGGTAGCGCCTGCGAAACGTGCGAATGGTATATTTTGAACGTATGACTTATTGTTTGCTTTCTCTATTTAGTTGAACAACACCAGTTGCCAACGGGCATGAATGAGTGTGAGTTTTGAGTGTTTGAGGAATGCCCAGAAAATTGTCAACGGTTGTAGAATAGGAATTTACGCGTTTGGGATACTTTAGTTTACGTTCACGCCCACTTGGACGTCAATGCTTACTCAAATACTATCGGTTGTGGATGCTCCAGTTTCATTACCGGTCGTTACGATGCATACTAGACGAACGTCTTAAACTATTTTAGTTTTTATGGCACGTATAAATAACATAGTTCTGAGAAGAAAACTTAAGTTCCTTTTATGAAACCTTTGTGGTCATATACTGGCACGAAAACGTGAGGCTCGATCACGGACACACGTGTTCAAAATTGATACGTATGAATGAATCTATTGTAGTCGTGGAATGTTTCCAGTGGCGATATGTAGCTCATTATATATCTGGAGATACCTAATGATGGTTATTTTTGATCTAGTCACGTACCGGTGCATCAACTCTGATAACGATACATTCCGCTTGCTACCGTTATGTATGGGACTTTGAAAAGATAGTAACCGCCTTGAATATGGAGGCTAGAGAATTTGCAAACGTTTGTGTTTCAGTATACCGTTAGTAAAGAAATCCTACGACCTATCCAACGGCCATTCAACACAATACTTTAACTTTTTCATTATAATATTTTTGGAAAGATGATTAATTGTATGAAAACTTACTAGTTTTATTTAGCTAAAATAATACGCTTAAGTAATAATTTGATGGCAAGAGCTAAATTTAATGAATTGTAAAATACAACGTTTCAAGAGTATCAACGCCGTCTACTATTACTCGAGTCGGAGGGAACGGAAGTGCTCACACCGTCTGGTTGATAACTTACAGTTTTCCAACTTCAGTTTTCCCATTATTGTTTTGTAGTGTCTAGACGGAAACTCGTAAAATTACAGTAGGCGCTTAGGAGTGGGCGGTTACAGCCACTATAGGTGCGTCGCAAACTGACCGTCTTTTGTTTTAAGAGTGATTATTGTATTTAATTTAATTTCAATATTTAGCATATTCTATCTACACTATGAGGCAAGCAGCGTTCAGCTTGAAAGAGGTTTAACTGGTTACATTCCCTTGTCATTTACGATAGGTATCTCGTGTGCATCTGCATACACCTTTTTATGTAGGCCAGCAAAATGACCTCGCTTATGTAACCGTTTTAAATTTCTGTATACATACATAACAATTAATCGTCTGTATATTTGTATATGGTTTTCTTTCACACCAAAACGGCTGACCCGATTAAGATCAGATATTATTTTTATTATAATTATTAATAACTAGTTGCGCCCCGCTGTTTCACCCGCGGATAAAAAGTATTTTAATTAACTGCTCATCCCACGGGAAAATTTCACTTTTCCGGGATAAAATGTAGGCTATATGTTATTCCAGTGTATAAGCTATCTTGGTATAGAATTTCATCCAAATACATTCAGCCGTTTGAGCGGGAAGGAGTAACAAACATACACACATACACACAAACACCCGTACAAACTTTCGCTTTTATAATATTAGTGTGATAGTAACGCCCAACGATCACATACATCCTGGACCCTAATTATTCCCTGTGTCTTGGTCATCCAGGAACTACGAGGACAATGGTCCCACAACACCCAGACTCGGAACAAGTATTTGCTATTTTTTTTCTATGCACAAAGTGTCCTGCTGCGGGAATCGAACCTGTCTCCGGGCTATGAGCCGACCTGCTCAATTAACACACCACAGAGGCTATGTCTCTAGTTGGAATATTAATATTGCTTGTTGGTTAGATTCAAACGCTTTTTACTCTGAAAAGTATAGATTTCTCGCGGGATGACAGGTAAATAGTGCTGTGCCTCTAGTAAGTAATTGGAAGTAAGTAGGCAAGCAAATAATCGCTGATGAGAAGGCTTTAAGATCATACCAAAATGTGGTTAGGTACGTTTAATTGCGAATTGCGCGAAAGAGCTTACATATATTATAATGCGTACATTATTTCAATATGAACCTTATCACGACGTAAATCATAAATTTTAATTGAAAGTCCGTTTACCATAGAGTTCTGTAATTTCACAAGAAGGCAACAAATTGTATTGACAGTTAATGCTCTATCGTTGGACATTTGGTTGGGTTCGTTTTGTTAGCTGATGGTATTTGGAATACTTAAATAATATAAATAATAAGACTTAATATCACTTAAGCGATTTGTAATCTTTTCGAAATTCGCAAAATTCAATCAAATGTAGTAATAAGCTGTCTTCTAGAGTGTGGAGTTTGGTAATGTTAGTTCAGTTAATGATTATATTATTATCGAAAATAATATAGTGTGTACTCGTAGTAGAACCTAGCACTTACGCTGCCTGTGACACATTTTATTTTGTATTTTTTTTTATGTTTATCCTAGTGCAGGCACCTAATTTTGTAAGACTTGTATCCTAAGATTCATATTGCATTTCCAATTCTATTCATGTACATTTTTGAGTAAATATTCTTAAGATATTCGAATATGCATGAATATTGGAAATGCAAGCGAGTTGCAAAATGAATAAATTGTTAAGATATGCCTCTCATCAAAAGATGCAGATGCAAATTGCGTTTCGAGAGAACCAGCGACATGCATAAACCATTTCATTATTGCGAATGGCCGTTCCATAATGCAAAATGATGCGACGCGGGAGGTGGCTCTTCTCAAAACAAAGCACATGCGCATCGGTCTCTTGACCTCAGTAGGGCTGGCGCTTTTAACACCAAAAGTAATGATGAATTAAAACCTTATGTAACAATGTACCTTACCTTTATAAAATATTCCAGAAAAAAGATTTGCACTGGACATCCCTCGGATTTCTAATAAATCTTTTTAGAAATTTTGATTATATGCCAAACTAGCTTCTGCCCACGGCTTCGCCCGCGTGGCGTATAGGAAACGAAGAAGAAATTTTTCGTAGATAATTCAACCACCCATTTCACCCTCTTAGGGGTGGAATATTGAAAAACCCTATCTTAGAGGATACCTACACTTTACAAAGAACATACCTTCCAAATGTCAAGTCTCTAGGGCCAGCGGTTTAGTCTGTGCATTGATATATAAGTCAGTCAGTCAGTCAGTATTACCGGATAAGTCAGTAGTAAATGCAAAAATGCAAAGCCAAATCCGGAGCAAAACAGAAAAATATCATGTGTCAGCCCTGGCTCTGACTATTATCTCCTGCCTCTACACTACTCTACTCTACACGATTCACTTCTCAATTTCACTCGCAAAAAGGTTCTTTATTGATTAACATCATCTGTCGTTATTTTAACTTGTACTTTAGTATAATCACGACTGCCTTTGACAGAGGACGTTTGTTAATTAGACCTTATTGCAAATATGCAACGAGCTTCGAGTTTTTTGATTGTTAAAGTGCACCTAGTAGTTACGAGACTGTAGACAATAGAGTAGAAAGGTTTATAAAATACCTACAAACATTCCTTTATATTAAATACTGAATTTGTATGTTGCAACATAGTTTACTGTCTACTTCAGTAATATTTGCTAGGTATGGGATTTTGCAAATAATCGTTTGGGAATTTATCAAATTTTTATGAGAATTTGAGTACAAAATAAACTGCGGTGAAAAATGAGTAGGTAGGTACTAAGCACAGCTCGAGTACAAAAAGCTCATGTGAAGATTAATGCTACAATAGAGGATATTAGATAGCTGTTGATTGTACAGATATTATAACAGCGGGCTCATTAAGAAACAGCGCAATAATTCACCGTTAGGTGGTCTAGATAATCTGGTCACAAGTTATTGATATTAATGTTGAAAAAAAAACAATTCTATAAGCGGCCAGTCTCATACAAAGTCATATTTCATACTGTCAGTCGTTTGTAAGGTATACATAGTGAATTCGTGGAAGTGTCATGTCGAGTGAAACCATCGGTCCATATGTGCTGGCCATATAAGGCGATGTTTTAGCCGCCATATGCTATTCTGTATGTACCGCAGTTGGGCAACTTGCGCGAGCGCACGACTGCCCATTACAGATGGCGGTGCATTGATTAACTGTAAACGGTTACAGAGCGCAATCAACGGGCGTATTCATATTTTTAAACTATTTGCTCATATTGATATGGTGAATTGCAAATTTTGTTTCGCAATAATACACCGGGGATTAGTAGCCGTAAACGTAAGCGCAATGCCTCCCCAATTCTCCTGATGTGTAATAAAATATTATTAAGACGTATCATTGACAGCCTCTGTGGTGTGGCGGTTGAGCAGGTCGGCTCATAACCCGGAGGCGGCGGGACAAGTATTTGTGTACAGAAAAGAAAGCTCAATTAATTGGTCTGAGTCTGGGTGTTGTGGGACCATGGTCCTCGTAGTTCCCCTGGTCCCTAGACTCGGAATCCTAGTTAGGGTCCAGTCTACAGTGTATGAATGTGCCCCTTTCTCTCATTTTCATATCATTTCTCAGTGGGATTTTAAATTCTGTGGTACGTTTTATCTAAATGTTATGCAGAGATACCACTATAGCAAATAACGGTCCGAGTCGCGGTCAACCTCTAGTCTTGTTGTTGTGTCACAGCTCGATATTGATACTACACGAATAATTGTGTTGTAAAATTCTTTCTGTAACCGATATGTATAATTAACTACTAATTAACAGCTTTAATTAAATGCAAATGTTAAGTTTTATTGCATGTAGTTATTTTATAAATGTATTAAATGTACTTTGCACATCTCATTCTAATGTATTTAGCGAGTCGTGGAGGTTGATCAGATCTAATCGTTCGCATTATCGATTCTTCTCAGTTACTCGTTAAATATGTATGTTCTAGTGGCAATACGTTTTCGTAAATCAACTGACATCTATGCAGCTGAAGCGAGGAAAACTACCGCTAACGTGTAAACATTATAGCCTATTTTTCCTTTTGTATCCGCTTATAAGTCGTGAATTTTTACTGCGCCAGCTTTTTCTCTTATCGAAATATCAGCACCCATTATTTTATTTTAACAACTGAGGACATTTAGGTCTTGGCGCAATCATAAATTATGTTTTAAGATGACAGTTAATACGAAATTTGACCCAGATCTAGAGAATTATTAAAAAATTGCAAGTTCACGTGGAACAATATCGTAGTATCGCAGAGTGATTGCGTAACCCTGGAGCTCCCTATATGGCGCGACGGCCCGGTCCACTGGACCTTCAGTAAGTGGGTCGATCTTACCGCCATCTGGTCGGACAGGACTAGTAGGTGCCGTAATAATTCTGCCAATAACTGTACACGAGAATGCTGTCCCGGTGCGAAAGAGTACTATATTGTCCAGCAATTAAAATCAGGTTCTTACCTTTTGCTTGTTAAAATTTCGACAGGCGTGTCTGATGCCATTTTCTGTCTCTATAAGGTTGCAGGTTAATTAAGACGTTATTCTCTGTTACGATTAATTATCAGGCTAAGATCGAATCAGTAAATCTAATTAAGTAATGCCTATAAGCTCCAACGGCCAAAACAAAAATTAAAATATATACATGTCGTAAAAGTTCTTAATCATCATCTTCATCTTAATTGTTATCATTAAAGGCACCGCTATTACCTATATCGTATAATTTAGGGATGGGAAGCGCACGTTTGCGCCTTGATGCACAGTAACGTTCCACCGACGTTACTGATTTGCACAGAATTCATCGTTGAATTGGCCACCACTGTGATTATGACACACCGAACAACACTCCTGGTTTCGTACTCGTTTATCCTTCCTCGTCGACATTACCTACATATTTTAAGGAACCATTTTAACATTACTGGCCATTATAGTTATTATCTTTGATAATTTACGAAATCAGTTCATTCGTAACATTACTTTATGGTTGCACAAATATTAATAGCGATACACCTCGCGTCATGTAAACCTTACAATAACATTACTTTTCCCTATTATATTCTATTGTACAATATCTTTGTCTCGAGTGAATGCGACATGAGTTGTCATGACCAACTGACCATCGCGGATTGTGGGTAGGTTGTAGTGGTGACTGGAAGGCAGTATTACGTGCTCGACGTCTCCCAGGCGACGCGTGATACATCTTTATTGCAATTCTATTGTAATTTATTCAATAGGACTTTCTATTTCATCTTCTTTAATAGGAATCATAGTCCCTACTTTTATAATCGATCTATTCTGGTATCTTGTATCATGTATTCTAACGACTGTTTTTTTTTTCCAGGTAAGTCCTGTTTCCAAATCTACTATTTACTCGAAGTAGACTATCCCCACTCTTGTAAGTTCATTTCTCTTTAAATCACCATTATCGACTTTTTCTCCGATGAAGATGAAAGCAATATAGACAAACTGTTCAGTTCCAGAGAACGTATTGTCTACCTATTTCATCTGATCCGTATTTAATACGCGTTGTTGAACATATTAAACGTAAGTTACCGTCACCACCGCACATGTTACAATACTCTATCTGTGGAGAGTTCAATTGCTACGGATCGGCTGGAACCGGTCGCGGTACCGTTGGCCGTGGCATTTGGTTTATGGGTCGGAGCCGGCGGAGGCTCTACATCGGTAGCACTGGGTTTTTCTACGTTTTATGGATTGTTGGGAGTCATCTGTTAGGATTGGAAATGTAATAGATTTACATTGTTTCCTTTATACATATTTTCTCATTTCTATCTTACTAGATTGTTCTATCTTAAATACATAAGCATGTGATTATCTCTTCATCTTCCTTTTATCATTCCACTTGGAACTGCAAAGCACGTCCTCATATATCTCCATAAATCTCAACATTATATGCTCGATTGACCTAGTTTTTTAATAATGGCATCAATTTTTTTTCGGACTGTGGTGCTAATTCTGCAATATTTAACCATTTAGCCCTTGATTAATTATACTATCTATTCGGATTAGCGATTCGTCTAATGATTTACATATTTTACCAAGGAATTTCACTAAGGATATTTTTTGGGACCACTGAGAACGCAAGTACAAATATAAATTATTATTATTATTGATGGCAATAACTTCCAAATCAGCTATGGCCAGCTAACAACCGCATTTATTATCGCCGTGTCCTTAATTACTACAGATATAATGTATTACAAAGAAAGCGCCTGATTGATGTGTAAGTACGTGAATAAATAATGGGTTTAAAGCGACCGTTTTTGCTTTATTTGTATGTCAAATGAGCAAGAAGTGTAATTACATGACCTGCTTGAATTTTTTGTCAAAATTATCTTTTGATGATACGCGGTAAATGACACAAATATTAATTAAAACGTATCGAAAATCGAATTAGCTTAACCTAACCGCTACATAGTGTTTATATATGTAATAAGTAATAAACAATAAACTTTAATATGTAGCTGATATGGTTTGTTTTCTAATTGCGAGACTATGTTTCTATAACAATCATTTTTTAACAATTGAAAAAGGCATGCATGAGAGCGAAATATGTTCATATATAAGTTTAATTGTATAATAATAACTATTTCTTACTCGTCATGGCATCATTGAAGCGTTTCGAAACTGGACAGGTCGAAGGTAGGTCGCCTTTTAGGGCCTTGTCATTTCCTTCTCTACACGCTTTAAACTCTTCGCCCCTTTTGTTTACGCTTTTTGTTGCCTGCTCGTGGGCATTGTTGACGTTTCTTAAACGATGACGTTGTGTTGTGTTTTGTACTTTTGATTGCAGTTTATTGACTTCACAACGTTGAATACATTTTTCAGCATCGGAAGAGACAGCAGAATAATCATTATTAATATCAGAACTTAATCTATAATTTCTTTCGTCATCGACCTTTTCTGCTTAATATTTTTTACATATGATGTAGCATAGCATAGGTATAAATCCTTGAGTAAGCCCATTATCAAACAATTGACGTATTGTCACAGCTGGTGTACAAATACCATATTTTAGAACCGCCATGCCAGTCCCACCCATTCTGAATTCTAATGTCCGATAAACATCTTAGAATCATTCATTATGCAATTATAGTCTTTAATAAAGTAGGTATAAGGATGAAAGACAAAAATATTGCCTTAATTCTAACTAGAAATGTAACAAAGTGCGTCAAGGACACTGCTCTACGGTTGTCTGCGGTAGTTTGAACTTTTTTCAACTTGTATCATCTTTCGGTCTGAGGTCTGTTGTATTATGGATTTCTATGGATTAGATAATTCGTTGTGTTGGTATTCAATGCATATTATAAATGTATGATATGATTTTGGTGCTATTCTTTTGATATTATATTGTCTTTCAGTCAACTTATAGTTTATGCACTTAATTTTTTAAATATTTTATCACATACATAGATCCTGGACCCTAACCAGAATTCCCTGTGTCCAGGGACCCGGAACTACGAGGACCTTGTTCCCACAACACCCAGACTTGTAACAAGTATCTGCGCTTTTTTTCTGTGCACAAATACTTGTCCTGCCGCGAGAATCGAACCCGCCACTTCCGGGTTATGAGCCGACCTGCTAAACCACAACACCACAGAGGCTGTCATTAATTATACTTACTTAGAATAACGAGGCTAATAAAGGAGGCTTCGATTACTATAATCAAAGATCTAAATTAATAGTGTCCTATTAGTCCTATTCCAAGCATAAAGCTTTTGATAACATAGATTAAGTTCTCAACCTGAGTTAGTTAGGGACGGACGATGTGGTCGTCCCACCAGTCATCATCAGCCCCATCTTCTCTGTTTCTGACATCATCATCATCATCAGCCTATATTATTCCACTGCTGCACATAGGCCTCTCCCAAGAACTGAACTGTTTCTGACATACTTCCTAAACTCTTGGCTCTCCCGGATTACCAGTTGTTTATTATTGGTAACTGGACCCAATAATGAACAATTGGTAATCCTTGTTCTCCTCCATCTTCTACCCCGCTTCTAACCACTTTATGTGTCCTCTCTGGCTGAAGGTCGGCGCACGCGCACGCTCTTTGAATTTTTAATTGAAACATTTGTGGTAGTTACCGGATGTGTTACATCGCGCGAATAATTTTACAAATGTGATTCTCGGATGGTTAAATGTTTTCTCAAGACTAGTACAATTGTTATTTCTTCGAAGTAAATTGCTATGACAGTAAGTTCTCTTTCATTATGGTCGCTATCGTCATTCATGAGAATGCCATGTTGAACTCCACATACTAGTGAACGCTCGCCTTGATTTTCGTCTCTTAGGTCCATATTACAGAACGTTGCTCAGTCATCGAAGCTCAAGCAAAGATTTCATTCGCTAATTGATCACTTTATGAATGAAATCTTTGCTTGAGCACCGATCGATGACTGAGCATCGTTCTGTAATACGGACCTTAGCTTAGCGAGTCACTAACTTAGCAACAGTTTAAATAATATATATTATACTGTGACTTTTTCTACAGCTGACATTCTATCTATCCAGCTTATCTCAACATTAGTGATCTCTGTGGGTTTAAAATTAAGAGATTTTAGGTCACTTCTTTTTATAATACTGTCTTTCTTTTCGTGCAAACAGGAATGGGTTCAGCTCAGGTGATAGAATTATTAAGATGGAGGGTATATAGCAAACAATGTGATAATGAGTTTTTTTTTGTGAGATTTTTATTGGCCCAAATAAAGTTTGTATATAGCTTTGAACTTAATAAATCATGTAATTCATATTCTGAAGTTCGCCAATACAAGATAAATTCATTTCCTCGAAAAAAAATATCGCACTTTCTTAAAAAATTGAAATTAACCTATTTTACACAAGTTCTTTCGAATATATTTTTGTAAAAAATAAAGATGTGTGTAATTCTAATAAACTCAAACATTCTATAGTTTTCATAGTGTTGAATAATACAATGTAATTTTGTATGTAATATTAAAAACCGTCAAAATCGATCATTGAGTACGTGGTCTTTGCCGTAAGCGCCGCGCTGAAATTCAGACTGAATTGATATTTAAGTTGGCCACGTTAAGATCATTGATTCTTTGAACGAATTTTGACCTGCTTATTTAGCCGTACGCCTTAAGCCGACGGGGCCCCCGACTTTGCTCAACAACAACATTTTGCCAGCCTTTAAATATTAGCACATTATCAGGTCAATGACAGCTACGTTCGGTTTGTTATCAGTGCATTAATTCAATTGAAACGGGGCAACATGTACATTTGTAAATGTTTAATTACAATTGGATGCTGATATCGTGTCACAATTAGTAATTGTTTACCTAATTGCCGTTTACTTACTACCGTAACTTTCCAATAATTGTTCCATAGTTTTCTAGAATGGACAGTTTATTATTTCTTGGAGTCTATAAGCAGCAGCAAAGAGTTCTTAACCCGAAAATCTGTACTTGACAGGTTTTTTCAGTCCTGAATATTTTATATTTATCTGCAGTATCACCTGTTTACTTACGAATAATAATAATAATAACGCCCAACGATCACATACATAGATCCTGAACACTAACTCGGATTCCCTGTATCTAGGACCCAGGAACTACGAGGACCATGTTCCCACAAAACCCAGGCCCAGAACAAGTATTTGCGCTTTTTTATTTCTGTGCACAAATGTGAACGACTAGCTCGTCACATCATTCAAAAAATCTCCTGCTGCGGGAATCGAACCCGCCGCTTCTGGGTTACGAGCCGGAGGAGAGGCTAATCAAATTGAAATTGATCAGTTTTAAAGATCTCTTTCAATGTACCTATATTGTAATAACCCACAGGCATTCGCCGATTATTTTTCGAGCATGTTCCTTAAAGACCCTTGCATCTTTGGATGGGAATCGAGGCTCTGATAGCTCCGTTAAAGGTGATAATCCATCCCCTCCTATATATATATAAATATATATAACTCAAAGGTGACTGACTGATTGACTGACTCACATAGTGATCTATCAACGCACAGCCCAAACCAATAGACGGATCGGGCTGAAATTTTGCATGCAGGTAGATGTTATGACGTAGGCATCCGCTAAAAAAGGATTTTTCGAAATTCCACCCTTAAGAGGGTGAAATGGGTGGTTGAATTATTTTCTCATATGCCACGCCGCGGGCGAAGCTGCGGGTAGAAGCTGGTTTAAACATAAATATGATGTCTGCTTTATCAATATAGCATTCTATGATTTATCTCTTAACACCTGTATGTGTTTAAATACCTCTTTAACCATGAATATAGTTACATGTGCAGGCACAAACATTGCAGATCGTCAACATATTAATAGTTCAATGACCTGGCTGAAATGCGCGAATGGCATTGTGTAGGAAAACGACCTCATTAAGTCCAGTGAGTTGAATTTGTCAGTACCAAAGCTTACACCGTTATTTGGTGAATATTTTCAGTTGATTGATTGCAGGTTTACTGTACTGCTATCATATTTTAATCTGTTTTATTCCAAATCTGCCTTCAAATAATCTTCCTTTCTGTTTTTCTGTTGTTGTCCTTTCCTATCTGTTCCAACTGGGGACGGTGCAACATGGCTGTATCAATGTGGCATTCGACTCGGTCAGCCGCCACATTAGTATTTCTTCAGTCATCGTTCCCACGGTGCAGTCGTATTATTCTGATTTTCGTTACTTATATACTTTTTTTTTGTCATTGAAACTAAAGACGAACCAATTTTTGTATGAATCCCTTATTTCAACTTACCTTTGTGGTAACGCAATTTAATTTTGTACAAACTTCATGTACTACAGCTCTACAATGCACGGCGATTAGAGTAACAGGATAATTGCCGAGTTTAGTACTATTCGAGTTAGTTGAGATTTTGAATGTGGCTATTAGGACCATTTAGGAATATACTAAGTAGATTTTCGTGCCGAAAAGCCTTTTGTTCGTGTCTGCGTTGCAGTGTTCCTTTATTATCAAAATTAATCTTAGCACTTAACGTAAGAAGTGTTTTAAAACCGTTAGGATTTAAAAAGCCTAAATTGTCATTGTGACCGTTGTACTCTTTTTATAACTATCTAGTTAAATTTTAGAAGAATTATTCAATAAGTCCACTCTTTGATCTAACTTTACCTGAGAGTCTACAGCAATTGATATTTCTGTTCTCATATAGCTCAGGCCGTGTCAATAATATTTTTTTTATAATATGTGTAGATAATTGTGTAAATAAAAATATTCAAAGTAAGTAATTGATTCAAAATATGAACCTATTCGGTTCTTGAAACGTATAATTAAGTCATGAAACTTGAATGTTTCCTCGTTAATTCAACATATTTAAGCTTTACATCAACATCCAATCAGTCTGCATTTAATCCCATTACCTTCCCGGAAAGTATTATTAATTGACTGCGTAACTTTTCCTTAAAAACAGTCGCGTTTAGTTCCACATGAACGGGAGTCTCTCACGATTCACTATACTATGAACACTACACCTACATAATTGTGTTACGTGACAATACGTGTTTGTCACGAGCTATCACTAGCTGTTTTTATCACATTCACAATGGAGTCGTTTACAACAGCGTAATATGGAGTTACATGAACAAACACAGGGTTCGAGTCATGAGTGCAGGTCATCTAACAACATGGATTACTCTTTATTACTTTGCTATTTATTGCCGTTTAGAACATTTGTCGAATCTCTACTCTACTCATATTAATCATGTAAATAATTTATGATGAAACAAAAAGAAATACTAAAGCTTTGACTTCGGGTGATCACTCCACATTCTTCCACCGTTAAACTTATCGATCATAACATGACCGTAATGAGCGTTAAAATAAAATACTTCGACATGCTTAAGTGTGAGCGACTAGGATGATTGAGAAGCTAAAAACAGATTCCTTCGTTGTTGTAAGCTTTCTGAGTCATGGAGTATGCTATCGTAGGCTTTGGTTTGAAATTCCCGTTTTTTTTTCGTTCGTTTTTATTATTTGTATTCGTTTAGGTGTGTCAGCAAAAGATTGGAAACTTTCCCAATGATCATGAGCTGAGAAATAAGACAATAATGATCCGATGCCGATGCCGTGACCCCAATCCTTTGCGGGCACGCGGTTGGACGGTAATTATTACGACTGCTTTTGCGGTCACAGCTGAACATGTTTTGTTACATGGACGATGCCATCTTACCTGGGCTGTTGTATATTTTTTTAATTACGAGTACACGACTATCCTGCTGATGACATACTTTCTTCATCAATTTGAAATACTAGTTTATTTTAGCATATTGTTATTTATCTTACTAAACGGTACTTTGGCGAAGCGCCCAGTATCCTGCCCATAAGTCCTCCTCGCTAGGTAGTGAAGGTACCTCAGCTTTTAAAGGATTGGCTGCTTGTAGGTCGTAAACCATGAAAATAGACATGTATCGGTGTTTAAGCGCTGAAATCGCTAACATTTATTATGTTCTCGAGTTTAACCGTTCCAATAATGTGTTCGCACGTCTGAAGGTACAGAAATATCCTTTTTAACGTGGTTAGTTATAACACATTTAGTTAGTTTCATGTTACAAGAAAATTTTGTTTGAACAAGCTTCTATTGGGAAAATCGGTTAGGGTTTACACGACGACATTGATGACTGCCTTCAGAAGAAAAAAAAAATTTGAGCAATACTTTAACAAAGCTTAGAGAACCTGAAAGGAAATGGAAGAAGCCTTTGTCACGTAGATACAATGAAAAATAAGTTAATGAACAGTCCTAATTCGGTTTAATTAGCAGCTTTGAATTGAAAACTGGACAAGCCTCAAAACAAGACTGGAACAAAAGGCGAGGCTCGCATCGCTACGACTGCTGCGACTGTTATGTGATGTGAGTCACCGTAACGGTCGCCGCTGGTTCATCTGTCCGTATCCGCGCAGCGTACATATACACTATTAGGCGAAAACATGTGCCGAATGTCGTGAGATGAATCATTTGCGATCGTTAGATTTTAAATTTTATCCGTTTCTATATATGTTTGACTTTTACAAAGGGTAGAGGTCAGTTAGTATTTACATTGGAACAGTTCGTGAGCAAGGTGACTTCAAGTATCCTAGCGCTTTCGAACTTGGTGATTCCAAGCGAATACATACCTTTTAAAACATGACATGGACTTACAAAACTCAAAAATTATTTAAGAAAGCTTTCAGATTCTGAACAGATTACTGCATTGATTATTATTTTCCAAAGAATACCAATGTTTCAGCATTCATGTCTTTATATTCATAATTAGAGATACCTTTTTATGGGTCCTTCGCAAACACATATTTACGACTGTTATATTATCATTGACATGCAAATTGAACAGTGTTAACAATAATAAATGCTGGAGTCAACGTCCCCTGTTCTGCACATTGCACCATCACTTAGGGTTGCTCTCGGTCCATTCCCAACGATACTGCTACAGCCAGTGCGGCGACAATGCTTATTAATCCAATTATTGAACACAGTAACAAAATTACAAGAGCTTAAAATACAACATTGAATTAGTTTTAAATAGTATAACCGTTGCCAAAGGAAATAATTTGCGGCGCTTTTTATAATCAAACGTCCTCGACAAAATTAACAAACAATCGTTATCGTCCAACTTCGTTGTAATTTTTGAGAGTAAGCTCGTCAATTGCAGAATAAATAATCAGTGATACGACGTCTTGAAAGCCAATTTATTATCGTCTCGTAAGTTTCTTATTTCATTGTTTTGGCAACCCTGGGGACGTTTCGGCAGTTGTTTGCTTGTATTGTAACTTGGTGTATACGATACTGGTCAATGTACTTTATGTGTGTAGATGTGTGTGTGCAGCCAAAACAATACAATAAGTACGTTTGACTAATGGGCAAAATTCGAGGAAGGCGCTGAATCGATGAGGTAGAAATTTTTAATTTGTAGTCCAGGAAAACCGCCAATAAAATGGCAACCCATGCAAAATAATTCTTCCTTTTTAGGACATTTTATAAGTTGGTTATTTGTTATAGCCTCAAGAACGTTTGTCGTCCTTGAAATCTTAACTTGCTCACGCGCAACACCCATTGATGTTTTTAAAGGTAGTTCTTCATGACTACGTATTCATCAGTCTATTACCTATATTCCCTACTACTATGACACTAGTCTGCCGTGATCACAGGGAAAGATAAGCTGTTTGCTGTAAGAAAGGAAGCTGTTTCCTCTTCCCCGCTGGCTAAGCACTGGTTGGTGGATGATCAACATCATTTTAGAATTTTTGGAAATGTCGGTTTCCTTCATCGTCGTAAAAAAAAGTAAACATTTCGTACATACATTGAAAAGATTTTATCGCCGAGAAGGAACCGAACGATGGTGCGCAAGATTAAAAGTCGCATTATGAACCGGCGAGCCACAGTTGCTTTTGCGCAACTATAGTTTACATTGAAATGTTATTTAGGTCGTGCGTGATTATGAGTAATATGTTATTGATGATTTTTCATGGAATAGTGACGTACTTATAGATTTAGAAATGTATTAATGAACACTACGTGTCGGGCTTTGAAAGTTATTAATTAATTTTAATACTATACCTAGTATAAGAATTATTCTGTTCATTATATTGTCAATAAAACTTACTTTATTCCTTAAATTAATGGTAAGCGTACTTGTGAAACTTACCCTGAAAACATGTAAGAATTGAAATCTTAACTTTACGTAAAGGTCCAAGCAAAAAATGAAAATAGTATGACTTGACACCGAACCCTACCGATGACGCTGTAGTTGATAATCTCTGTAGTAAATAAAATTAAGAGAAATCCCTATTTCTCTCGGAATCGACTTGGAATATTATACTTTTAATTCGCAAATATTTAAGAAAAAAGCAAGAAGGCTCTACCGCATATTTCGATGACTCAAAGCAAAAGAGTTTTATGTTGACCCAAACGATACACAGATACCTGATAAATGAATCACCCAAGTTCACGTCTGATAATATAAACTCAATATTACATTTGCGCTATTAAATAAACATTGATATCAAGCAATCATGCCTATGGTTGAAGACATTATGCATAACATTATTGAAGGACATTTTTTTTTCATCGAGATTTCCCTAGAATTATATGAAAAATACAATGAAATTGAATAATAATTAGATAACATAATTATTTTAGGGACGCAGTTTGGTAGGTACACGAATTTATCGAGCGATTATTTTAATTATCTGATAGATTTTAATTTGGTATCCACCTGGATGTTAGTGATTATAGCCACTTCCGTATTTGGATTGACCACATCTCAAATCGCATCTTAAGACTTTATACAAACTACGTGTGTGTTGAGGGGCGAAGGTCAGCCTCAGTAACCTGTATGGAATCTATTTCAATGTATGTAGTGTTGGATCGCAAAGATAATATCTAATATCTATCGAAGACAAATATCTCGTTAAAAGGCTGCAAAAATGTACGTCGTGTTATGTTGATTGCATAGTCTTGCCTGTATTTAGTCAAATTCCACGTACCTTGTCTAGTTTTGTTTAAAATTTCTCAAATGCTGCTGCTTATTTAAAGTGCCATCGATAGTTGTAATCGCTTCGATTTGCAAACCGCATTTATCCGAGTCTAAGCAATAGGTCAGAAGCCGCTTGACATTGTTGCGATCGGTGCTGATTGCAGTGACGCCCGCGCCGTGCCGGGCGCGGCTACTTGTGTGGTCTGCTTTCCTCTCCATTAGTCTCTAAGGCATTAGGCAACACTGATACGCCGTTTTTGTGGTTTTAATATTTAGTTAGTATCTTGCAAATTTCTCCTTAGTTCACTAACATTTTTTTTATATATTTTGTGATCTTCACCATTAAATTTCAAAAAATGTTAGTAAAAGCCAATTACAAAAAACACCCGAAATAAGCAAAATGTGCATTTAATTTAATTTCCATCTCCCAAGTTGGGTGGGACCACCTATCTTGCGACACTTGCAAACATGGCAACATTGTTCGTAACTTCACACATTTTATGATTGTGGTTTTACGAGTCCATCATCAGAATAACAATGAATAAAGTGCATTGGTTATATACGTTGGTGGCGAGGAATACCGCGCGCTTTAGTCTGTGTAGCACGAACTGTTTAAATGGCTGATATAATTTTAGAGTAATGCAAATGTATCGATAAATTCGCATAAAATTGCGGCATTTATTCGCTTTTTGATAAGTTGTAATGTTTCGTTTGGCAATACATAAATATACATAGTTGATAATGTTTTAGATTTTTGGCGTCTGTATAAGATCTTGTGAATATTTTCATCGTCATCACGCAATGCATGATCTATTTTGGGAATAACGAAACACGATAAATGATAAACGTCAACAAATTAATCATTTAATCGTTATTACGGTACAGTCCATATCAAACAAGATAGCTAGAAGGATCATTATGAAATTGATCATGACTGCTTATAAAGTATATGCTGTCAAAAGTAAGGCTGTTTTAGAGCTCAGTCCAAAACGATTTGAAATAAATATTGACCCTTTATGTCTAAAAAGCATTGAGACAATGGTTCTTGGTCCCTTTTTTGTCACAACTCAAATCATCGCGTTTAGAATAGCCTAGACGGAGCCAAATTCATTTCAAAATCTATTCAGATTTCCCGTACAATTATTCATCAGTATGTTCTGTGTTGTCAAGTGCGTGACGTGCGTGACGCATCGTCCAATCCAAACGCAAGGTTCCTCCTGACAACCGCTCGGTTTTCGGAGAAACAACTGTACGCTTGTGACGCAGGTTTTTACTTTAACCAGTATCTTGTGCAAACGGAACTGAAGTGTAGTGTGTACTATGCCACATAATAATTACAATAATAGTAATAATAACGCCCATTGATCCTGGACCCTAACTAGGATTCCCCGCAATCTGGGGACCCAGGAACTATGAGGACCGTGGTCCCACAACATCCAGACACAGAACAAGCATTTGCCCTTTTTTTAATGCACAAATACTTGTCCTGTCGCGGAAATCGAACTTGCCGCCTCCGGTTTATGAGCTGACCTTCTCACCACCACACCACAGAGGCTGTCAAATTATACATAATATTTATTGTTCATGCCTGTATAATCATGAAATTGTCTTGTTTAATTTAGTAGAAGCTGTAACTTTATAGTTTTCGGAATATTGTAATGAATGGATATAAAAGCAAATTTTTAATTACACCGCTGCGTGTGTTTTTTTTTTGTTCTTTAATTGCTATAGCTATCTACTAGTCCTTTTACTATGGAGAAGGTATCAGATTCAGCAGTAGTACAGCACCGTCAAGAATGAGCCGGACCGGTTCCGCGACAGACCGGAAAATTGGCACGCGACTCTGCGACGCCGCCGTTGATGGCCATAATTGTGTTAGACGTGATAGGAAACAGTAGGGAATCAAACATGGAAACAGCGCCACTCTTCTTGTCTTTATTTGGCTCAACTATGTTACGAACACGAGGAAAAAGAGACTGTCTCATAGTCATAAGTATACGAGTGTCACCGCTTTGCTGCGGAATCACATTCAGATCTATCTAGATTTTCATAGATGAGTAGAATTTGGAATGCAACGTTTAAAAAACGATTTTTAATGAATACGATAAAACGGAACCAACATTACAACAGCAACGCTTACCTACTTCAAACCCACATATTACTAGAAACGGATACAGCAAAACCTAGCCGGTTGTAATTTCGATTTAATACCAGAAACCACTAATAATATAGAATTCAATTTATCAAATCGCAACGCGTGATTGCTATTGCCACAGTTCAATTTAAGAATAAACAAATCGTTTCACAATTTCCTTATTATTTCCTTCCGAGGAGACGGTCGTCCGTAGAGGTCGACAGGTGGTCGCGTCCCTCGCCCCCGTCCGCATCCCGCTAGCCAGGTGCAACGTCCCCCAAACCAGACCCGTCTGATCCGAAGATGTAATTACCGATATCGACTTGTGAAAGCGTAGAAAAAAATATAAACAAGTTTTTCTACGTGTCTACGTTCTATACTGTCCTTTTCGTGGGCGTGGTGGTGGGTTGGAACGGCACTCCTAGCTTTGGTACGCTTTAGTGGTAACCTGCAGTAATTTGCTGATGGACTTGTAACATTGTATGATACGGGTGGGTTTATTTTCATTGCGTAATTAGTTGCGTAACTAAGTGGTTTGTTGGAAACCTATTGTACCTTGAGTCGTGTAAAATGTTTTACGACCTATCATTGAGAATTTGACTTCTAGAAGACCAGTAAGTAACAGTAAAACTGTATGTATACGTTTGTTTGTCCTTAAAACGTGTAAGGCCTAGCTTCAAAGATAAGATTACATCATTAGATCATCGATGATGCAACTATAAACCGATGCTGATGACGCCATTGTCGTGTGTTGTGCTTATTGAACGTGAAAAATTTTCAACCGGTTTGTAATTTGTAATTTTTTATAGCATTGAGGTCGCAATTGTCCCACTACGAGAATTATAATGAAGTCATCTGCATAATTTTATTATTATCGCTGAAGTGAAGAACTTTACCCAATGAAGGTTGGGAATAAAACGTGATCGAGCTTTATTATTCAAGAGGCGTTTTTTCTTTAGCTAAAGGAACCTGCGTGCATAGAGTGAGTGACACTGATACAGTCTTCCATAAACTCCAAAAATTCAATACTAGATCACGCCAAGATAAAGTCGATCGATCCTGCAGCGACTTTTTACCCCTTAATAGGAGACTCTTATCGAATCCTCAGTAGAGAGTAGATGGACGAGCCTAAAGAACAGAATGCAGTTGTCGACTATCTGAACGGAAGCCGATACGCGAAACGAGCCTATATCCTGCGCGGTTGAACGACCCGCGCACAACGCACCAAGTCTCTGATAAAGAAATTATCGTTTAAATTAAAAATATGAAAGGCGAGCCCTGTTGCAACCGATATGCACTTCCCTCGATAAACGCTTAGTATGCTCATACGGTGATATCCATTAATACCACAAAAATACCACAGACTTGTTTTTCACATACTGGGGTTAATCATGTATTTTTTTTCATGTTAATGAATGATGTGACGAGCTAGTCGTTTACCTGATGTTGAGCGCCACGGCCGCCCATAACAGAACAGTGTCACTCGAAACAACTCACTCTAAAAAAGAGTTTCGCGCGACACTGCACTGCGCACATCATCCTGAGACATCAGCAGTCTGGTAATAAGATTACTCGACCGTGAGATCAGATCATAGTCTCAATTGCCCAGTAATTTCTAAAGCTACAGTGCCCTTCAAACCGGAACACAGTAGTGCTTGCATACTACTGCTTGGCGGCAGAATAACCGGCAAAGCGGTGGTACCTACCTAGACGAACTTTGCGACAAAGTCCTACCACCTAGTATTCATCGGTTATACGAAAGATGAAGGAAAAAAATGTACTGTAACATATCAAAAAACAGAAAAATTAATGATACAAATATATAATTTAAGGTCCGAATTACAGAACGATGCTCAGTCATCAATCGGTACTCAAGCAGAGATTTCATTCACTAATTGATCACTTTATGAATGAAATCTCTGCTTGAGCAACGATCGATGACTGAGCATTGTTCTGTAATACGGACCTAAGACTTGTTTGAGCTGATTATTTATTCTGTCACCGGTATTGTTTGAATAAACCTTACCTGTCACAGGTTTTCAAATATATTTTGCAATTACATATTATTGGTGGTCACACTGGGGCAGTACAACAATGATACATGATAAGTGGTTGTGTAAACCAATGTTCTTGTCAAAGATACACTTAGAATAAGTCATGTCGGTTTGTTTGTTTTGCCGATTTGGAAAGGCGTGGGCGGAGGACTATTGTTGTTTCGAATCGCCGAGGTAACATTGTGTATGTTTTCATCCGCACCTATTTCGGGTTTGAAACAAATTGAATGTAAATAGAGGCGTCTTACTTTTCTTGGATTTATTTCAGAACATTAAACTAACAAGAAATTGAAAATAATCTATGGAAATATAAAGATGTTCAATGTAATTGATTCAGAGTAGGGTATTGAAGGTACTAAAGCTTTGTTCATATATCGGGGTATGTGTAGAATATTCATTGTTATATGAACTAAGTATTACCACAGATATTATAATACTATAGTATTATATAATACTATACGATAATATTACGTATTACGTCTCTGTTATTGCACCGATTTTGATTACCTATAAGCATGAGCGTAAATAGTTTTATTTCTTTCATCACTGATACATATAAATTTGACGATGATTACATGTAATGCAGGTTAGCACTGAAACATACCTTTCCATAACGCAATCACTGTTTTCGGTTTATCTATATCAAAACAGTTAAAATTACCAAATATGGCCGAGTTCACCAGTCACGTATATGTACTCTGTAAACGTTGCTAAAGCCATAAACGTGTGTGTGTTGTCTCTGACTCATTCTACTGGAATACTTCAAAGAATCTTCAACTTTATTCAAATAACAATAAAAGATAATGACATAGAAAGCGGAGAAGGTTATGTGGGCGGTATAGATCAGAATTATCTGCTTTCTGCTTACCTTTAAAGGTCATGTTTAAATATTTGTAAAAAAAATATATTTCTATAAGTATCCTTAACCTAATCTCCGGGACCGGGTTAATGTGGTGGTATCAGTATGAAGATGGGCTAATGAGCAAAACAGTAGATAATAATAATAATAATAACGCCCAACGATCACATACATAACATCCTGGACCCTAACTAGGATTCCCTGTGTCTAGGGACCCAGGAACTACGAGGACCATGGTCCCACAACACCCAGACTCGGAACAAGTATTTGCGCCTTTTTTCTGTGCACAAATACTTGTCCTACCGCGGGAATCGAACCCGCCGCCTCCGGGCTATGAGCCGACCTGCTCAACCACCACACCACTGTGGCTATCAAACACTGTAGATAGTGTATCGAATGTCGCAGTGGACAATCTAAGTAGTTTATGTTTCGACAGACCGTTTCCGACGATCACTTTAAGGAATTTATAACCATCGTATGGAACATAATCGAGCAGCGACCATTCAGTTTATGAGCTGTGAAAGTTTCTCGTAACAGAAATGGTTTTGAGCTGGATAATGTCTTTTAATTTAATATCTCTTTTTGAGACACATCCAAATAATATATACTTTATCTTAATATGTGCAATTTACAATTTTGTAATGTGCCAAACAAAGCAGCTTTATGAACTCTGAAAGTTGTGATAATTTGAATGAAACATCATGTGAGTGAATCTCAGAAAAATTTACATATCCATGTAACAACCATATTTTGAACAAATAAAAATTATATATCAGAATTTAAAACCATTTCATACATCTAATAACACTTCTTTTATAACACTAGCTCACACACATCTGAAGAGTAAGCAAATATATGACCTTGAAAATCATACCTGGCATGTAATGCTCTCGTTACATGTAACGATGGCTATGCAGTCAGGATGTCTCAAAAACCCGTATTTCCCATAATGAAGGCTCACGTGTCTACCATCTCACGTAACAAGGTTTCAGCAATTGTACTTGCAGTAATCAAAAGCCGTCCTCGCGCGGCCTTGCGCACGTTTGCACAGATGCGCGCGCGCTACTCGCTATCGCTGCGTGACTCATATTCAAAGGAAATAATGTCCGCGGAGCCTCGAGCATTATTGGAGGAATACTAATTAATGATAATATTACTAAGGGAATGTATTGATGTAAGTTTGTAAGGTACTGATACTAAGTGACTATATTATTATCATGCCAAGCTCCTTGGTCCAAGTTCTTAAAATACATATTAGTGATGTCATTTTGAGATTTACTTAGGTCTGAAGAGATTAAAGAATGAGGCATTAATCTTTGTTCAGTCGCTTCAAGCGTTTTTTTTTATTTACAAGAATTGGGTCTTCTTTCTTTGTAAGAGTAGTGTTATCTAATGTGTTCCAATTTCAGTGTCCTATTTCGGGGCAACTGATCGTTTCATTGTGGTCTATCATTTATTAACCTTACGCTCATTAATGTCAGTTCACCAATGCCTCATCTGTCATCATTTACTTAATATACCATGTGACCTTCGCTAAATTAGCTGAGGAATTTCAATATAATTGCGAGAAATTCGACATTCCATGATGTTGATGTAACATTCCATACTTAGTGTATGGGTAGAGATTTAATGTTGGAAGGAACACACACACACACACAAATGTTTATTTATTTTTGTAAAGTATGTTTTTACGTGCGAACAGGCCAACGTTTGACTGCAACCACCTGATATTATGCGACGATGCAGTCGGAAGGTGTAGCGTGTTGACTTATGCGGAGTCTTGTCACTGTAGTCTTAGTTCCTAAAAAATAACCAAATAACATACATAAATGTATTGTAATGGGTCTATGTAAACAAGATTCGAAAGTATTTAAAATTGAACCCTAGTATTTTTTTGGTAAAGAATAATGCAAACCCTGATATGAAATTAGGAATAAGAAACATGAAATGTCCAGACCGGAATTTCTTGCTCGAAACGCTACAAAGCTAGGCTTATAAACTTCTTGAAATCTGCGACAAAGTCTTGTACTTCCGCAGGTGTCATCGATTCTCATTTGCTTTTAAGTGAAATTGTTTTCGGTTCCTAATAAATACTTTTATACTTTATACTTATACTTATATCCACACAACAAAGATGTGATCGTACGGAAGAGTTGAAAGGGCGATATTTGCAAATGGCGATGTGGTGAGTCACCCACATACGACACACGGTGAGTGTGATGGTGGTATCGGCGTCGTAACCGAGCACCTTTCCATTGTGAGTGCACACATTTTGTAGCAAACCAATGATGACACATCCATGCTTTGGTAGCTTAGCAACTATACGGCGCTCTTACGATCTAGAGAGAATTTCAAATCGAAGCGGTATTCTGATTTAAAAATAAAACAAATATTTTAATCTGGCATATAAACTGATAATAGGTGTATATATAGGCCATAGGTTTGGTCTAGTAGTGGCAAAAATAGAACATGAAATTCACCTCACAGAAAATAAAAAGCTATTTTAAAATTTTAATTGCACACATAAACTGCCATTAACTCATTACTAAATGTATTAGTTAATTCCTTATAAGGCTATGAATTGACGCTGCCAAATAAGGTAGAACGTTCGTGGAAACTATGTCGCTGTGCTTTTTGTGACTTTCAAACCTATCCGTGTGGTTGCGACATTTGGGCTACAATCGACCTCACAGCTGGATACAATTTTACTACAGCTCAATGCATATTTATACCTACTTATTCAGCGTCATTTACCTACAATATTTTTCAAAGTCTTCTCTTTTTTACAGTCTCTGTGTTGTGGTGATTGAGCGGGTCGGCTTATAACCAGGAGGTAGCGTTCGATTCCCGCGGCAGGACAAGTATTTGTGCACAGAAAAAAAAGCGCAAATGCTGGGTGTTGAGGGACCATGGTCCTTGTAGTTCCTGGGTCCCTAAACACAGGGAATATTTAAGGTCCAGGATCTATGTATGTAATCGTTGGGCGTTATTATTATTAATTACTATTTGTTATAGTACAATGATTTTTAAAGCGCCCGCGTCCAGTGTCTTACAAAGTCCTTTTTATTAATCTACTTTAGTTCTTGTCATTTAATACTAGAGTTGTTTCTTTAAAAGTTACCTAGTGTGTATTGTTAAAGTGTATACTTTTGTGCGATATATTGTAGTTGGGCTACGTGAATATACTGTGATATATTACCACCAGCTAGGCGATCACGTAACTTGATTGCAACCAATAGAAACACTAATGCTTTATGCTAGAAACACGTAGCTTATGTGCATAGTAACTATGGAAATGTTAAAATTAGGAATGAAATATTGCCTGATGAGTCGCAATCAAAGTTCCTTGATCCCCCCTGGTTGTCATTATATTGCAACAGTTACCGAATTTTGTCCGCATTTAAATGGTATGGAGGCCTTTGTAATCGCACTGTAGGCGTTTACCTTATAAGGATAAATTTAAAAACAGCTCCAGATAGTTATTTTTATTTGTGACTTATTAGCATATAAATTTGGTCTTAATGCTTTCGTATTTTTGTACACTTTTTCAATATTATATCCAAACAATATTTTAATAATGTTAATTATGTAATAAACAATTACTGCTCTATATTATTAGAGTTTGTATCACTATCATATTATTAGCGTAATTGCGCATATATAAATCTGTAAACATAATTTTCACTTATCTAGCAGATGTCAGGTCAATCGTGAATTGATTAGTATAAATGTCTCTGTATATAAAGTCATTATTGATATTGTAATCTGCATCTAGCCCCTTTGAAGGTGCCGAGACCAGATAAAGCTCTTATAAAGATTTATTTCACTCCACTGCGACTACTGCGAGGCATATTATCAACTTATCATAGAACAACAATATTTAAGAAATTATTATAAAAAATATTTTTTTTTGTTGTAATTTAATGTTGTGTGATATCTTAACCGTCACCGTCCATATTTTTATTGTTATTTCCCTACATTTTTGAGCTGTCTGGTAGAGATCGCTTTAAGCGATAAGACCGCCCATTGTGACACTTAATTTTTACGTTTGTGCTTGTAAATTGTTCCCGTAATGTATTGTTTCAATAAAGAGTTATCCATCTATCTATATTAAATATTAAATCAGAGTCAGTTGTTATTTAATTAATGAAATAAAATCAATTGTGAAGTTTCGAGGATGATTTTAAGTTTAGAAATATTATATCCAGTTTAGTTTTACTTAAGGAAAAATTGCAGCTGCTTTTTAAATAATGTTTGTTTTATTTTCTGATCTCAATGTATACTAGTTCCATTGCATACTTTTGGAATTCGTCAAAGCTATCTAGCTACTTAGCTATTTGCTTTTGGCATTTCAAACTCAATAGGGAGAGACTAACCCCAAAATAACCATTATTTATCCACACAATGTTTATTAGCAATGGGCAAATGTGTAAGTGTCACACAATACCAAAAGCTTATTTTTTCACGATGTAATATATTATTTTTACTACCTCTGGATCTATCTGGTACACTAGGTTCGTTACATTATCCAACTTTTATTACCTAAGATATGATCTTTACGATATTAATTCCGTTATTGCTCTTAAAATTAAAAAAATATATTTTATTAGGCATAACATGATCCATAACTTCGCTATCTACTATCTTCTACATGTCTATTACTAAGGTCGCAGTTTTATTACTATACCAATTAGCTCTAGTAATAAATTCTTACTAATTAGCTGCTCTGTTACGCGTTGAGATTTTATATTCGACTTAGACCAGCAGCTTACTTGACCTGGATTGCTTCAAGTCTCGCGACAGTCGCTGGAACAGGATTACTCGAATACCTTCAATGGGTTTTGGAACACGATATTATGCAAAGAATTAGTTGTGATATAAAACAGTTTATATTGTGACTTACTGAACATCACAGGATACTAAGAGATAATATAAATTTGCATAGAAATTTATAAAAAGTTTAATATTGAAGTGAACATAATCAAACTCAGTACAAAGGTCTTTTACAGTTATTTCATCACTTGAAAGAAACATTTTCTTTATAGCTTAAATTATACACTGTAAGTTAAGCACGGATCACGGATGTCCTCGATTGCTGGTGTGTTGGTGATTCACCGGCACTCTTGTTTCTCATCGGCACGTAGGAAACTGGTAGTGTGAAGAAAGGCGCTGACTCACCCACAGATTACTTTACAAGAGAAATGGCTATTTATTGTTTGAAGATGAAAGTTTGAAGCGGTTTGGGAAAACCAACAATCTTTATTTTTTCGTCAGCCTCTGTGGTGTGGTGGTTGGGCAGGTCGGCTCATGCGATTCCCGCGACAGCACTAGTATTTGTACTCAGAAAAAAAGCGCAAATACTTGTTCTTTGTCTTGGTGTAGAGGGACCATGGTCATGAAACTGGTTGTGATGTGGTGGATAGTGTGTTCTTATCATAATATGCCTTATTGTACAATATGGGCCTCTTACGGAATCTCTCTTAATAATTGTATTTTCATTTTCAACATTTTCACACTTCACAGATTGTTATTGCCATCTAGCTCGTGTCTAATATCTGTGCTGTATGTGTTATTGTTCAAACACGAGGTCATTGTACTTTAAATTTTTTTAACGGTTAGCATCTCGCTTTGCTAATAGGATCGTGTGTATCAGTCCATTTTAGGTTTGCTTCCATTTAATTAGCTTACAATGTATTTAGCCTCTTGATTACATTGACTTTGACTTAGCTGACCTAAGATGACCTTTCCAATGGTCGGATTATCCGGAGCCTTTTGTCGATTCGATTTTCTAAACCATTTGTGAAATACGCTCTTCGAAATAATCTTCAACAATATCAATCAGATCATTTATTCCTCCCAATGCAGGGCACAGCATGTCTCACTCAGCGTACGATATTAATTCCAGCCTTGACTCCTCTTGACCAGATCTAGCGAAATAAAACTGATGTCATCTACATAATGTAAATTATACGTCCCAATTCATATATAAAAATACCAAGAATTATTTGATAAAATAAAATTTAATAAAAAGCTACAACTAAAAAAAAATTATTTACAAAATAAATATGCCATCCAACTCACCACCGCCTAGTAAGGTTCCCAGAATACTGGCAGCATTACCTCGCTCAATAAGAAGTCTTAGCTTCTGAGCGAAGTATGTGCCAGCTCTGGGATCCCCCGAGGCGAGAACCAATCTTGTATAAAAATGATATACATATCCACCTCACAAATCGGATTTAAACAAAGAAACACAGAAGGTACACGGGAAGAGTTCTTCCTCCCCCGCTCATCAGAATGTGGCAGCTGTTATTCTATAAAATTGCATCACTGATAAGGCTTTTCTTCCACAGACATACTCCGGCCTCTTCTGCGTGGTTGTCAACCCTTACAAGAAGCTACCCATATACACGGAGAAGATCATGGAGAGGTATAAAGGCATCAAGAGGCATGAAGTCCCACCACACGTCTTCGCTATCACAGATACAGCATACCGTTCCATGTTACAAGGTTTGGCATTTTTTTTATTATAGATACTTAAAAAGAGGGATTTTACTAGTCTGGAATAGTCAGTTATTCATATTCGTTAGGTGGTTGACTGCAATTATTATTGTTGGGTGATTTCGAATCGAACAGTGTAGGTAATAATGCATAACCAGGACTTTTTGGAGTTCTCTATCATTGTGATATTATATTTTATAGATATTTTGGGTAAAATATCATTAAATTAAGTGTATTCTGTGTAATATCATACACAAAATAAAAAAATATCTACAGAAAAGTATGAAAATGCTGCAAATAACGAATTGTAACTAAAAGAACTAACAAAATAAAAACACCGATATAATTAAACTGAGGCTCAATAAAATTTCGAAGTCAAATTATTGAGGTCAAACCGTTTATAAGATACCATGAATAAATAAACAATTACTTACTGCTATCACGAGAGACCTTCGCCAGCCGATATGCAACCCATTTTTCGCAAAGAAATTGCAATCAAACTGTATTTATGAACGTTTTATGTAAAAGAAGTTGAAAGTTGTTTCGTTATTCTTTAAAAAAAATGTAGTTTATAATAGATTTTAACTGAAAAACATACCATTAGTACGCTACGCACATTGTCGTGGCTATACAAACTATTTCTACTTTTCTGGCTAATTGATTATGTCCTAGAAAATCTAGGAAATCATAACCTTGTTGTCTAGAAAGGTAATTTTACTTTTAAATAAGTTTGGTCTTTAAATTTGAAGGTAAAAATTTAATAATAAATCTATTTAAATATCTTAAAAACATGTTTAAAAGAAACTAAATAGAGGTTGATCACCGAATACCTCGCGTCGCGCTCATAACTCATTCCCGTATCGGTTCGGAGGCCATTAGTGAACGATTAGACAAACGGCCCGGGCTTAAACTGGTCGCTTATCTGTTCTATGGTAGTGCTGCCCCTGAACTATCGTTGCTTGTTTTCAATTTCTTTATATTTACTTAGAAAAACATGGGCACTTAGAAACTGCTACGACTGATGGTTATTTCAACTATTTTGGAGACATAACTTCAAGTCATCTACACGCATGTTCTTTTGGTGGACTTAGGTGTCGACTAGAGCGACGACATGTAGCGACACTGGCTAATAAATATTAGCGTACAAGGGCCAATGAACGGTGTGACTTAAAATATCGAGAGATCTATTATGTCCGTCTATGTATTAATAAAGGTTGATAATAATTATGAAAAACCTACTCTAGAGCTGCTGATATTAGATGAGTGTACAGAAAAAGCTCCTTATTCGCGCGGCTAAAGATTTCATTATTCGCGGATCTAATCGGTGCATACATTGATAAAAAGGATTCCAATATGAATATCCAATAGAAAATCCCAAATCTTGAATGCTTAAAAGCTTAAATTGTCATTGTTATTGGGAAAATGCGGACTGCTAGGGAATGGAATTTGCGCTTTTCCTAAGAAATGTAACTGTAAGCGACGATGTAGCCGAAAGTTCACGCAGGTCCTAACCATCAGGTGAAATGCAGCCAAACGCAGGCTCATTCTACAAAAAAAAAACCTTTCCAAATAACACATTTCCTAAAATTAATACGAAATTCATGTTTACAGTCAAACTTATGAACAATTATGCGACATATATCATAACTTTTGTCATCCTACTAAGGAAACTTCTATTTCCTTTTCAATCCCCTCACTAAACAAAACTACTATGGCTAGATACCGCTAATGCTTTCAGTTGCAGCCAGACAACAGTTACCGGGTGTTCAGTGAGGCCATAGATATTACAACAGTTTATACGTAGAACACAGGTAACAGGAAACGCCCACGAAGTTGTTTCGTCTTGTACTTTTGTTTACCATTTTGAACATGGGCCGTAGTAAACAAAGCCATCCGGAGTAATAATGAATGTAAACGTCTGATCATTGATGCCCAATTTCGATGGTTATGGTCTGTTTATACGAGAAGAAGCGCTGGTTTTGTGCGTGATGGTAATCGCTTTGCGTGTTTCTAATAATCTATTCCACGACTCCTTTCTGACCAAGGCAATTGCATTGTCTAGACTGTGTCAGACATTTTACATCTACATGGACTTTTTCGACATGGCATACAATTGTCCATCAGCAGCAGAAATTATAAGAGCTTAAAGTACCACGGGTTAATTCATTTACATATTTTGTCACACACCTTTTATTTCTGCAGACAGCTAAATTGTGTCTAATTTCCTAATTCTTATAATTTCTAAAGGTACAATAACTTTCATGTTGCAGATAGAGAAGACCAGTCGATTCTCTGCACGGGAGAGTCTGGCGCTGGCAAAACTGAGAACACGAAGAAGGTGATACAGTACCTGGCGTACGTCGCCGCTTCCAAACCCAAAGGATCTGGAGCGGTAAGGTCACTCAATCAACACTAGACTCATGAAGCCTGAGATGAGGTCTACACTGTTAATTTGGTTTTAGTACGTAGATATAATCAATATCGACTTTTGATTTCTATCATCCAGGAAGTTAAATTCGAAAGCAGTGGTTCAAAGGTATCCAGTATGTTGTATTAAAAAATAGATGCATGAAAGCTGATCGGATGCTTGTTTTTAAAAGGTCAGGATTATTAATGCTTATGATCAGTACCTACGATATTTCTGATTTAGATGAGGTCAGCGGATAAAATGCTTAAAAAAGTGAATTGCTGCAGTTGCCACTTATGTTCTAGTAATTTCAAGTACTTACATTATTTTTTTAGGGCAATATGTTATATGGGCAATAAATGTTTGCAACGAATTATTCTTATTTAGGATCTAATAACTTATCCGAGAATTATTCCTTTTCGAGTTAATAACGTAGTACTTATTGCATTTATAGTATATTGCTTAGATTTTAATAGGCCATTGGTACTGAATAGAATTATTAAGGTAAATTCGAACATAAAATTTACCTTTTATGACCCGTCGATCACACAGTATAAAATATTAGGAGTAAGAGATGTTTGCAATATCGTACCTATATATCATCACATATTTTATTCCTTTTAACTGGTCCCTGAATTTATCTGGAATCTACTTTTACCGTTCCAATATTCCAAGATTCCGTTATCAATATTTAATTTAGATTTCCTATGCAAATGGTTGGGGGCGCCGCAAATGTTATTAGACAATTTGATTTGCAAAAATACAGACTTTAATGCTTACTTTTTTAATGAAAAAAAGAGGTTCTTTTATGTTTGTGTCTGCAAACGAGATCTGACAGTTTACCGCGTTGTTCTACTGCTGCCTATTTATACGTTTCAAGCTCCAAGTATAATTACCATTTATGTTGCGCTGATGTGACAAGTTAGCTGGTTACTCATCGTGGTTGAACTCCTTGTAAGGAGCGGCGGCAGGTGTGTGCCAACAAAATACACGGCTAAGTAAATAATATTGTTCAAAACATATGGTAGGATTTGTATTACTTGTAGGTTTTACTGATTTTGGTGTGATTCATGGAGCTGAGCGTAGATTTTAACGCATAGTTTTAACGTGACTTTCTTAAGACCATCTCATTAGGTACAACTAACGACCTATATAGGCGTATCTACTGGGAAATTTCCTCATCAATAATGAAAAACGAAAAATAAAATGAATCTGAATTATAACGTTCAGAAAATTCAAAATAAATTCAATGTTATTTTCTTTATTTGTTAGCGCAATCAAATATATTGGTTTGACTATAGAAGCAGGGTAAGATTTGAAAACATTAAAATTTATTTAGTAATTGCTAGTCAAGAGCTTAGTTGCTAATTAATGCAGACTGAACGCACTTTGAGTGTTGGAAAGTAAAATTGCCATTCTATATCTGATATTCCAGAGGTCATCATTGATGCTTTGTGTGTAATAAATAATAATAATAACGCCCAACGATCACTTACATAGATCCTGGAGCCTAACTAGGATTCCCTGTGTCTAGGGACCCAGGAACTACGAGGCCCATGGTCCCACAACACCGAGACTCAGAACAAGTATTTGAGCTTTTTTTCTGTGCACATACTTGTCCTGCCGTGGGTATCGAACCCGCTGCCATCGGGCTATGAGCCGACCTGCTCAACCCCCACACCACAGAGGCTGTGTGTATTTGAATGATCGCCATCGCTCGAAGCTAACGGTACTATCAAAATGTATGCTATTTTGTTGATTTGCTAGCCGTATGGCGAAGGACGCATCAAGTGAAATTTTCTAGTGGAATGGAATTGATTCGATGGAACAGCGTTATCTTTTGCACGGTTTCGCTTGATATGTCACGGCATAACTAATAAGTCGATATACATGTAAAATATACAATTTGTTATAGTGTATAGATAGATTTAAAGGCTAGATTTAAATGGATGTAAGATTTAATAGTCTTGTGTTTTTGTACATTGGAAGGATCTGGACACCTGCATGGAGGTGGCATGTCTCTTGTATTGTACAGCACTTGTTTACCAATATTATTTGCTGGTGTTGCTAGAAGTAAAATATTTTCTGTCAAAGTTTTGAAAATAGGATAGTCATTTCTCATTTTATCCTAGACCATGTTGTATGCAGCGTTTTTTTTTGTTTGTTTGTTGTTTGTTGTTTTTTCTTTTTCTCGCTACACCAGCAAAATAAACTGTCGTCTATTCTCCGCAATCATGTAATATAATGTTTATTTTTCCCTCTTCCACCGTTACCGACCGCTGCGGACTGCAGGGCCCGACGCCACAATTGATTATAGTAAGTCTTGAAGCCCGTTGCTGCTGTTTTGTCATTGGGGCGCAATCATTTGATTTGTATCTAAATTGTGGTACATTGTCTTTGGATTAATACATATTATCGGAAATAATCAAAAGGCATTAAAGGCCTTTCATAAATTGGTCATTATATAGAAGCCATTTTGGTTTTTTTTCTCTCACATCTAAACTGATTGCTCTTAGACTATAATTTATATGCGATTGCATCATTTATCAACTTATTATCATACAATATTTTAAGATGTTGTTGCTATTTTGTCTTACTTTTTTAAAGCATTGATATACTGTTGAAATTTCATCTTTGGATTTTACATTAATAAAGTTTACTGAAAATTAAGTTTACGAGGACGATTTATCACAACTAGTATGTAAATATCGTTTGCTTTTAAATTTGGTTTATTTCTTGGTGCCATAATTAAGTTTGCATGATGCATGTTTTCTTTATAACACGGATATTGACTCTATTCTATAAAGAATATGGTTTAGAATAATTTAATCCACAGTAACATGATAGGTGTGACAACTTTATTTACAAGTAAAACAACATTTAATAATACACCTACCTATACCTTTCAAATTGTGACTAATTTGTTTACGACAGCTATAAATGTATTTAATTAATATATTTTCGAAACAATTTTCCTCTACTTATATTTTTATTATACATCCTGTTTTATTTTAATGAAAATTTAAGTAGGTATAATATGACAAAATATTATAGTGAATTTAAGTGTATATCTAAATCCGATGCTGTTTTAATTTATGTATGTAAATTATATGTATTATAATTTCATTGATAAGCAACAGCCATTATCATACATTATTGTTATCCAAGTAGGTAACTTCATACGTAGAGTAGGTACCATTGATGACTCATTCTTTAATGTTGCTGTCACGAATAACCCATCACCACAGCGTCGCAAAAACTCGCTCCCATTAAGTTTTTTATTTGCAACATAAATGACAGATTTGAACACTAAAATCTGATTAGAAGTTGCTTAGGTATCTATAACATTTTTGTGTCGCTTAGCAATGACTTAGAATTTATAAAATGTTTTAATATTTAAAAGTGTATTGATTACTGATTGGATTTATATTCTTGGAATTTGTTCTTTATCGGTCTTTATTTGCCATTCAAAAAGTCATTCTAAACCATCAATTGATCTAACCTTTGTGCAACTGCTAATAAATATAAATACATACATAGTTTAACAATAATCTAAGAAGACACATCCTGTACCTTACATTAAAAATCTTTATAAGATTCATGATTTGGTAAATTTGATTGCTAAGTGTTCTAATCTTAAATACTGAAGTTTGCCCAAGCTCAGTGAGCTAGAAAAAAACGGTCTTCATTAGATTACTGGTAATTCTCACTCATTATCATCAGCAATAGCTATCATGTGTTATTAACTGTTGCATTTCTTTCGACTGCACTAACCTATCCATAACTTCATGAACTAATGAATCCTTTCATTTCACGCCGCTACCTTCCACCGTAGACGAATGGACCCACTTTTGAGGTAAATCAGCTAATCTCATTGGTTTTGTACCTTTGGCCATAACCTGTCATTATATTTAGACCTTGTGCAAGAATAGTTAGCAATGTTACAATAATATCTTTTAATTTCAGTATTTGTTTTCAAACTTCATATACCATATTTATACTATACTTTAGTTGACTATTTATTTTATTGTGTACACAGTAAGTCAAAAACAAGTTGCCAATTTCTTTATAATGCATTTTACACAATGTCTAAATTTTTATATTCAGCTTATCATTTGCCATTCAACCATTTTAATTCTTAGCCAACAAAACATGCTAGATCTAATTTATGTCACCATTTATACTTACGACAAAGTGCTATTGAATTAATTAGTAATAACATAAGTACCCTGTGACCTAAATTGTATCTACGTTTTGACATATCACTGACACATGTCATAGTTAAAAGGATTGCGAATTTTGTATGAATTATGTGAATAGATTGATAGTATTGTCTCCTTTATAGGGCGAATTGGAGCAACAGCTGTTACAAGCCAACCCTATTTTAGAGGCCTTTGGTAACGCCAAGACCGTCAAAAACGACAACTCGTCCAGATTTGTAAGTATACATTGTGTTCCCTATAATTTTTTTTTTTTTTTTGGAACAGGTTATCTATTTAAATTCTAGTTAGAACTTTTGCCACGATGGAACGAATTGGAAATTATACTTTATTTAGAAAGTCAAATAAAATGGTGAATTTTTGTTTCCAGGGTAAATTCATCAGAATAAACTTCGACGCATCAGGCTACATAGCTGGTGCGAACATTGAAACGTATTTGCTAGAAAAATCGCGAGCGATAAGGCAGGCGAAAGACGAAAGGACATTCCACATTTTCTACCAGCTTCTGTCTGGCGCTACAACGCAGCAGAAAGCAGAGTACATTCTAGAAGACCCCAAGAGTTACCCATTCTTGTCAAATGCAGCACTACCCGTTCCCGGCATTGATGATGCGGCGGAGTTTCAAGCGACGATCAAATCGATGAACATAATGGGGATGAACAACGAGGACTTCAACTCCATCTTCAGGATAGTGTCGGCTGTCCTGCTGTTCGGCTCAATGCAGTTCAAACAGGAGAGGAACTCGGACCAAGCCACGCTGCCTGATAATACTGTCGCACAGAAAATCGCGCACCTACTTGGTAAGATTGTCAGTAACATAGTATATTAAGGATATTGTCAAAAGAAGAGTTCTTAATTCACATCTATTTTATTTTCCAGGTTTATCTGTGACAGAAATGACAAAGGCATTCCTGAAGCCGAGGATCAAAGTGGGTCGTGATTTCGTAACGAAAGCTCAGACAAAAGAGCAGGTGGAGTTTTCGGTTGAAGCCATTGGCAAAGCATGTTACGAGCGCCTGTTTAGGTGGCTTGTTAACAGAATCAACCGGTCCCTTGACAGGACCAAGAGGCAAGGAGCCTCTTTTATCGGCATCCTTGATATGGCTGGTTTCGAAATCTTCGACCTTAACTCGTTCGAGCAGCTCTGCATCAACTACACAAACGAAAAGCTGCAGCAGCTCTTCAACCACACGATGTTCATCCTCGAGCAGGAGGAGTACCAGAGAGAAGGCATCGAGTGGAAGTTCATCGATTTCGGTCTCGACTTGCAGCCGACGATCGATCTCATCGACAAGCCCATGGGCATCATGGCGCTCCTTGACGAGGAATGCTGGTTCCCGAAAGCCACGGACAAGACCTTCGTCGAGAAATTGGTCTCTGCTCATTCCGTTCACCCCAAGTTCATGAAGACAGACTTCCGTGGTATCGCTGATTTTGCCATCATTCACTACGCCGGCAAGGTGGACTACTCGGCCGAGAAGTGGCTTATGAAGAACATGGACCCCTTGAACGAGAACGTAGTGTCTTGCCTGCAGTCGTCGCAGGACCCGTTCGTGTGCCACATTTGGAAGGACGCTGAGATCGTCGGAATGGCGCAACAGGCGATGACTGACACACAATTTGGAGCCAGGACGCGCAAGGGAATGTTCCGGACCGTATCGCAGCTGTACAAGGAACAGCTGACGAAACTAATGGCGACACTCAGGAACACCAACCCGAACTTCGTGCGGTGTATCATCCCCAACCACGAGAAGAAAGCGGGCAAAATAGAGGCGCCCTTGGTCCTCGACCAGCTGAGATGCAACGGTGTGCTCGAGGGTATCAGGATCTGTCGCCAAGGCTTCCCCAACCGAATTCCTTTCCAAGAATTCAGACAGAGATATGAGCTTCTCACTCCCAACATCATTCCCAAGGGCTTCATGGACGGAAAGAAGGCCTGTGAGCAGATGATCAAGGCTCTGGAACTGGACCACAACTTATTCCGCGTCGGACAGTCGAAGATCTTCTTCAGAGCTGGAGTGTTAGCTCACCTCGAGGAGGAGCGAGATTACAAGATCACGGACTTAATCGTCAATTTCCAGGCGTTCTGCCGAGGGTACCTCGCAAGGAGAAACTACCAAAAGAGACTGCAGCAGTTGAACGCGATCAGGATCATCCAAAGAAATTGCGCCGCGTACTTGAAATTGAGGAACTGGCAGTGGTGGCGATTGTATATTAAGGTACGTAGCGACTATTTTGAAAACAATGCTTCTCTTATGATAGCGCGGTGGTTATATAAATAAAGCAGCATAACTAAGGGCTGACCGAGTGCCGCAGTTGTTTTACACACCGCTTTCAGTTAATGCTATTGTTACCCACTTTCATTTATAATAACATGAGAAAGTTTACGTTTACTTTGCGGAATGTTGTGAAGATATTCAAGGTACTTTCTAGAAGGTTCTGCGTAATTAACTTGATCAGAATTGAAGGGGTGAGAATAAAAAGGATTTAACTGATTTTTTTGACTTCTTTATCTTCAATAATACATTCTCAAAATACCGAAATGAGGCTTAAATCTCGAGATTTTGAGTCTAAAAATGGTTTATCTGTCACAGGAATACAGTACGCTTAGCATAAAAACATTACTTTATTTCTTTTATTATATTATATTTTTACAGTAATTGTATGAATTAATACTATATTTGGTAATTTTAAATAGAAATAAAACATTTTCAAGCAACTGAAACTTACATAAACCTTTTCTATTACCTTATAAGCACTCTACATAAAAATGACGCCGTTGACGTTTAAAGTCTATTTTCTCGAAACTGTCAATTTGTCAGTTAAATCCTTTTTATTCAACCCTTCAATTGTGTACGAGACTACTTTTCTGATTTAGCCGTTAGGTCAGCATCACGACAGCAATAATTTCTGGATTAAGTTATGTCAACAGAAAGCTGCATGTAGTTTTTTCCCTAATTTGTTGCTAAATTATCTATATTTTATTAAAACTTACAACTGTTGTAAGTTTTAATAAAATATAGATGCAATAAAATATGGTTGCAAGCTCAAGATATAATGTCTTTAAAACTCCAGAGCTATAAAATAGCTTTGTAAATTCCAGGTGAAACCCCTTCTAGAAGTGACGAAGCAAGAAGAGAAACTGACCCAGAAGGAAGACGAGCTCAAGCAGATCCGCGAGCGTCTGGAGGGCCAGGTCAAACGCTGCCAGGAGTACGAGCAGAAGTTCCAGCAGGCCAGCGCAGAGAAGACGCAACTGGCTGAGCAGTTGCAGGTCACATAAATTTTATTATTATTCTATGTCAATGTATTGGTATGCCATCTAGACTTCTAATAAGCATCTTAAACCTGTAACCAAGTAGAGCAACTTGCTTTCATATGCAAAAATCTGAATAAAATCATATGTTTCATTAATCTTTCCAGGCGGAATTAGAACTGTGCGCAGAGGCCGAGGAAAGTCGAGCTCGCGCGGCAGCTAGGAAGCAAGAGCTGGAGGAACTCCTGCATGACCTGGAGGGAAGGATCGAGGAGGAGGAGGAGCGAAGTAACGCGCTCCAGCAGGAGAAGAAGCGGCTGCAACTTAATATACAAGTGAGTAAATACTTTAGTGACATAATTATGTAATTTTTTTTCAGACTATATAATTATACTGTTTGACAAAATAGAAAGTTACAACACCTGAGTTCTGGGTTTATTGAGTTCATCAAATTCAACGAACGGTCTTGATCCCTGATTTTTTTTCCATTTTATAAAATAGTTTTTAAAATTTGAACAAAAAAGATAAAAGTACAATTGTAAGAGAATCAGGGGATTTGATTTTTATTGGATATGATAATCCTCTACTACTACTAAAGAAAAGAAAACCTTTTGTCCCTTTTAAGACTAATCATCATACATCATTTCTTCTAGGACTTAGAAGAGCAGCTGGAAGAAGAAGAGGGAGCGAGACAGAAGCTGCAGCTGGAGCGAGTACAGTGCGACTCCAAGATAAAGAAGCTCGAGGAGGACCTGGCTCTCAGCGAGGATACCAACCAGAAGCTGTTCAAGGAGAAGAAGGTATGACAGAGGGAGAGAGAGAGAGAGAGAGAGAGAAAGCATAATATAAGTGCGTAGTGTAACGAGACTGCATCCAAATTCTAAAATCTTATAATAATAAAATAAAATAAAATAAAAAAGCCTTTTATTATTCCTTGTTATTATAGATTTTTGTTACTTCACTGCTCTTTCCCCCACTCTTAAATCAAGGACCCCTTTACGGGTAAAGGCCTCCTCCATAGAAACCCAGTTTTCTCTGTCTTCTGCTTTCTGTATCCAATCATTTCCGGCTATTGCTCTTATTTCATCTGTCCATCTCTCTAAAGGTCTGCCTCTTTTTCTTTTCCCAAGTGACGATGACTATTACCCTCCATATGAAAATCTTATAATATTGTAGCAAAATAATCGTATACTACAATTTTATTGGTGTTAACAACGTCTTACGACAATTTTGAAGATGAATGAATAGATTCTGAAGAAAGCCAAAGCCATAGTTTTTTCTCTCTCTGCAACAACTATAATGAAAGTGTAGTGGGAGTGAGAAAGTGATATGGTTTACAGCTCTTTTCAAAACACAATTGGCGCGATGGCACATCATACTGTTTTAAATTATGTGAATATATTCTTCAGAATTCCATACCCGTAAATAAAATTGCCTTCTTTCATTGTATAAATATATTCTTCTCAATAATAAAACTAACACATTATGGCCAAAAAAAAATTCTCTTAATTTTCGTGACAATTCTCAATCTAATAATCATACTTTTCATTAATAAGCAACCGCAATATAAAATAGTTCAGCATTTCCTATAATGAGGTTTCATACCTAATATATCCTAACGTACTGTACATAGATTTTACTATTTCTTTAATTTTCTTTGTTGCATGATCTAACAAAGTTATTTTACTTTCAGATCTTAGAGGAGAGAGCCAACGACCTCTCGCAAGCATTAGCTGAAGAGGAAGAGAAGGCGAAGCATTTGAGCAAGCTCAAAGCAAAACAGGAATCCGCTATTGCTGAACTTGAAGAAAAACTTTTGAAGGTAACAATCTTATTTCGTTGTAATTGTCACACTTTATACCTTAGAGATGTTCTTATTCGATGTTTTTGATTGTACAATAATTCGTCCGTTCATCCAGGATCACCAAATGAGACAAGAAGCGGACAGAGCCAAGAGGAAGTTGGAGACAGAGCTGCAAGATGTCAAGGAACAGCTCGTCGAAAGGAAAGCTCAGCTTGAAGAGTTGCAGATTGTACTCGGTAAGCAAAACTAGAATTTATAAACATGTGCAAAAGAAAACTAAAATAACAACTTTCATTACCCCTGACACAAATAAATAACATCTAACAGTTAAAAAACGGTCGGGATGGATTGATGCGGGCTTAGATCAACTTGTATTTCAAATTATTCCTTTCTTCCTAATATTAATCAAATGAATACTCCGTTCCGTGAGTGACGTGTCCTGCTCACTGCCACCAGCTGCACTATAGCTTGTTTTGCGCGTTGTGTTTTATATAAACAAAAACAAATGGGAGAGATTTGTCGGGTAAACGAAAGAGCAAATCATGTAACCGCATTGTATTATTTTCCAAAACTTGTGCTATTTTCAGTGTTAGTGCATAAAATTGGTAACATTTTATTCGTTAAGTGCTGGATTACAGGCATAAATGTGGGAAAGTGGTACAATGATGGTGAAACTTTTCTTTTCGTATTGTTTCCAAAACTCCATAGAAGTTCCTGGTAAAGTTGCCACCACTTTACTAGGAGTATGACTTGATGACTTGGACTGTGATTTCATATAAATAATATTAATTAACTTGAGTAATTATCAATTACTTGACACTGGCTAAATACATAAAATTGGGGAGCCAATCCAAAAACAAAAAAAAACAAATGGTATTTTCCGTTCCAGCGAAACGCGAGGAGGAGCTGGCGCTGGCGTGCGCGCGAGCGGACGAGGAGGGCGGGCTGCGCGCGGCGGCGCAGAAGGCGGCGCGCGAGGCCGAGTCCGCGCTGGCCGACGCGCACGAGGACCTGGAGGCCGAGCGCGCCGCCCGCACCAAGGCCGAGAAGCTGCGCCGCGACCTCAACGAGGAGCTCGAGGCCTTGAAGAGCGAGCTGCTCGACTCGCTCGACACTACCGCTGGTGAGCCATGCCGGGGGATACGGTCTACGGGCGCTGCACGTTGGGAGTCCTTTGATGTTTAGGGGAGGAGCTGGAGGTTCTGTAGAATGAGGCGCTGGACTTTTTAGAACTCTACCTTCAGGCTTTCGGTTTCGGGAGCCATTTAGGTAAGTAGTTGGAGATTTTAAATGTGAGCTGCTGGATTTACTCGATACCACCGCTAGTGAGCGCTGTTAGGGAAAATTCCTCTTAGGGCGCTGCAGATTTTTGTTTTGATGCTTAGAGTCTGGAATAATTCTATGCTACCGCTGGTTGGTTTTTAGGTGCTTCAGGTGTAGAAGCTGGAAGCTGACAAGCTGGTAAATTTGAAGAGCGAGTTTCTCGACTATTATGAGAACTTAGAAATTACCAAAGAAACTAAGACAAATTCTAAATGCTAATTTGTTATTAGTTCTTAAAATATTTTGTTCACTGCTCCATTTGAGTCAATCCATTTTTCTATGTTTACTAAAATCAAATCTCTTCCTCAGCTCAACAAGAGCTCCGTTCGAAGCGCGAACAAGAAGTAGCCGTCCTGAAGAGAAGCCTGGAGGAGGAAGCAGGCTCCCACGAGGCCACGTTGGCTGAGCAGCGCCACAAGCACAGCCAGGAGTTGCAGCAGCTGAACGAGCAACACGAACAGGTCAAGAAGGCGAAGGCTGGTGAGTTCCAAATGCACAGTTCACGTTTTACCCTTAACTTAACTGCTTAATTTTCATTGATTCCGGCACGTTTTTTTGAGTCAGTGCGAGCTGTTCGATGTTTATTTTGACTCTGATGTACCTGCCACTTGTATCCAACGATCATGTAGAAAATTATTTCGTCTGACATTGACTGTCCCGATCTACTTCGTCTTATTAATTATACGCCTCATCTAGATCGTTTCGCAAAGCATCTTTGTTTACTGTTCCACTGGTTTCGACTGATTACCGTCAGAATAGCTTTGTTCACCGTGTTACCAAATCATTTAACAAAGTATGTAATGATGTCGATATTGATATATTTCACACTAGCATACCTTTACTAAGAAGAAGACTGGGTGAGCGCTTTGTTGAAATCTGTAGTACATAATAATAGGTCTTTACCTATGAAATTGCCGTATTGCAGTACAGACTTTTTCAAACAAAAAAAAGTTTTGATTGGCTATGAATTCTAAATTCAAATTAATTTTGTTTTAAAAATATGACATTCTATTTACAATATAAGTCTTTTGTTTATTGATTAGCGTTGTATTTTCATTACATTTCAACATTTTTCCTCATAATGGATACTTTGAAATTTCGAGTAATTATGGAATATGAGTTCCGTCGTGGCACCAACGCGGCACAAACGACACGTAACATCAACGACGTTTACGGAGAGAACTGTACAAACGAACGTACAACCCGTTATTGGTTTGCTTTGTTCCGTTCTGGGAATTTTGACTTGAAAAATGAACCTCGTGGTCGTCCGGAAACTTTGGTCAACAATGATGAATTAAAGGCGATTGTGGAAGCTGATGAACTCAATCTACAGCTGAGCTGGCAGCAGCTTTTGATGTTAGCATCAAAACAATATTGGTCCATTTGCGACAGATTGGTAAGATAAAAAAGCTTGATAGATGGGTGCCCCACGAACTTAACGATCGCCAGCGCAACGTACGCGTCGAGACTTGCCTTGCGCTGCTTAACAGGCACAGAAATGAAGGAATTTTGAACCGAATTGTTACGTGCGACGAAAAATGGATTCTTTTTGACGTTCGAAAGCGCTCAGCAAGTTGGTTAGATCCTGGTTCGGTACCAAAGCAATGTGCAAAACGAAAATTGACCCCTAGAAAGGTGATGGTCACAGTTTGGTGGTCTAGTGCTGGTGTGATTCATCATAGCTTTTTACAAAACGGCGAGAGCATTACTGCAAATGTGTACATTGAAGAACTGACCACAATGATGGCGAAACTCGCACGTCTGCAACCAGCTTTGGTCAATCGGTCGTCTCCACTGCTACTTCACGACAACGCGCGACCCCATACTGCACAACAGACCGTCTCTAAGCTGCATGAGTTGGGTTTGGAAGCTCTCCCTCATCCGCCACACTCACCAGATCTTGCGCCTACCGACTATTACTTTTTCCAAAGTTTGGACAACTTTTTAGCGGGAAAAAAATTAAATCCCCAGAGGCAGTACAAAACGCCTTTGAAGAGTTTGTTGTCTCCCGTCCTGCTGATTTTTTCAAGAAGGGCATCCATAAACTGCCACAGCGTTGGCAAAGATGCATTGATTGCAGGGGTGATTACTTTGAATAAAAGAAATAAATAAGTTCGAAAAAAAAATACTTTAACTTTTTTCAAACAAAACGGCAATTTCATAGGTAAAGACCTAATATTTGTCATTCCGTGGGGTGAAATGTCCACCAATATTTGTTTATTTAATTATTTATTTACGAATAATTAAGTAAGTAAACAAATTAGTAATACCAAGGATATTATCTTACCAATATTATAATTGCATAAGTTGGTGTTTGTATGTGAATGTTTGTAACCATTATTTATTTATTGCATTATGTAACAAGGAGATACATATAACACACTAGTCACACAACCCTGCTAGGGCATAGCAAATAAAGAAAAGAAAGTACTAATTAAGTTAATTATTAATTAATTAAATTATTAATTATTAATCTCCGTAACTGCTGATTTCGATGAAATTTCGAACGCTCGATAGACACATAGGATGCTTTCTAAACGCGGGGCTTACCCCGCGCTCAGAAAATACTAGTATAATATTGAGTTAAGTCTCAACTTAACTCAATATTATACCAGTATTTTCTCAGTAGTAGATAATCTACTAGTTCATACTCTGATGCTTTGTGGGTGTGAGTGAGATAAGTGAGTTGGTTAATATATGTAAAGGTATGTATATATATTATATATATATGTGTGTGTGTCTATATTTATTCTATTAGTTGTAGTTTGTTTATAAATGTTGTGTGGTCGTGTGCGTTTGGTGGCGAGAAGGCAGGTTTATTAGTAATGTTATTGTTGTAAGTCGTAGTAATGTGTGTTAAAAGTACCTATTCACGTTTGTGTTATCTAATGTATTATTATTGTTTTCAACGTAGAAAGTGTAGTAATTTTGAGTTTTCTTGTGTATTTTAGCTCTCTTTGGTCAGTAGTCTTCTATAACCTAGTAAATAAATAAATAAATCATTTTAGACTTATGGCAATACTGAATGGTTCTAACTCTTGCTTAGAGAAAAAAAAACAATAATACTTTCAAAAAGAAATATAAATGCCCAATAGCTTGTGAAATTGCACGATGAGCTTCCATGTTCGGTATATTATATATATAGTTGCAATAGTGTGCAACAATATTATAAATCTAAATTGGAGGTCTTTAAAAACTCAAAACATTTACGGAGTAGGAGAGTTTTCCTATTTTGGGCAATTTCATCACAATTTCATCAAATTAATTTCAATTTTTATTATAAGTATTATAGCAAGTCGAGCTTAACCAAAGAGATTAATTACTTTTTAAAAAAGAAATAAAAAAGACACTTTTCTACTTCCAAATCTGCGTCAATCATAACCCAAACTTCAAAAACTTTATCTGACATCTACAAAAATATATTTTCAGCGCAATTTACCATTTTTTTTTAGTGAAATTTGTTTAAATATAATGTGTTAATAAAACAATAAAAAGCAATGGCTGGCGTCAAAGAGCGTAGACAGAAGAACGTGAAATTCGGATCGTCCAAGGATGATAATTTTGACCTGAATGTTGCCGAGTCCGCGAGCTTCCCGGAGGAAGGGAGCTCGTTCAATTTCGCGAAGAACTACTGGCAACACATGTGCAAGAGAGGACACTCGCCGGATTCGAGAAATGACGTCTCTTTGATAGGTATAGCTCGCGCAAAACTTTATGAGCTCTCGGAAGTTAGCGCGGATGGCTGCGCAGTACGCATATTATAGTTATTGTATGGCCGCTCTCACAATGCACTCAACTGGACCATGCTCAGTTTGGTGCATGGGCTTAACTTCGGAGAGCTCATGAAGTTTTGCGCGAGCTATAACATCCAGCACAAAGTTGACACACATGCAACTACTTTACTAGGTGATAGGGCTTTTCCGCAAAGTTCGTCTAGGTAGGTACCGGCCTATTCGGCCGCCAAGCAGTAGTACGTTCATTAATTAACTCAAAAAAAAAAGCCACAATAAGTAAACCACAGCATTTAGTGTTTTTTTTTTTACGTACGTTTCCGTAATTTCAATGAGGCTTAGGATATTTAGGTTTAGGATTCTTAAAACTTTAGCAATCTTGGTTGCTCTCGTACTAATTTGGTTCCCGACAGGTTATTTTGGTCGGAAACCTCATGAACTGTTTGATGTGAAAAGGCTCAGAATGTTCGAGAGACGATGCAAGAGCATTGCCTTGTTTGTAGGTACTGATTGTTCCGATTCTTAGTATTTTTTCTTCTATTATTTAGCTTATTATATAGGCGGTAGGTATGGTAAGCAAAGGCTAATGACGATTTTTTCCCTAGTAGGAAAAATTCCCTAAAATATAATGTCGATAAAACAAACTAGAAATCTTGCTATTTAAAAGCATACTCCCTTACTCGTAAACATGTAAAGAGGAATAGTTATTTTATGTTTTGTTTTACTATATTAAGTTTGAATCGGGCCATGATAAAACAAAAGAAAATGCTTAGTACCTTATTTTTTTTCAATGTGTAATCTTAATACTGAAATTAGAAATTTGGCATCTTATTCTAAGAGTAGTTGTTTCCAGTCCTTTCTTTGGCATGTAGCTGTTACAAGGAGACTGGAGAAACGCTCTCCAGTCTCCTATGTAATCCGTATGTAGTACGGATAGGCCAACATTTGACTGTAACCGGATGGTGAGCGACGGTACCGTTCGCGAACGGCCTATCTATGAAGAGCCTATTCACTCGTCCGAAGCACAGATAACATAGGGCTTTGACATCGGAGGTTAACCGTGACATAAATGTTTTTCGATCAAATATCTTTTACGTCAAAGTTTTTCTCCATTTCCAGCCCTTGAAAAAGCAAAACAATCATTGGAAGCGGAAAACGCGGACCTCGCGACGGAACTGAAGACTGCGAGCGCCGCGCGGGCTGAAGGCGAGCGGAGGCGGAAGCAGGCCGAGGCGCAGTTGGCGGAGCTGGCGGCTAAACTGCAGGAGATCGAACGAGCGCGGTAAGTCAGAAGATAACGCAGAAACAGAAAATAGATTCGGTGTCGAGTGGTTTTTACACTACAGGGAATAAATAGCACCATTATCCTCGGTACATTAGAATCTTTTGCGATCACCAAGATACCTGCTAAGCGCGGGATTATGGTGGAACTGTGATAAGTGTCTAAAGTGGACGTTTTAAATCTGTACTAAAATAGCTATGACGTATTTATAAAAACGTTAAAATAATATACTGGTAATAGAATATTCAAGCACCTACTATTTAATATTGTAAATATCAAGTTGTAACTACTTACTATGTGTAATATGTATCTAATGACTTTCGGTATGCTGCACTTTGCAATCCATTCCGAAATGTAGCTTAGCTATTATGCAACTACCCTAAATTAACAAACTATTTAAATATTTATTGGTATATTTTTGAACATCATATTAGTTGATTACTTAAGTCTGCTAGCCGTTTAGTTACCTTTATGTTACCGTTCCTACTCGCAATTAAAAATGTTATTTTGTATTTTCACTTGCAAGTGATAATGATTCTTTTAGTTAAAATAAATATCTTAAACCTTAAACCTAAATTCAATCCGGTTGAAATTGGAACTTTTGTTGTGACGTCACGTCACTCTTATTATCTATTTTGTTTTAATAGTATCGCAGTAGACGTGTTCTGTGCGTGTGTTGGCGACGTAGCGTAGGATATCTCCCGACTTGGTGTAGCGGCGATATACGCAGGGTGGCTGGCGGCGTATAGAAGCAGAGTCAAAGATTGAGCTTAGTTGGCGTGTATTTTTTTTTTAAACAATTCTTGTTTTTTTTTTTAAGATTTGGCTCCACACTTTTGTGTATTTAGCCAGTGTCAAGTTATTGATAATTTATCAAGTTATCGATATTTCACGCAAATATGTGTTAAGTCACAGTCAAAGTCATCAAGTCAAGTCAGTCTAGACAAAGTCATACTCCTAGTAAAGTGGTGGCAACTTTACTTGAAGCTTCTATGGAGTTTTGGAAACAACACGAAAAGAAACGATTCACCATCATTATACCATTTTCCTACACTCACACCTGTAATGCAGCACTTAACGAATAGAATGCCACCAATCTTATGCACTAACACTGAAAACAACACAAGTTTTGGAAAATAATACGATGCGGTGACGCAATCTCTTTCGCTTTCCCGCCAAAACTCACAATTCTTGTTTTGTTATTTATACCATTATACCATTTTCCCACACTCACGCCTGTAATCCAGCACTTAACGAATAAAATGCCACCAATTTTATGCACTAATACTGAAAACAACACAAGTTTTGGAAAATAATACGATGCGATGACGCAATCTCTTTCGCTTTCCCGCCAAAACTCACAATTCTTGTTTTGTTCTTTTTAAAATAACTTGCGGAGTACAGAATATAAAAAGTTTTTTTTTTACTTCAAACTTGTCTAGCATTTGACCACGCTCTCACCTGATGGGAAGTGACGATGCGATCGAAGGTGTAGCATGCTAGCCAAGTTTTTCTTTATATTTATATGTGCAAAAATGAAATGTTGTTTATTCATTACAATAATAATAATAATAATAATAATAATATGTGCGGACATCTCACACAACACCATCTAGCCCCAAACTAAGCAAAGCTCGTATTATGGGTACCAGATAACTGATACAATACTTAAATACTTTTTGTTTGTAAATATATACATATAATACAATATAACACCCAGACACAGAACAAACACCTATGTTCATCACACAAATGTTTGTCCTGGGTGGGAATCGAACCCACAACCCACAGTTCAGAAGGCAGGGTTACTACTAACTGAGCTATCGGGCCAGTCAACAATGTCTTTAAATGGTTACCTTAGTTGAACCAATGAGCGGTGTAGTAGTACGTGGCGAGGGTAACGTGGGCGTGGCCCGCAGGACGGAGGTGCAGGAGAAGTGCGTGCGGCTGCAGGGCGAGGCGGAGGCGGCGGCGGCGCAGCTGGAGGCGGCCGAGCTGAAGGCGTCCGCCGCCGCCAAGCAGGCCGCCGCCAGCGCCGCGCACCACGCCGAGGCGCAGGTGCGGACACGAATACTAACTAAAATATTGCTATCTATACATATCATTCAAAGTCCTGACTGACTTATATATCAACGCACAGCCTAAACCATTGGTCTTAGAGACTTGAAATTTGGAGGGTGTGTTTTTTTGTAAAGTGTAGATATCCACTAAGAAAGGGTTTTTCTAAATTCCACCCCAAAGAGGGTGAATTGGGTGGTTGAATTTTATGAAAAATTTTCTTCTTCGTTTTCTATAGGCCACGCGGACGAAGCCGCGGGCAGAAGCTAATTTTGACATAAGTATTTTTAATTGACCCCACTACAAGATTGGATTGTAATCGCACATCTTGTAAGAAAACCCCAAATCTAATGACGATCTATTGCCAAATTTTATCGGAGAAAAGTCATCACATTTCGTATGTATGAGTTAGAATAATTGAATTTACTGTGTGTAGCTCTTGTTTTGATGTAAAAAGAAAAGGCATTTTAAAATAATAAATTTAAAAAAGTTGAATCTACTTGCTGGCGTTTAAGTTTTGACCGTTTGTGAAAATATCGAAAAAGACGGTAGGTCTATTTTCTTTTTTCCAAATGTCTAGGTCGCATTTTTAGGACACAGCATAGATGATGGCATGGCGCTACATCCCACTCTTTATCAACCCCAAATAACTTAAATCCATTGTTCCAGGCCCTTCTAGAAGAGGAGACGAAGCAGAAGCTTTCTCTTCAGACGAAGCTGCGCAACATCGAACAACAACTGGAGCACGCGAGAGATGCTCTTGAAGAAGAAGAGGAAGCTAAGAAAAACTTTGAGAAACAGGTAACATTCAACAACTAATCAACAACTATTAACCATATTTATCATTAACAACTATTTATTTCATTTTTTATTACAAGTTTTTTATCACCTTGAATCATTTGAATGTTTGTATGTTTGTGTCTAATCTTGCAACTGATTCTCAAACTAGTTATCCTCAACCGATTGAGATGAAAATTTGCTTATAATAGTTTGGATGACAATGCATAGTTAGCAAATTGACGTCATTCCAAAATCCAATATGGCGGACGGCCCAATATGGCGGACTATTATTTGATTTTGCATGCTCTTGATATGGGTATCAAACGAAAGGGTTTCCTGAGAACACGAATAAATAAAAGCCCCCTTAGCTCGTAGGCCAGGCGTTAGAGCCCTGACAGCAATACAAAAATGCTCCTGTTTTGTTAAAATTTATTGAAAATCTATAAAATTTAAATATTGCTAAGCAGCATTTGATTATTCTCGCAGCCGATGGAAAGTGTCAATCGAAGGTTTTCTATTCCTTCTCTCTCTTATATTATACCCGTAATGCAGTCGTATCGCAAAACTTGCATGGTGATAGTAAACGTAAAAAAGGCCAAAGCTTGCAATGCCATGATTGTTGGTGGGCTATATCCCACCCCTTCATTCTCAGGTGTTAGCGCTAACCCAACAAGTGGCCGACGCGAAGAAGAAGGCAGAAGAAGAAGCAGAAAACGCGGCGGCATTAGAAGAACAACGGAAGAAGCTCAGCAAGGATGTCGAAGCGCTACACAGGCAGATCGATGAGCTCCAGCAAGCTAACGACAAGCTGGACAAGAGTAAGTTTTAATTATTAGAAGTTGCACAATTAGTCTCTTCGTGTCCTCTTGTCGTCTCGTGTAATCATTTTCAGCGCTTGGGAGTTCCTACTACACGGGAAGCTTGAACTGTAGAAATGTAAATTTCTTACGAGAAAGCGACCAATGAAAACGCAACAAAAAGTTAATGACGTGATCTGCGCGACCGTTCATTGGTCAAACACTTTCTGGAGAAAAGAGATGTCTATTTCTACAGATCATGCTGTTCAGGTGTTCAGTTGTCGCAAGTTATTGTAGTAAAACTTCTTTACGCACGCTTGACTTGAGGAGTAAGCTGGTGAATGCGAGGCGAACGGAAGTTGAAGTTGGTTCACGTAGATCTTCATTCTCAACATAACGAAGTAACGAATTTGTATTATTATTTTAGTATGTCCAGTAAAATAAAAATTTACAATTGTCAAGATGGCGACATTAACATTAAACAAAGCAAAAACAAAGTTATACCGGCTGATAGATGGAGCTAAAATTAAGAAGTTTTACTTTAGTCGTGTGGTCTACAGCACACACTTTTTTTAAAATCCGTACACTTTTGCAGTTTTTAAGATATGTATGTAGTAGCCATTAAAAGCTATGTGTTCCAGCAGCCTAACTTGTGAGCCAGTTCTCATTCCAGGCCATAGCCAGACCTGGCGCACTCTGCAGATTAAGTACAAAGCTACAAATAACTGGGAACAGCTCGATTTACACAACGCTATAGGGTCAGAAAGAGATTTATATTGGTTACACGAAATAGGTTCCTTCTGATTGTGAATTGTTCTGCCAGATTACGGTGGATTTGACTTGAAAAAGATGTATACGTTTGGCCACCACGGACTATTTTTTACATTTTTCCGACCAAAAAGTAATTAAATGTGTGTCACAGGCAAAAAGAAGGTTCAAGCGGAACTTGACGATACAAACATCGAGCTCGAAGCGCAGCGATCGAAGGTTCTCGAACTTGAGAAGAAACAAAAGAGCTTCGACAAGGTATGTGTGCTTTATTGATACCGACATAGATGTTTTTTTCTACTACCTTCCAATCCTTTATGATATCAATTTTATTGTATAACGCAATCTATTGAAAAGGCGTTACTGGTGAACTCTGCGGAATGTTCTTCACTATTTCAGAATGGGAGTGGGAGCGGGACGGCAGAATATCCGCTTCACACTTTCTCTCACTCTCTACCGACAGCTTCTCTTTAAAAGCTTGATGGTGTACTTTTGATTGTTTATTAATAATATTTTATGTAGTAGTATATATATTAGTGTATGATTGAATATGTATATATGTATAATATGTAGTTTTATGTGTAAGTATTCTTGTTTATCCTTTGTTTAAACATTAATAATAATATCTTTTTCGAATTTTTGCATTGGTTCCACCCCCTCTGGGTCTAGGCTGAAAATCAGCGCTGAATGTCTCTGATGACCAGCAATATGCTGAGCCGACGCCCATTCGATACTTGTTTTTTTTTTTTCTATTCATTATGTACATATTGTGTGTATAAATTTAACCTGTTTTTGTATTTTAATTTTAGACAAGTATTGAATAAATGTTTTTCTATTCTATTTTTCTATTCTATTCCAAGCTTGCATATTAGGGTCATCAGAAAGTGGCATGAGTGTTAACCGTTTCTGTTTGCAGGTTGTAGCAGAAGAGCGTGCGGTGGCGGAGCGGTATGCGGCCGAACGGGACCAGGCGGAGCGCGAGGCGAGGGAGAAGGAAACACGCGTGCTCTCGCTCACTCGCGAACTTGATGACGCAGCGGAAAAGGTACATACTGGACTCTGCGACCGATGCAGTTAATGGGGTTTGAATTGAATTAAAACTTCTATATATCATGTTTAGAGATCATACTACAGACTCTGAAGTGTGGTGGTTGAGCAGGTCGGCTCGTACTACTCGCCACCCCGAGGTGCCGGATTCGATTCCCGCGGATTTATAAATACTTATGATACTTTTGACTTTCACAGATAGAAGAGCTGGAACGCACAAAACGCCTCCTCCAATCCGAGCTGGACGAGCTGGCCAACACGCAGGGCACGGCGGACAAGAATGTCCACGAGCTGGAGAAAGCCAAGCGAAGCCTGGAGAGTCAACTAGCCGAGCTGAGGGCGCAGAACGAAGAGATCGAAGACGATTTGCAGCTCACTGAAGATGCCAAGCTGCGGCTTGAAGTCAATATGCAGGCGATGAGGGCGCAGTTTGAAAGGGATTTGCAGGTTTGTGGGTTCTAGCGATTGTTTGATGTTTCTGCAGCATACTTTTGTTTTTTGTTTTAGCTCCACACTTTTGTGTATTTAGCCAGTGTCAAGTAATTGATAATATCTCAAGTTAATTAATATCATATAATGTGTCAATTCAAGTCACAGTCCAAGTCATCAAGTTAAGTCATAGTCTAGTCTAGTCTAGTCAAGTCATACTCCTAGTAAAGTGGTGGCAACTTTACCAGAAGTTTCTATGGAGTTTTGGAAACAGCAGGTAAAGAAACGTTTCACCATCATTATACCACTTTCCCACACTCATGCCTGTAATCCAGCAGTTAGAGAATAAAATGCCACCAACTTTATTTTACACAAACACTGAAAATAACACAAGTTTTGGTAAATAATACAGTGCGACGACGCGATCTTTTTCATTTTCGAGCCAAAACTCCGTAGCATACTTGTGCTTAGTTACAAGCAACTAGCAACAGTTGTATGAGACGATCCATGAAGGCTCACGCTTGGCCGTGGATATGTTATATGATGATAGTCATTTTGTTAGTTCATTAGATCATTGGTTTGCGCAGGTGTGACGTAGATAAATGACGGTAGTTTTTTTGTAATTCTGTTTCACCAGACTCATGACTCAACACCACTTTTTTGATTAATTCCACTTTTCTTAATGACATGGTTTATAAAGCTTTAGTTTCGGTAACAAAACAAATGGACAATATTTTACATTTACCTCCACATTACATCTATCCTAAATAAATAAAATAAACATGTGTGGCCATTTAGGGATAAGAACAACTGAGCTATCAGGCCAGTAAAATTAATGTGGAGCTATTATAGTTTTGGAGATAGTACAGTTAGATATTAATTAGTTCAGACTTCGACAGCGCGGGGGTGTATGTTTAGTATTATCTACTGCTACATAAAACTTTAAATATTTTTATTTCAAATAATTACATGTGCGTAAATGAATTAACAATAACTAAGATAAACTAAACCTAAAAAACTAAACTATACCTAAGAACGTAAAATAAATAAAAACTAAAAATTTAAAATAACCCGTTGGTAGAGGGGAAAGTTCCCAGAATGCTGGCAGCATTACCACGTAATGCGTTAGTATTATTAATTACTCTTAGTTAGGTAGTCTATGGTCTGTTAGGTTATATGCACTGTGTTGAATCAATTACGATATCTTGCGTGTGTATCAAATCAAATCGTCAGTCACTATTAATAAAAAGATATAGTCCACTACATATTTAATCGTTGATTATTATTTAAATCCATTAAAAATGAAATCCACATAGTATGGTAAAGATTGATTTGGTTCGCTGCGCTATTCTGTATGTAGCGTAAATATTAAAATTGATTCGTTGCGCTTCTCTATTCGGTGTGGTATCTTTTCCCATCCTGCAGGCCAAGGAGGAGCAAGGCGAGGAGAAGCGGCGCGGCATCGTGAAGCAGCTGCGCGACCTGGAGGGCGAGCTGGAGGAGGAGCGCAAGCAGCGCGCCGCCGCGCTCGCGCTGCGCAAGAAGCTCGAGGGCGACCTCAAGGACGCCGAGCAGGCGCTGCACCTCGCCAACAAGGTGCGTTACTGCCGCCAGCCAGCCGAGGTACCGCAGGACTTCACTGCAAACTTCGACCAGGTGGTACCAGCCATTCTGCCGCCAAGCAGTAGTGTGCAAGCACTGCTGTGCTCCGGTTTGAAGGGCACCGTAGTAAAATTTAAACTTTATGATCTGCTGGGTGATCACGTAACTCGATTGTAACTTATAGAAACACAAATTTGTATGGATTTGACAGTTTGAATACGCAGTTTATGTGCATAGTTAGTATGGAAATTTCTCAAGTTGCATTGCTATCAATGTTTCGTGATCGCCCCCCTGATCTCACAGTCGAGTAATCTTATTACCAGACTGTGCTGATGTCTCAGGATGATGTTCCGAGTGACACTGAAAGATTTGGCAGGGTTTTTAATTTATTTTTCATTTTTATAACCACAGTTGTTCTGAGTCTCTATCCTAACAAACAACATCTATCCAATTGGTATCAAAAAGTTTGTGGATAAATAAATGATTTTATTGATATATAAATCTTTGAATTTCTGAAAAATCAATATTTGATATGGTAAGTTGCATTGGGAAAAGTGTTCCTAATGTAAAATAGGATCGATTCAAACTACTTTAGTTTTATTTTGATAAACTGTATTGTTTTAGTCATTGCTAGCTTTTTGTAAATAAAATATCCAGATTTTTTTTCTATATGGACATCGTTTTCTTGGAACAATGCCTTGTAACATTACTGCTAAAGACCCTCAAGGATCTCATGGTTTATTTTTCCCTGTACATTTTTACGTTTTGACACTTAGTTTCTTCCAATCTCAAGAAAACATCTCCATTGATTTCTTAATTACAGGTGAAAGAAGATGCTGTGAAACAAGTGAAGAAGCTCCAGCTACAACTGAAGGAGTCGCTGAGAGAGGCCGAGGAAGCTAGAGCGGGACGGGAAGAGGCCTCGGCTGCTTCTAGAGAGGCGGAGAGAAGAGTAAAGGTATAGTTCTGCTTGTACCGCTTTAAAAATACGACGGACGTAATACGTGACAAAACAGCGAACTCTCTTAGCTTAAATTAATAATCCATAATCAGACAGCGCAATCGATTATGGATTACATTTTCCCAGTGAGATTAAGCTTATGCCCATCTCTACTAATGTTTAAACTACTCCTTTCGCACTTATCCCTCTATGACACGTCTACTGCAATGCATTTAAAAAAAAATGAATATAATTTTACCCAGAATCTATCGAAGATATTTATCAAAAATGTGTGTATTTTCAACAAATAATGATATATTGTAAAACATGAAAATTTATTTTAGATTTTTTTGTGTTTTGAAACGTGTAATATAACACGTTAAAAATCAGTCTGCCGCCTTTACCGTAAGCGCCGCGCAGACTGAATTGATATTTTATACTCGTCGGCATTAAAGTTTGACAGCCCATAAGCTCGCACTCATCTCCCTAGGACGTACCCGAGCTATCAAAGTTTAGTGCAGATGGGCTTATGACATCTATACATATAAAATTCAAAGTCCTGACTAACTGAATGTCTGACTTATATATATCAACGCACAGCCTAATCCACTGGTCTTAGGCTGACATTCACAAACGAGTTTGAGTTCGATCTCGTACTTCGTTATGTCAGAATTCGAGTCTAGACTCGAACTCCAATCGTATCGATATTCACAGTCGAGTTAGGCATAATGGAGTACGAGTATATGCTCAGGTGAGCATGAGACGGGCTGAGCCGCGAGACCGGTGACTCGAGTCGTGCTCACACACCGCCATCTTTGCTAACACGTTCGTATTTAGAAATAGCCTATTTACTTAAATGCTGTATAGGATCAATTCTTAAGAAGTTTTTATTAGAGAAATTATTGTATTAAATAGAATGGATAAATACGTGACTGTACTAGGTGGTAGGACTTTACTGCAAAGTTCGTCTAGGTAGGTACCACCGCTTTGCCAGTTATTCTGCCGCCAAGCAGTAGTGCGCAAGCACTGCTGTGTTCCGGTATGAAGGGCACTGTAGCTAGTGAAATTACTGGGCAAATGAGACTTTATGATCTGATCTCACGGTTTAGTAATCTTATTACTAGATTTTGCTGATGTCTCTGGATGACGTGCGCAGTGCAGTGTCACGCGAACCTCTATACTTTAGAGTTCCAAGTGACACTGCAGCTGATATGGGCAGCCGTATCGTTTAACATCAAGCGAACGGATAGCTCGTCACGTCATTCATTAACATAAAAAAAAAAAAAAAAAAAAAAAAAAAAAAAAAAAAAAAAAAAAAAAAACCAAATTAATATATTTATTTAAAAATGAAAGAAAAAAATACGGCACGGTACGGTTTATTATTGTGTTATATTATTATTCGTTGTTAGCAGATAAGTTACTGTGTGTTTTTTTTTTGTTGTTACTATTCTGGCTCGTATCTTCACATTATTAAAGCTTGTAAAAGTTATTTGGGAGTAGCCTTAAAATATATAATAAATAAAAAATTAATGATATTGCTAAGTCCATTCCACTAAAATAAATTCGAACCTATTAATGAACCACCGTACGTAGACACATCTGGAGCAATTAAATAAATAATAACGCCCGACGATGGACTAACTAGGATTCCCTGTGTTTAGGGACTCGGTAACTACGAGGGTCATGTTCCCACAACACCCAGACACAGAACCAGTATTTGCGCTTTTTTTCTGTGCACAAATATTTGTCCTGCTGGAATCGAAATCGCCGCCTCCAGGTTATGAGCCGACCTGCTCAACCACGACACCACAGAGGCTGTCGATATTACTAGTTAATTACTGATACAGCAATGGCTCCATCGTTCTTCTTATTCTTTGTTAAATGAAGCATTTTTTAGAATTTCGTATGTATGCTACTAGCTCCCTCAGATACAAAAAATAATATGAACGCTAGACGCGATTTATTTTAAATTGTTTAACTTAAACTATTTTTTTATAACGTTTGTTTAATATTAACTATGTAGGTAATTAAGAAAGAATTTTATAATCATTTAACATTTAAAAACAAACGAAGAGTAAGGGGCGCTTTTCAGAATGTAACTCAAAATTGCGCGCTTTTTGAAGTCCCCCGTTTTGGTCATTCATACAACATTTGCTATTATTTGTCTCTTTCTAGCATTATATTGCCAGATAAAAAAGAATAAAGCCTTACTCAATAATGTCAAACTACATCTATGGCTGGAGTCAAACTCCACGGGGTCATCGTGTGAACTCGACTCTGAATACCACGACGCGGAGTATACTCGCCGAGTCCGGAGTTCGATCTCGCGTGAGTCCGAGCGGAGTAAACTCGATGCGTTGACTCTGAATGTCAGCCTTAGAGACTTGAAATTTGGAGGGTGTATTCTTTGTAAAGTGTAATCCACTAAGAAAGGGTTTCTCTACATTCCACCCCTAAGAGGGTGAAATGGGTGGTTGAATCATTTTCGTATAGGCCACGCGAGCAGAAGCTCGCTTACAATACAGTCATGGTACCTTGCAGGCGCTGGAGGCGGAGGCGGTGGCGCACGCGGAGGAGCTGGCGGGCGCCGAGCGCGCGCGGCGCGCGGCGGAGGCCGAGCGGGACGAGCTGCACGACGAGCTCAACAACACCGCCGCCAAGGTACATATACTATATGACTTTGACTTGACTATGACTTGACTATGACTTGACTATGACTTGACTATGACTTGACTATGACTTGACTATGACTTGACTATGACTTGACTATGACTTGACTATGACTTGACTATGACTTGACTATGACTTGACTATGACTTGACTATGACTTGACTATGACTTGACTATGACTTGACTATGACTTGACTATGACTTGACTATGACTTGACTATGACTTGACTATGACTTGACTATGACTTGACTATGACTTGACTATGACTTGACTATGACTTGACTATGACTTGACTATGACTTGACTATGACTTGACTATGACTTGACTATGACTTGACTATGACTTGACTATGACTTGACTATGACTTGACTATGACTTGACTATGACTTGACTATGACTTGACTATGACTTGACTATGACTTGACTATGACTTGACTATGACTTGACTATGACTTGACTATGACTTGACTATGACTTGACTATGACTTATGACACATATTTGCATGAAATATCATTAACTCGATAAATGATGAATTATTTGACACTGGCTAAATACACAAAAGTGTGGAGCCAAAACTTAAAAAAAAACTGAAAGCAATTGCGCAGCAACCGCTATTTCTATACATGCGGGACGGCTGGTTTTACGACCAGGAGTCCATTATTGAATCACATATGACTCGGTTTATGTAAACCGACCAGGGGCCTTACCGTGTAAATCTAGTGGAGATAGTAATCGTGTTCTCTCTTGCTCGCACTCGTGGACTTGTTAATTGGCGCGTGCAGGATGACTGGCGAAGCCGATTCCCAGAACAGTTACTCGGTAGGGGTCCATTATTGAGTCACATACGACTCGGTTTATGTAAACTAGGTGGTAGGCATTCCTGAAAAGTTAGTCTAGCATTAAAAAAAATCACAACATATTTCGAACAATTCCGTTTTTTATCTCGTCATTGAACTGGTGTGATATCAAAATAATCTACTACAAAATAAAATCACCAATAATTCAAATATTGGGTTTTTTTCATTCTTGTGCATAGGCGTTAGTTCAAATTTTCATGATCACTCATTGTGTATTTAAAAAGCTGAAAGAATTGACTACAGCCACTGTAGAAGCTAAAAACACTAATGTTATATTTCAGAGCACATTGTTAATAGACGAGAAGAAACGGCTGGAGGCGCGGATAGCGGCGCTCGAAGAGGACCTGGACGAGGAACAGTCCAACAACGAGATCCTCAACGACAGGCTCAGGAAATCACAGGTAATAAATCTATACATATACATTCAAAGTCCCGACTGACATATATATCAACGCACAGTCTAAACCGATCGTCCTAGACTTGAAATATAGAGGGTGTGTTCTTTGTAAAGTGTAGGTATCCACTAAGAACGGGTTTTCGGAATTCCAACCATAAGATGGTGAAATGGGTGGTTGAATTAAAAATTTTCTTTTTTGTTTTTTATAGGCCACGCGGGCAAAGCCGCGGGCAAAAGCTAGTTAATAAATAATTAAGATACATTTTAACATTAAATAATGTGACCGTTATATAACCTGATAGGAAGTGAAGGGGCTGTTGACGTCACACCTGGATTTTAAATATTGGCTTGCAAGTGCTGAATACTGATATTGTTTTCAAATTTAACTTGTTAATATCATATATATAAATAATATAATTGCAACACTTGTATGTGTTCCACAGAACCAGATAGATCAGCTGACGATGGAACTAGGTACAGAGAAGTCTGCGACACAGAAGTTGGAGAGTGGCAAGTTGGTACTCGAGCGGCAGAACAAGGAACTAAAGGCTAAGCTGGCAGAATTGGAGACCAACGCACGCACCAAGACTAAGGTAACTTGACCTGCACTGGAAGGATGAAGTTGGGTAGCCTGGGGTTTGTACTAATCTGGTTGATCAAGATAGGTGGGTCTAGTTAGAGAGGGATTTGGTGTAGTAACTAAAGGTCAAGCGAAGTTAGTAGCTTAGCAGTAGTTGAAGATTTTTACACGCACCAATTGACCTGCGGTTGGAAATATGGATTAAGTAGCTTATGGTTTTTAGTAAGCTGGTTGTACAAGTTTGTGGTGGGTAGTGAGATAGTTTTATTTTGTAGCAAACAAGCCCAGGAAGACCTATGTACGAGACAAAGATAACTTGAGCCATTGCTGGAGAGATGGATTAGTTAGCCTGGAGTTTGTTGTATCTGGTTGACTATACCAGGTAGATATAACTGCGAATGTTCAATATGCAGCAGATCAGTCACCTGTCTTGATCAATTAACAGTATATTTAATATCCTAATACCCATCTGGTACTAAAGTTCATTAAAATACAACTTTGCTAAGTAAATTTCCCCTGGGTTCTGTTTTACGTTTGTTAAATTCGTGTCCACTTGGCAGACCAGGGCAGATCACGAAACTTTGATTGCAATGCAACAGGCGAAATTTCGATACCAACTATGCACATAAACTGCGTATTCAAACTGTCAAATCCATACAAATTTGTGTTTTTATTGGTTGCAATCGGGTTACATGATCGATATTAAATGATCGTTGGTTGCCCGTTTATCATTGCCTCATCAAAACTATCTACACATCCCCAGGGCGTGATAACATCCCTAGAGCTGAAGGTAGCCAACCTGGAGGAGCAGATCGAGGTGGAGTCCCGCGAGAGGCTCGCGCAGCAGAAGGCGTCGCGTCGCCTCGACAAGAAGATGAAGGAGTTAGTTCTCCAACTGGATGAAGAGAGACGGCATGCCGATCAGTACAAGGAACAAATCGAGAAGGTATGTGGATAGACATACAAATTCAAATTTACTTATTGTTTACACAATTGTTTTAGACTCCCGAACTAGTGGAAACCCTGCTTCAGGAGTCAATGGCTTCTCCTGCTGACTTATGGGACTTAGGGAGAAAGAAGTCAGTGGCCTTTCCCATATGTCATTGGCCTCTTCCATAAGTCATTCGCTTCTCCCATAAGTGAGTGGCTCTCCCATAAGTTAATGGCTTCTCACATAAGTCAGTGACTTCTTCGATAAGTCAGTGGCGTCTTCCATAAGTCAGTGGCCTCTTCCATAAGTCAGTGGCTCTTTCCATAAGTCAGTGGCTTCTTCCATAAGTAAGTGGTTTCTCCCAACAACTAAACTAAAACAGACTACCGCAAAATGTCATTGATGAAACATTTATGAATGTCTACAAAAATAAACCTGACAACTAGCCACGAACTAACCAAATAATCCTGTTGCAAAAATGACCATTGGGAAGTAACTATCCAACACTGTGGATATAGAAAATATAAATCAGCACTTATGCTGCTCGTCTATCATCAAGTAATAATAATGATTATAGATCTAAAGAATTACTCGCTTAAGTTAGATAATATTTTACTGGGGTTGGATAAAATTCGTTGTAGATATAATGGAAATATATTAAATCGTCCAGTTAAAATGAATGTAGCTGAAGACATTAATTGAAGTTAAACTTCTTTACGCAAGCTTGACTTGAGAAGTAAGCTGGCGAGGCGAAAGTTGAATTACGGAACGGAACAAAGTAAAAAAAATGTATTATTATGTTGGTATATCCGGTAAAATGACAACTTACAACTGTCAAGATGGCGACATTAAATAAAGCAAAAACAAAGTTATACCGGCCGATATATGGAGCTAAACTGAAAGAAACTGAAGAAGTTTAACTTCAATCGTGTGGTCTAAAGCAGTTTGTTGTTGTCGTCCAGGTGAACACGCGCATGAAGACAGTGAAGCGGCAGCTGGACGAGGCCGAGGAGGAGGTGCAGCGCGAGAAGGCCGGCAAGCGCAAGGCGCAGCGCGAGCTCGAGGACATGCTCGAGACGCACGAGACGCTCGCCCGGGAGTGCTCCAACCTCAGGAACAAGCTCAGGTGAGGCTCCAGCGGTGTGATGGTGGCTCAGCTGGCAGTCGGTTGCGGTTAGTGCTAGCGAAATGTTTCAGGCTATATTTACAGCGTTTTAACCGAGGTTTTTCTATTTCATTTTCCTTTCTCTTTCATTTTCATCTTTGATTTTCCTCTTTCTTTTTTCTCTTTGTTTCCTTTTTCTCTCTCCTTTTTCATTTTCCTTTTTATCTTTGTTTCTTTTTCTTTTTCCTCTTTCTATTTTTCTTTCTGTTTCCTCTTTTTCCTTTTCTTCTTTCGTTTTCCTCTTTTTCCACTTTTTCTCGTCCCTCACTACACAAAGACAATCTGGAAGAAAATGCTACATAGCATTAAGTTCGTCTATGTGCTTGTTTTATTATTAAGCGTTTATCTATTTATCAATATTTATAACAAACGTTTCCAGGTGTACCAACATTGCAATGTAGAAAAGGAAAAGTATTTTTTACAGGTCATGACAGTTTCCTAGTTTTTTCTCCTGCTACGATCCATATTGGGCAAGTTATTATTAAGATATTGTTTAAACGTGTAGAGAAAGCTGGCTTCAGTATGATTTTTATAACTATTACCATTAGCAAAAGAAAATTAACACAAAAAGCATTATACATCATTCTTTTTACCTCCATCCCTCCATCCTCCATATTTAACTACAGGACATATTTTAGTATTACAAAGACATTTTAGTAACTCCTGCTTCGCAAAATCTCGCACATTTAGTGTTTGCAAAAAAAATAAATAATAATAATAATAACGCCCAACGATCACATACATAGATCCTGGACCCTAAATAGGATTCCCTGTGTCTAGAGGCCCAGGAACTACAAAATGTCTTCTAGTTTTAATTTCCCATAATTAAAAAAAAAAATATGTGTGGAAATTTTACACAACGCCATAGTTCCAATTGACTACTACACATAACATAATTTAAAAAATACACTAGTACTCCATGCCCCGTTTACACCCTACAGCACATACGAGGCGAGTCGCACTGTCCGCGCGAGCATGTCAATGACTCGCGCCGGTTCCTTCTCCGACGATGATGATTATACCGAGTAGGGCGAGTCGCTGGAACTAGCGGCTGGAGCGAGGTAAACCTACCCGCTTGGGCAGGTGTCTGGAGGGTCTTGTAATATGTCCGGGACATAAAACAGAATGGGAGCTGATTTCGGAAAGAATTTAGCTATTTATCGAGTTTCTTTTTTGTATGTCGTAAGAATAAAAAACCCACCTTATATTTAAAACCTATCCTTGTATAGAAATAGACAAAACGGAATAGATATTAATTATTCCAAATATTGGAGTTATTTCTACTTGCACTTTAATTGCACTTGACTTGTAAAAGTGCTAAAATTAGCCTATTTGCAATAAATCTTTTGACTTTGACTTTGAATTGACGTGAATTTAGCCGTTATTAATTTTACAAAATTCCAACTGCATTCTGAAATTAAGAACATAAGTAAAGATTATTTTAATTATTGGCAAATATGTATTAGAGTTTAGAAAAGCGATTAAAGACAAAAATCACAAACATTTTAAGCACATATTAGTGCTAAAACTTGATTAACTCGCTCGTTATAATAATAAAGCCCTACTATCACACATAAATCCTGGACCCTAACTAGGATTCCCTGTATCTAGGGACCCAGGAACTACGAGGATCGACTACGCCTAGACTCAGAACAAGTATTTGTACTTTTTTTCTGTGTCCAAATACTTATCCTGCCGCGAGAATCAAACCTGCCGCCTCCGGGTTATGAGCTGACCTGCTCAACAACCACGCCACAGAGGCTGATTTGCACTTAGTATAACTACTAAGTGCAAATCAGCCTCTGTATCCCAATGAAAAAGATACTGGACTGTTCCTATTGGCGTAATTTTGTTATTCTTACGACTTACTTTCGAAAATGGTTAAATTACTTTCCGTCCGCTACGGACTGCTTCAACGGTCTTGCAAAGTCAATGTCAATGTGTCGTCATTTTTTCTCATGAATGGATTCATTCCTCATAGGTTCCATTAATGAAGTTCTAGACTACACAGCTGGTTCTATACATTTGGGCTTAATGTACCGGGCTGGTAATGCCGGTTGTGTAGCTCCGGGCTATAAGGTCATCATCATTGTGTCGTCGTTTGATAACTTTCCTAATGGGAATTGTTTTTGGGCTCTAATTTGCATGGCAACACGTTGCGTGGATTAAAAATGTAAACTGGTTAACTTGATTTCATACGGTGCGTGTGTAACTCGGATTAATATTTAATTATTTTTAATCATAACAGTTTTTCATCTGAAATTTATTTTTGTCCATTCAGTCGTCGAAAACTTTTTGTTTTATTATTCGTTTGTGCGTTATGTTGACGTTCCAAATATGAACGTTCATGATTGTTGATTTAAGACGCGTTTATTTATTTACATATCCGTAAAAATTCAAATCTTCTATTGTATGGTTTTCTTACGTGTATGGTGCATAATGATCGTTATTTACATCCAGTCAGAGCACAATATCTAATAACTTGTTCATTATTCCAGGCGGCAAGGCGGACCGATTGGACTCTCAGGCGCTTCTTCGTCGTCGCGTATGAAACGCACGTCGCTCGCGCCGGGCGGCGGCTCGGGCGACGAGTCGTTCGACGACGTCAACGATACCACCAACAGCGTGGAGTAAACGTACCACTCGCGCCATTCTAAACCACTTCTGAAAAGAGCGTACATTGATATTGTTGTCTCAATCCTGCTACACTTTTGTCATAGCGGCGGGAGTGAGATAACAGTATGCTGTACCTTTCGTCAGGAGCGCTTTTTCAATGGCGCAGGACGCCCTGAGCCCGCGGACATACGGACAAACTGGACACGCGCTTGAACATACTTGTGTAAATCAGGAAGACTGGTTGAACTCGCAGAAATTACCTTTACCGGGAAGAAATCTGAAATTAATGTTTTTGATAGTGTTAAGAGTGAGCAAAATTGTAAATCGTTAGCCCCATTAAGATTATATTTTTTACAGTAGCATTTAACGAAAATGGTCGAATTAAGTTAGCTTGGTTTCTCTAATCAAGAACGATAAAAACAATAATGGGCTAGTTAGGTCTTCACATGTTTTGATACTAAGCGTCGTGGTTTTAACTAGAATACAGCTCGCTAAAAGAAAAATATAAGCAAGCGTTACAAAAATAGGGATTTTCAAATGTAAAATATGAACCGCGTGCTCTACTACTAATAAAATTGCTTAAACATGTAGGGCAGATGAACAAACGTATCACGGTTTTTTATAAATATTAAAATCATGATTAGTAATCTACTTTTGTGCGTTCTCTGAGTATTTTAGTCCAAAAATCCTACACCTACGGCATATTATTAGGTGGAAGAGAGCCACAGACAACTTCTTATTTTTAAAGGTAGCATAGACAATATATCAATTGTTTACATCGTATACACACGCAATAATACGCGACGCGTTCATCTCACATTAAAGGTAGCATAGACAATATATCAATTGTTTACATCGTATACACACGCAATAATACGCGACGCGTTCATCTCACATTAAAGGTAGCATAGACAATATATCAATTGTTTACATCGTATACACACGCAATAATACGCGACGCGTTCATCTCACATTAAAGGTAGCATAGACAATATATCAATTGTTTACATCGTATACACACGCAATAATACGCGACGCGTTCATCTCACATTAAAGGTAGCATAGACAATATATCAATTGTTTACATCGTATACACACGCAATAATACGCGACGCGTTCATCTCACATTAAAGGTAGCATAGACAATATATCAATTGTTTACATCGTATACACACGCAATAATACGCGACGCGTTCATCTCACATTAAAGGTAGCATAGACAATATATCAATTGTTTACATCGTATACACACGCAATAATACGCGACGCGTTCATCTCACATTAAAGGTAGCATAGACAATATATCAATTGTTTACATCGTATACACACGCAATAATACGCGACGCGTTCATCTCACATTAAAGGTAGCATAGACAATATATCAATTGTTTACATCGTATACACACGCAATAATACGCGACGCGTTCATCTCACATTAAAGGTAGCATAGACAATATATCAATTGTTTACATCGTATACACACGCAATAATACGCGACGCGTTCATCTCACATTAAAGGTAGCATAGACAATATATCAATTGTTTACATCGTATACACACGCAATAATACGCGACGCGTTCATCTCACATTAAAGGTAGCATAGACAATATATCAATTGTTTACATCGTATACACACGCAATAATACGCGACGCGTTCATCTCACATTAAAGGTAGCATAGACAATATATCAATTGTTTACATCGTATACACACGCAATAATACGCGACGCGTTCATCTCACATTAAAGGTAGCATAGACAATATATCAATTGTTTACATCGTATACACACGCAATAATACGCGACGCGTTCATCTCACATTAAAGGTAGCATAGACAATATATCAATTGTTTACATCGTATACACACGCAATAATACGCGACGCGTTCATCTCACATTAAAGGTAGCATAGACAATATATCAATTGTTTACATCGTATACACACGCAATAATACGCGACGCGTTCATCTCACATTAAAGGTAGCATAGACAATATATCAATTGTTTACATCGTATACACACGCAATAATACGCGACGCGTTCATCTCACATTAAAGGTAGCATAGACAATATATCAATTGTTTACATCGTATACACACGCAATAATACGCGACGCGTTCGTCTCACATTAAAGGTAGCATAGACAATATATCAATTGTTTACATCGTATACACACGCAATAATACGCGACGCGTTCATCTCACATTAAAGGTAGCATAGACAATATATCAATTGTTTACATCGTATACACACGCAATAATACGCGACGCGTTCATCTCACATTAAAGTCTAATACCACTTATTATGTTTTGTTTTACTCAGAAAATTCTTCTCGGTCTTCTTCTCTTCTTCACAACAATCAGTCTGCCTTTATACAAGCATGTTCCAGCGTTTACGAAGCTTAGGATACACACGACAGTGGTCTTTACATTTCTTGATTCCGATAGCAAAAGCGTTAATGCGTAATATAGTGTACTTAATTTTATATGTTATTGCCACTCTCGTGTGTAACACAAATGTGATGATCATAGGCAAACCTTAAATTAAATTTTGGGATATTTTGTTAATCGATTTCGTACTTTGCTATAACTTAATAAGGTTGCAGTTTGTTTAGGCCGTCGCGGCTCGCGGGCGCGTTGAAGGTCTATGTAAAGCGATATAATGTATGGAACTGTAATCGATCGCTGAAGACGCAACGGCTTTGTTATGTATTTATCCCGTTTTCCCTTTCTACTTGTATTATAATCGTGAAATTTTAATTTTGTCTTAAAATTGTTATTGTGTAGAAATATGAAACAATATGTTGTATTAATTTTACGTACTGAAACTTTTAAAGTAGTTTATTTGATAATAATATTGACTTCGCATGCCGATCGCAACACGTATTCCTTCATATTTCTACTTGTATTTCGGGTGCTCAATTTCTTAATGCTTGCATTTGAACAGTCGACGAATCTCTGAGCATTTACCCTTCAGGTTGCACCAACTCTCGATCCAGTATTACAACGAAACATTCCTAACAATGAGATTTCTCATTAGCCTTCGGGGCGAGATGTCAAATTACTCCATTGCGTGATAAAAAATTTGAATAAACTAAAGTATTATTAAATCGTGACAAAATTACCTATTATTATTATGTACTCAAAAAATAGATGAAATGCATTTATAAGCGACTGAGTTACAAAGACTGTTTCTGCGACAATATTTGACCCCCAAAATCGTTTCAACTTTATACTATGCTCTTTTGTAAGTTGAGCATGTGCAGTATTAAAAATATCAAATTATTTTGATGCTTGTATTTTAAAAAAAATTCTGAATATGCTCAACTGGTCTTACTACTTCATGTAAATAAAATCAGTGTGTTGCACTGAGAGCTTAGTTGCCATACAAATTTTATTGATAGTTAAGTAAGAACATAAGCTTTCGGTCGATGGAGGTGGAGGCGCAATGAAAACCAAAACCTTTCTCACTAGCAAAGATATTACAGAACATCTTTCGATTGAGTGGAAGCGAGTGATGGTTTGATTACGCCGCCGTTCTCTTGTTTTTATACCATTTGAACCTTGTCCCCTTGTCGTAACCCCGAGCTGTAAATACACCGGTTGGGTGGCGTGGTGTACAGGCGACGCTCGAGATGTGACGTCGGCGCCGCCACCCGCCGCCGGAGCGAGCCACGGACACTGCTTGCTTTAGATTTATAGAACATAGGTATAGGTACGAGTCGGAAGTAATCAATTGTGGCCTTAGGTGGTTTTTTTTTATCTTGGATTTATACGTAAAACGTCTCTCGCGAGGCCCATCGATTTGATACCTTTACAAGCATTTGTACCGAATCTACACGACCCATCTTTCTTTTTATTATTGATTATATTATATAGTTCTTTTTCTAATTATTAATATAAAATTTAAATGTAAGTAAACCATTAAAGCATAAACATATTTTACTTAAATATTATATTTAATTAACAACATTGATAATTGTAAAATTGGCCATAGGTTGTAACAAGTTGGTATGCCAATTACAATTTTTCATGATTTTTATTACCACTTGTTTCATTTTCACCCAATGTCTTCTTTTTATGACTTTTTAGACATGGCTATAAGTCTGGATATCTACGTTGCTGCAAAGTGTGTCTAGATAGGTATCACTGCTTTACCAGTTATTCTGCCGCCAAGCAGTAGTACGCATATGCAAGCACTATTGTGCTCTGGTTTGTAGCTAGTGAAATTACTGGGCAAATGAGATTTCATGGCAACAAGTACAATTTTTGCCACTAACAGTGAAGGGATAGTTACTCGTTGAAAAAAGGCTGTTATTATATATTGATGGTATAAGTGCCCGGCTAGCTCAGTCGGTAGAGCATGAGACTCTTAATCTCAGGGTCGTGGGTTCGGGCCCCACGTTGGGCGCCAATGTGCCGTTTACCCTATGGAAATTTCCACCTACCTAAATTAGTAGGAGAAATAAATAACCAAAGGTATATACACGAATTTTAAATTTAATTACAAACAAAATTACATAAAAAAAAAATTTGACCGGCAGCTAGCGGTAGGCACATATATTTATAGGGCCGTGGATTTGTGCACTTTAACTAGTTTCTAAGCTTCCTACACCACCGCGGGAAAAGTACTGTCCTGATGTTGTCGGGGGCCCCGGACGGTGGGTGTAATTCCGCCGGTAAGAAGTTTCCCGGGAAGTCGGAAGTTTTTTATTGGTGGTACTTCGTGCGGTTTACGACGTAGCTGTTGTTAATATTGTTGTTGTTGTTGTAGTTGTTGATGTTAATGTTGTTCCTGGAATCGATAAATTCCTCCATATTAATACGGGAACCCATCTAGCTTCCGTTCTGGGGACCCACCAACGGCTACAGGAAGAACGAATACTTACCCGCAGTATAGTATTGCCGTGGTGGTACAACCAGAACGGAGTTCACAAAAAATAATATTAATTAAGCTGAAGGCTATCATTAAAAGCAGAAGGCAATGAAAATAGAAGAAAGGGAAATGACTTTAAATTACATTAAATTAACTTAAATCAAATAATATTAGCAAACATTGAGAATATAAGGTAGGCAGAAAAGAAAAGATGATGAAATTTTGACGAATAATTGTTGTGCATAATTCAGCAATTTGCAAATGAATATACTACAATTTAAACACTGGAAAATAAAACATTATTAAAGTCATTAGGAAAATAACGGTCATTATAATTATCCTATGTTGGGTTTTTTATGTGCCATTTAAAACTTACCCTATATCGGGAACAACACGAAAACTTGAGACGTGTTTAGAACACAAGAATACTTATTAAATTATTATAATAAGGAAATTATGAAAAATATGTCGTAAATTGCACAGTCGGCTAGGGCGCTCGAGCTGGCAAAGCGATATGTGTGCTCGCACTTAAGTCTAGATACGACTGGCGCAGGCGGCGGCGGTCGTGGCCCCGCGTCAGCCACCACTTCCTCAGTCCACACCCCGCGGAGTTCTTGTGTGAACCGGTATGACATAATTCGCGCGCATTGATTTAATAAGCGTTACGAGACAGGTGCCGCGCTTAGAATTTAGGATTTAATATAGGTTTATTAGAATAATAAGTTAGGATAAGTTTGTATATATGTTTTAGTTTTAAGTTGATTTAAATTGATTATAAGTAAATATTATTTTAAAATAGAAATTAATATTAAACCAGTAACGTTCCGTTACACAACTTTATATCATTAGTATAACCAATAGACTACAACTAAAACTAGAAATAGGTACCGTAGTGGGGGCAATAGGGTTTAATAATTGTCACAAATAATAAATACTAAACCGATAGGTCAAGTTCCTACCGGCCACTTGTAACAATTTGAAGTACATTTCTGTTTATGTCAGCCGGACACTATTAAGTATAGTACACCTGTGTCGAACAAACCGATTCCTGTGAATACAAACTACTGTAAATACGACTTGAATTTTAACTTATAAAATTACACATTTAGTACAGAGTACCATTTATCAAAGATATTTTGGGCAAAGAGAATGTAGGTATGTAACCACTACGTTTTAATTTTGGGTATATAATATAAGTTTTGGAGTTTTGGCGGGAAAACGAAAATGATCGCGTCACGGCATTATATTATTTTCCAAAACTTGTGTTATTTTCAGTATTAGTGCATAAAATTGGTGTCATTTTATTCGTTAACTGCTGGATTACAGGCATGAGTGTGGGAAAGGGGTATAATGATGGTGAAACGTTTATTTTCGTGTTCTTTCTAAAACTCCATAGAAGCTTTTAGTAAAGTTGCCACCACTTTACTAGGAGTATGACTTGACTAGACTAGACTATGACTTGACTTGATGACTTGGACTGTGACTTGACACAAATATGCATAATATTAATTAAATCAATTACTTGACACTGGCTAAATACACAAAAGTGTGGAGCCAAAATCAAACAAAAAAAAAAAAGGATAATAGTGTTCTGTGATCTCCAATTCTCTAGCTCTACCTAATCTTTGGCTAAGAGACGTATCCTCTACTTGGTCTGTGTAAGACAGCTAGCTACATATTACTGATCTGTGGTGTAAGAGACCACAAAAGACGGCCGGCGCGGTGCAGTGTTTGTGTTTGTAGTATTGGTTTATTATATTTAGTAATAAACATAACTAACTTGAAGTAATAACGCTGGTACAACCTGTGTTAGTCCGTACATGGTCTGTGAAGTAAGCTTATAAATCGCGAATATTGTCGTACAAAATGTCGGACAAAATAGACGAATACTTCGAGGTAGCGCTGGCGATAGTAAAAACCGCTGGAAACCTTATAACAGAGCACGTGACGGGATGTAAAGACTTTCAAAAGAAGTCTTGCGACATTGACCTTGTCACCGAAGTCGATAAGAAGGTCGAGGACACCTTAATCAGCGGTTTAACAGAGAAGTTTCCTGATCACAAGTTCATCGGCGAAGAGACTGTGTCTAGCGGCGGAAAATGTGAATTGACGGACGCTCCTACATGGATAATTGATCCAGTTGATGGTACCATGAATTTTGTCCACGGCTTTCCTCACAGCTGTATATCCGTAGGGTTGGCGATCGATAAAGAATGTGTTGCTGGTATAATCTACAATCCTATCTTGAATCAGTTATTTACCGCTAAAAAAGGAAAGGGAGCGTTCTTAAATGACAGACAGATTCATGTGTCGAAAGTAAAAAGGCTCAGTGATGCCTTGATCACGTTTGAAGCAGGTACCAGCCAAGATGAAGAAAAACGCAAGATTGTGCTAGAAAATTTTAAGCTGGTTGTCAATAATGCGCATGGTGTGAGATCCTTGGGATCAGCTGCGTTGAACATGGCGATGGTAGCGATGGGGGCTGCTGATGCTAACTTTGAGTTTGGTATTCATGCTTGGGATGTTGCTGCGGGGGACATCCTGGTGAGAGAGGCGGGTGGCATCTGCATGGATCCTGCTGGTGGCAAGTTTGATGTGCTGTCTCGCCGAGTGCTCTGTGCCAGCACTCCCAATCTGGCTGATGAGATAGCTGGATCTCTCTACCAGCTCTATCCAGAGTGTGATTAGTTATCTTACTTACTATGCGTTTTGATTGCATTTGAATACCTATTAAGTCATTTACTTATTTTCATTGTTTAGTGTAGATCTATTACATTGATTTGTATATATTTGTGCTGATAGAATTTCACTGCTCTATTTTATGTTATCTCAGTTTTCTTTTTGGTAAATCATAATTTTTGGATCTATTAGTTGCTGATATGTTAAGCAAATACAATTTAAAACTTAAGTATCTCTAATCATTCAATGCCAAAGAAAAAATATTGTATATCAGGCTGTGGGATACTGTAAAGAGGTATTTGAATAGTGAATAATCTCCTAGATTGTAAGATAATAGTGAGTTTTTGTAGTTATGCAGTCTATGTTGATTTTTAAACATACCCCATTACCTCCCATTTGTACTTAATTAATAAAAATATAATATTGCTTCTTTGCAGATTAATTGATCTTTATTATTTATTTGTAGCTGAAATTTGCCTTTATTGTTACTGTTTATATTGTTGAACAATACCTATGATAGGATCACAATCATATTTCTTAGTGGGGCTCATTATCATTATACATACATATATATACTCACACTGCCAAGGTTCTTCTCTTAGAGAGAAAGACAATCAAAGACTAATGTTTAAAAAAAATGCTTAATGTAACAAGTTACAAATTAAAAGAAACACATCTTGATGTATGTATCATAATTTAAGTAATCTTTAAACAATATTGTTATAAATAATTTACTGGATAAAACACATTTTGTCTTTGTATTAACTTACTAAAATTCCTAAAGGATCATTCATGACATAGTCATTTACGTCTATTTAAGTATGAATGTTTACAAACAAAATAAAAATTGATGTGCTATATTAAAAAACTTTTTGTTTCATTCATAGAAATCATAAATTGCCATGTCTTTAGAGATAATCAATAATTTTGATGATTTTATTGATGGCTAGTAAGTACCTATTTCATATTTCGGTGGTATTATATATCTATCTTTTACATGGCCATAAGTTTTGTATTAAATCTTCAGAAAAGAAGTAAAAATTCATTAATAAGGGAAACATTCGGATTTCTAAAAAAATTAATCAACTTATATATATTAATGATGCCATATTTTCTTATTTCATTATTAATAAATATATAAACATTACAAATAGAAAATAAGATTCCTATATAATTGACACATTTATTATTATAGTCAGTCAGACGGACATGATACATAGTCAGTTTATTTAATTTATCATATTATTTTTTGAGATCTATTCAGATTAAGCTAAGTGCTAGCCAGCTGGCTAGCTAAGCTAAGTAAGCTAAGTGTCATGTCAATGTCAAATCAAGTATATGTATATATAGTTTTTTTTGTTATGGTATGGCTCCACACTTTCGTGTATTTAGCCAGTGTCAAGTATTTGATAATTTCTCGAGTTAAGTAATGTATATATGTGTCAAGTCAAGTCACAGTCCAAGTCATAAAGTCCAGTCATAGTCTAGTCTAGTCAATTCATACTCCTAGTAAAGCGGTGGCAACTTTACCAGAAGCTTCTATGGAGTTTTGGAAACAACACGAAAAGAAACGTTTCCCCATCATTATACCACTTTCCCGCACTCATGCCTGTAATCCAGCACTTAACGAATAGAATGCCACCAATTTTATGCACTAACACACTTTTGCGTATTTAGCCAGTGTCAAGTAATTGCTAATTTCTCAAGTTAATTAATATCATATAATGTGTTAAGTCAAGTCAGAGTCCAAGTTATCAAGTTAAGTCATAGTCTAGTCAAGTCAAGTCAAGTCATACTTCTAGTAAAGTGGTGGCAAACGCTTCTATGGGTTTACCAAAAGATTCTATGGAGTTTTGGAAACAACACGAAAAGAAACGTTTCACCATCATTATACCAGTTTCCCACACGTAATCTTTTTTGTTTTCCTGCCAAAACTCCAGTTATTTTCTTTATTGTCATTAATTCAGTTAATGTGTAAGTATTAGTGCAATATTCATGTTGTTTTGTCTCTGTCAGTATTGTTTTGTTGTAGGTACACTTAGTCACATTTGGTCTTAAGTCATGGCAAAAATTTGTTTAAGTCAAATTATATTTGAGTCATATTAATTATCTGCTGTATTAACACTCTTTGTGTTGCACATATAATTTTATGTACCTTGTACCTAGTGGCTTTGTCTCAGTCAGTAATTTTTTTTATTTTTTTTTTATGTTTTGGCTCAGTCAGTAATTATTTGTTATAGTTAAATTTTGTTTGTGTCAAAGTCATGGATATTAGTCACACTATCTTTCAGTACCTAATTATTATTTCTCTATAGTCATTCATACTCACACCGTCATAGTCGAGTTAATTAGTCACACTTAGGCCCATATTACGGAAATATTCTCAGTCGTCGATTCACGCTTAAGTAGATTTCATTCTCTATTTCATGATTTTGTGAATAAAATCTCGCCTTGAGCAGAGATTCACGGCCGAGTTCTGTAATATGGGCCTTAGTCTGAGTTAGGGTACTTTTTGATGTTGTCACGCTTTTTTTGAGTCAGAGTAATTATTTGATGCAGTCAAATATTGTCCTGTGTCATAGTAATGATTTCAAGTCACACATTGCCTTAGTAATAGTAATAATTTGCTGTAGTCACACTTCTGAATCATAATCAAGCAATCACAATTTGTCTTAGTAAAGTAATAATTTGGTGTACTTAGCTACATTTTGTCTTAGTCATAGTAATAATTTTATGTAGTCACACTTTGTCTTAGTCATTGTTATAATTTCCTGTAGTATCATTTGTTTTAGTAATAGTAATAATTTTATGTAGGTAGTCAAACTTGTCTTAGTAATAATTTATTGTACTCATACTTTGTCTTAGTAATGGTAATATTTTCTGTAGCTACATTTTGTCTGGTACAGGCCAACGATTTCTTACTGTTACATTTGGTATCACATATAGTCATGATAAAAATTTGCTGTAGCTACATTTTGTCTCAGTCATAGTAACAATTTCCTATACCTACTCACACTTTGTCTTAGTAATGGTAATAATTTTCTGCATACATTTTGTCTGAGTTAGTAATTATTTGATGTAGTCACACTTTGTCGAAGACATGATAAGATCTTTTTCGTGATATTTCTTTTCTACGAATCATATTTGGTCTCAGTCATGATTAAAATTTTGCTGTAGTTTCATCTTGTCTCAGTCATAGTAATAAGTTTGTTGTAGTCATATTTATTATGCATTTTATCGTATCAGTAATATGCAGTAATTGGGTATGTTTGTGGTGTCATTTCGTTTCATCGATTTTATGATTGTTCCTAGAACTTGTGTCATCCAATAATAGTTCGCTGCAGTCACATTTAGTCTGGGTCATATAATTTTGCATGTAGTTAGTCGGTTTGTCGTAAGCAAGTCGCATTTCGTCTAAGTAATTGTTGCTGTTTATAGTCGTATGGTCAGTGGTTAGTTGGATGTCATGTCTTGTTATTGTCAAGTTTTTCAGTCATATTAGCTAGTTACTTTCGTATTGCCAAGTCATGTGAAATTAGTCTAATTGAGTTAACGTAATGTAAAATGCTATAAAATCATTGTCTTTCATTATTTGTCGTAGGCATTTATTATAATCCGTCAGTCAGTCAGGCTCGATTTTATTTTCAATTTAATTGCTTCTGCCGACGTAGGTAAAATTGTCAGTCATGACTGTCAATTTTGTCTATATGTTGATAAGTCTTTTTTGATTTTGTTCCACACTTTTGTGTATTTAGCCAGTGTCAAGTAATTGATAATTTCTTGTTTAAGTCTAAGTTTATAAATATTATACACATATGTGTCAAGTCGAATCAAGTCACAGTCCAAGTTATCAAGTTAAGTCATAGTCTAGTCTAGTCAAGTCATACTCCTAGTAAAGCGGTGGGAACTTTACCAGTCGCTTCCATGGAGTTTTGGAAACAATACGAAAATAAACGTTTCACCATCATTATACCACATTCCCACACTCATGCCTGTAGTCCAGCACTTAACGAATAAAATGCCACCAATTTTATGCAGTAACACTGAAAATTACACAAGTTTTGGAAAATAATATAATGCGGCGATGCGATCTTTTTCGTTTTCCCGCCTAAACTCTTGTTTATCGTTTATATAGCAAGCATTTGATCGTTGATCGCTGTCACATGGAAAGGGACGGACGTCGCACTATTACTCATAAAGTGATCAATTAGTGAATGAAATCTCTGCTTGAGGACCGATCGATGACTGAGCATCGTTCTGTAATACGACCATAAGATGATGGAAAGATGGAATGATGGATGGATAGATGGATAGATGGAAGTAATATATTATTTCGAATTTATGAATCTCACGGTCGTAGTTAATTTCCGAGTTAATACCACATGTTTATAGCTTAGACATGTCTGGTATTGTAAAATGATCATCAGTATTATCATAGTATCAGTACGTACATGTCATTTTGTCCACGTTTTGCGTTTTACGTAACCGTCTTTCTTGTCTAGTCATGTTGACCTTTTTATAATTATCAATATCTACGTCAATGTCTAGGTTTATTTGCAATAGACTAAAAATAGTGACTCCTTGTTGCAAGTTAGTCATTGTCGGCTAATTCTGTTGCGTTGTCAGTCAAAAGCGACCTACCCACAATATATTTATTAATCGTCATATTTTTTATTTATTGTCATTTGTCACTCGTCTGGTCATAGTTATTATAGTAATTTCGTCTACTAAAGTTATAATGGTTCATGTTTGTGTGTCCCTGTGTCCTAAGTTTAGTCAGAATCAGATGCGATTCAATTTGTTGAGAAATGAACTGAATCCAAGGAAGTTCTATAGTAGATTATAGATAGTATAAAATATACTATTGAAGTTCCTTGCTTGAATCTTATGCCCGTCTGTACTTAAGTTAGACAGCTCCTAAGTTCGCACTTATTCCTCTGTGACATACCCAAATGCATTGCAGTAGGTATGTCATAGAGGGATAAGTGCAAACCTAGGACATGTCAACTTTAGTACAGACGGGCAGTAGTTGCTTCTGCGGTGATTTCACCACAATTTCGCGAGTCTTAGTCAAAGTAAAGTTTAGTCAGAATTATGATAAAGTTTTGTAATAATACATTTGTTTTCAAGTGTCACAGGTGTCATCATTTTGTGTCTTGTCTTTGTAAATCAGAAATTTTTCGGTCTTTCTTCTTTTTTCGTTTCATCATGGCTCTCTATCGCTTTTAAACGATAATTCTGCCAATGTCAAGTCTGGTTAAGTTTGTACGGTTATGTCATATCAAAGTCCTATTTTGTCAAAGTCACAGTAACATGTATGATATTTTACTGAATGCTCTAGAAAGCAGTAGAAGCACTAGCCTTAAAGAGTGAACGAAAAGGTATGGCTTTACCCAACTTTTCTGTCAATTCTTGGTCATTTTAGTAAATTGTCACACTATCTTTTGTTGTTGGGGCTTAATTATGTAGTTAAAAGGTATATATGATGAATATTAATGGATTCCTGTTACTGCCTAGTCACAATGTACAAGCTTTGAATTTATATTAAATTAATCCTTTACCTAAGTACATTCATACCATTTCTCTAGTATAATTTAATGAAACGTCAAAACAAGCCGGGCCTCCTTCTTTTCAGTCCGATTAGAGTAATGGGTCTTGGTATTTCCCTCAGGGCATGAGGGTCAGTCTTGATGGAGGGTGTTCTGTGTGGTAGACCTTCCGGAAGATCAGCATTCTCATCGTAGACGGCCCATAAGGATGGACTGAAAGAAAAATTATTACTGATATTTCCCATCTTTTGTCCAAAAATTTTAATGTGTATAAATTAGTAATATGACTGTGTGGACATCTCACACAACACCATCTAGCCCCAAACTAAGCAAAGCTTGTATTATGGGAACCAGATAACTGATATAATACTTAGATACTTTTTGTTTGTAAATAAATACATAGAATACAATATAACACCAAGACACAGAACATACGTCGATTTAAATCACACAAATGTTTATTCTGGGTAGGAGTCGAACCCACAACCTACATTTCAGAAGGTATGGTTACTACCAACTGATCTATCGGGTCAGTCAATTGTCATCATTTATAGGTGTTTTAACTATAAGGCTTACCTGACTTCACTTGGTATGACATCAAAAGCCACTGTAGGTGTCTTCGCAGGACTTGAAGGCTTTTTAACGTTCTGTCTCAGCCTGTTCGTGGCAGCTTTATGTTCAACTTTATTCAAGTCGTGCATACTGTCTACCGAAGATCTCTCTTCTATATGTACTTGCGCCTTTGCGTTATTTGTTAAGCCTTTCTTTGCATCTACTATAGGTTTATCAGTCACAGTTGTATCAGGTTTAGGACGTTTGTGTAACACATTGTTTACATAGTAGTATTTATTGCTAGCTCTAATGTCTATCGTGTCATCGTCATTCCGTCTAGTCGATCTTTGTAAGTTATATGGCTTAGTCGCAGTGTCGTAAAAGAAAAAAGTAGATATCTGAGCTTTGTTGGTCACGTCTTTATTTTCGGTTTCACTTTTAGCTTGATATGTATTGAAGTCTTTACTTATTGTGTCAAGTTTTATTTCATCGTCATGTGCTAGTTTATTTTTGATTGTTTCTTTGTTGTCAGTTTTCAAAGTTACTTTATCGTCCGTCATGTCACCTCTGTAGCTACCTACGTATCCAAATGTAACTAGCTTGTACATATTTTCTGTTGTAGAGGGATCAGCCTTATGGTCAGTTTTTTGGTCAATGCTCTCAGTCAGTTTAGATTTTGGTGTAGTCCGTTCAGTGTCATCATTAGATCTCGCTGAAGATGGCAGAGTGTCTTTTATAGTCGTACGAGTATTTGGTCTGTTGTGTCGGTAATTTTCATTTAACTCATGGCGGTTGTAGTAGTATGGTTTGCTAGGTCGTCTGTAAGTGTCGTCATAAGTTTGGTAAGTCACTTTTACTACGTCTCTGTCGTGATTTCTTTTAGTAGTCTGTCGGTAAGATTCAGTCGGTCTTGGCACATAATTGATTAAATAAGTATATTTGTTGGTATTCTCAGTCACAGTCAAAACTGAAGGTCTGTTGTAATTATTATTGTAAGGACGTTTGTGTGGAGCATTATGTATTATAACAGATTGGATGCTTTGAGTGTCTTCATCTTCATAGTCATAGTCACCGTATTTATTTTTCGGTCTACTGTTCCTCGAGTCAATTTTTTGAGTGTCTTCGAAGCGTTTGCTTTTGTTTTTGAAGTCTAGTTTATCGTCTATTTGTACTGTCATATTTAGCTTATCCTCGTTTTGTTTTGTCAGAGCTTCAATTGACAATTCAAAGCTATCTTCCTGTTTAGCAATAGAATCAGTCTGGTTAACGGCATCTTTATTTTCAGTAACATTTTTGTCAAACATCAGAGTCATATTTAAGTCAAGTTGAGGTCTGTTTGATTGTACTTTACTGGCAGAATGAGTCTTTTTAGTTGTGGTTGTAGGTTTCATTGTAGTCGGTTTAGACCGTTTAGGTTTCTGAGTGGAAATATCATCATCTGATTTTTGAACGTCATTGTTAGATTCAGAGTCTATTTCTATCCAAGGCGATAAATCAAAGTTATTGAGAAATCCGTTTTTGCAGGATATCCTTTCATTGTCTTGTTGGTCAGGGGAAAGGAAAACGAAGGGCTGGATGCTAGTGATCGTGTCTAGAGTACGGCAGAGGACTTGTGCAAATGAGATTCTACGTATCTGTTGTAACTGAGCTGGAGTGAATGATGATTCGAAGCCTCCATTTTCATACCTGTAACAAAATAATATCCCTCAATTTTAGCCTCCATAGCTGTCTACGTGATAGCGTTATTTGGACGTTCAGGTGCTTACCAAAATCGATCTCCTTTACGTAAGTTCAAGAACTGCTGAGCAATGATGCAAGCGAAGGTCGGACCTACTAAGCCTCCGACCACAGGTCTCTCTGCCATACCTCCAGTGAAGAGATCTATGTCGTCCACATGCCTGTAAGGATAATAACAATGTAGAACCTTGTCCAGGTTTACAAGTCATGATCTTGGAAGGTCTTCATTACCTGTATAAGACCTTGAGCTTCCACACAACCCTCGATGGCATCATTTTGAACAGGTCCTCAAAGTCGGTTATGAGTGAAAGTCCACACGGATCTCTCCATGAAGTGTAGGACGGCACGCCATGATCTCTCCCTCTTTGTATGTTGATCGCAGCCAAGTCCATGCCGAAATCGAAGGAAGGAGTTTGAAACAGATGGTTGGTGAGTTCTTCCGTGATGAACTCATCACGTTTTTGGATAGGTTGGTTCACCATGCCCAGGAGTAAGCGGTCTACGGCACCCATGCTCCAGATGTTTGAGGGGTTCGTCAGCTCCATGTGGAGGGATACATCTGAAAATGATACTAGATATTCATTCGATTTAAAAAGTAGGGTACACACGTAAGTTTTTTTAAGGAATGGAGTGACGAGCTAATCTTTCGCCTGATGTTAAGCGACACGGCTGCCCATATCAGTTGCAGTACAGTACACCTACCTACAGCAGGTGGCCCTTTAAAAAGATGTTTTGTGATTTAGTTCTACTTACTATTATCCATTGGCCTGTGGAACCTGTCATATCGCACCATAGAAGACTGCACCAGGCTGTGACCGAACCTGAAAGCAGCTGACCCGAAGGAACTGGCGGGACTTGGGTTGATCTTCGGGTTGTAGTTCTTGTAGTAACCCTTCTTATGCAAATCTAGTTCGAAGGTTTTCATTACTTCTGGACCTGAGAAGATATAAAAGATTAACGATAAGCACTCGTTGCCTGTTCAAGTTTGTAACTGGATTTGAAAAAAAGGATTAGCCTAATAGTTATCTTTTTTTTTATATAAAAACGAGGAATTAATTAACATTTAGGAGACTTCTCTTTTCCATTATTTACCTAAAATAATTGGCAAAAACTCCCGATAAGTGATGTGCTGGACCATAGCGCCGACGATTTTCCGAGTTTCCTGGTAAATTTTTTCATCGCTCCAATGTGGATTCAGATGTGCCAACTCTTGAGCCATTCTGAAAATATGCAAAATTACTTCATGATTTTTGACAAACAGAACAGATAATAAACAATATTTTTTGAATAGGCGTAAATATAATTTGCAGGGTTAAAAACAGGAAAGCTGTTCAGCAAATAGATCTACGTAACGAAAACTGCCATTATAAAATAAAAATTTCCTCAGCATAAAAATTACGGTCACACCATAGGATGCTTTTGGGAACAGAATAAGTACCTAATTGCAACAATAGCTCACCTGTTATGCTGCCTCAGCCACACAATATGGGCAGCCACTAGCCCGGGGTGCTCGTTGACCCGCGCGTCTCCAGACTTGAAGCAGTCGGTGGAGACGGCGCCGCCCCGGCACAGCTCGTCGCGCCGCTCGGGGGGTAGGATCGGACGCCTTTGCTGCACGCGCCCGTATTGGAGCATTCCTGGGGAACGATGGATACTTTTTAAATGGACGTGATAGTTTGTTGACAGCCTCTGTGGTGTGGTGGTTGCGCAGGTCGGTATAGCCCAGAGGCGGTGGTTTTATTTCCCGTGGCAGGACAAGTTTTTGTGCACATAAAAAAAAGCGCAAATACTTGTTCTGAGTCTGGGTGTTCTACACAAGGAATCCTAGTTAAGGTCCAGGATCTATGCATGTGATCGTTGGGTGTTATTATTATTATCATCAAAATTTAACCTAGATGCTAATTTTAGAATAAGTCTCTTTAGAGCTTTTGGAATTGAAGGTTAAAAAAATATTTCACACGATATTCAATAATAAGTGAATATCGTTTGTTATCCCAAAGAAATAAAGAATTTTCTTGACTTGGACCAATTTTTAAGGGTGTTGGTTTACTTTCCGGTACCGGTACCGTCACCGGTAGATAAGTCATCTGAGAACAAGATGACGGCGCCGATGTATAGCGGTACATACATTTACTATGGCTACTTGGCCACTGCACGCCCGTCACCGAGCACCCGACAAAATATCCTAAAAGCAACTAAGTTAGGGTGATGAGTATGCTTAACTTAATATATTATTATTTATTAACTTATTACTTATGCTTAACCGTTAACGTTTTGTAGGTACATTTGAAAGGTCAGCTTTAACAATAGGAATAGGATTGGCAATAATTTAGAGTAAGTAGGCGTTTTTATTATTTTTATTTTATTTTATGTTAAAGGGAGCAAACAAGCATACGGCCCACCTGATTGAAAGTGGTCATCGTAGCCTATGGACATCTATAACACCGGAGGAGGCGTCACCAATGCATTGCTTACCCTGTAGGGCTCTTTTAACCCTCCTTTTAAATAAATAAATAAATTACGTTGACATTTCACACAGCGCCATCTAGCCCCAAACTAAGCAAAGCTTGTACTGTGGGAACCAGAGAACTGATACAATACTTAGATATTTTTTGTTTGTAAATACATACATAGAATACAAAGTACTAAAATTAAAATTTAAAGTACTCCATGTTATACCTTTGCGATGAACTGTGCTTCGATTCGTTAAAACATGAGGCGCGCTGTCTAACTCAGCGCGTGCGTCGTCAAGCTAAGTATTTCGAGCAGGCGCTTTACCCCAGGGCCTGGCTGAAAATTATAAATAGTCATTATGAAATCTTACCGTTCCTGAACAGCCTCAGCTTGTCCGACTGGCGAGCCGAGCTGGCGTACAACGGTGAGGCGTCAATGTACCCCGAGACCTGGTTCAGCTGCTCCCGCCACCCCAGCGCGCAGTCGTCTCTGGGGGCTGGGGACGATCGCACGAAGTCCAGGCAGCGGACCCCGCGCGGACCGTAGAACGGGTCTGAAGGGGGCACGGCGATGGGGAAGCATTCGGGGTGCTGGGGAAAACAGTCACATTTTATTCGTTATAAGTAGGTTAATTTAATTGTAAAAAAGCCAATCTAAATCTTATTCCTCAGTGTTTAGAGGCGTACCTACATATTAATTTTAGGCATTAATTGAATTGATGTGTCAATTGGTTTATATGTATGCATTTTTCTTGTGGCTATTAAATTGAACATTGTGAAGAAGGAATTTTATAAGAATGGTCGAACTCCCCCCTCGCCCCCTGATTATTTAAATTCAGATAAAAACGTTGCGATGTCCACCAGAAAGAGCCAACGTCACATAAACCCTTTCCGTTGATCCTTAAATCTCTACTGACGAACATCAGAAAGGAAAAGTTTTCCGCCATTGGAGAGGTCAAGATCTTCATGGTTCATCATCATTAACTTGTGTTAGATGCTCTTGGGATATAGACCAATCCTATATATTAGGTCTTTACCTATGAAATTGCCGTTTTGTTTGAAAAAAGTTAAAGTATTTTTTTTTCGAAGTTATTTATTTCTTTTATTCAAAGTAATCACCCCTGCAATCAATGCATCTTTGCCAACGCTGTGGCAGTTTATGGATGCCCTTCTTGAAAAAATCAGCAGGACGGGAGACAACAAACTCTTCAAAGGCGTTTTGTACTGCCTCTCGGGAATTGAATTTTTTTCCCGCTAAAAAGTTGTCCAAATTTTGGAAAAAGTAATAGTCGGTAGGCGCAAGATCTGGTGAGTATGGCGGATGAGGGAGAGCTTCCAAACCCAACTCATGCAGCTTAGAGACGGTCTGTTGTGCAGTATGGGGTCACGCGTTGTCGTGAAGTAGCAGTGGAGACGACCGATTGACCAAAGCTGGTTGCAGACGTGCGAGTTTCACCATCATTGTGGTCAGTTTTTCAATGTACACATCTGCAGTAATGCTCTCGCCGTTTTGTAAAAAGCTATGATGAATCACACCAGCACTAGACCACCAAACTGTGACCATCACCTTTCTAGGGGTCATTTTTCGTTTTGCACATTGCTTTGGTACCGAACCAGGATCTAACCAACTTGCTGAGCGCTTTCGATTGTCAAAAAGAATCCATTTTTCGTCGCACGTAACAATTCGGTTCAAAATTCCTTCATTTCTGTGCCTGTTAAGCAGCGCAACGCAAGTCTCGACGCGTACGTTGCGCTGGCGATCGTTAAGTTCGTGGGGCACCCATCTATCAAGCTTTTTTATCTTGCCAATCTGTCGCAAATGGACCAATATTGTTTTGATGCTAACATCAAAAGCTGCTGCCAGCTCAGCTGTAGATTGAGATTCATCAGCTTCCACAATCGCCTTTAATTCATCATTGTTGACCAAAGTTTCCGGACGACCACGAGGTTCATTTATCAAGTCAAAATTCCCAGAACGGAACCGAGCAAACCAATAACGGGTTGTACGTTCGTTTGTACAGTTCTCTCCGTAAACGTCGTTGATGTTACGTGTCGTTTGTGCCGCGTTGGTGCCACCACGGAACTCATATTCCATAATTACACGAAATTTCAAAGTATCCATTATGAGGAAAAATGTTGAAATGTAATGAAAATACAACGCTAATCAATAAACAAAAGACTTATATTGTAAATAGAATGTCATATTTTTAAAACAAAATTAATTTGAATTTAGAATTCATAGCCAATCAAAACTTTTTTTTGTTTGAAAAAGTCTGTACTGCAAAACGGCAATTTCATAGGTAAAGACCTATTATATACCTACGTTATAGGCCTATCTATCTAATTATTAAGAAGACATCCTGGGTAATCATGAATCTTACCATTAGTTCTTTTGAAATGAAATCTCTCCCACCATTCTTGCAGCACCGTGGCACCGATCCATTGAACCCTCTCGACTGTGAGGATGACGTCACATCGTGATCCAGGAACTGCCCCCACTGCATAAGCAGGTGGGTAATTCCTGGGCTCTCCACATTCTGGCTTTCATGGATTAAAGCGCTGATCTCACGCGCTGAAGGGAGCGTGGCACCAGTGATGGAGCGCCGAGGGGCTTGGAGTCCATCGGAGTAGGAGGGCGAAAGGAACCGCTGGACGGGGGTCAGGGTGGAACCCCAGCGGGGACGGTGCAGGTTGTTGCAGGTGCCGTCGTGGGTGCGGTACCTGAGTGTATGAATAGAAAGAAAATTTACTCTATGGTCAAAATATATGTACATAATCCTATACAAAGACTAACTTAGTAAGGGAAACAGCCCTATATCGGACTACAAACGTGTGTTTCCAAGACAGATGGCAAATTTTATTACACACGGCGCATTTAATACGAGTTTCAAGAACGCGCATTTAGGACGCAGTTAGAGGCTGAAAAAGCTGATTAATAAATTAATAATAGGTCTTTACCTATGAAATTGCCGTATTGCAGTACAGACTTTTTCAAACAAAAAAAAGTTTTGATTGGCTATGAATTCTAAATTCAAATTAATTTTGTTTTAAAAATATGACATTCTATTTACAATATAAGTCTTTTGTTTATTGATTAGCGTTGTATTTTCATTACATTTCAACATTTTTCCTCATAATGGATACTTTGAAATTTTGTGTAATTATGGAATATGAGTTCCGTCGTGGCACCAACGCGGCACAAACGACACGTAACATCAACGACGTTTACGGAGAGAACTGTACAAACGAACGTACAACCCGTTATTGGTTTGCTCGGTTCCGTTCTGGGAATTTTGACTTGAAAAATGAACCTCGTGGTCGTCCGGAAACTTTGGTCAACAATGATGAATTAAAGGCGATTGTGGAAGCTGATGAATCTCAATCTACAGCTGAGCTGGCAGCAGCTTTTGATGTTAGCATCAAAACAATATTGGTCCATTTGCGACAGATTGGCAAGATAAAAAAGCTTGATAAATGGGTGCCTCACGAACTTAACGATCGCCAGCGCAACGTACGCGTCGAGACTTGCCTTGCGCTGCTTAACAGGCACAGAAATGAAGGAATTTTGAACCGAATTGTTACGTGCGACGAAAAATAGATTCTTTTTGACAATCGAAAGCGCTCAGCAAGTTGGTTAGATCCTGGTTCGGTATCAAAGCAATGTGCAAAACGAAAAATGACCCCTAGAAAGGTGATGGTCACAGTTTGGTGGTCTAGTGCTGGTGTGATTCATCATAGCTTTTTACAAAACGGCGAGAGCATTACTGCAGATGTGTACATTGAAGAACTGACCACAATGATGGCGAAACTCGCACGTCTGCAACCAGCTTTGGTCAATCGGTCGTCTCCACTGCTACTTCACGACAACGCGCGACCCCATACTGCACAACAGACCGTCTCTAAGCTGCATGAGTTGGGTTTGGAAGCTCTCCCTCATCCGCCATACTCACCAGATCTTGCGCCTACCGACTATTACTATTTCCAAAATTTTGACAACTTTTTAGCGGGAAAAAAATTCAATTCCCGAGAGGCAGTACAAAACGCCTTTGAAGAGTTTGTTGTCTCCTGTCCTGCTGATTTTTTTCAAGAAGGGCATCCATAAACTGCCACAGCGTTGGCAAAGATGCATTGATTGCATGGGTGATTACTTTGAATAAAAGAAATAAATAAGTTCGAAAAAAAAATACTTTAACTTTTTTCAAACAAAACGGCAATTTCATAGGTAAAGACCAATATATATACTTTTAGTTCGTTATTACATACATGGAATACAATATAACACCCAGACACAGAGCATACATCGATGTTTATCACAAAAACATTTGCCCTGGGTAGGAATCGAACCCACAACCTGCAGTTCAGAAGGCAGGGATACTACCAACTGAGATATCGGGCCAGTCAAAATTTCAAAAGTTAAAATCTTGCTTGAAGCGCGTGGTACGCGAGTAATCTGCGCATTGTCGGCACGTTTAAAATACGCCGTGTGCATAGGCACTAACCTCTTAAAATAGAGTACTCTTGCCCATTTGTTAGTGTGTACCTTTTAGAGGCAGGAGGACATTTCGGGGCTCCTTTTGTGGGACAGTGCTGCATCAGCGGCGATTGCCTCAGGGCACTGGCTTTGGGGAACTGCTCGTCCTCCGTGCGGCCCACAGGCCCGTCGCCATTGCCGCCACTGTAATCAAACGCATAAAACAATTTAGTTGAGTTGGCTGAGGAGACTTGAAAATTATTCCGATAGGCCAAAGCTATTACTTTTGAAATACCCATAAAACCAACAATTTATGACAAAAGTCGTGATTTTGTACCTGCTGATGCAATTTGATAATGAAATATATAGGTAGATACTACGCATGGATTTTCTTGAATCGCTATTGATTCAGATTAAGTTTCAGGTCTTGTTTATAAGAACCTAATAACATTAAAGGTAGGAAAGACAAGGATTTTTAATAGATAAATTAAAACAATACAATACAAAGCCTCTTTATTGTATAAGTACCACCAAATTAATTAATGTAACATAATAACCTGTACAAGGCATTACAATTTGCGGCCATATCACTAAACGATCTCTTCCAGGCAATCTTCCCGATAGCTCAGTTGGTAGTAGCCCTGCCTTCTGAACTGTGGGTTGTGGGTTCGATTCCCACTCAGGACAAACAATGTGTGATGAACATAGGTGTTTGTTCTGTGTCTGGGTGTCATATTGTATTCTATGTATGTATTTACAAACAAAAAAGTATCTAAGTATTGTATCAGTTATCTGGTTTCCATAGCACAAGCTTTGCTTAGTTTGGGGCTAGATGGCGTTATGTGAGATGTCCACACATATTATTATTATTATTAATCTTTAAATGAACAGTACTTATAAGATGAAGTAGGAGTACAGTAGAGACGATGGTAAATGAGAGAATGCTAACGCAGCAGAAGTCAAAGCACGCTACCGCGCCGCTCTGGCCTCCTCTTACAGCGTCATCTTGTAGTATAACCAATTATGTATACCGACTCAATATGTATTTATTTATTTGTTTCCGTGAGCCTTAGTTTACCATGGAGTCCCCCGCACCATATAGATCGGAACACGCAAGACCAATGGAGACCAGTAACGTGTTATTCCCACATATATAGTATGGTAATCGACGCATCATATAATCTGCCACATGATTTGTCAACTCAATCAGATTGACAGCCTCTGTGGTATGGTGGTTGAGCAGGTCGGCTCATAACCCGGAGGCGATGGGTTCGATTCCCACGGCAGGACAAGTCACAGAAAAAAAAGCTCAAATATTTGTTCTGAATCTGGGTGTTGTGGGACCACGGTCCTCGTAGTTCCTGGTTCCCTAGACACAGGGAATCCTAATTAGGGTTCAGGATCTATGTATGTGACTGTTGGGCGTTATTATTACTATTATAATTATCAGTCAAATCGCATCGTGTGCGGAGCTGCCTTAAGTGTAAATACCACCTGCATGCCTTATTTTTAATTAACATTATAGCAATTAAATTAAGTTTGAACATTAAGTTCACGAGCAACGTTGCTCAACGCATCCCCAACCTTGGCTTTTAAATCCAAATGTTATTTAACTCTCTAGCGAATATTTGCATAAATTAAATTGGAACTAGATGTAATACGCGACTTTCAAGGCTTTCGTGTGTTTACTTTACATATAAATCGTGCGAATCATGTAGAATAGTGCATAATATAATAATGAATGTTATTAAAGTGGAAGATTGTCAAATGTCTCTCTCTCAATAACCGTATCTGTTAAATAACTAAAAATAGGTAAGGTAAAGTAGATATTATGAAATTAAAAAAAATCACAGATTTTTTTGGCCATTAGCGTGCTCCGTTTATCCATCATCCACTGCAAGATAACAGAATGGTATTGACAAGGTTAAATTACCACCAAATGACCCTTACATGACTTACACTTAGGCCCGTATTCAGGGCTGTAGCTTGAGTCGAATTTGAGGTAGGTAGGGGGGAAGTAAAAAAATTATCATAATTGATCTGTCCCCAAAGCACGGACTCCTAAATCAATCAATACCTATTTGTAGACATATAATTTCTGTGATAGAACATGAGCATGGATCTAAGATTTTTTTATCTCAAACTATGAACAAACAATTGTCATTAACAACAAAACAACAAAATCACTGCGTAAATCAAACGAACAAGTGTCCGTATCAAACGGCCGAGCGGGCACTCCTGGCATTGCCATAGGTTGCAACTAGTTGCTAAATGGTGCACTACCACTATGTGCTGTTGGGAGAGTTATTAAACTGCTTGTAATTTCGGAGAAAAGCGGGTATGAAGTTTTCCCGCATATGTCATACACTCTCCACTACCTGCATTTTTTTGAGGCATGGAAATACCTTCGCACTTCCCTGTCACGACGAGGGTGATAGCAGGGGGGTATATGGGATTCAAACCCACTAAAACCTCCATGAACCATCCACCGCCGGATGGGGCGAGAAGGGATCGCGCTAACATCCAACATCTCGCCCCCTACTTATGTTATAGTTGCATTCATATAGTCTCAAGAAAGACCCGCTGGGAAAAGAAAGTGATCACAGTGATAAAATTAGCATAAAGCTACAAGGGAAAGTGGAAACAATATTGATATGCAAATGTTTAATAAGCTGTCTCCAATTTATAAGTACCCTTGGCATCTCGTTTATACGGAGAAAGCGAAGTGGGCATTATTTGTTAGCTGCAGGTAACTTGTCGGGTTAGGTTGCAATGTCTTGGTGAGCTTTATTAGAGAGTTGAAGGTGCAGTCGAACGGTGAAATCGTGGTAATAATTACTATGAATGGTTGCGGAGGTATTTACTTTCCGTTGTAAGAGAATACAAATTCACAGGGTTTGTATGATTTGGATGAAATTTAGTACAAAGCTCACTTATATTTACTTTTATTTCACTAATATTTTGTTTCGGAACTTTAGAGGTTCCTAGACTAAACGAAACCTGCTTAGGTATTACTTTCGATGTTTATTAGAGTTAAATTAGTATTATTGACAGCCTCTGTGGTGTGGTGGTTGAGCAGGTTGGTTCGTAACCTAGGAGTGGCGGGTTCGATTCCCGCGACAGGATAAGTATTTGTGCACAGAAAAAGCGCTAATACTTGTTCTGTGTCTGGGTGTTGTGGGACCATTTTCTTCGTAGTTCCTGGGTTCCTTGATACAGGGAATCCTAATTAGGGTCCAGGATCTATGAATATAATCGTTATTATTATTATTAATAGTATTATATTATACGAATTAATAAGGCATATATATGGTAGCGCAGAAATAAGAGTTAAGAATAAGAAGAGTTATTTAAATAAAATTCCTTCATTAAATTAACACATATCCAGTCTACGGCCAACATGCGTGGCACCTGACCCCAGTGAAAGTGAACTCACTTTCGCTGGACACGGCGCATGGCGCATGGCGGTCGCCGACACGTACGTTCACATAATAATTATCCGATATTTGGATGGTTTGTTACTACAGAGTTACTTATGTTGCGACATACACATTAGCACGTAAACTTACCCACTATGATGAGTAGGGTCAGCTGAATAATAATTTAATGCGCAATGGAAGACTTTTCTAAGGACTTCCATTACGCAGTCCAGTCTAGTATGACGACATTAGTACACTTAAGTTGGTTTTAATGGGATATATGTGAAGTACCTAATTCAATCAATCAATCAATCAAATGTTTATTTGCTAGAACACAATTTACAAGAGATGTTAACATAAGTTACTTAAAATAATTAGACATTTTGTGTTCAACCTCCATGCAAGTGTGCAAATATTAAATAATATTTTTGTTACAGTACATTTGGAATTCTTTAATAATATAAAATGCGTTTTAAAATTCATTTTAAAACTGACTTCATATCAGTTCGCTTTAATGTCAAACTGGAAATACTTGGCGGGTATAAGCCATATTTTCAGAGGTCATTAGAAAGCATCCGAAAATGGCGGTTGCGAATTTAGATTTTTTTTCTATAACCCGTGTTTTTGGATTTTAATGTGTGAAAGGATTTATTATCCGATAAGTGTTCGTTAACGTGCACGAGTGTTGCAAATGGTTCCAAGTTTTAAAACCATGCCTTTTTGTTTTCTCTTTAAGGATTTCTAGAGATTTCAATAAAATTTCCACCATTTGGCTGTGGCATTTTGACTGAAAAATAAAGACTTTGACATGTCATAACCGTACAATAATTCCTTACTTGACATTGGCAGAATTATCGCTAAAAAGCGGTAGACAGCCATTTAATGCAGAAAAAGAATATATTTTTTCCAGTTATTTTGATTTAAAACACTTTTATACTGATTTTGATGTACCTACATTTCTAAGGGTTGATCTGTAAGTATTTCCATTCAAATAAAAAAAGAACCTTCCATATTGGTTTATAAATGATGAAGTTCTGAAACACCAAATAATCATTTTAAAAAATACAACCGAATAGAGAAGAACTTCCGTGTTTTTGGAATCGGTTGAAAAATAATATTTTAATAAACGAAGTTCATAATAATACGTTTATTTTTTTTATTTTTTTTATTAGGTTAGTGGGATGCATCCTTGATTGGCCCTGCCATCACTGGGTGCACGAACTGCTTGGCCTATAAACTAAAAGCCGACCCCTATTAGTACTACTAGCGAGGTATTACTCTAATATCACTAACTGGGTATTATCATTTAGATTTTTGTTTGTATCACCTACCTTTTTGTAAAAAATAAAAACATTAAACGTACATTTGCATTTATGAATCAGTAAATAATGATTTATTAATGAAAATTAATTTTTTGCTACTAATTTTATAAAGTTTCCAAGATAAAGTTTAAATTTGTGTTTATAAATGTGTAATTTATTAATTATTATTATAATTGACTAAGTGAGTACTTGTTGCTCATCAATAAGTGTTTGCAGATAATTATTGAACTCATTCTTTGTCTCTACTTTATAAATAAGTACATGTTAATGATTTTTAAATTAAATTAATTTAATTAAACGTAATATGATAAAATTTTAAGAGTATTTTTATGTCTCATGCATATTGATAATTTATTAAAGAACATAACGCAGACTGCAATATCTAATTGCTCTATTATTTTTAATATCATACATTTTTTAAAATTTTAGCTCAATTGGATGGATTAATTTATTTATAAAATAATAAGAAGTGAAATCTCAAGTAACAGACAATAATAAATAGAAAAGTCACCTTACCTCCATTTTCCGGGCAGGAACAGTCATATAGTCAAAGTCAATCCAAGTCATGTCAAGTCACAATCTTAGTCACAATAGTCACAGTCACATGTCAGTCAAATCATCAGTTATAAATCAGTCTTTTAAAAAATGACTAGAGCAGTTTGAATTTTGCGCGTATCAATGCGCGTTCGGCCGCCATAGCGACCGCGCGGGACTACGAAGGGGGGAAGCGCGCACGCGCTCTAATACTACCACTACTCTTGCGACATGTCGTAATTAAAATAATAAAAAGGTAAAGGTGTGTGTTGACAGACGCCACGGAAGGCTGCGCACACGATTCGCTGTGGAACCGTTCGATTCGGTCACAAGGGACGCGAAAATTGCATCCACTGATGCAGTGGTTGCTACTAATACAATAAGATATTTTTGCAATGTCTTTGACTCTTTTAAGTGTATGCAACATTGAAATTGTTTCCTAGTTAGAACATTTAAAAATTTTCAACCATTTACTCCACTTTACTGTAGTTGATGGTTTCGTAGGTATATCATATTAGTTTAGGTTTGACATATTTAAGAGCGGTCAGCTTATCTTCCAGTTATTAAATCATATACGTATTAAATAGGTAAGTACTTAAGATTGTAAATATCACAAAAAAAAAATTTTAGATCTGCATCAATTCTATAGGCATTGCAGAGACAAGAAAATTTTGGTAGTTCCATCAAATTAATTATATGAAAACCTTCTGTGATTAATATAAACTGGATACTGGTTAACAATACTAAAACCTGGCATATATTATAGGTCATAAAACCTCATTTAGTTACATACATCACGACCTTTCTTTCATAATTTTAACGACTGGTATGATTATAATTTATTTGCAACTCATCATATTCAAGTGCCAAAGTGCGCTCACCAGTCAGTGGATAATTTGGCAAGCCGGGGTAGACATCATTTATTTTTATTTTGAAATCGCTAAGTATTTTGTTTGTTGTAGTTTTAATTAATATTATATGACTATGGTTCGCTATTATTATTATAGTAATAATAATAACACCCAACGATCACATACATAAATCCTGGAACCTAAATAGGGCTCCCTGTGTCTATATAGAGACCCAGGAACTACGAAGACCATGGTCCCGCAACACACAGACTCAGAACAAGTATTTGCGCTTTTTTCTGTGCACAAATACTTGTGCTGCCGCGGTAATTGAACCCGCCGCCTCCAGACTATGAGCCGACCTGCTCAACCACCACACCACAAAAGCGGTAAAATATTACACATATTATAAATAGATATTATAAAAAAGTTTTTATTATTTCTTGTTAATTTTATTTTCATAGTTTATATTTGCATCTCACAGAGATACGTACAGCCGTGCGTCATCCCGGATTGTTCCCGTTAGGTTCCACGTCGTCATCCGTATTGGGCCAAATGGGATTTTTCTCATAAGCCCCAGGTAAAGCCAACGGGTATAAAAATTCCCGTCTGGTCTCACCCATATATTACAGTCATATTTCAATTAAAATCGCAATATAATATTTTAAAATAGTACACCTTTATACACTCTTATTTGTAGGAGTAGTGGGGTTTCCCATACTTCCGAATACTGGTTACAGCTTGTCACTGTCCCATCTAGAGTATCTGTCATCTATGATTGCTAAGGCAAGCTGTAGGTAACCTACCCACTGTTTATTTAGTCACACTTTGACATTTTAACCAATAGTCTTCTTGTACCTAGTTAAAGATAAAAACCGAAACAATTGACCTGAATACAACGAAATGTCGAATTTGCAGAGAATTAGAACGTTTACCGATCTGATTGATGACGAAAATTTACGTTGGCTCACTCATCCGTTCAGATATCGTAATTCATTAATCGATTTACGTTTCTAAGTTACACTGATTGAATAGATCTGGAGTCTATTTAGCTTTGTTTGTAAATCACTGATTGATGATTGATTTCATTATCAAAAAATAAAGTAGGTACCTATATAAAATGTTTCAGTAAGACACTTCACAGTTTTTTCCTCTACCAAATAATTTATATTCAAATAAAAACTTCAGCAAACAATTTGATGATCAAACGAACTTACCAATTGTTTGTAAATCAATGATTGATGATTGTTTCATTATCAAAAAACAAAGAAGGTACTAAAAATTTACTAGGTACTTACTAGGTGGTAGGACTTTACTGCAAAGTTCGTCTAGGTAGGTACCACCGCTTTGCCAGTTATTCTGCCGCCAAGCAGTAGTGTGCAAGCACTGCTGTGTTCCGGTTTGAAGGGCACTGTAGCTAGTGAAATTACTGGGCAAATGAGACTTTATGATCTGATCTCACAGTTTAGTAATCTTATTACTAGATTGTGCTGATGTCTCAGGATGACGTGCGCAATGCAGTGTCACGCGAACCTCTATACTTTAGAGTTCCGAGTGACACTGCAGCTGGTACGGGCAGCCGTGTCGTTTAACATCAGGCGAACGGCTAGCTCGTCACGTCATTCCTTAACATAAAAAAAAAATGTTTCGATAATAAGACACTGCAATGTTTTTTCTTTACTAATTAATTTGTATACATACAAACGTTTGCAATAACCAATTTGATGATAAAACCAACTTACCAAGGACCATCAAAATTATATGAATGGTTTTATTACGTTATTTATAAAGGTATTTTGGTGTGTGCTTTGCGACACACGTACACAACTCTTTAATAGGACTATTCGATTGAAAAACAAACCATTTTGCTATCTAATATAAATATGCCAAGAATACTAAGGGAAGGTGTGATAAATATTGTTTAGGTTAACTTAATAGCTACATCTCAAACCTATCTATATACATAAAAATTAATCTCTATTTTCCTTGGTCATCGCATCACGCATGAATGGATGGAACATTTTCGCTAATTCTTTTTTATTGTCAGGAGAATGAAAATGAATAGAAAATGATGAAATAATTAAGAAAATTGAGAAGCAAATTAGAAAATTTTCATCAGTCAAAAGTTAGAGTAAAATTAGTAAAAGAAACTAAAGCACTAGTCAAAATATAGAGTAAAATTTGTAAAAGAAACTAAAGCACTAGTCAACATTTAGAGTAAAATTAGTAAAAGAAACTAAAGCACTAGTCAAAATATAGAGTAAAATGAGTAAAAGAAAATAAAGCACTACTCAACATTTAGAGTAAAATTTGTAAGAGAAACTAAAGCACTAGTCAAAATATAGCTCTTCGTCAAATTCGAGGTAGTATGTTGTGATTGTGATGACAGTTCATGATCGGTCACCCGCGGTCAACCCGACCGTCGACCACCTTACATAAATATTACAAACATTGACATTCCGTAAGCGATGTAATATTTAAAAAAGAGGAAAAAGCAATAACCCGGCGGTTACCAATACAAATTAGGTAATTGCGTATAGATTGCTGTCCGCAACCGCGGAAGCTAATGTTTTGTTTATGATGTTAAAGTGATTTGTTTTTATTGTAAGTCGATAGGTAACTGTTGTGTGGTGCAACGGTACGTGTTAACGGCGTTGGAGCGGTGGCTGCGGCAATCATCACAAATTGGCTGCGGTAAAAATATTTGTTTGTAATAACATCTATTCAAAAAGAGCTAGTTTGTTCATCGTGAACAGGAACTAAAAGAGATTTGAATTTGGAATGTGTATTTTGTTTATAAAAGTTCCAATCACCAAAGAGATCAATCACGAACATTGTATGAGCAAGTAACAGGACGTGTTTCAATTATATATAATATAATACGATAACCGCGCGGGAATTTCGGCGGGAAAACGAAAAAGATCGCGTCGCCGCATTGTATTATTTTTCAAAACTTGTGTTATTTTCAGTGTTAGTGCATAAAATTGGTGGCATTCTATTCGTTAAACGCTGGATTACAGGCATGAGTGTGGGAAAGTGGTATAGTGATGGTGAAACGTATCTTTTCGTGTTGTTTCCAAAACTCCATAGAAGCTTCTGGTAAAGTGACCACCACTTTACTAGGAGTATGACTTTACTAGACTAGACCATGACTTGACTTGATGACTTGGACTGTGACTTGACTTGACACATTATATAATATTAATTAATTTGAGAAATTATCAATTACTTGACACTCGCTAAATACACAAAAGTTTGGAGCCAAAACAAAACACAAAAAACGCGCCTAATGTGGTAATGTGCCTTTACTCAAATTCGGATTTTAGTTTTACTTAATTTTATGTAAAATGGTGGAGCGAAGGATTCAAAGGAATAATTCTAAATCAAATATTTTATTCCGGTGTTAAGTTTATCTTATCTAATGCCTAGTGAAAATCGCATATTTATAAAATCATTTGTAAAATAATAATAATTCAGAAAATAATGCATGAATTAATCAGTAACCAATTAAGAAGGGACGTGTGACAGCTACTTACTAACTTCGGCACAGTCATGTGAAAATTAAACTAACATTCTTGGAGCTATACCTGAGACAAGGTAAGTTACTGTAATTTGTGATCCAAATAGTCTAATAAATATATAAATAACAATAAATATTTGTGGACATTTCACACAGCACCATCTAGCTCCAAACTAAGCATAGCTTGTACTATGGGAACCAGATAACTGATACAATATTTAGATTAGATAGATTGTGCCGCCAAGCAGTAGCGCGCAAGCACTACTGTGTTCCGGTTTGAAGGGCACTGTAGCTAGTGAAATTACTGGGCAAATGAGACTTTATGACCTGATCTCACAGTCTAGTAATCTTGTTACTAGATTGTGTTGATGTCTCAGGATGACGTGCGCAGTGCAGTGTCACGCAAAACTCTATACTTTAGAGTTCCGAGTGACACTGCAACTGATATGGGCAGCCGTGTAGCTTAACATCAGGCGAACGGTTAGCTCGTCGCGTCATCCCTTAACATAAAAAAATAAATATACCTTATGTTTGTAAATACATACATAGGATACAATATAACACCCAGACACAGAACGAACATCGATGTTCATCACACAAATGTTTGTCCTGGGTGGGAATCGAACCCACTCTACGTTCAGCTCATCTCTCTACAGCTCAGAAGGCAGTGCTACTACCAATTGAGCTATCGGGTCTAGCATTTAACTTGTCGAGACGAGTATCTTATCTTATCGAGACGTAACTTCAACCTTAAGATTTTCAGACACACGCTTCTCTATTATACGTAATTAAACGCTAAAAACGAATCAAAGTCAAAAGATTTATTGCAAATTTTGAACACTTTTTTTGAACACTTTAGGCACTTGGCATTGAAACTTCTTACTAGGTCCTTATAAATAATTGCGAGTTAATTTGATACCTCTATTGAGACATCCCGCACCATAAGGTTATCCACCGGTTCCCTTGATATTAAGAATCTAGTTATAACTTAGGTATAAGATACACTTGGATGTATCCGTGCATCCATTCTAATTTTAAATTCAAAAGTAACTGTCTCTCTGTTTGTTTGTTGTTTTCACGACTAAATGGCTTAACAGACCTTGATGTAATTTGCTATGTTGATAGTTTGAGCGCTGGGAATGGACTGATAATTTTTATCCCTTTTTTATATTTGACTGGACCGATATCTCAGTTGGTAGTTGGTAGGTTGTGGGTTTGATTCCCACTCAGGACAAACATATTTTGTGTGATGAACATCGATGTTTGTTCTGTGTCTGGATGTTATATTGTATTATATGTATGTATTTACAAACAAAAAGTATCTAAGTATTGTTTAAGTTATCTAGTTTCCATAGTACAAGCTTTGCTTAGTTTGAGGCTAGATGGCGCTGTGTGAAATGTAAACACTTATTTATTTTTTTATCGCGCTAAAACTTCCACGTGTCCACGTAAGAGTGCGAAGTCGCGGGCAGCAACTAGTCATTTAATGTAGCCAAGTATAATTAAATGGTGGGTAGGTAATTTGGCTCATTTGCATGAACACTCAGTCGAAAATCGAGAAGCTGCAAAGTTGAAACGCGAGGTACATAGGTATTTATAGTACTACATTTATAGTCACACTCACTCATTCAGGAGTAAGTGTTTTTTTTTAACGAGCTAATGCTGTTGGTCTCTATCGACCTTTACAGCGTTACATTGCTTAAGGCGCCGTCAAAAGTGGGAGGCAACTAGATTACAGGCATGAGTGTGGGAAAGTGGTATAATGATGGTAAAACGTTTCTTTTCGTGTTGTTTCCAAAACTCCATAGAAGCTTCTGGTAAAGTTGCCACCGCTTTACTAGGAATATGACTTGACTAGACTAGACTATGACTTGACTTGATGACTTGGACTGTGACTTGACACATATTATTATATATTACTTAACTCGAGAAATTATCAATTACTTTACACTGGCTAAATACACGAAAGTGTGGAGCCATACAAAAAAAAATTAAGTATATTGTGCGACAGAACCGTTGCATGACTGCAGTCTTCCTCATGTTTCTTCGTCGTTGGATTAGAAAGGAAAAGTATTGTTTATTGCATTATTACATTATTTTACAGACTATAAAAATGGCAGGCCTGACATGTATCATCGATATAAAGTGTACAAATAAATTGCGATGGCGAAATTGACTTAGAAGATTTTGGAAGTGTAATCAAATATAATAATAATAATAATGCCCAACGATCACATACAATATCATTACATAGATATTCAGCAAAATTTTATGTTTAGTAAGTAATATTATTTAAAATAGTGTAATTGTCAATAGGAAGCCGAAATAAATAAATAGGCTCTGGACCCTAACTAGGATTCACCCCTGTGTCTAGGGACCCAGGAACTACGCTGACTATGGACCCACAACACCTAGACTTGGATAAAGTATTTCCCCTTTTTTTCTGTGCACAAATACTTGTCTTGTCACGGTTATCGAACCCGCCACCTCTGGGATAAGAGCCGACCTGCTCAGCCACTACACCACAGAGTCTGTCAAATAATAAATAATAAAAATAATTAATACTAATAAGAATAAGTTTATTTGATAACAAATGTCAGTTACAAAAGGTTATTTATGTAATTTGGACGATTTAACAGTTTTACTCAGGTATTTATGTATATATTTATGTATATGTATATATATGTATACTCATACTTATACATAAGAACTGTAAATAATAATTATTATGACATAATCTATAAAAAGTCCTATTTTAAGGGGAGAAGCCATGGCTCCTGAAACTGAACTAACATACCATAGATGAATGCAGTTTAAATGCTTACGAGTGTCGTACGTTTAACATGGTGGTTACTTCTCAATAATTCTTAATTATTATTGTGGCAACTGGCCCCAGTGGGGTACGTTTAGGTGGGGTCGGATGGGAATAACAATTTTGTTGGTTTGTGTGTCTTTTACGCCAAAATGACTGAACTCGTTTAGATATCAAAAAATCACACAGATAATTAATATTATCGGGATCAACGTGGGATAATTTTTATTCCTGAAAATTAAGTGTTCCTGGGGGAAAATAAGTAAATAGAAGGCTATTTACTTATGAAATTGCGGGGCGTCTCTGCATGGTACTCTGTACTATTAAGTATCGTGTGCTTTAAATGGCATTTATTTTTGGATACCGACAAGCTTCAATCTATTTCGCTGACTTGCAACTTGCAGTAACAGCCTCCGTCGGCCTATCACACGCAGGCAGTGTTACCAACCCTACTGTTTTAACAGTATTTTTGCTGTTTTTATATTGATGCCCCTGTTTTTGTTTCATTCCTAATTTTTACTGTTTTTTTAATTAGCGGTAAGTGCTATTTATTATATTATGCAAATATTTTTTTATTACTAAGTAATAAAACGCAATGACACTAGATGGCAGTATCTACACTTGTCGGGATTCGAGGGAATTCCCCGACCACAGTATGTGATTGACAGTCATATTTTTATGCACGGGGAAGTCTCAGTTCTGGCATAATATATAATATAACAATTTGTGTGAGTCTAGCTGTGCGATCCCATAGCTCGATTGCAACCGATAGAAACACTAATTTGTATGAATTTGACATTTTGAATACGCAGCTTATGTGCATAGTTAGTATGGAAATTTCTCCTATTGCATTGCAACCAATGTTACGTGATCACCCCGTAACTAATAAAAGTAGATGATTTTTTAAAATTATACGAGGAAATTATGAAATCTGGGTTTATTTACTTGACCTAGTATTTTCTCCTGTTTTTTTTATTGGTAAGCTGCCGTTTTTTAGTTTTTTGGGGTTGGCAGCACTGCACGCAGGGAAACAGTAAGAATTACGTACTATTACAAAACAGACGTCAGACGGCTAAATGCTAATGCGCTCAGCATCCGCCAACATACGGTGAAAGTGATAGTGACTTGTCGATTTTTGAGAAAGCGCTGTTGACGCTGCCAAATACGTAATCTTGTGTAAAAACCATCACACTAATATTGTAAAGGCGAAAGTTTGTATGTGTGTTTGTATGTTTGTTACACCTTCACGCTCAAATGGCTGAATGGATTTGGATGAAATTCGGTACCAAGATAGCTTATACACTGGATTAACATATAGGATTCATTTTATCCCGGAAAAGCCAAATGTTCCCGTGGGATGAGCAAATAATTAAAATACTTTTTATCCGCGGGTGAAACCGCGGGGCGCAGCTAGTTGACTATAATATCTTTGGTAAAAACCAACTTTTGTACACATTCACGATATTTCAAATGTTTGACTCCAGTTTTTATTGGTTTTAGTAAAAGTAATAACAGATTTGTATTTTTTTCTGTTTTACTAGGTTCTTTTATTTTTTTATATTTCTTTTACCTTTTTTTATGTTTACCTCAGATCCCGTCATAGAATATTTTTTAATTATTTGTAAGGGCATTCTTTCAGATTGGTCGCATAGATATTTAATCAAAATCGGTTTATTAGTTCGATTTTTAAATCAAATGAATAGGAAAAAGAAATGAATTATATCTCACCATGAAAAAACGTGATTGAAGTTGGTTTAATTCCCTTTTTTAAAACATTTACATCCTTTTTACTTTTTTATAATATTTATAACTTAGGTAAATTTTTATTAATTTCTTATCTCAATTTTACTTCATTTGTTTACACCACCGACCTCTATCACTCTAATAATTCTTTCCAGCCAATGGTTGACTGGAAGAGATCGGTTGTAGCGGTAAGTCCGCCCATTGTACTATAGCTTTAAGTTCCATCATCTGTAACAGGTTTTTTTCTGGTGTATAATAAGGAATTTTTGTATTGTATTGTATTGTAGATTCGTAGAATTTCTGTAATGCATAGCATTATTTCATTACTCATTCAGTCAATTATATATAATTAAGCCATCGCAACGCGTGTTGTAGTGAAGAGTTCCAGGTGGCTTAAATTTCTAAACCCATGTCAGCCCCATGGTTAAACATTTTCAGCCTTATTAATAAACGGGTATTAGTATCGGATTAGTTACTTCAGCTTTTGTCCTTTTTTTGCTAGTGGAATAATTAGCTGGATCGATAGAGACAAAAGATGGTGTAACTAGTCTAAAGCTAGTTCGTGTTTATTAATAAGGCTGCTTGAGTTTCTCGAAACCTCTGCTTTTTGCTCGAATGGTTTTACTAAAGTTAACGTTTCTGTTTATGAAAGAGAAATCATCATAATATATGGTGCTGATAAAAACGTTGTCACAGGCAGCGAAGAGAAAACCTGCCGGCTTGTGTGAAAGCTACTTTACTCCGCCGGCTGGCTCCATTATACTTATAAAGTCTGATATTAATTCAAAACTCAATAATGCCATAAAGTTTTTTAAACGGTCAGTTTTCTAATTATTAAGATTCTATGCGGATTTAAAAATTTGCAAGTTAATTTCATTATTGTGTAAGAAGTGCCGGTATCTTTATTGTAAATAAAAATTTAACTTTACTATGTTTGATAGCCTCTGTGGTCTGGTGGTAGAGCAGGTCGGCTCATAACCCAAGCAGAAAAAAAGCACAGAGACTTGTTCTGAGTCTGGGTGTTGTGGGAGCATGGTCTTCGTAGTTCCTGGGTACCTAAACACAGGGAATCCTAGTTACGAGTCCAGGATCTATGTATGTGATCTTGGGGCGTTATTATTATTATTAAATTAAGGTGGCAAAATTGAGTTCGAAAATTTTGGAAGTGTAATATATCTGCTAACTGTAAAATATAACATATTAATTATGTAATAATTTGATTATTGTATTATTATTAGTTTTATTGGTAGTTAAATTCGGTTTACAAATGCCGAGGACATCGGATAACATACACAAAAAAGGTCCAATCAAAAACAGCTATTATATTTTACGAGCCTCTGCCCGCAGCTTCACCCGCAGCGTGGCCTATGGGAAAATAATTCAACCACCCATTTCACCCTCTTAAGGATATAATTTCGAAAAATCTTTTCTTAGCGGATGCCTACGTCATAACATCTACCTGCATGCAAAATTTCAGCCCGATCCGTCAAGTTTTTTGGGCTGTGCGTTGATAGATCACTATATTAGTCAGTCAAACAGTCAGTCACCTTTGAGTTATAATAGGTCTTTACCTATGAAATTGCCGTATTGCAGTACAGACTTTTTCAAACAAAAAAAAGTTTTGATTGGCTATGAATTCTAAATTCAAATTAATTTTGTTTTAAAAATATGACATTCTATTTACAATATAAGTCTTTTGTTTATTGATTAGCGTTGTATTTTCATTACATTTCAACATTTTTCCTCATAATGGATACTTTGAAATTTCATGTAATTATGGAATATGAGTTCCGTCGTGGCACCAACGCGGCACAAACGACACGTAACATCAACGACGTTTACGGAGAGAACTGTACAAACGAACGTACAACCCGTTATTGGTTTCCTCGGTTCCATTCTGGGAATTTTGACTTGAAAAATGAACCTCGTGGTCGTCCGGAAACTTTGGTCAACAATAATGAATTAAAGGCGATTGTGGAAGCTGATGAATCTCAATCTACAGCTGAGCTGGCAGCAGCTTTTGATGTTAGCATCAAAACAATATTGGTCCATTTGCGACAAATTGGCAAGATAAAAAAGCTTGATAGATGGGTGCCCCACGAACTTAACGATCGCCAGCGCAACGTACGCGTCGAGACTTGCCTTGCGCTGCTTAACAGGCACAGAAATGAAGGAATTTTGTACCGAATTGTTACGTGCGACGAAAAATGGATTCTTTTTGACAATCGAAAGCGCTCAGCAAGTTGGTTAGATCCTGGTTCGGTACCAAAGCAATGTGCAAAACGAAAAATGACCCCTAGAAAGGTGATGGTCACAGTTTGGTGGTCTAGTGCTGGTGTGATTCATCATAGCTTTTTACAAAACGGCGAGAGCATTACTGCAGATGTGTACATTGAAGAACTGACCACAATGATGGCGAAACTCGCACGTCTACAACCAGCTTTGGTCAATCGGTCGTCTCCACTGCTACTTCACGACAACGCGCGACCCCATACTGCACAACAGACCGTCTCTAAGCTGCATGAGTTGGGTTTGGAAGCTCTCTCTCATCCGCCATACTCACCAGATCTTGCGCCTACCGACTATTACTTTTTCCAAAAATTGGACAAGTTTTTGGCGGGAAAAAAATTCAATTCCCGAGAGACAGTACAAAACGCCTTTGAAGAGTTTGTTGTCTCCCGTCCTGCTGATTTTTTCAAGAAGGGCATCCATAAACTGCCACAGCGTTGGCAAAGATGCATTGATTGCAGGGGTGATTACTTTGAATAAAAGAAATAAATAAGTTCGAAAAAAAAAACTTTAACTTTTTTCAAACAAAACGGCAATTTCATAGGTAAAGACCTAATATATATTTATATATATATATTTTTGTTAAAGTGCGTTAAAAATTAAATGTCCTTGAACCTCTCATGAACTTGTAATTTTCTATAACAAGAAATGAAAAACGCGGGTAGGAATGAGTTTTTTTTCATTTAAGTTATTATTATACCTGATACCTGAAAAATAAATCCTAACCTAACCATAATCTGTCTATATTTATTAATTGTAAGCATGTGTGATTTTTTTGATTATGAGGGTAGAAACTTTCACGTGATTTTGTGTAAACACTACGAAAGCGTTGGAAATGCAGCCATTAATTTATCGCCGACTGCAATCAAGTGAGAGTTACTGCGCCCGTGACTTCACTTACAGTGCTTTCTATAATTTCGAATGCATGATACTTTCATTATCTACCTGGCTACATTAAAATAACATTTCACATCGCTAGAGACGTACCTCGGTTTTGCACGCTATTTCCTGTTTTTCCGGATATCTTGATTTTTTGGGGTGAAATTAATAATAATAATAACGCCTAACGTGATACATACATAGATCCTGGACCCTGACTAGGATTCCCTGTATCTAGAGACCCAGGAACTACGAGGACCATGGTCCTATAACACCCAGACTCAGAACAAGTATTAGTGCTTTTTCTGTGTACAAATACTTGTCCTGCCGCGGGAATCGAACCCGCCGTCTCCTGGCTATGAGCCGACCTGCTCAACCACCACACCACAGAGGCTGTCAAATTACACACTTGGTTTCGGTATGTAAAAGCAATCTGTGTGGAAAATTTAACGTTGGGTGTGTTTTGGCGTGAAAACTGACTGACGTGAAGGCTGACTCGCCCCGGCTGAGCAAGAGTTGATTAGTTTCACGCTTTAACTCTGTGCAAGAGAAGAAAGCAAGAGGGAAAAAGATAACGGATGACGGTGAAGAGAGGCGTGCAGGGTTTTTTATCCTTTTTCCCCTAACTGTTTCCCTCTCCATTTTACTCTACCCTAGATTCCCTATACAGGATATGATCGCTTTGTCCGTCTGTCTATCTGTCTGGAAAGACACTTTTTATTAAAAAAAGCTGGAACAAAAATTCGAAATGAGTTGACCAAAAAATAATATCAAAACTAACTACTTATAAGCAGCAACCGTTAAGTAAGGAGTCATTTCAAAGTTTCTTAACCTTTTCTTTCCGCATTTGAAAGACTAGTCATATTAAATCATTAATATTCTGTCTTTGTCCATTTTAGAGTATTTTACATAATATTCAATTAGATAATTAGTTTAAAGAAGTGTGTTCTTTGTTAAAATTATTGAGCTGTCACGCTGGTCAAGATAGAGGGTAATTAATAATTCCTTTTGAAAAAAGTCTTTTAACCGACTTTAAACCCAATTAGATCATCATGAATGTAGTCAAAATCGAAATACGCATTATTGAAGAAAACTCAAAAACTACTTTTCAGATCTTGATCTAATTTAAATGGGACTACACAGAAAGCACCAGCTTTCAAATAAAAACCAGTCGAAAGTTCTGAGGTAATAAACATAAAAAACAGTTGAGTTGAGACCTCCTTTTTTGAAGTAGGTTAAAAATATAATATTAGCAGTTAATAAGGAATATTAGGAATATTAATTCTTTTATATGTCTGGATCCGTGCGATGCCAGCTCCGGAATGCCGCCTAGGCCCAAAGCCAAAGCCTAGGGGCTCAGCCAGCGGCCCCCACTAACATAGCTGGCATATACTGACGGCAGGCTTCTTATATCTAAGTGTAGGATACCTCAGTTTACATCGTTTTGTTGATTCATGATTAATAACAATCGAATTATCGTTATTCGCGATAACATAAGCAATAAAATATAATCTATTGAAAAAATGTAAAAAAAACCAAGTTGTGCTTTATCAAAATCCTATTTCGTATCAGGAACCCTTTTTTAAATCGTAAGTTATTGTAATATTATCCATAAAAGTGAAACTTTGGTTCTTGTATGTTTGTTTGTGTGCACAAAACAGGAATTTTTATTTTTTTTATTTTTAATTTTTTTAACTTTTTCCGTGTGGTTTTTCGGTGAAACTTAAAAGATTTTATGAAATTTTGCACTTTACTTTTTGCTGTTGGGATGCTTGTGTTACCGGGATCAACACAGGATACTTTTTATTCCGGAAAATTGAGAGTACTTGCGGGAAGAAAGGTAAGTTGCAGGTGAATCCGAGGAGCGCCTCTAGTTATAACACAGATGACATAAATGAGCACACAACTTATCGATACCTCAACCAGTTTAAATTACGTAAAAGCTAATAGATGTACCGTAACGAGAATTCACATGTTAGTGGGAAAAGTGGAAGTTCCATTGGATATTAGCGAGATACCAAGTTCCTAGTTCAATGAGCTTACAATGAAGAGAAAATTATGAGACAGTGGTGCACTGGGAGAATCATTGGTTGACAATATCACCACTAGGATCATTTATTTATTTATTAGCTGCGCCCTGCGGCTTCACCCGCCGATATAAAAGCCTATGTGTTAATCCACTATATTCCTATTTTTTTTTACTTCAAACATTACAAGCACTGGATTAAAAAAATCTAATTAATGTGGGATTTGTGAATGTATCCGAACGTGATTGAATGGCGCTCATTTGTTTTATGTGAAAAGCGTTGCATGTGAGTGAAAGGAAAGAGAAAAGGAACGAGAGAGAGGGAAGACAGCAGTTTTTGAGAATGGCCATTATGGGGCGCATGATTATATAAAGAAGTTAAGAAATGAAATAAAAGAGTGATTCAAGAAATTAATAGTTTATTATTGAATGCTGACGTTTGTATGAATTTACTCAATATTTTTACTTTTTTTTTACGTTTGTCTATTTTAAATTCGATAGTAAGAAACAAGAATCAGTAAATGACTCGACTGACTAACATAACTTGGAGTCCACATCGGTTGACGTAGAGACTATATTTGGAGGGGCGGGTGAACTAAGAAAGGGTTTTTGAAAATTCAACCGCTAAGGTTTTGTAAAGAAATGCAGGTAAATCCGGGGGTTCCAATAGTATTATCTAAAATTGAAACCTAGTTTCTTTGCAAAAAAATATTTTTATTATTTAGCGTCCAAATTAAAATCGCTTTACCAAAATCACGCCTTATGCTTATAATTTTTCTAGATCCGCCTCGCGGTCCCGCAAAATATTTCTAATTTTCAGTCAACTTTCTTAATTTTTTCTTTCATAAGAACCTTCTCCCGATAATAATAAATACAACAAAAAAGAATTACATCCTTTCACGTGTGATGCGATGAATAAGCGAAATAGAGATTCATTTATATCATAATGTTTATAGATTTGCTCCGAGTGTAACGACAACCCATAATAAGCACGCTACGTCTACGTTACCGTAACGTTAGTTCCGTTACACTTCACGGTACGTAACCGCATTGATGATAGATACTCGCGCGCAGGTTTATTGGTCTACGTCACGTGAGATTTAAAAATACTCGTTCAATACATGTTCTTTCCAATGAATGACGTGACGAGCTTAACATCAAACCAACGACTACTTCGCTAGTTTCACCCGGAACTCGAAAATATAAAGTTTTGGTCTCAAAAAAGTTTTTATTCGTAAATAATGAATAGCATTTTAAACCCTCTGTGGTATTTAGTAATTTTTTTAAAATTGAGTGGAAAATTTACCTACCAAATTTATAGTTTTTATTTTTCTAACTTTAAGAGCTTATAACTTATTGTCTTGGTATTGTGGGATCTAAAAGTGCCTTGATTAGACCAAAATACATTTGGAATACAATGCAAAGGAACAGAATCATGCAAGAAAAAAATTGTGGGGTTCAAGCTTCAAAATTTTGGAAAATTCTGAATTATTTTTAAAGTAACGATTTATAAAAAATTCAACACCTGAATTTTTATTTTTACGCTAACTTGTATTTTCCAAGTATCTTCCACCTACACGCCCACGTTTATCTAACCCCCTACCAAACATCTTGAATATACCTACATGACGTACTTCAAATTTAAATTGAAATCATGTATAATTATAATAAATATTAGTCGACATTTATTATTATTGTTATTGTATTGTTATTGTTATTACTGACCCGATAGCTCAGTTGGTAGTAACCCTGCCTTCTGAACTGTGGGTTATGGGTTCGATTCCCACCCAGGATAAACATTTGTTTGATGAACATAGGTGTTTGTTCTGTGTCTGGGTGTTATATTGTATTATATGTATATATTTACAAACAAAAAGTATTTAAGTATTGTATCAGTTATCTGGTACCCATAATACGAGCTTTGCTTAGTTTGGGGCTAGATGGTGTTGTGTGAGATGTCCACACACATATTATTATATTATTATTATTGTTAAATGCATTTATGTAGACCACCAGCAATACAATTTTGTTATTGTATTGCTATTTTGTGCCCTACGTGACGACTTGTGTGTAATCTACCGTTTATCACCTAGCGACTGATTGATTATTAAATATTTATCATAGTTTATCGCAGAGATTAATTGTTTTTTTATAGCGTTTACCGGATTTTATATATCAGCTACAATTATATTTAGGTATTTCACATCATACCGTGTCATCACATAACCTGCAAGGTTTGAAACTTCTCTGTAAAAGTATACAATGTGTAATCACGGCTTTCAAAACGTGTTAATATTGCTTTGCAGTTTGACAAAATAAAATGCGCAATAACTGCGTTGATATTTCAAAGGAGCACAGAATAAAAATAACGTAAAATGTGTGTAGCTAGGTAATTAAACTTCTGTTGAAATTTTGTACAGCTGCATAGCGTAGGGCATTTGGCATAGCAAGCCAGGGCGAGATGGTTAATGCAGTGCGTCTCCATCTCGCCCCATCCCGGTGGCGGTCGGATCACGGGGGGTTTTTAGTGGTTTCGAGTCCCACATACCCCCTGCCACCACCCCCGTGGTGGCAGGGAAGTGCGAGGGCATTTATCCCCTCAAAAAAAGGGTGGCATAGCAAATAGTAGAAACTCAATTTATAATAATCATTATAGCCATTTAATTATTTTATTAAATTAGAATAATTAGGTAAACTTGACACCAAGATAAGAACACGAAACAGGAAATCTTATAAGTAGATTACAATGGGCGATCTAATCTCCGAATACCAAGTTCGATACCTGGTTATCAAACAGGAAAAATATTTAAGTATTGTTAAATTACCGAGTAATCTATAAATATTTATCTTTCCTTTTATCAATCAATATTGCTACTGCCACGGTGACACAGAACAAATATTGGTAAATAGGTGCTACAGTATTAAGGGACAGAAAACGTGTGTAATGAGACGTATGTCCATGGGAATAACTGACAAATATTCTATCCCTTGGTTGTATGTGCAAGAAAGCAATAAATTTATTCTTGTTTAAGATGAGGTACTAGGTGGTAGGTACTTTTATATATAATTTTAATACCTACCTAATGTATTTTTTATATAAAAAAATACATTAGGTAGGTATTTCTTTCAGTTTGCGTCATTGGCCATTAAATTTTTAGTATTTCTTACATCTCACATAGAAAATACGACAGTTTACATTGAGATTATGATTGTGGTAAACACTGATATGTAAAACGGTTTATAATAACCCAATTACATTGTCTTTCTTGGATTGTTCTCTGGTTTGTTTTTTTATATTTTTTAGCGAAGGTGAGCATTTAAACGTTATTATTTTTGTGTGATCAGTGTAATCTATGCGTCGCATGCTTTTGTTCCAGATGTTTTTTATTTGATGAGCAACAATAAGTATTTAGTATCTGTAACACTAGGGCTGTTCTCGATGCGTTACCAGCTCAGTAAGGCTTTTGGGTTCCGTACCCAAAGAGACCCATTCATTAGCTAAATAAATCAATGGAATGGCTTGCTGGCGTCTTTGTTTCCGGAGAGTTTTTAACCAACTTCAAAAAAGAAGGAGGTTCTCAAATCGACTGTATTATTTAAAATGTTTGTTACCTCAGAACTTTCGACTGGGCTAACCGATTTTGATGATTTTGAGGATCCTTTTTTATTTGAAAGCTTTCCTTTTTTATTTGAAAGATTTCCTTGTGGTCACAAGTAAATTTGATTTGACAAGTAATTTTGAGTTATCCTTAATAGATAATGCGTATTTTGATTTCGACTGCATTGATGATGTTCTCATTGGGATTGAAGTTGGACAAAAACCTTTTTTTAAAGGAATTATTAAGTCTAGAGTGAACAGGTATCTTGTAGGCAAGCATGCATCTTAAACTACCTCATTGCTTAAGGCGAGGCAATGGTCAAATGTTTTGCCTAGAACCAATAAGAAAACCATTCGGTAAACCGAAACTTTCACAGAGTTACAGAATAACTAAATGTACTAGCGCAAAATTAATTTAGTATAACCAACAACAACATTAATTGAATTGAAATTATTGTATATCTTGAACGCACAAAGTAAACATTTTTTTCTAATATGCGATTGAACATTAATAGTTTTGAACATAAATAGGTTAGTATGACAGATTATTGTATAGATTGTATATATTATAGGTACCTTATATATCCTTTCCTTACTGATATTATAAACGTGAAAGTTTGTATGTTTGTTACTCTTTCACTCAAAAATTACTAAATAGATTTTAAAGAAACTTGGAAAATACGCTGGAGTAACACATAGGATACTTATTATCCGCAGGTGAAACCGCGGAGCGTAACTAGTCTGTGTATAGACACAGACTAGTTACGCTCCGCTCCTATAGATTAGCCGCTATTCATTGTTTTGTTGGCATTAAGCGCACGCTTAAAAAAATTCAAATTCAAATTGTTTATTGCAAAACACTAACATCAAAACAATCGTATCAATAAACTAAATAATATAGATTCTGGTATTTTTTGTGATTCTGGTATTTAGATCTATGCCGAGATGTATACGTTGTACCCATGTACGATTGGCCTGATATAGCTCAGTTGGTAGTAGCTCCGCCTTCCGAGCTGTACCTAGGTCGTGGGTTCCATTCCTACCCAGGACAAACATTTGTGTGATGAACATCGGTTTCTTCTGCATCTGGGTGTGATATTGTATTCTAACAAAAACTATATGAATATTGTATCATTTAAATTATTGTATGTATGATTGTGAATTATTTACCTAAATAATTTTATTTGATATTAACGTATTTGATGATTGATCATTTACATTTAATGTTATTTTTAAAAAATTTCATGACATGTTTGAGTCTGATTATTGTATTAATGAATGACATGTTATTATAATTTACTGAATATTGTTGCAATGTTACCGCAAGCCTTACATGTAACTTATTTTACCAATAAAAAATTATGATTTATGTTATCTGATTCCCGTAGTACAAGCTTTGCTTAGTTTGGTGCTAGACTGTGTTGTGTGAAATGTTCAAAATATTTATTATTATTATTATGTATGCAAAGGATTTCACGGCAAGACGGTCAAGCCAACTTGGATGAACTTGCACACTTTTCGTTGAATGGACAATATTTTTCCGCAAAATAAATAACCTCGCACTTGGTGGTCTTGACATGGTATCTATCTCAAGTAAAATAAATAATAACAGGGAAGTGATGTGTAAAATATATTATTCTGCATATGACAAATTTCCTGATTTAAAAAAAAACTTTTATAGGTTGTTTCTTCAAATCACACCAGCAAAGGTCCTGCAGTGAGCTTCCACAAGGCTGCTGGCCATAGGAGTGTACTGGTAGTAATTGGCCGGGTTAAAGCCTACGTTACTGCCGGTGATGCCGGAGTCGAACGCGCTGTTGGTCAGCATGTTGTTGTAGTTCAACAGGTGGCCCATAGGAATGGGATTATTATTAGCGGCCCAACCCCAGGCACGACGCGTGTTGATGAAATGGTTCCTTTCAGCGTAAATTCGAGCACCGACTCCAACACCAATTCCATAAGAAGATATATCAGTATACAGGTTGTTTAAAACATGCACCTCACCAAACCTGACTCTAGGGTTACGCTGGGTAATGCCCTGGAACCAATTGAGGACTAATGTAACCTTCAAGTTTCCATTGTCCTGCCAAGCGTTGCCGTCATCGTGACCAATTATCAAATTCATATTGTGATTCCGGAAAATGTTATTGGAAATCGTGACAAAGGTGGATCCGCGCTTGACAGTAACTAGACCATTGTGACGTCTCTGGTTTTCGGGAACGTTATTGGCAACCCAAGGGTCATCAGCAAAATTGCAGTGTGAAACCCAAACGTGGGTAGTGGCGTCAATGTCAATGGCGTCGACTGCTGAATAGGCTCCAGCGACCTGGTTTATAATTCCACCGTTGCCATTGGGCTGTTCACCAGGAGCGTACGACAGGGCGTTGTGAAACTTGATGTTCTGGATAATAACCTGTGTACCTTCGTACAGCTTCAACCCTCCTCCAAAGATCATAGCGTCGCGGTCGCCACCGTTGATGGTTTTAAAGTTACCAACACGAAGGCTGACACCTGGGGAGCCAGTAAACAGCGTCGTGAGGTCGATGCGGCCTCGAACATTTACAATCCTGGCGTTATTGGTAGAGATGGCATCTCTGAGCGCCCATGCGTCCCAGACAGTCCATACTTGGCCACCAGCGCCTCCGCGGGTGCCACCCTGCACCGTTGCGAAGCCAGTTAGTGCGCTCCAAACATTTCGGGTCCCGTTGAGAGTTGTGACCTCATTGCCGATCTCAGTCGGCATAGCGGAGGCCGCGAGGATCACCGCGGATAGCACAATAAAGTACTTCATGATGAAGAGAATTCTCTGAGAAAGCCTCTCCTACACTCGCTTAATGGGCTGCTGAGCACCAATATTTATAGATCTTAAATGTATATATCGAATCGATAATAACCCGATAAGTCAAAATAGTAATTAATTATGATAAGAGATGATTATTATTATTATTATGTAAAGATAAGCGTAACCTCGGCTATTATAATAATTTCTATACTTTTACGTTACAATAATCAAATTTTGTTTGTGTGACTTTCAGGACAAAGCAACAAAACCGTTTCCAATGATATTTTACACACAGAAAACTTGTTTTTTCCACAATTATGAGATACTTTTTGTCCCTAAAAATTAAGGAGTTTCCACGAAATTAATGTAATGTAATTGAATGATGCATAGGTAGGTACTTATTTACTGTATGTACTTTTTTGCATTATTATTTAGTATTCGTGTGCTTTCCAATCTAGCTATACCTATACTCTACAGCTCTGTAGCACATGAATACAATAAAAATAATAATGTTATATTGCAAAAATACAGTTCAATGGCAACTAGCTAGTGGTTTAGTGAGATATCATATTTTTAGGCGTCCGCCGCTAGCACCCCCCTCCCCCCCGCCCACACATTAACTGCAGGGCCGAAAATCTAAATAGAAATGACAAAGGAAAATAATAAAGGATCCCAATAATAAAAATGCGTTTTTATTTGTATCAATTACGGTAATACATATGCATCGTAAGATACTACTCACGCTTCTCTGGTTAAGGCTCTGCCAGGAATATTCTTATTCCGTCTGATACGGTGGGTACATAAATGATTCAAACCATACAAAATGTTCTCAAGATCAGTGTAACGATAAGTCATATTTTCTCTAAAAAAGAAATGAGAAGTTATCATCGCAGAATGTTTGATCAAAAACAATGGAAGTATGGTTGTGATAAACTGGTCGGCACTTAAGCTGCGCGGCCTAAAAATGTTGGTACCTAAATGTTAGCAGCCGACTTGTTACAACTTTAAATGAAGATTTGAAGGAGGCTTTGAGAATTGTTGAAAGTAAATAGATTAGTTTATATTAATTAATTATTATCATGACAAATTATTGTATAGATAATAACGGCAATATAAATCACGACATCTATATTTGGTAGTCTGTACAAACCTCATGAATCAACTCACACACACAGCAATGCAATTTAACACAGTCATGAGTTAAAAACCTAACTGGCCCGATAGCTCAGTTGGTAGTATCCCTGCCTTCTGAACTGCAGGTCGTGGGTTCGATTCCCACCCAGGACAAACATTTGTGTGATGAACATCGATGTTTGTTCTGTGTCTGGGTGTTTATACTGTATTCTATGTATGTATTTACAAACAAAAAAGTATCTAAGTATTGTATCAGTTATCTGGTTTCCATAGTACAAGCTTTGCTTAGTTTGGGGCTAGATGGCGCTGTGTGAAATGTCCACACATATTTATTTATTTATTTATTTATTTATTTATAATAGGTATCAATAGACGCTAGAAACTCTACTTCGACTCATCTACATAGAATACAAAGACAACAGAAAGTGTCTCCAAGTATTCTACCATATGCTTGAGACAATGGTGAGATTATCGAGTAGAAACTAGACAATTGTCAATGTTGAGACTAGAAAGTGACCGGTTTTGTTAACCTTAACTGATTCCACAGAGCTTGTAATGTAGTTACAGCATCTAGATATTATGAACTATAAAGTTTCTATATGAAGCAATTTGAGCAGTCTTTCCCGTTTTCTATAGGTTTAAACTAAAGGTTGCTACAGCGTTTTACAAGAACAAATATTCAAAATATGTAAACACGCATCGCTACATTATTTGTTCAGTCATACATGCCTATGACGCGCTATGAAGCATACTTTGGCACCGTTACAAGTCAACAAAATAATGTTTGATTCGGATTCGTTTTTAAAAGTAAATCCATAGCTTTTGTTTATTTCCCCGACTAGTGTTAGTAGTATCTGAGCAAACATAAGTAAAAATGCACAGATGTGTTACGTCACAGTGTGTGTTTGTACGTGTGTGTGTGTGTGAGACTAGTTTATGAGAAGGTATGAAAACGTAGTAATTACTAAATATACAATAATTATTAATAAATAACAGTTTTAGTGTTAGTCGGAACTGGCCCTTTTTTCTATTTTGAGCCTTACGTGACAACTTGTATGTAATCTACCAGCTCTACCAGCGTTCAGCTTTTCCCAAAGTTGGTGATAGCGCCCCCTTGTGGGTGCTGCAGGCCTAAAAGGGGGGTAGTAAAAGACTTGAAAGAGGCTTGGGGGACGATTTGTAATTTCATCTAGGAGGACTCTTTGACACTGACTGAGCTCTCGACTCTCGACTACAACTTGTGAACTAATATTACTTAAAAGACTGCTCAAATTAACTTGGTTCGATATTTTTCTTTACGTAGTTCATATAATTATCTGTGCTGTTTTATTGAATAAATAAAATAAGCATCATTTCAATCGGTCGCTCCATTTTGAAATAAAAGTAGACACAAACAAAAAAATAAAAAGGCAACAGACACACTTTCGCATTTGAATGGTAATTAGTATTCCTAAATATTATGTCATTTTCGTAGATAATAGATCACGGGCAATCACGTTTTAACAAGTTTTTGTTAAATAACCCGATTTTTGCATTCCTGTATCAATCGGCTGGTTCATAGAATACTTGTTCTTACTTGTTGAGTACTATTGAACGTCGAATGAGATAAATAAGTTTATGCATGTTTGTCTTATTCCTGTCGGTGCGTGCTGCTTATGCAGTCCTATATAAACAACGTAATATATATTTTATTTTCATATGCGGTTTCGCACTTTATTGTATTGTATTTTATGTATGTATTTACAAACAAAAAAGTATCTAAGTATTGTATCAGTTATCTGGTTCCCATAGCACAAGCTTTGTTTAGTTTGGGGCTAGATGGCGTTGTGTGAGATATCCACACATATTATTATTATTACTTAATAGATAAGCAGTACTTAAGTTCAACAATTACTTACGTATCACTATCACTACATAGTATAAAACAAAGTCGCTTTCTCTGTCCCTAAGTATGCTTAAATATTTAAAAATACCCAATGGATTTTGATGTGGTTTTTTTAATAGATAGTGATCGAAGAGGAAGGTTTATAAGTATAATAATAACATCCATTAAATAGTGGAGAAATACTGGTATTTCTGAGGTTTCTAATGTGATGTCGTAAATAATTTTTTTTTCCGCTTACATTGCAAACGCAGGCTGAACCCTACGACATTTATCAAAATAATGTACTAAGTATTGTACACATTTAAAAGGTCTGCAGAAAACTCCACTATGGTATATATCTATCTCTTATGGATATCCCACAATAACATTTTTTTGTCATTTACTTTTTACGACAAATGATGGCTTCGAATTTTCGAAGCGGTTTTAACCAATACAGCATTAATCCTTATCTAGTTAAATACCTTAAATACATTGTTAATTTAATATATATCTATATGATGATTCATATAAAGGTGCTGTAAAGGGTTACAGCATATGAATTAAATGAATATTTTCGAAAATGCTATATGCTATACTGCTTCTAAACAAAAATAATATGGCCAGACGCGAGTTTCACATTTTTCCGAATTTATTAGTATCCTATAGTAACGACGACTTGTTAGCCTACTGCGCTCAGGTCCCAAGTCTTACGGGTTATAGTAAAAGTCTCGTTTAGAATGAATGTTTATTCTCCGCAAATATAGCTCACAACATATAGGTAGGTGAAAGAATGGAGGTGCTAAAAAATATTTATTCTCAAAGTGGACAGTAGACAAAATAAGTTTGAGAGCCCCTGGTTTAACACATAGCGACAGATTGATTGTTAAATCTTTATCAAAGTTTATCGCAAGGATTAATTGTTTTTTGTAGCATTTGCCGGATTTCATTTATAAGTTATAATTATATATATATATATTATTGGTTGATAGGCTCGCGTTTGACCACTGTCACACCTGATGTTAAGTGATATTTAGTTATGTCACGTCATACTACTATTCATTATTGTGCGGGCGCTAGGCGCACACTAAAGTAATTTATATTGTTGATACGATAAAGCTACTTTACTTTTGTATTCATATCAATAAATTAATTAATATGATGCCGAGATTAATGCCGAGAAGTACACATTGTACACATGAACGACTGGCCTCATAGCTTAGTATGGCTCCCATAACAAGCTTTCTTTAATTTGGGGCTACATTGCGTTGTATGAAATGTCCACAATTATTAATTATTATTATGATGTAAACAATGGATTTCAAAGCAAAACCGTTAAACCAACTTGAATGAAACTTACACACTTTGGAATAAATAAAAATATTTTTTTTTCCGCAAAATTTATAGCCTCGCACTTGGGGGTCATGACATGGTATATATCTAAAGTAATATAAATAATAACAAGGAAGTAAGTGCTCAAATATTTTTATCTACATATCACAAATTATTTGAAATTCTTTAAACCTTAATAGGTTTTATTCAAATCACGCCAGCGAAGGTCCTGCAGTGGGCTTCCACTTGGTTGCTGGCCATAGGAGTGTACCGGTAGTACTGGGACGGGTTAAAGTTTATGTTGTTGCCGTTGATGCTGGAGTCGAACCTGCTGCTGGTCATCAAGTTGTTATCGTTTACCAGGTAGCCCCTAGGATTGGGAATAGGCGTGGACGAGGCCCATCTCCAGGCACGACTCGTGTTGATGAAATGGTTCCTTTCAGCGTAAATTCGAGCATCGACTCCAACACCAATTGCATAAGTACGTATACTAGTATACAGGTTATTTAAAACATGCACCTCACCGTACCTGACTCTAGGGCTACGTTGGTTGATGCCCTGGAACCAATTGAGGACTAAAGTAACCTTCAATTTTCCATTGTCCTGCGCAGCGTTGTTGTCAGTGTGACCAATTATCAAATTCATATCGTGATTCCGGAAAATGTTATTGGAAATCGTGACATAGTTGGATCCGCGCTTGACAGTGACAAGACCATTGTGACGTCTCCGGTTTTCAGGAGTGTTATTGGCAACCCAAGGGTCATCAGCAAAGTTGCAGTGTGAAACCCAAACGTGGGTACTGTCGTCAATGTCAACGCCGTCGACTGCTGAAAAGGCTCCGTTGACCTGGTTTATAATTCCACCGTTGCCATTGGGCTGTTCACCGGGAGCGTACGACAGGGCGTTGTGAAACTTGATGTTCTGGATAATAACCTGTCTACTTTGGTACAGCTTCAACCCTCCTCCAAAGATCATAGCGTTGCGGTCGCCACCCTGGATGGTTTTGAAGTTACCAACACGAAGACTGACACCTGGGGAGCCAGTAAACAGCGTCGTGAGGTCGATGCGACCTCGAACATTTACAATCCTGGCGTTATTGGTAGAAATGGCATCTCTTAGCGCCCATGCGTCCCAGACAGTCCATACTTGGCCACCAGCGCCTCCGCGGGTGCCACCTTGCACTGTTGCGAAACCAATTAGCGCGCTCCAAGGATTTCTGGTGCCGTTGAGAGTTGTGACCTCATTGCCGATCTCAGTCGGCATAGCGGAGGCCGCGAAAATCACCGCGGATAGCGCAACAAAGTATTTCATGATGAAGAGTATTCTCTGAGGAAACCTCTCCTACACTCGTTTAATGGGTTGCTGAAGACCAATATATATGCACTTAAAATGGAAAATCCGAATTGATAATTACTTGATAAGTGAAAAGAATAATTAGATAATTATGATAATGTGATGCAACGATAAGAGTATTATAGCTTCGGCTATTATAATAATCGTCATACGTATACGTTACAATAATCAAACGTCTGTCCGTTGTGTGGCTTTCAGGACAAACTGACAAAACCGTTTCCAACGACATTTTACACACAGAAAACTTTTTAAACACACTATTAGGGTATACTTTTGGTTCTTTAATTTTTTTTTTTACTTTAAACTTGTCTAGCATTTGACCGCGCTCTCACCTGATGAGAGTGATTAATATTCCTAAATATGTCATTTTCGTAGATAGATCGCGGGCAATCATGTTTTAACAAGTTTTTGTTAAATAACCTGATTTTTGCATTCCTGTATCAATCGGCTGGTTCACAAAATACTTGTTCTTACTTGCTGAGAATGATTGAACATCAAATGAGATAAATGCAGTACTATATAAACAACGTAATATTTATTTTATTTTCATATGCAGATTAGCACGTAATAGATAAACAGTACTTAAGTTCAACAATAACTTACGTATTTCTCAAAAAAAACAATGTCGTAAATAAAAAAGAAGAGATGGCAATACTGTGCGGAATATATTAATTTCGGATATTTGTGATAAGAAAGAGATTTTCTTGAAAAATATTATATCAGTTGCTACGGATGATGCTCCAGCCATGACGAGGTGCCATAAAAGCTTCATAACGTACTTAAAAAAAACTCCAGATGTCCTTGCTGTACACTGCATTATTCATAGAAAACATATGGTTGCTAGCAATTTAAGTGAACGACAATATAATCACTGTAATAGACATATTGCAGTCGTTATGGATTTTATTGACTGCTTTGATAATTATATTGATGCAGCACTTTGAATAATAGATTATTTCGTAAGCTTTGTGTTACTAATGACGAAGATTTAAATCGTTTGTTGTTTCATACTGAAGTTCTCTGGCTATCAAGTACCAATTATCTGACTCGATTTTACAACCCATTTCACTCATTGATAAAGTTCATGAAACTAAAGATTCAGAATTGCGCAACAATTTCATTACATCAAAGAATAATATAGCTTACATGACAGACCTATATACATTGTTCAACGACATGAATCTTTGCAAGGCGATGAACTAAATTTAATTAAAACAAAAAATGTCGTTGCTGCTTTCGCAGCCATACTGCTTCTAAACAAAAATAATATGGGCAGACGTGAGTTTCACAATTTTCCGAATTTATTAGTATTCTGTAGTAACGACGACTTGTTTTCCTACTGCGCTCAGGTCTCAAGTTAGCTCTTACGGGTTATAGTAAAAGTCTCGATTAGAATGAATGTTTAATCTCCGCTAATTATTATTTTTTTATGTTAAGGAATGACGCGACGAGCTAGCCGTTCGCCTGATGTTAAACGACACGGCTACCCATATCAGCTGCAGTGTCACTCGGAACTCTAAAGTATAGAGGTTCGCGTGACACTGCACTGCGCACGTCATCCAGAGACATCAGCACAATCTAGTAATAAGATTACTAAACTGTGAGATCAGATCATAAAGTCTCATTTGCCCAGTAATTTCACTAGCTACAGTGGCCCTTCAAACCGGAACACAGCAGTGCTTGCGCACTACTGCTTGGCGGCAGAATAACTGGCAAAATATAGCTCACAATAATTAATGTAATTTGAAGTTATAGAGTTTTTTATGTAGGTGAAAAAATGGGGGCGCTAAAAAATAATTTATTCTCAAAGTGGGCAGTAGACAAAATAAGTTTGGGAACCCCTGGTTTAACACATAGCGACAGATTGATTGTTAAATCTTTATCAAAGTTTATCGCAAAGATTTATTGTTTTAATGGCATTTTCCGTATTTTATTTATAACTTATAATTTTATTTAGGTATGTCACGTCATACCGTGTCATAACATAACCTGCAAGGTTTGAAACTTCTCTAAAAAAGTTTACAATCTGTAATCACGGCTTTCAAAAGTAGTTAGATAAACTTAACACCAAGGTAGAAACACGAAACAGGAAAGTTTAGAAGCAGATACAATGGGACCGCCCATTGTAATCTACTTTTCAATCTACTTTTAACTTATATTACGGTTTCTTTAACTTAAGCGTAAAGAGTTTATCTAACTATTAATGGGAATAAAATAAATAAATTACGAATCTACAAATACCAATTTCAATTTCAATTTTTATTTGTATTCCACAATGTTATACAGGTGTAGGTAGTTTTTTTAAATAACAGTTCATCGTGGACCCTGTCGGGCACGCAAAATAAGAAGTTTTATATTATAACCAAGTTTTATAACTGGTTATCAAACCGGAAAGATATTTAAGTACTGTTAAATTACGGAGCTATCTATATTTTTTCTTTCTTTTTATCTATTAATATTGCTACTGTCATGTGTCACAGAATGAATTAGTACATAAGTGCTTTAGGATCAGAAGGTGCGTATTCCGATTTCGATTGCTTGAAGTTGGACAAAAACCTTTTTTTAAAGGAATTATTAAGTCTAGAGTGAACAGGTATTTTGTAGGCAAGCATGCATCTTAAACTACCTCATTGCTTAAGGCGAGGCAGTGGTCAAATGTTTTGCCTAGAACCAATAAAAAAACCATTACTGAAACTTTAAAGAGTTACAGAATAACTCAATGTGCTAGCGCAAAATTAATTTATTATAACCAAAAACAACCTTAATTGAATTGAAATTATTGCATATCTCGAACATAAAAAGTAACAATTTATTTTGTGTAGATAGGTACCCTATATAATAATAATAATAACGCCCAACAATCACATACATTAATCCTGGACCCTAACTCTTCCCTGTGTTTAGGACCCAGAAACTACGAGGACCATAGTCCCACAACACCCAGACTCAGAACAAGTAATTGGGTTTTTTTTTTCTGTCCACATATACTTCTCCTGCGGGAATCGAACCCACTGCCTCCGGGTTATGAGCCAACTTACTCAACAACCACACCACTGTCCGTGGGTGTGCTCAAGATAACATCAACTATCATAGGTTATACAAACACTACACTTTTTTTTTACATTTTGCTCTACACTTTTGTGTATTTAGCCAGTGTCAAGTAATTGACAATTTATCAAGTAAATGATATTTCACGCGCAAATATGTGTCAAGTCACAGTCAAAGTCGTCAAGTCATAGTCTAGTCAACGTCATACTCTTAGTAAAGTGGTGGCAACTTTACTTGAAGCTTCTATGGAGTTTTGGAAACAATACGAAAAGAAACGTTTCACCATCATTATACCATTTTCCTACACTCTCGCCTGTAATCCAGCACTTAACGAATAGAATGCCACCAATTTTATGCAGTAACACTGAAAATAACACAAGTTTTGGAAAATAATACAATGCGGTTACGCAATCTGTTTCGCTTTCCCTCCAAAAACTCAAACACTACACTTAGCAATACTTCAAATTTTGCATAAACCTTTTTTAACAGAACACCGTACTATATTAGTGCCTCATTTGAAGGTTTCTAAGCTTAAAAAGGTTATGCAATTTTAGGTCACGGCCTCATAGAGAAAAATATATAAAAATTAATCTCTATTTCCCTTGGTCATCACATCACGTGAACGGATGGAACATTATCGCTTATTCTTTCTAGTTGTTTTTACTATTATCAGGAGAAGGTTCTTTTGAAAGACAAATAATGAAAGTAGAGCGGAAAATTACAAAATTTTTGCTACGTGGATGTAACCGCGGGGTGCAGCTAGTCTGTTTATATAGATCAGCCGCTATTCATTATTGTGCTGGCGTTAGGCGCACATATTGTTGATACGATAAAGCTACTTTACTTTTGTATTCATATCAATAAATTACTTATTATTTATTCGTATGTATTATATTATTTGAGTATAGGTTACTATATAGTATTTATTTGCACCGCCGTTCTTGCTCAGTGTCTCAAAACTCTGTCCATCCAAAGGTTGTCTGGAAGGTTGTCGCTCTTAGCGATAAGACCGCCCATTGTACCTATCTTATTATGTGATTCTATTTTCTACATGTTTATTTTTGGTGTCAATAAAGTGTTTTGTATTGTATTGTATTGTGTAATTACTTAATATGGATTCGTTGTAACTCTGGTATTTAGATCTGTACCGAGAAGTACACATTGTACACATGTACGACTGGCCTCATAGCTTAGTATGGTTCCCATAACAAGCTTTCTTTAATTTGGGGCTACATTGCGTTGTATGAAATGGCCACATATATTAATTACTAGTTGCGCCCCTCGGTTTCACCCGCGGACAAAAAATATTTTTATCATTTGCTCATCCCACGGAAAAATTTTACTTTTACGGGATAAAATGTAGCCTATATATTAATCCAGTGTATAAGCTATCTTGGTACCGGATTTCCTCCAAATCCATTCGGCCGTTTGAGCGTGAAGGAGTAACAAACATACACACAAACACACATACAAACTTTCGCCTTTATAATATTAGTGTGATAGTGTGATTATATTATGATGTATACAATGTATTTCAAAGCAAAACTGTTAAACCAACTTGATGAAACTTACACACTTTGGATTGAATAGATAATATTTTTCAGCAAAATTAATAGCCTCGCAATTGGGGGTCATGACATGGCATTTATCTAAAGTAAAATAAATAATAACAAGGAAGTAAGTGCTCAAATACTTTTTTCTATATATCACAAATTATCTAAAATTCTTTAAACCTTAAAAGGTTTTATTCAAATCACGCCAGCGAAGGTCCTGCAGTGGGATTCCACTTGGTTGTTGGCCATGGGAGTGTACCGGTAGTACTGGGACGGGTTAAAGCCGACGTTGCTGCCGGTGATGCCGGAGTCGTGCCCGCTGTTGGTCAGCATGTTGTTAAGGTTCAACAGGTGGCCCATAGGATTGGGGTTATCATTAGCGGCCCAACCCCAGGCACGACGCGTGTTGATGAAATGGTTCCTTTCAGCGTAAATTCGAGCACCGACTCCAACACCAATTCCATAAGAGCGTATATCAGTATACAGGTTGTTTAAAACATGCACCTCACCGTACCTGACTCTAGGGCTACGTTGGGTGATGCCCTGGAACCAATTGAGGACTAAAGTAACCTTCAATTTTCCATTGTCCTGCGCAGCGTTGTTGTCAGTGTGACCAATTATCAAATTCATATCGTGATTCCGGAAAATGTTATTGGAAATCGTGACATAGTTGGATCCGCGCTTGACAGTGACAAGACCATTGTGACGTCTCCGGTTTTCAGGAGTGTTATTGGCAACCCAAGGGTCATCAGCAAAGTTGCAATGAGAAACCCAAACGTGGGTACTGTCGTCAATGTCAACGCCGTCGATTGCTGAAAAGGCTCCGTTGACCTGGTTTATGATTCCGCCGTTGCCATTGGGCCGTTCACCAGGAGCGTACGACAAGGCGTTGTGAAACTTGATGTTCTGGATAATAATCTGTCTATTTTGGTACAGCTTCAACCCTCCTCCAAAGATCATAGCGTTGCGGTCGCCACCCTGGATGGTTTTGAAGTTACCAACACGAAGACTGACACCTGGGGAGCCAGTAAACAGCGTCGTGAGGTCGATGCGGCCTCGAACATTTACAATCCTGGCGTTATTGGTAGAGATGGCATCTCTGAGCGCCCATGCGTCCCAGACAGTCCATACTTGGCCACCAGCGCCTCCGCGGGTGCCACCTTGCACTGTTGCGAAGCCAGTCAACGCGCTCCAAGGATTTCTGGTGCCGTTGAAAGTTGTGACCTCATTGCCGATCTCAGTCGGCATAGCGGAGGCCGCGAGGATCACCGCGGATAGCGCAACAAAGTACTTCATGATGAAGAGTATTCTCTGAGGAAACCTCTCCTACACTCGCTTAATGGGCTGCTGAACACCAATATATATGGACTTAAAATGGAAAATCCGGAGTGATAACTACTTGATAAGTGAAAAGAATAATTAGATAATTATGATAATGTGATGCAACGATAAGTGTATTATAGCCTCGGCTATTATAATTATCTCCATACGTATACTTTACAATAATCAAACGTCTGTCCGTTTGTGTGGCTTTCAGGACAAACTGACAAAACCGTTTCCAATGACATTTTACACACAGAAAACTATTTAAAAACACTATTATGGTATACTTTTGGTCCTTAATAATTAAAGGGCTTCCACGAAATAACGTTTGACTATAGCTAAAGTACGCCTCTCGTATCGAGTAATTCAATGATGTATATAGGTTTGCTACTTATTTTGCATTATTACAGACCCGAAAATCTAAATAGAAAGTAATAAAGAGTTCCATAAACAATACGGTAATGCATGTGCATCATAAGATACTACTAATTCTTTTCTGGTTTAGGCTCTGCGAGGAATATTCTTATGCCACCCGATACGGTGGGTACATAAGTGATTCAAACCATCTGCATACAAAATGTTTTCAAGATCAGGGTAAAGGTAAGCTATATTTTCTCCAAAAAAATTTAAGAATCATCATCGCAGAATGTTTGTTCAAAATGAATGGAAGTATGGTAGTGATAAACTGGTAGGCACTTAAACCGCGCTGCCCAAAAATTTATGTAGGTACCTAAATGATAGCAGCCAACTTGTCATTACTTTAAAATGAAGATGGTTTCAGGTTTTAAGAATTGTTGAATGTAAATAGATTAGTATATATAAGGACAAATTATTGTATAGATAACAACGCCAATATAAATCACGACATCTATACGTGGCAGTCTGTCCGTATCTAATTACAAATCGCATGAATTAACACTAAGTCACACAGCAATGTAATTTAACACAATTATTATGAGTTAAAAGCATAGCATAATGGGTACCACAATAGCTAGAAACTCTACTTCAACTCATCTACATAGAATACAAAGAAAACAAAGGTGTCTCCAAATGTTCTACCATGTGCTTGAGACAATGATGACATTATCGAGTAGAAACTAGACATTGTCAATGTTGAGACTAGAAAGTGACCGGTTTTGTTAACCTTAACTGATTCCACAGAGCTTGTAAATGTAGTTACAGTATTTAGATAGTATGAAATATAAAGTTTCTATAAGAAGCAATTTGAGCAGTCTTTCCCGTTTTCGCCAGGCTTAAACTAAAAGTTGCTACAGCGCTTTACGAGATCAGACGATCAAAATATATAATCACGCAGCGCTACATTGTTCTGTTCAGTCAAACATGACTGATCTGAACAATGTAGCGCAATGATAAAAGTACTTGTTATACTTTTATTACCTTAAAGTATGTTTTTAAGATTTTATAAAACAATACTTATTGCTGATATAACGAAGGTAATAAATTATTATTATTTTCGTATCCATATCAATAGATTGAGTACATCTAATTAACGCTAAAACGACATAATAAGATAAAATGATAATTGATTAGTTGGTAGATTTATATCTATACTGTGAAATACAATTGTACCCATGTCAAGGATTTTACGAATAAACAGTACATATTTGTTTCTTTAAACTTTCATTAATGTATATCCGCTTGGACGACGCTTCTGCTGATCCTATATATCCCATGCTGGAAGCAATAAGGAGACGTGGTCGCGCTGAAGCTACCAGACGACCGCGGAGATCGCGGCGCACGCAGCGCAGTACCACGGGGCGCGGGGTGGTGGCGCCTGCACCCTCAATACTGCCGTGAATAGAAATGGACCAGATGCGATGCGAATCCACATTATCTGTGTTAGTAAGAACCACTCTAAATTTCGCTGCAACTTCTTGTACTATTTGACGTACGTCCTCGTCATCTGACTCCGGAATCCTATAACCAACTCAAGATCATTAGCTAAGAATAACTGTTCTATATCATTTGAATTATTAAACTACTACTACAATATCATTGGAATACGAAGGTAAATTTCGCTAACACCCACGGGGTTGTAATAGCAAATCGGGTAGTCCCGAAACCAAAACTCCCCGGTACGAATCCACATAATCATTTTTTCCCCGGTTTTAATTACGGTTCCTTATTTGTTAGAAAAAATATGACTGGGAGCCCTTTATCAACGCATCTAGGTATATATGACCGAGACTTAAAAAAAAGAATACGGTATAAATTATTAGTAAAATAACCGATATTGTGCAAATATTTTTATCCTATTGGCAATGTTTCGGTACAAAGATAAAAGTCAAATCAATCTTTATCGATAATCAACATAAAATATAAACTGAAAAATTTGATTCTTCCCGACATTGATTGGCGAGTAGTAAAATTATTTTTTAAGGCTTTGACAATTGAAGGGGTGAGAACAAAAGGGTTTAACTGATTTTTTTCATAAAATGACTTATGGGTATCGTTGGATTCAGCGTGAAATTATCTACAATAATACATTCTCAAAATACCGAAATTAAGCTTAAATTTCGAGATTTTGAGTCTGAAAACGGTATATATGTCACAGGAATACAGTTCGCCTAGCATAAAAACATTATTATATTTATTTTATTATATTATATTTTGCAATAATTGTATGAATTAGTACTATATTAGTATTTTAAAATAGAATTAAAATATTTTCAAGCAACTGAAACTTACATAAACCTTTTCTATTCCTTTATGAGCACTCTACATTAAAATTACGCCGTTGAAGTTTAAAGTAAATTTTTACGAAACTATCAATTTCACAGTTGAACCCCTTTTATTCTCAACCCTTCAATTAAGAGCCAAAAGCTTAAACAAAAACTAAACTGCTTTACTGACACACACTCAAGCTGAAAATATTATTCATATATAATTTTTTTTGCTGTGATTCGATTTTGTCTGTATCCCAAAATTTACGTATATCTTACGATTAGCCTGCCTAAACACGGAGTTACCCAAAACCCTTCAGTTTAGCCGTTGCCACGTTAAAATCGTGTTTGTGGCTACATACTCTCCCTTCACTCAATACTGGCACGCTTATCGATTCGACGACTTTCCGAATCACAGCATCCCTTAGTTTGGGCGCACCGTGCTGCGCTCTACACCGCTGCCAGTGTGGCAGCGCCGTCGATCGGCTTGGTGTTATAAGTGCCGGGAGGATTTCTCGCCATGCCAGTCTTAATGACATAATCCGTTGGGCTTTTGTTTGCGTCACGTACGAGGCCATACTGGAACCCAATGGCCTCGTACGTGACGATGGCAAAAGATCGACCACGAGCAACGGTATGACCTTGATTCCATGGAAGATGAGGCGGCCTTTATTTTGGGACGAAACTTGTGTTGATACCTTTGCGCCGTCACATCTTGATGGTACACAGGGTAAGGCTGGTGCGGTGGTCGAATCCGCAGAGAACCTGAGAAAGCGCAAATATACAGTAGAGTAGTTACATATTTGCGCCTTTCCGTGTCGAGACGTTGGGGCCGTGGGGACCGAGTACACACAAATTTTATAAAGATCTTTCAGAACACGATATAACAAAAAAAAAACTGAGCAAAGCACGGTCATTCAGGTACTATTTTTTAAATGATTTTTTAATTTATCACATACAATAAGTTAGCAGCAGAATTTTATTGAGATGATAATAAGCCTTTTAAATTAGACTCATCACAAAATGCATCCGCAGTTATTAACTATATCCCGAATTGACGTCAGAACGAGCACAAACACTTTTTAATACTTTAAATGGTCAAAAACAAAAGTCACTGTTATCATAAGAATTTTAAGCGCATAACATTAATTCAAGTGAATTGTACACACACGATTTCAAAATCACTCAATAAATAAACTTTTAACCTTAATATATAATAACGATCTTCTGCCCGCAGCTTTGCCCGCGGCGCGGCCTATGAGAAAATAATTCAACCACCCATTTCACCCTCTTAAGGGTGGAATTTCGAAAAATCCTTTCTTATTGGATGCCTACGTCATAACATCTCCCTGCATGCCAAATTTCAGCCCGATCCGTCTAGAGGTTTGGGCCTTGCGTTGATAGATGACTATGTCAGTCAGTCAGTCAGTCAGTCACCTTTGAATTATATATATTTAGAAGAAATACAAATTAAATATTAGATAATAATACGTGTTTACACGTAGCCTTCCCACTTTTTTTTCTTTGTCTCTAATAGGATCGTTGGTAGATTGGTACCCATGTAATGAATTTCACGACAAAACGGTAAAACCGACTTTAATGAAACTTACAAATTTTGGATTGAATGAACAATATTGTTTCCGCTAAATTAATATTTCTCCGCAGAAAACAAAAACTGAGCTCTAGCACTAGCACCTCTCTTGATACGGTATCCATAGTAAAATAAACAACAAAGTAATATGCTGTAAATTTTTTATTCTGCAAGTACAAGAATAGTTGAAAAAATCATTGCAAACCAGGTTTTATTTAAATCACACCAGCGAATCTTCTGCAGTGGGCTTCCACTTGGTTGTTGGCCATGGGAGTGTACCGATAGTGATTGGCCGGGTTAAAGCCTATGTTGCTGCCGGTTATGCCGGAGTCAAACCCGCTGTTGGTCAGCATGTTGTTATGGTTCACCAGGTAGCCAATAGGATTGGGAACACCAGAGGCCCATCCCCAGCCACGACGCGAGTTGATGAAATGGTTCCTTTCAGCGTAAATTCGAGCACCAGCTCCAACACCAATACCATAAGAGCGTATATCGGTATACAGGTTATTTAAAACATGCACCTCACCAAACCTGACTCTAGGGTTACGCTGGGTGGTGCCCTGGTACCAGTTGAGGACGAACGTAACCTTCAGTTTTCCAATGTCCTCCCTACCGTTGCCGTCACTGTGACCAACTAACGTAACGAAATTGTGGTTTCTGAAAATGTTGTTGGAGATTGTGATGAAGTTGGATGCGCGCTTGATATCGATTAGACCATCATGACGTCTCCGGTTATCGGGAATGCTATTGGCAACAAAAGGGTCGTCAGCAAAATTGCAGTGAGAAACCCAAACGTGGGTAGTTTCTTCGATGTCGATGGCGTCAACTTGCGAAAAGGGTCCGGCGACCTGGTTTGCAATTCCGCCGCTGCCATTGGGCCGTTCACCAGTTCACGACAAGGCGTTGTGAAACTTGATGTTCTGGATAATAACCTGTCTACCTCGGAACATCTTCAACCCTCCTCCAAAGATCATAGCGTTGCGGTCGCCACCCTGGATGGTTTTAAAGTTACCAACAACAAGACTGACACCTGGAGAGCCAGTAAACAGCGTCGTGAGGTCGATGCGGCCTCGAACATTTACAATCCTGGCGTTATTAGTAGAGATAGCATCTCTGAGCGCCCATGCATCCCAGACAGTCCATACTTGGCAGCGCCTCCGCGGGTGCCACCCTGCAATGTTGCGAAGCCAGTCAGCGCGCTCCAAGGATTTCGGGTGCCGTTGAAAGTTGTGACCTCATTGTCGATCTCAGTCGGCATAGCGGAGGCCGCGAGGATCACCGCGGATAGCGCAACAAAGTACTTCATGATGAAGAAATTTCCCTGAGAAAACCTCTCCTACAATTGTTTATTGGGTTGATGATCACCAATATATTTATATAGAGGTTTTAAATGGAAAATCCGAAACTTGATAATTGTAAATAAGTAATTAGTTCTGATAATGCAAAGATAACTAAGTAATAATCCCATTCATATTACAATACTCAAACGTATGTTTGTTTGTTGTTCGTAGGCTTTTAGGCCAAAATTACAAAAACAGTTTTTAAAGAAATTTTGCAAACAGAAAGAATATCTATTCCTTCAGGACATCGCAAATTACATTACAATATAGGAGCTATATTGTAATGTAATATGCGATGTCCTGAATAAATGTATATTGCTTCTTTCTCTCTTTTCTTTCTGCTTGAAAAAATTTCTTTAAAAACAGTTTTTGTAATTTATTATTACATTACAATATAGGAAACAAGACATACAGTATAATTTAGGCAATTGACACAATAACTATCGCTAACATAGGAGAGAGGAAAATCCGTGTGATTTTAAGAGTTTCCACGGGAAAACGGGTAACTTGCGGGTAAAACCCAAATGCACCCAAGGTATTTAATAACAGAAGATGTTGATAAACATGATGTATCGGTACTTATGTAATTAGGTGCCGGATTACTTGCATCGGTAGTGGGAAAGAGAACTTCTTTTTGAAGTAAAATTTCTTTACGCTCGCTTGACTTGGGGCTAAGCTGGTGAGGCGAACGCAAGTTGAGAGGGAGATATAAGTTACTGAGTACAGAAAGAAAGTTAACGTTGAAAGTTATGTTTCGTATATAAGGGGTAAGAGAGATAGACTTAAAAAAGTTTAACTTCAGTCGTGTGGTCTAAAGCACAGTTCGTTTTTTTTAAAACTCATATAAGGTATGCTATTTTCGACATAAAGCACTCTATAATTTTGTATGCTTAAAATGATATCATAAATTAAGTACATATTTTAATAAATGGCTAAAGTTAGCCAATTTGTGACACGTTGTTTGAGTATTGAGTTTTACGTTAGGTGCCTGTACTTTATATTTTTAGCCTTTTTATATTTGACTGGTTCGATAGCTCAGCTGGTACTAACCCTGCGTTTTGAACTGTAGGTTGTAGGTTGCATGCCCGCCCAGGGCAGACATTTGTGTGATGAACATCGATGCTTTTTCTTTGGCTGGGTGTTATAATGTATTCTAAGTATGTATTTACTAACTACATCATCCTGAAACACATCGGCGTCGCGGTTAATTCGGCTGAGCAGCTAAAACGGCGCAAATATAGTAATCTCAGTAGCGGTTACATATTTGAGCCGTTCGGTGTTCAGACTCTGGGTTCGTGGGGACCGGGTGCTCATCACGTTTTCCAAACTTTATCAGAGCGCCTGGTCGATGCTATGCGTGGCCAAAATGCTGGCATTTATTTGCAACATGCTGCCAGCATGTTGGGTACGCTACCTACTGGTTATAGTAGGCTGCAGCATTTGGACTGTTTTTAGGTCATCGCGGCTAGTATATAGTCCAAATGTTTTTTGTAGTAGGTAGTGTTTAGTATTAGTTATTGTATCATTGTAGTGTTAGTGTGTGAGTAATTTTCCGATTAAAAAAAATTACTCGCAAAATAAGTATTTGTTTGTAAGTTTGGGGTTTGATGGCGCTGTGTGAAATTAATTTATTGATAAATATATTGTGGACATTTCACACAGCGCCATCAAACTCCAAACTAATACATTACTTATTTTGCGTGTAATTTTTTTAAATCGAAAAATTACCTTTATTTTACTTTTCAACTAAACACGACAATGAATGAATGATAGGTAGATACCTATCATTTTTTACAAAAGTTATCAATCTATCATCAATATAGATAAAATGTTTTGTCCTGAGTGACTGACGGGCTAACAGGTAACGTACAGCCTAAACCACCAGACGTGGTGATCTAAAAATAGATTTTTTAAATGCATCCTTTAAGAGGGACAAATACAAATTCAAATTATTTATTCTTTATAGCCTTGGATTAATACAACTAGTCTAATCCAACCTAAGTATTGAGTCCGTGCGTAAATAGGGCGTTAAGATTGTATTAACGCCGGTCATGCCGCCGTAGACCATCTACAATGAAACGTAAAAAACCTAAGTTTGACGCGTTGGAGCACACACCAAGATGTCACAGAGCATTGATTGATGATTTTTTTTTCTAATCCCACAGTGTTACATTTTGAGGATACACATTTTTAATTTTAAATTTTCACATTTTTTGGTTGTATTTGCTTTTTAGGCTATTCTTAATAATATAATAATAACAATTACATATTATAATTTTGAAGATATACATTTTAAATTTAATTTTTAATTTTAATTTTCATATTTTTTGGGTAAGTGTTTGCTTTTTAGAATATTAATAATAATAAATAATAAAATAATAAATAATACTATACTAGGATAAACCTATGTCACAGGCGGCGTAAGTGCTAGGTAGTCTACTACGAGTATATGTGGGTGCAGAATTATTAACAATGTTTAACAAAAACGTATATATAAACAATATATCAATAATTTATAATTATTTGGGCTTACTATAGTTATACCCACATTTTTTGAACCTAATTCTAAGCTACAGATTCCTCCGATTCAAAGGTTGTCTGGAAGAGATCGCTCTAAGCGATAAGACCGCCTGTTGTACTAGTACTAGTTTATTATGTAAGTTTTTCATTTGTAAATTGTTTTCTTTTTTACGGTGTACAATAAAGTGTTTATCTATCTATCTATCTATCTAATTTACTAATTTATCATTGTGTAACAGTAATTCGGTCTGATAATAGGTCAAGCCTTGGAAATACTTATAAACTATTGCTTTAGTACTAAAATAATATCCTATTTAGTTTATTGAACAAGAATGTGCCTAGAAAAAAAGAACTGGTTTGTATAGGACAGCGTGCATTATGAAAAGTTGGCGGACTGTTAAAACACTGCACCTTTCATACGAACTGGCTACTTTCAGGATAGCTCTTTGGGCTCTCAATAGGTATCACTGCAGTTTTTGGTTCCCCAAGAAGTAATGCAGTATTGAATGATAGATGTACACAAAGCTTGATAAATTTTTATTAGTAATCGGGCAATATGACGCAGTTTTTTCGATGACAAACATTAATTTACGTGTTCTGTGAGCTAGAGTGGAAATGTGTTTTTTAAAAGAAAAAGTGTTGTCGATTATAATGCCAAGATATTTAATGTAACTAGTTTCCTCAATAACTGGACAATTTCAAGCGTCATTCAGAGGTTTATGACCCGAGTGTACATATAATTGATTAATGTTAGGAATTATATTATGGGGTCTACGCATGCAAAAGTTCATAAAAATTAACACGATAATAATTGTTAAAACATTTTAATTTTGGCGCTTATATCACGCAAACAGCTTTATTCAGATAGTAACACGATAAAAAAGCTCATTATGATACCGTTAAGTTGGTATTTTACAGATTACAAGACACCGGCGTGTCTCCTGACGTGCGCTTCCACGCTACCGACAGCCATGGGAGTGTATCTGTAGTAGTCGGCTGGGTGGAAGCTGATGCCGCCGCCGGTGATGCCGCTGTCATGACCACTGTTGTGCAAGATGTTGTTGAAGTTCACCAAGAAGCCCCTCGTGTTGGGGACGCCAGAAGCCCAGCCCCAGGCGCGGCGAGTGTTGATGAACGCGTTCCTTTCGGCGAAGATCTGAGCAGCAACTCCGATACCGATACCGTACGAGCGAATATCAGTATACAAGTTGTTAAGCATATGAACCTCGCCAAACCTGACCCTAGGGTTACGCTGGTTGGTGCCTTGAAACCAGTTCAGGTAGTAAGTGACCTTCAGTCTACCACTGTCCTGTGCTGCGAGGTTATCACCATTCCCGATCAACCCAACCATGTTGTGATTCCTGAAGATGCTGTTCGAGACCGAGATCCAGTTAGCACCGCCCGTGATATCAAGAAGACCATCGTGACGTCTTTGGTTATCGGGAACGCTGTTTGCGTTCCAGGGGTCATCAGCGAACTCGCAGTGGTCAACCCATACATTCTCAGAAAAACGATCAATACCGAGGTTGTCTACTGTGGAAAAGGCCCCAGGAATCTGTCCTGTGATTCCTCCGTTCCCGTTGGGCCGCTCACCTTGGGCAAACGACAGAGCATTATGGAACTTCAGGTTCTGAATAATGACGTTGCGAGAACCGCTGACTACTAATCCTCCGCCAAAAATCATAGCGTTGCGGTCGCCACCAATGACGCTTTTGTTACTGCCAATGTTAAAGCGGACACCAGGTGAACCTGTGAATAGTACCAAAAGATCGATGCGGCCACGAACGTAGATGATTCTGCGATCGTTACCAGCAACAGCATCCCTAAGCGCCCAAGCGTCCCAAACCGTCCATACTGCTCCGCCGGCACCACCATTAGTGCCTGAGCCCCTAGTGGCAAAACCAGTCAGTCCTGCAGTGTTACGGGAGGCGTTGAAGAACACGGCATCATTGTTAATCTCAACCGGTACCACGACATCCTCTTTATCGAACTGCGTCGGCATCGCCGAAGCCGCGAGCAAAACGGCGGACAAAGCAACGAAGTACTTCATGATAAAGATTATATCTTTCTGACTCATAGTATCAGCTTTCGTTCTGCCTTATATACAAATAGAACGACAAATTAAGGATTAAATCTGATAATAATGTAAAATTTCAGTCTTTAATCAAGATTAACAGTTTAAAATGTACATGTACAGGATGCCCTATAAACGACACTTGGCCAACTTGTAGCGATACTGTATGCATGGTAGTCTTGCATTAGGCTATGATGATGGTTACAGTTCTCATCACGAGTCTCAAATACAACAAAATTTTATCATAAAATAATATTTATAATTAATAATTCGCTAATGACTTTTTACTATAGCACACAATTTAAGATTGTCTGTTCAGTCAATTACTCACTCAGGACCAAATGCTTTTTTATCACATCTATCGGGATAAGTATTGCCATCATCGAAATCAGTCGGAAGAGTTAGTTGTACTGTTAAATAAAGCCTATTACTATTCTCTGGCAGAATTAAATAATATAAATTATACATTTGTATATTTAGTTATTTAATTTAATTGTACTTTCAATACCTTGTAATATACAATATTTACCTCCTCATACAATATTTACTGGACTTTTAAATCTATATCTTCAACAGTAATAAGTAGATATGATCGTATTATCTAATAATTATTGAATTACCACGAGTAGGTTGGTGTTCCATTACGGATTACACACGGGGCACAGTGGCGCCCCTATTATATTCTACTTTTTGCCAAGCTGCAGGTATGTATTGAAGGAATTTAGAATGTGATAGTAGGTTTTCAATCTATCAATATTTTACCTCGCCTTCTGCCCCCGCTAGTGAGTCGCGTTTGTATGAGAAATTGTATTCACGAGCTATCAACGGTCTATATGCTTTAATATCTTTGATAAAAACCCTTTTCTGTAGCTCCACAGTTCCAGAGCATTCCTCTTACTACTTTGAAAATAAAACTGGTCTTGCTTCTCACAAGCTCAACAGAGACAAGGGATATTTCACGCTATGTAGATTTTCATAAGACCGCGTTGTTTTCGTTCATGGTTCGCTTTTGGATTAGGATAAGTATGCTTTTATTTGTGCTATGGACAGCCTCTGGTGTGGTGGTTGCGCATTTCAGCTCATAATCGGAGGTGGCGGGTTCAATTTCCGAGGCAGGAAAAGTATTTGAGCACAGACAAAAAAAAATGCAAATACTTGTTCTGTGTCTGGGTTTGTGGGACCACGGTCCTCGTAGTTCCTGGGTTTCTAGACACATGCGGCTTAACCATAAAAGATTTAAACAAGCCACAATTAAAACATTAGTGTTTTATTCTGTTTTGTTTGGTTAAACACGCGCTTGACATTTGTCTAAGCCTTGTTTATGTATTTGTGGTAACACTGATGAAATCCTAGTTAGCGTCCAGGATTTATGTATGTGATCGTTGGGCGTTATTATTATTTATTTATATGTTCCCAGTTCTTATTTCTCATTGTTAGAAATAAGATTTCTGTATGGCGGAGCGGCATCAACAAATAAAGTTCATTGTACCCGTCATAAGGAATCAAGCAAGCGTGCGAAGGTAAAATCGAAAGTGCGCACGCATCGGCGCGGAGAAAGTCAGACCTTGGTCTTGAAAGCGAAAGGTGCTCGTATGTACCGACTGCCGGGTGCAGGCGGATGCACACAGCACATAGATATAGATATTATGTGTATATATGTATATATAGATATACAAGGTGGAATTTAATTCGTTCTTTTCCTTTAATGTATGTATTCAGTCCATGCTATAGAATATATACAATAATATCCCATGTAACGAAATAAAAAAAGTACTTATGAAATAATACTTAAATGTAGGTATTATCAAATTACTGCATTTTTAAATTCTAAAAAAAAGCCTTGCGACATTGAGCAAAGCAGGTATTTTATTTCCTACGAAACATTTTCAAAGCACTCAGCTGGTGCCCGCGCTGTGTGTACCGTTAAATTGATATTTCGGCTGTCATGCAGTTATCTTAGGAGGCAATAAATACTAAACAAAACCATTTTTTAAATTGGATTTTGTACGACTTTTCTATAGCATGGTCTGAGTACATACATTTAAGGAAAAAAGTGAATTAAATTCCACCGTGTATATAAATGTATATATATATATAAATATATTATAATTAATAATTTAGTGGTAAGTGTAATTTGTCTGAAACCGTTCTTATTACCATAAATAAATAGATAAAGACTATTTTATTTATTATTATATTAGTTCACTAAATAGGCGTTACGCTTGGAAACATTATGCGCTTAAATATATTAATCATTGTTATAGTCCGTGCAATATAAGTCTGCGCGTAATGATCGCGTTGCCGTCAAATTTATACTTTATAATTGGTGGAATTATCTACAGCGAAGTGAAGTGTTCAATAGACGAAGTAAATTTCTGTTTATTATATTATAGAACAAATAAAAACCATTTCATGATTTCTCGATAATACTGCATTTAGTTCCAATTTTGACCGCGCGCTGACTCTGTGTATCATTATTATCAACCGGTATTTATCCATTAACACCATGGCTTGTACCCGGATCTTCTAATCCAAGTTATAGCCACTAGGCACAAGGCGTATCCATACACTAACTTTGCAAAGGTAAAATTGTATAGTGCGCTGTACTTAATACGTAGATTGCAAAAAACACATCGATTTCAAGTGGGAGCTTCTCAATTAGACTGTTTTTTTATGTTTGCTACCTCAGAACTTTCGACTGGTTGAACCGATTTTGACGACTCTTTTTTTATTTGAAAGCGGTCCTATTTCTATTTGATAAAGATAAAACTGGGCTATTCGCGCACAACAACATAAAAAAAAAAACAACAATTATCAAAATATTATTTTGACTAAACTCAGTTAACATGGTTTAGATAATATATGTTCGCGAATAGACCCGTTTTTTCTTAAGTTCAAGTCGCGAAAGTTTAAAACTATTATTTGACAAGTGGATTTGAGTTATCCTTAATAATGCGTATTTCGGTAGTCGGGTAAAGCCCTTTTTTAAAGAGGAATTATGTCTTCTAAATATACATACTCGTAACTCAAAGGTGACTGACATAGTGATCTATCAACGCACAGCCCAAACCACTGGACGGATCGGACTGAAATTTGGCATGCAGGTAGATGTTATGACGTAGGCATCCACTAAGAAAGGATTTCGAAATTCCACCCTTAAGAGGGTGAAATGGGTGGTTGAATTATTTTCCCATAGGCCACGCCGCGGGCGAAGCTGCGGGCAGAAGCTCGTGATAAATAAATGCAGTGGGATTGAAGTCGGTTGGACTCTTTTATTAAAAAATTGTTGCAAAATAATTAACGAAACCCTTAAATATTTCGGTACAAGTATCGGTTACATTATGTAGAGAGAGGATCCCGCTCTGACCATCTTGAAGGTGAGCTGCTTAGCCAATCGTGACCACAGTTTTATTTCTTGTTTAATGAGATCCTGTTGTGAGTTACTTAATTAAAATTGCTGCCAAAGTTACCTTTTACCACTAATTGATACTATTAAGTAATAATAATAACGCTCAACGATCACATACATAGATCCTGGACCCTAATAGGATTCTTTGTGTCTAGGGACCCAGGAACTACGAGGGCCATGACCAAGACCAAGACTCGGAACAAATATTTGCGCTTTTTTTTCTGTGCTCGAATACTTGACCTGCCGCGGGAATCGAACCCGCCACCTCCGGGTTATAAGGTGACCTGCTCAACCACCACACCACAGAGGCTGTCAACAGTATTTGTCTATTAAAAAAAAAGCGGAGCGTGGCGTAGTTGTGGTCATGGTGGCGTGGTTATACTACTCTGTGTCAGAGGAGGCCAGTGGTCCCAGCTGTGGCAACATACGGCATAATAATATTTTTCATTCTAAAACTGTTAAGGTTAGTTTCATTTAAATCAGGTGATTTAAATGAAAATTTACGCCCATACGCTCCCGGTTGCTGCTCTTCATGTCATTCCTTAACATTAACAAAAACACACGCACGCTTGATATCGGGAGTAAGCTGGGAGCCGAAGCTGGAAGGTGTTGGATGACGTAGATCTCCATTGTCAGTTTAAAAAAATATTACACAAACAAACACAAAAAAATATTACAATGTTTAATAAAATATTATTATGTGGTATGTCCAATAAAATTACTATTTAATATTGTCAAGATGGCGATATTAACATTAAACAAAGCAAAAACATAGTTATACCGGCCGATAGATGGAGCTAAACCAAAGAAGTTTTAATTCAGTCGTGTGTTGTGCACACTCGTTTTTTTTGCAAAATGTTCATAAGCAAGCAGGTTAGTGTGCAATGTTTCAAGGTTACACCTACGTGTAAAACCCTTACGTGAAAGCCTGGGAATCAGACGAGTTTACTCACATGCAGTACCTACTTTCTTATTGATGGTAATTTCATTGGAATCTCATTTTGTTACCTTTTCGGTTTGAGTGATTGCGAAGACTTATATTGCTAGACTACTACTAGACTACTAGAATTATAATTACTTTTTCAGGGTGTAGAGTGCGTGATTTCTAAAATAATTGCAGACGTAATTGTAATTGTAGAGACGGTTGGCAGATCCAAAAACGGTATGAAAGTTATAGAAAATTTGTGTGGTGTACATCGATGTTTGTCCTGTGTCTGGGTGTTATATTGTATTCTATTATACAAATTAAAAGTATCTATGTATTGTATTAGTTACCTGATTCCCACAGTACAAACTTTGATTAGTTTGAGGCTAGATCGCGCTGTGTGAAATGTCCAGCCATATTTATTTTTTATTTATCTATTTATCTAATTCTTGCACACTTAAGCGACGCCAAGACGTATGACGAGCCAGAAATACAATAATAGACTTAAATATAAATAGTCAGATCTTAATAAATATAAATAAGTCAGTTACAATTTACAAATCAGGTCAATTATACATTTTTTTGTTTTGTTTGGCTCCATACTTTTGTGTATTTAGCCAGTGTCAAGTAATTGATAATTTTCATGTTAATTAATATTAGGTCTTTACCTATGAAACTGCCGTTTTGTTTGAAAAAAGTTAAAGTATTTTATTTTCGAACTTATTTATTTCTTTTATTCAAAGTAATCACCCCTGCAATCAATGCATCTTTGCCAACGCTGTGGCAGTTTATGGATGCCCTTCTTGAAAAAATCAGCAGGACGGGAGACAACAAACTCTTCAAAAGCGTTTTGTACTGCCTCTCGGGAATTGAATTTTTTTCCCGCTAAAAAGTTGTCCAAATTTTGGAAAAAGTAATAGTCGGTAGGCGCAAGATCTGGTGAGGGTGATTGGATGAGGGAGAGCTTCCAAACCCAACTCATGCAGCTTAGAGACGGTCTGTTGTGAAGTATGTGGTCGCGCGTTGTCGTGAAGTAGCAGCGGAGACGACCGATTGACCAAAGCTGGTTGCAGACGGCGAGTTTCGCCATCATTGTGGTCAGTTCTTCAATGTACACATCTGCAGTAATGCTCTCGCCGTTTTGTAAAAAGCTATGATGAATCACACCAGCACTAGACCACCAAACTGTGACCATCACCTTTCTAGGGGTCATTTTTCGTTTTGCACATTGCTTTGGTGCCGAACCAGGATCTAACCAACTTGCTGAGCGCTTTCGATTGTCAAAAAGAATCCATTTTTCGTCCAAGTAACAATTCGGTTCAAAATTCCTTCATTTCTGTGCCTGTTAAGCAACGCAAGGCAAGTCTCGACGCGTACGTTGCGCTGGCGATCGTTAAGTTCGTGGGGCACCCATCTATCAAGCTTTTTTATCTTGCCAATCTGTCGCAAATGGACCAATATTGTTTTGATGCTAACATCAAAAGCTGCTGCCAGCTCAGCTGTAGATTGAGATTCATCAGCTTCCACAATCATCTTTAATTCATCATTGTTGACCAAAGTTTCCGGACGACCACGAGGTTCATTTTTCAAGTCAAAATTCCCAGAACGGAACCGAGCAAACCAATAACGGGTTGTACGTTCGTTTGTACAGTTCTCTCCGTAAACGTCGTTGATGTTACGTGTCGTTTGTGCCGCGTTGGTGCCACGACGGAACTCATATTCCATAATTACACGAAATTTCAAAGTATCTATTATGAAGAAAAATGTTGAAATGTAATGAAAATACAACGCTAATCAATAAACAAAAGACTTATATTGTAAATAGAATGTCATATTTTTAAAACAAAATTAATTTGAATTTAGAATTCATAGCCAATCAAAACTATTTTGTTTGAAAAAGTTTGTACTGCAATACGGCAATTTCATAGGTAAAGACCTATTATTATATAATGTGTCAAGTCAAGTCACAGTCCAAGTCATCAAGTTAAGTCATAGTATAGTCTAGTCAAGTCATACTCCTAGTAAAGTGGTGGCAATTTTACTAGAAGTAACGAAGTAACTACTTTCTAAGGAAATTTTTAAACAACACGAAAAAGAAACGTTTCGCCATCATTATACCATTTTCCCACACTCGCGTCTGTAATCCAGCACTTAACGAATAGAATGCCACCAATTTTATGCACTAACACTGAAAATAACACAAGTTTTGGAAAATAATACAATGCGGTGACGGAATCTTTTTCGCTTTCCCGCCAAAAAACCTCAATTATACTTGTAATAAGCAATGTAAAAGAAAAAAATCTAATGTCTAAAAATTAATACAAACATTAACATACATATAAAAACATCACATAAAAAGTCAAATTATATTTTGTGGAGCATTCTGTATAGTGAAAATAACGAAGAGATGCAGTTAAAATTGTTTTTCATCGCTATCTACTAAGCTTTTGGACTTATCATCCAGTTTTCTTATTAAGAAATATTATTTTATTATATATCTATTATATCAAAGTTATTTTATCACAATAAGAACGGCAATGCCAATTACACTTATTATTAAATACATACATGTAATGTCAAGCGCATGCATGATAAAACACAAAAAAAAAAATTATAATAAAAATAAAATGATAATTTAAATAATCAAACATTATTAGTTACATCTATACATATAAAATTCAAAGTCCTGACTCACTCACTGACTTATATATATAAACGCACAGCCTAAGACTTTAAATTTGGAGTGTGTATTCTTTGTAAAGTTAGGTATCCTCTAAGAAAAGGTTTTTCGAAATTCCATATGAGGGTGAAATGGGTGGTTGAATTATATATGAAAAAATTTCTTCTTCCATGCGGGCGAAGCCGCGGGCAGAAGCTGGTCTTTCACATTTATCGAGCGCATACCTAGATTAAGCAGACTTTAAGATAAGGACTTAAAATCCTATCTAAATCATGATATCAACTTTAAAGTGATTGATGAGAGGTTAATGAGTAGCAGGAACGAATAAAAGGTTAAGCCAAATGTTTGATAAGTTATTTTTTCACTGCACTCCTAACAAGTATTTCCTTACGTAGTTAGTACGTACTACGTTACATAGTGCTTGGTAGCTCCTTACGGAAAACGTGAATCTGGAAGCGTTCAACGTTTGTTTTTTGTCCACATTTTGATTAGGATCAGATGAGAGTTACAAAAATATTTTGTGGCATCAGTTGCAAAAAATATGAGGTGTGAATGTGATAGATAAACTCTTTACTGTACACTAGTTGCGCCCCGCAGTTTCACCCGCGGATTAAAAGTATTTTAATTATTTGCTTATCCTACGGGAACATTTCACTTTTCCGGGATAAAATGTAGCCTATGTGTTAATCCATTGTATAAGCTATCTTGGTACTGAATTTCATCCAAATCTATTTAGCTGTTTAGCGTGAAGGAGTAACAAACATACACACAAACACACATAAAAATTTTCGCTTTTATAAGCAACCTATTTTCGTTGCCTCAAGACATATTACACTTGCTAGTTGACTCCGTATTGAAAGTATAATAAATGTATAATGTGTAATGTAATGTAATGTGTAATATAAGAAATGTGTATAAGAAACAGGGATTATACAAAATGGAAGAGGTATTCTATGTGTTTTCACTTCAAGTAAATATTCATATATTCGAGTATTTATTTACTTACTGATAAACCTCATAATAGTACTGACAAAGCTCTGATATCTTATCAAATTTAACTGTTTGAATGAAAATATGTTAACAATTTCATGTAAATACCTTAAGATAATCAACGACTATCGATCTCATTAAATGGATAATAGTGATTCATTATCGAAGATTAATGGAACGCCATGTGTATAATGAGTGTTGGGAAAAAGACAACATCCTACATGAACATTCATTTTAAATATTTATCTAATTATGATTTCTAATAAAGACATTGTTACTATCATTAACGTCTGTTACGAAGGCACGGCAAAATTATTTATTAAGGTTTGCATCCTAGAACGTCTCTTACGAGGGCATGGAACAATTATTTATTAAAGTTTGTATCCTAGAACGTCTCTGACTAGGGCAGGCCAAAACTATTTATTAAGGTTTGCATTTTTTTATATTGTTTGATAGGTTTGCGTTTGACCACTATCTCACCTGACGGTAAGTGACGATGCGGTCTAGGATGTAGCACGCTTAGAAAATACCAGCTAGGCGAACACGTAACTAGATTGCAACCTATAGCAACACAAATTTGTATTGTTTGACAGTTTCATTACACAGTTTATGTGCAACATGGAAGCTCATGTTGATAGAGACCTCGTCATATTATTCTCTTTCCACTCATGTTTTTTTTTTGTTTTGGCTTCACACTTTTGTGTATTTAGCCAGTGTCAAGTAATTGATAATTTTTCAAGTTAAAAGGTATTAGATATATGTGTCAAGTCGAGTCACAGTCCAAGTCATCAAATCAAGTCATAGTCTAGTCTTGTCAAGTCAAGTCATACTCCTAGTAAAGTGGTGGCAACTTTATTAGAAGCTTCTATGGAGTTTTGAAAACAACACGAAAAGAAACGTTGCACCATCGTTATACCACTTTCCTACAATCATGCCTGTAATCCAGCACTTAACGAATAAAATGCCACCAATTTTATGCACTAACACTGAAAATAACACAAGTTTTGGAAAATAATACAATACGGCGACGCGATCTTTTTCGTTTTCCCACCAAAACTCCCACTCAGGGTTATTCCTTATAATGATTATCATTTACAACGTGTTCAGTATACACGTACTCAAAGGAGAAGAGATCTATTATCCATATTAGACATGTAGTTATGGGACAGAATCTAAATATATATAACTCAAAGGTGACTGACTGACTGACATACCGAACCATCAACGCACAGCCGATTGGACGGATCGGGCTGAAATTTGGCATGCATGTAGATGTTATGACGTAGGCATCCGCTAAGAAAGGATTTTTAGAAATTCCACCCTTAAGAGGGTGAAATGGGTGGTTGAATTATATTCCCATAGACCACGCCGCGGGCGAAGCTGCGGGCAGAAGCTCGTACTAAATAAATAGTAAGTACCACGCAGTTACGGGAAAGCTGTACAAGGAATAAATAGCAGTACAAGTTCTGGGCTTTAGAAAACTCAATGGAAAGTTGGATACGTACATAACGAATAACCAGTTGACTGTACAACATTTCTGTTTTCAATTATATTCGCATATACACGGTGGAATTGAATTCGCTCTTTGCCTTAAATGTATGTACTCAAACCATGCTATAGAATATTCGTACAAGGTCCAAATAAAAAATATGGTCTGGTTTTAGTACTTAGCCTCCTAAAATAACTGCATGACAACCGAAATGTCTATTTAACGGTACACATAGCACGGGCACCAGCTGAGTGCTTTGTAAATGTTTCGTAGGCAATAAAACACCTGCTTTGTTCAATGTCGCAAGGCATATCTTTAGAATTTAAATTTGCAGTAATTTGATAATACCTAGTTTTAAGTTTTATTTCATAAGTACTTTTCTTATTTAGTTTTATGGGAGCTTTCCTTTCATGGACTGAATACGTAAATTAAAGGAAAAGAACGAATTAAATTCCACCTTGTATACCTTGTATATGTGAAGTACTGTCATTAATGACAAGGCGTCTGAGATCGAGAGATCTGAGGCGTCTTAGACACAGAACAAGTACCTACTTGTGCTTTTAAAAACACAAATACATGTTCTGTAGCGGGAATCAAACCTGCTACCTGTATGAAAAAACCCGTTTAACCACCGCACCATAGAAGCTGTACACAGCTGTATATAGTTTCCTAATTTTTATGGTAATTGATTTTGGTGGTGTAGGCGATTCCCCTTACAATGGCAGTCTGGTGCGTTTCCATTTACCGACCTTTGATAATATTTGGGAGAAATCTAGGTTTGCGTACTACGTCTGTAGCCCCAAATCGTTTACCATCAGGAAAATCTCTTTTTTTGGTTTGGCTCCACACTTTTGTGTGTTTAGCCAGTGTCAAGTAATTGATAATTTTTCAAGTTACTTAATAATCTTAATATATATAAATCTCGTGTCACAATGTTTGTCCTCAATGGAATCCTAAACCACTTAACCGATTATAATAAAATTCGCACACCATGTGCAGTTCGATCCAACTTGAGAGATAGGATAGTTTATATCTCAATCTATAATAGATATATATTAAATACCCGTGCGAAGCCGGGGCGGGCCGCTAGTTAGAATTATGTGTCAAATCACAGTCCAAGTAATCAAGTCAAGTCATAATCTAGTCTAGTCTAGTCAACTCATACTCCTAGTAAAGTGGTGGCAACTTTACCAGAAGCTTCTATGGAGTTTTGGAAACAACACGAAAAGAAACGTTTCACCATCATTATACCACTTTCCCACACACATGCATGTAATCCAGCACTTAACGAATAAAATGCCACCAATTTTATGCACTAACACTGAAAATAACACAAGTTTTTTGAAAATAATACAATGCGGTGACGCGATCTTTTTGTTTTCCCGCCAAAAACTCTCAAAAATTAAACATAGGCGTATTCTGTCTAATAAACTATACTATATATATTAATATAATAAATGTATCTATTGTGAGAGAACTATGAAAGCTTCTTTTGTACTTTTCGGGTTAATGTTTTTGTTCTATTGCAAAATAAATTTTCTTTCTTTTTTTTGTCTATACAAATATATTTACTTTCCACCTAGCTTAGAAGTTAAGCTTGATTAATGTATGAAGTAAAGGAACAATATTGACGAGTAGAGCAATATGGATTAGTAAACAAAACCGATTTTGTAAAACTATTTAAGAAACGTTTACGCCCACGGACCAGCCAAGTATTAAAACTGTTGTGGGCCATGAGGCTTATCTTTTGTTATTGGTGTTTTGTTATATTTTGTTATTTATTGCACCTATAATTGTATGACTATGTGTCTTTTCAATCCTCGTTACGGTTGTTTATATACACCCAGTGACGTAGCTACCAGAGGTCTAGACGGGGCAGTGCCTTGGGGCCCCAAGCTCAGGGGGCCCTTCGGACTCTGACTTACAAACCATAAATTGAATTAAGTAGTGAAAATTTCTCCCACATTCGGAATATAAATTAAGTATGACGAATCCGGATTACGACAAATCTGGAGTACGTCAGATTCGGAACACGACGATACGGAAAAAACGATTTTAAATTGATTATTTGGGGGCTCAGTTTATTTTTAGCCCTAGGGCCTTTGGTTACCTAGCTACGTCACTACCTATTTACGACGATACTACGATATTTACGACGCGTTTAGTATCTACTGTTGTTTTAATGTTGGTACTTATTACTTTTGTAATGTCTCCTACTATTATTATGTATGTATGTATGTATTTGTGTATATATTTATGTACCTATATATTTATATATGTATTAGTGTATTTTAATTTATATATAAAACTACATATATAGTTTGTATAACTTTTCCTGTATCTAAAAACCACCGTCCTTATTTTTTTTTTTTATTTCCTACATTTTTGGGTTGTCTGGAAGAGATCGCTTTAAGCGATAAGATCGCCCATTGTGACACTTAATTCTTAAGTTTGTGACTGTAAATTGTTCCTACAATGTGGTGTTTCAATAAAGAGTTTTATCTATCTATCTATCTACATCATGCACCAAGCTATCTTGTCCTCGTTTTCTATTTTCTTGTTTCTCGATCCTCTTATCCCGGCAACGGCCCAATCCGAGCCTCGCACCCCAGGGCTCTTGAGCCACTTTTGACGGCTGGGCGTCCACTACCCTCACATCTGGTGACGCTGTAAAGGTCGGTAGAGGTCAATAGCATTAGCCCGTTCAAAATAACCTTTCTTGAGGATCCAGCGCGTCGTCACTCCGATATCGATATTTCACACAACGCCATCTAGCCCCACACTAAGCAAAGCTAGAGATAGAATACTCACATAGGTACTTTTTGTTTGTAAATACGTATGCTTATATAGAATACAATATAGCACCCAGACATGGAACAAATATCAATGTATCACACGAATGTTTGTTCTGGGTGGGAATTGAATGCACTGCCAACAGTTCAGAAGGCACCGGCCTTGGCGTGTGCCGAACCGAATATGCCAGCTTGCCTATATGTGTACCGCCCTAGAGTTCTATGGAATCTTAATTTAAGTTGGAGTTTTTTTTATAATGTTATCCGTAGCTAGTTTAGTCGGTCGCTTGATGTTAAGCGACACGACTGCCCATATGGGTTGCAGTGAATCTTGAAACTTTAAAGTATAGTTTCGCGTGACACTGCACTGCGCACGTCATTCTGAGACATCAGCACAGTCTAGCAATAAGATTACTAGACTGTGAGATTAGGTCATAAAGTCTCATTTTCCTAGTAATTTCACTAGCTATAGTGCCCTTCAAATCGGAACACAGTAGTGCTTGCGCACTACTGCTTGGCGGCAGAATAACTGGCAAAGCGGTGGTACCTACCTAGACGAACTTTGCAGAAAAGTCTTACCACCTAGGATCTACTTTGTAAGTTTGTAATATAAATTGGATAGATGTCACATCACCATAATCAGCACGTCCGTTCTCAAGTACAATGGTCACTAACTCATGGACACTACGGCGCCCGCATTTTAACAGGTTGACACAGAACCTGGTGACCAATGTCAGTGTTGTGCAATCGGTAATGAAATTTTGCACATTTTGAGCACGTTTATGCATCACACGAATGTCAGAAACGAAGTTGTAGCGTAGACGGCTTTTTTTTTTTGTTTTTTTTTTAGGGGGGGAAATGCCCTCGCACTTCCCTGCCACCAAGGGGGGTGGTGGCAGGGGGTATGTGGGACTCGAACCCACTAACACCCCCCGTGATCCCTCGTCCGCCGTACCAGGGCGAGAAGGGGTCGCGACTGCAGTCCAGCCAACTCGCCCCCGGCGGAAGCCCTTTCGGGCGTAGCGTAGACGACTACTGTATACGTCAATAACCCAATACGTTCTCACTTCTAGGACACTAGTATATTTATTTTATTGAAGTTAAACTTCTTTACACACGCTTGTCTGAAAATCTAGTCAATGCGTGACGAGGCGAACGGAAGTTGAAGTTGTTGGTACGTGTCCCAGCGTCGCGGATCGTGCTCGGCTTTTCGCCGTCTCTGTGTGGGAGTCAGGACTTTGGTTACAGGCCATACCGTTTTTTAAATCTGGTAACCTTTTAGATCCGACTGCTTTTCGTTCAGCTATCAGTTTACATATGGGCGCTAAATGCTGTGTGGCCCATCGCTTCCTAGTGCGGTACTGCAGTTGACCAGCTCGGTCATCACGGTCTCTCGTGTTCGAAAAGTGCTGGTCGGATTTCGCGCCACGCCGGCCTTAATGAATCATTCGCCGGGCTCTTATTACCGCCAATGTTGCAGCCTTTCTTGAACCGAATGGTATCATGCATGACGATGGTAGAAGACCAGACGGAACGACTCTGGTTTCCTGGAAGATGGGACGGCCCTTAGTGTGGGACGCTACTTGCGTCGACACTATGGCACCGTCACATCTTCCCGAGACACACGTTAGGGCCGGCGCCGCGGCTAATTCAGCTGAGCAGCTAAAACGGCACCACAAATATAGTAATCTCGGCAGCGGTTACTTATTTGAGCCATTTGGTGTTGAGACCCTGGGTCTGTGGGGGCCGGGAGCTTATCGCGTTTTCAAAGGTTTATCAGAACACCTGGTCGACGCTACGCGTGACCAAAATACTGGCACTTATTTGGCATAACGAATAAGACACATATTTGCGTAAAATATCGATAATAATAATAATAATAATAACGCCCAACGATCACATACATAGATCCTGGACCCTAACTAGGATTCCCTGTGTCTAGGGACCCAGGAACTACGAGGACCATGGTCCCACAACACCCAGACTCAGAACAAGTATTTGCACTTTTTTTTTTTGTGCACGAATACTTGTCCTGCCGCGGGAATCGAACCCGCCACCTCCGGGTTATGAGCCGACCTGCTCAACCACCACACCACAGAGGCTGTCACTAACTAAACTATAAATTAACTTGATAAATTGTCAATTACTTGACACTGGCTAAATATACAAAAGTGTGAAGCCAAAACTTAAAAAAGAAAAAGAACTCGTGATATATTTCGAATGGATGTCCGAATTGAATAGTTCAAAAAGTAATCAATAGGTATTGAAAAAGTCTTGATTACAAAATAATTTATTTGGATAAGAATTAATAAAAAGGTATGGAGAAGATGGTCTAATTTTAATCGGCATTTCTATCAACTTGTAAAATGTAAAAAAAATGTTATAGTGACGTAACTACAATATTTAGACATATGGTCTCGCGATTTTTTTTGTACTTAATCCAAGTATAGAATTGATTAAATTAGATTTTGAAGCCGTAGGTATGTATTGGTTTAATATCAATTAGTTTTGCCGTATCTGTCGTTCCAGAGAAAAAGGGTCTTGGCGGATAAATGGAAATTAAAGTCAACCTATTAGGATTTGTCTTTTTTGTTGTTAAGGTACGGAATCCTAAAACATGTCTTTTTGACCATTAATAAAAACAAAAATACGTCATAACTATTAATTATTAAAATCACAGTAAGTCCTTAAACATGAGCGGAAGGTCAATAGTTCACAAAGTACCGGCGTACCTTCTGACGTGCGCTTCTACGTTAGCGGCGGCCATTGTAGAGTATTGGTAGTACTGAGATGGGATCCAGTTAACGCCACCACCAGTGATGCCAGAGTCGATCCCACTATTGTACACCCAGTTGTTAAAGTTTAATAAAAATCCGATAGGATTAGGGATGCCCGAAGCCCAGCCCCAAGCACGGCGACAGTTGTTAAACACGTTCCTTTCAACATATATCTGGGCACCTGCTGCTACGCCAATACCGTAGTCAATTATGTCCGTATACAAATTATTAAGAATATGCACTTCTCCAAACCTGACCAAGGGATTACGCTGCGTAGTACCCATGAACCAGTTGCGGTAGTAAGTAACCTTCAACTTTCCTACGTCTTGAGCCGCGTTGTTGTCGTCGTTCCCTATCAATGTAACCAAGTTATGATTTCTGAAGATACTGTTAGATATCGAGATCCAGTTAGCGCCGCTGGTGATGTCGATAAGACCGTCGTGTCGCCTCCGATCTGCGCTTGTTGCAGCTGAGTTCCAAGGATCATCGGAGAATTCACAGTGGTTCAACCACACCTGTCGAGCTTCACGATCAATACCAAGGTTATCGATTGTAGACCAAGCTCCGGGGATTTGGGAAATAATTCCACCATTGCCGTTCGGCAACTCACCGGGGGCATATGACAAGGCACTGTGGAACTTGAGGTTTTCGATGATGACCTGTTGAACGTTACTGACTGTGAGACCTCCACCAAAAATCATGGCGTTTCCGTCTCCACCAATAATGGTTTTGAAGCTTCCAACCGCGATACGAACTCCGGGAGAGCCAGTGAATAGTTGGGTGAGATCTATACGGCCACGAACGTAGACCATTCTGGGAGAGTTGCCAGATACAGCGTCTCTGAGTGCCCATGAGTCCCAAACTGTCCAGGCAGCACCGCAAATTGTCCTTGAGGAATGAAACGGGTGCTATTCAAGGCTGCAGCCTCCTTACCGATCTCTGTCGGCATCGCAGAGGCTGTAAAGATCACAGCGCACACAGCGACGAAGTATTTCATGTTGGAGTCTACCTTCACAATCACTGAGTAAGTTGTTAACCAGTCATATATATACATACGTGGCACGGAAACCAATGTCTGATAAGATTAATAATTATTTAATAACGGATAGAGATAACATTGATATACATATTAGCAACATAATAGGTTCTCAGCAGATTTTCTTTCTTTTCTTACCTTTCTTTCTTTTCTTTCTTTCCTTTCTTTTCTTTCTTTTCTTTATTTTCTTTCTTTTCTGTCTTTTCTTTCTTTTCTTTCTTTTCTTTCTTTTCTTTCTTTTCTTTCTTTTCTTTCTTTACTTTCTTTTATTTCTTTTCTTTCTTTTCTTTCTTTTCTTTCTTTTCTTTCTTTTCTTTCTTTTCTTTCTTTTCTTTCTTTTCTTTCTTTTCTTTCTTTTCTTTCTTTTCTTTCTTTTCTTTCTTTTCTTTTTTTTCTTTCTTTTCTTTCTTTTCTTTCTTTTCTTTCTTTTCTTTCTTTTCTTTCTTTTCTTTCTTTTCTTTCTTTTCTTTCTTTTCTTTCTTTTCTTTCTTTTCTTTCTTTTCTTTCTTTTCTTTCTTTTCTTTCTTTTCTTTCTTTTCTTTCTTTTCTTTTTTTTCTTTCTTTTCTTTCTTTTCTTTCTTTTCTTTCTTTTCTTTCTTTTCTTTCCTTTCTTTCTTTTCTTTCTTTTCTTTCTATTCTTTCTTTTCTTTCTTTTCTTTCTTTTCTTTCTTTTCTTTCTTTTCTTTCTTTTCTTTCTTTTCTTTCTTTTCTTTCTTTTCTTTCTTTTCTTTCTTTTCTTTCTTTTCTTTCTTTTCTTTCTTTTCTTTCTTTTCTTTCTTTTCTTTCTTTTCTTTCTTTTCTTTCTTTTCTTTCTTTTCTTTCTTTTCTTTCTTTTCTTTCTTTTCTTTCTTTTCTTTCTTTTCTTTCTTTTCTTTCTTTTCTTTCTTTTCTTTCTTTTCTTTCTTTTCTTTCTTTTCTTTCTTTTCTTTCTTTTCTTTCTTTTCTTTCTTTTCTTTCTTTTCTTTCTTTTCTTTCTTTTCTTTCTTTTCTTTCTTTTCTTTCTTTTCTGTCTTTTCTTTATTTTCTTTATTTTATTTGATTGAGCTCCGATCATGAATGAATGCAAGAACTATAATACCGGCCCATGTATATTTTTTAAAGGTAGTTTGAAATAATTGTTATTCTTGAAATTTTGAAAGGTACCTAACCAGATCATTCAAATAAAATTGTAATCAACATATTTCATAATTACAGATAAAATAATGACTAGATAGCTTATCTTTCGTATATAATATTAGTACTCTTTCCTCGGGCCGCTTTTCATCATTGTAAAGTTTCTTGATGCTTCTTCTTTACAGCAATCACTTATTTTGTGAGGCCAGTGGTTAACCATGTGGTTATAGAATACAGAATAAGTAAATACTACTTGGCCATACCATCACCTCCAATAAAGGAGGAAGATAAGCAAAGTTCTAGGCCTTTTTAATTTCTTACATTTATTTTAATGAGATATTATTTGTATATAACCAAAAACTAGGATAACTAAAACATACAACAAGGACTTGGTTTAAAAATCGACATGTATTGAATTAACTAAATTATCTGTATCAGAATTTAAATTCAGAACTAAAGCTCTTTTTGAAATTCATCAATTTTATACACTAAACGAATTTATGACGAAATTAAATTTAAAACATAGATTTTTTTTTTAATGTTACGAAATGACAAGATGTGTTAAGCGACACGACTACTCATATCAGTTGCAGTGACACTTGAAACTCTTAAAGTATAGTTTTGCGTGACACTGCACTGCGCACGTCATTCTGAGACATCAGCACAGTCTAGCAATAAGATTACTAGACTGTGAGATTAGGTCATAAAGTCTCATTTGCCCAGTAATTTCACTAGCTACGGTGCCCTTCAAACCGGAACACAGTGCGCACTACTGCTTGGCGGCAGAATAACTGGCAAAGCGGTGGTACCTACCTAGACGAACTTTTCTGCAAAAACTTTTTACTAGGTGGTAGTCCACCTATTAAAAAGTAAAAAGTATTTTGTTATTGAAGGTAATTTTTATAAAATAATAATGAAATAATATTGTTATTGAAACAGAGAGTGCTGTTGCGTTGTTGTGTGATTTATTTATTACGTAGGGTTTAGGGTCCAATTGGTAGCACATGTCAAAATGTCCAAATGACTGATTGTATCATGGTCAAAATGTGTAAGCGGCAAAACGTATAAATGGTAAAACGTTGAAAACACCACGGTCACAATGTGTCTGTGACAAATTTTATCCAATAAATGCTCCAGCCCACTACCAATACCAATAAGTAGCGTAATGAACATACATGAAATAACATAACAGTTAACAAAATTGGGAAACGTGCTATTGGGTTTTTGAAAAAAAATTATTTGTTAAGTTTTTTGGGAATAGGACCGATTTTAATCTAGTTTTTTTCCTAAATGTATTTTAGGCTTAGGATCTGTAAAAAATTGATAGTTTCAGAACTAAGAAACGGTCAGCAGTCACGAGATTCAGTCGATGAAGTCAACGAGTATTCGGGCAGTACTTATACATGATACATGACCCAATATGGAGTATGCGTGGCGGCAAAGGCTCCGCACATACTCACTTTACTTTCTTTAATATTGTAGTCAACATATTTATTTGATAACCATAAATTCTCACAAATTAAAGATTCAATCTACATATAAACATAATACTAAACTATATTTAAATATTTGAAGAAGAGTAATATTGTAGGTAAAAAGGGGTCATAAATAAAACACAGAATTTAGATCACCTTCTACGGGAAGCGTACCCAAAAAGGTGGCAACATTCCCTCGTTGAATAGCTAGGCTAATTCGTAGGCTATTGAAGAAAACTGTTTTAAAATTTAAAAAAAATTACAATTTTTCTTCATAGGTACTCGATAAGGAGGATTTTCAAGAAAAATAGCATTGCCATTTTCCAAGAAGAAAATCTTTTAATGGGAAAGGAAAGGTAGAATGTTTCACTATTTTTCCTCAACCTGTATACAAAAATATATCGCACCAATAAAGAAAAAGTTTTATTTAGTTCCATCGTTGTAAGTCTACAAAAATAACAATATTTAAGCTAAGACAGGCCGAAGAGATGAGTTTAACCCGAGTATATTAATAAGTACCAGCGTTTCTCTGGACGTGCGCCTGCACGTTTCCGGCGGGCATAGCGCTATATCCGTAGTACTGGGATGGAACCCATCGGACTGTATTGGAGGGGATGCCAGAGTCGTGAGAGCTGTTTTGCAGTATGTTGTTCACGTTCCGTAAACCACTTTGACTGGGTGTCCCGGAAAAGACCCAGGCGCGACGAATATTGACGAACACGTTATTTTCTACGTAGAGCTGTGAACCGAATCCAACGCCAATGCCGTAAAAGTCTATGTTAGTGTACAAGTTATTTAAGATGTGTACTTCACCGAATCTCACCATAGGGTTACGTTGGTTAGTGCCTTGGAACCAGTTCAAGTAATAAGTTATTTTTAACCTACCACGATCCACAGCCGCTAGGTTCTCATCATTTCCTACTAACATAGCCATATTGTGATTCCTAAAGATGCTGTTGGAGATGGAGATGTAGCTGGCACCTTGCGTGATGTCGATGAGCCCGTCATGGCGTCGCAGATTCTCAGGGACATTTGATGAAACCCAAGGGTCGTCAGCGAACTCGCAGTGATTCACCCAAACGTTTTCAGCATTACGATCGATACCCAGTGCATCGATCGTAGACCAAGGTCCAGGGACTTGTGAGATTATTCCACCGTTGCCATTGGGCTGCTCTCCAGGGGCGTACGACAGAGCGTTGTGGAATTTGATATTCTCGATGATTATTTGACGCTTCCCGCCTATTGCGAGACCTCCTCCGAAAATCATCGCATTGGCGTCGCCACCGATGACAGATGTAAAGCTACCAATTTGATAACGAACACCAGGAGAACCAGTGAATGTTTGGGTTAAATCGATGCGGCCGCGAACGTAGACTATTCTAGGGGTGTCACTGCCGACAGCATCTCTGAGCGACCAGGGGTCCCAGACGGTCCAAACTGCACCTCCGGCACCACCACGGGTACCACCGTTCATAGTTGCAAATCCAACTTGTCCACGCGGGATGTTGCGTGTAGCGTTAAAAGTGGTGGGATCCGTGCCGACTTCAGTCGGCATTGCGGACGCTGCCAGTATCACGGTGGACAAGGCGACAAGGTATTTCATATTGAAGCTTCCTATCACACTATGCATCATGAATAGTTCACGGGGTATTTATATAAATGCAAAAAAAAAAATAATAATAAGAAATTATATTGATAAAAAGAGATAGCACTAAAACCTAAGTCATCAATTACAGATATCGTAATATTTTCATTATGATAAGAGAAACTTAAGTCGGTAATTTATTACTTTCTTACTTATAGGCACCTTGTTATATCTTCATTTGGATTAAATCTAACTAATGGCTGAAACATTTATTGATGTATGGAGCGAAGCGTGAAAGAAATTTACAAATCTATACATATAATAAAGGAGAGATGGTACGCGCCTCGGAACGAATTCATCATGGAAAACAAGCAGATTTTTTTGTTTGGTTTTGGCTCCACACCCTTGTGTATTTATCCAGTGTCAAGTGATTGATATCTCAAGTTAATTAATATCATATATTGTGTCAAGTCAAGTCAAGTCACAGTCCAAGTCATCAAGTTAAGTCATAGTCTAGTCTAAATATTTCTTATTTTAATAGTTTTAACATTTTTTTTTTGTTTTGGCTCTACACTTTTGTGTATTTAGCCAGTGTCAAGTAATTGATAATTTATCAAGTTAATAATATATCATCACGCATATGTGTCGAAGTCATCAAGTCAAGTCAGAGTCAAGTCAATATAGTATAGTCTAGTCAAGTCATACTCCTAGTAAAGTGATGGCAACTTTACGCCTATGGAGTTTTGGAAACAACACGAATAGAAACGTTTCACCATCATTATACCACTTTCCCACACTCATGCCTGTAATTCAGCACTTAGCAATTTTATGCACTAACACTGAAAATAACACAAGTTTTTTGAAAATAATACAATGCGGTGACGCGATCTTTTCGTTTTCCCGCCAAAAACTCTCAAAAATTAAACATAGGCGTATTCTAATAAACTATAATATATATATTAACATAATAAATGTATCTATTGTGATAGAACTATGAAAGCGACGTTCTTTTGTACTTTTCGTGTTAATGTTTTTGGTCTATTGCAAAATAAATTTTCTTCATTTTTTTTGTCTATACAAATATATTTACTTTCCACCTAGCTTAGGAGTTAAGCTTGATTAATGTATGAAGTAAAGGAACAATATTGATGAGTAGAGCAATATGGATTAGTAAAAAAAAACCAATTTCGTAAAACTATTGAAGAAACGTTTACGCCCACGGACCAGCCAAGTATTAAAACTGTTGTGGGCCATGAGTGGCTTATCTTTTGTTATTGGTGTTTTGTTATATTTTGTTATTTATTGCACCTATTATTGTATGACTATGTGTCTTTTCTATCCTCGTTACGGTTGTTTATATACACCCAGTGGCGTAGCTACCAGAGGTCTAGACGGGGCAGTGCCTTGGGGCCCCAAGCTCAGGGGGCCCTTCGGACTCTGACTTACAAACCATAAATTGAATTAAGTAGTGAAAATTTCTCCCACATTCGGAATATAAATTAAGTATGACGAATCCGGATTACGACAAATCTGGAGTACGTCAGATTCGGAACACGACGATACGGAAAACCGATTTTAAATTGATTATTTGGGGGCTCAGTTTATTTTTAGCCCTAGGGCCTTTGGTTACCTAGCTACGTCACTACCTATTTACGACGATACTACGATATTTACGACGCGTTTAGTATCTACTGTTGTTTTAATGTTGGTACTTATTACTTTTGTAATGTCTCCTACTATTATTATGTATGTATGTATGTATTTGTGTATATATTTATGTACCTATATATTTATATATGTATTAGTGTATTTTAATTTATATATAAAACTACATATATAGTTTGTATAACTTTTCCTGTATCTAAAAACCACCGTCCTTATTTTTTTTTTTTATTTCCTACATTTTTGGGTTGTCTGGAAGAGATCGCTTTAAGCGATAAGATCGCCCATTGTGACACTTAATTCTTAAGTTTGTGACTGTAAATTGTTCCTACAATGTGGTGTTTCAATAAAGAGTTTTATCTATCTATCTATCTACATCATGCACCAAGCTATCTTGTCCTCGTTTTCTATTTTCTTGTTTCTCGATCCTCTTATCCCGGCAACGGCCCAATCCGAGGCTCGCACCCCAGGGCTCTTGAGCCACTTTTGACGGCTGGGCGTCCACTACCCTCACATCTGGTGACGCTGTAAAGGTCGGTAGAGGTCAATAGCATTAGCCCGTTCAAAATAACCTTTCTTGAGGATCCAGCGCGTCGTCACTCCGATATCGATATTTCACACAACGCCATCTAGCCCCACACTAAGCAAAGCTAGAGATAGAATACTCACATAGGTACTTTTTGTTTGTAAATACGTATGCTTATATAGAATACAATATAGCACCCAGACATGGAACAAATATCAATGTATCACACGAATGTTTGTTCTGGGTGGGAATTGAATGCACTGCCAACAGTTCAGAAGGCACCGGCCTTGGCGTGTGCCGAACCGAATATGCCAGCTTGCCTATATGTGTACCGCCCTAGAGTTCTATGGAATCTTAATTTAAGTTGGAGTTTTTTTTATAATGTTATCCGTAGCTAGTTTAGTCGGTCGCTTGATGTTAAGCGACACGACTGCCCATATGGGTTGCAGTGAATCTTGAAACTTTAAAGTATAGTTTCGCGTGACACTGCACTGCGCACGTCATTCTGAGACATCAGCACAGTCTAGCAATAAGATTACTAGACTGTGAGATTAGGTCATAAAGTCTCATTTTCCTAGTAATTTCACTAGCTATAGTGCCCTTCAAATCGGAACACAGTAGTGCTTGCGCACTACTGCTTGGCGGCAGAATAACTGGCAAAGCGGTAGTACCTTGTGGTGGTGTGGTGTGGTGGTTCACTAGGTGGTAGGACTTTCCTGCAAAGTTCGTCTAGGAAGGTACCACCGCTTTGCCAGTTATTCTGCCGCCAAGCAGTAGTGCGCAAGCACTGCTGCGTTCCGGTTTGAAGGGCACTGTAGCTAGTGAAATTACTGGGCAAATGAGACTTTATGATCTGATCTCACAGTTTAGTAATCTTATTACTAGATTGTGCTGATGTCTCAGGATTACGTGCGCAATGCAGTGTCACGCGAACCTCTATACTTTAGAGTTCCGAGTGACACTGCAGCTGGTATGGGCAGCCGTGTCGTTTAACATCAGGCGAACGGCTAGCTCGTCCCGTCGTCGTTAACATAAAAAAAAAACCTACCTAGACGAACTTTGCAGAAAAGTCTTACCACCTAGGACTTACTTTGTAAGTTTGTAATATATATTGGATAGATGTCACATCACCATAATCAGCACGTCCGTTCTCAAGTACAATGGTCACTAACTCATGGACACTACGGCGCCCGCATTTTAACAGGTTGACACAGAACCTGGTGGCCAATGTCAGTGTTGTGCAATCGGCAATGAAATTTTGCACATTCTGAGCACGTTTATGCATCACACGAATGTCAGAAACGAAGTTGTAGCGCAGACGCCTACTGTATACGTCAATAACCCAATACGTTCTCACTTCTAGGACACTAGTTTATTTATTTTATTGAAGTTACACTTCTTTACACACGCTTGTCTGAAAATCTAGTCAATGCGTGACGAGGCGAACGGAAGTTGAAGTTGTTGGTACGTGTCCCAGCGTCGCGGATCGTGCTCGGCTTTTCGCCGTCTCTGTGTGGGAGTCAGGACTTTGGTTACAGGCCATACCGTTTTTTAAATCTGGTAACCTTTTAGATCCGACTGCTTTTCGTTTAGCTATCAGCTTACATTTGGGCGCTAAATGCTGTGTGGCCCATCGCTTCCTAGTGCGGTACTGCAGTTGACCAGCTCGGTCATCACGGTCTCTCGTGTTCGAAAAGTGCTGGTAGAATTTCGCTCCACGCCGGCCTTAATGAATCATTCGCCGGGCTCTTATTACCGCCAATGTTGCAGCCTTTCTTGAACCGAATGGTACCATGCGTGACGATGGTAAAAGACCAGACGGAATGACTCTAGTTTCCTGGAAGATGGGACGGCCCTTAGTGTGGGACGCTACTTGCTTCAACACTATGGCGCCGTCACATCTTTCCGAGACACACGTTAGGGCCGGCGCCGTGGCTAATTCAGCTGAGCAGCTAAAACGGCACCACAAATATAGTAATCTCGGCAGCGGTTACTTATTTGAGCCATTTGGTGTTGAGACCCTGGGTCTGTGGGGGCCGGGAGCTCATCGCGTTTTCAAAAGTTTATCAGAGCACCTGGTCGATGCTACGCGTGACCAAAATACTGGCACTTATTTGGCACAACGAATAAGCATTGTAATTTAGCGGGGCAATGCTGCCAGCACGTTGACTACGCTACCTACGGGCTGGAACGTTTGGACTGTCTATAGGTCATCGCGGCCAGTATATAGCCCAAATTTTTTTTGCAGTTGTAAGTTGTGTTTAGTATTAGTTATTCTTTTAGGTAGTTATAATTGTAGTATTTAGTTGAAAATAAAGGCAATTTGCCGTAAATTATAAATTTAACGTCATTTCATGCGGTGGCAGTCCAGAAGAGATTATGAATGATGTATTAAGTAAGTACATTGTACATAATTACATTTTACGGAGCCCTAGATCCTACACTAGGCGTACCTGTGTCGCAGGATCTAGCCTCTTACGTTCCTTTCATAAATTTGTGGAATATATATAAATAAATAAATAAATAAATATGTGTGGACATTTCACACAGCGTCATCTAGCCCCAAACTAAGCAAAGCTTGTACTATGGGAACCAGATAACTGATACAATACTTAGATACTTCTTTTTTTGTTTGTAAACACATACAAAGAATACAATATAAACACCCAGATACAGAACAAACATCGATGTTCATCACACAAATGTTTATCCTGGGTGGGAATCGAACCCACGACCTGCAGTTCAGAAGGCAGGGGTACTACCAACTGAGCTATCAGGCCAGCCTGCTAGCCTGCTGCCAGGCCTGCAGGCCTGCCTGCTGCTGCCAGCATGTGTATTAAAACTGAGTGACTGAGTGTTGCAGATATGGAGGTGTGTGTAAATCTGTGTCAGTGACGTGAGGCAGTGTTAGTGTAAATGAGTGAATGTGTGTATATTCCCACTACATTACTAATACATATTTAGAAGTGAAACATTACCAATTGTTGAAGATAAACCGATTTGGATCATCTTCAACAATTGGTATTCGATTATACAATTTAAAAGTTCCTGTGGGTAGTGGACTGCTTCTTCGATACGATATCTTACAATGTCGATCGATGACGCCTACATTGCATTCTAATACATTTTTAAACTCGTGATATATTTCGAATGGAATGTCCGAATTGAATAGTTCACAAAGCAATCAATAGGTGTTTAAAAAGTCTTGATTACAAAATAATTTATTTGGATAAGAATTAATAAAAAAGTATGGAGAAGATGATCTAATTTTAATCGGCATTTCTATCAACTTGTAAAATGTAAAAAAGTTGTTATAGTGACGTAACTATAATATTTAGACATAATATGGTCTCGTATATTTTTTTTGTACATAATCCAAGAATATAATTGATTAAATTAGATTTTGAAGCCGTAGGTATGTGTTGGTTTAATATCAATTAGTTTAGCCGTATCTGTCGTTCCAGAGAAAAAGGGTCCAAGATCCTACGGATAAATGGAAATTAAAGTCAACCTATTAGGATTTGTCTTTTTTGTTGTTAAGGTACGGAATCCTAAAACATGTCTTTTTGACCATTAATAAAAACAAAAATACGTCATAACAAACAAAAAAACCTCAAGTTATATTTAATAAAATCACAGTAAGTCCTTAAACATGAGCGGAAGGTCAATAGTTTACAAAGTACCGGCGTACCTTCTGACGTGCGCTTCCACGTTAGCGGCGGCCATTGGAGAGTATTGGTAGTACTGAGATGGGATCCAGTTAACGCCACCACCAGTGATGCCAGAGTCGATCCCACTATTGTACACCCAGTTGTTAAAGTTTAATAAAAATCCGATGGGCTTAGGGATACCCGAAGCCCAGCCCCAAGCACGGCGACAGTTGTTAAACACGTTCCTTTCAACATATATCTGGGCACCTGCTGCTACGCCAATACCGTAGTCAATTATGTCCGTATACAAATTATTAAGAATATGCACTTCTCCAAACCTGACCAAGGGATTACGCTGCGTAGTACCCATGAACCAGTTGCGGTAGTAAGTAACCTTCAACTTTCCTACGTCTTGAGCCGCGTTGTTGTCGTCGTTCCCTATCAATGTAACCAAGTTATGATTCCTGAAGATACTGTTAGATATCGAGATCCAGTTAGCGCCGCTGGTGATGTCGATAAGACCGTCGTGTCGCCTCCGATCTGCGCTTGTTGCAGCTGAGTTCCAAGGATCATCGGAGAATTCACAGTGGTTCACCCACACCTGTCGAGCTTCACGATCAATACCAAGGTTATCAATTGTAGACCAAGCTCCGGGGATTTGGGAAATGATTCCACCATTGCCGTTCGGCAACTCACCGGGGGCATATGACAATGCATTGTGGAACTTGAGGTTTTCGATGATGACCTGTTGAACGTTACTGACTGTGAGACCTCCACCAAAAATCATGGCGTTTCCGTCTCCACCAATAATGGTTTTGAAGCTTCCAACCGCGATACGAACTCCGGGAGAGCCAGTGAATAGTTGGGTGAGGTCTATACGGCCACGAACGTAGACAATTCTGGGAGAGTTGCCAGATACAGCGTCTCTGAGTGCCCATGAGTCCCAAACTGTCCAGGCAGCACCGCCAGCTCCCCCATAGGTGCCCCCATTCATAGAGGCAAAACCAAATTGTCCTTGAGGAATGAAACGGGTGCTATTCAAGGCTGCAGCCTCCTTACCGATCTCTGTCGGCATCGCAGAGGCTGTAAAGATCACAGCGCACACAGCGACGAAGTATTTCATGTTGGAGTCTACCTTCACAATCACTGAGTAAGTTGTTAACGAGTCATATATATACATACGTGGCACGGAAACCAATGTCTGATAAGATTAATAATTATTTAATAACGGATAGAGATAACATTGATATACATATTAGCAACATAATAGGTTCTCAGCAGATTTTCTTTCTTTTCTTACCTTTTTTTCTTTACTTTCTTTTCTTTCTTTTCTTTCTTTTCTTTCTTTTCTTTATTTTCTTTATTTTCTTTATTTTCTTTATTTTCTTTCTTTTCTTTATTTTCTTTCTTTTCTTTATTTTCTTTCTTTTCTTTCTTTTCTTTCTTTTCTTTCTTTTCTTTCTTTTCTTTCTTTTCTTTCTTTTCTTTCTTTTCTTTCTTTTCTTTCTTTTCTTTCTTTTCTTTCTTTTCTTTCTTTTCTTTCTTTTCTTTCTTTTCTTTCTTTTCTTTCTTTTCTTTCTTTTCTTTCTTTTCTTTCTATTCTTTATTTTCTTTCTTTTCTTTCTTTTCTTTCTTTTCTTTCTTTTCTTTCTTTTCTTTCTTTTCTTTCTTTTCTTTCTTTTCTTTCTTTTCTTTCTTTTCTTTCTTTTCTTTCTTTTCTTTCTTTTCTTTCTTTTCTTTCTTTTTTTTTTTTTTTTTCTTTTCTTTCTTTTCTTTCTTTTCTTTCTTTTCTTTCTTTTCTTTCTTTTCTTTCTTTTCTTTCTTTTCTTTCTTTTCTTTCTTTTCTTTCTTTTCTTTCTTTTCTTTCTTTTCTTTCTTTTCTTTCTTTTCTTTCTTTTCTTTCTTTTCTTTCTTTTCTTTCTTTTCTTTCTTTTCTTTCTTTTCTTTCTTTTATTTGATTGAGCTCCGATCATGAATGAATGCACAATACCGGCCCATGTATATTTTTTAAAGGTAGTTTGAGATAATTGTTATTCTTGAAATTTTGAAAGGTACCTAACAAGATCATACAAATAAAATCGAAATCAACATATTTCATAATTACAGATAAAATAATGACTAGACAGATTATCTTTCGTATATAATATTAGCAATAAGATTACTAGACTGTGAGATTAGGTCATAAAGTCTCATTTGCCCAGTAATTTCACTAGCTACCACTGTAGCTAGTGAAATTACTGGGCAAATGAGACTTTACCTACCTACCTACCTAGACGAACTTTGCAGAAAAGTACTACCACCTAGTAAAAAGTAAAAAGTATTTTGTTATTGAAGGTAATTTTTTAAAATAATAATAAAATAATATTTTTATTGAAACAGAGAGTGCTGTTGCGTTGTAGTGTGATTTATTTATTACGTAGGATTTAGGGTCCTATTGGTAGCACGTGTCAAAATGTCCAAATGACTGATTGTATCATGGTCAAAATGTGTAAGCGGCAAAACGTATAAATGGTAAAACGTTGAAAACACCACGGTCACAATGTGTCAGTGACAAATTTTATCTAATAAATGCTCCAGCCCACTACCAATACCAATAAGTAGCGTAATGAACATACATGAAATAACAGAACAGTTAACAAAATTGGGAAACGTGCTATTGGGTTTTTGAAAAAAAATTATTTGGTAACTTTTTTGGGAATAGGGTCGATTTTAATCCAGTTTTTTTCCTAAATGTATTTTAGGCTTAGGATCTGTAAAAAATTGATAGTTTCAGAACTAAGAAACGGTCAGCAGTCACGAGATTCAGTCGATGAAGTCAACGAGTATTCGGGCAGTACTTATACATGATACATGACCCAATATGGAGTATGCGTGGCGGCAAAGGCTCCGCACATACTCACTTTACTTTCTTTAATATTGTAGTCAACATATTTATTTGATAACCATAAATTCTCACAAATTAAAGATTCAATCTACATATAAACATAATACTAAACTATATTTAAATATTTGAAGAAGAGTAATATTGTAGGTAAAAAGGGGTCATAAATAAAACACAGAATTTAGATCACCTTCTACGGGAAGCGTACCCAAAAAGGTGGCAACATTCCCTCGTTGAATAGCTAGGCTAATTCGTCTAAGAAAACTGTTTTAACATTTTAAAAAAATTACAATTTTTCTTCATAGGTACTCTATAAGGAGGATTTTCCAAGAAGAAAATCTTTTAATGGGAAAGGAAAGGTAGAAGGTCTCACTATTTTTCCTCAACCTGTATACAAAAATATGTCGCACCAACAAAGAAAAAGTTTTATTTAGTTCCATCGCTGTAAGTCTACAAAAATAACAATGAGTAAGGTAAAACAAGCCGAAGAGATGAGTTCAACTCGAGTATATCAATAAGTACCAGCGTACCGTTGGACGTGAGCTTGCACGTTTCCGACGGCCATAGCGTTATATCCGTAGTACTGGGATGGGACCCATCGGACTGTGTCGGAGGGGATGCCAGAGTCGTGAGAGCTGTTTTGCAGCACGTTGTTCACGCTTCGTAAACCACTTTGACTAGGTGTCCCGGAAAAGACCCAGGCACGGGGTATATTAACGAACACGTTGTTTTCGACGTAGAGTTGAGAGCCGAATCCAACACCGATGGCATAGAAGCCAATGTTGGTGTACAAGTTATTTAATATGTGTACTTCGCCGAACCTCACCATAGGGTTACGTTGGTTAGTGCCTTGGAACCAGTTCAAGTAATAAGTTACTTTCAACCTACCACCATCCACTGCCGCAAGATTCTCATCATTTCCTACTAACATAGCCATATTGTGGTTCCTAAAGATGCTGTTGGAGATGGAGATGTAACTGGCACCTTGCGTAATGTCAATAAGACCGTCGTGGCGTCGCAGATTCTCAGGGACGTTTGATGAAACCCAAGGGTCGTCAGCGAACTCGCAGTGATTCACCCAAACGTTTTCAGCATTACGGTCGATACCCAGTGCATCGATCGAAGACCAAGGTCCAGGGACTTGTGAGATTATTCCACCGTTGCCATTGGGCTGCTCTCCAGGGGCGTACGACAGAGCGTTGTGGAATTTGATATTCTCTATGATTATTTGACGCTTCCCGCCTATTGCGAGACCTCCTCCGAAAATCATCGCATTGGCGTCGCCACCGATGACAGATGTAAAGCTACCAATTTGATAACGAACACCAGGAGAACCAGTGAATGTTTGGGTTAAATCGATGCGGCCGCGAACGTAGACTATTCTGGGGGCGTCACTACCGACTGCATCTCTGAGCGCCCAGGGGTCCCAGACGGTCCAAACTGCACCTCCGGCACCACCACGGGTACCACCATTCATAGTTGCAAATCCAGCTTGTCCAAACGGGATGTTACGTGTGGCGTTAAAAGTGGTGGAATCCGTGCCGACTCCAGTTGGCATTGCGGACGCTGCGAGTATCACGGTTGACAAGGCGACCAGGTATTTCATATTGAACTTCTTATTACACTAGCATTATGAATAGTTCGCAGAGTATTTATATAAATGCAAATTAATAATAATAATAAAAATAAGAATTTTTGTTGATAAAAAGCGATAGTAGTAAAACCTAAGTCATCAATCACAGATATCGTAATATTTTCATTATGATAAAAGAAACTTAAGTCGGTAATTTATTACTTCCTTACTTATAAGCACCTTGTTAAATTTTCGACATTTGGATTAAATCTAACTAATGCCTGAAATATTTATTGATGTATGGAAAAAAACGTGGCACATACCTGATTCAACTCACAAAATTTGTTTTCACCGGACCGATGTAAGTCTCGGGTACAGGTCTTTTATTTCAGGCAATCTTCAGGAAACTTAGTACTAAGATTTTTGTCATCGGCGGACATGTATTTTCGTTAAAATAAATCGACTCTCGTTTATACCCGCGCCTTTTATGAGTCGATAAATAATTCTAAACAAGTATTACAAATATGAGCAAAACGCATACGAAAAAGCATAGGAAAAAAAATGCATCATGATTTTAAAGGGCTGTATTGTCTATTCTGTTTTTAATATCTGAATTCTGAACCATATAATACAGCAAAAATATCTACTATTTATACTTTCTCTATAACAAATAATACACAAAACTGTTACTACGAGTACAATGGCCGGTTAATAATAATATAAGCACTATGTACATGACGCATTTCTGGCAAATTATTCGTATCGTTTTCACTACCGAAAGTGGTGATAGAAGTTGCGTCTGTAAAGTTATTCGGATTTAGCATTAAATTGATGGATATATTGGCAACACTAAGAAAAAAGTGGGCTGTGAGTACGCGTCAGGTGCATACTTACTCCACAAAATCTACATTTATAAAACCAGTAACTGAACAAGAAATTATTTATATCTTTCGAAATATGAGTAACAAACGTAATTTTGGGACAATTGACATACCACAAATATTAATAATAATAATAATATAATAATAATATGTGTGGACATCTCACACAACGCCATCTAGCCCCAAACTAAGCAAAGCTTGTACTATGGGAACCAGATAACTGATACAATACTTAGATACTTTTTGTTTGTAAATACATACATAGAATACAATATAACACCCATTAATCAAAATGTGCGTATCTGAGCTGCCTTTGACTTATCTAGTGAACCAAGGATGTTTTCCAGACAAACTTATATTAGCAAAAATACAACCCATTGCAAAAAGAGGAGGGGAGGTAGACAACCCCAGTAGTTATAGACCTATAGCAGTATTATCTTCAATTTTAAAAATATTTGAAAAAGCAATAACTACCCGTTTAAATTCATTTTTAGAAAAGTTTGATATCCTACTTAACAACCAATATGGATTCAGGAAGAACAAATCTACCACTGTCTACGAATATGTTCGAGAAATTTACAAATATATTAATATCAAAAAATATGCAGTCGGCCTGTTCCTTGATATGTCAAAAGCAAATGATAAAGTTTCACATACGATATTGATAGAAAAATTAAATAATGCCAGAATAAAAGAAATTTAAATTTTACAATTTGTGCAGATTTTTACACAAAGATTTAATTATTTATCTTTTTAAGGTATTTTATAGTTGAATTTTCTCAAATTTTTATATTGTGCGTTCATTAGATTTAGTAATTGCTTTCCCGCTGTAAATTTTTTGGTAGGGTTCCCAGATTAAAGATAGTTTGATCATATATTTGACGAGCTTCTGCCCGCAGCTTCGCCCGCGGCGTGGCCTATGGGAAAATAATTCAACCACCCATTTCACCCTTTTAAGGATGAAATTTGGAAAAATTATTTCTACATATGATGACTACGTCATAACATCTACCTGCATGCCAAATTTCAGCCCGATCCGTCCAGGGGTGCGGGCTGTGCGTTGATAGATCACTATGTCAGTCAGTCATCTTTGAGTTATGTATATTTAGATTAGATTGCTTTAGTACAAATATGGTTCAAGAGTCACTAAACGTTAATGGTGAAATGGTGAGACATACCATCATACCAATCGTGGGTGGTTCTTGTCTCTTTCGATCCCTGTCCTATTTATTTGTATGGGACTCAGGAACGGGCAATGGATGTCCGTAAAGAGATCGTCAGTCATGTAGCTAATTGGCAAAAATTTGCGATATTGTCATATAATGCTAATCTAACAACGCCGATATGAAAGATTAATAATGCAAGCACGAGATTTCAGCCATTAATTAATTTAAGAGGAAAACGGAAACGAAAACATAATATAATAATAAAATAAAATATATAATTTCTGAGAGATAGCTCACGTGGGCGAAGCCACGAGCAGAAGCTGGTAACTATATAAAATGATGAGACGATGATCTTCCGTTCTTAATTAATTGTTTATCAGAAAACGATTGATAAGATAACTAAAGAAGCTTGTATAAGCTTTGTTTAGAACTATAAAATATCTAGTCATGTTTTTGAAATAATAATTGCAAGGTGCAATTAATCAATTTATTTAAACATGAATTTCTCGTATGCAGTAGTTTACCGGATACCGGCGTGTCTCCTGACGTGCGTTTCCACGCTACCGACAGCCATGGGAGTGTATCTGTAGTAGTCGGCTGGGTGGAAGCTGATGCCGCCGCCGGTGATGCCGCTGTCATGACCACTGTTGTGCAAGATGTTGTTGAAGTTCACCAAGAAGCCCCTCGGGTTGGGGACGCCAGAAGCCCAGCCCCAGGCGCGGCGAGTGTTGATGAACGCGTTCCTTTCGGCGAAGATCTGAGCAGCAACTCCGATACCGATACCGTACGAGCGAATATCAGTATACAAGTTGTTGAGAATGTGAACTTCGCCAAATCTAACTCTCGGGTGACGTTGGTCGCTGCCTTGGAACCAGTTAAGGTAGTAAGTGACCTTCAGTCGGCCGCGATCTGTTGCTGCGCCATTGTCGTTGTTTCCGATCAATGCGACAAAGCGATGATTTCTGAAGATGCTGTTGGAGACCGAAATAAAATTGGCACCATTAGTAATGTCGAGAAGACCGTCATGACGTCGTTGGTTTTCGGGGACAGAGTTTGCGTTCCATGGGTCGTCAGCAAACTCGCAGTGGTTTACCCATACGTTACGAGAGTTATCGATACCAATTGCGTCAATAGTGGACCAGGCTCCGGGTCTTTGACCGACGATTCCACCATTTCCGTTGGGCCGTTCACCTGGGCCGTATGATAGGGCATTGTGAAATCTGATGTTCTCGATGATGACATTATTCTGGCCACTGACTCTCAGGCCTCCTCCGAAAATCATAGCGTTTCGGTCTCCACCGATAACACTTTTGAAGTTTCCGACACGCAGAGCGACACCAGGCGAAGCGGTGAATAGCTGAGTGAGGTCAATCCGTCCGCGAACATAGACCAATCTTGCAGCATTACCGCTGACGGCATCCCTAAGTGCAAAAGCATCCCAAACGGTCCAGACAGCGCCACCGGCTCCACCGCGGGTGCCGCCATTTATAGAGGCAAAGCCGAACAGCCCTGAATTGCGGGTGCCGTTGAAGGTAACGACGTCATTGTCGAACTCCATCGGCATTTCGACAATTTCTTTTCCAACCTCTGTCGGCATCGCGGTGACCGTCAGGAGCACGCCGGATAATAATATTAAGCACTTCATAGTAAAGTTCTTGTCTGGAACCATCTGCATAAAGTGTCACCGGTCATTTGCTTATATAGAGGTGTCGAATAAATATAGCCAGATTAAAAAGTAAAATCGGCCAAGTGTGAGTTGATTCCCTTACCGAGGGTTACGTATGTACCAACCACACAACTAATATTCTATTTTTTATCGTTAGCTCAAGTTTGACATGTTCTTGTTCGGTTTTCAGTATGTGTTACTAAAATATAGTGTGTGATATCAATTAATTTTTCAGTAGTTTCAAGATCTAGTTTATTTTTGTGATAGAATTTATAGCAAAAAGGGTCTTAAAATAATAATTTAGACAGTCTCACATTTCTTTATTTATGAAGATAAATGTTAAATTAATTTTTTTTTAAATTACACCATCAGGCATTCATTATTCGCTTTTAGCCCAACGCAAATCACATCACGTAATAAAACACCACTTTAGACGCTTATCATAGGAGAGATTTGACATGATTGGCAGGCGTCTTGGTGATCGTAGAAGGTTTTAATGTACCAAAGAATGCTGCTGCTGCCAATTCCCAGGGAATTCTTTAAACAACCCCTGTGATATAGTGGCGGAGCATGTTGGCTCATAGCCTGGAGGCGGCGGGTTACATTCCCGTGGATGGACAAGTATTTGTGCATAGAAAAAAAGCACAAATACTTGTTCTGAGTCTGGGTATTGTGAGACCATGGTCTTCGTAGTTCCTGGGATCCCTAGACACAGGGAATCCTGGTTAGGAATCTACGTATGTGATCGTTGGTCGTTAATATTATTATTCCCAGGACAATATTCTCTTATATTATCTGCCGGCTCTTACGGCATCCACGGGAGGAAGTGACCACTTCATCTCCTCCCGTGATTCTTTCTTCTTATTCTCACACCGGCACCACGCGGCATGTGGATCGTTATCGATATAGTCTAGAAGCTAGAGATACCTGTGACATACTTGAAACGACGAACGACGGAGCGATTATGATACATTTGCCCTATTGATGTGTAACCCTAAAAAATTATAAATATTGGTCAAAAATTAAAGTCATCAATAAAGATAATTGAATAGATAAACGTCAAATTTAATGCTTTAATTGATTCGATATAGTCTATCAGTAACATCTTGTTAAAATTGTCTGGAATTTTCAATTGTTATTTCAATTCCAACGCAAGAATTTGACGCTTCTTCTTATAAACTACTAACAAAATTGGTACAATCGTCAAAAAGTTATCGCATAGTAATGTCACTGTTATTTGTACAAGTTTAAGTTTCTGTTATAATTACTTGAATATCATTTTTCTGTCTTCATTTTATCAGCGGGTTCCATTTCCTCCATTTAAATCTAGACATTAGCAGATGGAAGGAACTGGAATAGATTTCTTTTCCTTTGTAGATTATAGAGTATAAAGCTGATCTCTTCTTGATTACGAGTGATACCTTGAGGTCCACGTTATAATTGGCCTAAAGTTTAGATTGATCATGCATCTAGTGAACAATAATGGATTACGTCTTAAACAATGTTTTATTTATAAGTACAGATTTTAAGTTTTTTTTATTTAAAAAAAGCTACAAAGGCTCTCCAAATGAAAGTGTATTGACCTGTTCACGTTTTGCAACCGGCTACTTGCTAGACGTCAAACTCCTCAGGAATCATTGTTACTGGAATGACCGCCACCAGTCAGCTATTTTTAAGTTGTAGTAGTTTTTTAAAATGTTTTGGCTCCACGCTTTTGTGTATTTAACATGTGTTAAGTAATTGATAATTTATCAAGTTATGATATTTCACGCACATATGTCACAGTCCAAGTCGTCAAGTCAGTAGTAGTAGTCTAGTCTAAGTCTTACTCGTAAAGTGATGGCATCTTTACTAGAAGCTTTTATGGAGTTTTGGAAACAACACGAAAATAAACGTTTTACCATCATTATACCACTTTCCCACACTCATGCCTGTAATCCAGCACTTAACGAATAAAATGCCGCCAATTTTATGCACTAACACTGAAAATAACACAATTTTTGGAAAATAATATATTTTCTTCCTAATAATTTCATGTATTAATTAACTTGAAAAATTGTCAATTACTTGACACTGGCTAAATACACAAAAGTGTGGAGCCAAAACACAAAAATAGAGTAATTGTTGAACCTACCTATTTCTACTCGGTTGCACACTAGTACAAACTCGATAAGTTGGTAGTATTTTAACGAAAAAATTAAAAAGATATGACGGCGGCTACGTCCAGTTATAAACTCTATGCACAGCGATCGAGCACCGTAATTTACCCTGTGGTGGCATTAAATGTATTACAGTGGCAGCACCGGCAACTGTCATGGCGGCCCTACCTGTCTGGCTATATAAAGGGATCGATTGGTGTGCTACGGATCATTCTTGTTCCAGACACGGCGCGGTGCGGACATGCTGAAGGCCTATAGTTATATAGGTTGCAACCTACCCACAACACGTTCCTGTCGATATCAGAAGTGGGATTGCCCATTTACACATCACTCTTCAAGCATCGCCGAAAATATGATGACTTGACGGCGGGTGACACTAATATCAATTTTAGTTGCAGGGTTAACCCAGACCAGTGAAAAAAAAAAAGAGAATGAAAGTTTTGGTAAAAAAAGTAATGATTCGTTAGAAAAAAAAATGAGAAAATAAGAGAAAAAAAGGGTAAGAACAAGAAAAAAAAGTGAAAAAAAGGGAGAAAAAAGTAAGAAAAGAGAATGTTAAAATGATGACAAAAAATGTAGATTGCTAAAGGGATATCTATCCGGTCTAGCACTAATTGGTCCATAAAAAATGTAGATTGCTAAAGGGATGTCTATCCGGTCTAGCACTAATTGGTCCATAAAAAATGTAGGTTGCTAAAGGGATATCTATCCGGTCTAGCACGAATTGGTCCATAAAAAAGTAGTAATGATGATTTTTGGGTGTTAAAGGGATATCTATCCAGTCCAGCACTATCCAGTTCAGCTTTTATTAATGAAGGGATACTGATGGTCCTGAAGGGTTAACCCTGACGATGACTGGCACCTAACCTTAAAATACTTTTGACTAATCAAATTGAAAACTAATGTTTTGACTTTGACTTAGACTCCAAGTTTAACTCCATTTAATTGTCAGGATGAACGAGCAATTACACTGATACTTATGTCCCTCACCAGGTACAAAGTGAAGCTAAGCGTACGAGGACGTACGCACGTCAGTATGGCCGTGACGGCGGCTACGTCCAGTTATAAACTCTATGCACAGCGATCGAGCACCGTAATTTACCCTGTGGTGGCATTAAATGTATTACAGTGGCAGCACCGGCAACTGTCATGGCGGCCCTACCTGTCTGGCTATATAAAGGGATCGATTGGTGTGCTACGGAATCATTCTTGTTCCAGACACGGCGCGGTGCGGACATGCTGAAGGCCTATAGTTATATAGGTTGCAACCTACCCACAACACGTTCCTGTCGATAGATACATATTTTTTCTGCCATAAGATTGTTTGGTTTCAATGAAAATCGTGCAATTTAATGTAGATTATTTTGATGTGAGATGATTAAGCACATGGAACGTTATATTTTATGTAGCCCACAGAGAAGTAAAGCCAAGGTCAGCCATAGTCGCAGCTATGAATCATATGTCCATGATTGTCAATTTCAATTTTCTATATATCTTTAATAACAAGAATTTAACAAAATTATACAATAACCAGTGTCCTAGCAGTATAATATATTTGTAGTATAATTATTTAGTTATAGTATCGTTTTTCGTGCACACGGACTAGTTCAAAAACTTACAACATGTACTAGTTAAATAAAAATAATAACAAGCAGGTGATGAAATAGTGAGCATTACATTTTTTACATTACGTATAGTAAATATAAAAAGGAGTTTTGGCGGGAAAACGAAAAAGATCGCGTCACCGCATTGTATTATTTTTTCAAAACAGGTGTTATTTTCAGTGTTAGTGCATAAAATTGGTGGCGTTTTATTCGTTAAGTGCTGGATTATAGCATGAGTGTGGGAAAGTGGTATAATGATGGAGAAACGTTTACTTTCGTGTTGTTTTCAAAACTCCATAGAAGCTTCTGGTAAATTTGCTACCACTTTACTAGGAGTAGACTAGATTATGACTTGACTTGACACATATATATAAATAGCTTGAACTTGAGAAATTATCAATTACTTGAAACTGGCTAAATACACAAAATTGTGGAGCCAAAACATATGAAAAAAAAATAAAGCCAATGTGGGTAAGCAAAAAGTTGGAAGTGGTCAAGTGTACAGCAGTCCGCAAAATCAACAAGAACTCGTCGTGAATAGGCTATTTGACTACTATTAAAAATGAACAAGTAAATATTATTTTCATAAAGTAGGCTTAAAATGAAAGTAATCATTGTAAAAATAAGTAAAATCGGTAAATTAATCACGGAGTAGTACGCTTTAAAAGTTTCATCGCCTGTCCCTTTCTCGCAAAACAGAGATCGTGTTGAGCTTCCTCACAGCTACTAAGAAGGCATGGCTTGTGACGTCACATGCCAAAAAGATTGTATGTAGAGCTACCACAGCTTAGTAATGAGTTACTGTGAGGACTGGTAACTGACGTCACTGCGTGTTTGAGTTGTCTCTTTCTATTTCTGTATTTTCAAATGCCTGTAACTTAGTCATTTTTTGAGATATTCAAGTTTTGTTTTCACAGTTATCTATTTTTTGAGGTATATTAAATATTTATGTTATAAAAATATAGTAGTCAAATAGCCTATTACTGACGCACACGAGTGCGTGCACGCCATTGCCGTACCCATACCGGGTGGTTATATGGGTTGGAGTGGCGCGACAAGTGCAAGCGAGGAACGACTCACGCGCAGGCGACAAAGAACCTATATTTCCTTTAATCAAAGTAAGCCAGAAATCTCTAAATATATATAATTCAAAGTGACTGACTGATTGACTGACTCACATATTGATCTATCAACGCACAGCCCAAATCTCTGGATGGATCGGGCTGAAATATTGCATGCAGGTAGATGTTATGACGTAGGCATCCGCTAAGAAAGGATTTTTCGAAATTCCCCCCTTAAGGGGGTGAAATGGGTGGTTGAATTATTTTCCCATAGGCCACGCCGTGGGCGAAGCTGCGGGCAGAAGCTCATCCCTTAATATAAAGCTGGAGACGACCAATGACAAGATCGATATCAGCGCAAGAAGTGAGGGATGCAGTGTCATCAGCAAAGCAGGGTATACTAGTGCGCGGTTTATCGTTTGGATACCTACTGCAAAAATAGGATTGGGCCTAGGATTGAACCCTGTGTGAACCCTGCAGGAACGGGCTAATCTTTTCAGGAAAAGATGATAGCGAGCGATTGACTGTATTACTAAATGGATGGAGAAATAAATATCGTACGACAGTGCCGAAGGGTTAAAAACTGTACTTTTAAATATTTACAATAAATATTAAAGAAAATTAAAATAGACATAGAAATAACTTAATGATTTTTATAATTTGCCGCTTTAACGTTTGTGCTTATTATATTTTATCCTTCAGATTTCCAAAACATGGAAATAAAACTAAAGTAAGTTACAAAATGTAAGTTAAGTTAACTAATGTAAGTTACGTGGTAGGACTTTTTACTAGGTGGTAGGACTTTACTGCAAAGTTCGTCTAGGTAGGTACCACCGCTTTGCCAGTTATTCTGCCGCCAAGCAGTAGTGTGCAAGCACTTCTGTGTTCTGGTTTGAAAGGCAATTTAGCTAGTGAAATTGCTGGGTAAATGAGATTTTATAATCTGATCTCACAGTCGAGTAATCTTATTACCAGACTGTGCTGATGTCTCAGGATGATGTGCGCAGTGCAGGAGTCATGCGAAACTTTACATATTAGAGTTCCGAGTGACACTGTTCTGTTATGGGTGGCTGTGTCGCTTAATATCAGGTGAACGACAAGCTCGTCACATTATTCAATAACATAAAAAAAAGAAAAAGGCAGCAATTGGTGGATGTTATACTTACTCGTAATTTCATAATAAGAGAGTTGTTTGGTAGACTAGGCAAGAATAAATTAAACCTTTAGACTAAATTAAAAATTTAGACTAAATTAAAAATTCCTCTGCGTGACCGGATGAACAAGACGTGCCTAAAAAAGCTAAAAACAACAACCTAATGACACTAGTAATCATAACTTAATCGCATCCTGCCTGTGTCATCTAACTTTCGAAACGCTGGCAACATTTTTATGTCCCATCTTAAGACAATTTAAAAGTGGTGGCAACATTATATGCATCCTTATTGGTCGTTGATTGCAGTTTTCAACCGTTGATATTAAAACAAACTAGATGGAGATTGCAATTATAATTGTACTAGCGGCCCGCTCCGGCTTCGTACGGGTATAAAATATGTAGCCTATGTCATTCACTGAAAAAATGATTAAAATCGATCCAGTAGTTTTGATTTATTCATTACTGCCCGTGGCCTGCACGCGTTAAATTTAGAGTAAAACAATCCTTCTTTCTCTAAACCATGTAGATTTCCTGCTATCTTTGGAATATCTAAATTCATACACTACATTTTTACTTATTTACCTTTTACATTTATACATATAAACCTTCCTCTTCAATCACTCTATCTATTAAAAAAACTGCATCAAAATCCGTTGCGTAGTTTTAAAGATTTAAGCATACATAGGACAGAGAAAGCGATTTGATGATAGGTAAACTAAAGGATGTGACGAGTGAGTCTAAAACCAAAACTACACAGAAACAAAAACATAAACAAATGTATTTATTTTGGATTATTATTATTATAATCACCATAACGCCAACGATCACATACATAGATCCTGGAAGGTAGTTAGAAAACTAGGTATTCCTAGTATCTAGGGACCTAGGAACTATGAGGACCATGGTCCCACAACACTCAAACTCAGAACAAGTATTTGCGCTTTGTTTTTCTATGCACATTTGTGGTGATGTTGAGTGGTGGTTGAGCAGGTCGGCTCATACACTGGAGGCGGCGGGTTCGATTCCCGTGACAGGACATGAATTCATGTCACACATGTCCTGTCACGGGAATCGATTCCGCCGCCTCCAGTGTATGAGCCGACCTGCTCAACCACCATACCACAAAGGCTGAAACATTGAGCCGAATGAATCAATCTACCGAACGCGGAATCCACTGACTGCATACCGAAACGTCAAATCAAGATTCACTGCTCCAGTGTAGTTTTGGTCACCTCAGTTTTGCCCGTAATATACTAGCTTCTGGATTGTTGTATTATGCTATGCTTGCAACATATCCTGATTGGATTAGCCGAGACTGGAAAGGATGCGCTCAGATGGAACCTGTTTTCTTAGATTGTAAAGGTCGATGTGACTGGACCGTATAAATCGAAACAATTTTATACGTACTGGATCTTTAGAAACTTCTTAAATAAAATGTATTAATTTACAATATTAGTGTTAAACAGGTCTTCCAAGGAGGATATATCGCACATGTTTTAACAGAAAACTTTTTTGTGACATGTTGGGATGCTTGCATTTTTTGTAATTGGTTGTAAAATACCAAAAGGTTCGTTCGAAAAAATGTTAGTGGCGATCGTTTGAATTGTAATACTTACTTTTTTATGTAAGCAAATGCCGTGACAATCCAGTCCTTTAAACACAATCAGTTGAAATTTAAACAAAAATGCAATGGTTAATAATTTTCTTCAACGGCTAAATGGTTTTCGATCACCGTGGCAAAGTCACAACAAAAATTTACACTTGCAACCAAATACGCCTTTTTCAACACTGAAGTAACACAATTCAAGTATGTCACTCAATAAAATACTATGGTTTGCTTACGTGGATGACATATAAAATGCAGCTTATCATTAGTTTTGGCGCTCGACGCCTACTATATGCTCGATACAAATATTGTTTCCACCTGGATTCAATAAATAAAATAAATAAATATCTGTGGACATTTCATACAGCCTCATCTAGTCCCAAACTAAGCAAAGCTTATACTATGGGAACCAGATGACGGATACAAACTTAGATAATTTTTGTTTGTAAATACATACATAGAATACAATATAACACCCAGACACAAAACAAATATCGATGTTCATCACACAAATGTTTGTCCTGGGTGGGGATCGAACCCACAATCCACAGTCCAGAAGGCAGGGTTACTACCAACTGAGCTATCGGGCCAGGCAGTATTGAGGTGCGAGCGTAATTTATTTTCCTACTTTATAAGTAAACCCAAATCAGCAATACTTGAGTTTGATTTTTAGTTAAAATGATTTGACTTTTACAGCTCTAACCCGTACAAATAGTTCGGATGACTCGCCCTGCATTACCTGCATATTCACCCATATGAGGTCACAAGATGTACAAAAGCGGCTCTCGATTGAGATGCCTTGCCTACTGCGGCTCTGCGATGTAAACTGTTTAAAAAGGTGTTTTTATTGGTTACATTTAAGAACTTTTCCAAAAGAATACTTCTAGTTTTTCTGCCACCGCAGTAAAACTCATGTAAGTAACTCTCTTACTGCCGTCAAAAAATCTTATAATGATCTTAACACTCAAGAATCAATTGATTTTTATTGGACTAAGGTCCGTATTACAGAACGATGCTCAGTCATCGATTGGTACTTAAGCAGAGATTTCATTCATAAAGTGATCAATTGTGAATGAAATCTCTGCTTGAGCAGCGATCGATGACTGAGCATCGTTTTGTAATACCGACCTAAGTGTAGCCTCTAGTAAAATGGCGAAATCACGTGTCGTAGAAAAAAAATATTCGTCGTGTCACGTAAAACAAACCACATTTGAATATTATTGTATGTTTGAATGAATATCTAAATATATATAACTCAAAGGTGACTGACTGACTGACTGACTGACATAGTGATCTATCAACGCACAGTCCAAACCACTGGACGGATCGGGCTGAAATTTGGCAAGCAGGTAGATATTATGACGTAGGCATCCGTTAAGAAAGGATTTTTCGAAATTCCATACCTTTAAGAGGGTGAAATGGGTGGTTGAATTATTTTCCCATAGGCCACGCCGCGGGCGAAGCTGCGGGCAGAAGCTCGTGTACCTATATAATTTAAAGTAACGCTCTGTCTTAGTTATAACTAAATCCTGAGTGCAGCAAATACTGCTCTTACTGAATGTTTTTGTTTTTCTTTAGTAATTAAAGTACTTGAGAATTTCCAGATTTGTTTTAAGATAGTAAGGATTAGAATATTATCTTAAATACTTACTATGATAAAAAAAGACACAACTGATTTCCCAAATACACGTGGGTGTTAATATTATTGACACTGATTTGATATTTATAATTTTATAAATTTATGCGTCTAATGCTGATTAGATTTTTAGAAATAATGAAATTACTACATTTATTTATCTTGTATACTTTACGATTTGGATACATATAAATTTGGTTTATAATGAATATAATTATTATCATAATGACGGAAAAATACCATAACTAATATATGAAAAAATGTAAACATAGAGGAATACGAGGAACAAAAATCTTTAAGATGCGAACTTCTTAGCGCAACTTAGATGAAGACCTAAAGTGACTAGCTACAAGTACAAATTATAATATTAGCATAGTATATCCATTTTAGAAAATAAACATTTGATTTGATTTGATTTTGATTTAGGCCTTCTTTTAAAATCGCTCAGAGGGATTGGAAGCTCTAGGAGTATGTCTTGTGCATAACCACTAACCTTATTAACTCTTTCAGCTTGGTGGCGGCTTGAAGAGAAGCGTACCCGTATCTGGTGAACCTGGCAGAATCTTCAGAAGGTGCGTTGAAAGCTGCCACATAACGAGCTGGATTGGTGTCATCCAGCCACAGTCCTGGAAGTCACAAGCTATGAATAAAGTAAGACCTTAGAGAATTGTATATTCATTTAGAACTTTTATTCTTAACCTCGCCATTTTTAAAAACAATGTCTACTATAATTAAAGTCAAAGTTAAAGAATTTGCAAATAGGCAATTTTAGCACTTCGTCATCATCATCATCATCATCATCATCATCATCATCATCATCATCATCATCATCATCATCATCATTTGTTATATCAAGTTAAAAAATATTGTACTAAGCATATCAAATTACAAAGTGCTTATATAGCAAACCAATTAAGTACAATAATAATATGAGTTTAAAAAAAAAAGAAGTTTTCTTTCTCATACCTACACTACAATGTAGAATAAAAAACTCCGATCCATAGCCGATCCAATATATGTTATTATAAAACCAAACAACGTAAGAAAAAGATAGAGTATAGAAAGAGAATAGAGTTCAACCTGCAACTTTATCTACATTTTCCGCAAGAATCCTTAATTTTTCGGAAGAAAGTAATATCCCAGTTGACCCTGGTTTCAAAAGTCACCTTTAAACCAAACTCCTAAAGTTCAAAATTTCATCCTTATACTGTCCAGCAGTTTTGGTGTGTAAGCTACTCATTTTAACACTTTCACTTTTATATATTAGTTAGAATTAATGCTAGCGCAGTCAGAGTAAAAACTTACCCATAGAATAAAGCTTAGGCTCCAAAACGCTGTAAAGTTCATGCATTTTCTGCATTCCATATTCAGCTGCTTCTAAGATATCCTTTTTTTCCTCAACTGTCATATCTACAGCTCCTTCGTCCTCATCGTCGGCTGTATCTTCCGTTTCTACATAGTAATCATAATCCTCATCACCATTACTGTCAGGTTCTTTAAAACCAGTCTCTTTACCAGATTCAAAAGTAATATTTGTCTTAGTAGAGTTGTCTTTGTCACAATAAGTAACTACGATTGTAGATACATTTTTAGTAGCGGAAAACGAATGATTTTTATTGAAATTTCTTTCAATTATTGTAATGTTGTGCAGTTCTTTTGTCAGTGTACTGTTGAACATTGGCATTAGGTGTTTAAGAACTTCAATTATATTATGTGATGATATGTTACTCTTTTGAGTGTTATTTGGTTCTATTGTCAATACTTCCACGTAATTAGTTTTTTCTGTTGTAGAATCACGTGTAGTAGTTTTATTCGTGTGCAGGTTGGTAGTATTATTTGAGTTAGTATTTTTGTCAGTTTTGTCTTCAATACCACTCTTTATCTGTACCACATTTTTTGGTTTGTCAGGTTGATCTGTAACATTATTATTCTTTGGATTGAGAACAATAGCTTCATTTAATCTAGTTTCATTGTTACTTTCATTTGTAATATTGTTTTTTATTCTATTTATAGCAGCTATGATATCGTTAACTAATTCGTCTTGGCTTATTTCTTCATTGCTTTCTGTGACTTTTGCTATAGAATGTAGAAATAGCTTAGCTCTCTCACTGTTACTTATTGGCGTATGGAAATTTTTGTTATTGACCTTAAAAATATCTTCAATGATTTTAGAGTACGGACATGCAGCTGTGCTATGGCTATTTTTGCTTTTTATATCAGCTTTTTCAGCACTGATAGAAGTAAATAGAAACATTATAGTAGCTACGAAGATGTATTTATATCTGAAACAAGATAATGCATTATTACCCAAAAATGTATATAGAATAATAACCTAAGTAATATCTAAAGCTTTATTTGGACAGTGGATTCAACGTGCGGCTTACCTACAGCTAAAATGTTTCATGATGTGTAAGAACATAATAGTGTCACTACTTTTAGTCTCATGATCTGTAGTTATACTTATAGCTCAACATAGGCTGCTTCTGATGCACTCAGTAAAAGTGCTAAAATTTGCCTATCTGCAGTAAATTGCATGAGTTTAGAGTTTTCGAGTTTTTAGATTCTCGAATAGATTTCGACCGTTATATCCTGATCTCAAAGCAATACCATTTAGATTCTTTTAATTTCTATGCTATATTCTCTTCTTTATGGTATTTAATCTGTCGTGTCACTTCGTGATCAAAACTAATTAAACATTATACATGAAACTAAAATGTTTTTATCTATCGGCAGAATTATCGTTAAAAGCGATAGAAAGCCTTTAAACGAAAAGAAGAAGAAATTGAGAAGAGAACACTATGTTTTTGAAATCATAGTCTCCAGTCAAGAGCACATCTACTTCAGCAGTCATCGGTTATGTGGGTAATGTGAGCTTATTTCTATTGGTCACCACACATCTGATTCGATCCTACAGAGAAACTACAAGCATAGTCATTTCCATAGCTAGTTAAGCAAATTGATGGACTAGTCATGCTTTGAGCATCCACGACTAAACAGGTAGGACTTATTGATTAAAGACAGTATTAATAATAATAATAACGCCCAACTATCACATACATAAATCCTGGACTCTAAATAGGATTCCCTGTGTCTATGAACCCAGGAACTACGCTATGATGCTACAACACCAAGGCGCAGAACAAGTGTTTGCGCTTTTTTCTGTGCACAAATATTTATCTTGCCGCAGGAATCGAACCCGCCACCTCCAGGTTATGAGCCGACCTGCTCAACCGCACATAGACAGTCAAAAGACTTTGGCTTTTTTCTTCTTTTATTGCGGTTCATACAATAACTAATAGTGACAATTTTTGTCACTCTTCAGGTAACGAAAATAGTGACCAACTGCTTTCAAAAGTAAGATTACTTAACAGTAATTGATAGTAAATATTTACTATAAGGAGAGACAACGTAGATAATAGTTTTCGATAATACTTTTCAGTCACATTAATTCAACAAACGTTATCAGATAATAATTATGTTGTAGTTATAAAGATTATGGTCAAAGTAGAGACGTACTATCTCGTAACGCCTAACTTCAGGGATTGAAGTTAGGTTTAATGCTATTAAAAATTTACTTTACTAGATGGTAGGACTTTTCTGCAAAGTTCTACTAGGTAGGTACCACTGCTTTGCCAGTTATTCTACCACCAAGCAGTAGTGCGCAAGCACTACTGTGTTTCGGTTTGAAGGGCACTGTAGCTAGTGAAATTACTGGGCCAATGATTCTTTATGACCTCATCTCATAGTCTAGTGATCTTATTTCTAGATTGAGCTGATGAAATACGTAGTGCAGTGTCACGCGGAATTGTACAGAGTTCCGAGTGACACTGCAACTGATATTGTACCTTGTACGATTATTCTATAGCATAATCTGTGTACACTCATTTAAGAAAAGAACGAGTTAAATTCCACCATGTATAAGTTGCAGTAAAAACTTTTCCGACTTCCGTGTCATGTAAGGAGGAAGTGAAAATAGTAAAAGCTGATTACACCACGCGAGCTGATTTCTCGATCTATAGTTATAGTGACATAAAGAACGGCAGAGTGCGGGAACTATATAATAAAATATAATTCCTTTACAAAAATGATTTAAACCGACATCAATCCCACTGTCCACAATCAATGAGAACATCATCAATGTCTCGTACATTTAGTCGAAATCGAAATACTAAATAATTATTAGGATAACTCAAAAACTACTTGTCAAATCTTGATCATATTTAAAGGGATCACACCAAAGTCAACGGATCACACGGAAAGCACCAGCTTTCAAATATAAAAAAGTCATCAAAGAAAATTCTGATGTAACAAACATAAAAATAAAAGACAGTCGAATTGAGAATCTCCGCCTTATTTAAGTCGGTAGAAAATTAATTAAAATTACTATATGTCAAACATCTTAATAGCAATTTGCGCCTTCTTTTTTTTTCTTTTTTATCGAGCTAATGCTGTTGGTCTCTAACGACCTTTACAGCGTCACCCTCGCTTAAGGCGCCCAGCCGTCAAATGTGGGAAGCAACTAGCCCAAGGTCACCCCTGGGGTGCGAGTCAGAAGACTACGTCCACTGGAAGAGTGGACCCTATTGAAAGTCGCGACCGTTCTAGCTAACCTACGGGGGGTACGTCGACCTCGCCGGCGGGGTCGGTGTCTGATTGTGTTACTCCGGTATCCTATACCGGTGCCGAAAGCGATACCTGAGCCAGAAGGGCTAGACTGGTCCGGTGATCCTAGCGCAGCTGATACTACGGCCGCTATAGGATCATCCGGGTCGCTCAAGACGTGTCTCGGGGGGCGCGGGGTGAATAATTTGCAGTCGTCCCAAGTGGTACAAGCAAGCTAATAAATCAGCAAACAAGCTCACTAAGGTCCGTATTACAGAACGATGCTCAGTCATCAATCGGTGCTCAAGCAGAGATTTCATTCATAAAGTGATCAATTAGTGAATAAAATCTCTGCTTGAGCACCAATCGATGACTGAGCATCGTTCTGTAATACGGACCTTAGAAACGTAATGTAAGAATTTTGGCGGGAAAACGAAAAAGATTGCTTCACCGCATTTTCCAAAATTTGATTTTTTGCATAAACTTCGTAGCATTTTATTCATTAAGTGCTGGCTTATAGGCATGAGTGTGGGAAAGTGGTATAATGATGGTGAAACGTTTAATTTCGTGTTGTTTCCAAAACTCCATAGAAGCTTTTAGTAAAGTTGCCACTTTACTAGGAGTATAGCTTAGACTAGACTATGACTTGATTTGACGACTTGGACTGTGACTTGATACAAATCTGCGTGAAGTATCATTAACTTGAGAAATTATCAATTACTTGACACAGGCGATACACAAAAGTGTGGAGCCAATAAAAACAAACAAAAACTTGATATAATGTTCTTAACGCTAGTAGTAAATGGTATAGTATATAAGGTATGTATATACAGAACCGCGTATATACACGGCGGGATTCAGACTAAATGTCCGTTTACATAAACGAACTGTTCATTTTACTGGATCATAACGTTAGTTTCAAAATCGTCACACTATACCGGTAATGCCGGTTATGGTAATGCGTGATACAGTGTTACCAGTTCAGCAGATGTTGGTAACAGTTATAGGACCATGACCTTTACTCATAAAATCATTATACAAATTGCACAAAGTTTTGATTATGAACTTTTTACTCATCTTAAGGTAATAAAAATGTGTACTTATATATTATGTATATTTCCAAAAAAGTTAAATTTAAATGGAAGGGTGCACAACTAATATTGTATCAATATGAACGTTACGATAGACTAATTAGTTATTTATTACTTGGAGCTTTTACATAACACAAGCTTCTGCCCGCGGCTTCGCCCACGTGGCCCATAGGAAAATTATTCAACCACCCATTTCACCCTTTTAAGGCTGGAATTTCAGAAAACGCTTTCTTAGTGGATATTTAAACTTTACAAAGAACGCGCCCTCCAAATTTCAAGTCTCTAGGACCAGCGCTTGAGGCTGTGCGTTGATATATAAGTCAGTCAGTCAGGACTTTGAATTTTATATGTACAGATAGTGATGTACTTAAGTTTTATTCTTGTAACGGTTACTTGCGCTCATTTATAAATTTTCGTGTAACTAATACAATTATCAAATACCTATAAATATAACCTTATTTAAAACTAACCTGATAACTTCCATTATGATTAACCAAGAAGCATTCCAACAGGTTTGAAAAGAAACCCTTTGCCACACTAACAAAAAAAAACACAGATCAAAACAACACAAGTTTTATAAACGGAATGCGTCGGTTTTGACAGATCGAAACGTCAAACTTTCCCGCGATTTTTGTGTAGCGATTCCCGATCCCGCGTCGTAGTGTGCTGGCCACCACCATGGGACTAGCTGTTGCATAATGTCTGAAGGCTGCTGTGATTAAAGTACTGTTATAAGACCTCGCGTCGAACGATGATCTCTGGTTTGCGTGCTTGTTTTGCGGCAAAATGAGCTTTTTTGGCCGCGTCACAATGAATGTTCGCCGCGAACTTTTTTCGGAACAGTTCGATTTTCAAAATTTAATCCTGCTTTTTGTGAGGACGACGTTCTTTCTTTTTAAATTTGTTACGCCTGTACAGTGCCTTGTTAACGTTTATTTCTTTTAATGTCTGTGATTATTTCCAGGTCGTTGTTAAAAGCTTTTTAGACACGAAAAACAGTTTGAACTTTTTAACTGTCATGTGGTTAGAAATAAGTAGATAGTAGCTTTTCCGCGTTTTTTTTCATAAACTTGCTAATGACAAATAATTATAATAATAATAATAAAATAACGCTCAACGATCACATATATAGATCCTGGACCCTAACTAGGATTTCCCGTGTCTAGGGACCCGGTAACTACGAGGACCATAGTCACAATACCCAGACTCAGTATAAGTATTTTCGCTTTTTTTTTCTGTGTACAAATACTTGTCCTGCCGCGGGAATCAAACCCCTCCGTGTTATGAGCAGACCTGCTGAACCACCACAGCACACAGGTGGCGTGTTATGTTGGTTTTACTGCCTTTTGGGGCCCTCGATTTCAATAATCACCTACCTAAGTACATTGCTTCGTCATTAATCGACTGATTTGTCGATGAATTTGTGGGATAATAATAATAATAATAATAATATGTGTGGACATCTCACACAACGCCATCTAGCCCCAAACTAAGCAAAGCTTGTGCTATGGGAACCAGATAACTGATACAATACTTAGATAATTTTTTGTTTGTAAATACATACATAGAATACAATATAACACCCAGACACAGAACAAACACCTATGTTCATCACACAAATGTTTGTCCTGAGTGGGAATCGAACCCACCACCCACAGTTCAGAAGGCAGGGCTACTACCAACTGAGCTATCGGGCCAGTCTAAATAGCTTTCAATGCAACAAATTATTACGATAAACCATATCTACTTAGCTCGTGGTAGAATTTTTCTAGTTCACCTGGCTATATCTACTAAACTCAAGTTAACATTTGTCGCCACTAAGAACCAGTCTAATTACTTGATACTGGCTAAATAGACAGAAAGTTAGGAGCCAAAACAATAAAAAGAACCAGTCTTAATACGAATTCGATTCACGGCGTGAAAATTATGGACTATGTCACGCCATTTATTGGTACTAGGTAACGTGCCAACGTGACATATAAAATTATTGGTAGTTTTGCATCGTTCAGCAGAAGACATCTTTATACTGATGACGATACAAGTATTGTAAATAAAACCAGGAGCACTTAAATTTCTATTTATTCTTCAAACTTTAATATGTATATAGTAACTTTTCACGGAAACCAAAAAGTGATTGCTTCTTCAGTCAGTGTTGCCAACTAGAAATAAAAAACGAGTGTGCTTTAGACCACATGACTGAAGTAAAACTTTTTTAGTTTACCTCCATCTATCGGCTGGTATAACTTGCTTGGTTAATGTCGCCATCTTGAAAATTGTAAATTGCCATTTTACTGGATATACCAACAAAATACAAAATTTTAACTTTGTTATTTTGACAATGGAGATCTACGTGAACCAACTTCAACTCCCGTTCGCCTCGCATTCACCAGCTTACTCCCCAAGTCAAGCGTGCGTAAAGGAGTTATAGTTTTTAAAAAAAATCCAAGACACTTTCGAAAAATGGTAGCAAATTAATAAATTCAAGCTTGCTCGCGTTCGCTTCGGTGTGATTGGCGGTCGCCCAGCATCTGCGATTTGATTCAAACGTCGCGCACCGGACATCGGCGATTTGCCGGCGGTTATAGACCCCATGTGACAATAGAGTGTAGAACAGTAAAGAGGATTCCGAGAAATAAGTTTACGTTTACACGAGTTAAGCTTAAGAATGAGTTTTTAAAGTGCGTTGACGTTTTTTGGCGGGAAAACGAAAAAGATCTCATCACCGCATTGTATTATTTTCCAAAACTGCTGTTTTTTTTGTTTTTCTTTGGCTCCACCCTTTTGTGTATTTAGCCAGTGTCAAGTAATTGATAAGTTAATTAATATTATATAGTGTCAAGTCAAATCAAGTCAAGTCACAGTCCAAGTCGTCAAGTCATAGTCTATTCTAGTCAAGTCATACTCCTAGTAAAGCGGTGGCAACTTTACCAGAAGCTTCTATGTAGTTTTGTGTTATTTTCAGTGGTAGTGCATAAAATTGGTGGCATTATATTCGTTAAGTACTGGATTACAGGCATGAGTGTGGGAAAGTGGTATAATGATGGTGAAACGTTTCTTTTCGTGTTGTTTCCAAAACTTCATAGAAGACTCTAGTAAAATTTCCAATATTTTACTAGGAGTATGACTTGACTAGACTATGACTTAGCTGGATGACTTGGACTGTGACTTGACTTGACTTTTGACCTAAGTTGAGAAATGATCAAATACTTGACACTGGCTAAATACACAAAAGTGTAGAACTAAAACAAAACCAAAAAAAGGTGCGTTAAGCACTTTTTGGGCGAGCAAAAATCATGGAACCGCGTCATCGTCGACGTCATCGAACGCTTTCCATGAGATATAATTATGTATACTGTGTATATACTTGTATTTTTTACACTATTTATAACTCAAGAACGGCTGAACCGATTTAGCTGAAAATTGGTAGGAGGTAGCTTAGAACTAGAAGATGGACATAGGATACTTTAACCCGTTCGACCGCGTTTTACTAATTCACCCGTGCGAAGCCGAGGCGGATCAACTAGTTCAATTTAAATAGGCACCTAAAATGGTTTGGATAGTTTTACTGTGTCCATGTAAACCAAATTTTATTATTCTTGTGTGGCCAAAATCTTATATCAATTTGAGGCGTGATATAAGATTGGTAATAGATTGTAATGATACCAACCCATCATATTCGTAGAGTAAATAGAGTAGGTATGGCTGAGTCATACTTTTTTGTCAGTCTTTGATAGACTGATAGTCTATATACATTTTTTGGGGTTCCATACCTCAAAATGAAAAAAAAAACCGAACCCTTATAGGATCACTTTGTTGTCCGTCTGTCTGTCAAGATCCCTTTTCTCAGGAATGCGTAAAGGTATAAAGCTGAAATTCATACCAAATATTTAAGTCTACTGTCTCTTAGGGCTGTGTAAAAATCAAACTTATAAGCCAACGGAATCAAAAGATACACCGTTTAAGCTGCAAATTTTCGACAATCGCAAGGGATCAAAACCTACTTGGTACTTCCCGTGAACTCAGAATGTTGAAATTTGGTACGAAGCAGAAGAAGAAATAGAAAAAGATATCAAAGAAAAATTGCATAAATTTTTAGATACATCATATAATAAAAATAATATCTTTAAACTTACTACTCCTTTTCTCATGGACATATAGGTATCAAATTGATTTTTGCTATGTTGCTTTACCATAGACTCCTGGATCCATGCTCTTTTTTAATAGTTGTATTATATTATTATTTTTTAACAATATCAATTCAGGAGGGACTTATATACATGTAGGCAGAACGGGTTGTGGGTAGGTTGCAACCTATATAACTATAGGCCTTCAGCATGTCAACACCGCGCCGTGTCTGGACCAAGAATGATCGTTCCCTTTTTATAGCCAGATGGGTGGGGGAGCCATGACAGATACTGGTATTGCCACTGTAATAAATTTAAATGCTACGACAGGGTAAATTAAGGTACTGCCCGCTGCCCATAGAGTTTACAACTGGACGTTGCCGCCGTCATACATAATTTTTTTCCCTTTTTCTTAAATTTTCTGGACACTATAAATATCGGGAAAATGAATGACTTTATTTCTATTTGCGTATATACCATGCTCCATCCATGCCAGCTCCCGCAAGCAGCGCCCGTTCACGAGCTTGACGCATCAAATTGAAATTCATATCAAATACTTTTCTATGTCTATTATACATTTATCTGTAACAAAATAAAACTTTTATGTCAACGAAATCAAAAGAAACAGCAATTTAAGCCGCATATTTTGAAACTCGCAACTACTCGCAAGGAGTCAAGATCTAAAGGATCTTCCAGTTGACCTGGAATCTTGAAATTTGACATGAAGTAACGTTTTATAGCACACATAAACACACAGTCTTTGTGGTGTTTTGGTTGAGCAAGTTGGCCCACAATCTAGAGGCGGCGGGTTCGATTCCCGCGGCAGGACAAGTATTTGTGCATAGAAAAGAAAACGCAAATACTTGTTCTGAGTCTAGGTGTTGTGGGACCTCGTATTTCCTGGGTCCCTAGACACGGGGAATCCTAGTTAGGGTCTAGGATCTATGTATGAGATCATTAGGCGATATTATATTATTATTATAAAGAAAAACATTCTAAAACCTTGCATTTTAGTTACATCACATAAAAATAAATTACAGAACCCTCGGTGCGCGAGTCCAACTCGCACTTAGCCGGTTTTTTGTTGTACAATAACAACACTGTTCGATAAAAAAAACCTATCTGAAATTTAATCAAGCAGGTATAATATAGATGACTAAGTATTTATTACAGTTGGTATTAATTGTTTAATGTGAAATGCTTTTACTGAACAGATACAATTTTTTTATATTTACATATAAATAAATAAAGGTAAACACAGTTGACAGCCTCTGTAGTGTGGCGGTTGAGTAGGTCGGCTCATAACCCGGAGGTGGTGGGTATGATTCCCGTGGCAGGACAATTATTTGTGCACAGAAAAAAATAGGCATACTTGTTTTGTGTCTGGGTGTTGTAGGACCATAGTCCTCGTAGTTCCAGGGTCCCTAGATATAGGGAATAAATAGTAATTAGGGTTTGGAACTATGTATGTGATTATTGGGCGCTGTTATTATTAACGTTATGAAATACTGAAAAACCTTATCTCTATTATACACTTACGAGCTTCTGCCCGCAGCTTTGCCCGCGGCGTGGCCTTTCGGAAAATAATTCAACCAACCATTACTCCCTCTTAAGGATGAAATTTCGAAAAATCGTTTCTTAGCGGATGCCTACGTCACAACATCTACCTGCATGTCTTTCAGCCCGATCCGTCCAGTGGTTTGGGCTGTGCGTTGATAGATCACTATGTCACTCAATCACCTTTGAGTTATATTAGATTATTTTTAATGTTTTTACCCATAACGCTTTTTTCTGTGCACACATGTCTTGCTGCGGGAATCGAGCCCGCCGCCTCCGAGCTACGGGCCAACCTGATCAACCACCACACCATAGATGCTGGCGATTATAGCCTGATGGTAAGCGACTATGTGGGCGAAATCATACCATCATTTAATTTGATTTTAAAATAGTAATAGTATGTGTAACATAACATAACATAAAGAGTATGTGTGTATAATATTATAATGTTATATTTCCAAAATATCGATTTAATCAAAAAACGTAAAATAATTAATAATAATAATAATATGTGTGGACATCTCACACAACGCCATCTAGCCCCAAACTAAGCAAAGCTTGTGCTATGGGAACCAGATAACTGATACAATACTTAGATACTTTTTTGTTTGTAAATACATACATAGAATACAATATGACACCCAGACACAGAACAAACACCTATGTTCATCACACAAATGTTTGTCCTGAGTGGGAATCGAACCCACAACCCATAGTTCAGAAGGCAGGGCTACTACCAACTGAGCTATCGGGCCAGTCAATTTTATTAAATTTCCTCAATACGAAGTAAATCATCACGAAGTAATTTTCCTACGTGAGATCCACTAGATGGTAGGACATTTCTGCAAAGTTCCTCTAGGTAGGTATCACCGCTTTGCCAATAAAATTATTCTGCCGCCAAGCAGTAGTGTGAAAGCACTACTATTTTCCGGTTTGAAGATGTAGCTAGTGAAATTACTGGGCAATTACTTTATGATCGAATCTCACAGTCGAGTAATCTTATTACCAGACTGCTGATGTCTCAGGATGATGTGCGCAGTGCAGTGTCGTGCGAACCTTATATTTTGGAGTTCCAAGTGACACTGTTCTGTTATAGGCGGCCGTGTCGCTTAACATCAAGTGAACGACTAGCTCATCACATCATTGACATAAAAAAGATGCAAAAGGATAGTTAGAAGAAGTTATTATTTAACAGCTAAAGCAGGGAAAAAATGACTACCGGATCGGATGCCAGGCACCGTACTACCAGGCATTGGTGTTTACCATTTGAACAAAGGTTTATCGATGTAGATAAATTTAAAAATAAAAGACTTTATCATTATCTACCATGCCCAATGTTAATGATGATTGATAGCAGATGATGTTTGCCTGATAACTATCACTTTGATGGATGAAAGATTAAAGATTATAGAATATGAATAGTATATTAAAATTGAAGCATAGTTCAAAGCGTGGTAGAGTAAGGTATTAAATAAAATAAAAATCTATATATATATACAATCATAAATGATAGATTTTTATAAAAAATAAATCATAATTTTTTTACATATATATATATATATATATATATGACGGCGGCTACGTCCAGTTATAAACTCTATGCGCAGCGGGCAGTACCGTAATTTACCCTGTGGCAGCATTTAAATTTATTACAGTGGCAACACCGGCAACTGTCGTCGCTGCCCCACCCATCTGGCTATATAAAGAGATCGCTCGGTGTACTACGATCATTCTTGTTCCAGACACGGCGCGGAGTGGACATGCTGAAGGCCTACAGTTATATAGGTGTAAACTACGCACAACCCGCTCTGCCGATATATACATATAATACAATAAAAGATTTGTACACACAAACAACAGTAACAAAGTAAAACTTCTTTACGCACGCTTGAGTTGGGGAGTAAGCTGGTGAGGCGAACGGAAGTTGAAAATTGTTGGTAAACGTAGATCTCCACAACAAAGTTAAATGTGTCAAGGTGGCGACATCAACATCAAACCAAGCAAAAACAAAGTTATACCAGCCGATAGATGGAGCTAAACGAAATAAGTTTTACTTCAGTCATGTGGTATAAAATGTTTTTTTTTTTAAAACGTCGTTTTTTTTACTTATTTACATCTCAAAAAGCAGGATACATTTTAATAATGAAATGAGATCCAAAGTTTGCCTTGAAGAGAATCCCTTAAAGTCGCCCATTGTTACAACTTTTTGAGATGCTGAAAATAATAACTTGCTATCATAACTAATGTTTACTAACTAAATTAAATACGTCATAAGGTATTAAAAACTTAATTATCGTGTAATATATCTTGATTTAATGATATTGCTTATAAATTCCTAACCTTGTTTTTTTGTCTGACTTATTTTGGGGTTCTTACCCCTGTGATATTCCAAGTCCACACTATCCATAACTTTATGACAAAAATAGCTAAGCATTTCTGAAACTTCTATAATTATTAATTAGTTATACACCTGGACAAACAAATCCGCTACTAAGACAGCTCAGGACACCAGAGATAAGTTATTCCTATACTATATCGAAGACATTCCGGACAACAGCTTGTACGAGATCAGAATGGCTCTTAAAACAACAAGGATGAGAAGCAAATGAGAACGGAATTACGACAGATCTTCTGAGAGAGAGCAGTAGACTGATCATGGAAGTTACTTGATTCTGTGATTCCGTCATTCCTGAAGGTACTATGCTAGAGTGAAACAAAAGAGCGTGCTGGTACTTTTCTTAAAATTATGATAAAAACCTCACCGACGAACTACAAGAAGAAGAATGATGAAGAAGAATCAAGAAGTATAATGAACAATAAACAAACGATGAACATGGCTCAAGAGCTATGAGTACAAGCCAATTTCTAGAGCCATTACGAATCGTCTCGCACATAAGTTTCAGCCTTCCGAACAAGCCGCGAATTTCGATAAAGCTTTAGTACCACAGACGATACTTTTACGCTACACCAGATTATACAGAAGACCAAAGATGCCTATGCCTAGTGTTTGTAGACTTTGAGAAAATCTTCAGTTCAATCGAGATTTGGGCTGTACTGCAGTCCTAACAAATTAAATTGATCATAGGTATAAAGTGTTTGTAAAGCAAAACCGCTATGTCAGACTAACTGCAGGACTAGAGGACCAGAGCAAAGAACAAATTGCATTGAAAAGAGACAGCGCAACGATATGTCTCACAAACGCATTGGAGGAATTTTTCAACCCCTCGGATTGGATCTGGCAACATAAATTGGCAAGTACATCACTAACTTTCGTTTTGCCGATGATGTAGTCATAATGGTGGAGTCGCTCGAGGACCTTAGCAGAGTCTCCATATAGGTTGGTCTTAAAATGAACATGAACAAGATGAAAATGATGTCTAATGCCCATGTTTCATCACCTGCACCAGTAGTTGTTCGGGACATAACTCTTATTGAGCCAATGGATGTAAGAAGCCAGCAACCTCTCAGGTTGGCGCTCTATGGCGGAGGCCTATGGTCCAGCAATGGACGACTTCAGGCTGTTTTTGATGATGCTATAATGAGACTTAAGTCAACGTAAAAAACTAAAAGTTTAGGAAAAATTTATACATATAAAATTCAAAGTCCTGACTGACTGACTCATCCAGCATCCCTAGCCTAAACCGCTGATCCTAGAGACTTGAAATTTGGAGGGTATGTTCTTTGTAAAGTGTAAGTATCCACTAAGAAAGAGTTTTTCAAAATTCCGACCCTAAAAGGATTTTAAAATTTCTTCGTTTCCTATACCGCGGGCAGAAGCTAGTCAACATATAAATGTTTTAATTGTAAGTTACGTAAAAAAAATGGAACCCTAAATAATCAAGGCTAATTCTGGTATTTACAAGATTGATTGGAAGGTAGGATTATGTTCAAACTTGATAGATGCTGAAACAGATAACAAATTAATTGCAAATCAAGGATAATTAAGGTTTATCTTTACATCGAACCATATTACGTCAGGGACTATTTTCAAAATGATAACGTATGTTATTGTTTAGTCAAATTACTGGACAAATAAGACTGCGAGCATTCTAGTAATCTTTATGCTAGTCTGTGCTAATATATGTGCCGACTGGCCTGATAGCCCAGTTGTCGAACGGAAGTTAAAAGCTCTGCCCTCTGAACGGAGGTTGTGGGTTCGATTCTCACCCAGGACAAACGTTTGTGTTATGAACATAGATAGTATGTTCTGTGTCTGGGTGTTCTATTGTATTCTATGTATGTATTTACAAACAAAAATAATCTAAGTCTCCTATGTCGACATAATATATTGTTATAATTTTCTAGGGACCCAGGAACTACAAGGACCATGGTCCCACAACACCCAGACTCAGAACGAGTATTTGCGTTTTTTTTTCTATGCACAAATACTTGTCCTGCCTCGGGAATCGAACACGCAGCCTCTGGATTATGGGCCAACCTGCTCAACTAAAACACCTTTCAGGAATATATGCATAATGCGGTGTAACGTGGAAGTGGCACCGAAACTGTGACACAGCCCTTCATAGTAAAGACAGCGCTGTTTTCGTATCAATTACAAAATTAAAACATTATATTCCTAAATATAAGCACTTACTGTAGAATTAGTTGCATTACTTTGATTTGGTGGTACGCGATGATAATAAAAATGATAGACAATCTTCTGCATCATTTTTGAACAGGGTGCAGTTATTGCCGCCGGAATCGAACCCGCCGCCTCAGGATGAGCTAACCTGCTCAACATCCACACCACAGAGGGTGTCAAAAATAATAGGTCTTTACCTATGAAATTGCCGTATTGCAGTACAGACTTTTTCAAACAAAAAAAAAGTTTTGATTGGCTATGAATTCTAAATTCAAATTAATTTTGTTTTAAAAATATGACATTCTATTTACAATATAAGTCTTTTGTTTATTGATTAGCGTTGTATTTTCATTACATTTCAACATTTTTCCTCATAATGGATACTTTGAAATTTCGTGTAATTATGGAATATGAGTTCCGTCGAGGCACCAACGCGGCACAAACGACACGTAACATCAACGACGTTTACGGAGAGAACTGTACAAACGAACGTACAACCCGTTATTGGTTTGCTCGGTTCCGTTCTGGGAATTTTGACTTGAAAAATGAACCTCGTGGTCGTCCGGAAACTTTGGTCAACAATGATGAATTAAAGGCGATTGTGGAAGCTGATGAATCTCAATCTACAGCTGAGCTAGCAGCAACTTTTGATGTTAGCATCAAAACAATATTGGTCCATTTGCGACAGATTGGCAAGATAAAAAAGCTTGATAGATGGGTGCCCCACGAACTTAACGATCGCCAGCGCAACGTACGCGTCGAGACTTGCCTTGCGCTGCTTAACAGGCACAGAAATGAAGGAATTTTGAACCGAATTGTTACGTGCGACGAAAAATGGATTCTTTTTGACAATCGAAAGCACTCAGCAAGTTGGTTAGATCCTGGTTCGGTACCAAAGCAATGTGCAAAACGAAAAATGACCCCTAGAAAGGTGATGGTCACAGTTTGGCGGTCTAGTGCTGGTGTGATTCATCATAGCTTTTTACAAAACGGCGAGAGCTTTACTGCAGATGTGTACATTGAAGAACTGACCACAATGATGGCAAAACTCGCACGTCTGCAACCAGCTTTGGTCAATCGGTCGTCTCCACTGCTACTTCACGACAACGCGCGACCCCATACTGCACAACAGACCGTCTCTAAGCTGCATGAGTTGGGTTTGGAAGCTCTCCCTCATCCGTTATACTCACCAGATCTTGCGCCTACCGACTATTACTTTTTCCAAAATTTGGACAATTTTTAGCGGGAAAAAAATTCAATTCCCGAGAGGCAGTACAAAACGCCTTTGAAGAGTTTGTTGTCTCCCGTCCTGCTGATTTTTTCAAGAAGGGCATCCATAAACTGCCACAGCGTTCGCAAAGATGCATTGATTGCAGGGGTGGTTACTTTGAATAAAAGAAATAAATAAGTTCGAAAAAAAAATACTTTAACTTTTTTCAAACAAAACGGCAATTTCATAGGTAAAGACCTAATATTACTATTACTATCATACCTTTAAGGAGACCTTGCACATTGCATGTTGCAGAAGGTAGAACCAAAAACGCACGAAGTAGCAAAGTAATGCGTAATGTTAATATTTTCTTTTTTTTTCATCTACCCTGAAATTTATGATTTAATAGAACTGTATATTTATAAACTTTGTTAAGTGTTATTAGTTTTAAGAGGCGCCTTCAGCCTACAAAACAATTTATATTCTTAGAATAAATTTAACTTAGGTCCGTATTACAGAACGATGCTCAGTCATCAATCGGTGCTCAAGCAGATATTTCATTCACAAAGTGATCAATTAGTGAATGAAATCTCTGCTTGAGCACCGATCGATGACTGAGCATCGTTCTGTAATACGGACCTTAGACACTAACTAAGTTCTACAAAATAAAATGTAATTTTATGTCAATAAAGGAATTTCAAAATACACAAAAACCAAATACACAAAAGTGTGGAGCCAAAACATAAAAAAAGTGTTTCTATAACTTGACTGTGAGACATAATACAGACCTTTTTAATACTTTACTAATCAGCTGAAGAAGCTGATGGCCATAAGCAAAAAAGTTGTTTTTTTTTTGTGCATCCGTCGTTTTTTGTATTTATGAAAACTTGTAATTGGCCTTCTATATATATTTACTTTCGTATACATGTACCTCGCTGTAAGTTTTCTTAAAATCTTAAAATAAAACAAAATATATATTTTTTTATGTTAAGGAATGACGTGACGAGCTAGCCGTTCGCCTGATGTTAAACGACACGGCTGCCCATATCAGCTGCAGTGTCACTCGGAACTCTAAAGTATAGAGGTTCGCGTGACACTGCACTGCGCACGTCATCCAGAGACATCAGCACAATCTAGTAATAAGATTACTAAACTGTGAGATCAGATCATAAAGTCTCATTTGCCCAGTAATTTCACTAGCTACAGTGCCCTTCAAACTGGAACACAGCAGTGCTTGCGCACTACTGCTTGACGGCAGAATAACTGGCAAAGCGGCGGTACCTACCTAGACGAACTTTGCAACAAAGTCCTACCACCTAGTGAGCTCATTATTAGCATTATCCTATCCATTTGCGGCTAGTATAGCAAGCACTACTGCTTGGCGGCAGAAGGCAGGCTGTCACTACATACGTCATATAGACATACCTGATCTGTATCCTAAAACATAGACCTAGCATATAAAATTTAGAATCCCCCTCCTATTTTTTTATTCAGACATGGGTTACGCGTGGGTTAATAACTGGCAAAGCGGCGGTACCTACCTAGACGAACTTTGCAGTAAAGTCCTACCATCTAGTAAATTATTCTTAATATTAAATACTAATATTAAATGAATATTAAATACTATTTTTGATAGGTTTATGTGTAAAAGAAAACAAATTATATAATATGGTGATATTAAAACAGATATAGGGTTTATTTTAGCATAATCATGGCAAGCAAATAACAAAGTTATCGGATTAAATATTATTGATTACTATAGATAACCATATAATATTATACTCACACGTGTCTTTTCAAGGTATTATCACGATTTTATCTAACATATTTTTGAAGTAAAACTTCTTTACGCGCGCTTGACTTGGGTAGTAAGCTGGTGAAGGCGAGCCGAATGGAAGTTTTTTTTTAATGTTTTGGCTCCAAACTTTTGTGTTTTTAGCCAGTGTCAAGTAATTGATAATTTATCAAGTTAATGATATTTCACGCAAATATGTGTCAAGTCACAGTTGAAGTCGTCAAGTCAAGTCACAGTCAAGTCATAGTCTTGTCAAAGTCAAACAAAGCGAAAACAAAGTAATACCGGCCGATAGATGGGGCTAAACTAGAGAAGTTTTACTTCAGTCGTGTAGTGCACATTATTACTAGTTTTTTATAGTATCGGTTATTTATTAGTAAAATATAACTTATACTAGAAAAAATCTTTTATTTATATAACGATCACTTACTTACTAATAATTATATATAAAATAAAATAAAATATTCTTTCATTCTTTCCATGCGTGTAGGGTTAATGACCCTAGCTTTTAAACTTGTGGTTAGTAGTTAAGTAAAGTTATTGATTATATTTAGTATAAACTGCGATAAACAGGCATTCTTGACTGGCCCGATAGCTCAGTTGGTTGTGGGTTCGATTCCCACCCAGGACAAACATTTGTGTGATGAACATCGATGTTTGTTCTGTGTCTGGGTGCTTATATTGTATTCTATGTATGTATTTACAAACCAAAATGTAATTAAATATTGTATCAGTTATCTGATTCCCATAGTACAAGCTTTGCTTAATTTGACGCTAGATGGGGCTATGTGAAATGTCCATAGATATTTATTAACTATTATATACTTAATCATTTTAGACAAGTGATGATCATTTGGGGAAAAAAGCAAACTTTTCATTTTGGAAAAAAATTACTTTTCCTACTTAGGTAAAGTCTTCACTATTCATAATACACACTACTTTTGTAAAATTATTTTAAACTAGCTTCCACCCGCGGCTTCACCCGCGTGGCCTATAGGAAACGAAGAAGATTTTTTTATAGATAATTCAACCACCCATTTCACCCTCTTAGGGGACAATTTCGAAAAACCCTTAGTGGATACTTACTCTTTACAAAGAACATCCTCCAAATTTCAAGCCTCTAGGACCAGCGGTTTAGGCTGTGCGTTTATATATAGTCAGTCAGGACTTTGAATTTTGTATGTATAGATTTAGGTTATGCTTAAAACTTTTCCTGTTGATTTATTGGTTTGTTTTGATTTCAGAACGCTATCGCTCTGTGTCTACGTGACAGATCGTAGTCGGCCTCTATCTACGTACGTATATTTTGAATCGATGCCACAGATAAGATAAAAATCACTGGTCATTGTATACGCAATTAATTATCTGGTAAATCTTTTTTTTTATTAGTTAACTGCGTTTCATCTGGTTCGAAGGTATTATCGTGTAGATTGATTTTAGAAGTAAAACTTCTTTATGCAAGCTTGACTTAGAGAGTAAGCTAGCGAGGCGAACGGAAGTTAAAAGTTGTTGGTTGACGTAGATTGTCAACATAACAGAGTTAAAAATTGCATTATAATGTTGGTTCCCTAGTTCTAAAAACAAATATTAGATGGCGGTGAGGTTCAACTTTCTATGAATTTGATTGACCCGGCAGCTCAGTTGGTAATAACCCTGCCTTCCGAGCTGTATGTTGTGGGTTCGATTCCTACCCAGGACAAACATTTGTGTGATGAACATCGATGTTTGTTCTCTGTTTGGGTGTTACATTGTATTCTATGTATGTATTTATATATAAAAAAGTATCTAAGTATTGTATCAGTTATCTGGTTCCCATAGTACAACAAGATTTGCTTAGTTTGGGGCTAGATGGCGTTGAGTGAAATGTCCATTACAATTATTAAAAATAAATCTAGTTATGTTTAACTTCTAGCCCCGAAAAATCAACCTGGAGCTTGCATTCTGGTGTTATACTGGCCCGATAGCTCAGTTAGTAGTAACCCTGCCTTCTGAACTGTGGGTTGTGAGTTCGATTATCACCCAGGACAAACATTTGTGTGATGAACATAGGAGTTTGTTCTGTATCTGGGTGTCATATTGTATTCTTTGTATGTATTTACAAACAAAAAGTATTTAAGTATTGTATCAGTTATTTGGTTACTATAGTACAAGCTTTGTTTAGTTTGGGGCTAGATGGCGTTGTGTGAAATGTCCACAGATATTTATTATTATTTATTATAGTTTGAAAGAATTGTATTTAATTTGTATAAAAATCTCTTATAATTAACATCTAAACTAATTTATAATTAACTCTGTCGCCCGAGATCACTCCTTAGCTTCCATTATTGTTTTTCTATCACACGATCCTCATCTGAAAGAAAACAAATAAAGTTACATAGGAATTTTTCATTTAGGAAATTGAGACTGGAAAAATAGAGCAAACCATAATAATAATAACGTCTAACGATCACATACATAACATCCTGGAGCCTAACTAGGATTCCCTGTGTCTAGGGACCCAGGAACTACGAGCACCATGGTTCCACAACACCCAGACAAAAACACGTATTTGCGGTTTTTTTTCTGTGCACAAATTGTCCTGTCGCGGGAATTGAACCTGCCACCTCCAGGTTATAAGCTGGCCTGCTCAGGCACTACACCACAGAGGCTGTCAATTAAAATTATTATTATTTAATTTAGGCTCATGCCTAAGCAGGGAAATTCTAAAATTTTAGTATTAAAATTAGATAATACAAGAATTGTAGTGCTTACTGCATAATCAAAATAATAGGTCTTTACCTATGAAATTGCCGTATTGCAGTACAGACTTTTTCAAACAAAAAAAAGTTTTGATTGGCTATGAATTCTAAATTCAAATTAATTTTGTTTTAAAAATATGACATTCTATTTACAATATAAGTCTTTTGTTTATTGATTAGCGTTGTATTTTCATTACATTTCAACATTTTTCCTCATAATGGATACTTTGAAATTTCGTGTAATTATGGAATATGAGTTCCGTCGTGGCACCAACGCGGCACAAACGACACGTAACATCAACGACGTTTACGGAGAGAACTGTACAAACGAACGTACAACCCGTTATTGGTTTGCTCGGTTCCGTTCTGGGAATTTTGACTTGAAAAATGAACCTCGTGGTCGTCCGGAAACTTTGGTCAACAATGATGAATTAAAGGCGATTGTGGAAGCTGATGAATCTCAATCTATAGCTGAGCTGGCAGCAGCTTTTGATGTTAGCATCAAAACAATATTGGTCCATTTGCGACAGATTGGCAAGATAAAAAAGCTTGATAGATGGGTGCCTCACGAACTTAACGATCGCCAGCGCAACGTACGCGTCGAGACTTGCCTTGCGCTGCTTAACAGGCACAGAAATGAAGGAATTTTGAACCGAATTGTTACGTGCGACGAAAAATGGATTTTTTTTTGACAATCGAAAGCGCTCAGCAAGTTGGTTAGATCCTGGTTCGGTACCAAAGCAATGTGCAAAACGAAAAATGACCCCTAGAAAGGTGATGGTCACAGTTTGGTGGTCTAGTGCTGGTGTGATTCATCATAGCATTTTACAAAACGGCGAGAGCATTACTGCAGATGTGTTCATTGAAGAACTGACCACAATGATGGCGAAACTCGCACGTCTGCAACCAGCTTTGGTCAATCGGTCGTCTCCACTGCTACTTCACGACAACGCGCGACCCCATACTGCACAACAGACCGTCTCTAAGCTGCATGAGTTGCGTTTGGAAGCCCTCCCTCATCCGCTATACTCACCAGATCTTGCGCCTATCGACTATTACTTTTTCCAAAATTTGGACAACTTTTTAGCGGAAAAAAAATTCAATTCCCGAGAGGCAGTATAAAACGCCTTTGAAGAGTTTGTTGTCTCCCGTCCTGCTGATTTTTTCAAGAAGGGCATCTATAAACTGCCACAGCGTTGGCAAAGATGCATTGATTGCAGGGGTGATTACTTTGAATAAAAAAAATAAATAAGTTCGAAAAAAAAATACTTTAACTTTTTTCAAACAAAACGGCAATTTCATAGGTAAAGACCTAATATGTAACCCACGTCTGAATAAAAAAATAGGAGGGGGATTCTAAATTTTATATGCTAGGTCTATGTAGGATACAGATCAGGTATGTCTATATGACGTATGTGGTGACAGCCTGCCTTCTTCCACCAAGCAGTAGTGCGCAAGCACTGCTGTGTTCCGGTTTGAAGGGCACTGTAGCTAGTGAAATTACTAGGCAAATGAGACTTTATGATCTGATCTCACAGTTTAGTAATCTTATTACTAGATTGTGCTGATGTCTCAGGATGACGTGCGCAGTGCAGTGTCACGCGAAACTCTATACTTTAGAGTTCCGAGTGGCACTGCAGCTGATATGGGCAGCCGTGTCGTTTAACATCAGGCGAACGGCTAGCTCGTCACGTCATTCCTTAACATAAAAAAAGCCTATCCGGCGACGGCAAGACAAGTATTTTTGCACCAAAATGCGCAAATATTCGTTCTGTATTTCTTGGGTCCCTAGGTATAGGTGATCCTAGGGTCCGGGATTTTTTGAATGCAGTGTTGCTGCTTAAATGTTTTTAAATAATTTTTTCTGAAAAAATAATAACATTAACAACCCTTTTTTTAAATATAATTAAAAAACAGTAAGTAGATTATTTATTTTTTGATCACGATAGACATCTTGTGATAGTTCCCTGAACTAAAACATTTAGTTAGTCTCAATGTCCTCTCACAAAACTTTATTATAGTGCCATCTCTGCTACCTTGCTTGAACTAATAAAAACTTGATGTAGCACTCACCTCCACCGCTGCCAGCTAGATGGCGTTAATGTGTCCGCCGCGCTTCTCGCTCAGTCTTGTCTTGCCGTTTTAGGTCATTGATCGAAGTGACGCTACCGAAGAGCACTTTCGCCGTCACTTGCTGCAACATAGATGGTTAGTTGAAGACTGATTGCCAATAATATGGGTAAGGACAGCAGAGTACGGAGCTTGGGAAATAGCTTGTTAATGTTAGAATTGACTTGTAACTTAGTAGCTGGTTCAGGGTTCATGATTTTACTAGGTGGTGAGACTTTTCTGCATAGTTCGTCTAGGTAGATACCACCGCTTTGCCAGTTATTCTGCCGCCAAGCAGTAGTGTGCAAGCACTTTTGTGTTCCGGTTTGCACAGTCTAGTAATTAGAGTTCCGAGTGACACTGCAACTGATGTGGGCAGCCATGTCGCTTAGCATCTGAATTTGTTTTTTTTTTTTAGTTTCAAGTACTTAAAAACAAATAAGAGTGGTAAACGAGCAAACTGGTAACCTGGATACACAATTATTGATAGCCATTTGCAAATCTAGGGCGCTATTATAATTTTACATTGCATCTTAACTTTTATGACCCTGTGGAATGAGTTGGCACTTGTATTTACTGTTATCTATCAGCCTCCATAGATTGTACATAATCGATACAAGTAGATAAATAAAATAGAGAAATATTTTATTATTTCTAAGGCCCGTTATGTCTATAAATTCGCGCCCCACTATTTTCAATATTAAAGCAAGTTTTAGGTTTGATTTATGAAAAAAGGATCTGTATTCTAGATCGGGATTCTTTCCCTATAAATCTTTTATTTTCGTCTCTGGCTCCGCCAAATTATTGACAGGCGAATCTGATGTTTATGTATGTGATTTAGAAAATTCGGCTCCATTTTTATTCTTTAATTTTATGTAGTGGGTGTTATGTATGAGGAATCCACCCTCATTCCACTGGTACGTGCACGAGTAATGAAGGATTCTCTCTCATTCCACTGGTGCGTGCACGCGTAATGAAGGATTCTCCCCTCATTCCACTGGTGCGTGCACGGCCAATAAAGGATTCTCTCTCATTCCACTGGTGCGTGCACGCGTAATGAAGGATTCTCCCCTCATTCCACTGGTGCGTGCACGGGTAATGAAGGATCCCCCCCTCATTCCAATGGTGGGTGTACGGGTAATAAAGGATTCATCCTCATTCTGTACGTGCACCAGTGTTGAAGGATTGCTTCTCGTCCCACTGGTGGGTGTACAGATCAGGAAGCATTCCATCTTATTCCACTGGAGCGTGAACTGGCAATGAAAGATGTCTCCTCATTCCATGGGTACGTGCACGGGTAATGAAAGTGTTTCCCTCATTCCACGGGTGCGCGCACGGGTAGTTAAGCATTGCCCTCATTCCACTAGTGCGTGTGCAGGTCACGAAGGGTTTCACCCCACCCTAGTGAGTTGAGCCAGTGGATGGAAGAGGCATGCCCCGTGTACTCTTAATTGCTCACATCAAAGATTATCCTGATTGGACTTTAGATTTCATACTGAAGTAGTTTTCGGTCAGTGGAATATTATATTTCACTGATAGAAACGCATTAGAAATGTATTTAATTATATTTCTATTTATTTATAGTATTTATTTAAAAACACTGTTTTCAGTATTTTCACAAGACTTATCGTGCGTTTTAAATTAGGTGGCCTACACGTACGGTTTTTTTAGGTATTTAGTTTTTCATTGATTCTTGTTCTATAAGTGTACTAAAGAAACCGGGGAAGCAAGTCAACGTCCAGTATTCTATATACAAATATTTATTTATTTATTACTTTAACATTGTACAATACTCGATAGTAAGTAAAGTAATGCGTTCGAATGAAATCATAATAGGGCATGAGTACCTAACGTGATCTAATACATAATTTACTATGAACGTTGAGCATTTCTAATAAGACATTTCCTCCGCGTCATTGCCAGTAGGTAGCTATCAAACCAAATGTATTGCGTAATTTGCAATAACCGGATACAGAGTTGCCAAATGATCTGAAGGTGGTGCACCAGTGGTTCTGAAACTCAGAAAACACTGGTGCACCCAAAGCTTCAAAGCAAAAAGTAAAACTTCTTTACGCACGCTTGACTTGGGGAGTGAGCTGGTGAATGCGTAACGAGATCATTACCGAAATGGAAGTGGAGAGGGAGATATAAGTTAGTGAAATTATAAAGAGAGAGAGAGATAGAGAGTTTCGTATAGAAGTTTCACTTCAGTCGTGTATGATCTAAAGCACTCACACACGTTTTTTTTGCGTTATCTTCTCAATTCTTTCACACTGGCCATCACTTACACGAGGCGGAGTGCAAAACACCATAGATTAATAAAGTCTCAAAGAAACACAAGTATTTTATGAATTTCATTGACTTTCTTCATCAATTTAAGCATTTTTTTTTCCGCTTAAAATAGGTAAAAGTCTTAAAAAGAGTCTAATAACTTCCATATTTTTTTAAACTTTGACTTTACTTTGAATTTGTTGTGATTAATAGTAACTTAAAAAAAAAAAACTTCATGAAAACTCAATAAATATGTGGTGAGCGGCACAGTTTAGGAGCCACTGGCTACTGCATTCAGAGAATTGGAGCATTCTGTCGAAATTAATGAGAGGCACACCAATTACGACGCCATTACCGTTTACGGAGAAAGGTTCTGTTAAGGCGATGAATATGGAGCAGAAGATATCAGAGCTCGAACTACGAAGATAACGCGAATTTTATTGATTATCAGGTAATAATGTAAACCCGTTTTCTGGAGTTTTGTTGATTTCCAATTTCCAATAATCCAATCTATACATGTAAAATTTAAAGTTCTGAGTGACTGACTGACTGACTCAACGCACTAAACCGCTGGTCATAGAGACTTGAAATTTGGAGGGTGTGTTCTTTTTTTTTTGTTTTGGTATGGCTCCACACTTTTGTGTATTTAGACAGTCAAGTAATTGATAATTTCTCGAGTTAAGTAATATAATAGGTCTTTACCTATGAAATTGCCGTATTGCAGTACAGACTTTTTCAAACAAAAAAAAGTTTTGATTGGCTATAAATTCTAAATTCAAATTAATTTTGTTTTATAAAATATGACATTCTATTTACAATATAAGTCTTTTTTTTATTGATTAGCGTTGTATTTTCATTACATTTCAACATTTTTCCTCATAATGGATACTTTGAAATTTCGTGTAATTATGGAATATGAGTTCCGTCGTGGCACCAACGCGGCACAAACGACACGTAACATCAACGACGTTTACGGAGAGAACTGTACAAACGAACGTACAACCCGTTATTGGTTTGCTCGGTTCCGTTCTGGGAATTTTGACTTGAACAATGAACCTCGTGGTCGTCCGGAAACTTTGGTCAACAATGATGAATTAAAGGCGATTGTGGAAGCTGATGAATCTCAATCTACAGCTGAGCTGGCAGCAGCTTTTGATGTTAGCATCAAAACAATATTGGTCCATTTGCGACAGATTGGCAAGATAAAAAAGCTTGATAGATGGGTGCCCCACGAACTTAACGATCGCCAGCGCAACGTACGCGTCGAGACTTGCCTTGCGCTGCTTAACAAGCACAGAAATGAAGGAATTTTGAACCGAATTGTTACGTGCGACGAAATATGGATTCTTTTTGACAATCGAAAGCGCTCAGCAAGTTGGTTAGATCCTGGTTCGGTACCAAAGCAATGTGCAAAACGAAAAATGACCCCTAGAAAGGTGATGGTCACAGTTTGGTGGTCTAGTGCTGGTGTGATTCATCATAGCTTTTTACAAAACGGCGAGAGCATTACTGCAGATGTGTACATTGAAGAACTGACCACAATGATGGCGAAACTCGCACGTCTGCAACCAGCTTTGGTCAATCGGTCGTCTCCACTGCTACTTCACGACAACGCGCGACCCTATGCTGCACAACAGACCGTCTCTAAGCTGCATAAGTTGGGTTTGGAAGCTCTCCCTCATCCGCCATACTCACCAGATCTTGCGCCTACCGACTATTACTTTTTCTAAAATTTGGACAACTTTTTAGCGGGAAAAAAATTCAATTCCCAAGAGGCAGTACAAAACGCCTTTGAAGAGTTTGTTGTCTCCCGTCCTGCTGATTTTTTCAAGAAGGGCATCCATACACTGCCACAGCGTTGGCAAAGATGCATTGATTGCAGGGGTGATTACTTTGAATAAAATAAATAAATAAGTTCGAAAAAAAAATACTTTAACTTTTTTCAAACAAAACGGCAATTTCATAGGTAAAGACCTAATATATATATATGTGTCAATTCAAGTCACAGTCCAAGTCATCAAGTCAAGTCATAGTCTAGTCTAGTCAAGTCATAATCCTAGTAAGGCGGCGGCAACTTTACCAGAAGCTTCTATGGAGTTTTGGAAACAACACGAAAAGAAACATTTCACCATCATTATACCTCTTTCCCACACTCATGCCAGTAGTCCAGCGCTTAACGAATAAAATGCCACCAATTTTATGCACTAACACTGAAAATAACGCAAGTTTTGGAAAATAATACAATGCCGCGACGCGATCTTTTTCGTTTTCCCGCCAAAAATTCGGGTGTGTTCTTTGTAAAGTGTAGGTATCCACTAAGAAAGGGTTTTTCGAAATTAACCATCCACATCCATCCATCCAACCAATGGAATGAAATGGGTGGTTGAATTATTTTGCTATAGGCCACGCGGGCGAAGTCGCAGGCAGAAGCTAGTTATGCTATAGGCCCCATTGGACCACGCGCCGCCAGTCCTCTTAAACTATATTTATAAAAAATTAAGCAATAATTACGTTCACAACAAAAACAGTCAGTGATTGAGAACAGGGATTTATAAATAATGTAAATATATCTAACCGAAGTCAAAGTTTTTTTACAAAAATATTTCTGTACCTAATTAAACAAAAACTGCAATTAACTGGACCCTAGCTAGGGTTCCCTGTGTCTAGGGACTCAGAAACTACGAAGACTATGGTCCCACAACACCCAGACTCAGAACCAGTATTTGCACTTTTTTTCCTGCACAAATACTTATCCTGCCGCGGGAATCACACCCACCTCCTCCGGGCTATGAGCCGACCAGCTCAACCACCACTCCACAGAGGCTGTCACCAATAGATTTTGTGTTATTGGCGGTCATTTTTTTTTTTATGTTTTGGCTCCCTACTATTGTGTATTTAGCCAGTGTCAAGTAATTAATATAAATATAATACAAATATGTGTCAAGTCACAGTCGAAGTCATCAAGTCAAGTCATAGTCAAGTCATAGTCTAGTCAAAGTCATACTCCTAGTAAAGTGGTGGCAACTTTACCAGAAGCTTCTATGGAGTTTTGGAAACAACACGAAAAGAAACGTTTCACCATCATTATACCATTTTCCCACACTCACGCCTGTAATCCAGCACTTAACGAATAGAATGCCACCAATTTTATGCACTAACACTGAAAATTACACAAGTTTTGGAAAATAATACAATGCGGCGACGCAATCTTTTTCGCATTCCCCGGCGGTCATTTGGTATGACTTACATTAATTCTTCTGTTTTCTCCCATTTTGGTAGTAAATTATGCGTTATGCAGCGCCTTAAAAGCTGTTTTAAACCACTGATCGCTACTGGTTGCTCTACATTTTATAATTATAACATGAAATCCGAGTGACAGAACGAAGGTACGCCAAGAAACTTACTTGACTGCTTTACATACTCACTTTTATTGCAACAATGTTTCTTTGGATATAAAACATTTTAACTGTATTGAAAAATTGGCAATTTATAGGTCAAAATAATCGGTTTTAATTAAAATGCACTCTCTTAAGATATCGCAAAATTTTACTTGTATGAAAATATTTATAAAGTAAAGTTGCATTAGGTGTGATGAGCATGCAAGTGCATAATATAGGTAGATATATAGTCAAAGTAAGGTAGGTTATAATGAAAAGTTAAACGACGTTACTATACTCTTGGAAGATGTTAATGCTATTTCTATAAGTCATCATTAATGAAACTATGATTACTATCTAGTAATCATAGTAATCATAATATAGATTTTAGAAAAGCAGGCTGATTATGAACTGAATTATGACTGGCCCGATAGCTCAGTTGGTAGTAACCCTGCCTTCTGAACTGTGGGTTGTGGGTTCGATTCCCAACCAGGACAAACATTTGTGTGATGAACATAGGTGTTTGTTCTGTGTCTGGGTGTTATATTGTATTCTATGTATGTATTTATAAACAAAAAAGTATCTAAGTATTGTATCAGTTATCTGGTTCCCATAGCACAAGCTTTGCTTAGTTTGGGACTAGATGGCGTTGTGTGAGATGTCCACACATATTATTATAATTATAATTATAAATTTCCAAGTAAATACAAATAACAGTAGAGAGGTTACCGATTTACAAGAACCATTCGATTCTAGCCAGTTAAAGTATTTCACACATTTTCTTTTATCGTGGAATTTAACTACCGTGTATCGTGAGTTTTACTTTTACGAGATCGATTTGCAACCTGATACGTTCCGTGAGGACCCTCCGTAACATTTGACGCGACGTTTCTACGTAAAGCTGGGGTTGTACTGCTAAACCTTAGCGGTTATGAGAAAATATATTAATTACTAACCACTGCCCGCGGCTTCACCCGCATGGCCTATAGAAAACGAAGAAGGAAATTGTGCGTAGATAATTCAACCACCCATTTCACCATCTTAGGGATGGAATTTCGAAAAACCCTTTCTTAGTGGATACCTAAACTTTACAAAGAACGCATCCTCCAAATTTCAAGTCTCTAGGACCAGCGGTTTAGGCTGTGCGTTGATATATAATTCAGTCAGTCAGGACTTTGAATTTTATATGTATAGATTTTTGCTGATGATTATAATATGAAAGTAGTACAAATTTTTTTTTGTAGTAGTAGGCAGTATTAGCTATTATATAATTGTAGTATTTAGAAAATATGAAATTTAAATAAAATATATTCAACCGAAAAGGACTAAAAGTGAGTTTTTTCAGACCAAAATACATATATTACCTTAAATTCTGTGCTACTGAAGCTGAGTGGGACGATATATTGAAAAAGTTTTTTTGAATAATTTCTTTTGAGTTCGTAATGGGCAATGCCGCCAGCATTTTGGGCACGTTGCCTACTTGTAGCGGCTTCTTAGATTAATTTTCGCTAATGCATAGTTATTAATTTTATTGCAAATAAAAACAGTAAGTAAAAAGTTGATTTTATTTTTCAATGAATCTTCAAGTGTTGTTCTAAAACTTGGAAACAATGTTACACGAAACTCTAATTATTTTTGAAAAAATTTCAGCGACGCTGCTATTTGCGAAAACCCTGCTTATTTTTTCCTCGATCGCATGTAAAATAATTGTAATAAAATTTAGATTTAAATTTTATTACAATTATTTTACATGCTAATCGCTGACAGTAAGGCCCCAATCTAAGGCCCCATTCTTAGTCTTTATAGAACTCTACATGGTCGCTATAAGGACTATTTTCGGGCGCTCCATTACAAAAAGGAGTTCGTAAGATTCCCTTTTTTGGTATAATAACCGATTTCGCGAACTACCTCGTTTGCCGGAAGCATTTGCGGGGTTTTACATTGATTTTATTTTTAACGACAAGTACTCTTAGTAAACCGATTTTATTCGATTGTACTTTTTGTTCCTAGCTGGTCTGGATAATATAATTTGAAAAATACGATATAATATTTTAAAAAGTAGATAAAAATTTTTGTTTTTGATAATGAGTAAAATAACTAAAACAATTAAAAATAAACAATAAAATTATGAAAAAACAATTATTGTTTCGTCCTCCATCCATCTGTAGTGTAAGTGTAGTGTAAGATGATAACACAACGTACAAACGGCCCGATCCAAAACATATTAACGTCAGAAATGGGGGTACATTTAAAAAAAATAATTCAATGACTTGACGAGCTAGTCGCTTACCGGATAAAATACCTACTAGATACGTCGTAGCGTGTGTATGGCGGTTGGTGCTCCTACATAATTATTATTAAGCATTGTTCGGGCGAGCTAGCATCCATGCAGTTAGAGTGTGAGTACGCTTGTTGGAGATTCCGGCATGGCAACGGCGGAACATTTGTTAAGGCTTTAAGGGCTGCCTATAACAGTTGCAGTGTCACTCGGAAAGTTCTATAGCACCCCGTCGTCGCCGCCCGAGAAACTTCTAGAGCGATAGGGATGATCCTATAGCAGCCGTAGTATCGGCTGCGCTAGAATCACCGGACCAGTCTTGGATATCCCATACCCTTCTGGCTCAGGTACCGCTTTCGGATAGGATACTAGCGTAACACAATCAGACACCGACCCCGCCGGCGAGGTCGACGTACCCCCCGTAGGTTAGCTAGAGCGGTCGCGACTTTCAATAGGGTCCACTCTTCCAGTGGACGTAGTCTTCTCGATCCTCTTATCGCGGCAACGGCCCAGCGAGGCTCGCACCCCAGGGGTGCCCTTGAGCTAGTTGCCTCCCACTTTTGACGGCTGGGCGCCTTAAGCGAGGTGACGCTGTAAAGTCGTTAGAGACTAACAGCATTAGCCCGTTAAAAAAAAGGAAATTCTATTTAATTAAAAAACAAATATCCGGCCTAATATTAATAATGTACATCGTACATACAATATTAAAAAAAATATATTAGACATTCAAAAATGTTTATCGCAGTCTAAGCTAAATATTAAAGTAGCTGTCTAGATGACTATTTAGGTTTCCGCAAAAAAGCTCTAATGATGGCGTCACTGTAATGCATTATGAATAGATATGAGGTATTTATAAATCTGTAATAGGTCAGAAATAGAGTGGTGCTTTTTTAAGCATGATTATTAATTACCATAAATTATTACTTGTCCATTAGGTATATTTAGTTTCGTTCTATATTGTTTAATTACATTTCGTGTTATTTGTTTCACACTCATACCTATATTGTAATGGGCTTGCTATGTATTATTTGACAATAAGCACTTTGTAATTTTATATTCTTAGTAACTTTATTTTATTTACCTAATATAATTTTGACTTGTAAAATCTAAATAAAATCTCTCGACTTTGACTTTGATTTTGTAAGCATTGTTTGCTGCTGCAAGGTCGTTGCAGTTTTTGAAAATACCTAGCATCTAGGTACAAAATCATGATTTTCCGGCGTCTAACTTCTCGAATAAATAATTCTTGAGTTTTTAGATATTTTGGTTGCCCTAGTGTGGGATTCAGAGTTTCATATTTATCATACCCTCTTATACTGTAACAACCTTCGATGTACTAATATTAGCCGCTGTATTGTTTTATTGATCAAATAAATTATTTTTATTATTATTATTATTATTCTGTGGGTGTGCTTCTATGCAAGCGTGTTACATCCTAGATCATGTCCTCACTTACTATCGGGAAAGTTAGTGGTCAAGCGAAGTTTCAAGTTATATACAAGGAAAATTTTAACTTTCTTTATTCTCTAGATTTTTATATGGGAAATTTAGACCCGTGGATCCGTTATCGGTTGAAATAAAAGGCTTTACTCTGAGTCCGGATTAAAAAGGTTTTTCGTATTCATATTTAAAAAACCCGTTGTTGTTGGGAATGATGATGTAAAATAGCTAGATAAGATAATATCGAACAGTTTTCTGTAAAACCGAGTCAAGTGAGAAATAGTTCTTTTGAAAAACTGTAACTGTGGGGAACGTGAATCAATTTTTAGTGTTTCTTGGGAATGGTTTTTCCTGGCATTACCCGAAATGACAACATTGGGTCAACCAGTTTAAAAATAGTTTTCCTCCAAACAAAAAGTAGATATAAACAAAACTTACGAAACGCGCGGCAAGCCAACTGTTTGCAACATCCACGGATATTCGCATCACTGATCGCGACTTATACATAATGTATTGGGTTCCGAATAAATTAGCCTGACTTATTAGTTCATTTACGTACATATATATGGGCTGTGTGGCGTGCTAGCCCACGAAAAAGTTTCAATACCAGTCTAATAGAGAACTTTTCCAGCTAGTTGCTAGGGGCAACGAATGTTGTTGATATAGACTTCACATTAGAGAAAATTTTATTTTCCGCATTTTGGTTTTTGTAAATATCTTTTTAATTAATATATCTTATACAAAGTCAATCGGCATATCATTAATTCAGCAAACCTATGGACCTCCTTCTATTACAACAAAAGTGTATCGAACTTCACTTTACTGGTGACCTGTTTTGAACCGAAAGTCCACGTTTGCAGTAAATGTGTGTGATTTTGATTTTGTTGCTGATTGCGATAATTCTGATACTGATTCACATAAAGATGTCGCTCTCAACCGATAAGAACGAAGATATTTGTCGTGTGGGCGTGCGCATTCCGCCGTTTTGGCCTGAAAAGCCGGCCATTTGGTTCGCGCAGATTGAGGGCCAATTCGCGATATCGAACATTACTACGGACAATACGAAGTTTTTCTACGTTATCGGCCAACTAGACCCGCAGTATGCTTCTGAGGTGGAAGATATAATCATCAACCCGCCCGACACCAACAGGTATGAAAAATTGAAGTCGGAACTTATCAAACGACTGTCCGCGTCACGAGAAAAGAAGGTCAAGCAATTACTTATGCACGCAGAACTTGGAGACCGTAAGCCATCTCAGTTTCTAAGACATTTGCAACATTTGGCTGGACCTGGAGTTCCCGAAGATTTTCTACGTACTATCTGGACCAGTCGCTTACCAAGTAGCACGCAAACGATAATCGCTTCGCAGATGACGTCTTCACTGGAAGCGCTCGCAGATCTCGCTGACCGCATCCATGACGTTGTTTCGCCTACAGCGCACGTAGCATCAACATCAAGTGCCATACCAGGAAGCTCTTTAGACGCCATGAACCAACAGATTGCTGAACTTACCAAACAAGTGCAAGCTCTAATTGCGCAGGTGAACCGGCATTCACGTGCACCGAATCGTTCAAACAAGAAAACGCGCGGTCGTTCTAGCTCCACACGATCACAGTCGAACTATAGAAAATTTCCTGTGTGCTGGTATCATAGTAAGTTCGGCAATGAAGCAAGTAAGTGCGTAAAACCATGCGACTACCATGCGGGAAACGCGAACAGCAGTCGGTAATGGCGACGACCGATTGCCAAACTTCCGGTCGCCTATTTGTCACGGACGGCGCTACGAAGATGCAGTTTCTCATCGATACTGGCAGTGACGTATGTGTCTTCCCCCGATCGGCACTCAAGGAACGTCGTGAGAAAACAAATTATGAGCTGTGTGCGGCAAACGGTACACCCATTTCTACTTACGGCTACGCTCATTTAGTGCTGAACCTAGGCTTGCGCCGCGACTTTACTTGGCGATTCATCGTAGCGGACGTTACAAAGGCCATAATAGGTGTAGATTTTTTATCATTTTACAACCTCATCGTGGATTGTCGAAATCAACGTTTAATCGACAACACCACAAGCCTTACGTCCCCAGCTTCACCTGCACAGTCAACTGGGAACATTTCATCGGTAAAAGTTATTTCTGGAAATTCCGTATATCATAACATACTAAGCGAATACCCTGAGATTACTCGACCTTCCGGTGTCCACCGTGTTCCGAAGCATAATACCATGCATCATATACAGACTACTGCAGGACCGCCAATAAGCAGCACACCACGAAGACTAGCACCGGATAAATTAAAAATTGCAAAAGACGAGTTTGCAGATATGTTGAGGAACGGAACAGCCAGACCTTCAAAGTCACCATGGTCATCACCACTTCATCTTGCGCCTAAAAAAGATAACGGCTGGCGTCCATGCGGTGACTACAGAATGCTCAACGCTAGAACCGTACCAGACAGCTATCCCATTCGGCACATACATGACTTTGCACATTGTCTCTCCGGCTGTCAAGTATACTCGGTTATCGATCTCGTAAAAGCTTATAATCAAATTCCTGTCTGCCCTGAGGATATTCCGAAGACCGCAATCACGACGCCGTTTGGTTTATACGAATTTCCGTTCATGACGTTCGGACTACGTAATGCCAGCCAAACGTTTCAACGATTTGTGGACGAGATGCTTAGGGGCCTTGAAGAGTTCTGCTTCCCGTTTCTGGACGATTTTTTGATCTTCTCACCTGATCAGGAATCACACAAGAAGCACCTTCATCTGCTCTTCAACAGACTCAAGGAATACGGCATGGTAATCAACACGAACAAGTGCATATTCGGTGTATCAGAGGTAACGTTTTTAGGACACAGCATCTCAGCAGCTGGGACTAAACCATTACCATCGAAGGTAGAAGCGGTTGCGAATTACCCACCACCAAAAACCGTCAGAGAACTGCGAAGATTCCTAGGAATGGTGAACTTTTACAGAAGGTTTATTCCTGACGCAGCGCGGCATCAAGCGCCTCTGAATGCACTGCTCACAGGATCAGTTAAAGGTTCACATCCCGTGCATTTATCAGAAGAAGCTACTAAAGCATTCATCGCCTGCAAGGAAAGTCTCTGCCAAGCAGCACTACTTGCTCATCCAGACTGCCAAGCGAAGCTCGCTATAGTCACTGATGCTTCAGACACAGCAATGGGCGCAGCTTTACAACAGCATAAAGACGGCCTGTGGGAACCTTTAGCATTTTTCTCTCGAAAACTTTCGCCATGTCAACAGAAATACTCGCCTTATGACAGGGAACTTCTCGCCATCTACGAAGCAATAAAATACTTTCGTCACATGGTGGAGGCGAGAGCCTTTATTATTTACACTGACCATAAGCCCATAACTTTCGCATTTCATTCACGAAAAGAAAAGTGCTCACCAAGACAGTTCAGACATCTGGATTTTATTTCACAGTTTTCTACAGATATCAGGCATATTTCAGGAAAGGATAACGTTGTGGCTGACAGTTTATCACGCATCGAAGAGATTACTCAGCCCATCGATCTATCCAAGCTTGCTCAAGCACAAAGCACAGATCCTGAACTAGAACAACTTTTGGATAGCGATACTTCTCTACGCTTGACAAAAATCAAACTGCCTGGATCTCACACAGAAATCTATTGTGACAAGAGCAGCAATGTGGCCAGACCTTATGTGACCAAAGACATGCGACGGCAAGTGTTCGAAAACTTGCATTCTTTTAGCCACCCTGGCATAAATGCGACGACGAAACTGATATCGGAACGCTATGTATGGCCTAGTATGCGAAAAGATTGTAGAGAGTGGACTCGTTCCTGCCTAGCATGCCAACGATCAAAAATAACACGTCATGTCTCATCTCCATTAGCATCATTCAACTTACCTCGAGCCAGATTCATGAAAATCCACATAGATTTGATCGGACCTTTACCTCTTTCACAGGGGTATCGTTACTGTCTCACATGTGTAGATCGCTTCACACGATGGCCCGACGCTATACCATTACAGGAGATAACAGCTGAAACAGTGGCAAAAGCTTTAGTTCACGGATGGATATCCAGATTCGGCTGCCCTGAAGATATCGTCACTGATCGTGGTCGACAGTTTGAATCAGAACTTTTTAAGCATCTGTCCCACATCATCGGATTTCAACGCAGACGAACTACAGCCTACCATCCAGCATGCAATGGACTTGTCGAAAGATTCCACAGACAGCTTAAAGCCGCTATTACATGTCATGCGACCAGCAGCTGGCTTGAAACACTTCCACTTGTACTACTGGGAATCCGGGCGGCATTTAAGGAAGACTTACAAGCGACTCCAGCTGAACTCGTATATGGAGAGACACTACGACTCCCAGGTGACATTTTTTGTCAATCGGCTGATGGCACAGAGGACTTGACAGTATACACTGAAAGACTGCGCACATTCGCCAAAAATTTGTTGCCATTACCAACTTCTCACCATGGGAATAACCGCTCCATATTCATTTTCAAAGATTTAGCAACAGCATCCCACGTCTTTCTAAGAGATGACACCTCGCACCCATCTTTTCAAGCAGCTTACACAGGCCCGCATGAGGTGATAGAACGAGGGGATAAAGTTTTCAAGCTCCGCATAAAAGGCAAAGAAGTCACTGTATCAGTCGACCGCATTAAACCTGCCTACATACTTCGTGAGTTGGACCATTCTCCCGCCGTGGCAGCACCCGAGACCCGAGACGCTCCAGTGACCACCACTCGATCAGGACGAACAGTGCGTTTTCCAGAATATTATCGCCCGTAGGACGGTCTCTGGAGGGGAGTGATGTGGCGTGCTAGCCCACGAAAAAGTTTCAATACCAGTCTAATAGAGAACTTTTCCAGCTAGTTGCTAGGGGCAACGAATGTTGTTGATATAGACTTCACATTAGAGAAAATTTTATTTTCCGCATTTTGGTTTTTGTAAATATCTTTTTAATTAATATATCTTATACAAAGTCAATCGGCATATCATTAATTCAGCAAACCTATGGACCTCCTTCTATTACAACAAAAGTGTATCGAACTTCACTTTAGGCTGTATTCAATAGAATATTAAAGTTTAAGCCATATTAAGTTTAAGCCATATTTAGATTAAGCCATATTAAGTTTAAGCTATTTTAAGTTTAAGCCATATTAAGCTTAAGCCATATTAAGTTTAAGCCATATTAAGATAAGCCATAGTAAGTTTAAGCCATATTAAATTAAAGCCATATTAATTTTTTTTCTTATATTTATATTTTTACTTCAAACTTGTCTAGCATTTGACCACGCTCTCACCTGATGGGAAGTGACGATGCAATCGAAGGTGTAGCATGCTAGCCAAGTAAATACCTATTCACTCTTCTCTTGAATACGACCACAAAAGGAAATTTAGACCATATTAAGTTTAGGCCATATTAATTTTAAGCCGTATTGATTTGCATTAATTTGCATTTATATTGTATGCTTTTTCTGGGTTTAATGTACAAATATGATACTTTTCATACCGTAAAATTAAGAGGTCCTATCAGAAAATGGTAAGTTCTGGGTGAATCTGTGGGAGTAGGAAATAAAACCGGTTATGTGCGAGGCGGACTATATATCTATAAGTATCCGTATACTTATAGGTGCTCGTAAAATGTACGTTTTCTACCACCTTAATAACTTACCTAAAACTTAATATAAAAAAAATCTAATTATGTAATCCACCATAACGCATATTCTGTAAAGATTTCAGAGATACAGCCGTTTATTACAGACAGACCGACAGACCCCGGTTTTTGCCCTTTGGGTACGGGTCCATAAAAATTAGGTATTTACCTGGTAGTTTGCGTTGCTGCTAACACTAGGTGGTGGATACCTCCCCCCGTACCCTTGCGCAGTCCCCCCATGATACAGCGTGTTGTTATTAGCATCCCTTGTAGTGGCCGCCGTGTACGTAGATTTGCAATTCTGGGACATCCTGTATCCTGGAATCATAAAAGATCTGATTACATTTATTATTCAAAATATAACACCGGTTTCAAATAAAATATGCTCCATTTGTTTACGATGTTCAAATTGTAATTTATGTGCAAACTATTATGGAAATGTGTTATTTACGTTTTAGTGGAGATATTAGAAGACATTAACTTTTTTGTTTCTTTTTCTGATCAGCCGTATATTTAGTAGATCATATTATTATGTTGTAGACAATTAATGACTACTAAACTCACGTCAATTAAAAGTTGAAATTACTCCGACCAGGTTTCGGACATATTGAATATATATATATGAAACCGCGGGGCGCAACTAGTTAGTTATAATAAGTAAAAGTAAAATAAAATAGATTCAAGTAAAAATATAACCAAAAGCCAAAAATATAATAATAAAAAGTATGTTTATAGATACGATAAACCTCTATGGAATATAATATATACCTAATAATAATAATACAACAAAATATATAAAACCAAATTAAACAATACAGCCGATAACTGTGCAAACAATAAAAAATAACATCCAAAAAATCACGGCCATCAAGAAACAAGCTACTCGAGAGTCGATAAAAAATAAAATAAAAAGCATTATACCGCAACGGCCGTAGCCGGGAGGTAATTAAAAAAACTGGACTGTCCGAAACTGTAGCATTCGTTACAGTTAGTAACAGTAAAACGTTACATGACACTGTCAATTAAAGGTGTGGTGGAAGTTATAAGGGATGGCGATACCGACTGGGTCATCAATACATAGATGTATTGATGACCCAGTCGGTATAACATTAAAATTAATTCAAACATATTCTAATAGTTTTTTTTTTCAAAAATACAATAGCTATTGCAGATCTCTTAACTGTTCATGTCAGAGATGCGATTATCAATTGACTCTATCGGTAAATCTACTCGAGTCACTATCGTTCAAGAATTCCTTTCAAAAAAATCTCAAAAACAATTTAATCCTTAGCACGATGAAACCACGTTACAACTAGTTAGATTAATTGAAATATAAACTTATCACTATTTTCTACTACTACTATTTTCGATTTATTTAAATGAAGTGTCTTATTATAAAGTAACACTTTGTTGGCATTTGAATATTTTTTAGACGTCACTTCACGGTTTTTATGAGAATGTTTTGTAAATGGTTTGCTCAATTGGAAAGAAGATATGATCAGTATTACATTTTTTCAATTATTGAGAAAATTACATTCATGTTTGGGTTGATTGGGGAATGTTCAGCTTCTTAAGGTCAATGACCTTAACACTAAAGAAACAGCTGATATATACTATCAGATTATCACCTCATCTTCTTAATAAAAGTTGTACAATAATTCCATTTGTCATGACGTGTGCACTATTATACACTATTCGGGTTTATGCACGTAATCATTAACGTAATACATTGTGTAATTCGTATTAAAGTGAAATAACTTTGTTACTTATTAATATTGCATCAAAAAAACCATATATAAAACAATTAAGGTCTATATTGGGTACAAAATTATTACAATAGCTAAGTACATAGATATTTGGGGATTCGATTATTACACATGGATTTTATTTTTGTGACTTTGCAAACTGAATCATTTTTGTGATTTGATTATAACACATGGATTTTATTTTTGTAACTTTGCAAACTGAATCATTTTTGTGATTTGATTACTACACATGGATTTTATTCTTGTAACTTTGCAAACTGAATCATTTTTGTGATTTGATTTTTATACATGGATTTTATTTTTATAACTTTGCAAACTAAGTGATTTTTAGACGAGTACAGATTGAAGGCAATATACTCTGGATGTCAGAAACGGTCTTTACTGTTTCTTGTGAATTGCACCATGCAACCACCTAATTTTTTTGGCGGACCATCAAAATGGATTACCCATTTTCCTCCCTTCTGTGCCGACATAGAAGAATGTTGGTTTATCTGGAGCATTTTAAAATGAATGATCAATTTAAAGATACCTTTATTCTAAACCGATTAGAAATTTTTAAGAAACTGTGAAGCGACATTGCTTTCAAAAAGCAATGATTACTTTATCAACGTAAAACCTTTTACAAACTGAACCTGGTTCAGGTTAACTCAATCTAGTCTTATAATGGATATAAAAAAACAAACTTAAATTTGAAATTCGTTATTAGAAGCTATCTTCTAATAATGAATTTCAAATTTAAGTTTGTTGTAGAAGGTCTAAATGGAACGAAATCAACATTGGATTTTTAGTATGAGACATTGCGATTTGCGTCTTTGACTAATACTAAGGCAAATTGCCTGCTTGGTCATTTTTCTGAGTCTTTGACATACTGCTACTTAGGCGAATGCTAACTTGATCATATTGCTTAGTTTATAGATATTCTGGGTCTTTGACGTTGCGGCATTTGGGTGAATTGTATTTAGATGTTAGAAATTTTGCTATTTGGTCGATCTGTCTACTCGTCTTGCTTAACGATTGTTCGGATATGGATAGAATAGACAGTGGGACAAATAAAGATCGTCGTCTCATTGTTTTAATTAATCGGGTGTAGTGACAATGCGAATAGATTTGTTAAAATAGGTTCGTGAATTTGCTTCAATTAATACGATGAAATAAAATTAAGCTAGTAAAAAAACGAGTGTGCTTTAGACCACACGATTGAAGTAAAACTTCTTTAGTTTAGCTCCATCTAACGGCTGGTGTAACTTTGTTTTTGCATAGTTGAATGTTAATGTGATAAATTAATATTGACAATTGTAAATTGACATTTTACCGGACAAACCAACATAAATATTACACATTTAATGTAATTTTTAACTTGGTTAGGTTGACAATAGTGTTCTACGTGAACCAATTTCAACGTCCGTTCGCTTCACATTCATCAGCTTACTCCCCAAGTCAAGAGAGCGTAAAGAAGTTTTACTTCAAAAATTGACAAGGTAACGTATGACTAAAACGTCAAGTCTCATAAAAAGTAAACTGCAATGCTGCCACATTTTTGCTACCAGAATACGTAAACTTTACAAAGTCGTGTAGCAACAACAACAGTGAAGTCTACTTAATTCTACCCCAGTTTTACATTTTTGCTCTAAAATAAATATATAATACCGGATTTCAGTCGCGACTGCTTAGCAACCACGAATTGCCTTGAAAAGGTCCAGTTCGCTAATTTAATGCATTTTTAACAGCGATTATAACTTTGTATTTATTCCGCAATCTTGGGGTTATCGTGCATCTTTTGAATAAGATCTTGGTCTTGATTCAAAAGACTGACTGGTGATTAATTTTTTTATATTGTGGACTTATGTATATTATGCGTTAGCTACGGAGTATTTGAACCCATTATGTAGACAAAATGTAATGTAATCGTAACTTAGTGTGATGAGAAAAAATCAGCATACATTTTGAAACCGACGCGTTTATTTTTGAAATCTAGTATAATTCTAACCAACGGCGAATGAGTTACAGTGGTCCCACAACACCCAGACTCCGAAATATTATTTTAAGTAATCAAATTACTATGGCTGTTTGGTTTTACCAATGATAATAATATGTTATAGATTTTATTTCTTTTCTTCTGTGAGAATGGTCTAGTCCCAACGTTCAACTCTTTTTTTTTTAGAATAAGTGGTCAAATCAAATCGTACAACCAGGTTGTTCATTTGATGGTAAGTTGGTCACCACTCCTCTACACATCTGCAACATCGATATATTATGTCTGCATGACAGTCTTATTACAATTAACGACTTGGACCTCTTGTTTGGATATTGGATTGGAGTAATGATGCACGTACACCACAATGGTACCTACTCAAAGTTTGATACTCTCGATCTTATTTTTTCAGAAACAATAATTATCATAAACGGTATTTTTATTAAATAAAGTGGTTTCAAGAGCACTTGGATATTTTGCCGTAGTTCTTGTGACTTTTAAAATAAACAGTTTCATGCAAATAATTTAGGTGTAATTATTAAGGCATTTGAGCTGTTTTTAAATATTGTCACAACCCGAGTCTTCTGATTACAATCATGACGGATTTATAAGATATCAAAATAACTCAAGTTTTTGCTTATCAACATCGCTTTTAATTACTTGTGGTTAAAGCCTATTATGCCGTCTACACAGAACAAGACTTAAAAATAGAAATAAAAACTCAAAGATCATTCTCTAAAAAAAAAAAAAAAAAAATCCATCCGTTTGGGAGCTATATACACAGATCAACACGTTAAACTTTAACATCCCCTCTTTTTGCATCAGGGTTTGTGAAGGCTACATTTATATTAAAAAACTGGATTTATTTATGTTGAGGGACTTACATAGTTTTTAGATTTTAGCTTATTATGTATCCTATAATATAGCCTTATAGTTCAATTTCATTTTTTTTTCATTTCGTTCGATTCAGGCACGCAGACAGTAACTTTACATTACAAGCCCAATTTATTGTTATTATTATATTCTATGTATGTATTTACAAACTAAAAATATATATAAGTATTGTATCAGTTATCTGGTTACCATAGCAAGCTTTGCTTAGTTTAGGGCTAGAAGGCGCTGTGTGAAAAGTCCACACATAATATATTATAATGATATATTGTTCTCGAATTCAATGTTGGATTATAATATAACATAATATAAAAAAATTCAGGTTTCTAGCAGGTGTTGAGTGGACGTATGCGTAAGTTATTTTTATTGTAAATAACATTATAAATGTTAATGTGACATTTATATAAAATATTGTTTTATAATTATAAATATACGTTAATATTGCACCAAAGCCGCCTTCCACTTATTTATTTATAATTAATTTACATTAAATAATATAATGACTAATATAATATTATGTTATTTGTCTAACATAATATTATTTTAATTTATTATTCGCGGTGACTATAACATAACACGGACATCCTGCGGCCAGCGATGCCGGATCTAGCAGGTTTTTGCCGGATACTAAACTCGTACTAGGTACGTACTTATGCCGGATATGAAAAGGAAAAAATGGGATAAACTGGTGCGTGTTATTGTTGTAACTTTTTATGTGATGTTGATGGAAATATTACGCCAAATCTTCTGAAACCAGATGACTAGAGGCAGCACACGGTTTCACCCGCGTTTTTTAAAGAATCAGAAAGGGATACAATTCCACGCCATGACTGGAAGACACCCTCTAGGCTCAGAGGTTTGATCTGTACGTTGTCTGTCAGTTAGTCTAAAGCCTTTTATTCATATACATTTGTAATAGTTTATACTTTTTTGTGCATTGGCTCTACGCTTTTGTGTATTTAGCTAGTGTCAAGTACTTCATTATTTTCAAGTCACAGTCCAAGTCATCATGTCAATTCATAGTCTAGTCATACTCCTAGTAAAGTGATGGCAACTTTAATAGAGGCGTCTATGGAGTTTTGGAAACAACACGAAAAGAAACGTTTCACCATCATTATACCACTTTTCCACACTCATACCTATAATCCAATGTTACTGAATGATGTGACGAGCTAGTCGTTCACCTGTTGTAAAGCGCCACGGCTGCCCATAACAGAACAGTGTCACTCGGAACTCTAAAACATACGAGTTTCAAGCGACACTGCACTGCGCACATCATCCTGAGACATCAGCACAGTCTGGCAGTAAGATTATTCGACTGTGAGATCAGATCAAAAAGTCTTATTTGCGCAGTAATTTCACTAGCTACAATGCCATTCAAACCGGAACACAGTAATGCTTGCAGACTACTGCTTGGCAGCAGAATAACTGGCAAAGCGGCATGTACCTACCTAGACGAACTTTGCAACAAAGTCCTTCCACCTAGTAATGCCACCAATTATATGCACTAACACTGAAAATAACACAAGTTTTGAAAAATAATACAGTGTGATGACGCGATCTTCAATCATTTTCGCGCCAAAACATAAGCATATACTTATTGTTCTGCCGGATAGAGACAGAAGATATTTTGCATTTCAGAAATAACGAGCCCCGTGGGTAAACAGGTAAAATGTAGGTGAAACTGCCTTTACGTATTGCTAAAGTTTTCTTTTTCATTCTAACTAAAGAGCATTAATATTATTAAATAGTTGACTATTGACATGATCATGACCGCAGAAGTAAAAGTTGTTTTTCTGCCCTCTTGATGCCGACCGCAAATTAGGATTTCCGGGACAAATACTTTATTGAACTACATTCATACCTTAGCAAAGATTACTACAATATTGTATAGGCATCTAGTTAACATTTGTACCTATTACCTAATTACAAATAGATACAGAACTATTTAGTGTAATTCAACTCGCGCTTTTTGAACGGACTAACACTAGATATTTCAATATAGATTTTTATTTATTAAAATAAACTTGCGCGAGGCCAATAAGGAATGTCAAAAATTTACAACATAATTTTTATTTTAGGTTATGAAAATATAGAGCAATAGAGAAACTAATTGAATTTTTTTCGTTATAGAACTGAGGGCTACCGTGCTTTGGATAGCAAGTTATGCTGTCGGTTCTAGCTGTCCTTAAACCAAGTCCAAACCTTTATCACTTGTAAACTTTATAACAAGAAGCATTTGAGCGCCCTTAAAAATTTGACTCTAGGGCTGAAGACTTGCCCACGCGAGAAGAAGACTGTAGTTATTTTATAATTAGTTTTTGAAATTTGGAAAGATCCCGTGGTTGGTAATGTTATACATGGCTTTTATTAATTTGAGACAGTTGCATCAACAAAAAAAAAACAATGTGTCAATGTCAGATCCTTCACATCTTTTTAGTCGTCACTTTTTTGTTCAAAGGCCCAGGAATTTCTTTCATTTACCCACGAGTGATGGTCGGATGAAGGTCATTAAAATAAAGCCTAAAATACCAATAATCCGTAACGTATTTTTGATTTTTAAATTACTGGTCAACTTATTCTTCCATAATATGATATTATCAATACAACAGATTAAAAAAAACAGTCCTCATTCTATTTAACCCATAGCGCAGACATTTATGTTACTCAATCAATAACAAGTATTTAACATACCTGTTACTCCAAATACGCGTATCTATCTTAACGAGTACCAATACAAATAATTAGAGATGCAGTATCAGTTCCGGATGCTTGACCCAATGCTCCGGATTGCGACAGGTCTACTATTTGTTTGTCTATGGCTACTTTAATCTGTCTTGTCTATGTTGGTCAAGTGGTGATTTTTATGGAGTGTGTAATTTATTTTTAGGATGCTTTCTTTTATTAGCGTTATTGTACTATAGGTGAGTTGCTTACAATTAAAAATAACACAAAAAGTGGAAATATTTTTCATTTAATTTTAATAATTTTTCTCTAATTTTTTCATTTATTCATTAATTATTTTTAATTTTTATTCTCATTTTTTTTTAATTTATGAAGGATTTTTATAGTTTTTTTTTAAATCGACTGATATATAGTTAAACTCTTTATTGTACACACCAAATAACAAAAAGATAACATATATTTATAAAAAGTGTAACAATGGGCGACCTCATCGCTAAAAGCGATCTTTCCAGGCAACATTTTGATGGAGAAAATTTAACGAACAAATATATTATTATATATTTCCTTTTTTTAAATATTGTTCTAGAATAAATACATCAGGGTAAGTTGGTAACAGTATGTAATAAAATCACATCATTTTTATTTTCATTTTCATTAATGGTATATTGTTTTTAGTTGAAGATATGATCAAACGCCGGCGACATATTTATTTATAAACTAGCGCCTACACGATAAGTATTCCGAATACACGAGAATGACCACAGAATAGCTAGGAGACACAAAAGAGGTTATAATACACTAGGAATTCCCCGAATAGCGGATGTTCCGATTATATGTATAGCTGACCCGGAAGTGGTTGTGGTACCGCTACACACGGATCCTATAAAAAAGGCCGTTATTATTATTAACTATCACTTTGTGGTCATGTTTTTGGTTTTTATTTTAATGTTGGTCAAGTGATCTGAATTGTGAATACTAGATTAATTTATCACTTTGTTTTGGAATGTTAATCAATTAGCCAACAATCCCGTATTTAGCCCAGGGTCAATTTATAATAAGCATGACTTAAAAATTTAACGGGATAAGTGGCTAATTTGTTAACGTGCCAAGATGTTATAAAGGACTAATCAAGGATTAGTTGTGTAATTTCTTAAGCCAGGATTAAAACTAAACGCACAAGTGGGCCTTATATGCATTTAACCAGAAATCGCTATAATAAAATAAAACGAGTGTGCTTTTAGAGCACACGACTGAAGTAAAAATTGTTTAGTTTACCTCTATCTATCGGTCGGTATAACTTTGTTTTGGCTTTGTTTAATGTTAAATGTCGCCATCTTGACAATTGTAAATCGTCATTTTACCGGATATACCAACATAATAATACAAACTTTTAACTTTTTTATGTTGACAATGGAGATCTACGTAAACCAACTTCAACTTCCATTCGCCTGCCAGCGTACTCCCAAGTCAAGCGTAAAGAAGTATTACTTCAAAAACTTGTAAAAACAGTGTAATTGTGCGCGAGCTAAACCAATCCCCGTGGTCTATTCACACGAGATAAGTGGCAATCGATACGCGCAAGAGATTTCGTTTTAGATAAATTGGTGGTAACCCTAAGTTTATTAACATGGATGATGCGAGTGGCAGCGGGAAGCGGGTAATCTTAAACAGTCAACCATTTTAAGATTGTACTCCAAATAAACCTCGTACATATATTTCTGCTGCCTTTTCCATTGTATTATAAATTCAATACTATATTCCAACTACCTAGCAAGGTTTTGTAAAATTTATAACAGCTAAACTCACGTCAATTACAAGTCGAAATTACTCCGACCAGATTTCAGGCATATTCGATGTACTTCTACTGGGAATTATATATTTTTTGCTCCAAAATCGCTATCCGCTGGAAGTCCTGCCACATTTATCCATTTACCCGCTCTAACTATTTCGTCCCACCATTCCGAAGATAAATACGGTGGTGTCAGCCCTACACGGCAGTATACGAACGCCCTAATGGGTCAGGGCTGCCACCTAATCACTGTAAGTAATGAAGGTAAAGCCCTTAGTTTGCATTTTTCCCGTTGCTTTTATCAAGCTGTAAAGCTGGTGGAAAATAAATTTATGGGAACCCTAAATTGTAGAAGAAAGAATTGATTAAAGGAATGTCTAGGGAATGGACAGTGGTAATCCTCGGTCTGTATTATCATCTACTGAGATCACGAAGACGTCTGGCAAGTGAGGTGTTTATGGTATTCCCCTAATGGGAGCGGGCAATGTTCAGCATTGGGCATTTTCCGGCTGATGAAGTGAAGGGTAGGTACTTAATTATTTATCCTTTAATCATCAATCAGCCTATTATTGACTGGCCCGATAGCTCAGTTGGTAGTAACCCTGCCTTCTGAACTGTGGGTTGTGAGTTCGATTCCCACCCAGGACAAATATTTGTGTGATGAACGTAGGTGTTTGTTCTGTGTCTGGCTGTTATATTGTATTATATGTATGTATTTACAAACAAAAAGTATTTAAGTATTGTATCAGTTATATGGTTCCCATAATACAAGCTTTACTTAGTTTGGGGCTAGATGGCGCTGTGTGCGATGTCCACACATATTATTATTATTATTTAGGCTAATGTCGTCGTGTGGTTGGACCATTAACTTATAAATAATGATCTCTATCTCCTCTCTCCCTCTCTCCAACACTTCTTTATAGGGGTCTGATTTGATTGATTTGTTATAAAATTCAAACAGCTGGTCCCTATTTTATTAAATTATACATACATTTCCTGTGATCAAGTATTATGGACTAGCACCTATTAAAATGAAACAGACTAGATTATAACTAGTTCGCTGCTCTTCAAGTCTTCAAATACTATCGGAATGAATGGTAATGTACAACATTCAAAGAAGATATGCAAACAGTTTGCGTGTAGAACTTGTGTTTCTGGTTGGTGTTATTGAATGGGTGCTTTTCAATGATATGCCACCCCAATGTATTTATTCATTAGTTTTTAACTTTACATCTCGTATAAGTTTTTTTTAATACTTTTTCAACTTGCAGTAGGGCATCAGTAGTGGTACCGAAAAATAATCAGAGTAAGAGACTAGACAAAGAGTAACCTGTCTGCTAGTGTAGTGATTCATGTGCAAGTATGGGAAATCACAAATGAACCAGCAGGAAATAAAGCTGTTTAGATTTGTAAAAAAAAAAAAATGCTAAACGAATCTGAATTTTGCAAAGTGGTGTGCAAAATTTCACCGAATTGGCATAAACGAACATACATTGTTTCATTTTAGTTATATTCAATTTACATATAAACATAATCCAAAACTATATTTAATTATTTGAAAAAGAGTAATATTGTAGGTCAAAAGGGGTCATAAATAAAACAGGATTTAGATCACCTTCTGCAGGAAGCGTACCCAAAAAGCTGGCAACATTCACTCGTTGAATAGCTAGGCTAATTCGTTGGCCGAGGTATGTGCCAGCCTTTTGGTCGTGCGTCTGCTCAACCAGGCGCCTGGAAAGCTCCCCTACAAGAAGCCGCGCCTGCTGGCCCCAGGAATACGACCCCCAACAAATATGTAACCCTCACCTAGGGAATATTAGTTATATAATTTTAAGAGTAATCATGCTTTTAATTTAATTTAAGTCTGTTTGGTTCAGTTACCGTATGTCTCACAAAAAAATCCGATTGATTTTTATTTATTTACTGTTACTTTAATTGACGTAGATAAAAAACAGAAAGGTGGTAAAAACAATATCTTAATGTACCTAGTTTTAAATTGCCACAGTATTTCTTTTGACGTAAATAATGAGAGTAAATGAATCACACGCAAAATCAGTTTGACCTTCAGCCTTCAGCTGACACAAGGAAAGCTAAAAATTAGTCATGACTGCAAGAAATCGTTTATTATGCTGTTTATTACCTTATCAAAATTGCAATAAATATTTCTTACGAATGAATTAATAATTTTAGTTATACATTCTTGGTATAGTTGCTATTTTAATTGGTGTTATTGGAATTGGTGCTATTGATGTTGGTGCTATTGGAATGGTGTTGTTAGATTTAGTGTTGTAGGAAATAGTGCTATTGGAATTGGTACTATTGGAATTGGTGTTATTGAAATTGGTGCTATTCGTATGGTGTTATTGGAATTGGTGCTATTGGTGTTGGTGCTCCCAATTTAAACTTATGTTTAAACAATTGAATTTAAGTAAATTGAATTGTTTAAACATAAGTTTAAATTGGATTGTTTAAACATAAGTTTAAATTGAATTGTTTAAACATAAGTTCAAAATTTAATTGTTTAAACATAAGTTTACATTGAATTACTGTTCGAATGCTCAATTATATATCCTGCACTGCACGGAGTCCTCTAGTTTCCGTGCTGTTAAAAAAGGATAAAAGTGCTTAGTAGTGTATCGTGCTTATGGGATCTTTACCGTGAATGGAATTATTTCTGAGTTCTCAATATTTAATCTGCCCATTAACATGGTGCATGTAGCTGCGCCATTTTCTTTTCGTGGTCAGCCCTTAGGGTCAGAATTCTTAGGCCACTTGAAGGTTTTTTTAATTGGGTTATTGTTTTACAATAATAGCAGGAACCACAATAAGGACCGGGACCGGGATCTGTGGCCGGGACGGTTTCACGTGGCCTCCAAACCACGCTAGCGCTAAGTTGTAAATGACACAAGTATTTGTAGCGGTCACCCATCCAATAGTGACCACAGTCACAGAATATATAATAGTTCTAGGTACCGCAGCGGACGTTTCTTAACGTTACCGATTGGATTAGAACGGTTTATACTCGTAGCTGCGCCGATATATCGGGTATTCAGAAATTACTCTTTTAATAATCAAGTTAAGAAATGATTATTAGTCTGATCCAACTTCAGACGCAGCAAATGAGTTGTTCAGATCTGTGAGTCACTTCAGGTGACCTCCTATTTTGTAAGCTTGTCGCGAATACGATGGAACTGACATGTAAATTAATTATAAAGGTCCCTAATAATAAATCTTAAAAAAAGATTATTGAATACTTTTAACAACTTTTAAAATCTAATTTACTAGGTGGTAGTACTTTGTTGCAAAGTTCGTCTAGGTAGGTAGGTACCACCGCTTTGGCAGTTATTCTGCCGCCAAGCAGTAGTGTGCAAGCACTACTGTATTCCGGTTTGAAGGGCACTGTAGCTAGTGAAATTGCTGGGCAATTGAGACTTTATAATCTGATCTCACAGTCTAGTAATCTTATTACCAGGCTGTGCTGATGTCTCAGGATGATGTGCGCAGTGCAGTGTCACTCGTATTATACGCAAGAACGATGCAATTTAGAAATAAGAAACTGCAATTACCACTTTCTTATTATTTCCCCAAGTGCAATTACTAATTACTGCACTGCGGAGAAAAAGAAATAAAATATGTCTGTCGGAATGAATTCCACTTTCTAGGTTCAAAGACCTAGACTTTCTCTAGTCTAGGTCTTGCAATGCATTTGCCGCCAATAAACTTCATAGTATCGTCTAAGTAATATAGCCTTCGCCTAGATTTAGGCACGATCATTAGCTTTGACTTTGGATGGGTGACTGCAGGTGTTATACACATGTTACACTTATGACTGTATGGTCGGGGGCTAAAAAGTAAGGATAACAATGCTAATGCCAAGGTCATGTATTTGTAATATTTGGTGTAAATAGAATCAAAAAAAGTTCATAAAATCGGGACAAAATTAGCGATATATTCATCACTTGTCAGAAAAGTCCAGCTATTTTATTGCCACGAAGAAAGCGCATTGTTTGCGCACAGACAGAATATTTTCGCTCTCTAAATCTATGAGTTGGACTGTATAAAAATGATATGTGTGCCAAGGGAGTGAATGTTGAGATGAAAGTCGATGAAAAGAATCCGAAAATAGCGGTTATGAATTTTGAACTTTTTTCCATTACCCGTGTATGTTTCAATTTTAATGTGTAGTAAGGGTGAATTATTATCCGTAATGTTTTTGTGAATGTGCACTAGTATTGGCAAATGGTTCCAAGTTTTAAAATCATGCCTTTTCGTTTTCTCTTCAAGGCTTCCTAGAGCCTTCAGTAAAATATCCACCACTTTACTGTGACACTTTGACTTTGACAAAATAAGACTTTGACATGACATAAACATACAAAATTCCTCACTTGACACTGGCAGAATTATCGCTAAAAAGCGATAGAAAGCCATTAAACGACGAAGAAGACGAAGTTGAGATGACGTCCGACAGAAATGAGTGGAAGAGAAAAACATGCTCCACCGACCCCATTTAAACAAGACATGGCAGGCGGGTGATGAAGGTAGCGATTATTTGTATTAATCTACGTTTCCCAAAGTTTATCAGAGCACCTGGTCGATGCTACGCGTAACCAAAATACTGGCACTTATTAGGCACGAACGTTCAACGTTGTAAAATTCAACGGGCCAATGCTGCCAGCATGTTGGGTACGCTACCTACTGGTAGTGGTCTGGAGCATTTGGACTGTCTACGGGTCATCGCGGCTAGTATATAGTTCCAATATTTTTTGTAGTAGGTAGTGTTTAATATTAGTTATTATATTATCTATTAAATAATATTCATCATATACAAATTACACTCGTAGGTTATTATATTTGTTAAAAAGTCTTATTACTAAGTTAAGTATTACCGAAAATTTCTAAACTGGTACATTAATAATAATAGAAAACTAGTTGAATCCCTAGCATAGGGGACTAAATGGAATAGCGAGTTCTGTATAGTCCCCTAAGAGACTGGTCTAGGGGATTCAAGTGGAATGAGCGCAAACAACACAGTGTTTTCACGGCAATTTTACCTTGATCTTTTAAATTCGATTCCATGATGTAATTAGATAACTATCTGAAGGATATAACCGTATTAGCCATCGTTCGCAACACTTCACGTCATAAAATAATTTATGTAGTTATGTACCTACGTAGAGCACAATGCTTAAATAATGACGTAAATAGAACCTTGTGCAAAATGTCACAACGTGAAAAGTAAAAGACATTGTTTTGTTCACCCATTTCAATTAATTTTACATGATTTGTTACTTAATTATCATTTAACATAAATTAATAACCCTTTGCATAAGCTTGCCCTTAAGTATAATTTGTATGTAGGTAGGCACATATAGTTAGGTACCTACTTATTATAGATTTGTAAGTTAAAGTCTGTATACAAAAGATAATTTTGATAATATTTTTTAGAATATTTAAATTAATAGCTTAGAACATTTTCTCTATTAATAAATAAATTAATAGTTGAATAACAAGTGTTATTTTCTAAAAAAGAAAAAGAAGTTGACGAAGAAAAACGAGAAAAGGACTTAAAGAACAATGAAGTGAAAACTTGTGACATATATATAGCTCATGGGAAGCGTGCGGTGACGATGGAGTGAGTTTCATGATTTTTGTTCACCCAAAGAGTGCTTAACGCGCCTAAAAAAGTTTTTATTAAAGAAAAACGAAAAAGGTTTAAATTTGGGAAAAACTGAACGTCCATTTATATGAGATTTTTGTATGGACGTTTGGATAGAACAAAATCTGTCAGATCAGCAAGTATAAAATAAATAACAATGAATTATGCTCCCATTCCATCAATACGTCGGCGAACATTAACAAATATCGCAGTGAAGGCAGCGCCGTAAATGTTTTCAAAAATGTCAAATGTTTTATTGTCATGGCCTGTTCTTTTTATTTGCGATACTCAAGGCTGATCGCTTGTAGAAAGAAGGTTTAAATTAACCAGTCAAGTGTTTTATTGTAATAAATTATTACAAAATATAAAGATAACTTAAATAGCGGACTCAGTCTTTTTGTTTTCGCATTTAGCGTTGGTTCATGAATAATTTTAAACAACTTTTAATTAAATAAAAATGAATATCGTTTTGGACACCGCTACCGTTTACGTTTCTTTATTACAGCTCTAATTTTTAATCACTTTATTAATATGTTTTTATGACTTTTAAGAGCGAGAATAAATCTAGAGCGAATAGTTAATATACTGACTAACTTAAATAAAGATAGTAGTAGATAGAAATTTGTAAAAAAAGGATTAAAAGTAATTGTGAAATAATTTTTCAAATCTCTACAGTAGTTTCAGATTCAATGCAAACAAACAAATCTTTCCTTTTAATAATGTTAGTATAGATATAGTTAGTTTATTTTTTTATTTATTTATTTCTTTAGTTGCAATTTAACAGGGCAATGCTGCCAGCACGTTGGGTACGCTACCTACTGGTAGTGGGCTGGAGCATTTGGACTGTCTATAGGTCATCGCGGCCAGTATATAGTCCAAATGTTTTTTTTTTGTAGTAGTAGTAGGTAGTTTTTAGTATGAGTTATTAAATCATTGTAGTATTTAGAAAATAAAGGCAATTTGCCGAAAAAAAAGCAAAATAGTATAGATTATTTGTTCTGAAGTTCGTGTTAAGGTTTAACAAACTGAGTGATGTACACAAAGATATTAGTAGATAGAAATTTGGAAAAGCTATAGTTTGAATTCACATAGGAGGCAATGTTTGAGTCAAGAAGGGTCCATATTATCTGCTAAAAAGGCACAGAATAAAAAATAAATGTTTTTTCGAACAATTTTTTCTGTGGTTTATTTTTGTATACAATTTATACGAGCGGCCCGCCCTGGCTTCTATTTATTTATCTATCTATCTATCAAATACTCATTTATTAATATACTGTGTTTACACGTCATATTTAAAAAAAAACAGTCATTTTGAGAACATATTCTAGTAACATTAGTTATAGTGTATACATCATAGACCTACATACTATATTATATACATATATCTATCGCCTATCTACATCAGAGATAATTAAGAATTCTAATAGTAAAAGATTTTTTCTAATCGGCTTAGTAGTTTCAGATCCTATTCAATGCAAACAAACAATCAAATGTTCCCTCTTTATAAATTCAAAGTCAAAAGATTTTTACTGCAAATAGGCTATTTTTAGCACTTTTACAAGTCAAAATTATATTAGGTAATTAAAATTAAGTTATTGTACTAAGCATATAGAATAACAAAGTGCTTATTATATGTAATAATAATAACGGTTGGATCAAGGGTCAGATTCAGAAGGCAGTACTCCTTGACACGGCACGTATTGTCAGGAGGTTCCTCAGTCTGCAACCCTAACCACCGGTAGCTTGGGCCTTGCCTCACTGCTGGCGGCACACTAGGTTTAGGTTTTTTATTATATTTTTGTAATACTTATTTTATAAAAATATTGTAAAAAACTTAGATTTAAGATTAAAAATAAATAAATGAATAATAATAATAATATTAGTTTAGATTATTTGGTATTATAAGTTCATGATGTCACGATAATGGGTTCCGACTGTATGACCTTGATTACATGCTGACACGGGACCTATATTATGACGTCACGCAACATAAAATTTTGTACGATATTATATAATAGTTGCGCCTTACGGTTTACGCGCAGACAAAATATCCTATGTGTTAATTCAGCGTATAAGCTATCTGCTTTCTAAATTTCATCAAAATTAGTTCAGTAGTTTTTGAAATAGCAATAAACATTCATATATACAAACTTTCGCGTTTATAATATGAGCAAGAAGGATTATTTGTTCTATATTCTTGTTGTATGTAAGAATGTAATGTTGTGTTATGTCCTAAACGAATGTATTTTTGACCGACATCCAAAACGGAGGAGGTACTATGTTCGTCTATATGTATTTATTTTGTGTATGTTCATTGATATTTTTTACCAATTGTGAACCGATTTAAAAAAATATATTTTTATTTCGAATGGGTTTTACTTCCAAAATGGTCCAAAAGGTCCAATGGGACCACCTTGGGAGTATACCCTTGCTAATAATAATGATCACCAAGTCAGGATCTGATGATGGAATCTCAAGGAAATCGAGGAAAAACTAACTAGCTAACAATATAATAAGATCTTAGATGTCAATTTTGACCCACTTCCCGGTTTCCGATTGAGTTGAAATTTTGCATGCGTATGTAAGCTTAGTAACAATAACTAAAAAAAATGGGTAAATTAAATTATTTAAATTTTTTTGTTTCTTTATTTCAACTTTAAGGGAAGATACATGGTTGTTTTTCTCCCATGAACTATTCTTAGCGTGTCTTTGCCACGGGCAGTGCCGTGGTATTATTTTATAAGTTATGCACTTTCCTAACCCAAAGTTCAACGGACTTCTAGTGCCTTATAAGATCTATGTCAATCGCGTATGTCTGAGTCCATACTACCTTGTATTTTTGCCATATTTCTTTTTGAAGTAAAACTTCTTTACGCACGAGGCGAACAGAAGTTTATGTTGGTTCACGTAGATCTACATTGTCAACATGACAAAGTCAAAAATTTGTATTATTATGTTGGTATGTCCGGCAAAATGACAATTTACAATTGTCAAGATGGCGACATTAAAATTAACCGACTGATTGATGGAGCTAAACAGTGAAGATTTACTTCAGTCGTGTGGTCTAAAGTACACTAGTTTTTTTTTAGTTTACTTATTTTAAATTTACAAACTACAATAACAAATATGAATCAAATGAAACTTAAGAGGAGTAAAAAATAAATTATAGGTGTTAATTAACTTTAATAAAGGTAATAAGTTTTATTTATTTTCATAGGAACTTTTTTTTTAACACCATGATCTAACTGCGTTATATTTTTCGATCAACATGCACGCGCGACTTAGATATGAGCAAAAACTTTCATAAATTAAATAACAGTAAATTTCATTAAAAATTGCTCATAAATCATTGCGCAGACCAATTAACTTGAGATCTGGACGCGAAATATATGAATAAATTAATACCTCCATTATCTATTCATAAAATAAACGGGTTAGCTAAACTTGTCTTGTAACGATAAATTAAACAAATGCAAGATTGGCTTTGGAATTTCACATCTATTAGCCAGAAAATACAGCACTTGCTTATGTGGGTTTTTATAGCACCATTTAAGTTTCATAGACTAAGCTATCCAGTTTTTGTGACTATTATTATATAGTTAAAAGCGTAAAAAAATAAACAACTTACCTTCAATTAAGCCGGAAAAATAGCAAAATCAACGTTCGTGCAGCGAAACAACAAGAAAAAACAAAACACCACCGAAAAAACACAATCGGAAAAATGGCGCGCGAGGTTACAGCTTGTCAAAATGGGAACACAGTTTGACACGTAAGATTTTAGCGGGAATAATTTGGTGGTTAGAAAAGTTTAAATTTGATTTTGGAATGTCGCACTGAGTGCATCGGTTAGTGCGGTGCCGGCGTAATGAATGGTCGTAGTGAGGTGCTCGCTCGAACGGCTTTGTCGGTAAATGTGTGTCTTAAAACGTAGCGGGATTGGTCAGCGTTGATACTTTCATTAATTGGGAGCGCGGACCTTATAGAGGTGATCTGTGATGTGCTTGTTTCTTGTAGGGCAGTACCTGTTACATATAACTTTATGTAAAATATTTAATACATAAAAATAATATATAATATATATAACCATTCTAAACGTCTGGTCGAAGCCACACGTGACCAAAATGCTGGCCTCTACTTCGGCCAAATATTGAGCATTGCCATTCAACGTGGCAATGCTGCCAGCATATTGGGCACGTTGCCTATTGGTAGTGGTTTGTTTGATTAAGTTCCCTTTTTAATATATTAAACCTTAAATAATTGCTACAAATACGTTGGCGAAAATACAAGAAACTCGTTTGATCTTAAACAACTATAAAGTAAATCTAAACTAATATTATAAAGATGAAAATTTGATTGTTTGTTTGCATTGAATATGCTATGAAAAAAAAGTAGAGTGTAGGTATTCACTAAGAAAGGGTTTTTGAAATTCCATCCCTAAAAGGTGAAATGGGCGGTTGAATTATCTATGAAAATTTTTCTTTTTCGTTTCCTATAGGCCACGCGGGTGTAGCCACGGGAAGAAGCTAGTACTTTATAAAATGTTATCTTAGTTGGGTTAACGTTAAATATTTTAAATTTGAATTATCATGATCTACATAATTGCAATATAAACTTAGCTTCATGTAAATAGAGTTCTGTAAATTTATATATTTAATAAAAAATAAATAAAAATAATAATAGACAAATCATAGGACAGTTAGATGAAAAGTATCAAAACACATTATCGTAGTAGGGTCACAGATTAAATATGTACACTCTAGTAGCGTGTATAGCGGTTCGTAGTAGATTCGCACCGAATTGACTTGGCATTTCGGCGTACAAAATACTTGCGGACTGCTTATTAGTGTGAAGTAGACTTTTTTTAGAGTTTATTGAATGTCCATTGTAAATCATTTGATAATCAACTTTAAATAAATGCAGCCATTTTAAAGAGGATTCAGTTTCCAGTTTACAGAATAGAACTGCTTCATCCCTACACGTGGATGGCATAAGAACCGGCTAAGAGGTCACCATCATCAATTTGACAGCCTCTGTAGTTGAGTAGGTCGGTTCATAACCCGGAGGCGGCGGGTTCGATTCCCGCGGCAGAACAAGTATTTGAGCACAGAAAAATAGTGAATACTTGTTCTAAGTCTGGGTGTTGTGGGACCATGGTCCTCGTAGTTCCTGGGTCCCTACAGGGAATCCTAGTTAGTGTCAAGGAGCTATGTATGTGATCGTTGGGCGTTATTATTCTGCCTCCGGGCTAGGAGAATTGACTTTGAGTTTGACATTACTAGATACTATCACCCCTTAATGTGATCGTGACTTGTTTCCAGTAGCCCTGTAAGGTTTTATCTACTTTACTTATCAGGCAAGTTAGTTTTCACGCTATTATTATTTAAGTAACGATATTCTAACATATAATCGCCATCACTATTTATTATAGAGTAGTGTTTTTATAATTATATCAAAGGCTTTTTGGCGGGAAAGCGAAAAAGATTGCGTCACCGCATTGAATTATTTTCCAAAACTTGTGTTATTTTCAGTGTTAGTGCATAAAATTAGTGGCATTCTATTCGTTAAGTTCTGGATTACAGGCATGAGTGTAAGAAAATGGTATAATGATGGCGAAACGTTTCTTTTCGTGTTGTCCCCAAAACTCCATAGAAGTTTTAAGTAAAGTTGCCACCACTTTACTAGGAGTATGACTTTGACTAGACTATGACTTGACTTGATGACTTCGACTATGACTTGACACATATTTGCGTGAAATATCATTAACTTGATGAATTATCAATTACTTGACACTGGCTAAATACACAAAAGTGTGGAGTCAAAACATAATAAAAACCCTGTACGTAAGGTTTTATCTACTTTACATATCAGGCAAGTTAATTTTCACGCTATTATTATTTAAGCAACCATATTCGGACATAAATAAAATAGCCATCATTATTTATTATAAAGCAGTGTTTTTTTTATAATTTGATTAAAGCCATGCTCTGTTTGTATCACTGTCAAGCCAGTTCTTAGATTATATTTTTTGTTACATTCTATTTTACATAAAAACTCTATAAAAGTGACTTGATTAAATTTTATCACACAGTTTATAGACTGCGATGGTTGGTATTTGTTTTGAAAATATATACTATTTTATCTTATAATATAAAACAAAAATGGGGCACATGATTGTGAATTATGTTGTGGGTGCAGAACAAAACAAGGACTTTATAGTATGTTTAAACCAGAACAGGATTTTATTTACGGTCTAATGCTGTTGATCTCTACCGACCATTACAGCGTCACCGGGCAGGAGGGCAGGCGCTTAAGGTGTCAAAACTGGGAGGCAACTAGCTCAAGGGCTCTCTTAGGGTGTGAGTCTTGCCCAACGATCACATACTATAGATCTTGGACCCTAATTAGGATTCCCTGTGCTTCGGGACCCAGGGACTACGAGGACCATACTCCTACAACACCCAGACTCAGAACAAGTAATTGCATTTTTTTTCTGTGTACAAATACTTGTCCTGCCGTGGGAATTGAACCCGCCACTTTCGGGTTAGATAGCGTAGTTAGGCTCACCCTACTTTCTGAGCTGTAGGTTGTGGGTTCGATTCCCACATCCACACCACGTTTGTTCTGTGCCTGGATGTTATATCGTATTCTATGTATATGTTTACAAACAAAAAGTATCTAAGTATTGTATCAGTTATCTGGTTCCCATAGTACAAGCTTTGCTTAGTTTAGGGCTAGATAGCGCTGTGTGAAATGTTCACAAATATTTATTACTATCTTCTGCCCGCGGCTTCGCCGAAGAAGAAGAATATTTTTCAAAGATAATTCAACCACCTATTTCACCCTCTTAGGGGTAGAATTTCGAAAACTTTCCTAGTATCCACTAAGAGAGGGTTTTTTGGTAGGTCAGGTCCACCTACGACGACCACACTTCAAATTTCAAGTCTCTAGGACCAGCGGTTTAGGCTGTGCGTTGATATATAAGTCAGTCAGGACTTTGAATTTTATATGCATAGATTAAGATTATTATTTAATTTGATTTTTTATGAATTTCCTAGTAAAAATCTTCGTATACAGGCAAGCCTCCTCCACACTTACTAAGCACTAGTTCTGTATGCGTTTATAGGTAAGCTTCCCACGGCGGATCGCACCAGCTCTGATGCAATTCTACAGTCTAATGTCAGAGGTGTAGGATTTTTTACACCGTTAGCCCTGCGCGATGGTGTGTGGGGTAAGTGGGAAGAGGCGGCGAGTGGTGGGAGCGAGAGAGTAGGCGGATGCAATTCTGCAGACTAATGAATGATGCGTAGGACATTCAAATTAAAGCTACATTTGAGTTTATATAAATTAAATTTGTTATGAATAACAAATTATCGAAGTTTAATTGAATTAATTGATACTTTTGTGGTTTTCGTTGGCTTGAGAAAAATACATCGAAAATGAGAATATTCAACGGAAATATTCATTGACATTACATCAACAGCCCGAAGACGTCCTCTGCTGAACGCAGTGACTTCTCCCAATATTAAAAAAAACCATACAGTGTTTGTATAAATAAATTATTATTATTATTATATTATTAGTGAAATCTACAGAGAAAAAAAGGAAAACAGAAAACTATTTCTCTCATTTTGATTATCTTGTAAAACTATTTCTACTTTTTTCTGAAATTAGGGGATGGGATGGGATGATGAATGGGAGGCGAGAAATACTTTTATTTTTCTCATTTTAATTATCTTGTAAAACTATTTCTACGTTGTCCTAAAATTATGGGATGGGTTGGGATGATGAATGGGATGAGAGAAATAGTTTTATTTCTCTCATTTTCATTATCTTGTAATTTAAATAATCGTCATGATCAATATATATTTTTGATGTTAATGATACGACGAGTTAGTCGTTCACCTGATGTTAAGCGACGCGGCCACCCATCACAGTACAGTGTCATTCGGAACTCTAAAATGTAAAGTTTCGCGTGACACTGCACTGCGCACGACATCCTGAGTCAGCACAGTCTGGTAATAAGATTACTCGACTATGAGATCAGATCATAAAGTCGCTATTGCCCAGTAGTTTCACTAGCTACAGTGCCCTTCAAACCGGAACACATAACGTAACCTATCTAGATGAACTTTGTCGAAAAGTTCGGTAAGACTTAGGTAGGTTTGTTTAATATTAAAACTTTTGAAATGTAAACAAAACTTTTAATGAATTCATTGTATTTTTTTGTACCACACAACAAGTCAGCGAGACTTGGAAGAGATCTCAGCGATAAGTCCTCCTTTGTGTCTTCAGGACAAAGGTCTCGCGAATGGGTCGTGCGATTGTTTTTGTTGAACCCTCACAGGCAGACAGAATTAGCATCTCCTGTTCTTCAGCCATTGTTCTAGAAGTCGTGGGTGATGATGATAAGTGACATACTCTAAATTCCTTAACGGCTGACTGCACTAAAGCCAGCTAGCTCCTAATTTCGCACTCATCCCTCGATAACGTACTTTTTTATATTTTGGCTCCACACGTTTGTGTATTTAGCCAGTGTCAAGTAATTAATAATTTATCAAGTTAATGATATTTCACGCAAATACGTGTCAAGTCACAGTCGAAGTCAGTAAGTCAAGTCATAGTCAAGTCATAGTCAAGTCGTATTCAAGTCGTAGTCAAGTCATAGTCAAGTCGTATTCAAGTCGTAGTCAAGTCGTAGTCAAGTCGTAGTCAAGTCGTAGTCAAGTCGTAGTTAAGTCGTAGTCAAGTCGTAGTCAAGTCGTAGTCAAGTCGTAGTCAAGTCGTGGGCAAGTCGTAGTCAAGTCGTGGTCAAGTCGTGGTCAAGTCGTAATCAAGTCGTGGTCAAGTCGTGGTCAAGTCGTGGTCAAGTCGTGGTCAAGTCGTGGTCAAGTCGTGGTCAAATCGTGGTCAAGTCGTGGTCAAGTCGTGGTCAAGTCGTGGTCAAGTCGTGGTCAAGTCGTGGTCAAGTCGTGTCAAGTCGTCGTTAAGTCGTGGTCAATTCGTGGTCAAGTCGTGGTCAAGTCGTGGTCAAGTCGTGGTCAAGTCGTGGTCAAGTCGTGGTCAAGTCGTGGTCAAGTCGTGGTCAAGTCGTGGTCAAGTCGTGGTCAAGTCGTGGTCAAGTCGGGTTTAAGTCGTGGTCAAGTCGTGGTCAAGTCGTGGTCAAGTCGTAGTCAAGTCATAGTTTAGTCAAAGTCATACTCCTAGTAAAGTGGTGGCAACTTTACTTGAAGCTTATGGAGTTTTGGAAACGACAAGAAGAGAAACGTTTCACCATCATTATATTATTTACCCACACTCACGCCTGTAATCCAGAACTTAACGAATAGAATGCCACCAATTTTATGCACTAACACTGAAACTAACACAAGTTTTGGAAAATAATACAATGCGGTGACGCAATCTTTTTCGCTTTCCCGCCAAAACTCGATAACGTACTTACTGCAATGCATTTTGGTACTACCTAGAGAGATGAGAGCGAACTTAAAAGCTGTCAAGCTTTAGAGCAGACGGACCCTTTATTAGTAGCCTTTTAGAATCTTTTTGTAGTTAAGATAAGGTATGGCAAACTATATGATTACCAACCATTGAAGATTTCGAATGAAATTCATTCCACCAGTCTCACCTATTTGGTTGAATCCACATTAATAAAGGAAAAATTTAAATTTCAAGATCATATGCCTTCTGGACTGTGGGTCGTGGGTTCGATTCCTACCCAGGACAAACATTTGTGTGATGAACATAAGTGTTTGTTCTGTGTCTGGGTGTTTTTATTCTATGTATGTATTTGCAAACAAAAAGCATATAAGTATGTATCATTAACCTGGTTCCCATAATACAAGCTTTGCTTAGTTTGGGGCTAGATGGCGTTGTGTGAGATGTCTACACATATTATTATTATTCAACTCATGTAACCTCGTAAATTGGTTTGAGGTAAGGGAATGAAATATGTGGATACGTTTAATTGTAATGAAAGCTTATGTAAGGAATGCCTCGGGAAAGGCGATGGATAGGATGCAGGTTCTATCACCGATTTTAGTTAAAAAAAGTTTAGTTGGAGTCAATGTGTAATATGCTTAAATAGACTTAAATATTAAACCAAAAATGCTATGAGAGCAGTTTATTTTAACGACCGCCATTTTTGTTGCCACAAGGATCAAAATGCAAGCGTTAAAAGTTTTCTACAGTATCTTCGTCATTTCTCACTTATTTCACAGATTCCACACATCATTCTCATATGAGTTAGCAAAATCGCTCTGTCCAGGCGCATCATCTACAGACTCGTAGTTAGAAAGGTCAAATTTGTCTGCTAAGAACGTATCAGCTGCATACGTCGTAGTCTTTTCTGTAGAAAAGAAACTGTTAATTTTACTCGTCGTTACAACTTCAGATGCTGTAGTTTGTTCTATAGTACTTGTTTTAGCAGTAGTTTCCTCAGACTCCTTTGAGTCAGATTCAGTTGATTTAGAATTCTTTTTGTCAGTTTTTGGTTTTGTATCTGGTCTTTCTTCTGGCCTGCAGAAACCGTCGTCCCAAAACTGCCATCCATGAGGGCAGATTAAGATCTGAGGGTTTAAAACTCCTTGCTTCATTACACATACGTAGTAATGATTGAAACTGGAATGTAAGACACCGAATTCTCCAATTTTCTTGCACTCTGGTACGACTTTGTCCTTACATTGTCCGTTCACGAGTTTAACCTGAAAATATAAAATAAAATGTCAGTGCTTATTGTGGGAGTTCTGAATATATTTTTCCACAAGGGAAAATTGAGCTTTGGCTATTTTGGAACGCTTTTGATTGGATACGCTTTGTAGCAGATATTTTAGATTTGAAAAACTGTTATCAAAGGCTTTGTTTAACGATATATTTTGTTTTTCGATTGAGAGTTTGGAGTTAAAGTAGGATTTTATCGGTAGCTACAAAGGCCATGCCATTAAATATCTTATGTCATTCTCAATACTGATAATAGTATTGGTCAGTTTAAAGCAACTTTATTTTTTTCTTCGAGGTATCTTGGCTTGAACGTTTCATTTTAATTTAATATACGTACAGGGCAAATTTGTTGCCTTTAATATATACCATAACGAATGGCATATTTATTTTTTCGATTTATATCTTTTTTTCAATACCCTATGTCCAACCACTTGTATGGGATCGGTACATGTGAGCTGGCTACGACGCGACGCTGACTAGTTCTGAATTAAAATTACTTACTTGGTCGTCTTTTTTTAACATAGAAATGTGAATAAATATAGTTCATGTTGATTGATAATGGGTATAAAAAAATCTGACAAATCTGAAAATATGCAGTCTGGTATTCCATTTTATAGAAAATTCGATGACGCAATGAACACTGCGCTCTTATTAAAAACATAGTTTTCAACCGAAATTTTTGATTTAAAACGTTTTGAATGAAAAAAATGGTTTTAAATCGATATGTTGATTTCGTTTTAAATCGGCTTTATATCTATACTGGCAACTACGTTCACTAATGACTTTTAAAGATGATTACGTCTACGCAAGAATATAAATAATCTCAACAAAAAATTAAAGCTCGTTTTCAGGATTCATCACAAATTTTAGGTATTACCGAGCACTGAGCAGTCTGCGGATTATATCCATAATGTCTGGGGCAAAGAGCAATTCTATGTTCTGCTGGTCTCCCATCAGGCGCGCCTTCAGGAGGCGAGCATAAGTGGAACTTTCTGCAGTCGTACGCGTCCGGAAAAATGCCCACCTGAAAAAAAAAGTGTACTTTAGACCACACGACTGAAGTAAAACTTCTTTAGTTAGCTCCATCTATCGGCCGATATAAAATTGTTATTGTCACTTTACCGGACATACCAACATAATAACACAAAATTTTAGATTTGTTATATTGACAATGGAGATCTACGTGAACCAACTTCAACTTCCGTTCGCCTCGCATTCACCAGCTTATTCCTCAAATCAAGCGTGCGTAAAGAAGTTGTATTTACTTTGTTAATATTTTTAGAGTTCTGTCGAGTTTTCGAAAGGTTTAAAAAGACGATATAATAACTAAAAAACGGCATGTAAGTGACAGCCATGGATTAATTTTTAAAGGTTTTTTTTTCTACCTGCATTACCATTATACACCCGGGTCCGTGCTTTATGTTAAATTATTTTATATTTATAAATTAAGCTCATTATGAACATGAATACAATACAGGAAGGACAATACAACCAATAACAAAACATAAGTACTTATTTCTAATTGTGCATACACCACGAGCAGACCAGCTTCCGCAAGTTGCACCCGTTCGCGAACTTGACGCATGTTCCAGACATCGCCCTTCTCGACCATATTTGAGGGAAAAGGACGATCCTACACACGACGCCACCGCAAGAAGCTTTTTAGTGAGCCTGAATGCTCCGGGTGTACACATCCGGGCGTTTTAAAGGTTTTATAGTTAGAGGTTATAAATAGCGTTTCGTATTCTTAGCATCAACAAACAAGCCTCGTTACCCGGCACTTTCAAACGAGGATTGTACGGTCTTGTACGAACATCACCTTCAACGGAATAAATAAGCCTGCTGATCGAAGTTCACCTTTATAAACCTACCTAATCCAATCCAGTCTGCAGAACATGTATAATCACTTTCCAAGGCAGCTAGCTTCATGTATCGAGTTATTTAGAACTAGATAGCTGGCACAGACTAACGCAAATATTAACTGTCCAAAATAAAACTAGACCTAAAAAACTAAACTATACCTAAGAACTTAAGTAAATAAAAACTACAATTTTAAAATAGCCCGTTGGTGGAGGGAAAATTGGCCATAATTCTGGAAGCATTACCACGTTGAATGGCAATGCTTATTTTTTGTGCAAAATAGAAGCCAGCATTCTGGTCACCTGATGCCAAATGTTTGGTTAAGTTCCTATATGTTTGGCAAAATATAAAAACCGTTGAATTATAATAACAATAACAATAACGCCCAATGAACACTATTATTATTATAGCCTTTAAAAAAGTAAGACCTAAGATTGGGCTCAATGGCGTGCCTTGCGAGCGGCTTAATGTCAATGTCCACCGCTTTTCCAGATATTCTGCCGCCAAGCAGTAGTGCGCAAGCACTACTGTATTCCAGTTTGAAGGGCACTGTAGCTAGTGAAATTGAGACTTTATGATCTGATCTCACAGTTGAGTAATCTTATTACCAGACTGCTTTGATGTCTCAGGATGATTTGCGCAGTGCAGTGTCACGTGAAACTTTATATTTTGAAGTTCCGAGTGACACTGTTCTGTTATGGGCAGCCGTGTCGCTTAACATCATGTGAAAGACTAGCTCGACACATTCAATAACATACAAAAAGTAATTATTCCTCTATTAGGTACATACCCAAATGCATTGTAGTAAGTATGTGATAGAGGAATATAAAGGACCCAAATGCATTGTGATAGAGGGATAAGAGCTGTTTAATTTTTATTACAGACGGGCGTAACCTATAAGCTGAGGATGATGACGAAAATCAACAGGTGTTTGAACATAAGTACTAACAAATTTGAACATAAGTATATTATTGTGAGGTCGGAATCTTGTATGCAGTAGAAATAAGAAGGAGATAACAACACTATAATTTATATTGAATAGTTCATCAAACTCTATATCACTAAATAATACAGGACAGTAATAAAAGGATTATAAAAGAACACATTACAACTTTTACAGCAGCTATATTTTCTTCAGAACTAATGTCAGATATATACAACTCGGTAGCCTAGCAACAAACATAGACTACTTATTTGAGGATGTAATATTGATGTATGCTACCTCTTTTAACACTTTCCCTCATCAATTATTGCATCAATCAATGTTCTGCAGACCCAAGTCGGCAACAATCTTTGTAAGCCTGGGTCTTGGAACTGCCTTTGTCATAAGGTCTGCCAGCTGTTCTTCCGACGATGTTTTCTGAACATCTATGAGGCCTTCTTGAACCATCTCTCGAACAAAGAAATGCCTCACACGAATGTGTTTAGTTCTTTTATGGAACTCAGGATTATAAGCAAGGCGAATCGCAGCTTCATTATCAACTTTCAGAGTTGGAACTCTCTCCAAATTTGTAAGCTGGCTGAAGATTCTCTGAAGCCATACAACTTCTCTTGCGCCTTCGCTTGCTGCTACAATCTCAGCTTCTGTTGTGGAGATCGCAACCGATGCCTGACGTTGGCTTAGCCAAGAAACAATTCCTCCGGCAAACAGACATGCAACCCCAATCGTAGAGCGTCCTGTTTGTTCATCTCCTGCATGATCTGCATCGCTATAGCCTTCAACGCTTATACTGTTACAGGTTGAACTGTATCTTATACCGTGAGCCATAGTTCCTTTGAGGTATCTGAATATCCTCTTAACTTTTTGCCAATCTTCTTTAGTTATTCGACTGTATCTCGTGAGTTTTAGCCGTGTAATAGTTGTAGTTATGAGTACTACTCACGTCAGTTTCTATAATATTACAATCTTCTTTGGTTGGATTTTCTAAGCTTCTGGATACTACTCCAACAGCATATGCTATATCCGGACGAGTGCCTGTCATCAGGTACGCGATTGTACCTACGGCCTTTCTATATGGGAATTTGTTTTCCTCTGGATTTTTTTTTCCAGATTCACAAATTGGGTATCTTTCTATTGGTGTTGAAACCGCATTACAATCCGTCACCCGAAAACGTTCTAAAATCATTTTAGTGTATGACTTTTGCTTGATTGCAATGGATCCATCAGTTGACTGTTTTATCTCTAATCCCAAGTAGTAAGACGCTGGCTTCGAAGTTATCTTTAGCGTATTTCCTAAGTCTTGTAGAAAACTGTTTGCTAACTTCGCATCTGTTGCTGCTACGAGTCCATCATCTACATATAGTGTAATCAGAATTTTCTTGTCTCCTATATGCTTACTGAAGAGACAACAGTCAGCTGTATTTTGTACAAAGCCTTTCTCGAGTAGAATCTCTTCAAAGCAAGAATTCCAACATCGTGGTGCTTGTTTCAACCCATAAAGACTCTTGCTTAGTCTACATACTTTTGATGTACCGTCGTTAAATCCTTCAGGCTGCTTCATAAAGATCTCCTCTTTCAGCTTGCCGTTCAGGAACGCTGTCGACACATCGAACTGTGTCAAATAAAGTTTTTCTTTTGCGCTGACACTTAATAAAGCCCGTACTGTGGCCATCCTTGCAACAGGACTGAACGTCTGTTCATAGTCAAGCCCACGCCTTTGCTTAAAGCCTTTGGCTACAAGTCTCGCCTTATATTTGTCTATACTACCATCTGGGTTTCGTTTGATCCTGAATACCCATTTGCATGGAAGTGCTTTTCTGTTCGGTGGTAGTTCACATGTCTCCCAGACTTCATTATCTTTTAACGACTTCATCTCTCTATCCATGGCTTCTAACCATTTTTTACAGTCATCCCTTTCCATGGCTTGATTATATGTTTCGGGAAACGATTCTGTACCCACAAAACATACGTAATCGTCCAATCTCTTCGGGCGTGCGAGGGTTTCTCTATCACGTAAGTTATATCGAGGTTCTGGAATTACAGTTGGCTCAATCACTTCTAACTCTTCCTCGGCCTCAACGAACTCATCATTTGGACTCTCATAATCTATATCGCTTTCACCATGATTATGAACATCGCCTTGATCTGTTCTACTTTCGCTTTCATGTTCATGAACTTTATCTTCACATGTTCTATCTCCCTCTAGATTATGTTCATGTTCTGTCGGTTCAGGGTCAGGCTCTGATAAGGTCTGAACGCGTTCGTTATCTCCCTCTGCTTCGTTTGAGATAGCAGGTAGTCTAGTGGAAATCTGGAATTCAACATCTGTCTCAAACGTTATGTCTCTAGACCTCATTGTATTCTTTCCATCCCAGACACGATAACCATCGTCGTTTTCGTATCCTATAAGTCTGCCCTTAATAGCTTTCTTACAAAGCTTTTTACGATTTTGTTTTGGAATATGAGCGTAACATTCACTCCCGATTATTCTAAGATGGCTTATCTTGGGTTTTCTCCCATGCCACAGCTCAAAAGGTACCTTATCTCCGTGTCTAGTAGGACCTGTTCTATTCAACACGTATGCGGCAGTATTAATGAGCTCTGCCCAGAGCATTTGCGGTAGCTCTCCTCTCGCATGCATCATAGACCTTGCAGCTTCGACTAGAGTACGGTTTTCTCGCTCACTACAGCCGTTCTGCTCCGGCGTGTAAGGCATTGTTAACCTTTGTTGAATGCCATGTCTCTCCAGTAAATTCCGAACGTCTTTATTGTCAAACTCTCCTCCGTTATCGCTGAGTAACGTTTTAACCGTATGTCCAGCAGATTTAGCTTCATTCAGCATCTGTACAAGTTTATCTTTTACATCGGACTTATTTCTGATGAAGTACACCATGCGGTAACCGGAATAGTCGTCCTTAAAAAGTACGTAATATTTGAATTTTCTGAAACTTTCTTTCTCGAAGGGCCCGCATATATCGGTATGAATCAACTCTCCTACAGTTGTTGCTCTTTCCCTGATTCCAAAGGGTTTTCTATGTGACTTGCCATATAAGCAACCTTCACACTTGACATTATCAGGTCTCAACTTAATTCCTAACTCTCTTTCTACAAATGTGCTGACGTATCTTTTGTCTTGGTGTGCGAGCCGCTCATGATACACCTGGAGAAGGTTGTTGCCTGTCAGTGCATTTACTTCTATCGTTGTTTTCTTAACCGGCATCACAGTCTTCATCTCTAACTTGTATAACCCTCCAAATTGAACTCTTTTCCCAACCACTACAGTAGTGCTATCAACATTAAGCTTACATTCTGTGTTTGTAGCTATGAATATGCTTTTCGGCAGCCTATCCTGCGCAGCTAGTGGTGAAAATAAATTCTTTGTTAGAGACGGTACTAACCAGACATCACTGAGTGTCATAGTCATTTTATCACTGACATTTGATTCAACTGTAACGGTACCTTTCCCTATCGCTGGAATAATACTACCGTCAGCAGTCGTCACCGTGTGATCTTTATCAAATTCGTGAAAATCTTTGAAGTAATCACTCCTCACTGCTATATGTGTCGTTGCTCCATTGTCGACATACCAACTCTCTCGATCTGTTTGTCCTTTGGAGCAAGCATTAACCATCAGCGTGATGTTCTGTACTTGCTTAGATGATGAGCCTGCTGCTGACGTGTTTGGTTTAGGTGGCCTCCCATCCTTAATCCATTTTGCACACTTGTGAACTCTATGTCCTTTACCGGAGCAATAGTTGCATATCAGCTGTTCATCGTGGTTCTTCTTTATCTGCTTCTCAGGGCGTGTGGTCACTAATGCTTGTTGACTTGTGTCGTCTTTGCTATCTAGTGCTCTTTCAAACGCACAGAGATGACTCGTTAAGTTGTCTACTGTTCTTTCACTTTGGCTTAGCAACAGCCAACTAGATTTAAACGCAAAAAATCTGTCACTCAGGGTATCTAAGATTTTGCATATCAGGAACAAGTCAGGAAGTTTAGCGTTGGCATCTCTTCTGGTAATTTCAACGTTCAAGTCATTCCAGACGTTCTTAAGCTTTGACATATGGGTGGATACATCATCCTCCTTGTTATGTTTGAAACTGAAGAACTCCATGCACAAATTATATGCTCTATCTTCTGTTTGTCCGTCAAACAATCTATGCAACTCCTGCCAGACTTCATATGCTGTCTCAAATCTCATAATTTTCTTTAAAGTGTCCTCTGACATATTAGTGGTCAGTATGAGTAGAGCGCTGCTCTCGGCCTTTCTAAACTTGCCCATTTCCAGATTGAACTGGCTAATGGCAGCGTCGCCTCCTACTTCAGAAAGGATTGGTCTACGTAACTTGCCCTCAGCCACCTCCATGGCACCTTCTGCGCCCCGCAGCATTATAGAAACTTTGTATTTCCATGTGGCCCAGTTTTCTTTCCCTTCTAAGTTACCGATTTGTAGTTTTGTAGTGAAACTATCCATCTTCAATCAATGATTGTTATCTTCAACTCCTTGGCTGGTCACAGAACCTATTATAGTGAGGTCGGAATCTTGTATGCAGTAGAAATAAGAAGGAGATAACAACACTATAATTTATATTGAATAGTTCATCAAACTCTATATCACTAAATAATACAGGACAGTAATAAAAGGATTATAAAAGAACACATTACAACTTTTACAGCAGCTATATTTTTTTCAGAACTAATGTCAGATATATACAACTCGGTAGCCTAGCAACAAACATAGACTACTTATTTGAGGATGTAATATTGATGTATGCTACCTCTTTTAACAAAGTACGTACAAAAAAACATTCTAGCAAGCAAAAGAGTCCTACAAGGTAAGCAATGACGACGCCTCCTCCGGTGTTACAGATGTCCATAGGCTACGGTGACCACTTCCCATCAGGTGGGCCGTATGCTTGTTTGCTCACTTTAACATAAAAATAAAGTCAAACAAACGCTATAAAACTTTGAAGAGCTTACGTTTCGTCCAGATGGCTTCAAGTTTAAGTTCACCGCGTCTACTTTATTATTTTGGTCTGATCTAACAGTGTTCTGCAAGGAACTAGGCCAGCCAGCAGGAAGGGTTAGCTGCTATTAAAACAACTACTAACAACAACTACTATTAATTTTTGTAACACCTTGACCTTTGTATCCAAACGATCTGATCCGACGAGGATGTGGCGTCTTGTGTAACGGTAATACTATTGATTGGGTACCTATTTTATATTAATTAATAATGTGATGAGTTAGTCGTTCACCTGATGTTAAGCGATACGGCCACTCATAATAGAACAGTGACACTCGGAACTCTAAAATATAAAGTATCGCGCGAAACTGCACAGACCTAAAAAACTAAATTATACCTAAGAACTTAAAATATAAAAAAATAAAACTAAACATTTAAAATACCCCGTTGGTGGAAGGGAATGTGCCCAGAATGCTGGCAGCATTACCACGTTGAATGGCAAATTCCTGATTGTATATTTTATTGGTGCGATATTAAAGAGTTCTCTATTCTATTCTGTCTATATATCTGTCTGACTTATAAAAAGCTATATATATCTCTTGAACGAATAGCCGTTGCGTTGTCGTCGCAAACATAAAGTAGGACGCCCTCCGACTAAGTGGAGTGACGATATACCCAGAGTGACTGGCGGTTGCTGGATGGAGATTAACTGAGGATTGGGGTAAGGGGCGTGCATTAGGAAAGACATCCTCTGCTAGTGCATGCCACAGATGCATATGTGTTCTACAACGCAGCGTATAGCTGGCCCTCAGGTTCTAGTGACGCTCTGTGGGAGAGGCCCATGTTCAGCAGTGGGCGTCTTCAGGCTGTTGATGATGATGAATAATAATAGTATAGAAACTGACGTGAGTAGTACTCAGAACTACAACTATTACACGGCTAACACTCACGAGATACAGTCGAATAAGTCGACCGGTGTTCGGACAATATAGATGCCCATCCTCAAGGAGTACGCGCGGTGGCGGTGGCGGCTCGGTGCTGACTCCCGTGAGTGTTAGCCGTGTAATAGTTGTAGTGATGATGAATAATGTAATAAATAAGGTATCAGACCAGAATATAGGTAGTACCTGTTCGCAAGTGTGTTTATACTCCTGACTCCTGACGTCACACTCCGGTACAGCTTGTTCTGAGCACCCACCTAGATGGGCATTGCAGGTATGACCATCACTGCATTTTTCAAGAGGTAACTGGAATAGAAACAAATGAATTATCAAATTATAACCAAATATGTCCATTTGAAGTTTGATGAAACTAAGCGATCTTTGGCATCACGCAGTAATTAAATGAATCAAAGAGGTGCGTTTACTATGTATTGCGTTTATTATGTAATATTGATTTTCGCAGTACCTAGGAAGTGCAGCAATTGCTTAGTTGGTTAGCTTAGCGGCTGCCTCGATGAGTTGGGATCGTTACTTCAAATCTCATTTACTGTTTAATGTAAAATTACATTCATAAAACGGACAAATACTTGTGAGATGAACATGGGTGCTATATTGTATTCTATGTATGTATTTACAAACAAAAAGTATTGCTTCAGTTATCTGGTTCCAATAGTACAAGGCACAAGCTTTGCTTAGATTGGGTTTAGATGGCACTGTGTGAAATGTGCACAATAGAATTATTTGTTAATTCGGTACAGATTATGTCAACTACGACTTTGTGATCTGTTTGATATATCTATGAATTTAAGCTATAGCTCAAGACCTAAAAACTAAGTTCTACTGATCGAGTATTTATTTAGGATACACAAAACTTAATTACAGTTAGTTTCATGGTTCGTTGATCACACGGATACACTGACCTTGAGAAACCCCATTGGTAAGATGATTTAAGTTAGCTAGGGTCCAAGATCGTGTTAAGATACCTATGATTATGATCGTTGAGTATTTTAAGTGATTGGTAAAGTTAAGCAACGTTAACCACCGTCATTACTTAGATGTGTGATTGCTACCACATGGTGGTATTTATACTACTAATGCTGCAGAAGGCACTTTAAGCCATCAATCCTTGTGCTGTCGTAAGAAAAGTCGATAAAGCCTAATTAGATCCTTCAAGTAGTTTAACAATCTTTACGTCTGAATGTCACTAACTCGTAATTTAAAATGTTCAAATACAATCATTCTCAACAACAAGCAATCTCAAAATCAGCCGTATCATGATAGTCACAGATATGTGTATTCATTCAAAACTAAAAATCGACAAATTTTGCGAGGAAAGATAATCGACAGTCTCTGGTGTGGTAGTTCAGCAGGTCAGTTTATAACCCGCATCTTCGGATTAAATAAACGCAAATATTTGTTCTGCGTGGGTGTTGTGGGACCATAGCCCTCGTATTTACTGGGTCCCTAGGTACAGAAAATCCTAGTTACGAGTTTAGGATCTGTGTTTGTGATCGTGGGGCGAAAACATGATTTTTTTAACATCTAAACTAAACTAAATCATTACTATCAGAATCGCGCAGGCTAACTACTTGCCTTACGAGAAGGAGAAAAAATTCAGACTCACCATTAGAAACCCCATAGGTAAGTTCACACATGTAACAGAAGAGGTACAGTTCTGGCAAGCCATGCCTGGTTTACTGCAGATGCCTTCCACGTCCAGCTGCCCAGCTCCGAGAGAAATTCCCAGGGGGACGCTGCCCATACGGTTACCACTAACAATTCCACGAAGGTCATATGATGTCATTAGCTGAAATGTGCAGGGGAACGTTAAAAATGTGGAATTTATACTAAGTGGTAGGACTTTTCTGGGAAGTTCGCTAGATAGGTACAATCGCATTCATTGTAGTCATTCTGCCGCTGTGCCTACTGTGTTCGGGTTTGAAGGGCATTGTAGCTCACTAGCTACAATTGAATTAATTAATACATCTGAATTGTCCAGTAATTTCACTAAATTACTGAACAATTCAGACTTTATGATCTGATCGTACAGTCGAGTAATCTTATTACCAGAATGTGCTGATGTCTTAAGATGATGTGCGCAGTGCAGTGTCGCGCTAAACGTTATATTTTAGAGTTCCGATTGACACTGTTTTGTTATGAATGGCCGACTCGCTTAACATCAGGTGAATGACTAGCTCGTCACATCATTAATTAACATTAAAAAAAAAACTAAATCATTAGCTTCATTACCATCTTTTAGTTTTTTTTTTTATATTTATCTCCACACTTTTGTGTATCATCTTTTAGTTACAAGATATATAAAAGGGACGTTAAGACACATAAAAGAAACAAACGAATTCAGTTTGTTTCTAACTTATCTATTTCGAGAAAACAAATGACTGCTAAATTTGATTCTGATTAAATTTCTTCATCTTTGTGTTTCTACAAGACTACTTGACTGTCTTTACTGTTCATATATCCTGATGTAATCATTAATTTTATGCAAAAAGCCTTGTTACGAAGAAGAAGATTTACTACTGCAATATAATTAATTTATAGATGGACATTTTTTTTTATTGTTTGATAGGCTCGCGTTTGATCACTATCGCACCTGATGGTAAGTGACGATGCGGTCTAGGATGTAACACGCTTGCTTAGAAGATACCTGTTCACTCTCGATTTGAAGATATATAAATAATTTGTAAGTACTAGTAATATGGGAGTGAATGATGAGATTACGACTGAGTATTCAGCGAAAGAATGCCGCACTGACCCAACTTTGGGATAAAGGTGGACATGAAAAAAAAAACCCTCCTTAAATTGTAAGTACCTTAGATTTTAGAGATTTTTTTTATTTACCAATACCTTAATTGCCAGATAAGATTTTAACAGTTACATATTATTTTACCAGATCATTATCTGACCATCGCAAGATTAACCCTAAGCCAAAGTGGATAGTTTTAAATGAAACAGTTAACTTACTGAGTTAGTAAACCCCAAAACAGAGAGTAGAACAATGATCCAAAACATTTTGTTCGCACTAAGCTTGTCCGTTCAAAATCAAATAAACTAATTTACTGGTGAATCTTAAAAATACGGCGTAATTTGGCATTTGATCTTCAACCTCACTATCGGGTATTGATAAAGTGTTGTGAATAAAATTGGATTTGTTTACACTACAAGTACTTTCATAGTACTTTGATAGTACTTTAGATGGTACCTGATGTCTGCAGCATAACTCAACACGGTCTCTTAGGAATCCTACATATCAAGAACCCTTAATAACAAAAAAATGCTTTGGGTTTCCGACCATTTATTTACAGCCACTGTGGTGTGGTGGTTGAGCAGGTCGGCTTATAGCCCGAAGGCAGTGGGTTCGATTCCCGCGGTAGGACAAGTATTTGAGCATAGAAAAAAAAGCAAATACTTGTTCTGAGTCTGGGTGTTATGGGGCCATGGTCCTTGTAGTTCCTGGGTCCCTAGACACAGGGAATCCTAGTTAGGGTCCAGGATTTATGTATGTGATCGTTGGGCGATATTATTATTATTATTTATTTGTTGATGTAACAAAATACACTAAAAATTATGAAGAGTATGTATTTTCTTTACGTTTTTATAAATTCATTATTTAATATTGTTCGTGTTGCTTTTTTCAACTTTTCTGTAATCGAGTTGCTGTTATCAAACTCAGCTCAAAAACACGCGACACGACTTCGTCACGAGATAACCAACGCATTTCAGCATGCAACAATTGCTTCTAAATGCTTCTTCTTGCGGCGGCGTCGTGTTTCGGGTCATCCTCTTCCCTCAAATATGATCGAGGAGGGCGATGGCTGGAACATGCGTCAAGCTCGTGAACGGGTGCTGCTTGCGGAAGCTGGTTTGCTGTACGCACATTTAGAAATAAGAACTTAAGTACTTATGTTTATGTATGTTTTTGTTATTGGCTGTATTGTCCTTCCTATATATATGTTCATGTTAATAATAGGCTTAATTCATAAATATAAAAAATAATGCAACAAAAACCACGGACCCAGGTGTCTGTGCAAATGCAGATTTATAAAAAAAATGCTTTCCATTTCTTCACATATCATACCGTAAATACGGGAATTTAGAGGCCTAGCTTTAGTAAAATTCTCCACCTTTTAGGTACTATGTAGTCTAATTTGTTTTAAATTTTTCTGACCTAATTTTCGCTGCCTCCCTATGAATGCAGCAATGATACCAGATAATATACGAGACTTGGATTTAAAAAATAACACAATTATAGCTACTCGCGAACCATTTTAGGATCATACAGTTTAAGAAACACTGTGTTATAGCAATTGTCTATCTTCTGTGGTTCCTGAAACTTATAATCTAGGCGTCTTCAAAACTACAGTGAAAGCAGGCAGGCTTCAGGTTCAGGTGGTACATTCAGGGGAGTTAGTACAGACTAAACTATGGTAGTTATTTTGAACGGGTTAATGCCGTTGGTCGCTTCCGACCTTCACACATCATCACCGGGCTTCATATAAAACAATTGTTTTATTTGCTTGGTTTTATTAAAATAACAGGTAATTATATCAGATTGAAGTAGGTATAACTTCCTTTTAACTGAGTTCCAAAAAGAAGGAGGTGCTATGGTCTTCGGTATGGTCTTTTTAAAAAGAATATGATATATATTTTTTCAAATTTTTGCCCAAAGACTTTACGATGACTAAATTTTTTGTCCCTTTATCCATAACCTTAACTTAGCACAAATATGAATTTAGCTTTAATATATCACCAATGGATTGTCGACAACAATGTCTAGCAATTTGAAACTTGGCTCTAACTCAAAAATGAAGTGCCTGATAAAAACATTATAGCAAAACATTTTCATGCTTGTAAGTGCGATTGCTACTTGGAAAGGTTTCAAGAACAATATGCTGTACCTATTTCGTATTTCGTTACCCGTATAGAAGAAAAGGTACCTTCAATATTGATTTAAAGAACGGTCTTCTTAACCCACATTTAAATCAAATACCCATAACTGTCTTTATTCCAACGCAACTTCTAATTCTTTTAAAAGAAATAAGTACATAAATGATAAAAAATAATAGCTATTAATAAAATTACATGACCACATCAAAAAGGTGATAAGCGCAAGATCTAATCCTAGCTGTATATACCTTGTTAATCAGCTTCAGAAATTCCACTGCTAAACAGTCCTTCCCTATATATGGCCTATATACAGATGTATTATAATAGGTCTTTACCTATGAAATTGCCGTATTGCTGTACAGACTTTTTCAAACAAAAAAAAGTTTTGATTGGCTATGAATTCTAAATTCAAATTAGTTTTGTTTTAAAAATATGACATTCTATTTACAATATAAGTCTTTTGTTTATTGATTAGCGTTGTACTTTCATTACATTTTAACATTTTTCCTCATAATGGATACTTTGAAATTTCGTGTAATTATGGAATATGAGTTCCGTCGTGGCACCAACGCGGCACAAACGACACGTAACATCAACGACGTTTAAGGAGAGAACTGTACAAACGAACGTACAACCCGTTATTGGTTTGCTCGGTTCCGTTCTGGGAATTTTGACTTGAAAAATGAACCTCGTGGTCGTCCGGAAACTTTGGTCAACAATGATGAATTAAAGGCGATTGTGGAAGCTGATGAATCTCAATCTACAGCTGAGCTGGCAGCAGCTTTTTATGTTAGCATCAAAACAATATTGGTCCATTTGCGACAGATTGGCAAGATAAAAAAGCTTGATAGATCGCCAGCGCAACGTACGCGTCGAGACTTGCCTTGCGCTGCTTAACAGGCACAGAAATGAAGGAATTTTGAACCGAATTGTTACGTGCGACGAAAAATGGATTCTTTTTGACAATCGAAAGCGCTCAGCAAGTTGGTTAGATCCTGGTTCGGTACCAAAGCAATGTGCAAAACGAAAAATGACCCCTAGAAAGGTGATGGTCACAGTTTGGTGGTCTAGTGCTGGTGTGATTCATCATAGCTTTTTACAAAACGGCGAGAGCATTACTGCAGATGTGTACATTGAAGAACTGACCACAATGATGGCGAAACTCGCACGTCTGCAACCAGCTTTGGTCAATCGGTCGTCTCCACTGCTACTTCACGACAACGCGCGACCCCATACTGCACAACAGACCGTCTCTAAGCTGCATGAGTTGGGTTTGGAAGCTCTCCCTCATCCGCCATACTCACCAGATCTTGCGCCTACCGACTATTACTTTTTCCAAAATTTGGACAACTTTTTAGCGGGAAAAAAATTCAATTCCCGAGAGGCAGTACAAAACGCCTTTGAAGAGTTTGTTGTCTCCCGTCCTGCTGATTTTTTCAAGAAGGGCATCCATAAACTGCCACAGCGTTGGCAAAGATGCATTGATTGCAGGGGTGATTACTTTGAATAAAAGAAATAAATAAGTTCGAAAAAAAAATACTTTAACTTTTTTCAAACAAAACGGCAATTTCATAGGTAAAGATATATATATATATATATATATATATATATATATATATATATATATGTATATTTATGATTTACTAGCTGCGCCCCGCGATTTCACCCGCAGATCAAAAGTAGCCTATGTGTAACTATATAACTATATAAGCTATCTATGTTTCAAATTTCATCAATTTTCGTCCAGCTGTTAGAGCGTGAAAGAGTAACAAACACACACACATACAAACTTTCGCCTTTATAATATTAGTGTGATAGTGTGATAGGCCTGCTTAGAGTAATCAACACGTACATTTTTAATGTAAAGGAATCCAAATAATTCCTTTACATTAAAAATTAATCAGTTCGATCAAGTTATCGTCATTCAACATTTCAATAAAGGAAGTAGGTAGTCTAGCGTGTATGAATAAGCTCCCGTAGCCGGGTGAGGAGGTAATGAACCATACTGATCTCATTTGAGATACCGTCTCTTACTCAGTACGGAATAGAACGGATACCTAATATTCTGGCAATAGCTAGATAAAATGTTCATAAATTGTAGAAGTTTTCACTAGGTGGTAGGACTTTGCAAAGTTCGTCTAGGTAGGTACCACCGCTTTGCTAGTTATTCTGCCACCCAGCAGTAGTGTGCAAGTACTACTGTGTTCCGGTGTGAAGGGCACTGTAGCTAGTGAAATTACTGGGCAAATGAGACTTTATGATCTGATCTCACAGTTTAGTAATCTTATTACTAGATTGTGCTGATGTCTCTGGATGACGCGCGCAGTGCAGTGTCACGCGAAGCTCTATACTGTAGAGTTCCGAGTGACACTGCAGCTGATATGGGCAGCCGTGTCGTTTAACATCAGGCGAACGGCTAGCTCGTCACGTCATTCCTTAACATAAAAAAAAAAAAAAGATTTCGATGTCCATTGGGAGACGTCAAAGAAATGTTCTCAAAGTACTTACCTAAATCTTTTTGTAAAACTTCTTTATGCACGCTTGACTTGGGGAGTACGCTGGTGAATGGGAGGCAAACGGAAGCTGGTTCATGTAGATCTCCATTGTCATTTTTTTGTATTATTATGTAGTAAAATGACAATTTACAATTGTGAAGACGGCGACGTTAACATCAAACAAAGCAAAAACTAAGTTATACCCGTTGATAGATGGAGCTGAACTAAAGAAGTCTTACTTCAGTCGTGTGGTCTAAAGCACACTCGTTTTTAGTGACGTTTTTAGAAAAGAACCATATAGAAAGATATTTTCCATATTTTATTGATATTTTCCATAATATTTTAGGAATAACATTTTTATTTTAAAATAATATCACCCGCAGAACCGAAGTAGCGAAGAGTTCTTCGCTACTTCGCGGCGACGAGAAGAATAAGACGCGGCGTAAATCAGACCCCTGCTGGGTGGGCCGAGGACATGCTAAGTGATCACGTGACTTGATTATAACTATAGAAACATACATTTGTATGCATTTGACAGTTTCAATACGCAGTTTATATGCATAGTTGCTATGGAAATTTTCAAAATAGGAATGGAATTTCTCCTGTGCAATCAAATTTCCGTGATCAAACCCGTTGGAAGCAAGGCAAGCAGTTGCTCAGCACTGGATGATTTCAGGCTGATGATGATGATGATCCAGTTTCTTTAGATTACGTATTACCCAAGAAAGAAGCTCCAACTTAATATATTGACATCGAATGGCGTTGCAAGTCCTCAATTTTCTCATAGCAATAGATTCCGGCGAAACTGTGCTCGACGGAAATTGGACGGTGACCTCCCCCATTTCGGCCATAAATAGGGGTTGCGTTTCTACACGTCGCATAAATAACCGTTTATAATAATAATGCCGTTTATACGGAACGGGATGTAATGTCTCCAGAAATGCGTAGGAATGAGGAATGGTCTGTCGCCACAACACTGGAGACTCGAGATTTTGTGAAATTAATACTCGTAACAGCACATAGCAAAAACAGTGAAGCGTTGTTTTATTTTCCAGTGATAAATAGTTGTTGCCTATGACTTAGCGTGCGAGTAAAATACTACTGCCAGTGACTTCGTGATAGCAAGCTGCTGCACTGACTTCGGATGTAGTGATAGCAAGCTGCTGCAGTCACTTTGGATGCAGTGAAAGCAAGCTGCTGTAGTCATTTCAGATGCAGTGATAGCACTCTGCTGCAGTGACTTCGCATGCAAGTGTTAGCTAGTTGCTACCAGTTACATCGCATGCAAGTGATAGCTAGTTACTGCCAATGACTTCGCATGTAAGTGATAGCTTGTTGCTGCCAGTGACTTAGCATATGAGTTAGCAAGTTGCTGTAGTGATTTCTTGAGCAAGTGATAGCTAGTTGCTGCCAGTGTCTTATTCCTATATGCAGCTGAAAATGCAAAATTATATGTATATATATAAGTATAATGAAAAAAATAAAGATTTTTTTTTTTCAATATAGGTTTGAACCGAGTGCATCCCTTTGACAGTGGCACGAGCAACCACTGAGCCACACTCACTCTTAACTTTATATTGTACTGAAATTCAGTAATCGAGTCTGAGAATAGGCAATCTTATCTCCATTTCGCTCGATCGCGTTCGGCGATAATTTTACTTCCACACATCTACGCATCAGTCTCTTAAGCCATCACCAAGCCATTATTGTATTCCGAAAGGGCCTATCTCCTCATGTCGTTTTACGCTTATATGTACGAGTGTAGTGACGTGAATCGCAATAAGAAGTGCTTGATCGATGGCGTGTTAGATACAACATAGCTCATAAGAGGTAGCGTATTAATAATAATGATAATTTATGTGGACATCTCACACAATGCCATCTAGCCCCAAACTAAGCAAAGCTTGTATTATGGGAACCAGATAACTGATACAATTACTTAGATACTTTTTGTTTGTAAATACATACATAGAATATAATATAACACCCAGACACAGAACAAACACCTATGTTCATCACACAAATGTTTGTCCTGGGTGGGAATCGAACCCACAACCCACAGTTCAGAAAGCAGGGTTACTACCAACTGAGCTATCGGGCCAGTCATTAACTTTATTTACCTAGGTGGTAGGACTTTTCTTCAAAGTTCGTCTAGATAGGTACAACCGCTTTGCCAGTTATTCTGCCGCCAAGCAGTAGTCTGCAAGCATCAGTGTGTTTCGGTTTGAATGGCATTGTAGCTAGTGAAATTACTGTGAAAATGATGACTTTTTGATCTGATCTCACAGTCGAATAATCTTACTGCCAGACTGTGCTGATGTCTCAGGATGATGTGCGCAGTGCAGTGTCACGTGAAACTTTATATTTTATAGTTCCGAGTGACACTGTTCTGTTGGGCGGCCGTGCTTAACATCAGGTGAACGACCAGCTCGTCACAACATTCAATAACATAAAACAAAATTGATAACTTGCAGCCCGCCTCGGCTTTGATGCACGGGTATGATATATTTACGTTGGGTTACATTATCGAAGTTTTCATGAGGATCCCCAATTTTTTTTTTTTAATGTTCTATTGATTATGTTCTCCAGGGATAATGTAGGATTGATTGCTGTTTGGGGGCGAGTTGGCTGGACTGCAGTCGCGACGCCTTCTCGCCCTGGTACGGCAGACGAGGGCTCACGGGGGGTTTTAGTGGGTTCGAGTCCCACATACCTTACCACCACCCCCGTGGCGGCAGGGAAGTGCGAGGGCATTTCCCCCCTCAAAAAAAAGGATTGATTGCTGTCAATGCAATGCAACAGGAGAAATTTTATTCATAATTAGAAAATATTCATACTAACTATGCACATAAGCTGCGTGTTGAAACTGTCAAAATGATACAATTTAGTGTTTCTATTTGTTGCAATCGAGTTACATGATTGCCTAGCAGATCGTGAGTTCGATTCCCACCCAGGACAAACATTTGTGCGATGAACATAGGTGTTTGTTCTGTGTCTAGGAGTGTATGTTAAAGATATGTATTTAGTAAAAAAAAGTATATTAGTGTTCTATTATTTATCTGATTCCCATAGTGCAAGTTTTGCTTAATTTGAAGAAAGATGGTGCTGTGTGAAATGACACCACTTAAATATTTATTTTAAAAAAACGGCCGGCCTTTCTATACGCTTTTCTCTTTTCTCTGGCGCCTTACGTCATTGCGCACCGTTCAGTCATTCGGTCGGTCGGCCCTTTTAACTTTTTCACGCCTTTTTGCTTTTGAAATATGGTTTCCTTCCAAAATTCCTTTTTTCCCGATTGGCAGGCGATGGTGCGAACATATTTGATTCCGGTTTGAAAAATGGATAGAAGTTATGTATTTTGACACAAGAAAACGTATCATTTTACCAGTCTATACGTTTTCACTGCTGGGATAGAGATTTACTTCCACGGGTCATATTAAGGCCATATTAATCCACTATGTTGGCCTAGCGCGATGACGCAATCATCCTCTAATTTTGTGTTTTTGGATATGCCGGTTCCTTACGATGGTTTTCGTTTATCGTTGTAGAAAACTATCTTCTTTACATTTTTCTATAGAATGACCTAATCACAATTTTATTTTTAAATACCACCTAAAGATCACATATTTAGATCCTGGACTAGGATTCCCTGTATATAAGAATCCAGGAACTCCCTTAACACCCAGACTCAGAACAAGTATTTGCGTTTATTTTTGTGCACCAATACTTGTCCTGTCGCGGGAATCGAACCTGTAACAATTCACTTATACACTAACTCAAATGATTTTTTTTTCTTATAACCATGTATGATGGTGGACTTTCTGCATATTTTGTAAAGACTATCTTGTAAAATAATTCATTGTACTTAAGCAGAATTCGAACATGGCTTGAATAGGCTGATCTTTGACTTCGGCTATTTAATGCTAGATTTGCGCCATTTTTCTTTACACATAAGTACCAAAATGGGTTGTATTCGATGTCATTGTAATGCTTATAGAAGAATTTAAAATTATTATTTTATTTACCTTCAAAGGAATGATGGTCAAGAGTACAGTGGTTATAAATAATTAATCTGTCTTCTTCAAATAGTGAAAATCAAAGTATTATATTAACTCCAGTAGATAATAAAATGTGATGCAAATAAGTTGCTCTTACTTATTTTCTCATAGAAAGTGATAAAACAGTAGTGGAGTGTCTTTTGTCCTTGGGAGCAATGCTATTTTAAGCTCGAGTGCTGGGAACTGTCAAGAGTACAGTGGTCATAATTATTCTTCCTTGTACCATCAAGGGAACAGTTCATAATTAAATCACTGCACCCAATAATTATTCTTAAGTTGTATACCTACAATAAACAAAAAATTACAAATTACAACAGATATAAGCAAAAACACAATTTTTCACTTTTACAAATTAGTAATGATATTTGGTAGATCAAAGCTCGCTCTACGTTACTTTTTTACCATTTCCTAGCTTCCGGTCGTAAATCACCTTTGAAGCGCAGACCCCGAGCGAAGTACTTCCGTTTCCGGTGGACAGTGATCCAGACTCTACCTATATATGTCTATTGAAATGTAGAGTTGAGTGGTAAATGGTAGAGATTTGAGGTTGAATACTGCATTGACTTTCTTGATAGCTCAGTTGGTAGTGGCTCTGCCTTCTGAATTGTAGGTTGTAGGTTCGATTTCCACCCAGAACAAACACTTGTGTGATAAACATTGTTCTGTGTCTGGGTTTTATATTGTATTCAATGTTTATTTACCTTCAAAGGAATGATGGTCAAGAGTACAGTGTACAAACAAAAAGTATCCATGTATTCTATCAGTTATCTGGTTTCAATAATACAAACTTGGCTTAGTTTGGGACTAGATAGCATTAATAATAATAATAATAACGCCCAACGATCACATACATTGATCCTGGACCCTAACTAGGATTCCCTGTGTGTAGGGACCCAGGAACTACGAGGACCATGGTCCCACAACACCCAGAATCAGAACAAGTATTTGCGTTTTTTTTTCTGTGCACAAATACTTGTCCTGCCGCGAGAATCGAGCCCGCCGCCTCCGGGTTATGAGCCGACCTGCTCGACCACCACACCACAGAGGCGACCATTCATCAGGCATTGTGTGAAATGTCCATAAATATTTATTATTAATGATTATTGATATGTTTTTTTATATACTTAATAGTACTTGTATAACGTCGAGGCACATGTGGAGTACGTAAAGTTTAAGAAAGCCACTTTAAGGGTACAACACACTAGTGCAGCCTGACACGTTGCCTCGGTACACGATCTATATACGCAGCTGTTGTAGAACGCGTGTCAGAACACCCTAATGTGTGGCAGCTTTACATCTTACATACCACTTGTACTTGATCAAACAGCCTCTGTGGTGTCTCGGTTGAGCAGGTCGGCTCATTGGATGGCGGGTTCGGTTCCCGCGACAGGACAAGTATTTGTGCTCAGAAATAAAAGCGTAAATACTGGTTCTGTGTCTGGGTGTTGTGGAACCATGGTTCTCGTAGTTCATGGGTCCCTAGACATAGGGAATCCTAGTAAGGGTCAGGATATATGTGTGAGATCGTTAGGCGTTATTATTATTATTGATATTTATTATAATGATTACGATAGAAGTAAAGTATTTTGCATGTACGTACTAAAAGAACCTTTTTTTTTTTTTTTTTTTTTTTTTTTACTTCAAATTTGTCTAGCATTTGACCACGCTCTCACCTGATGGGAAGTGACGATGCGATCGAAGGTGTAGCATGCTAGCCAAGTAAATACCTATTCACTCTTCTCTTGAACACGCCCGGGTCATATTTCGCCGGAAACACAGACGCTGGCAGGGCATTCCATTCCTTAGCCGTTCTAATTAAGAACGTTGAGTCAAATCGCTTGGTACGAATGGGTGGTATTTCGACCACAAAAGGATGGCGCTTAGCCGAGCGTCTAGTAGTCCGGTAGTGGAATGGTGATGGGAGAATTAGATCATGCAGTTCTTGAGCGCATTCACCGTGGTGTAATCTGTAAAAAACCGACAGACTTGCCACCTTGCCACCTTGCCACCAACCTCTCATCCATTTCAAGGTTTTTCTAGTTTTTCGATAATTTCGGGTTTTTTTTTTGCAAAATTATTCGATATAGTTATATTTACTAACACAATGCCTTAGAAAACAAACACAAACTTATCTCGCACCCTCTAACTTTATCACACATCCAAGGATAGCTTCTAAAATTGAATTCAGTCAGTTTACATCCCCCACCCTCCCTTCTCCTCGCTACTACGTGACATTTTCGCGTAGAATATACACTGCGATTACGTGCTTTATACTTCATAAAAAGAAAAATATTCCATGACCGAATTTTTGGCTTTATTTTTTGAAGTAAAATTTCTTCACGCAAGCTATAATGTATAGAATGTTAATGTTAGAATTAAAACATTTTTAAGCAACTGAAACTTACATAAACCTTTTCTATTACCTTCTAAGCACTCTACATTAAAATGACGCCGTTGAAGTTTAAAGCCAATTTTCTCAAAACTGTCAATTTGACAGTTAAACCCTTTTTATTCTCAACCCTTCAATTATTGTCAAGATGTCGGTATTAACGTTAAACGCAAAAACAAAGTTACACCGGCTAGATGACCAGTGACGAAATCACAGAGTGTCTGAGGTACCACTTATCATCTTCCAAACTAATATTATAAAGAGGAAAGATTTGATTGTTTATTTGCATTAAATAGGCTCTAAAACAACTGGACCGATTTGAAAAATTATTTCACCATTAGATTCCTACATCCCTGAGGCAATAGAATATACTTAATTGAATCGGGATATAATAAAAAAGTACGTGTGTATTATGAAATAAGATTCACTTTACGAGCAATTGTATGTGTCTTACAGTTATGGTTTTAGATAGAGAAATACCGGCTTTATTCTAAATATATATAACTTAAAAGGACTGACTGACTGACTGACATAGTGATCTATCAACGTACAGCCCAAACCACTGGACGGATCGGGCTGAGATTTGGCATGCAAGTAGATGTTATGACGTAGGCATCCGCTAAGAAAGGATTTTTCGAAATTCCACCCTTAAGAGGAAGAATGGGTGGTAGAAATAATTTCCCATAGGCCACACCGCGGGTGAAGCTGCGGGCAGAAGCTCGTTTTCAATAAAAGTAAAAATTCTATTTTTGACAGTTATTCTATTGATTATATATCTAGCTGGTTATTTCCCTAATGTCAAGCGCCACAGCCACCTATAACAGTTTTTAGTACAACATAGAACTACGGATTATAGTTTCGCAATGACACTGCACTGCACATGTTATCCTGAGACATCAGCGCAGTCTAGTGATAAGATTCCATGTAAAAAGAGTGAATTCTATGTAAGGTTCCTAGACTGAGAAATCAGGTCAAGTCTCATTTGCCCAGTAGGAGTACTAAGAGTTAGAGAGACAAATAAAGCAAGTTTAAAGGCAGATTCAATAAATCACCAACAGAAAATTTTCAAACGCGATATCAAAGGGAAGTTTATAAATGTAAACAAGGATCGGAAATATGTAAATTATTTCGAAGCGAATTTCCGAGAGAATTTGGAGTTAACTGCTACCAAAATATTATGAGAAGCTCCGGAATAATAACTTGTTAAGCCTTTGATGATAAGGTTATGTTTTATAATTTTGCTTACAAGGTGCTTACAATTGCTGGATAAGGAGTCAGAACGATAGAACCAATCAGCTTTCTTATGTAAATGGTCTAAAAATTTTGACACCAGGGCTTAGATACCACTTGCCTACGCGATGAGAAAAAGAGGAAATATAAATGAGTGACGTGAAGATAATATATAATATACATATGCGTTCACATTTCACACAGCGCCATCTAGTCCCAAACTAAGCAAAGCTTGTACTATGGGAACCAGATAACTGATACAATACTTAGATACTTTTTGTTTGTAAATACATACATAGAATACAATACAACACCCAGACACAGAGCAAACATCGATATTCATCACGCAAATATTTGTCCTGGGTGGGAATTGAACCCACAATCTACCGTTCAGAAGGCAGGCTACCAACTCAGCAATCGGGCCAGTCATCTAGACAAAACAAGTCCTTTTTGACGGGCTAATGCTGTTCTTCTTTACTACCTTTTATTAGCATGACAAGGCGTTCGAATAAAACACTAAACCAAACTATTTGAATTTAAAACGCTTAGCTACGAAAAAAGTTATATATTATTTTAGATATCCTATAGAAACTGTCTCTAAAAGAATCTCTGAAGAATGAACAAAACGAACGTTAATATTCGGAATAGTTCCGCAAGTATTCCCGGAATGAGCCGGCCGCGCGAATTCCGGATTTCACTGCGATGTCGCATTGCCGCGTAAATTTATTTTATGCTGTCCTTTTTAAAAGTCTCCCTTCTTGTAGATGGTTTATGTAGAAGAATTGATGGTGAAAGCCTATATTGAGTACTATACTTACAAGAAGAGTGTTTCTTCGTGGCCAAACTAGGTTGCCAAACTGATTCTGCTTAGAGAGCTTCTGACTTTTCCTCATTCCCAAACTGTTGTATCACAGTGGTTTAAATTGTGTTTCGGCCAGGAAAATTTAATTTCCAAAAAGTGTTTATATGTATAGCACACGATACGTAAATTTCAAAACCAATTTTAAACCAGATTATTTGCAACAGCTCACCAACGTCGCCAAAAAATGCAAATGGTGGCCATAAATTACACCAAAACACGCACTTCAAGCGGAAAAATATGAAAATTTCTCGCGATTCTACCACAAACTGTAAATTTTAAAGTTCCAAGTCTGGTCACCGTTGGCTGCAGACTTTTTTTTTTTTTTTTTTTTTTTTTTTTTATGCTACTGAGTGATGTGACGAGCTAGTCGTTCACCTGATGTTAAGCGCCACGGCCGCCCATAACAGAACAGTGTCTTTCGGAACCCTAAAACAGAGTTACGAGTGACACTGCACTGCGCACATCATCCTGAGACATCAGCACAGTCTGGTAATAAGATTACTAGACTGTGAGATCAGGTCATAAAGTCTCAATTGCCCAGTAATTTCACTAGCTACAGTGCCCTTCAAACCGGAACACAGTAGTGCTTGCACACTACTGCTTGGCGGCAGAATAACTGGCAAAGCGGTGGTACCTACCTAGACGAACTTTGCAACAAAGTCCTACCACCTAGACTTGCAGCTGCACATTCACTTATAAGTGACAACGACAGTCTAAAAGTCGTCATTTTACGGTAGTGAGTTAGTATGAAAACGGGAGTTTTGGCGGGAATTCGAAAAAGATTGTGTCACAGCATTGTATTATTTTCCAAAACTTGTGTTATTATCAGTGTTAGTGCATAAAATTGGTGGCATTCTATTCGTTAAGTGCTGGATTAGAAGCGTGAGTGTGGGAAAATGGTATAATGATAGAGAAACATTTTTTTTTCGTGTTGTTCCCAAAACTCCATAGAAGCATCAAGTAAAGTTGCCACCACTTTACTAGGAGTATGACTTTGACTAGACTATGACTTGACTATGACTTAACTTGATGACTTCAACTGTGACTTAACACATATTTGCGTAAATATCATTAACTTGAAAAATTATTAATTACTTGATACTGGCTAAATACACAAAAGTGTGGAGCCAAAACATAAAAAAACCTTAGTATGAAAACGGTCCCATCAAAACGTCCGACGCATTGCAGCCATTATTACGCAGTGCGTGGTCCATAAAATCGTCGCATGGAGTAACTGAAAACCACTTAAGACCACAAAATACACCTACAATAATTCACATACAAGCAAAAAACCTAGCGTAAGAGGTTTTCTCTTGAATCCATAATGAATGAATAATAATAATAGTAATATTTGTGGACATTTCACACAGCACCATCTAACCCCAAGCTAAGCAAAGCTTGTTCTATGGGAACCAGATAACTGATACAATACTTGATATATTTTGTTTGTAAATACATACATAGAATACAATAACACCCAGAAATTGATCTAAAGGGCTGTGGTAGCAACATTCTACAAGCATTGCGCTACAAGCGTTCATACGTGATAAATATTTGACTTTTAGATCCGATAAACCTTGGATAAATTTAAAAACGGGAATTCAAAACGTTGTATCAGCAAAAACTGTGACGTTATAAAATAATTTACTTTCATTGGCGTTTGCTAATTTTTATTTGTTTTATAACCTTACTGAACTAACAAGGTGGATATTTCTTTGTACTCGCTAACATAATAATTGCAGTTATACATTACAGTAACGTAGTTTGTGATATGACTGACGTGACGTGTGCGAGACGGTGTCTTGCTTAAGCAGAAGCAAATTCCGAATGTTTAATTTATCATAAGTTGTGCAGTTTTGTTAAGCTTGCAGGCAGGGCTGCAGATACAGTCGAATTTGAGGTGGGGCAGCATTGGTTACAGGTAGGGCGGAAGTAAAAAAATGTCATAATTGAAGGGTTGAGAATAAAAAGGGTTTAACTGTCAAATTGATAGTCTCGATAAAATTGACTTTAAACTTCAACGGCCTCATTTTAATGTAGAGTGCTTATAAGGTAATAGATAAGGTTTATGTAAGTTTCAGTTGCTTGAAAATGTTACAATTACTGTAAAAATATAATATAATAAAATAATTATAATAATGTTTTTATGCTAAGTGAACTGTATTCCTGTGACAGATAAACCGTTTTTAAACTCAAAATCTCGAGATTTAAACCTCATTTCGGTATTTTGAGAATGTATTATTGCAGATAATTTCACGCTGAATCTAACGATACCCATAAGTCATTTTGTGAAAAAAAAATCAGTTAAACCCTTTTTGTTCTCACCCCTTCAATTAATCTGCCTTCGAAGCATGGGCTCCTAAATCAATCACCATGTATACGGTACATTCAATAACTACGCCGATAGCTCAGTTAGTAGTATCCCTGCCTTCTGAACTGTAGGTTGTGGGTTCGATTCCCACCCAGGCCAAACATTTGTGTGATGAGCATTGATGTATGTTCTGTGTCTAGGTGTTTATATTGTATTCTATGTATGTATTTACAAACAAAAAGTATAAGTATTGTATCCGTTATCTGGTTCTCATAGTACAAGCTTTGCTTAGTTTGGGGCTAGATGGCGCTGTGTGAAATGTCCACACATTATTTATAAATTAATAGACAAATAATTTCTGTGACAGAATATGAGCATGGATCTAAGATTTTTTTTATCTCAAACTATAAAAAAACAATTTAATTAAAATAATTTATTTTAGTTTATGGTATTTTTAAGACAGAGCTTGATGATTTCAAGGTAGGGCATTGCCTAGCTACGGCCGTGCCGAAGCTCTGTATTCCAGATATGTACCTAGGTATCATACCTACCTAGAGTGAACCGGTATCTTCTAGGCAGGCATGCTCCATAGTCGACCGCGCGTCACTGAATAGGTCATCAGGCAAGACGGTGGTCAAATTTTAGCCTAAGATAACCCATTAATTGCTGTTTAGTAGTAGAAAATGTAATATCAGCCTACCAATCACCTAATTTACCTCTTAAGCTTAATGACCTAGATATGCTCTTGAACCTTGGACCACGTGTGTTAATAATGGGTGACTTCAACTCGAAGCACAAAAGCTGGAGCTGTTCCCTTGAAAATGCTTCCGGCAAATCGCTTTATAACCATATGTTACAGCGCGATTACTCAATTCATGCACCGATGTTACCCACCCTGGTTCATTATAGACCTGACTATGAGCGTTCTACACCCGATTTAGTTATATCTCAGAATGTTCACAAAATAATAAACCTTAAAACAGTACCTGCTTTGTCCTCAAACCACTTACCAATTAGTTTTTCTATTGAAGATGAGTACCTAAGATTGAACACATCATTGTACAAATATAGTGCTGCAGACTGGCTAAAATATCGATCAGTGTTAGATGCCAATATTTCATTATCCTCGTCCATTTATAGCTCGCCTGATGAGGTGGATCTAGTAATTAACCAACTCACTAATGCGGTATACACGGCTAGAGAGGCTTCTATACCTACTTCAGATCCTTTACCTAAGCCTAAACCTTTGCCACGTTACCTGAAAAAGTTAATTAAACTAAAAAATCAGCTGCTTCGTAAAAATGTCATATCCATGGATCTTGATGAGAGAAAATATCTAAGATACACTATTAACAACCTGCAATTTCAAATTGACGTAGGCATCAAAAATTATAACGATAAAATCTGGAATGATAAATTGGACAGGGTCAACAACCCTTCCACCGATATCTGGCGAGTTGCTAAGGGCCTGCGTTCTAAACGGCACACCATTCCGCCATTGACAAAACCCAACCTGACTGTCACTGACAGTGTCAAGGAGCAATGTGAGGTGCTGGCTGATTCCTTCCTAGGCAACATGATGTTAACTTCGAACTGGATTAGTTCTCCTGCTATAGAAAACGCAGTTAAAGTATCTAATAAAATTATCCTTAATCATATCCCTGATAAACAGGAGTTCTTTACAAAACCGTGTAACGTTGCTTCTCAACTCTTAAAACTCAAAAAGCGCAAGTCTGCTGGTAATGATGGGATCCAAAATGAATTGTTAAAAAACTTCTCTCGTAAAGCTGTAGTATTTCTTACACGAATATTTAATGCATGTCTCAGAATGGCATATTTCCCCAAATATATGAAAAATGCTAAAATTATAGCCATACTAAAGCCAGGTAAGGATGATACATTACCTAATAGTTATAGACCAATAAGCTTGCTTCCTACTTTAGGTAAGTTGTTTGAAACTATTATTTACAACCTGTTATTAAAAGAATCTAAACATATACTAATAAATGAACAATTTGGTTTTCGAGAACAACATTCCACCGTACAGCAGCTCGTAAGGGTTACTGAACACATTGCTCATCATCTAAATCTTTACCAGTCTACTGGCATGTTTCTCCTTGATATCGAAAAAGCATTTGATTCCGTTTGGCACGCAGGCCTTTTACATAAGTTATATATTAATAATATTAATATTAATTTAGTCAAGTTAATTTCATCATACTTGCGTAATCGTCTATTCACAGTTAGTATAAATAGCAGTACTTCCGAGCCTCGTTCTATCCCAGCAGGAGTACCACAGGGTTCGGTATTGGGACCGTACCTCTTTTTATTGTACCTCAATGACATCCCAATTCAGACCCGTACTAAACTTGCGTGTTTTGCCGATGATACCGCCTCACTCACATCATCAAAGGACATTGACCTTATTATCAGTAGACTCCAGCTATCTATCAATAAATTACAAGACTATTTTGCTACGTGGAAACTAAAATTAAATGAAAATAAAACAGAAGCTATTCTATTTACAAGATCGCGAAAAATACCCAAAAGATGTCTAAAAATTAACAACTATAACATCAATTGGAAAACTAGCACCAAATACCTAGGTGTGGTGCTGGACAATAAAATTAACTGGTCAAATCATATTGATCACATTCGAGCTAAAGCATTAAAAGCCATAGGAGCACTGAGTCTTATCTTTAATAGAAAAACTAAGCTTAGCCCTAGCTCCAAGTTGCGTATATACACAACTTTAATTAGACCCTGCCTAACATACGCGGCCCCTGTATGGAATACTACTAGCGAGTCTAACTACAATAAAATCCAAGTCATACAAAACAAAGCTCTTAAAATTTGCTACAATACACCTTTTCGTACTAACTTGCACAAACTTCACGAATCTATTAATTTACCTACCTTAAAAGAATTTGTAATAAAATTAACAAGGAACTTTTATCTAAAAATTCAGCTTAAACGTACTAACAAACTAATCTACACTCTTGGGCAAACTAGAAGCCACAATCTACCATATATCGATAAGTACAAAACGTATAGATTACCCCATCACTATCTTTTGTTCGAATGACTGATTCAAGGTCAACGTCCGAGCCCCATTCATTACGTTTGATTACCTACTTTAAAAATATTTCCATTGAATCGTACCTTCTACCTGCTAAATTTGTATTATCTACTTTATCTTAATATTAATTAGCTACTGTACATGTACATATAATATTGGTCTCAATTAGCAGTATTCTTGTTTCACTTTAGGACCTCAAAGATATAAAATCGATTATATATGGAAGATCGACTTGCTCATATGTTTGCTTCCTTTATTTATGTTCTTTACACCAAATTAAATAAATGTTTATGGATATTTCACGCATCGTCATCTGGCCCTGGACACTGGAAACCGGATAATTGATACAATGATTAGATACTTTTTGTCCGCAAATACATAATTAGAACACCTACAATATTCCTGTTAGAGGATTTAGTTATGTTATTAGCTGAATGTTAATATGTTATGTTATAATCATGCCAAAAACGCACGAAGTAGCAAAGTAATGCGCAATGTTAATATTTCCTTTTTTTTTCCATCTACCCTAAAATTTATGATTTAAATAGAACTGAATATTTATAAACTTTGTAAAGTGTTATTAGTTTTAAGAGGCGCCTTCAGCCTACAAAACAATTTATATTCTCAGAATAAATTTGTAACTTAGACCCTAACGCTAAGTCTTACAAAATAAAATGTAATTTTATGTCAATAAAGGAATTTTAAAATCAATCAATCAATCAGTAGTAGAAAAATATAGTCGTAAATATTTTCGCTGAGGAATGCGACCATAGCTAAGTTGGCAGGGCGTCGAATCCGCTGAGTTGGAAGAGGGTTCAAATCCCGTTGATTACGAAAATTTATAATTAAACTTGGTTTGTGAAATAACTTAGTGCATTAAGATAAATATAAAACATGAGGGGCGGGGATTGCCCCACAATCCCCCCCCCTAGCTACTGCCGTGCCTGCAGGTCAATAGCTGTGCCAACATAACAACTAGGTAGCCAGTATTTAGTATAGCTGTGCCAACCTAATCAGTGGTTGTTAGGTGTTTTGTGGAACGTCTGGGTGAACCTTTTAAGAATTTGGCAACACTGTTGCTGTCCTCTACACCCTGCCAAAACTGATTCGGTATTAAAACAAAGCTATTCTTTGGTAGCTCTGAAATCAAAACGCTTTAGGATTCACGCTGCATAAATTTTATAGCTCTATCTTTAAATCTGGTAATTCAGTGCACTCTGGAAAATGGTAGAGATGTGTCAGAAAATATTCTACACTAGTTGCACCCCGCGGTTTCACCCGCGGATAAAAAGTATTTTAATTATTTGCTCATCCCACGGGAAAATTTCACTTATCCGGGATAAATTGTAGCCTATATATTAATCTAGTGTATAAGCTATCTTGGTACCGAATTTCATCTAAATCCATTCAGCCATTTAAGCGTGAAAAAGGAACAAACATACAAACATACACACAAACACACATACAAACTTTCGCCTTTATAATATTAGTGTAAAGTGTGATAGTGTGATGTGATTTTAGCAAGTTTGAATGATCATTATAACTTCCTAAAATCAATGTCAATCAGCCAACCAGTAGATAGCGTCCAACATGCTGGCAGCATTGCCCCGTTGAATTGCAATGCTGATTCGTTGTACCGATTAATTGCCAGCATGTTGGTCATACGTAGCATCGACCAGGCGCTTAGATAAACTTTTGAAACGATGAGCTCCCGGCCCCCACGTACCCAGGGTCTCAACACCAATATATAATCGCTACCGAGATTACTATATTTGCGCCGTTTTAGCTGCTCATCATATTGTTAGTAGTAGTTAGCTTTACAGAAGTGCGACAGCAATAAATAATTCAGCGAAGCGCAACTTGGCCAGCTCACGCTCGTTACTTTGGCATCTGCAATCCTGTGACATACATAAGCCTTGGCCAAAAGTATTACTCTCGTTTTACCCACGTTTACGTTGAAAGACTAAAGTTATTATTAAAATGATGCCTATTTAGTTGTATGTATGTCTTATACATAGAGAAACCAATTTCAATATTTATTAGACAACTGTTTGAATAGCTTCAGTGGTAGGATAAAAACTGCACCGGGGTAGATTGGACCAAGTCGGATCGGAGTGCTTTGTAGTTGATTTACACATTATTTCTCTTATCAACATTAGTTGAAGGTTTTACTTTATTTAACATTTACTTGTATCCATCACTACCATTCTCAAAAGATTCTACTATTCTCAATTATTTAACATGCCACCTACCTACAAAATGTTTCACGAAACAGTCCTTTAATTAAAATATGCCACAAATAATATGATGAACAAGCATCTGCCCGCAGCTTCGCCCGCGTGGCCTATAGGAAATACAGAAGAATTTTTTTGATGGATAATTTAACCCCCCATTTCACCCTCTTATGGGTGAAATTTCGAAAAACCCTTAGTGGATACCTACACTTTACAAAGAGCACACCCTCCAAATTTCAAGTCTCTAAGACCAGCGGTTTAGGCTGTGTGTTGTATATAAGTCAATCAGTCAGTTAGGACATTGACAATTTTATATGTATAGATTGAGCGACCCCAGAGACATATTTTCCTGCAGTTTCACATCCTTTAAACTTGCCATCAATAATTTAATATAGTAATTAATATTGTACATATTTGCCTATACTTAGCATAATTGTTTATTTAAATAAAATACTATAAACAAAACTAAAACTAACTTTGACACAATATAAATACGAGTAGTGTCAAAAATTTCATAGCTTAAGTTGTGTACGGCTAAAATTGGACTTAATTTTATATAGCTGTGACAACGTTGATGTAATGTATCTAATGGTCTATTGTCTCAGACAATTTATTGTAATAGGTTCAGTAACAGACAAAATAAATTGTCTGTTATAAAATAAATAAATGAGAGCACTGGTCCTTTTGATTTTGGTGCTCTTGTGTAAATAGTTTCTGGTTATTTTTCATTAATACACTTTTGGAAATACATCACACGCACTGCAGCTCGTCAACAATCTCCCGTCTGCCGTGCAAAGCGCCATCTCAATAGCCTTAATGCAAAATTTCCACACTTAGACATAATTATTTGCGGATGACTGGAAGGCAGTTGATACTCTATATACAGGTATATAATTACCTTAACAGGGCATCTTTTAGTAGGAGACACACTTTTGTCGTTAGTTTTATGTCAACTTACACATAAGTCTCTATCGTAACTTCTAGCCGTATTACAATCTTTATTCACTCGTCAAAATATTGTAAGGGGCACAACAATAATGCTTGGTCTAGTTGCCTTAAGAGTTCTCTGTACTCTGAAATACAAGTTTTCACTTAGTTCGGAGTTGGAGATCTCTAAAAGGCAGTACGGGTAGATCACTGGAAATATAACCTATAAACTACAATATTGCTACGGAAAAAATTGTTTGTGCCGCCATTTTCTATTTTTTGCATTTCGTAAAATTGTAGTATAATATTTGTATAAAATTAACTACTTTCACAGTGTATTGTTCACAGGATAAGTTCTTGGCAAATAAATAAATCAATCAATCAATGTGCCTTAACTATTGTGAATAGGACTGATTATTTTATAGATATTGGATAAGTATTATTATTATAATAAGTGTTACCTGTTAGGTATTTTATTATTCAGAAGTTCGTGTTAATATTTTGTTTTATTCATATGTATATAGGTTGACGGGTTCTGCGTAGGTTGCAACCTATATAACTATAGAGCTATAGGCCTTCAGCATGCGCACCGGGACGTGTCCGGAACAAGAATGCTCCGTAGTACACCGAGCGCTCCCTTTATATACCCAAATTGGTAGGGGAGGAAATGCTGCCACAGGGTAAATTAAGGTACTGTCCGCTGAGCATAGAGTTTACTTTGCCGCCGTCATGTATGTAATCTATAGGTTAAGGTTTTTATATTTATATTGATTCAATAGTTTAAGTGTAAATAATAATTGTAGAATAATAAGGTAAATAAATAAATAATTTTATTAAATTGTGATAAAATGTAATGCATTAGACTGTTCTGTAATGTTATGTTTTATGGATAAATAAATAAATCATTATTACAAGTCAGACATCCAAAGCGATGATTAGAATTGTAATTTGTAAATTCCACAGCAATAACCCAGCATATTCCAACCGTGCTTCTGGAATTCGTGATCTACATTCACTATCTCTACAATACCATATCAACATAAGGAGGCACGTATAAAATGATGTATATTATGTATAGAGTACATTGCTTGTGACATATTTGCTTTGGCAAAACAATGTTTGCTATGCGCAAGTTATCATAGATATTCTATTTTTTGGTTTACGTTTAAAGAAATTTATTCTCAAATAAGACAAAAAAGTCACTTCCATGAGAACATAGTTAGACCTAAAGAATTTTAGACAAGTTTTTTTATTTTTTTTATTGTTTGATAGTCTCGCGTTTGAACACTATCGCACCTGATGGAAAGTGACGATGCGGTCTAGGATGTAGCACCCTTGCCTAGAAGATACCTGTTCACTCTCGATTTGAAGACTCCAAGGTTGTAGTTTTCGGGAAATACGGATATCTTATCTTCATCACATTAAATAATGTAGGTATAGTAACATAAATATAAATACGTGCTTGATTAACATTACATTTCAACACGACATAATTTAAAATGTTTACTTCAGCAACTCATCCATCGTAAGGTATTGAATCAATTGTTTCTTGAATGCGTTAAATGAATATATTTTTTCAATATGCGAGGGTATTTTATTATAAATTTGTGCTCCTTCAAAATTGTTTTGCCATAATTTGTTCGAGGTTTCGAAAGTACAAGAAGGCTACCGCGACGATTGATTTTTATTGTATTATACTGCTTTACCAAAGACTCCTGGGTCCGTACTCTTTTTTAATATACTTCTTATATATATGCTAGTTGCCGTTGTTATTGTTTTTAACCAAATCGATACAGGAGGAGCTTATATATATCATTTTACCTATTTTCTTAAAATTTTTTTAGACACCATATAAATATCGGGAATATCAATTACTTTATTTCTATTTGCGTATATGCGTTTTATGTTTTGTTTTTCTTATCGATTTCTCACTAACTATTGATAACATTTAACATTTATTTATTTCCTTATTCAGAATAGCACAAATCTGATGTTCACGATCTTTGTCAAAGGTAAATTTTTTTTTTTCTAAAATCAGGTGTTCATTATTGCGTGCTCAAACATTAGTGCTACTATACCGCTAGACGTGAGGACCTTTAATTGGCTTCCTAATGCATAATATGATTCTACGATGTAAGAAAAAGCTGTTGGTCTTCCCAAAAATAAATAAACAAATAACGTTTGTAAGTATTGCGGTTTGTATTTAATGAATTAAAAAAAATCATCATCAACCCAAAGACTTCCACTATTGCCCCATTGACAGCCTCAGTGGTGTGGTGGTTGAGCAGGTCGGCTCATAATCCGGAGGTTGCGGGTTTTATTTCCGCGGTACGCCAAATACTTGTTCTGAGTCTGATTGTTGTGGGACCATGGTCTTTGTAATTACTGGGTCCCTAGACACAGAGAATCCTAGTTAGAGTCCAGGATCTATGTATATCGTTTGGCGTTATTATTATTATTATATTATAGAGCGCCACTTTGAGCAGCTGCTTGTTTGCATCCATCTACACTTTTATTATTTTATCAATCAATATTGAATACAGCTTTAATATTATCTTTCGCGATCGTTTCAACAAAAACACCCATTTTCTTCGTACAAGCTATCCCCACTTTTTCTAAGTGTCTTGACCTTTCCCTTTGCCCAACTTCCTATATTATACGCGGGCCATTATTCAAGGCTGAGCGTGAAAGATGCCCTTTGTTGGGGTAAAAAACAAGCGCTTTATAGAACTGTAATAATTCATAAAGAGGCCAAACCCTTTCAGCGTAAGCATTTGCGGGGATAAAGTCGGCTTAAGACCTCACGATTTTTTTGGGATATGATGCTAGTATAGATGTTGATAACCAAAATAAACACGGTTTATTAAAACTGAGTAGTAGGGGGGGGGGAGGAGGTAGGGGTAAGTATATACACTCCGAGTCGACTTGGCCCCATCTGCCCCGGTGCAGTTTTTATCCCAAGACTAAGGCCATTAAACCAATTGTCTAATTAAAATTGAAATTTGAATAAACACGATTTATCAAAACCGAGTTGTAGGATAGGGTAGGGTAGGGGGCCTGAAAATTCCATTAGCTGGTTCTTAGGCGCTCATCACACGGCACCGCGCACCGCCGCGGCAGGCGGTGAGGCGGATTTCACGTTGCACTGGTCTCTTAGTAATCCCTAACATCGTCGATGTTAACACACGTTAAAACGACCGCGCGTTCGAGCGGTGCTTTCGCCGCCCCCGCCCCTTCGTGCAGATGGCCAGCGCGGACGGGCGGCGCTTTACACACAGGGCGCCGCGTAATCCCGCGGAACATTGTGGGAGAAGGGCATGCTACAGTTAGAAAAAAAAATAGATTTCATGTCAGTTAAATCCATCTGCGCGGACAGACGCGTAAACCGCCTCACCGCGCGGACAAGTGCGAAAACCGCCTCAACGCGCCGCGCACCGCTACAAAATCCGCTGAACCGCCTCCGCCCTCCGCGGCGCGCAGCGGCGCGCGGTGGCTTGTGATAAACGCCTTACGGCATGTGCGGAAAGAGGTGAGGGTGGTCTTTTTCTTACGCTAGGATCACAGAAATTTACGAATTTTAATAACCTTTAAAATGATGTAATTTTTACTAAAATCGTGTCGTACACTGTAAACGACTCCCCATAACTTTCGGGTCGACCCCAGTCTAAGTTACCGAACTCGAAACTAAAATTACAGTTACATTACAGTTTTGAACATATTCTATTTTACGAAACAACATTATAATTAAGCAAACTATACCCTAGCTGGACGTTAAAGGTGAGCGAGGAAATTGTACTACAATTTAATACACTTATGTCCGATTGTACTAAAGTTAGGCAGCGTCTAAGTTCGCTCTTCCTGAATGAGGCTTTTACCCGAAGAGGGGTCCACGTAGCAAGTAACAAATCAACACAAGTACCAAACAAAAACAACATTAATGATCTAAAAAAAGATTTATAATAATAATAATAACGCCCAACGATCACATACGTAGATCCTGGACCCTAACTAGGGTACCCTTTATCTAGGGACCCAGGAACAACGAGGACCGCGGTCCCACAACACCCAGACTCAGAACAAGCATTTGCGTTTTTTTTTCTGCGTGCAAATACTTGTCCTGTCGCGGGAATCGAACCCACCGCCACCGGGCCAAGAGCCGACCTGCTCAACCACAAAGGCAGATTTATAGTAAATAGTAAGTATAAATAAAAATATATAATATGTGTGTATAATATGAAATGTACTGTGAATCTTTTAAGTGATTGTTACTGGAATAAAGAGGCTTTTTTATTTTTTACGACCTTCTGCCTGCAGCTTCGCCCGCGGCGTGGCCTATGGTAAATAATTCAATCACCCATTTCACCGATTTCGAAAAATCCTTTTTTAGCGGATGCCTACGTTATAACATCTACCTGCATGCCAAATTTCAGCCCGATCCATCCAGTGGTTTGGGCTGTGCGTTGATAGATCACTATGTCAGTCAGTCACCTTTGAGTTATGTATATTTGGATTTATTTCATAAATTCACATTTATCTCCCGGATCTCCCGGTTGTTCGTACGTTTGTCAAACTTGTGTCAAGTCAGCATGCTAAATACTGCACGCTCATTGGTTGAGACAGCCGATGATCGACAGGCAACCAATGACCGTTTAGTATTTAGTCTACCAAGTTGACTCGAATTTAACAAACGTATACGAGAACCCGGGGTTAGAGTGTTACGAGACACTAGCAGCGTTATTAATAAACACGAAATAGCTTTGGATTAGTTACACCATCTTTTGTCTTATTCGATCCAGCTAAATATTCCAGTAGCAAAAAAGGACAAAAGTTGAAGTAACTAACCCAAGGTCTAAAAAACCCTAAACCCGTTTATTAATAAGGCTGTGAAAGTTTTTAGAATTTATACTTTGGGTTTTGTTGCGCTGGGAGAGGTAAAAATACCTTATAGTAGCCTAGTAGGTACCTATAAACAATAATAGACACTAGTAATTATATTTTTGGAACACACATGTATTTGCAGCAAACAACCGCCTTTCATTAAATAATGAAACACCACAGTCTAGTTAATTTAACTGGTAGGTGATTGTAAACCAAAGCACCCGGGTTGAAATTCCATTCGATCCCGTAGTAATGACTTTTCAAGTTATGTGCAAAATTTGCTTGCTCGCTCTTACATGTGCTATTCATCAACCCGCGCTTGGCCAGCATTGTGAATTACGGCCAACGCTCTCTCCATTTGAGAGACAGAACTTACAAAACGGATCAAATAAATCCACGAATCGCGTTTTTTTTACGTTATGGAATGACGTGACGAGCTAACCGTTCGCCTGATGTTAAGCGATACGGCTGCCCATATCAGTTGCAGTGTCACTCAGTACTCTAAAGTATAGAGCTTCGCGTGACACTGCACTGCGCACGTCATCCAGAGACATCAGCACAATCTAGTAATAAGATTACTAAACTGTGAGATCAGGTCATAAAGTCTCATTTGCCCAGTAATTTCACTAGCTACAGTGCCCTTCAAACCGGAAAACAGCAGTGCTTGCGCACTACTGCTTGGCGGCAGAATAACTGGCAAAGCGGTGGTAGCTACCTAGACGAACTTTGCATCATAGTCCTACCACCTAGAATGGACCAATAAGCAATAAAATTCTTTAACAAATGAAGGCTCTGAGGGCAATGATATTGTTCTAGACTCCATATAAAGTCTAGCTTTATATCTGCAGGTGCTTGTAAGACAATTAATATTGGATATTGAATCCACTGAAATACGCGAAGGTACCAGGTTGAACAGCATTTTAATATCTGGAGATCTACAATTTTGTAAAAGTGCTAAAAATAGCCAATTTGCAATAAATCTTTTGACTTTGACTACTCTAAAGTATTCCATTAACTCAATCTTCTATTGAAAGTTAAAGTTAAGTCAATTCGAAAGGATTTTATTGTAAATAGGCTATTTTAAGTTATCAAGTCAATATGAGACGGTACTTAAAATTAAGTTATTGTTTTGGAGTTTTGGCGGGAAAGTGAAAAAGATTGCGTCACCGCATTGTATTATTTTCCAAAACTTGTGTTATTTTCAGTGTTAGTGCATAAAATTGGTGCCATTCTATTCTTAAGTGCTGGATTACAGGCGTGAGTATGGGAAAATGGTATAATGATGGTGAAACGTTTCTTTTCGCGTTGTTTCCAAAGCTCCATAGAAGCTTCAAGTAAAGTTGCCACCACTTTACTAGGAGTATGACTTTGACTAGACTTTGACTTCGACTGTGACTTGACACATATTTGTGTGAAATATCATTAACTTGATGAATTATAAATTACTTGACACTGACTAAATACACAAAAGTGTGGAGCCAAAATATTAAAAAAAAAAGTTATTGTACTAGAAATATAAAATCACAAAGTGAGTTTATGTCATACACTGAACGAATAGATTCCCTTTAAGTTAAATACATAGTTACTTATTGGCAGCCTCTGCGGCGTGGTGGTTGAGCAGGTCGGCTCATAACCCGAAGGCGGCGGGTTCGAGTCCCGCGACTGGACACATTTTTGTGCACAGAAAAAAAAGCGCAAATACTTGTTCTGAGTATGGGTGTTGTGGGAGCTAGTTAGGGTCCAGGATTTATATATGTGGTCGTTGGGCGTTATTATTATTTTTATTATTACTTACGACCTTCTGCCCGCTGCTTCGCCCGCGGCGTGGCCTATGGGAAAATTTAACCACCCATTCCACCCTCTTAAGGGTGGAATTTCGAAAATCCTTTCTTAGCGAATGCCTACGTCATGACATCTACCTGCATGCCAAATTTCAGCCCGAACCATCCAGTGGTTTGGGCTGTGAGTCCACTATGTCAGTCAGTCAGTGAGTCACCTTTGAGTTATATATATTTAGATATTCTACAGCCAAATTGCACGAAACCGTTAGGTTCGAATTGGTAGGCAATTAGCGACCGTCATCAAGAAACCATCTGCGGCCTCCGTCATGTTTGTTTATAACTCCACTATGGACATTATCGTAATTTGCTGGGTCTGCCGTTGATACGAAATTTGGATAGGTTTTTGCTATAAAATGATTATTAGGCTATTTGACTGCTATATTTTTATTTCATGAATAAATCATATACCTCAAATAATAGATGGTCGTGAAAACAAAAATAAAATATCATAATAATTAATTGGAATCTATAAAAAAAAATCACAAAAATATAAAAAAAAAATTAAACAGGAAATATAACGCAGAAGAACGGTGAACGAATACAATTTAACTAAGCGCCTACTTTGGTTTTCCAAAATAAAATCGTAGACCAAAATAACTATTGTCAACGCAATGATCTAAATTTTCAGCGATAATAACACCTTTTTAACCAACGAAATAGCCAGACTGGTGTTTTATGCAAAACACCAGTATTTTTTTTTTTATTTATTATGCACATTTCACTTAATCTACAAAAGCCCGCAAAATAAACACAATAAATACACAGCTTCAAGCGCAGATAATTTTTTTTTTGTTTTGGTTATTCATATATATATATATATATATAAGTATATAGTATATATATATATATATATATATATATATATATATATATATATATATATATATATATTTTATTTATATATATAAAAGTAATTGTAAATAGTAAAGTGGTGGCAATCCACTGTATAGTTTTGGAACCAATATAAAAAGAAACGTTTCTCCATCATTATACCACTTTCTCATGCCTGTAATCCAGCACTTAACGAATAAAATGTCACCTATTTTATGCACTAACACTGAAAATAACACAAGTTTTGGAAAATAATACAATGCGGCGACGCGACCTTCTTAGTTTTCCCGCCAAAACTCCCAGATCTTGACGTCAAATACGATCTGCCATTATCAACTTTGAAATCAAAGCCCTCTAGATTTGCTCGGACGCCACCTTCCATTTTCATAGTAAAATATTATACAGAAGAGAAAATTCATGAAGGTAAATTACCATATCACTCACACATACGCAGTTTCCAAATATTCCAGCGACAGAAAGGTAATGTAAACGGTGATCAATACAAGAGTAATGGAATGGAAATGGAATGGATAGTCTGTCCGTTTGAATAGCTTATAAAACACTCGTAAAATAGGCACAGTATAGGTACAGTAGGAGATATTATACAGAATTTCAATATTAAGCCAAGAGCTCGTCACCCTAATTTAAGTATATTCACACTTCAGGTATTTACTAATAACACCTCATTCTACAACCCTTTGGTAAGGATGTGTCGTCAGTATAACGACATCTTGAAGGAACACCACAGCTCAGTTGATATCTTTGACCAAAAACTACCAAAATTTAAAAGAGACGTTTTAGCTATCATTTCTGAACTTTAAATGTTTAAAGATTTTGCATTTAAGATACAAATCTACACTATACTCTCAAATACCATGAAAATATATTTAATTTTTTACTAACTACTTATTTTATTGTTTTGTTAATCGTGATGTGTACATGTGGGCAGAAACGTGTTGTGGGTAGGTTGCAACCTATATAACTATAGGCCTTCAGCATGTCCGCACCGCGCCGTGTCTGGAACAAGAATGATCCGTAGCGCACCAATCGATCCCTTTATATAGCCAGACAGGTAGGGGCGCCATGACAGTTGCCGGTGCTGCCACAGTATTAAATTTAATGCCACCACAGGGTAAATTACGGTGCTCGATCGCTGTGCATAGAGTTTATAACTGGACGTTGCCGCCGTCACGGCCATACTGACGTGCGTACGTCCTCGTACGCTTAGCTTCACTTTGTACCTGGTGAGGGACATAAGTATCAGTGTTATTGCTCGTTCATCCTGGCAATTAAATTGTGTTAAACTTGAAGTCAAAGTCAAAAGATTACTTTTCAATTTGATTAGTCAAAAGCATTTAACCTGCCAGTCATTGTCAGGGTTAACCCATCGACAAACCAGTTCAGAACTATCAGTATCCCTTCATTTATAAAAATGGACCGGATGGTGCTAGACCGGATAGATATCCCTTTAGCAACCAAAAATCATCAAACTAATACCTTATCCCTTCATTTATAAAAAATGGACCGGATAGTGCTAGACCGGATAGATATCCCTTTAGCAAACAATAATCATTATTCCAACTCATACCAATTAGTGCTAGACCGGATAGATTATCCCTTTAGCATTCAGACACATTTTTTTTCATCATTTTAACATTCTCTTTTCTTACTTTTTTCTCTTTTTTTCACTTTTTTTTTTTACTTTTTTTTTTGCTTACCCTTTTTTCTCATTTTTTTTTCTCAAAAAATCATTACTTTTTTTTTACCATAACTTTATTCTCTTTTTTTTCACTGGTCTGGGTTAACCCTGCAACTAAAATTGATATTAGTGTCACCCGCCGTCACGTCATCATTCACATCACGTCACGTCACGTTTCGCGTTGCTTGAGGAGTGATGTAGAAATGGGCAATCCCACTTCTGATGTGGGCAGAAACGGGTTGTGGGTAGATAGGTTGCAACCTATATAACTATAGGCCTTCAGCATGTCCGCACCGCGCCGTGTCTGGAACAAGAATGATCCGTAGCGCACCAATCGATCCCTTTATATAGCCAGACAGGTAGGGGCGCCATGACAGTTGCCGGTGCTGCCACTGTATTAAATTTAATGCCACCACAGGGTAAATTACGGTGCTCGATCGCTGTGCATAGAGTTTATAACTGGACGTTGCCGCCGTCATACACATGTTTTGGGATGTAACCTAGCTCAAAATGTTTGTAAACTTTTATTTTTTTGTTCTTTTGTTGGTTATATTCTGTTTTGTATGCCAAATGAATAAATAAATAAATAAACGCGAGTGAGTTCTTTGGAAAATTATATGCAAAAAAATTGAGAAAAGCCTTTATTCAAATAATAACAATAATAACGCCCAACGATCACATACATAGATCCTAGGCCCTAACTAGGATTCTCTATGTCTAGGGACCCAGGAACTGACATCCTGTGTAGTGGTTGAGCAGGTTGGCTCATAGCCCGGAAGCGGCGGGTTCGATTCCCGCGGCAGGGCAAGTATGTGTGCAAAGAAAAAAAAAAAGCGCAAATACTTGTTCTGAGTCGGGGTGTTATGGGACCATGGTCCTAGTAGTTCCTGGGTCCCTAGACACCGGGAATCCTAGTTAGGGTCCAGGATTTATGTATGTGATCATTGGGCGTTATTATTATTAACTACAAGAACCATGGTCCCACAATACCCATAAAGCCCATATGTACAATGGCGAGGTAACAAAGTTAAGTGGCAGTTTTGAGCGGTCAAACCGAGACCGTACGCTTGTTTTTGGACAAATTTGACTTGATAAAGATATTATTAATTCAACACGATCCCTAATATTATTTTTCAAGTATGCCAAAAGCCCTACGCGCTTCCAGATTTAGCTCGTCCCACAAGAAACCAAGACAGTTTTAAACTTTTGGTTATTTGGGGCAGTAATCTCTTTTTACAAGTCATTCTTGCAACAAGCTCAAATTAAACGATAGGTACTGTTATAGAACTACTAAGTCATGGCCCCACAACACCTAGACTTTTTTGTGCAAATACTTGTCCTGTTGTGGGAATCGAACCCGCCGCCTTTGGGCTACGAGCCGACCTGCTCAACCACGCCACCACAGAGACTGTCAATAATAGTGCTTACTTCGTTTCCCTAGAAACAGGATGTACAAACAAAGCCGGCCACTGCAAAAACTGCCGACATGGGGCGGGATAGCAAAATCGACGTTAGGGGACAGCTAAGGCACCTCAGGGGGCATTACGGGCTGTCAGGGGGACAGTTTGGAGGATTTACGGCTCAATACTGCTCGGAATTAGAACAACTTTCTTACATCAGCTGATATATTGCTGTTTCCGTTAATGACGATTGTAAAAGAAGGTATATATCTGTCTATTAAAGAGGCGGTCTGAAAGATTATTCTAAATGTTAAAACCGACCAAGTATCTCCAGTCATAACTTTAAACCGGTAATCCAATTAAGGTTGTCTATTTTAAAGGCACTGAAAGAATTGTAACTACAACTAGTACACGGCTAAAACACACGAGATACAGTCGAATAACTTGACCGGTGTTCCGGCAATATAAATGCCCATCTTCAAGAAGAAATAGCGGCGGCGGTGGCGGCTTGGCGCTGATCTACTGACTGAAAGAATTGTTTTTAGAATTCTCCGGTGGTTTGTTTGTTAGGCTTGGAAATTAGTGTGTCGTTGTATATAGCCAGGAGATACAGTGGCGATTGGCTGGAGCGATGGAGGTGCGAGTAGGTCGGAGGTTGGAGCCCGACTGAGACACTGGTTTCCATATAATGTTCTGTTTATTCCAAATCAGCCTTCACACGTCACACTTAACGTCACGTGACACTTAAAACTATGTACATTTTCTATCCTACGGCGCAGCCTTACCGTCAGGAGAGCCTCTCAATATAATATTTACAATTAAGCCTAACTTATTATCTAATCTACCTAAATCTTAACTAATATTGGGATTAATAAATGTACAACAAAATATTATATTTATTCCTACCTAAAATACTTAACTATAGCTATATACAACATAAAAATATTTACATAAAATAAAGTGCGTGGGCGTGTCACTACAAGTGCATGGTCTTTGGTGTTGGGTAGTTAAATTCACAACTTACAATTGAGGCCATGAGAGCCAAAGCGGTCTAACTGCATTTTTAAATACCTTTATTATATTGTATTCTATGTACATTATAATAAAGGGAGCATCAATTTTCTCACTTATTCTTTCACCCGATTTTGATCCCTATTTATGGGAAGCCTTTTATTGATGGATTTATTTATTGCGCTATAGCTTTTACCATTTAGAGCAGACTCCAATAAAAATATGAAAATAGAAAAAAATGCAGTTAGGCCACTTTGGATCTCATGGCCTCAATTATGGTTATGCGTCATCGCCGTGTGATATTGAAGTGTAGAGATTATAGAACGATGATAGCATCCATAAAAACCTGGTGTTTGTATAATGGAAACTAGATGGGTGGACCCACTGGTAGATGGTGCTATAATCAGAACTATTTATCTTCGATATTTAAATGAAGAAAGTTTATCAGAACGTCTGGTCGTTGCTACACGTGACCAAAATACTGCCATCAATACTGAATCAGCAATGCAATTCAGTAGTGGGGGGCGTGGGGGGTGGGCTGGAGCATTTGAACTGTCTATAAGTAATTGCGGCTTATAAACTATCCAATTTTTATTTTAAATTTTTAGTAGTAGTTTTTTATATTATTATGGTATTTAATTATTTGTGTGAACGATACAACAAAGTATATATTTTGTTTTTTACTTCAAACTTGTCTAGCATTTGACCACGCTCTCACCTGATGGGAAGTGACGATGTGATCGAAGGTGTAGCATGCTAGCCAAGTAAATACCTATTCACTCTTCTCTTGAACACGCCCGGGTCATATTTCGCCGGAAACACAGACGCTGGCAAGGCATTCCATTCCTTAGCCGTTCTAATTAAGAACGTGGAATCAAATCGCTTGGTACGAAAGGATGGCGCTTAGCCGAGCGTCTAGTAGTCCGGTAGTGGAATGGTGATGGGAGGTGAGTATATAAGTACTTGCTTAATTAAGTTAGCTAGTTGTACCAAAGGATCAATTATTAGGTAGGTCTTTGTTCAGGCGCTATTTAATTATAATCACAGAAGAGAATTATTTTTTATCCATTTTAAAATACCTCTCTAGGTACAAGCGCCCTTGTTTCCTGTTCAAATAACAAAAGTCCTATAGTTAATATAATCAGTGCGCTGCCGACACCGGTACGAGTAACACGCATTCTCGCACGACGTATTGACGAGCTAAGTTACGCGTCGGATACATTCAACATGAATAATTGTGCAACATGTGGTGATAGCTTCAACGATGGGGTACAGTGTAGTGCTTGCAAAAAGCACTTTGATTTTAGCTGTGCTAATATTACTGAGGCTGGTTATCGGCGTTTGGGAGCTGAGAGGCGAGCGGCATGGAAATGTGCATCGTGTCGACTTCTGTCGCCGACCCCGGCAGGGCCGGCGGCTGCGCTGAGCCCAGAAGTCTCGCTTGAAGCTATTATGACCATGCTCAATTCCATGTCATTGAAGCTTGAATCCTTACCTGGTCTGATTGACGACGTCAAGGGTATTAAAGCTGATGTTTCCAAATTGCAAGTGTCATTCATGGGAATATCCAGCAAGATGCAGGAGTTTGATTCTGCCTTAAGTAAAATGGACACCCGAGTAACTTCACTGGAAGCTGTGTCTTGTGACATGGTGGCAATGAAAACCCAGGTTCTGCTAAACCATCGCAGTGAGATCACGCGTGATCAGTGGTCGCGGCTGAATAACGTCGAGATCAAAGGAGTACCGATGAAAAAAATGGAGAATCTTTTTGAGTTGGTGGACAGGATAGGTACATGCATCAACTATAAAGTGGTAAAGAACCAAATCAACTTCGTAAGTAGAATCCCATCCCACAACAACAAGGACAAGTCTATTGTCGTCAGTTTCCTTAATAGATATGTGAAAGAGGATTTTGTTGCTTCAGCCCGATTAACTAAGTCGCTTACGCCTACTGACTTGGGATTTTCTGGAGCGAATAATCAACGTATATTTGTGAATGATCACCTGTCGCCAGACTACAAGAAATTACTTACGAAAACTAAACAAGTTGCTAAAGAAAAAAGCTACCAATACGTTTGGGTGAAGTTTTCAAAAATACATGTACGGCAAAATGATACGTCGCACATCATTATTGTGAATTCGGAATCAGATTTAAACAAATTAATCTAAACTATTTCCTACTGTATGTAAACTTGCATTCTATGTGTACATCGTTTTTCACAAGCCTATACTTTACTGACTCTAATGTCGAATGTATTATCCTACGTTACTCTGTTGTCATAAAACTAATGGTACTTAATTATAATTACTATATTTCATTTTTGCCTGTACTCGCATATCGTCTATTAACTATTGTTAATTTAATTTACTGCTTCTTTGCATCAAACGCGTCACTGCCCGTGCCTCCCGAGCGGTATATGAATAATTATTATTTACTCATTCTCGTCTCGCTGACGCCGACATCACTGCTTTTTGTTTACAACTGGTTTCGCCCGCTGCCTGCTGAGTGCAAGCGATGCGCTTGCACCATGTACATAATTATAACAGCTGATAATCTACCTATGCCTACCTACATTATAATAATATTGATATCAAATAATACCTACCATACTTTATTTTGCGTCTTTTTTTCTTCGCTGTTGACTTACTATTTAACCTATTATTATCAAATGATCTATTATAATCATCATTCGTTTATAAATATGATAAATAATATTACATTAATTATTTTAGCTATCATCATGCCAGTGTTCTTCGATATAAGGCTGGGAAGATGGGATGCTATTTTATATAGTATCTATGCTTGTGTAGTTACTGTATTCTATGAAGGCAATAATATAACTCTGGATACAAACCACGTCTTTATAATAAATTGTGGTGATATCTTATATTTAGCCTACATTTTGTGTAGGAATATAATTGTTTTTATTATGTTTTTGTTGCATGTTTACAATGGATACCAAAAATAAAATATTATGTTATTACCAGAATGTCCGTGGTCTACGTACCAAAACATCAATATTTCGACGGAATTTAGCTTTAAGTAGGTATAGCGTTATAGCGCTGACGGAAACTTGGTTGATTGACAGTTTTGCGGATGCTGAGTTGTTTGATGATAGGTACTTAGTATGGCGTCGTGACCGTAGGTATGACTTGACAGGCCAATCGATGGGCGGAGGTGTACTTCTGGCTATCAGCAAGGATTTGGTTGCTTTTCCCCGGCCAGACTGGTACTCAACTGCTGAAGACATATGGGTATCAATATCATTAGGTAAGAATAAGCTTCATATTTGTGTTATTTATTTGTGCAATCAAAACAGGGGACTTAACTTTTCTCAACAATTGTCTAATTTTTTAGTCAGCCTACGGGATATTATGATGGCTAATCCACTTGATAGTTTTTTAGTAATGGGTGATTTTAATATGAGTTCCATTAATTGGTGTCAAGCCACCACTAGTAATGTCGGTTATCTTGAACCATCAAATGTATCAGGTCATAACGAGTGTAACTTTATTGATGAATTGAACGTCGTAGATTTGCACCAGTTCAATCACGTAGTAAATCAGCAGGGGAGACTATTAGATCTTGTTTTATCCAATGTGGATATATCAGTTCACAACATTACGGACCCACTAGTCCCCATTGATCCTTATCATAATGCGCTGGGTGTAGTGTGTAATGTTTATTGTGAAGAGGCTCTTAAGCCTGCACCTCGCATTAAATTTTGTTATAATCAAGCTGACTTTGAATCGATTAACATTGACCTGGCTTCACTGGATTGGTGTACGGAACTGAATAACAAATCACTGGATGAAGCTGTTGATTATTTTTATAAGACCCTAGAAAGGATACGCGATAAGTATGTTCCTATAAAAACTATACGCAATAGAATATACCCTCCCTGGTATAGCCCTTCACTTATTAAAGTTCTTAAAGAAAGATACAAGTACTATGGGAAACATAAGCGCTATGGTATGATTGCAGATAAATTGTCATTGGATGTTTTAACTAGGCGAGCTAAATTGTTGGAAGCGAACTGCTACAAGTTATATATTTCCAAGGTAGAAAATTCAATTAAACGTAATCCTAAATATTTTTGGTCTTACTTTAAAGCATTGTCAAATTCTAACTCAATACCAAATGTTATGTTGTATGAAAATAAACACTCTAATTCAGGCAATGATATTTGTAATCTTTTCGCTGATTATTTTCACTCCACATTTTCAGCTTCTAGTGTAACTCCTGCTTCTCATAGCCAGCATGTTGAACTCCTTGACGGTAATATTTGTACTATTAATCTAACGTTAAATGCAATTAGGACAAAGCTGAGTAGCCTAGATATTTCAAAATCAGCAGGGCCGGACTTTATTCCACCAGTTTTGCTCATCAGGTGTGCCGATAAGATATCTGTTCCTTTGTATATACTTTTTAGTAGATCCATTAATGAGGGTTACGTACCGCTGCTTTGGAAAAAAGCTTTTATTACACCCATTCATAAAAAAGGTCCTAAAAATAGTAATAAACAAGTTAGTAATTATCGGCCTATTTCAAAGCTCTGCGTGATCGCTAAAGTATTTGAAAAGTTAGTATACGAGCAGCTGTACTCGGCGTTAAGAACTTCGCTGCCTACGTCGCAACACGGCTTCCTAAGAGGAAGGTCCACGGCTACTAATCTAATTCTGTTAAATGAGTTTATAACGGATTCTATGGACAAGGGTTCACAGGTAGATGTAGTATATACTGATTACAGCAAAGCTTTTGACAGAATTGACCATCGGCTACTTATTCTAATTACAAAATGCAGGCATAAGAGGCGATCTACTTAGGTGGTTCTCATCTTACATCAACAATCGCTCTCAAGCAGTAGTGCTGGGGAATTACATGTCCAAGTGGATGTATGTTCCAAGTGGTGTCCCACAAGGTTCTTTATTAGGCCCTCTCCTTTTTTTGATATTTGTTGCTGATATTGATGCCTGTTTCCGTAATTCTACCTTGCTTAGTTTTGCAGACGACATGAAGATTTTTAAAGCAGTAAAGAGTCACGCTGATGCTTTAGCGCTGCAAGAAGATCTTTGCAGGCTTGATGATTACTGCGTCATCAATAAGTTGGACCTCAATGTTACTAAGTGTGCTATTATGACTTTTTCGCGTAAAAAACTCCCAATATCTTTTAATTATACTATTAAAGGTCAGAATTTAATGCGCGTTTCTAAAATAAGAGACCTGGGTGTTATACATGATTCTAAATTACTATTTCAGGATCACATTTCTTCTATCGTTGGTAAGGCTTCCAAAGCTCTTGGTTTCATTATGAGGTCAACTAAAGACTTTAAAAGTATTAAAACCCTTAAAATTCTTTATAGTACATATGTGCGCTGTCACTTGGAATATGCATCCCAAATTTGGAACCCTCGTTATTCTGTTTATGTTGAGCGTATTGAACGTATCCAGCGAAAATTCATTCGTCATCTGAACTACCGAACCAAAAGTAGGAAAGATGACTATTTGGTATCTTGTGCAAAACATCATTTTTTACCGTTGAGCGCCAGACGTAATATTTCTGACATCTTATTTCTAAAGAAAATTATTACGTCTGACATTGACTGTCCCGATCTGCTTCGTCTTATTAATCTATACGCCCCATCTAGATCGTTTCGCAAAGCATCTTTGTTTACTGTTCCATTGGTTTCGACCAATTACCGTCAGAATAGCTTTGTTCACCGTGTTTCCAAATCATTTAACAAAGTATGTAATGATGTCGATATCGATATATTTCACACTAGCATACCTATACTGAGAAGGAGACTGGGTGAGCGCTTTGTTGAAATCTGCACTACATAATATGTAATGCCCAGTTTATTTATTATTTGTTTATGAATAATTAAGTTAGTAAACATATTAGTAACACCAAGGATTTTTTCATTAGGAATTATCTTATCAATATTGCAATTGCATAAGTTTGTGAATGTTTGTTACCATTAATCTCTGTAACTGCTGATTTCAATGAAATTTCGAATGCTCGATCAACACATACGTTGCTTAGTTGGCGCGGAGTGAAACTTATCTCAATATTATACCTGTATTTTCTCACTGGTATATAATGTATTAGTTCATACCCTGATGCTTTGTGGGTGTGAGATGAGTGAGTTGGTTAATATATGTAAAGGTATATATATATATTATATGAGTGTGTATTTATTCTATTAGTTGTAGTTCATAGACCCACGGGAAGGCGTGGTCGTGTGCGTTTGGTGGCGAGGAGGCAGGTTTATTAATAATTGTATTGTTGTAAGACGTAGTAATGTGTGTTAAATGTACCTACTCACGTTGTGGTTATCTAATATGTAATTATTGTTTTTTCTTAATCTAGTATACAACGTAGATAGTGTAGTATTTTTTGTTTTAGTTTTCATTTTATTTCTACATGTGAAGACTTTTTAATGGCTTTGTTGTTACCTAAATTTATTGTATATTTTAGCTTATAATAGTCGATAGTCTTCTAAAACCTAATAAATAATAAAATAAATAAATAAATTAACTTGACTCTTTTTAAATTTTTTATCGACTACAAACTACTACTCGCTGTTCAAAGGACGTCAAAATCACTTTATTCAGGGCATTTTGTACGTCTTTCTACACGAGCAGTCTGTGGGTGAGTTATACGCTGAAACAGTACAACGCTTTACGCGTCCAGTACAACAATGCATTTAGGGTGCTTTTGCGGCTGCCTCGCTTTTGCAGTGCGTCGGGGATGTTTGCAGAAGCCCGTGTGGATTGTTTCCACACAGTCATGCGCAAACGGTGCACATCCCTGGTGCGCAGGGTGCGGGCCAGCCGTAACAGTATCCTAAATGCGCTTGCTGGTCGGTTTGACTGTCAGTATGTGTACCATTGTAACATGGTACACCTACTGAACGGAGTCAAAACTAATTCTTAATCTTTAAATTTTTATTTTAATGTAATTTCTATTTAAATTTATGGTATTTTAATTTTAATTGATGATTTTGTTATTTTCTGATTTCGACCATTCTATTTGTTTATATGTTTTTATCTGGTGCTGATTGTGATCCTAGTTGGTCTAATAATAATAATAATAAATAAAATAAAATAAATCCTTCGTAGCTCCTTTTACAAAGGTCTTTTCTACGTTCACGACTCTTTAACAAATAAAGTTAAGGCAGTTCATTTCATTACTCCTGAACTAAACATTTTTATAGCCTCTTCAATAAAAGGCGTTGAATCCCTTCTAATAAAGGCAGCATTCGACGAGAAATCGACTCACGCATTCTGAATAGACAAATAGGATATAGAACATATATAAATACTATGAAACTTTTACCTTTATCTAGTAACTATTTAGTATCTATATTAGTGCCACACTTTTTAATTTTTACTAGTCAATCCCGCCCCGCCCTTCCCTTGCACAAGTGAATTAGTAAAACGCGGTGGAACAGGATTACAAGTATCCTATGTCCGTCTCCTGATTCTAAGCTACCTCCCCACTAATTTCAGCCAAATGGATTCAACCATTCTTGAGTTCTAAATAGTGACACTAATACACTAATACACTAATATATATATATATATATATATATATAGATAGTTGACCCGCCCCGGTTTCGCATGGGTGAATTAGTGAACCGCAATAGAACGGGAAAAAAGTATCCCTTGTCCGTTTCCTGGTTCTAAGCTACCTCCCCACCAATTTGCAGCTTAATCAGTTTAGCCATTCTCGAGTTATAAATAGTGTAACTAACAAGACTTTCTTTTATATATATAGATTTTTTGTATTTGCCATACATTTCGGAATGAGGGTAGGACCACCTCATTTCTTCCCGTGAACCATGTAAGAGCCAGCAAAGTGAATATCCAGGGAATGAAAAAGACGCCTGCGATACGTGGTATCATGGTAACCTTACAATAACAATACAATACAAAATTATTTATTGTACACCAGAAGAAAAAACAGTTACAGATGATGAAACTTAAAGCTATAGTACAATGGGCGGACTTATCGCTAAAAGCGATCTCTTCCAGTCAACCTCTGAATGATGAATGAATAATTATTTATTGCAGAAACCTTGTACAAATAGTCTTAAAAAACTAATATTAGCACAATGGAGCCAACAGTTTGCCCGTGACAGGCATGCAATATTTTATTTTATATAAACTTTAAATTTTAATATGTCAAATTGAAATTAATAATGATAAATATGACGAATATAGAAAAATAATCTAATTGGCAATAATAAAACATATTTGTCACAACAACTCTTTGAGGTCATAAAAACACTTCTCTACCAGCCACTTAAACAGTTTTGTCTTAAATTGTCGAGTAGGCAGTTCCCTGATCTTTCTTGGTGGAATGGCTATCTAATCCCTAATCCCTCCTGAGAGAGAGGCTTTTATTCAGCAGAGGACAAAAAGTTGATCGTGTGTGTGATATATTTTCTATTATTTAATCTATTCTACATTCACCCTACGTAGTTTTTCTTCCCGAATAATCCGCGTTTGACGAAAATTTTATTTCGTTTTTAACTCAAAAACAATTTTGAGTAGAAAGCAAAATAAAATTTTCGCGAAGTATTTATTAATTTTCCAATAATAAACTTTTATATCCCATGTGCCGTTGTTCCTGATTCGATCAATCATTTTCATATATTTTTTTACAGTTGGAAGTTGTTTTATAGATAGATACTACTGCAATAGAATTTTTTATTAGATACACAAACAAAATATTAATAAAATTACAAAGAATACAGAGCACAAGAAGTGGGGAACAAATGGGCGACCTTATCGCTAAAAGCGATCTAATGTTACTACATTGTCTTACTTCTATAGCAACATGCGATTATATGGTAAGATATGATGTAATGTTATACTTAACTTATTCTGTCAGCTATAAACTAACCGACCTATAAACCTTGCGTAGTTCTCTGTATAAACCAATGAAAACGTCAATGTCACCATAGTTTCTCCATCCCCTACCAAATTACCATCTCTAATACGTGAAGGCCCTACAAACCAGCTCATAAATTGTTCAGCCCAGCTGTGAGCGATTTACGACCCTAGCGGCTTTCAACCTCAACCAAAGTTCAGTTATTATTGTGTACATCTTTGGTTACATTAAAGTAAGTAGTAATAAAGCTATGTGCAAACGTTAAGTTGAGTGTACAGACCTTTAATACTATAACTACACGCATTTTTTAAATTTAATTCGTTCAATTAGGTAACCCTATGAACTTACCTTTCAGTAAATAATGTTACCAACGAGAAAATATTTAAATTGTAACCACTGTGATTGAAAAGTATTTCAATGGGATAACATTCTTGTGTTCTTTAAAAATATCCTCATTGATTTGAGTTTGATATAGTTTAATGACAAACCTATGTTACTTATGGATAATCAACTGCGTTCAACGTTACATAAATTGTGTATAATTTCAAACTTATTTGATTATTTTTTTATTATTAAAGTGATTGTAAATACTTTGATCCCCATTTACATTCCCATTTACTATCTAAATTTATTTTATTTATTTATTTAATTGTGTTATTATGTATTAGTGTGTTAATTAAGTTATTACCTTCCCCTTCCATTTCCTTCTTGTCAATGTAACTTACTTAAGTTTGTACTTTCTGTTCTCTATTTTCAATATGGAATTTTATAAAATAAAGTAAATCCCTAATTGGATGTAAGTTCTAATATTAAGCGAAACTGTATCTTAGCTTAAGATCTGTGGATTTTGTGAAATAAATAAATAAATTATTATTAGACGGGCTGTGGTCGCGCTTGTGTAACTGACTTCCAAAAAGCAGAAGGTTCTATGTTCGTCTTTTTGTTTGATAAAACGTTCTCTACGCGTCAAAGCAGATTGTTTTCAATGGGTTTGTTACACGCTGTACTACCTACGAAATATTGTGTGCATGTCCTAATTCTCTTTTGTGCTGCAGTTGGCGAGCGATTGAGGTAAGCGGAGTTAGTTCAGCTCGATTAAATACCTTCGCAGCCATGCTTCAGGATTAGAGTAGACGTGTAGATCCAGGGACGTACTGTAGGAGGTCAAACTTTTTATGAGACGATTCTTTTCTCATTTCTTCAGTGTCTTGCATGAAACTGGTAAAGACTTTAAAAAAACAATAATATGTTATTATGTTCCATGAAATCTCCATTGGATTTATAGGTATACGAGCTTCTGCCCGCAGCTTCGCCCGCGGCGTGACCTATGGGAAAATAATTCAACCACCCATTTCACCCTCTTAAGGGTGAAACTTCAAAAAATCCTTTCTTAACGGATGCCTACGTCATAACATCTACCTGCATGCCAAATTTCAGCCCGATCTGTCCAGTGGTTTGGGCTGTGCGTTGATAGATCACTATGTCAGTCAGTCACCTTTGAGTTATATATATTTAGATAGTTATCAAGAAATAATGATTTTTGGAGTTTTCTTTAGAATAAAAACTTCTTTAGGCGCGTTGGGCACTTTTTGGGTAAACAAAAATCATGGAGCTCTCGTCATCGTCACCGCACGCTTCCCATGAACTATATATCACCAGTTACTTAGTTTTCATTTCTATCGGCAGTCTCCAAAGAGTGCCCGTACATTTTTTTTGGGAATTGTTTTGATGCACTGGAGCTGCTGGTAAAAAAAAAGTGAAAATTGAAGATGGTTTGTTTTTTTATTTTTTGTCTATTATACCTAAAAACAATAAGATTTCTCTTAGTGTTAGTTTTTAGGCTTCATATATTTTTTTTCTATATAAAAATATAAACAAATAAATTAAAAAAGTAATTGATTAGATCTAAAGTACCGCTGAATTGGAATTTCGTAAATGATCGATAGCTTATTATAATTTTCTAAAAACACATTTATACATTTATCCTAAAATCTTCCAAGCTTTTCTCTTTTCGTCATACCAATACAACAAAGACTTCAGATGACACTCACTTCTTGATGTACTTATTTCCAAAGGAGATATTAAAAGGCACCGAAAATATCGACAAAGGTTCTCCCCAAACAAATACCTCCTGAATGCGTCCGCGTCATTGACGCCTGTAGCCAAGTTATTTGAGAGAATGTTTCAAGCTTCACTTTAATTTACGAGAACTGCTCCCTGGATAGATGAGACGCATTCAAGAATATTCTACACAGACGGAATTGATACATCACGCTATAACGCGGTCGGCAGCCTTCCTGATACCCAACTATCACACTATCAAACTAATATTATAAAGGCGAAAGTTTGTATATGTGTATGTGTGTATGTTTGTTACTAGCTAGGAGTACCTTCACGCTCAAACGGCTGAATGGATTTGGATGAAATTCGGCACCAAGATAGCTTATACACTGGATTAACATATAGGCTACATTTAATCCCGGTAAAGTGAAATTTTTTCGTGGGATGAGCAAATAATTAAAACACTTTTTATCCGCGAGTGAAACCGCGGAACGCAACTAGTCTAAATGTATATAACTCAAAAGTGACTGACTGACTGACATAGTGATCAATCAACGCATAGCCCAAACCACTGGACGGATCGGGCTGAAATTCGGCATGCAGATAGATGTTATGACGTAGGCATCCGCTAAGAAAGGATTTATTTTAAATTAATATATCCCCGACTGTTACTCACGAATAGTATGTCGATTTCTCGACTAGGTTTCGGGCATATCCGATGCTCTTCCTCATCCTCATCTTATTCGTGAGTAACAATCGGGAATATATTAATTTAAAATGAATCACACTCATGAGAAAGGATTTTTCGAAATTCCACCCTGAAGAGGGTGAAATGGGTCGTTGAATTATTTTCCCATAGCCCACGCCGCGGACGAAGCTGTGGGCAGAAGCTCATCTAGTATAAAGAAGCCACACACATTTTCTTTACGTAATCCAAAGTACCGGATGCTTTAGGATCGTTGGGGAAGGAAGATAAGAAAATTAATGAATGAATTCTCTGATTACACTGCCTTATGTCATTGCCATTACGGTTGTCGACACAAATATTCCCTGTTAATACCTTGTTCCGTTATTACTACGTCACGACAAGTATTTGTGCACAGAAAAAAAAGCGCAAATATTTGTTCTGCCTGGGTGTTGTGGGACCATTGTTCTTGTTGTTCCTGGGTCCTTAGATACAGGGAATCCTAGTTAGGGTCCAGGATCTTTGTATGTGAAATAAAAAAAAACCTTCGGGCTGCTTGACAGTTCCACACCTAAAGCTGGCCACTCATCTGCAGGAGAAGGAAGAAACTGACGAATGGACATCCGAATAAAAACATTTTTGTTTAGGGATGATACTTTTTTTTATTTTGTTTTGGCTCCACAATTTTGTGTATTTAGCTAGTGTTAAGTAATTGATAATTTCTCAAGTTAATTAATATTGTATGTGTCAAGTCAAGTCACAGTCCAAGTCATCAATTAATTTAATAGTCTAGTTAAGTCATACTCCTAGTAAAGTGATGACAACTTTCCAGAAACTTCTATGGAGTTTTAAAAACAACGCGAAAAGAAACGTTTTACCATCATTGTACCACTTTTCCACACTCATGCATCTAATCCAGCATTTAACGAATAAAATGTTACCAATTTTATGCACTAACACTGAAAATAACATAAGTTTTAGAAAATAATACAATGCGGTGACGCAATCTTTTTCTTTTTCCTGCCAAAACTCGTGCGGTGATACTTATACTAGGATGAAACCGCGCGGCTTTAGAATTTCATAAAAAAATATTATTTCTCTACAAAACTAGGAAAATATAAAAATCCTTTTCACGATAAACGGACATTATTCATACTAAGTCAGGTCTTTAATAAAAGCTTTCAAATGTTCTGTCTGGGAAAGGAACCTTTTTGGGAATTAGGTACGCAGTGGGTAACTATTTCGATGTTTGGAGTAGGTCTGGAGTAGGTACACATACTATTATAAAAAAAATATGATGTGACTAAAATTGTACAAAGAACACACCCTCCAAATTCCAAGTCTCTAGGACCAGTGGCTTAGGCTGTGCGTTGATGTATAAATCAGTCAGTCAGTCAGGACTTTGAATTTTACATGTATAGATAATGCGGTTTCTAATTTGCGCCTTATGTGTGGTAAACAAAATATTTATTCGTCCGTTTAATCCCACACATATAATATTCCTATTTATATGCAAAAGAGGTAGCTAAGGGTAGCCAAGGGTGAAGTGTTTATGTTCAGAAATCAGTAATGGTTCTTGGTTCATTTTTCATGTGGCCCGTGACGTAAGATGGTCGGTAAAGCTGTGGCATGAGAGCCGTGAAATTAGCGGGTTTCATGAGCGGTAGCGGGTTTTATAATAAGAAAGAAAGAAAGAAAATTTATTTTGTAACAGAACAAGGACATAGAAAAATACATGAAAATTAAAATTACTTAAGAACGTCGCTTTCAAGTTCTGTCACAAACCGGCCCCAACTCAGCATGGTGCTAGTTCTTACGAACCGGCGCTGGTCTTCCGTTGGACCGTTTGTTGAAGCCACGGAACAGACATACATCAATGTTCTAAATTATAAAGAAAATATAAACATATATTTGTGTAAATAGTAATTAATACACATACTTAAAATTAAAATACAACAAACAAAGTATTAAAACGAATTGTGCGAACCAGTATACAAATAAAACAATTTAGTAAATGAGAAGTGACAGAAGTTGGCAGTAAGTAAGTAAGTTAAGTAAATTACTAAGATATATATGTAGACAGTTTATAAAATGATGAGCTTTTATTTTTAAGATTTTTTACTAGGAACTATGAGGACCATGGTCCTACAACACCCGGACTCAGAACAAGTATTTGCGCTTTTTTTTCTGTGCACAAATCTGGTCCTGCCGCGAAAATTGAACCCGCCGCCTCCAGGTTATAAGCCGACCTGGTCATTCACCACACCACAGAGGCTATTAAAGTAGTGGGCTAATGAACGGCAGCGTATAGTAGTGTTAAATACAGTTGGAATTCCTATTTGTTCTGAAAGCGTTAAAGCGCTAAATAGTGTTTGAAGTTATAAAGAGTATATTATTGTTTAAAATTCTTTAAACAAAGTTTCAACCTGTTTAATATCTGTAAAGTAATTACGGCAGGTGTCAATTTTGTGGGGGGAGAGTTGGCTGGACTGCAGTCGCGACCCCTTCTCGCCCCCGATACGGCGGACGAGGGCTCACGGTGGGTTTTAGTGGGTTCGAGTCCCACATACCCCCTACCACCACCACCGTGGTGGCAGGGAAGTGCGAGGGCATTCCCCCCCCCTCAAAAAGGTGTTAATTTTGAGGTTATACATTTTTATTACTCTTTGACAGTTCTGAAACTATCACCGTCCTTGTTATTTCAATATAATAAAAAAGGACGGCAACATTTAGAATAGTCAAGGTGGCATTTGTATAATAAAATCATCACTCCTGTTTACGTATGCTGTATTTCTCTGACTTAGTGGCCCTAGTTTACTGGATAATCATGTTATATGTGACGGGGCTGAGTACGTCCATAAGGATTAAGAATGCCTATAGGTCCCAATATCCAGCAAGTGAATGTCCACAGTAACTTTCTCATAGTCAAAGTGTAGTCTTTACTGCCTTTACTGCCTTTTAGAGACCTCTAACTCCGAACTAAATGAAAACTTGTATTTCAGAGATCATAGATTAGTAGTCATAAATTATTAATTCATTCAATTAGTGTTAGCCTTGTATTAGTTGTAGTTATTCATTCATTCATTTATTATTTCGTTCATTCGTTCGTGCGTTTGTTTGTTCATTCATTCATTCAGTCAATCATTAATTATTTAATTAATTAATTCATTCATTTATTCGTTTGCAAAATAATCAAACTTAAAGTTTTAGGTTTCCCTGTGATGAGTGAATTTTTCACTTAGTTGGCTTATTATTATCTTACTAGCTGATCCATCTTTGCCTCCCATAGACATTCTAAGGTCCGTATTACAGAACGATGCTCAGTCATCGATCGGTGCTCAAGCAGAGATTTCATTCACTAATTGATCACTTTATGAATGAAATCTCTGCTTGAGCACAAATCGATGACGGAGCATCGATTTGTAATAGGAAGGTCCGTATTACAGAACGATGCTCAGACAAAGGACTAAGGTTGACAGACAGATGACTAAGGTTAGTCATGTAGATGATGTACCGACATGAACGTATTCTAAAAATCATACAATTTGTTTCCCGCCGTATAGGATGAGTTCTGTGACACACATGCAAAACATGTACGATATGTAAATGTCATCCCATTTGTTCAAGTATATTTATTTTTATTAGATAAGTACATTATTTTTAATTGTAAGGCGGAAAGAAGTTGGACGGGTCAGCTAGTATAGTATATACATAGGTTAGCGCGCGTGTTATAAATTAACGGCATTTTGAGTCAAACCTTGAAGTACTAATTAGTCACTTAACGAATTAGATAATTTTTTTATGCGTACTATATAGGCTTGCTTTTAACAACTTTCATTTTAATTTGTTATAGTAGTTATTTTAATTTAATTAAGGGTTGCGTAATCTATATACATATATAAAAGGTCGCGTTAGTTACATTATTTATTACTCAAGAATGGCTCAACCGATTTGGCTGAAAATTGGTGGGGAGGTAGCTTAGAACCAGGAGACGGACAGGATTTTTTATTTCGTTCGATCGCGTTGTACTAATTCTCCCGTGCAAAGCCGGAGCGAGTCAACTAGTCTTCTATAAAAATTAATGGCGATTAACCTCCCGAGGCACGTGCATTAAGGTAGCTTAGTTATAGGGCGTGTTTGAGAATTCGGAAGTGAATTAAACGTATATAACCCTCTAACCCTTTTCCAAATCACTTATTCCAAACACCTTGTATTCTTTTATCTCGAAGACCTTACGTTACAGAATTCTTTGAAGCCGTGCGAAAACATAAACTACGATAGCTGCTTGTTCGAGCGAGACAAAAAAGGGTTAAGGTACTGTTATAGGAAGTTTTTTTACGTGGTATCTATAGCGTTATGGCTAAAGTTGATAATCGCAGATAAAAAATCATATAGGCGAACATAGAATCTCTTCCTTTTTGGAAGTCGGTAAACATGTGATGGCAAACTGGATCTGCGCATGAAAATGTGCTAACTTAGCGGGTTGTGGATGACGTGAAATATGGATGTCAAATAAATATTTATAATGGAGAACTGCCTTTATTTTCAATGAAATACTACTATGATAATAAAGATATAATAACTAATACTAAACACTACCTACTAAAAAAATAGTATAATAATATATAATAATTTACCTTGATTACTATAATTTTAAGAAGAAAAAGTTTCTAGTTTTCTTAACTAGAAAAGATGTCGATAACATACCCAAGATTTTTCGAAAGGTCGAAGGAAAGCTTTCTGGGAAGCAATACTTTTCCACACTAAAGCTACCTAGGGATTTGTGGAATTCACCAAACGCTCTGTTCACTGTATCATAAACTTCGTTTACTTTTGTTTGTTCGTAAAGAATACCTTTTTTCAGAAGATACGGTAAATATACAATCGCATATTCTATACATTTTTATTTCTTGTAGACAAGATTTTTGGACCGAACAAAGTCAAAGTCAGGGATTTTTTGGCAGGAAAATGAGAAAGATCGCGTAACGCATTGTATTATTTTCCAAAACTTGTGTTATTTTCAGTGTTAGTGCATAAAATTGGTGGTGTTTTATTCATTAAGTGCTGAATTATAGGCATGAGCGTGAAAAAGTGGTATAATGATGTGAAACGGTTCTTTTTGTGTTGATTCTAAAACTCCATAGAAGCTTCTGGTAAAGTTGCCACCACTTTACTAGGAGTATGACATCGACTAGACAATGACTTGACTTGATGACTTGGACTGAGACTTGACTATATAAATTAAATTAAATTAACTTGAGAAATTATCAATTACTTGACACTGGCTAAATACACAAAATAGTAGAGCTAAAACAAAAAAAAACAGCTAAAAGTCATGCTAGTTAGGCTATGTTTAGCACTTCAACAAGTCAAAATTTTATTAGATACTTAAAATTAAGTTATTGTACTAAGTATATAAAATTACAAAGTGCTTATTGTCAAATATAAGATACTTATCCTTCCGCTAAAATTTTATACTTTAATAACGCCATTATATAAAAATTCCAGCTTTTTATTATAATTAGAAACAAGAAAATTACAGCTCAGCTAACAGAAACTGCAACCCAGCTTCAGGTTACTGCACTCTGAAATGATCATTTGAAAATTTATCTTGAAACAAAATTCTAGTGGAATTTTCTCACGATATTCACGTCAAAGAAAGAATAAAATAGATTAGCGTAGTAAGCACTTATTTCATTTTACAAAAAATAATTGAGGTAGCTATTTATGCTTTTAAAGTGAAGTGTTTTTTATCTGTATAAAAATACTCCTAGCAGAGTTGGTTCGTTAATAATGGTTAATCTAGTTCTTGTATAAATACCATTATTACTACTACAATTACATTATCACAATTTATGGAAATAAAAATATTAAGATAGTTATGAAATGCTGATGCAAAAGAAAAATATCATCCAGATAATTAAAAAACAAGATTTTGAAAAATCAAAGCAGAAACATTTTTGAATAATAATAAAGAAGCTGTGAATGATATTGGCATTTAGATCTCAAAAAATAAAGTCTTATTTGCCCAGTAATTTCACTAAATACAGATCCCTTCAAACTAGAACACAGTAGTGATTGCCCGGTACTGCTTGGCGGCGACCTAGACGAAGCTTGAATAAAAATGCTACGAACTATTGGTCAGAATGATTGGTTGGTGCCGTTGTATAATAATATTGTACTCGTATACACTCGTCATTGGATAGGCGGTGTTCAGCAAACTCAGTCAATAAGTATTAATAATAATAATTTATTTGACCAAAAAAACAATACATCAGATAAAATTAGTACATCGAATGTTGGTACAGTAAAAGAGGGTATGATATCTATGAAACTCTGAATCCCACACTAGGGCAACCTGTGTCGTGGTCTTTCAGTAGTAGTCTTCAGCTTTGTTAGGCTTGCACTTGACCACTAAAGGTAAGTGACAACGCGGTCAACGATGGAACATTTTTGCCAAGAAGATACTGGTTCATTCCCCAAAAACTCCAGATTATAATATAATGTAATGTAATGTAATATAATATATAATATTATATATATGTAATAATATATAATATGTGTGCATATTCACACAGCGCCATCTAGCCCCAAACTAAGCAAAGCTTGTACTATGGGAACTAGATAGCTGATACAATACTTAGATACTTTTAGTTTTTAAATACATACATAGAATACAATATAACACCCAGACACAGAACAAACACCTATGTTCATCACATAAATGTATGTCCTGGGTGGGAATCGAACTCACAAGCCACAGTTCAGAAGGCAGGGTTACTACCAACTGACCTATCGGGCCAGTCATATCTCATATATCAATAGTAGAGACGCCGGTAAGTTGTTACATTCCTTTGCCTTCCGCGCAATAAATGTTGAAGAGATACAGTATATAGAATGTAATCATTTTGAATTACTGTAGATATAAATAATTGTAAATGTATTGAAAGACCAAATCATAAATATTCAATGATTTCTTCAAATTTTAGCAGTATTATAATATTGTAATCCTGCCTGAAAGCCCAGGTTGCTCACGCTCAGGGTCTGTCGCCATAAAACTGTCATAGCTCCATCAAGGACAGATTTCCCTGGTGGCTGGAAAGGGTCATGTACTATCCATATTGGATCATAACTTTGTCACGCGATAAGCTTGCCCTTTGACAGAGGTAGAGATGTGATAAGACGAATGCAATTGGTTTTGAAATATCTAAATATATATAACTCAAAGGTAACTGACAAACATAGTGATCTATCAACGCACAGCCCCAACTACTGATCGGATCGCTCTGAAATTTGGCATGCAAGTAGATGTTATGACGTAGGCATCCGCTAAGACAGAATTTTTCGAAATTCCACCTTTAAGAGGGTGAAATGGGTGGTTGAATAATTTTCCTAAAGGCCACGCCGCGGGCGAAGCTGCGTGCAGAAGCTCGTTATCTATATAAAATTCAAAGTCCTGACTGACTGACTTATATATCAACGCACAGCCTAGAGACTTGAAATTCGGAAGGTGTATTCTTTGTAAAGTGTAGTTATCTGCTAAGGGTTTTTCAAAATTTCACCGCTAAAAGGGTGATATTGGTGGTTGAAACATCTATGAAAAAATATTCTTCTTCGTTTCCTATAGGCCACGCGGGCGAAACCGCAGGCAGAAGCTAGTGGTTTATAAATCAACAAGTACATGAGGTTTCTCAGCATCAAAATTGTATTTCTATTCTGATTAACATTTTAATAAACTTGTATCCTGTTTCAATTAGTTTAAGCAGTAGACAACCAACTTAATAATGTATGTCCAATTTACGTCCACTATCATGCGGATGAGGAGCTCATAGATTAATTTACTATGCTGGAACACTAAGTTAGCTCACATGCGAATATGCTTTGGTTCCCTTTTCTAACAATTATTTAATTAACTTAGATGCGAATATGCTTTGATTACCTTTTCTAACAATTATTTAATTAACTTAGATGCGCATATGCTTTGGTTCCCTTTTCTAACAATTATTGAATTAACTTAGATGCGAATATGCTTTGGTTACCTTTTCTAACAATTATTGAATTAACTTAGATGCGAATATGCTTTGGTTACCTTTTCTAACAATTATTTAATTAACTTAGATGCGAATATGCTTTGGTTACCTTTTCTAACAATTATTGAATTAACTTAGATGCGAATATGCTTTGATTACCTTTTCTAACAATTATTGAATTAACTTAGATGCGAATATGCTTTGATTACCTTTTCTAACAATTATTTAATTAACTTAGATGCGCATATGCTTTGGTTCCCTTTTCTAACAATTATTGAATTAACTTAGATGCGAATATGCTTTGGTTACCTTTTCTAACAATTATTGAATTAACTTAGATGCGAATATGCTTTGGTTACCTTTTCTAACAATTATTGAATTAACTTAGATGCGAATATGCTTTGGTTACCTTTTCTAACAATTATTGAATTAACTTAGATGCGAATATGCTTTGATTACCTTTTCTAACAATCATTGAATTAACTCAGATGCGAATATGCTTTGATTACCTTTTCTAACAATAATTGAATTAACTCAGATGAGAATATGCTTTGATTACCTTTTCTAAAAATAATTAAAACTTCTTTACGCACGCTTGACTTGGGGATTAAACTGATAAATGCGAGGCGAATGAAAGTTTAAGTTGGTTCACGTAGATCTCTATTATCAACATAAGAAAGTTAAAAATTTGTGTTATATGTTTGTATGTACGATAAAATGATAATTTACAATTGTCAAGATTTATTATATACGAAATTAACATCAGCAAAAACAAAGTAATACCAGCCGATACATGGAGCTAAAGAAGTTTTAAAAAAGAAGTTTTTTGAAATCCATTTAAACGTTGCGGAGTTTAACTGTCAATAACAAAATGAAAGTGAGAAAAAAAGAAAAGTGAGGGATACCTACTTCTGTGGCACACATTTTGTTTCTGGCGACATTTCATTTCGGCTGCACTAATAATCATTCAAAAATTCAAATTCAAATATAATTTATTGGAAATAGGTTTATAGAAATCAAAGTTAGGATAAATACTTAAGATATTTTAAGTTATTGTTCTAAATTACAAAGTGCTGTCAAATATAGTCAATTTTTTTAATGATTTTGAAAAAAGAAGTACTCTTTCCCACTGATGCAAACAATCCGGAATCGAAAACTGAACTTTACTGTGATATAAATTTTACTACTACTAATTTTAAAACTGAAATTTACTAGGTGGTAGGACTTTTCTGCAAAGTTCGTCTAGATAGGTACCACCGCTTTGCCAGTTATTCTGCCGCCAAGCAGTAGTGCGCAAGCACTACTGTGTTCCAGTTTAAAGAGCACTGTAGTTAGTGAAATTACTGGGCAAATTAGACTTTATGACTTTATCTCACAGTGCAGTAATCTAACTAGATTGTGCTGATGTCTCAGGATGAAGTGCGCAGAGCAGCGTCACGCGAAATTCTATATTTTAGAGGTCTGAGTGGCACTGCAACTGATATGGGCAGCCGTGTCGCTTAACATCGGGCAAACGGTTAGCTCGTTACGTCATTCATTAACATAAAAAAAGATTTCATTTGCGCTTATAAGTCTTTAATTAAAATAAAGTATCTAAGTTTTACTCAACCCGTAAATCTAATCTACTACCCTTAAGATATTCCCGTGAGATGGACCGTCTTCGTCAATATGTTACAGTAATATCCAAACTCCGGACAGATTTTAATTGGCATTCAAATAATCCCGGGCTTTTCAAATTCCCGGGATCGCCTGATTGCAAAGGACGGTTCAGCGGGTGGATGTTTTATTAAATCGATATTTTGAATAATCGGATGCCGGAGTTTTGGCAACAAAATGGAACAGCAAAATACGGATTGAATATTTTAAAAGCTGCAGTGCACTGAACTTTGTGGATTTGGACTGTTTTTATTAGTTTTGTTGATTCGTTCAGTAAACCAGTCAAATGTTGACGTTATAGATAACAATCGATTAACAATTGAAGGGTTCAGAATAAAAAGGGTTTAACTGTCAAATTGATAGTTTCGAGAAAATTGACTTTAAACTTCAACGGCGTCGTTTTAATGTAGAGTGCTTATAAGGTAATTGAAAAGGTTTATGTAAATTTCAGTTGCTTAAAAATGTTTTAATTCTGTTTTAAAATACTAAATATAGTACTAATTCATACAATTACTGTAAAAATATAATATAATAAAATAAATATAATAATATTTCTATGCTAAGCGAACTGTATTCCTGTGACAGATAAACCGTTTTTAGACTAAAAATCCCGAGATTTAAGCCTCATTTCGGTATTTTGAGAATATATTATTGAAGATAATTTCACGCTGAATCCAACGATACCCATAAGTCATTTTGTGAAAAAAATCAGTTAAACCCTTTTTATTCTCAACCCTTCAATTAAATATTGCTCTTGCATCCATTCGATGAACATCATCATCATCATCATCAGGTGGGGGAGCGTCTTAAATTTCCGTATTTTTTTAAACCAAGTAAATTGAAAGGTTTAGTGTCTTTATATTAGAACCAGGACGCCCCGCGGTTTCATCCGTGGATAAAAAGTTTTTTAATTATTTGGTCACCCCACGGGAAATTTTTACTTTTCCGGGATAAAATGTAGCTTATATGTTAATCCAGGGTATAAGCTATCTTGGTACCGAATTTCATCCAAATCAATTCAGCCGTTTGAGCGTGAAGGAGTAACAAACCTACACACAAACACACAAACAAACTTTCGCCTTTATAATATTAGTGTGATGTGATTAGTATAATTTCAAACGAACTAGCAATACTCTAAGTTTAGGCCCGTCTACGTGAAATGCGTGTGGAAGTGTAATATCTCAACCACTCCCAAAGTTCTTTAGTGCTAATGGCAACTTTTCATATTATAGATGAACCTAAAATAAAAAAATAAAAATGTTTAGCGTTATAACATTAAAAAAACCTCAATAATCAAATGCAATAAAATTAAGAGCGGTAACAAGAAAATACAAAGAAGAGAGAGAAAAATCTCTATGAACATAACTGGCCAGTATATACCCACCTCTCAACCAACATTATAAAAGTTGCCAGTATAAATCCAAATGCAAGCAGTATGAACGCAGGCGCCGCTCCGCCCAAAGCCAGCGCTCTTGGGGAACTACCCGCACAGGAAACTGGGCTGGGGATGGCGCGACGGTGGATACAAGATATTATACCCCGCTCATAAAGATGCATCAGTCTGAAAGATGTTTTATTGCTGTGAAGTAATTTTTGAAATAAAACTTCTTTACGCGTTTTTGACTTCTGGAGTAAGAGACCAGGCGATCGGAAATTGAAAGTTGTTGGTTAATGTAGATCTCCATTGTCAATATAACAAATTAAAAAAGTGTATTATTATGTTGGTATGTCCTGTAAAATGATAATTTATAACTGTCAAGATGGTGATATATACATTAAATAAAGCAAAAACAAAGTTATACCGGCCGATAGATGGAGTTAAACTAAAAAAGTTTTACTTCAGTCGTGTGGTATTTTATTTTATTTCGTTCGGAAAACTAACTGCTAAATATATAACAATATATATACCTACATGTAATAAAAATATGGCTAGTTAAAAGTTTTCAGAACTAGCTATAAAGCAAACTTTTTTTTACTAAGTAATAAGTTTTCAGGTTTATAAATGACGCAATCTTGAGGTAACAAGCAAGAAAAACACAACCGTATTAAGATTATTCTGTATTTTTGAAGTCGGTGGAAAAGAATGAATTCGCTCCAGTTTTCAACAAGATAAAACATGAAAACTGCATTGGAAGGAATGTTTGGCATGTTTTGACAAGAGGCCAAGTGGCGCGATGTCCGCACTCGACTGCAACACAAAGTCGGTCACCCGAGGAGGGGTTGCCCACTAAAGTGAGAAAATAGTCTCCAAATTTTAGGTCAGACTTAGAAGGGCTTGAAGCAAAAAGGTATCCATCTGCTCAGTAGGAAGTCCTACCACCTAGTAAACTTGGCCAGATGGTGGATTGTGGCGTGGCCATGGGAAGGAACGTAGTGGAGCTAATGAGTTATAGACACACAAAATTACCCCCAGGTCAAAAATTCTTTGTATGGGCTATCTTTTTGGACCGCTGGATACAGCCGGGTTTTCTCCATGGACGACAAAGACCCCAATTCGCAGAGCTCGGGTTGGTCAAAGGTTTGCGCAATAAGGGTGTCAGCATTTACCGTTTCGGTGTGATATGCGTATCCTGAAACCAAAAATAGATTTTAAGAAATTATAAAGCTCCGCATGTGGCGTATTGAATAGGCCATTAAAAATAAAGATACCTAAGGTTTTCTATACCAATATACTATATAGGTTGTAGGACTTTTCTGCAATGTTAGTATAGGTTCATATAGTTCTGCAAGCACTACTGTGTACTGGTTTGAAAGGCATTGTAGCTAGTGAAATTACTGGGCAAATGAGACTATGTGACCATCTCACAGTCCAGTAATCTAGACTGCTGATGTCTCAGGATGACGTGCGCAGTACAGTGTCAAGTGAAATTTTTTATCTTAGAGTTCCGGATACTCCGCATATTTTATGAGCGGCAGTGTCGCTTAAGATCAAGCAAATGACTAGCTCATCACGTCATTCATTGGCATAAAAAGTGTACTACTTGTGTACTACTAGCGAAATATGGGCCCATCAGGGACTTAAAAAGCGTTCCCATTGCCATTTCTAAACTACGCATCCCAGAAACTCATCAACTTCTCTGCAGACAGGTCTTAGTGAAACACTCCTTCAACATTATTTTGAATCTGTAATACGTCCTTCTTCAAAAGATATCTTTTTTTTTTTTCCAAGTTATATTTTCAAAATTTATCAAAAGCTTGCAAACGAGCGTTAATTACTAAGCTGTACTTATTAAGTACTAAGTATAGCTTGGAAATACTCTGTAAGTTACTTTCAATAGAAACACAGTTACCTCCAGCTTTTACCATAGCGATTCCTTCCTCCAAAGGCTTTAAGATTGGTGTCTTTCTTTTCTTACTCAATACTTTTCGACGGATATCATCTTCATCTTTTGCATTACGTTTATTGAAATAGTATTTAGGATTCTGTAATGAAAGCATTGGCCATTTAAATTATTTTTGAAGTCAGGTAGTGTTTGCTCCGAAGTAAGTCCGTCAGAATTATGGAATACCAAGGAGAATGCCGCTGTCCATTCCCTAAATATTCTTTTAGCTGGCTCTTATGAAACCTGCGGGCAGAAGATGGGGTGGTGCTAATTTTACGCCGGGACGACATGTTACAGCCACTATTAACTAATATTCAACAATTAATTCAATTAAGAATACTTACATTTAGCCATGACCGGGTGTACCCCACATCCTGGTATATCAGCTCTAGTGGACTTTCAACCAGTTCTTGTAATGAGTTGATCGAAGGTGGTGGTCCGTTTAACAGCCAGCTAACCACGCTGCTGGTGTAGTAGTTATAGATAAGGACACTGGATAGTCCAGTAATGAATATGGTAAGTTTGCGTCCTACAATATTTTTTTGAAAAATAAGTGTGCATTTTAGTTTGAAAACTTTCGTATGACACATTTTGTAAAATGTATAACGGCTAAACTCACGTCAATTAAAATTCGAAATTACTCCGACCAGGTTTCGGACATATTCGATGTCCTTCTTCTGGGAGCCAGTTACTAACGCAAGCTGCAGCGGCTTTCGCGGGCGTCAGCACGTAACGTGTTAGCCGTTATTCATCTTACAAAATAAGTGTGAAGAAAAATAATAACGGTTCTTCAATAAAACTTTGACATATTCGTTTTGTCTCACCTGTAGATGATCTGGTAATTTGTGCCTCATCTTCGTAAACTGAAACAAAATGAAAAAGTGCCAGTATATTTAATTCCTATATAAGTTATCATTTGCATAATAATATTCTATTACAACAAAATTTTGACGTAACGGTAAACAAATCAAAAATACATGATCAACTTACATTGCTGGCAAACACTGGCAATGACAGAAAACAGTGCGTACTGAACTGACGATGGTCGCGTCTCCCATTGCGCTGCTAAAATTAAGGTAACGCCGCATAGTGCTGACACTCCCAGCAAACAGTACCAAGCATCAATGCTCAGTGGCCGAAAAAATTGATTCTCAAACTTTCCAGGACCCGTCGTAGGTATTCGGTAGTAATATCGAGTTCTTCAAGCAAATTAATAGAATCATTATAACAATAAAACTGTTTGAAGTATTGGAAGCAAAACTAGTTTAGTGTTTGGTAGTGAGGATTGAAGAGAGAAGAACTTCGTGTCTGTTGACTCAACTATAGTTAATTTTACAAATATATCCATTTAATGGAAAAGACATTACTAAGTAAGATGACTGCAAAGCGAGAGGTCAATGGCCTTTTTGGTCAAATGTTAATTCATTTAAATATTCCTTCTTCTCTTTTTCTTACCTCAAAAATCTAGCTACATGCCTCCACGAGCAAAACAAGGATTCCAAGAAGTTTATAAATGTAGAAGTAGTTAGTAATATACTTACTCGATCGCAACTAGAGACTGATGAATGTAGGTAAGTTTATCAAGCTCTGGTTGCAGCATACGAAGCACTGACGTCAGATCTTGTTCTCGAAAGTAAAGAGAACTGGTAACTACCTGAGAAAATCATGATAATTTGTATTACGTGTCAAAAATCAAAACACAGAATAAATTATAGTATAATGATAACCACGGTTAGGTGGCCAACAAGTATGAGAGAACCGATAAAGATGCCTGGTAATTTGACATTGCAAGTAATTCTAGCCATTACACCAACTTGCCAAAAAGATTAATAATAATAGTCATAAAAATGTTTGATTGCTTACACAGCAACGATTTAAAACATTTTTCATCTATACAATATATACACAATACACAAAAAGTCAATCTTTAAAAAAAGGAGTACGTCTTAAAAGCACATGGTTAGTCAGCCGGTTAGTGGTAGGTTCCCAAATAGCTTTTCACTAGTGATTCCCTATCTAAAAAACTAACCTAAAAAACCTAACCCAAAACCTAACCTAAAACCCTAAATCCTCAATGCATTTTTCTGTCTTCTATTGAGGAGTTTTTGGTTATGATAAAATGCTTCTTCTTCATCATCAGATTTTCACCAAATTTATATAGGACAGCTCTGAAAGTATTAACAAAATAATAAGGATCATTTAAATCAGTTCAAAATTGGACGGTATAATAGTGTAGTACAAATAAATAATATTCGGATCTAGAAAAGTGAATTTTGCGAAACCGCGTTAAAAATACTATATTCTTAAAATTTTGTTACTCACTCTTGACACATTTCTATCGTACACTCCGAGCCACCGGTCTGTTATTGTGTGGATAAACCTGAAACGTGATAATTGAAGATACAGACAATATTCACGGAACCACAAAAGGTGGTTAAAATTGTCTTTCCGTTTGCTGCACTCAACATGCACTTACTTGATGTTATGAACTTCAGCAAAAACCATGAGGGCCATGGACGAGATCCTTGTGACAGTTGAAAGACCAGGCACCGGTTGGACGTCTGACAGCAATTTCAAATCAAAATTTTTGGGAAGCGAAGTAGCCTAGTAATATGATATTAGTTAGATTTTACATAGATCTATTTAATTTAACTCATGTTTTGAAGGTCACACTTCAATTTTTATTAAACTTTCCCTTTGATTTTAATAAATTATTACTTACAACGGAAATCATTCTCAAAGCGGATTGTCCAAAATCCCATCGGTTATAATATTTATATGCATTAAGCTTTGTAACTAGCTCTTTATTATCCACTGAGTTCCATAATCCAGCTTCTGTTATGATCAAATTTCCACCTTGAACTTTCCCAAAATTAAATATATCAAATAAGATGAAATGATCATCTGAAAAACCTGTTTTTATCAATTCAAATATCTACTACTACTTTAGGGATTTCGACAAGCAATTTTTTTTTGACAAGAACTAAATAAGCATTTTTTTACTTACCATGTCTTATAGCTAATATGATATCTGCGTCAACGCTTATATTAACTTTGCTTAATGTATTCAAAATGTTTGAAGTGTTTTGAGAAGCACGTTCATTGTTTATATCAATTGATATATTTCTATAAACATTCACATCTTCCGTTTCATCAACGATGAGCCAAACGTGACTCGCACTCAGCCAAATGTTCTCAGATGCCTGTATTGAATAAGTATAATGTACAAAAAAAGACATTAAAATTGCAATAATTTTTACATTAATTCTATTCTAGTTTTAAAGCATTAACTAACTATTACATTATTAGTGACATCACATTAACAACAACTTCTTTTTTAAATTTATGGATTGGATGATGTTCAATTGTTATTCGTTCCAAAAATGAAATATACTTCAATCCACTTACAGCATAAATTATTTGTTCAGTTTCCGTACAATGCGCATTGATTAACACTCCAATTGCACTGTAGTGATGTAGAAAACACTGTTCCATATTTTTATATGATAAATCATCGGTGTTGAGCCTCGAAACAGACATTGAAAGAGTTGAGGCAACCTCTGTGAATTTCACGTCCCCTGGAATTGAAACTACAGGTTGTGAATATTTTGTTATAAAAACGCGATCCAATTTATTTCATGCCCTCGGGAGAATTCGTTAACCTCAAAAAGTTGTTACTCGGGCAAAAGTTTATTTGGGTATTTTCAGTTGTGCCAAAAAATTAATAATAGTACTTTGTAGTTGTACAATTTATTTATTTATTTGGGTATTATAAAAACGGCTTGCTTCTTTTTTATACCACGTGCCATAAATCAGACAGCCTCTGCGGAGTAGTGGTTGATCAGGTGGGCTCTTAACCCAGTAGTGGCGGGCTGGATTCCCACAATAGGAGAAATATTTGTGCACAGATAAGAATCGCAAATACTCGTTCTAAGTCTGGGTGTTGTAGGACCATTGTCCTTGTACTTCTTGGGTACCTAGGTATTTACTATACAGGGAATCCTAGTTATGGTACTGGTTGGTAGATCCAATTATTAACTGATAAATGGTCAAAACCGATACAGTTCACAAAATCATGTTGAATTAGCATTTAAAATAATTTCACTATATATCTTTAATCTTCAGATAAATTATTTGAAGAACAAAAGAAAAGCGGTGAAATTGCCAGAATGTCAAAAATACACTGAAATTTTCACGTCACGACATTTACAAGTCGCGAGTACTTTTTCTTTCTGAGAAGAAACGATAATGCTACTTGGTTACCGTCAGAATTGTCAAGCAGGCCGAAGGTTCATGAACCTAAGCCTTCTATATAATCAGTCACTCGATTTGCGCTCAATCCGCAGGATGGCAGCTGCAACACGCAATTTACTAGATGGAAGATGCGATTCGACAAATTGAGTAGACAAATTTTGTGGCAGAGTCTTAAGACAATAACCAGGACCCTCCGAAGCGGGAGCACTTATTTGTGGTCATCGTACACAGGTCGCGCCAGGCCGTGTCAGTGTGGTGCAACCTTCAATCAATCATTAATTTAGTAGGTACCTACACGCCATATCCTTACAAGTGATCAAACATATAAATGGTAGATTCCTCTCATAAAAATAATTCGTAGACAAATATAAAGTATGTTGACTAAGTCCTAAAGCTGTAAGGCAAATAGAAAATAGAATGAATATGTTTGTGTACCACATAGTTATGCTAGTGGGCGCTGTTTGGTTTACTCTTTTAGCGGAGGTGGATTTATATTGTTAAAAGTACAGTCCGCTGAAGATATTATTGACATAGAATGTTTATTAATTTTTTATGTTAATATTAAGGAGAAAAAAAAAACAGTACAATATTTAATTAATATTTAATTTACTTAATAAACTATTATTATTAACACTTAAACCGATAAAATTTCTATATATTTAACATATTCTTACATAAAACATATCAAAAACATATTCTTACGTATTACGTATATATATATATAATATGGAGCACCATATTTAGTCATAGAGAATTCTCGATTTTTCACCATAAAAGCATTTTATGTTGATCCCGGCCATATAAAAAATCTGTGTGCAAAATTTCATCTAAATTTTTTCAGCAGTTTTGGCATGAAAGACAAACAAATAAAGTTCAAAGTTAAAATTCATATTCATATATCAATTTTCTTTTTCTAGTAAAGTCCTTTATTTTATCTAACTAACACATTACTGCTGGATTAGCTACTACACAAACATTTTGACTATATACTAGCCGCAAATGGATAGGATAATGCTAATAATGAGCTCACTAGGTGGTAGGACTTTGTTGCAAAGTTCGTCTAGGTAGGTACCGCCGCTTTGCCAGTTATTCTGCCGTCAAGCAGTAGTGCGCAAGCACTGCTGTGTTCCCGTTTGAAGGGCACTGTAGCTAGTGAAATTACTGGGCAAATGAGACTTTATGATCTGATCTCACAGTTTAGTAATATTATTACTAGGTTGTGCTGATGTCTCTGGATGACGTGCGCAGCGCAGTGTCACGCGAACCTCTATACTTTAGAGTTCCGAGTGACACTGCAGCTGATATGGGCAGCCGTGTCGCTTAACATCAGGCGAACGGCTAGCACGTCACGTCGTTCCTTAACTTAAAAAATAAATTAAAAATTCTCTATTTTAGGCCCACAAATTATTACAAAGACTATACAAACCAAAAGCAAGCTATTAAGTTCATCAAGCCTAGATTCGTTTATACCTAACTGGATACCGATTGAGCCGTCAGATTCAACAACCGATCTACGTCTCACATTTGATATGAAGATTGTGACGTTATAATTTTCCACGATAGGAACGGTAAAAGGAATTTTACATTATATTACCCGATTTGATATTCCTTTTGTACGCTTTTCATGTCTGTTTTATAAGCTTTCATAAACATACTTTCAAATATTTTAGTATGCTGAGGTATTATATATAGCTCAGTTGGTAGTAACCCTGCATGCTGAACTGTAGGTTGTGGGTTGGATTCCTACCCAGGCCAAATTTGTGTGATGAACATAAAAGAACATAAATTATTGTCTGGGTGTTATATTGTATTCTAAGTATGTATTCACAAACAAAAAGTATATAAGTATTATATTAGTTATCTGGTTCTCATAGTACAAGGTTTGTTTAGTTTGAGGCTAGATGGCGCTGGGTGAGATATCCATACATATTTATTTATTTGTAATATAAATTTAGTAGTATGGTAGATGGATTTGTGGTTCGTTTTATATTGGCTAGAAAATAAAAAATAATATAATTTTTAGATGAGTAAAAGCATGGTGGCTTTTAGTATAAAAAAGGTCCCAATTTTGATGGAAATTTCGTTTCGTATTTAGACATAAAACACAGTATTGTATTTAGCAAAGTATTTGAAGCGATTTGGTAGAACATGGATTGAAAAATAGCAAAATAAATGTAAACGTGCTTACGTTATTTAACAAACAAATGAGTAATTTTTATTTTATTTAAATGTTCAACAAAATCTATCAATTTACTCTTTTCTGTTTCAAGGCCATTTACATGTAGTTTTTTTTTTTTTCCTATGTTATTGAACGATGTGACGAGCCAGTCGTTCACCTGATGTTAAGCGCCACGGCCGCCCATAACAGAACAGTGTCACTCGGAACCCTAAAACATAGAGTTTCAAGTGACACTGCACTGCGCACACTATCCTGAGACACCAGCACAGTATGGTAATAAGATTACTCGACTGTGAGATCATAAAGTCTCAATTGCCCAGTGATTTCACTAGCTACAGTGCCCTTCAAACCGGAACACAGTAGTGCTTGCACACTACTGCTTGGCGGCAGAATAACTGGCAAAGCGGTGGTACCTACCTAGACGAACTTTGCAACAAAGTTCTACCACCTAGTAATAGGTAGGTAGTTTATAGGTAATACAACTAGCTAGTGCCCGTGCATTTGCAATACACAGCGCAAGAAAAAGTATTCTAGTGTCTTTGCTACAAAGTTAATTTTTGTGTAGATGCTACACTATACAGTAAAGTTTTTCGATTGCTCCATGGTACCTCTCGAAATAAGTACATCATATTAGGAAAGGTAAGACTTCCCTTTGAAATAAGAAGATTATCTTCGCTTTCGGTTCGCCTTTGGTGTTTTTTCGGAAGCTTTTATTAAATTGATATAAAACATGAGGGTTTGATGTAAAGGGGATATCGAAGGTTGTTTATAGAAGGAAATGTAAAGATTTGATATTTGTACCAGTCTCTTTGAAGCTAGGACGGCTTATATCTTCTAAGAGCCAGTTCCTAAGCGTATAAATTGACTAGATATTCAATTTCAATTTCATAATAAAAGCGAAAGTTTATATGTGTGTTTGTGTGTATGTTTGTTACTCTATCACGCTCAAACGGCTGAATGGATTTGGATGAAACTCGGTACCAAGATAGCTTATACACTGGATTAACGTATAGGCTACATGTTATGCCGCAAAAGTGAAATTTTCCCGTGCGATGAGCAAATAATTAAACCACTTTTTATCCGTGGTTGAAAACGCGTGGCGCAACTAGTGTAAAATAAAATTTAGATTTTTAACTTCTCATGTCATATTATTACTATATTACGGGGCGATTAATAACAATTAACTGGCCCGATAGCTCAGTTGATAGTATGCCTTCTGAACTACAGGTTGTGGGTTCGATTCCACCCAGGACAAACATTTGTGTGATGAGCAACGATGATTGTTCTGTGTCTGGGTGTTATATTGTATTCTATGTATGTATTTACAAACAAAAAATATAAGTATTGTATCCGTTAGTAGTTATGTCTGGTTCTCATAGTACAGGCTTTGCTCAGTTTGGGGCTAGATGGCGCTGGGTGAAATGTCCACACATATTTATAAATTTATTATTTTATAAAATTATACAGTTACTAGTGTAGTAGTCCTAGTAGTACATATGATGATGAGACACTGTAGCTAGTAAAATTACTGAGCAAATGAAACTTTACGAATCAGTAGTAACTTAAAAAAAATAACACTAGTCATAAGATTACTGGACTGTGCTGATGTCTCGGGATGACGCAGTGCAGTGTCATGTGAAACTTTATACTCTTACTTTAGAGTTCCGAGTGACACTGCAATGACATGGGTAGCTTTGTCGCTTAACATTAACGGTTAGCACATCATTACTTAACATAAAAAAAAATTTCACCCACCTAACAGGTTAATCCTGGTTAGCTAATTATCTCTTTCTGGGAAAGATCGGCAGTGAGTACGTATTGGGCTGATGCAAAGCTCTCTACTACTAATTTATTTTCCATACAAAAATTGTCTGGAAGAGATCGCTTTCAGTCATAAGACCGTCTATTGTACCATTATATGTTAACTAAAGTTTTTGTCATTTTTCTTTATCTTATGGTGTAAAAGCCAATGTCAAAAGATTTATGCCAAACTAGTAGCGCCCCGCAGTTTCACTCGCGGATAAAAAGTGTTTTAATTATTTACTCATCCCACGGGAAAATTTCACTTTTCGGGCATAAAATGTAGCCTATATGTTAATCCAGTGTATAAGCTATCTTGGTACCGAGTTTCATCCAAATCCATTCAGCCGTTTGAGCGTGATAGAGTAACAAACATACACACAAACATACATACAAACTTTCGCTTTTATAATAATAGGTCTTTACCTATGAAATTGCCGCATTGCAGTACAGACTTTTTCAAACAAAAAAAAGTTTTGATTGGCTATGAATTCTAAATTCAAATTAATTTTGTTTTAAAAATATGACATTCTATTTACAATATAAGTCTTTTGTTTATTGATTAGCGTTGTATTTTCATTACATTTCAACATTTTTCCTCATAATGGATACTTTGAAATTTCGTGTAATTATGGAATATGAGTTCCGTCGTGGCACCAACGCGGCACAAACGACACGTAACATCAACGACGTTTACGGAGAGAACTGTACAAACGAACGTACAACCCGTTATTGATTTGCTCGGTTCCGTTCTGGGAATTTTCACTTGAAAAATGAACCTCGTGGTCGTCCGGAAACTTTGGTCAACAATGATGAATTAAAGACGATTGTGGAAGCTGATGAATCTCAATCTACAGCTGAGCTGGCAGCAGCTTTTGATGTTAGCATCAAAACAATATTGGTCCATTTGCGACAGATTGGCAAGATAAAAAAGCTTGATAGATGGGTGCCCCACGAACTTAACGATCGCCAGCGCAACGTACGCGTCGCGACTTGCGTTGCGCTGCTTAACAGGCACAGAAATGAAGGAATTTTGAACCGAATTGTTACGTGCGACGAAAAATGGATTCTTTTTGACAATCGAAAGCGCTCAGCAAGTTGGTTAGATCCTGGTTCGGTACCAAAGCAATGTGCAAAATGAAAAATGACCCCTAGAAAGGTGATGGTCACAGTTTGGTGGTCTAGTGCTGGTGTGATTCATCATAGCTTTTTACAAAACGGTGAGAGCATTACTGCAGATGTTTACATTGAAGAACTGACCACAATGATGGCGAAACTCGCACGTCTGCAACCAGCTTTGGTCAATCGGTCGTCTCCACTGCTACTTCACGACAACGCGCGACCCCATACTGCACAACAGACCGTCTCTAAGCTGCATGAGTTGGGTTTGGAAGCTCTCCCTCATCCGCCATACTCACCAGATATTGCGCCTACCGACTATTACTTTTTCCAAAATTAGGACAACTTTTTAGCGGGAAAAAAATTCAATTCCCGAGAGGCAGTACAAAACGCCTTTGAAGAGTTTGTTGTCTCCCGTCCTGCTGATTTTTTCAAGAAGGGCATCCATAAACTGCCACAGCGTTGGCAAAGATGCATTGATTGCAGGGGTGATTACTTTGAATAAAAGAAATAAATAAGTTCGAAAAAAAAAATACTTTAACTTTTTTCAAACAAAACGGCAATTTCATAGGTAAAGACCTAATATTAGTGTTGTTGACTACAGACCTTCAGGACAAGTGCAACCTACCTTTTTATATATTCTTTTAAATAAAGCTTGGCGTCCGTACGTCACCTTTAAAACAACAACAGTTCTATACAGCTTCGACTGACGTACGGGCGCCTCGAAATATTAATTTATTATTTTTCATTCATTGCACCTACTTTCCGCCTCTTCGTGACCGCATCCTCATCGCATCGTCTACAAATTCGCCCAGTATCCCAGTATCAGGGATACTCTACTGGTTTAGAACAAGTGCCAGCCGTGTAGTTAGGTCCTGTGAGCTTTTATTCACCTGTACCTGTAGGTTGGGCTGAAATCGCCACCTCCATCAAAAACTAGTATTTTATAATCTTTATGTAGTTGAAGTTTGCGAGCATAATTATGGTTAAACAAACGGTATACTCGAACTGGTTTATGGTATGTAGAATCATAGTTCGAAATGCTAGACGTTTTCTTTTTTCTGTCTACAATCTTTTGCTGCCGACGGAAGGAATCACAATGGGAATCTGCCATCTGAGCGTTTCTATCCTTCCATGGTAAGCCAACGAATGACTTTTTCACTAATTCGTGCATCTTTTCGTATCGAAGTTCCGTGTATATCGCATGGTCTTGAATGAACCACCACCAACTAGTCTGTGCATAAGTGAGTATAGATTTGTGTAGCAAATTGGTGCTGAGCTCGCGTGCGTCTGTGTGCGAAGCTCCCGGCGTGAAAGCTGTTGCAGCAATGCAGGTGCGGTGCGGCTCGCTGTGCGCCAAGGAAGGGCGCTGTACCACTGAAATCTTCAACTGTGTAGCATCATACGGTGAATAAGTGCATAGCTCGCGTGCGTCTGTGTGCGTAGCTCTTGAAGCGTGAGCTGTTGCAACAATACAGGCGCGGTGCGGCTCGCTGTGCGCCACCTTAGGGCGCTGTACCGCTGATGCTGTCGTCGTTGTGCACTCCCATGAACAATTATTGGTATGACGTCGTGCTGGGCAGACGCCACGGATGCACCATCCTAATGGTGTTAACGTTGCGCACGGTTCATTTTTGTTCCGAACGATAGTTTTTATTGGCGCAATTAAATGGTGTTTGTCCTGTCCGATCAATAATTTTGGTTTTACATTTACAACACACGGCAATAAATTTTTCAATTGATGGATGTGTTCATCATTCCGAATGTCTACTCCCGTCTGTCCGAATTTGCAAATAAATGATTTGAAGTTGTCAATATCTGTCAATTTTTGAATGGGTAAATTTAGTTCGCAGAGTTTTCGTGCACTGAGTTTGCATGACTCGTTGTTTGAGTTTGTGATCTTAATCTCTACGTCATTATCGTTTTGCTGGCTTATTTGCTCGGATGCATGACTTTTTTCAAGACACTGCTGTATTTTTGCTGCTGTACTGACTTCAGGTCTATTGGATCTACGATAACTTTTGGCTGATCGACTTTCCAAATCTGCTAGTTTAGCGGCAAGTCGCTTTGCGATAAGTTCTCTGTCTATATTGGCCTGAGCTTCAGCGGCTTCTAACTCTAAACGCCTCCTTTGAGCTTCTCTAGATTTAGCAAAACGTTGAGAATTTTGGATTATCGACAATTTCAAATTTAAAGTTTTTTCGAAAAGTTTGGTAGTGCAAATCGATACATTTGGTTTTTGTGGTTCTAATACCTCGGATCGTACCTGTGGAGCAGATACTTTCATTGCTTGACTTTCCAGTTGATTCCTCCTGGTGCTACGTGTTTCCATTTTGGTGCTATCGGCAAAATGGCGGTGCGGCGGTGGAGTAACAAACATTTAATTAACTCTTCCGTGATGATCGATCCGGCTCGAAGGAAATTTGTAGACGATGCGATGAGGATGCGGTCACGAAGAGGCGGAAAGTAGGTGCAATGAATGAAAAATAATAAATTAATATTTCGGGGCGCCCGTACGTCAGTCGAAGCTATCGAGAACTGTTGTTGTTTTAAAGGTGACGTACGGACGCCAAGCTTTATTTAAAAGAATATATAAAAAGGTAGGTTGCACTTGTCCTGAAGGTCTGTAGTCAACAAGTGTGATAGACTATTTTCACCAAAACTACAACTATTACTACTCAGCGCCGAGCCGCCACCGCCGCCGCCGCCGTGCGTAGGTACTCCTTGAGGATGGGCATCTATATTGCCCGAACACCGGTCGAGTTATTCGACTGTATCTCGTGAGTGTTAGCCGTGTACTAGTTGTAGTTATGAGTCAAGTCAAAATTATATTAGGTACTTAAATTAAGTTACTATTCTAAATTACAAAGTGCTTATTGTCAAATATTATGCCAGCCCATTACAATATATGAGATTGAAAAAAAAAGAAGTTCTCTTTCTCATTACTGTTCAGTATAATATAGAGTTTATGTATCTATTTATCTATTTAACTAGCCATAATTGGTTGGAAAAGCGAGGACTATCTGAAAACTCCAAAAGATCGATTCCAGTAAAAACTCTAAAAGTGTAACGACGTTTTGTTCTGAATCGGGGACCGGAATCTGCGCTAACCTCGTCCAATTGGCCCCGGAATGCTGACTAGAAATGGGCTGTTTTGTATTTGTATAGTTGCCATGATTTAAGCTTATGTTTTTTTCTGATTTGAATGTTAGCGACACGCTCAAGAAGGCTGTATATCTTAGGTTTTTATTTTATGTATTCCCTTTTTAAGTTTTTGTCATATATATTCGTTGTCAAAACTAAGAGCCAGCAGGCGGCCAATTTTCTGTGATTTTTCTGTTTTATATTTTTTACCCTTTTAATTCAGTGTATATACGTTCATTTTAAACCTTTATCTTTTTCTTGTCGCTTCCGTGATCCTAAAAAAAAAAAATTTAAAAAGAGAGTATACGACCGCTCTACAAAAAGCGCCAATATTTTTGTACCTCTAAAAGTTATCAGATTACGATAATGTTTTAATATATCTACACAGCAATGAAATACTTGTACATATTCTTTTTTTGAGTTTTCGCAATACCTCTGTAGTTCTATTACTACTACTTAAAAATACGAGTATTAGCCTCATTATTATAACCAAGAAAAATTGTTGTAATTAGAACACAAAACACTTTAAAAAAACTGATATATACACGGTGGAATTTGATTCGCTCTTTTCCTTAATGTATGTACTCAAACCATGCTATAGAATATTCGTACAAGGTTCAATAAAAAATGGTTTAGTTTTAGTATTTAGTGTAAAATAACTGCATGACAGCCGAAATGTCTATTTAATGGTACACACAGTGCGGCTGGCTGAGTGCTTTGTAAATGTTTTGTAGGCAATAAAACACCTGCTATGTTCAATGTCGCAAGGCTTTTCTTTAGAATTTAAATTCGCAGTGATTTAATAATATCTAGATTTAAGTTTTATTTCATAATAACTTTTTTATTAATTATGTGGGAGCGTTCTATAGCATGGACTGAATACATACATTAAAAGAAAAGATCGAATTAAATTCCATCGTGTATAAATTATAATCTATTCATACGATTGAACCCGTTTTCCCCCGAAACGCTGTAGGAAAACTATGAAGGTAAAGTCACTCACGGGTTCTATTGTCTCTATCACACATGCAAATAGCTGAGAGAAGGCAATAACATTATCAAATACCAGGACGGTCCTCTTACGTAGCATGCAGTTTTGATTTTTGATTTCCGTCTTGACTTGATTGAAACCTTTGAACCTTTGATACGATTTCACACTTGTTCGTTGTGAGAGTCAGAGTTAACCACAAAAAAATTAAACAAGCCTTAAACTAACTGCTGATTTGTATTGTTAAACACACTTCTGACATCTGTCTAAGCCTTGTTTCGTTATTTGTGGTAGTACGGAGTGCTTTAAGGTTAGGGACTCAAAAAATATTGAGAAACATTTTTTGTTTGCGTTTGAACACTATCTCTCCTGATGGTAAGTGATGATGCGGTCCAGAATATAACACGCTTGCTTAGAAGAAACCTGTTCACTCTCGATTCGACTTTATCTTTAAATCGTTCTGGACTTATTGTAGAATATCTTTCGACAGCATGGTCACAGCACTGTAACAACGTATTCGCCAATGAATAGCTATTTGGAACTACGTACGGTTCGTACGGATGCAAACATTTGTGTTACCTCTGTGTTTGACAATTCATGCTTTTAGCACTCAGCTTGTGGGGTAAAAATAGAGTACAATGATTAATGATTTATAGCAATCGAATGCTTAGCATATTCAGCAGTTTAATTTTTAATGTAAAAGCATATGTAAGTTGATTGTAAAAGCTGAATCATAAGATAAGTTTGGACTTAAGATCACTTGTCACGGTATTTGGTAGCTTAAGAAGCGTATGTATTGGCTTGGATGGATGCAATTTTGAATTCCGTTAGTGTTTGGGAAATTAAATAAAAAGAGCGAAAATTTCGATGCGCTTAGGACGAAGGTTTTATTGTAAGAGGCAGAGACAACAACATTTGACAGATATGTTTTTAAAATCCTTCGATAGCATAGATAATAAAAGTGGACTGTAATCAATAAGGTGTATTTACTCGATCAAGCCTCAATTTAGGATACGTTTACACGGTTATGCTTTTGTGTCAAACATAATTCCCGGGGAAAATATAAGTTAATACAAGAATTTACTAAAATGTACATTGGTTTTTACCGCTGTGATAAAAACTTCTTTATTATTAATTGAGCCTTGATATGGTAATGAACAATTTTATGCTGATAACAAAATAAAGAAATATTTTAAGTTTAAGAAAAAGTTTTTAACTCTACCGTACAATTCTTTTGGCATGTCTCTTACTACTCTACTGGTACTAGGTTAATGGACTCTACTATTATCAAAGTTTATAAAATACAGGTAAGGAAAGTACTTAGCCAAAGTACACAAAACATTAGGTACATAGGCAATATGCTAGTAGAAATATACTTAATATACAATAATGAGTTTCAAAGGTAGGTAGCTAATGATTCTATAGAACTTTAAATGAAAAATAATCTAAGCCAATTATTTACACAATTGAATATAAATTCATGGCGAGATATGCAATTCTAGGCTTGCTTAATTTAGTATTCTGTTACTTTCTTATATTAATTTTACAAAAATAAAGTTAGGTAAGGTACATACATAGTTTTCTACATCACCAGTACACAATTGAATACTAGTGTTAGATATTGTACATAACATGTTAATGCATGAATTTCTATTTATGACAATTTATAACTATTTATCCAAATATTATAATATTATAATCTAGATGATACAAAGATACAACTGCAAATAGAATTTTTAGTGCATTTTAATAAGGAGACTATGACAATAGTACGCCAGATTAGGGACTAGTGCTAGTTAATTACCCTTTGTTATATTATTTTAAAGTTTTATATTTACATAACACAGACATCAATAAGGTTACAATAATAAAGTTACCTTAAACTATTACTTATACATGTTTTACTATTATAATTACTATTGTAATTTAATTTTATTTACCCTATTTTTTACAAAGGGTTCAAGCCTATTTGAATGTGACTGTATCCATGCCAGCGCTAACATTGAGTCGGTGAACAAGCTGATTTTATTTAGATTTAGAATGTTTGTTACTTTAGTTGCAAGTTCAGTTAACATCAGTGCGCTGCACAACTCTAGTTTAGGTATTGTTAATTTATTTTTCTGAGGTGCAACTCTTGACTTGGCACAAAGCAAATTTACTTGTACAGCATTTTTATTTGTAACTCTGGCATAGATACATGCACCATATCCTTGAAAAGATGCATCACAAAAACCAACTATGTGTATGTCTGGGGCATTAGAAAACATTATGTTTCGGTTTACATATATTGGAGGCATGTTAGACAAGCCATCATAGAATTCACACCATTTTCTCTGTAGCTCATCACTCAAAGTGTCATCCCAGTGTAATTTACATTGCCATACTGTTTGCATAAATAGTTTTGATTTAAGTACAATTGGTGCTATGACACCTAAAGGATCAAACATACTACCTATAAATCTTAATACTTGACGTTTAGTCCAAGTAATATTTTCTTCATTTACATTGGAAACTGCCATTTTAAGCTGGTCAGTTTGAACATTGTATGAAATACCCAAGGCCTTCAGACAAGCTATCTCTGTATTACTCATTTCAATTTCATTAAAATGATGTTTTTCTAGAGGTATATCCTTCAACAAAGCTGGATTATTAGCTGACCATTTATGGAGTTCAAAGCCGCCTTTCTTTAAAAGATTAATAACTTGGTCTCTTACCTATTGAGGTAAGGCTTGCTCTAGGCTTTGTGAGCCAGCCAAAATGTCATCTATGTAGGTATTGTACCTCAACACATCGGCAGCCAAAAGCAGCTCAGCATGGAAGCGCTCGGACAGCTCTTGGAGACATCGAGTGGCAAGGTAGCTTGATGCCTTCAGCCCGTAGGTCACCGTCTGCAGCTGTAAACATTTAATTGGAGAATTAATATCCTCTTTCCACAGAATATTCTGCAGGTGTCTCTGAGATGGGTCCAGATTAATTTGCCTAAACATGCTCTTGATGTCTGTCATGAAAACATACTCATATGTGCGAAACATAATCAAAATATCAAATAAATCTTTTTGGGGAATTTTTCCATTGTATAGTACATCATTTAATGATATTTTTGAATACATGGAATCAAATTTATTATTTATATCATACAGCTTTGCATGACCTAAATCAACGTACTCATGAATAAAATTTGAATATTCTGTATACAAGATTTCATTTTGAACAAGCTTTCTATACAAGCTGTTTAATCTTTGAATAGCAATAGAAAATGAATCACCCAAGTTTAGCTCTGTAAGTGGTTTTTTAAGTGGCAATGATACTTGGAACTTACCATTGAGAAGTTGTACATTCTTCTTGAAATCCAACTCGCACAGCTCCTCTTCACTAGTGAGTGAGGGCTTTTGGGTGTCTTCTAAAGCTTCTATTTCCCAGAAGCGCTCCATTATGGGGCGAAGATCATCTTCAGTTACACAATTGGTTGCGGAGTCCTCTGCCTTAACACTAGATTGTCTGTAAGTACCCCCCGCTATAATATAACCTAGCCTTGTGTTTTGAAGGATAAGCCCATTATTGAGCCTTTTATTTTGGGGTAAAAGTACACTGAAAAATACATCAGCTGCTAAAAGCAGTGATATTTTATTGGGTGAGTTGAACTCATCATCAGCCATAATGACATTTGGAATTAACTGACTTAAATTTAATGTATACTGTGGCAAGGGTGAAGTTATTTTGTCTACCACCGAACACACAACACTTTGAGTAAATGAGCTATCAACCTTTGTAGTTAAATTAATGACCACTGCTTCTGACACAGGGTTGGACTGCTGCCCCAGTGTAGTGACATTTAACCTCTTTTGGAAAGGTTTTAAATCCAAATCATTCTTGAGCTCTGATTTAATGAATAAGGTCTGGCTGCCGCTGTCTAACAATCGACGAGCAATCACAAAGGAACCATCAGCCTTTGCAACCTTCACTTTCACCGTGGGTAGCAGAACAACACCATGACATAAGCTAGGTATGCAAGCATTTACAGACACATCATTGTTATGTAAAAGAGAATTATGCTCTTTTGAATTGCATGTTATACATTTAAATCTGTACCTACATTTATTTTTATGCGGATTTAAACAGATATTACATGATTGCTTTGCTCTTACAAAATCTAATCTTTCTTTGACAGAAGCCATTTTAAATTTAGGACAAATATAAAGTTTATGATTGTTATTACAATACCTGCACTCTGATGAACGTTTTACAGTAACTAAGCTGACTACCTTCAATGGTTTTGCTGGTTTTGCTTCCAAACGTTGACTTTCTTCAAAGCTGGAAGCGCGTTGTTCTATAAATTCCATTAGGTTTGCTACCGTTGGAAGGTTGCTTTTATTTCTTTCCATATGGTACGCTCTGGAAGTATATTGGTCCAGCTTCCGAAGCAAAATAGGCAGTAACAACATGTCCCACGATTCCACCGGTTGCTCCATGTTCTTGATAGCTCCAAGCTGTTGCTTTACATGGGAAACAAATTCATGAAGACTTGCTGCTGTTCCTCTTTGAATGTTCGGATAGTCCAAAATATTGTTTACATAGCTTGTGATCAAAACACATGGGTTATCATAGCGTTCTTTCAGTAAAAATAATGCATCTTCATATGAATTATCTATTAGAGGCAGTCCTTCAATCAATGATAATGCCTCTTTTTGCAGGTGGCTTCTGAGGTAGTACAGTTTCTGAACAGCTGCCAGTGATGCATCATTGCCAACCACTGCCGAAAATAGCTGTATGAATGGTCTGTACTTGGTTATGTCTTCGCCAGTGTAGACAGGGATATCAATACTTCGCAATTTATTGTTATTTGGGCGCTCGGGGCTGATATTTACATCATTGGCGCTTTTTATAGGTGCTAGCGAGCTTACTATTTCTACCAGCTTAAAGTACCTTTCTTCTATTTCATCGGAGAAATCCTCTTCTGATGTTTTGTTTGATAGAATATTTATTTCTAGTTGTGTATCACTATATTTGCTCCATACGCCTTCGAGAACTTTTAATCTTTGTTTCATATTTGCCAAAATAGTTTGTGAAACTTTCTTTTTGTGTGCCGCCACATACATTTCAAATTGGGTGAATGCAGCTTTGCATTGTCCGACAGTGGCGCGCAGCTTACGCTGCTCCTCAGTGTTGTCTTGGGGATCACCCACGCCCACGGCTTTAGACATATTTGTTGTATTTCGTCACACATTTTCGAACTTTCAACTTGTATGAAAATTTTCCCATACGTGCTGGATGTGGATATGGCGGCCAGCACGTGGAGGCATGGAGCCGGCCGGCGTCGGCGAAATGTAATCTGCCGTGATCGCCTGAATATTATCCAACAATGTTGCACTTTATCACTTATATTTGAATGGTTCGTGGTGGCAGTCACTATAACGCGACTATTTGGGCCAGAAAACTCGAAAAGGACCACTTGTTTGGGAAATTAAATAAAAAGAGCGAAAATTTCGATGCGCTTAGGACGAAGGTTTTATTGTAAGAGGCAGAGACAACAACACTTGACAGATATGTTTTTTAAATCCTTCGATAGCATAGATAATAAAAGTGGACTGTAATCAATAAGGTGTATTTACTCGATCAAGCCTCAATTTAGGATACGTTTACACGGTTATGCTTTTGTGTCAAACAGTTAGTTAAAGGAAACATTAAGACCAGTATACTTTACGCATCAGTAGTACCTAAATATTAAATAATTAATTATTTAATAAATATTTGACAGCCTCTGTAGTGTCGTGGTTGAGAAAGTCAGCTCATAACTAGGAGGCGGCGGGTTCGATTTCCGCGGCAAGACAAGTATTTGTGCAGAAAAAAAGCGCAAATACTTGTTCTGAATCTGGGTGTTGTGGGACCATGGTCCTCGTAGTTCCTCGGTCCCTAGACAAGGGAAACCCTAGTTAGGATGCAGGATCTGTGAATGTGATCATAGGGCGTTATTGTTATCGTTATTATTATTATTTTTTTGAATTATGTTGCATTTTTTATCTATTTATTAAAATAGGTCAGAATGCCAGAAATCACACTTTACACTAATATTATAAAGGCTAAAGTTTGTATGTGTGTATGTTTATTACTCCTTCACGCTCAAACGGTTGAATGGATTTGGGTGAAATTCAGTACCAAGATAGCTTATACACTGGTTTAACATATAAGCTACATTTTATTCCGGAAAAGTGAAATTTTCCCGTGGGATGAGCAAATAATTAAAATACTTTTTATCCGCCGGTGGAAACCGCGTGGCGCAACTAGTGTAAAATAAAATTTATATTTTTAACTTCTCATGTCATATTATTCACATTTATAAATCAGTTAATTTCTATTTTCCTTTCCGCGTTAATAATCGGTAGGTAAATATCGCTTTGAACGTTTTTCAAAGAGTTTGAACAAAGATCTTCAAAGCTTGCCAACCGTTTGTTGTGCTCCCCATCACAAACGAACTGTCAGGAAAAAAGATATAACATTTTCATACAATTTATTCATTAACTCGCACCATCGCCCACGAATCAAAGAAATCGTTCTGTAACAGTTCGCCTCACATCACCATTTCTGTTTGAATAGCTAACAAAGTTTGCTCGCCTTTCGTCAGATCCGAAAGGAAAGGAAAAACTTCTGAGAACAAAGCAAATCCCACTTTTCCGTAGAACAAAAAACTTGGATTTTGTATCTAGACAGACTAACTAGTTTGGGTTCCTTAATAAAACACAAAATCGATTTAAAAAAAAAAACGTAAAATGAGTGGACATTTCACACAACGCCATCTAGCTCCAAACTTAGCAAGCTTGTATTATGGGAGCCAAATAAATGATACAATACTCATATACTTTGTTTGTAAATACATACACAGAATACAAAATAAACACCCAGGTACAAAACAAACATCGATGCTCCTCACACAAATGTTTGTCCTGGATGGGAATCAAACCCTCAACCCACAGCTCAGAAGGCAGAGCTACTACCAACTGAGGTAACGGGCCTGTCACAATAAATAATAAATGCAAAATACCTAATCATGATAAAGAGTTTCACTTACCAAGGTTATGAAAATAGCTTCCTATTTCGTCTTTCGATCTAATGGTATTCGATAATATGGTTTTTCGTTTTATAATAAACGCAGTGTGCGTCACAATAAAGATCTTCATAACTAAGTAATATTATGACCCTTGAGTAAAGTACGTTAGAAGGTTTTCTGGATCAGTTAGATAGACTATTTGCTCGTAAAAAACATATCATTGGAAGAGTTTTATAGCCATTCAAAAAAATTACATCGCTAAGTGCGGTCTTTTTCAGACAACCCAAATAGAAACGATAATAATAATAATAAAAATAACGCTTAACAATTACATACGTAGATCCTGGACCCTAACTAGAGTTCCCTGTGTCTAGAGACCCAGGGAAACCATGGTCCAACAACACCCAGACTTAGAACAAGTATTTGAGCTTCGTTTTTTCTGTGCACTTTTCCCGCTACGGGAATCCAACCTGATACCGGGTTATGACCCGACTTGCTCAACAACCACACAACAGATAAATAAAATAAAATAATAGTTTCAATTGTTTCCATGAAAAAATTAAAGTTCAGATAACCATTAAAATCATCGGGTGTTAAACGCAAGCCTATCAAACAATAAAAAATATACTAACACAACTATTTATAAAACCTCAACGAAGAGACGCAAAGTTTGTTCTCATAATTGTTTAAAGAGTCACGTAAGCTCTATAAAGACCGTCAAGCTAAAATATATTTGTAACTTCCTCCCACTGCGAACATCCCTGTGCTAGGAAACTTTATTTTTTATTATTGATAGAAACTTGTTCATACAATTAAGACATTATTATGTTGACGCAGAGAAAGCATTGCCTAATGGTAGATATTTTTTCTAATGTAATCTTCATAGGTTTCATGTAAAAGCCACCGTGTTAGCCATCCATTGATAAATCACTTTCTATTTTTTTTATATACCCAGTATTTTAAAGATTAAAGGCATATTGCTTTTAAAAACAATCTTATAAGACGTCTCCCCAAAAGACAAGATTTCTGACGTGAGGACGAGCTCCAGGATGCTTCTCCTTAAGCAGATACCCTTATAAAGGTTTTTTCAAAATATTTCAGTCTAAAATCACTCCAATGCTAGTTCCAATATAATTTAATTCCTTATACTCGGAAGTTTCGTGAGATCCGTGAAGTTCCAAGGATTAACAAAGTTTATGGTATACCGTGACTCCGCCCGCGTCGCGCCGCTTTATAAATTGGTTAGCACAAACTCGGAGGTGATCTAATTTTCAAGTAATTACGTAAGTTCTGCAAAATGTATGCTTTGTATTTGCATATTTAAAGTAATAAATTAGGTTTCTTACCAAAAATGTTGAAGACGAGCTTCTGCCCGCGGCTTGTAATTCAACCACCCATTGCACCCCCTTAAGGGTGGAATTTCGAAAAATCCTTTCTTAGCGGATGCCTACGTCATAACATCTACCTGCACGCCAAATTTCAGCTCGATCCGTCCATTGGTTTGGGCTGTGCGTTGATAGATCACTATGTCAGTCTGTCAATCACCTTTCGAGTTATACATAGTTATAAGTAATAATAATAATATAATCCTATAACTCAGGAGGTAGGGTTACTCCCAACTGATCTATCGGGCCAGTCAATATGTCTATTCATGGAATATATATAATTATATATCTAGGAAGGTACTTATTTTCCGTGCAGGATCATTTTATTTCGAAATTTGTGCTTCCATAGCTCGCTGTGTGAATCTAAATTTGTGGACTAGCTAGCTCAATGCGACCGGCATAACGGTAAACTGAATTGATCGTATATCGGTGCTTTCCTATCAGTTGAGAATCTAGACAAATGTATCTCATATTGCTACTCTTGACAATAGAATCACTTGATCCGACACCCGAATCACTGAAATAAATTTCCTTTCTATGCAGATCTGTTAGAAAACAATAAATAGATTTTCAAAGTCGGGAGAAGCCGTGATGGCATAAGAATAAAATTGGTACTTGAGAATAATAATTGAGTTTTTATTAAAACGTCTCATTGTGACAAAAAGGCTATTCAGAACTTATAATACTTACTTATTTGACTGGGCTGATAGCTCAGTTGGTAGTAACACTGTCTTCTGAACTGTACGTTTTGGGTTCAATTCCCGCCCAGGACAAACATGTATGTGATGAACATCGATGTTTGTTCTGCGTCTGGGTGTTATATTGTATTTTATGTATATATTTAAGGATACAAAAAGTAACTATCTTGTACTGAGCGAGATTCGAATTGTTATTTACTAGTTGCGCCCCGCAGTTTCACCCGTGGATAAAGAGTATTTTAATTATTTACTCTTAAATTTCACTTTTTCGGGATAAAATGTAGCCTATATTTTAAACCAGTGTATAAGCTATCTTGGTACTGAATTTCATCCAAATCCCTTCCGCCGTTTGAGCGTGAAGGAGTAACAAACATACACACATACATACAAACACACATGCAAACTTTTGCCTTTATATTATTAGTGTGATGTGATTATAAATTATTATAAAAACTCAATTATTATTCTAAAGTATCAACTTTATTCGAGCCAGTCTTTTTTAAATAAAGGGTAGAGTGTAACAAGTAAAGTATCAGGTGTGTTCTAGCTCTTCCTCTCCTGGTTTCAAGAGTGAAATCGAGACGACTTATTCATTCAAGATCCGTTTAATTTTTGACGGAGTGTAAAGTTGGCTTGAATCTGCCAAGTAGTATAGGATCTTGCTGTTATTTTGTTTAGGGTGTAATTTACAGACTCAGTCAATTTCCCTTGCACTTCTCCTCATTACACCGTGTATGGGTGACATAGGTATGTACGTGCATCGTTTGTTAAAATATAATTCAGCCAGGCGATTACGTAATTTTTTCGGTTCAGATTGGTATGGATTTGAGAATTTAAACATAGAAATTTAGTGCATACTACTTGTAGCAATGGCCTTTTGACCGATATATATATATATAGTGCCTTTTTTTTATTGTTACGAAATGACATGACGAGCTAGTCGCTCGCCTGATGTTAACGCGCGACACGACTGCCCATATCAGTTGCAGTGACACTTGAAACTCAAGTGTAGTTTCGCGTGACACTGCACTGCGCACATCATCCTGAGACATCAGCACAGTCTAGCAATAAGATTACTAGACTGTGAGATCAGGTCATAAAGTCTCATTCGCCCAGTAATTTCATTAGCTACAGTGCCCTTCGAACCGGAACACAGTAGTGCTTGCGCACTACTGCTTGGCGGCAGAATAACTGGCAAAGCGGTGGTACCTACCTAGACGAACTTTGCAGAAAAATCCTACCACCTAGTATATCTACAATCATATCAACTTACAATGAGGTAATTTCAAAAATATTTCGTGATGCGTTTCTCAGTTTTGTTTTGTGAATATGAATCATTGAGCTAAGGCTATATATTTGTTTTATATCTATTTGTATATTTGTTTTGTGTAAATCGATTGATTTTCTGAGATTGCTTTGCGATATTATAGCCTATGACGATCGTTCTATTACAAACGTTAGTTAACTTTAATCAAAGCTAAAAGTAACCTGTCAACTTTTCGCAGACGTGAAAGATTACGAGCGAAAACGAGACAGACCCCCCTTTACTAATAAACACTCTACAGAATATTTATTTTGTGGTTTGTTTCTATTTGAAATAAAAAAATAGACAAGCATAAAACACTGAGTTACTAGTGTTGATTCTGTGTCGCATACTCTAAAGCTAAACGAAATTAACATATTTCCGTCTTTTTCATTTCCTGTTTATCAGAAGAGTACCACCATACTTTAAGTTCACTTTAGTTTTAGAGAATGCGACACAGAATCGACACCACTATTTAACTGTTCCACAATGTTTTTTTTTTAGTAAAAAGAAGATAATATTACGCTCCAAGGGCTTTAATTGAATCTAATATGAACAAGATCTCCCCTTTTTGTCTTCAAAACCAAAAGCGATATCCAAGATTATTACTTCGGATAGTTTTGCTCAGACAATTGCCTTTCCTGCTCTACATCAAAGAGCTCCTTGAGCCCTCGAGTTATAAAAAGAAATGGAGGTATCATCATACAAAATATCCGGTGTCCCGCGAGCTTGATTTATATCAGCCGCCAAAGTATCGTCGGCGATGTAATAAAATACCTACTTACAGAAAGTTTGCAATATGTTATTGAAGTAAAACTTCTTTACGCACGCTTGACTTGGGGATTAAGCTGGTTAATGCGAACGGTAGGCGAAAAGGCGAAAGTTGAAGTTGGTTCACGTAGCTCTCCATTGTCAACATAACAAAGTTAAAAATTTGTATTATTATTTTGGTATGTCCGGCAAAATGACAATTCAAAATTGACAGTATAAAAAAAAACACACACACACTTGGAGCACTCACGCTCACTAAAAAGCTTCTTCTTGCGGCGGCGTCGTGTGTCGGGTCGTCCTCTTCCCTCAAACATGGTCGAGGAGGGCGATGGCTGGAACATGCGTCAAGCTCGTGAACGGGTGCTGCTTGCGGAAGCTGGTTTGCTCGGTGGTGTACGCACAATTAGAAATAAGTACTTATGTTTATGTGTTATTGGCTGTATTGTCCTCCCTATATTATATATTATTATATATGTTCATGTTAATAATAGGCTTAATTAATAAGTATAAAAATAATCTAACAAAAAGCACGGACCCAGGTGTCTGTGGAAATGCAGTATAAAAATAAAAAAAAACTTTAAACAAAGCCAAAACAAGGTTATACCGGCCGATAGATGGAGCTAAACTAAAGAAGTTTTACTTCAGTCGTGTGGTCTAAAGCACAGTTGTTTTTATTATTTTCAGTGTCGTTGCAGTTGTCGTTTTCGGGAATACCATGTAGTACTGTATGAAAGGAGATCTGGTATGTTGCGTAATTATTGACTGGCGTGATAGCTCAGTTTCTAACCCTGCCTTCTAAGCTATTGGTCGTTGGTTCGATTCCCACCCACAAACATTTATGTGATGAACATCGATGTTTGTTCTGTGTCATGTTGTGTTATATAGTATTCTATGTATGTTTTACAAACAAAACGTTTCTAACAATTATACCAGCTCCCATAGTACAAGCTTTGTTAAGTTTGAGGCTAGATGGCGCTGTGTGAAATGTGGACAATTTTTGACATGTTAAATGGGGTTGTGGTGGGACATGGTCACCGTAGTCTAAGGGCTTCCACAACACTCATAATCATATCGTATTATATTGAAATATATGTGTGTGATTTTTATTTTGATTTTAAAACGTGTCTCATATTATGGAACAGCCAAAACAATGATATTCCAAGCCACAGCTTTATAAATTGTTGTAATTTTTTTTATAATCTTATTTAAAAATTAGACAATTTCGTTCATTTGCACAGAATTCAATAAGTAGAATCACACTAATATTATATCAAAAGTTTGTATATGTGTATGTTTGTTACTTTTTCACGCTCAAACGGCTGAATGGACTTGGATGAAATTCAGTACCAAGATAGCTTATACACTAGATTAACATATAGGCTACACTTTATTCCGAAAAAATGAAATGTTCCAGTAGCAGATAATTAAAATACTTTTTATCCGCGGGCACAAATAGTATAAATTAAAAATGAAATATTTTACAGCGATGTTTGTAGCTGATTGTGCCTAGTATATCCGAGGATTCTCAGGTGATTTTAAAATTGTCACGCGGAGACAAATGTTGGAACCGTTTCGGGATGTGGTGTGGTGCTACATGTAGAGAGACTGGAATATGTAGCGTATAGTTATTAAATGTTCAAAAATAAATTGTATTCAAAGAAACAGTTAATTGATTCTTATTATAAGCGTATTGGATGGAACACATTCAATCCAACTTAATTTTTTTCTTTTTTTTTCCTTTAAACATGAAGCATGCGAAGAGTACGGAGAGGTAAAGAGACAGCGAAAAAGGAGACCAACTAAAATTTTTAGTCATGTAAATGTCTTTAAGGAATGAATTTTTAATGTAGTCCTGTTATTTATTCAATGCATGTATTAAAATAAAAATATTTGTTTAACTTTCCGGGATACAATATAAAATTTAGTTCTGTGCAATCATGTACATATTCAATCTTCTCTTGAACACTCCCGGGTCATATTTCGCTGGAAACACAGACGCTGGCAGGGCGTTCCATTCGTAGCCGTTCTCATCATGAACGTGGAATCAAATCGCTTGGCAATAATGGGTGGTATTTCGACAACAAAAAGATGGCGCGTAGCCGAGCGTCCAGTATTCCGGTAGTGGAATGGTGATGGGAAAATGAAATCATGCAGTTCTTGTGTCATGAACCCATCGTATAATATGTAAAAGACCTAATCTTTTTCTATCGTTCAATCAAGTTTAAAACCCGCTATTACTGCGCTCCACCCTAATTGCGACAAGTTATAAAACCGCTTGGCCTTTAGCCAGCTTTTGGCACTTCCAGGAGCGCCGTGAATTAAGCTGTCTTATACATAAGCGATGAACTCACGTACTTAGTGTTCGTTTGTCTTCACTATTCTCCCCCTGAAGGGTGATCTGATAAAACGTGCCCCTTAGTGGCGTTTTGGAAAGGACTTGTTTAAAATCACGATTTGGTCGTAGCGTAGAAAATAGTAGGTTAATACATGTGCTTTAGGTTAGGTAAGGTATATACATTAAGACCTAGAATTACATCTATTTATTTTAAATTAACTTCTGCGATGTACCTGTTCAAGAAATATACACAAATCGACAGCTTCTGTGGTGTGGTGGTTGAGCAAGTCGGCTCATAGCCTGGAGGTGGTGGGTTCGATTCCCGCGGCAGAACAAGTATTTGTGCACAGAAAAAAGCGCAAATACTTGTTCTGAGTCTGGGTGTTGTGGGACCAAGGTCCTCGTAGTTCCTGGGTGCCCAGACACAGGGAATTCTAGAATCCAGGATCTATGTATGTGATCGTTGGGCGATCTCTCTTCTACTAGCATCCGATGAGTGTATACTTCAATTCTCTCCTCTGCATTTCCTAGACTAGGTAGATTACCACGTGACAATTTGGCTTAAGACAAAGCATTTTGCGATGTTAAAGGATGCAAAATAGTGGCTAAACTCACGTCAGTTAAAAGTCGAAATTTCTTGGTTTCCGTAACATGTAAGTTACGTGCTGACACTAGCAAAAGCCGCGGCTTGCGTTAGTAACTGGCTCCCAGAAGAAGGACATCGTATTTGGCCTGGTAGTCCAGTTGATAGTAGCCCTGCCTTCTGGTTGTGGGTTCAATTATTACCCAGGACAAACGTATGTATGATAAACATCGATGTTTGTTCTATATCTGAGTGTTATATTGTTTTCTCTGTATATATTTACAAACAAAAAAGTATCTAAATAGTGTATCAGTTTTCTGGCTCCCATAGTAAAAGCTTTGCTTAGTATGGAGCTACATGGCACTGTGTGAAATGTTCACGAATGTTTATTTTATATTTATAATATGTTCGAAATATTATGTCTAAACTTCATAGACATTTGCTGCACAATTAATAAACAACCTCCAGATATGTCTCCTGTTTCACAGTATATCGGCAATAGTTCGTGTTATTCACTCCGCTGCCGAAGACCAACTGAACTCCCCTGAACAACGTTCTGCCCTTTTTAAAGAGGCGACGGAACAAGTTTCGGCCATGACAGTCGACAGCGACGCCACCTGGTGGCAAGTCAACAAACCGTCCACAAGTCAATTACACTATTCAATACTACTTTTGACGATAAATATTGTAAATAACTTGACTAACTATAACAACTCTTTTACATTTAATGTGTAAATAATCCTATATTGTTAACAGAAACCTGGTCGGCGTAATTTCGACTTTTCTTATTAATTTTTCAAAATGTATCATTCCTGCGATAGTTTCTTAGTTAGTTAGTAGTGTAAGTAAATGCCTTGACTGGAAGATATCTATTCACTATAGACTTAGAAAACTCCAGATTATAGTTAGGTTGAAACAAATATGCGTGCAAAGTGTTCTACTTATTGACTGTTTGCATAAGCTTTCGTCAGAATCGCTTTTCCAAAGGCGCGCGGAGGGACTACTTAAGTAAGGCGGAAATAAGTGCCTAACGAGGCATTACGTGACCCGGCCGGTACCTTTACGATTTGCATGGTGTTTTTCTACTGAGCAGAAAAATTATGTTTGTGGTACTTACTAGGTGGTCGGACTATTCTGCTAAGTTTATCTAGATAGGCACCACCGCTTTGCGCAGTTATTCTTCTGCCAAGTAGTAGTGCGGAAGCACTGATGCTCTCCGGTTTGAAGGCCACTATAGCTAGAGAAATTACTAGACGAATGAGACTTTATGAACTAATCTCACAGTCTACAAATCTTATTACTAGATTATGTGATGTCTTAGAATGACGTGCGCAGTTAGTGTCACGTGAAACTATACTTCAGTGTTCCTAGTGACACCAACCGGTATGGGCAACCGTGTCGCTTAACATCAGGCGAACGAATAGCTCATATCATTTCGATACGTTAAAAATGTACGACGATACGTTGGCATACGGTTAGGTAATAGGCATTCAGGCACCATTGACACATCGGAGCAATTTAATTATGAGACAACATCTGTCATCACCCATAAAAATACTAGATTTTGGGTTTGTCTATTTTAGCCGTAGTTTAAGTTTTTTTTCTATTGATTAAAATTGTGCCAGAAAATTTTCAAGATGTTCTATACTGCTTTTATGTGGCTTACTGCTTTTCATTGTGTCACTGTGGCTTAAGATTCCAAAGGCGCTCCCGTTTATTATCTCTCCAAAAGATCTTTTCGACTGGTTTGTAAAGAGACCGCGGTTTTAAAACCATTTTGGGACTATTTCCGGTTTAACTTGAAATAGTGTTAAACTTGGGAAATGAAGCCGAAAAGGAAATGTTATCTTAAAATCTAGCACTTTTCTAGAGTAACATTAAAGCGTGCTCAGTCATTCACTTCTGATAATTGCTTGAGCATACTACAGGTTGATACACCTGGATAGCTACGGTTTTATACGGTTATTTATCACTACAAACGTGGTAGAAAAACACAAAAAAAATCTATAAAGATGCGAAAAGTATACTTTTTTATTTTATTTTTTACTATTACATACTTATTATATTCTATCACACTTCAACTAACCACTGATGTTAAATATTGAAGAAATTACCAAAACATTGTAAGACAGAGCCTCCACTAGTGGACAAATTACCCTATGCAGAATTGAGCAAGTTTTAGCAAAGGCTATACTGGTACGTTAAAAACGCCACATTTAACGTACAATCTCTTGTATAGGCAGTATTGTTTTTATGACACAAGCTCGTGATGTTTTAAACTACTAAAACACGTAAATAATGGGAAAAACTTGGGCTGATTTTAAAGTAAGTGCCATTATATTCAATCAATCAGGTGGCTCTGCAAGAGGTTTTGTGTGGGTGTGTGCAGTACAGAAACGATTGAGTTAAACAGGGTTATTTCACAATTTTCACAAGACTTATCTTCGTTTTTCAATGAGTGTCGCACACCTGTCTGATTTTTACACAATTATTTTTCACAATCGATTAATTTCTATAATATTGCGGGGATACAAACCAACACCCAGTGTAAAATTAGACACTGATACTGAATAATGAATATTGATGATGAATTTTTTTCAGTAAGTTTTTCCTCACTTTAACAGAAATGCATATACCCAAGTCTATAGACATACTAAAGCCATGGATTTAACTTCCCCACAAGATGTTTAATAGGAGCTCGCAGTTTAAATCACTAATATCAAAGTTTCTCAATCTAGTCCCGACTTCCTCGGGGTCTAACTTGTGCAGGTAATAAAAAAGTTTGGAGTTGCTTAGGTTGAAAAGAATCTGGTTAATTGTTCGACTGGGATTCAGTTAGACGTTAAAATGCTTTGGAGTGATAAGGTCTCTGGTACGTGAATAGCCGTACATTATTTACTTATATGAGAACTTTTTCGCATTATTGCACTAGGTACCGGTGGTACCTACATGGTACCACCGCTTTGCCAGTTATTGTGCCTCCAAGCAGTAGTGCGCAAGTACTACTGTGTTCTGGTTTGATGGGTACTGTAGCTAGTGAAATTACTACAGTTGAGACTTTATGATCTGATCTCACAGTCTGGTAATCTTATTACTTGATTATGTGTGCAAAACGCGTCACGTGTGTTGCGCGATACTTTATATTTTGGAGTTCCGAGTGACACTGTTTTGTTATGGGTGGCCGTGTCGCTTAACATCAGGTAAACAACTAGCTCGTCACATCATTCATTAACATTAAAAAATGTGGCATCGTATTTCTTTAGTCCAGGGCTAATATGCGGTTTCAACTGCAAATCTTCTTACAATCTTAATCAAACACAAAGACTTATTAGTATGAAATCAACAGATACATTTAAGTTTTATGGTTAATACAAATAAAAATTTATAAATATATATTAATTATACCTAAGAACTTAAAATATAAAAAATAAAACTAAAAATTTTAAAATACCCCGTTTGGTGGAAGCATCAGGTGACCAGAATGCTGGCTTTTATTTTGCACAAAAATAAGCATTGCAATTATAATATTATATATTATGTGTTATGTAAATGTATTTTTTTCCTTCTTTCTTTCTTTTCTATTTAATAAATCACGTCCGTAGAGTTGATCCCGTTCATGATTCAAATTTTAATTTTAATCTTTAACATCTCATAGGGCATCGTATGTAAATACTAATTTACAAAAAAAAATAGTACACTATTTAGTAGCCAAACGCTAACCAAACTACAAAAAAACCTTCCACGTTGGATGTTTAAAGCATAAAAAGGAAATCCAAAAGGCTCAGAAACATGGACGAATTCCGTAACATATCTCATGTACGAGCTATTGTATATTTAATATACGATACAGAATGTTGTGCAACAAATGCCGCCGACAGCCGAGAAGACAAACTACGCGCATTAACATTCTAATCTCGAGGGAAGGAATCGAATGGCTCACGGCCAACTGCCGTGCTTCATATTGCAACTTGCGGTACTGTGATGTACGGGCGAAGTTAGGATGGAGATATAGTGGCGAAACTACTTACAACAGCTACGAGAATTACGAAATTGTGTTAAATTATAAACTAGTCTAGATAATGCTAAGGAGTTGTGATTTTAACCTACGCTAATTTACGTTATTATGTTAAATTATAAATAAGTCTGGGGAGTGCTAAAAGATTGTGATCTAAGCCTACGCTGTGTAGCAATCTTAGTAATTTTTCGAAGTAATTAAAACAGTTAGGAGAGTTACGAGATTCTGTTTAATTATAAATTAGTCTAGGGAGTTTGACAAGACTGTGATGCTAGCCTACGCTGTGTAGCAATCTTAGTTATTTTGTTAAAGAACTACTAAGAACAGTTACGAGAGTTACGAGATTGTGTTTAATTATAGATTAGTCTGGGGAGTTTGACAAGACTGTGATGTTAGCCTACGCTGTGTAGCAATCTTAGTTATTTTGTTAAAGAACTACTAAGAACATTTACGAGAGTTACGAGATTGTGTTTAATTATAGATTAGTCTGGAGAATGCTACTTATTTTTGATGTAGGCCTACTCTGCGTAGAAATCATAATATTTGTTACAGAAGTAAATAAAACAGCTACGAGAATTGCAAGAATGTGTTAAATTATAAATATGTCTGGAGAGTGCTACAAAATTGTAATGTTAGCCAACACTGCGTAGCAATCTTAGTATTTGTTACAGAACGAATTAGAACAGTTACGAGAATTACAAGAATGTGTTAAATTATAAATAAGTCTGGAGAGTGCTACAAGATTGTAATGTTAGCCTTCGCTGCACAGCAATCGTAGTATTTGTTACAGAACTAATTAGAACTGCTACAAAAATCACGAGATTGTGTTAAATTATAAACTAATCTGAAGAATGCTAGTTGTGATGTTAGTCTACGCTGCGTAGCAATCGTAGTTGTTTTGTTACAGAACTAATTAGAATAGCTACGATAATTAAGAGATTGTTTTAAATTATAAACTAGTCTAGAGACCAAAATGTAACATAATTACGCTAATAATTAAGAAAGGAATGGTTACTAACTTAAAAAGTTGTGTTACAAGATTGTGATGTTCATCACTAACATTGTGCAAAAAGGTTGTTAGCTACTTAAACCATGCTGTTCGTTAGCTTTGTTTGTACTGTACATAATGATGGATTATAAGACAGCCTCCGTGGAGTGATGGCTGAGAAAGCCGGCTCATAACCCGGGGACAGCGGGTTCGATTTTCGCGTTACGACAAGTATTCGTGCTCAGATAAAAAGGTCAAATACTTGTTCTGTTTCTAAATATTGTACCATCATGGTCCTCGTAGTTCCTGGGTCCCTAAATACAGGTATTCATAGTTAGTGTTATTTATGTGGTAAGCTGGATTTAACGCTGTGCTGCAAGAATATGAATTTAATTTTAGCTGTGTTACTATGGATATACTAAAGAACGATTACGATGCAGCCTGTAATAGCTAGCTTAACATAATTTGGGGACTAACATATCCAGTGTTTTAATATATGTAGTTCATTACACAGTACTACGAAATTGTGTAGCTTATTTACGCCATGATATTATATTATGAAGCTTACTTACGTTGTGCTACGACATTGATAACTTACTTACGCAGTTCTACGAGACTGGAAGCTTACCTACGATGTGCTACGACATTGAAAATATTCCTTACACAGTGCTACTAGATTGAAAATATTCCTTAAGCGGTGCTAAAAAATTGAAAATATTCCTTACGCAGTGGTACTAGATTGAAAATATTCCTTAAGCGGTGCTAAAAAATTGAAAATATTCCTTACGCAGTGCTACTAGATTGAAAATATTCCTTAAGCGGTGCTAAAAAATTGAAAATATTCCTTACGCAGTGCTACTAGATTGAAAATATTCCTTAAGCAGTGCTAAAAAATTGAAAATATTCCTTACGCAGTGCTACTAGATTGAAAATATTCCTTAATCGGTGCTAAAAAATTGAAAATATTCCTTACGCAGTGCTACTAGATTGAAAATATTCCTTAAGCGGTGCTAAAAAATTGAAAATATTCCTTACGCAGTGCTATTAGATTGAAAATATTCCTTAAACAGTGCTACCAAATTGAATTACTTACGCAATGCCACTAGATTGGAAATATTCCTTGAGCGGCGCTACGAAATTGAAAAATTACTTGCGCGGTGCTACGCGATTGATAGTCTTACTTACGCGGTGCTACGCGATTGATAGTCTTCCTTACGCGGTGCTACGAGATTGAAAAGCTTACTTATGTAGTGCTCCGAGATTTTGAAGTTGACTTAAACTAAGAAAATACTCTGCATCAGAAGCCCAACGCATACTAAAAACTATGAAGTATTTCTGAATGAGGTTTCAATTAATGAAACTAATTGGATTCCAATTCAGCCATACAATAATCATATAGAACTGCTTTGTCTTAGTTTATCTGGAGCACATGCTTTATAGTACGAAACTAAGCAGTTGGGAAACAATAAATCTCTTGTTTTGTCGAAAGGATAGTTGTTTTGTTAATATTCGGAAGTGTATCATATATCGCCGAAAGATATAACTCAAAACTCGTGGGTCTTGTTAGGGATTCCTTTCTCGTCTATCGATTACTTTAGTGAGTTTGTAACAAGGTTGCGAGATCGAAAAGGTCTCTTTACAGAAATAAGGATAGAATAAAAATTTGAATTGGGTTTATTTATATATTCTTTTTTTAAGGTAAAATGGGCATGTGTTTGACAACAACTCACCTGATGGTAAGTGACGAAGTTGTTTAAGGTGGAGCACGCTTGCCCATGAGATGCCCATTCACTCTTGACTTAAAAAGAAACTGGTTATACCTTGAAGGAAACACTGTTTTTGGAAGAGCATTCTATTCCTTGGCCGTTCGGACTATAAATGACTATAAGCATCCTCTATCAAATCGCTTATTTTAAAATGCATTTTTTTATTTGATCATTTATACCCTATACCGATATAGGCATTATCACACTAATATTATAAAGGCGAAAGTTTGTATGTGTGTATGTTTGTTACTCCTTCACGCTCAAACGGCTGAATGGATTTGGATGAAATTCGGTACCAAGATAGCTTATACACTGGATTTACATATAGACTACATTTTATCCCGGAAAAGTGAAATATTCCCGTCGGATGCGCAAATAATTAAAATACTTTTTATCCGCGGGTGAAACCGCGGGGCGCAACTAGTAATGTAAATAAATATTGAAACCTTTCCACGTTGTAACGTTGCGGCTAGCGCATAGCACTTATCCTATATTGATTGGAAATTGTAAATTGTCATTTTACCGGACATATCAACATAATAACGCAAATTTTTAACTTTGGCTCGCCTCGCCAGCTTACTCCCCAAGTCAAGCGTGGGTAAAGAATTTTTACTTCAAAAGTTCTAGGTGTAAGCAAACAACTGCCCCATAACGAATGCAACGTGTCTCAACTCGATTAACTTTGCGAAGCGTGAAACTTCATTTTAAACAGTGTTTGCCTGCTACTAATTAGTCGGTAGCTGGTGCCCGCAGTGAAGTTCATAATTTGTTTCCATTTGTGTTCGTCTGTACACCGTTGATTACTGCTATATTGTTATTTATACTCGTGGTGCTGACTGGACTAACTTTTGGCATTTTTTAACGGACATCAAAAAAGAATTGGTTCTCGATTTGACTGGATGAAACTTTGATGATTCTTTTTTATTTGAAAGCTGGTGCTTTCCATGTAGTCCCGATTAAATTTCATCAATATCTGATAAGTAGTTTTTGGGTTATTCTTAATAATGCGTGTTTCTATTTAGACTACATTGATGTTCTCATTGGGATTAAAGACGGTTAAACCTTTTTTTTTATAAAGAATGGTACAGTTTTTTACTGATTTTTACATATACATTATCTATATGCTACGGCAAACTTTTCTCGTAATGAGAGTAGCACCCTTACCGCGTAACTGTTCTTGGAATCGGCTTCGCCTGCTATCCTGCACGTGCCAATTAACAAGTCCACGAGTGCGAGCAAGAGAGAACACGATTACCATCTCCACCAGAATTACGTGGTAAGGTCTGCTAAAAACATGTACAGTTATTAGGTCAGAAAACGTCTACTGCAGGACAGGTCCCTACGGGTCCCTAGATACAGGAAATCCTAGTTAGGGTCCAGGATCTTTGTATGTGATTGTTAGGCGTCATTATTATTATTAATAAACCAAGGAGAATGCTGCTACTCATTCCCACGGCGTCCACTGGAAGGGATATGTTGCGGTCCTATTATTACCAGGAGAACACGGAAATGATACGAAACTCTATAGTTAATAAAGTATTAATTGGAATAAAACTGCGAGCAATATTAGAAATTTACTACTTTGTGAATCAAGTATTTTGACAAATTTTAGTATTAAAACTAACTAACTTTTATTATTATTATAAAATAAAAAATAAAAAAAACGAATGTGCTTTCCACGCGACTGAAGTAAAATTTCTTTAGCTCCATCTCTCTTGCCCCTACAGTTAACTTAACTCCCGTTCGCGTCACCAGCTTACCTTCAAGTCAAGCGTGCGTAAAAATGTTTTACTTCAAAAAGAAAACTTAATCTAACAAACCATTACCAGTAGGCAACGTGCCCAAAGCTGCCAGTACTGCCACGTTGAATGGTAATGCTCAACTTTTGTCCGAAGTAGAGGCCTACATTTTTGTCACGTGATGCTTTGACCAGACGTTTCAAACAAGTTCTTTAAAAATTTGGTGAGCACTCGGTCTCCAAGGGCGTAATTAAATTAAACGAGTAATTAAACATTAACTTATTCAACTTTATCCAGGGTTCACAAGTTGCTTATTAACCGTTTTGCTCGCGAACCCGACATTGAAACTTTTTACCTTGTTTGTGCTTTCATTTTAAAACTGTTGTTGGCAACGTAATACCTGTATCCAGCTGCTTAGCTGTATTTATAAAGCTATTATAGTTCAATCGTGCCATCAATATACGATCTATCGATCGTAGATTCGAATTTTGCCAATCTCTGATACAAAAATGAATCTCTATTTCCCTTGGACATAGTCGTGAACGCATGAAACATTTTCGCTAATTATTTTTTTGTTTAGTTTTTTATTGTCAGGAGTAATTTCTTATGAAAGAAATTAAACAATTTATTATCTTGCGAAATATGTAATACAAAAATTGTGGTCTTAAAATTGTGTTATTATTAGAAAAAATAAGAATGTAAAAAAAAAGCCACGTGGGCGAAACCGCGGGGCGCAGCTAGTAAATAATATTTTCCATCTGCCAACCAACACTTAAGGTTTATTTCCTAATCCAAGCGTATTTAGTCGTTATCTTATTCCACATTGCAATACATGACATGATGGACGCACGCCATACGTGCAGTTTTCTATTTTAAATTTATTGTTACCCAGCCCGTTAATATTCCACTGGCATCAGGTAAACTGTGGCGCTACCGTCCTACAAACAAATCAAATAAAATGAATTAACAATTTTGATATAACTTTGCACTTTAGACACAAGCGTTCCAGCTACATTTACATAGGTACCTGTTTCCTTCATTACGGAGTCCTTTCGCTGCACCCATGCCATGTATAAAGAGCAGCGCAGACTGCAAGCTAAACACTATAGGCGGCTCTGTACTCGTGTACCTTTCATAGACGCGTCGCTTAAGGAGTGGCGCAAGCTATAGAACAGTACCGTTATTGCCTTGCAGTGTATTATTACACAAATGTATTGTCATTTGTGCGATTTTACACTAATGTGACCCTTAGGAGTCACAGCATTGCATCTTCTTTTGTTGCATTAATAGTATTACACGGCTTGATCAAATTTTTTACATCAAACTTTTCTAGCATTTGACCACGGTCTCCTGATAGCCTGCTAGCCGTCGTCGAGAGAGACGAGATATTTACTACCTATACCTACCTATTCACTCTTCTCGTGAACACGCCCGGGTCATATTTCACCGGAAACAAAGACGCTGGCAAAGGCATTTCATTCTTTAGCTGTTCTAATTATGAACATAGAATCAAAGCGCTTGGGTGGTATTTCGACCATAAAAATTGATCTTCAGTTTCCAATTTGTAATGTGCCTTCACATTAGTTACATACATAATACATTTCTAACTATATTTTTATCTATTCGTGAGAACCTGTAATTGGCTTTCTACGGTTAAATTGATGTATATTTTGTTAAGATAAGCTGTTGGTTTTCCTATAAATAAATAAATAAATAAATAAAACCTAGAATTTACATGGGAGGATTCATTTCAATTAAAATTGACAATCCTCCCATCAAATTCCTCATTTCATTAGGTTGATTAAAAAATGTTGACAGGTACAACATATATTATGGTGAATATTTATTCCACATTAATTATAATAAAGGGAAAATTAAATTTCATTTTTATTTACACATTTGATGATGATTTGATGACTAAAATTAAAATCAATTTTAATTTTAGAAATGAATTTCGAAACAACATTTTGTGATTGTTCTGAGATTTCTATATATTTTTCTACTTTGCGGCATATTTAAAAATTTTTTGCCTGACTAAAGGATCATATAGAAAAATCTGTCAAGTTTTAAAGCCATTTAAAAACTTTACAACTGTGGAGAGAGATATGACTCTCAAAGCTAGTCCCTTGTCCCACACCACATGGGTCGCCAGGGGAGGAATGAGCACGCGGTCCTCAGACGCTATTGATGCGCCAGACGTTGTGTGGGCGTGCCTTTACTATTCCTACCCGCACCTTGTTTTTGATAATACCCGTTTGGGATAATGGAGTGAACACGTGTTTTTTGTTGTTTTTTTAGTTTGTTGTTATATCCAGACCATATAGAGTTAATTTACTAGTTTTACTAGTAGTTTTACTTTTTTACTAGTAGTCCTACCACCTAGTAGGTGTTGAGGTCTGTACCACCGCTTTGCCAGTTATTCTGCCACCAAGCAGTAGTGCTTAAGCCCTACTGTGTTCTGATTTGAAAGGCATTGTAATTACTGGGCAAATGAGACTTTATGATCTGATCTCACAGTCGAGTAATCTTATTACCAGAATGTGCTGAGGAGAATGCGCGCATTGCAGTATTGCGTGTAACTTTATAGTTTAGAGTTCCAAGTGACACTGTTCTGTTATGGGCAGCCGTGTCGCCATGTGAACGACTAGTTCGTCAGATCACTCATTAACATAAAAAAGTAAAGTGTTTCATAAAAGTAGTAACCTAATAATTCCTTTTAAAAAAAGAGTTCGACCGACATCAATCCCACTGCATTTAGTTAACACAAAAATGAGAATATCATCAGCTCAAAAACGACCCCATCAGATACTGATAAAATTTAAATGGGACCACACAATAGTTTAAAAAAAAAACATCTAAATTGGTTCCGCCAGTCGAAATTTCTGAGGTAACAAACATAAAAAAATATACAGTCGAATTGAAAACCACTTTTTATGAAGTCTGTTGAATACGAAAAATGTATATAGTTACCACATATAGCCAACATAACCAACTACATTATCTAACAAATTATTTGGAACAAACAACTAATTTCGTTACCAAGTAGGACAACATCCATTGCTCATACCATGAATTGTCAAGTACCAACCAAACGACCATTATTGCACCTTATCGCAATAAAATCCTATAAAAATATTTAAAGGTTCAGTGGATGACCCGTAAATGTAAATGCGACAAAGTACCACAGTGATCTGGCCACCGTTTGCGGACAATACATAGAATTGGCGGGCAAATAAAAGAGTTTGCCTTCATTAGTGTAAAAGCTTTTCCATAAAGTGTTTGGGTTTTGCGACCGAGGTCAGCTTAGTTTAGGACTGTGGCGGGGTAAATAATCGACTTAAGCTAAAAGAATCAGATATATATTGTAAACGATGCACCACGCATGCATACTCCTCATAGCGGCTGTATATTCTATTTTTTTAATTTAATTTAACTTTGAATTCCTTATATCTAAATTCTTGTCGTCTAAATCAATTTTTTTTATCGTCTTTTTTAAATACCTTGTGTCATTATAAAAAAATGAGCTTGTGTTTTTGTATCTGAGGATTCACAGGATTTTTATTATTAATGTCTTGAGCATAATATAATATTACATTATATGTTATTATTATATGTTATATAGTATTTGGTATTGGGAGGTTACACTAACCTCCCAATACCACAATTTTAGGTGATTTTATTTCCTTACGCACCATCCAGTGTCTCTTAGTTCTTTTAGTTTGGCGTCATGGGTGAACGCCTGTTAAAGTGGTGTCGTGAAATCAACACATTTGCTAAGTAGTTTTTTTTTTTCTTAACGTATGGTGTGACGAGCTAACCGTTTGCCTGATGTTAAGCGACACGGCTGCCCATATCAGTTGCAGTATCACTCGGAACTCTATATACAGTTTCGCGTGACACTGCACTGCGCACGTCATCCTGAGACATCAACACAATCTAGTAATAAGATTACTTGACTGTGAGATCAGGTCATAAAGTCTCATTTGCCCAGTAATTTCACTAGCTACAGTGCCCTTCAAACCGGAACACAGTAGTGCTTGCACACTACTGCTTGGCGGGCAGAATACCTGGCAAAGCGGTGGTACCTACCTAGACGAACTTTGCAGAAAAGTCCTACCACCTAGTAGTTAACAAACTATCAATATATTTGTTTGTGAAGTTGATGTTACTTGATTTGAGATAACTAAGCGTTTTGCTGGGTCCTTTATAGTCCGAACGGCCAAGGAATGGAATGCTCTTCCAACAACAGTGTTTCCTCCTGGGTACAACCTGGGTCTTTTTAAGTCAAGAGTGAATGGGCATCTCATGGGCAAGCGTGCTTCACCTTAGACAACTTCGTCACTTACCATCAGGTGAGTTGTTATCAAACGCATGCCCATTTTCACATAAAAAAAAGATACTTTGTGTTTTTGGTTCGGGATGTTAATGATACCGTTGACATATTTTAACTGAAGCGTTCACTGTTTTACCAGCAATAAAATGACTACCAACTTAGGTTCTTTTATATTTGTAGACATTTCACACAGCGCCATTTAGCCCCGAGGTAATCTATCGTTGGGTTTTATTATTATTCATTTATTTATTTTCAATCTTCAATCTAAGATTTTTACAATATTTTTATAAAATGAATATTACAAAAATATAATAAAAAACTAAAACCTAGTGTGCCGCCAGCAGCGGGGCAAGGCCCAAGCTACCAGTGGTTAGGGCTGCAGACTGAGGAACCTCCTGACAATACGTGCCGTGTCAAGGAGTACTGCCTTCTGAAACTGACCCTTGATCCAACCGTCTAACGAGAGCCTCTCGAGGTGTTGGTCGAGGCTATTCGCTATAAGGCCTTTAGCCGAAACGACTATCGGAACAATGCATGTTGAGTCAACATTCCACATGGCGGTTACCTCGTGAGCTAAGTCAATGTACTTACTGAGGTTGTCCTTCTCAGCCTTCACGAGGTTCTCGTCATGCGGAATAGCGATGTCAATGAGCACTGCCCGGCGTTGGGACCGGTCTATCAGCACGATATCAGGCTTATTATTATTATTATATCAAATTACTAGATATTAAATTATCTTCTGATATTAATAAAATCTTAAGAGCCATAACATAACAAGCAAATTAATCATTTATAACGTTGAGCTATGAATTTGGATAAGGTATTTAATAATTGACGTAAGTACTAGCTGGTAAACTGAAATATAGCATTTTAAGGTACCTACTTAGACACAGAAAAGTATAATACCATTTTTATATGATTAATTAATAAAGGAAAGATTTACTAAGCCGCCCGTTTAACAGTGGATTAATACAAGTTGATGATGATGGTGTATTGTCTTAGATAACGATCTAAGACAATACGCCATCATCATTAACTGTTACGACTGGCTACGAGCTACGAAATAATAGCAGAGTGTAGTTACTCCAAGCTATTATTTCGTAGCTCGTAGCCAGTTGTAGCCTCGTAGCCGTTACGCTATCCCTACTCATATTTCACCCTCGTCGTGATACAATCGCAGCGATAAAGCGTTTGTACCTATCAATCATACTGACAGATATTGTATGCTGAGCTTTGCGTACCCATTAGTACAATAACAATATGATATATTTTATTCTTAGGCTAAAATAACTCCAAACAGATTTAGTAATAAACGCTATTTTAGTTTGAAAACTAGCGTGACTATGACACATTTTGTAAGATAACGGCTAAACTCAAAACCAAATAACTGATTGTTGTAGAACTACATACAAATTACAATGTTTAATATAAAAAAAAAAAATATTGAAATTTAAATTTTCAATAAAATAAAATATATTATGAATATATGTGGACATTTCACAAAACGCCATCTAATCCCAAACTAAAGGAAAGTTTGTTAGCTATCCAAACCAGATTACTGATAGAATACTTAAATACTTTTTGTTTGTAAAGACATACATAGAATATATAACATCCAGGCACAGAACCAACATCTATGTTCATCACACAAATGTTGGTCCTGGGTAGGAATTGAACCCACAACCTTCAGTTCAGAAGGCAGAGCTACTATAAACTGAGCTATCAGGCCAGTCAAGTTTTATGTAGTTAAAAAGCGTATCTTATACCAGATTACGCCTTTTCTTTTATAGCAAGCAAGATACATCTGCGGCGTTTCCATTGCGTTGATCCAATTAAAGGTCTTTTGAATGCATGGTAACTTTATTGCGTTAAAAATTACACTTTAGAGAGACTAATCTTAAAAACGGGTATCATGCAAAGTGGAACGCTTTACCGGCGTTCGTATTTCCCGAAAACTTGGAGTCTTCAAATCACAGGTAAGTATCTTCTAGGCCAGCGTGTTACATACTAGACCGCATCGCCACTAATCATCAGGTGAGATAGTGGCCAAACGAAAACATATCAATCCATTTAAAAAAAAAAAAACAAATAGTCTTATGATCTGAGGTACAAAACACAAAACAAAAAAATACAACCGAATTTAAAACTGTTTTGAAGGCGGTTGAAAAATAGCAACTTTCCACTGACTATTACCCCATTCTACCCTTTTCACCCCTAACCCTTTGTTAATTTTCACCTTTCCGTTTAATTCCACCCTATCATCCGCGTCACGAAGTGGGAAAATACTGGTAGTCTTTAGTCGTTAGTCACCATTTACCGGAAGTGTAAAGTACGTTGGTGTATATTTCATTTTGTCGTAGTCGTGTTGGGAATTTATATTAGTGTTGGAGAGGTTTCGTTTATTAACTGACTTCAAAAAACAACCAAGGCTCAAAAAAGATTAAGTTTTAAGTCTATGTCAAATTTTATGGGGGTAAAAGCCTGGGGAGACAACGGTGCCTAGTTGGGGATTTATTTAGACAATTTTTACAATAATACCCTCTGAGAGATTAACCTCGTTTTTTCCACAGATTTGCTAAGGATTTATTAAATGTATTCTTTACATAAATAGCATACGTCAAAGTGGGTATAGACTATGGCATTATTTTGGTCGTCCAAAAGAAAAAAAAAACTAATATTTGGTTTGATAACTATGAGTATGGCTAAACTCACGTCAAATTAAAAAAACAACATTGTTTTTCATAAACCCATTTTCACGAACAAAACCCCACATTTTACGGGGCACCATAACATACCTACTTAACTCGGTAAGTACCTCCAAACCCATAAAAACTGGATAAAACCGGACAGCACGACTGGTAATAGCCGCTCCGTACCGGTTAATAGTAGCTTTGAGGATTAACAAATGAGCCGAAAGGGCGCAACAGTAAATAAATAGGACGTTTTGGATTAAATTAACGTCGGGCAAGATCTGAAGTGACGTGGGAGATAGTATACAATCTTACAGCCTTGAATTAATGTTACGATACATTAACAATAAGTATGTGAACACTTGCTTGAGTCAGGACCAAATTACTAGATCGAACTTCATGCCCCGAATTAAAATTTACAGCAATTTCAATAGGGAAGATGGTTATAAGTTATCCATCGTGGAATTCGGTGATAAGTAGGTGTTCGCGTCACGATTTGTGTTCGCGTGAAACTGCCGATACTGTTAGTATTCTATGTTGGGACATAGTGCAGAATTCAAAGACCAAATGTGGGTAGTTGGAGACTACGCCCGTTCTGCACGATGCTGACACTCAGTAATGGTCTCGAGTGAGTCACTCCAGTCCCCTCGAGACCACGGCCAATGTAACTTGGTCGGAACGTCGAGGTTAATCAAAATAATGTTTTGATAATTTTTGTGCGCTAATTGAACAGTATTATCTTTACAATATAATAGGTTTGCGTTCTGATGCGAATAAGTTTTTGGGCACAACGCGCGATTTGTAGAAATTGTCAAATGTTAGACAGATTTTTTCACATAATTTTTCTATTTTCGTTTTCGTCGTAATTAAATAAGATAAATCATAAATGTCTAGAAAAAAAAACAGGCACAATTACAAGGGACACATTACAAGAATACATTACTCAACATTTCATCATTTAATTCAACATGTTTATACTACTCTTTTATATGTAAGCTACGGTATCTCTTAGTACGCTTCCATGGATAATGCGCGGAATGAAATTTTGTTTTAAATATATCGTACTTGTTCTTATGTTCCCGTAGAAAACTCTTGATAGTAAATACAATTTGGCTTATTATTTACGAGTTTTACGACACATTTTAACTCTGAGCGTGGCCTTGGACTCGTATATCAGTCCCTAAACATAAAAGCCCGATTCACGCTATCCTTATAGAACACTTTACCTAATAGCCTTTCCCTATTCAGGGATATTCAGAATATTTCCATAAATTGAAATTGTGTTATGGCTGAATTAAGTTATAAATAATAATAATATTTTTTTATTTCTTTTTTTAATGTTTTAGCTCCTCACTTTTGTGTATTTAGCCAGTGTCAATTAATAATTCATCAAGTTAATGATATTTCACGGAAATTTGTGTCAAGTTACAGTCGAACTCATCAAGTCAAATCATAGTCAAGTCATAGTCTAGTCATACTCCTAGTTAAGTGGTAGCAACTTTACTTGAAGCTTCTATGGAGTTTTAGAAACAACACGAAAAGAAACGTTTCAACATCATTATACCATTTGCCCACACTCACGCCTGTAATTCAGCACTTAACGAATAGAATGCCACCAATTGTATGCACTAAAACTGAAAATAACACAAGTTTTGGAAAATAATACAATGCGGTGACGCAATCTTTTTCGCTTTCCCGCCAAAACTCAATAATAACAATTATTCAGTCAAAAGTTTGATGTAGGGCTTGGTAGTTCAACCATTCTGTGCTAGATGGCGCTAGCATGCATGTTAGCACACGTAAGTTTTGGTTACAGCTTGACACCCCTTTTTCTGGTTTTTTGGTTATCTAGAATAATAATGGCATTATTACACCAATTGAAACGATTGGTAAAATGGTATAAAATAGATTTGAACAGTAACCCTTTTCATTCTACTTATGTGGGAGCCTCACCAGTCTCAGAACAAAGCGCTACAATAACATTGATCCTGGACCGGTGGACCCTAACAAGGGTTCCGTGTCTAGGGACTGAGGAACTACGAGGACCATGGTCCAACAACACCCAGACTGAGAACAAGTATTTGCGATTTTTTTCTGTTTCTGTGCATAAATATTTGTCCTGCCGACTGCCGAGGGAATCGAATCCGCCGCCTCCGTGTTTCTCCGTGTTGTCCTCAATATTTTAGTGAATCCTATGCAGTAAGTTCTCAATATTTTATGTATAAACATAATAAGTAACATTTTGACAGTAACATTTTGACATTAACATTTTTTTAACATTTTGCAATTCAACGGGGCAATGCTGCCAGCATGTTGGGTACGCTACCTACTGGTAGTGGGCTGGAGCATTTGGACTGTCTATAGGTCATCGCGGCCAGTATATAGTCCAAATGTTTCTTTTTTTGTAGTAGGTAGTTTTTAGTATTAGTTATTAAATCATTGTAGTATTTGAAAAATAAAGGCAATTTGCCGTGTTAAAAAAAGTAACATTTTTATCATAAAGTAACAATATTTTTATGATGTTACATGGAATAGTAATAACTATTATATACACGATAGTTGTCTTTCTTTCTAATAGGTACATGAACATGCTTTTAATAATCAATTAGGAAAAAAGCCAAAATAATGTACAAAAACAAATTCACAACAGCGATTTAAGCAAGTCATATATTTTATCAATGTTAAAATAATAATACTAAATATAAAAGATAATAGAAATGCTAGCTGCACCCTGTGGTTTCACCCGCGTGCTGAAGGACCAGCGGCTTAGGCTGTTCGTTGATATATAAGTCAGTCAGTCAGGACTTTGAATTTTATATGTATAGATAAAGTAATAGTAATCAATTGCATTGAAATTTTTTTTAAAAGAATTGTATATAAGCGTTCTGAGTTAGAAGCAATATGCTCGTTAGGTATGGCATTTATATTATACATTTTAGACACTTTACAAATTAGATCTGAATCAGAATGCTGATTATTTTTAATCCTAGACTGGATTATTTATTCTTGCTGTGACTAGAAGAACTTGACGCTTCAAGGTGTTGCAAATTTATCCATTTTACCGCGAAAATTCTTATTTTTCCGGGATGAAATTACAAATATTTAACTCAGTAGTATTAGCAATTTGTGTGTAAAACTTTTTCCAAATCAGTTCAGCCATTCTAGCATAAAAGTCACATGTGATAACACACAACCAATAACAGCACAGAGACAACTTTTTAATTTTGTAGTATTAATAATATAGCGTAGATTTCGAAGTCAATATCACTTACAATTAGAAATGAAATCTTTTGTTGAGCTTCTACTCAGCCCAATTACGAAGGCTTGTCACTTAAAAACGCAAAAATTGTGAACATACAAAACCACGTCTCGCTTCAAACAGAATTAACAATCGCAGCAAGGATCCTCGCCGTCACTGCAACCTTTTGTCTCAAAGACAAGGGACAAGTCTTGACCTTTTGAAACGAGAATCAGATCCTCTCGCGTTTGTTTCAGACAATGGGAACTTTTGATTAGCGAGTTGTGTCTAACAAGTGACACGTCTTTATTTTTGAAATGTGAAAACCTTGTGCAAATATAGTAACCTCGGTATCGGTTATATACGAGTATTTGAGCCGTTCGGTGTTGAGACTCTGGATCCGTGGGGGCCAGGAGCTCATCGTGTTTTCCAAACTTATCAGAGCGCCTGGTCGATGTTACCCTTGACTAAAATGCTGGTATAAAAATGGCTGGTAAATTTTACTAGGTGGTGAACTTTGTTGCAAAGTTCGTCTAGGTAGGTACCACCGCTTTGCCAGTTATTCTGCCGCCAAGCAGTAGTGTGCAAGCACTACTGTGTTCCAGTTTGAAGGGCACTGTAGCTAGTGAAATTACTGGGCAATTGAGACTTTATGATCTGATCTCACAGTTGAGTAATCTTATTACCAGACTGTGTTGATGTCTCAGGATGATGTGCGCAGTGCAGTGTCCCTTGTAACTCTATGTTTTAGGGTTCCGAGTGACACTGTTCTGTTATGGGTGGCCATGGCGCTTAACATCAGGTGAACGACTAGCTCGTCACATCATTCAATAACATAAAAAAAAAAAAATTGGCACAACAAACCAGCATTGTGATCCAACGGGGCAATGCTGCCAACACGTTGGGTACGGTATGTACTGGTAGTGGGCTGGAGCATTTGGACTATCTATATATTTGGTCTATAGGTCATCGCAGCTAGTATATATTCTAAATGTTTTTTTTTTGTAATAGGTAGTGTATAGTGTAGTAGGTAGGTAGGTTTAGTAGTAAGTGTTGGATCATTGTAGATTTTACTGGAAACGTGTATATACGTTTCAAAATATAATATATCATATATCAAAATATAGCACTGATTCGTTTTAGTACCGATAAGCTTCGGTCCTTTGTTTACTGGAACGCATGAGTATCTCATACATAAAGGATTACGCATACGTATTAGAATCCGTATGTTACTTACCCGTCGTCGTATGTTTGAGAGGGGGAAGGGGGAGGGAATTAACTGTACCTAACTATAATAAAATTAACTATACATTGTTCAGACATCGGCACTTTTCTAATATTTAAAAGCCTGAATCCTTTTTAAGATAATAAATATTCTGCTAAAACGTTAAATTTGTTATTACCAATTCAGTTAAACTACTTTTTTGCAATTCTAAGTTGTTGTGCTATAGAAAAATGTGAAATACCGAATACAGTAAAAAGAATTCAGTAAAAAGCTCACATGATTAAAGATAGATAGAACATGCTTTATTGCACAAGGTGCACTTAATGCTAGAGAGCATTATCTTCCAGTGAATTTGGGTGTAAAATGGAATTTTTTGTGGGGCAGAGATTATGTATTTAATACTGCTGCAATCAATTACAATGGGCTGGATACAAATGAAAACTCAGCTTATAAGGGTTTTTCATTTATTTCAGTGATTACTGATTACATAATTAATAATAACATACGATATCTTACAACTATTGATTCTAAAAAAATCATTTCCAATATCACCCTTATCTAGTTATTAAATTTCGGATTAATCCATGAAAAAATTACTGTTTTTTAGGTTAATACTTAGCTTAGATGGTATCATAATAAAACTTGACCTCCGGAAATGTCATTAGCGTATTATAACGTTTCCTTATGAAACTATTCATGTAAATTGAGGACGATCGCGTCCAGATTCTTTGGTTTTATTTTTAATTAAACATAGCATAACAATGGAATAAATAATTTTTAAAATAATATAACTTAATAAATAAGTAATAAGCAAGCCTAAGATAATGAACCTTGACAGCTAGCCAATGACGCTATTCAAATAAATCTTGTCACAAACTTTGCCAAAGTTCCCAAAATCCAAGATCCCTTAATTATTTAACTAAATCATTTAATTTAATCGATAATGTTAGTCACAATTTTAATTCTAAGGTTAATGCTCTGAACTGCAATTTTATCGTATAGATTAACAAACAACTTTTGATTCTTGTTTCTTATTTAATAACTATCACTACCATGTTACTTGCTAATTCACTAAGTTTAGACTATTTTAATGCTAAGAAGGATAAGTGTGAAAAAGATGATAGTTTGTAGCAGAAAGTCGACTTTGCAGGTGATGATGAAACAACATATAAAGTACGACGTACAATGAATTGACATTAAAGATCCTTTGGTTACAGATGGTTATAGCTAATGTTGATGAAAGAATGTTGGATAATAATAACTAGAAAATGAATGACTAATTGCAAAGTGATGATTGTATGCATGAATTATTGTCGGTATTAGCAAAGGTTTCATTTGAAAACATTGTCTAATGATGTGTGAAGCATCTAAACGAACCGAAGCATTCACAGCCAGAATGATTTTTCATACTTCGTATAGATATGATAAAGGGAAGGTAGATTAAGTTTTAAGATTTTTAAATAATTTAATTTTAAGTTAACATTTTATTTTTTATTCTATAATTTATCTACAGTGCGTAAGTTTAATTTTTCTATTTTAATCAAAATTAGTATTACAAACAATCCTTTTAAATGGAATTTTAGGTTAGTAGCGCTACTTGGGAACGATAAATATTGGACATCTCCCACATTGATATAGTTTAAATATCCTTTTAAGATTCTTCTTTTAAAGTGCCATTAAGATTAGGACTCGTTCAATATTTTCTGTTCCCAGAAATCTTAGATTAGGTTTTAGAAGAAATTTTAGTATGGTAACTACAATAGTTTGCTTTATAATAATAATAGACTGTCGATAGATAGCATTTTTCAATTTAATTTTGAGTTCTACTAAGCTAGTAACGTGCTAGATTGAGAATCGTATTTTATAATCAATTTTAATAAATACGTGTATCAGCGGACAAAGGCAAATAAGCGGGAGTTTCTAAAACAAGGAAAATAGAAGAAGTTTTGTTGTTGCGTAATAACATAATAATGATAAAGACAGGAGTGTAGAAGATAGACACTAGAAGCTATTTGTAGAAGCATTACGAGATAATGGCACTGCGGAATGTACCCGTGTTCATAAAAAAGTATCCTAAATCAGCTTAACAATATTTTGTTTCAAACGAGATTATGTTGCATTACTCCTTAATTTAAGAATTTTTCAATTTACTACTTTTTACCTTCGATCGTTTATCCCTCCTAAATTTCCTTTATTGCCAATAGCTTTATTTCGAGTAACACACTTCACCTAAGCTTCGTGATTCGACAAACACATGTTAAGTTGTGACATGCGATTAACCCTATAGTTTTAACATTCATTAAATACGAAAATTCCTGAGCTCAGTTTGAATCTTCGTATTTAATATATTTTTTATTCCTAAAATTAACAGTGGCAAAGTTCGTTAACTTTTCTGAATCATACCAAAGTAAGCTTGGTAAGTTCAAAGTAGAATCCATAGCAGTCCATACAAACAGACGAAAGAGGAAGTTGCTCATTTTGTATGGAACCATACGGATTCACTTCATCTAATACGAACATAGTCGAAGAACTCGCAGCTGTCAAGGTTTTTACCGCGGCGATAAAAATATGAAAAGCAAAACAACAAAACCTAATTTCGGTTGTCAACGTTGATGTTGAAGATTAATTTACATATTTTCATTACGCCTTTTCTTCTCTCTTTTATAACTTTTCCTCTACCGATAGTATCGTGTCCGAACATTCTATTACTAGAAATACAAAATTTAACGTATTTACAACCTTTTTAAAACCTTTTAACAAAACGTCCATAAGTACATCCTTGCTCCACGCGCAGTCAAAATGTACATTCCTTACTTTCAAAGTTTAAGGACTAGATTTATTTGGAAACTGAATACTACATGAAATAATAAAACTAAAATGTCATCGTTCTAAACTTGGTAAAGCTACACTATGCTCTTAATATTGTCTGGCAGTTTCTTTAAGTTCTTCGAGATCTTCTACCGTGTCTTCTTCATCTTGAGCATCATCAGTGAGTCGACCACCGACGTTCCTAACCAGACGAGCATCATCGTGGTCATTCGTATTAAGTGATTAATGTATTTTAGAATTTGGTGATATTTTAGTGGTTATCTTATTACATTAAGATTACATAATGATGCATTTGCCTTTTTCGGCCCAAGGATTGTTTTTCTTATCCGGGGCATGTATGAGCGGGTCGTTCTTTTCATTTTCTTCGACATACTCCCGCATTCTGGAAAGATAATAAATGTTAGGATGTTAGTAAGTGGCTGTCGAGGAAAATAGAGGCCATACTTCTTCCGCGTCTTTAGATAAATCATTGGGAATGAGAAAACGTTTTTGTTTTGGCGCTGTAGTATCGAATTTGGTATTTTTTCTATTTTGTTGAGAAATATTGATCTGTACATTCAAGTTTGATTAGGGAGAAACATGTAATATATTTACGTCATAACAGTAACCAATTTGTGAATGTATTTGGGTTTGACGTTTAATCATAGTTGGTATAAAAGTAAGTCTGTGGTACAATTGCCAAAAGATATTATGAAGTTCCCAGTAGATAGAAGCACTTAGCAAACTACGAAAGCATAAAAATATATTAAGTTTCTCTTTCGACAGTACAAAAAGAAACATCTCATAACAAAACGCCACATTTTATTGAAATATTATTCACACTCCGCTACGTTGTATCTGATGCAGCATAATTTTATTTTAGTTTTCCTCATTCCTTCCCATATTGTACAAAACAATAACTTATTTGAACGACCTCTTTTGTAGGATAAATCAGTTGTGTTCGTGCAAAAATGAACCTTATTTCATTGATAAAGTGCTTTAATATACTTCATAATGTTCCAGCTTACGGCGTGGCCGGGAACTATTGAAGTTTTCAGACAAAGTAGTCGAATTCATTTAAGTTACTGCAATTAATTGAACTCTTTGGGAGCTTGAAACATTAAATGAGTTGCGCAGAAATATGAGTGTAGCATATAAATGATTTATATCTTAAAGTTATTACAATAGTGACTAATATATCACTACCTCAATTTGCTGTTTTAATTTAATTTTATTTTCTGATCATAATTTAGTACCGTTATTTGAAGCAATTTTTAACAGTAATAATAATAATAATAACGCCCAACGATCACATACATAGATCCTGAACCCTAACTAGGATTACTTCTGTCTAGGGACCCAGGAACTACGAGGACTCGCAACACCCAGACGTAGAACAAATATTTGCGCTTTTTTTCTTTGCACAAATACTTGTCCTACCGCGGGAATCGAACCCACCGCCTCCAGGCTATGAGCCGACCTACTCAACCACTACACCACAGAGGATATCTAACAGTAATATTCGTCAATTTTTTGAAGTCATGCTTATTAAAATTTAACAATGAAGAACCACAAACTACACGGCGTGCTGGAGCAAGAAGACCAAATTGTGTTTTGTGTGACGAAAACTGTTCAAAATTGCCTTGAATAAGGTGATTCTTATAATTATTATCAGATTTCACTAAGGTAAATTCATCTGCTAGGTTAAAATGTATGAGGTTGACAGTATCAATGTCAATTTAACACTTTTATGCTGGCAAGACGCAGATAATTGAAATATTATCCCTTAAAGTGGTGAAAAGGGTTGGTAAAGTTTGTATGGAGAGATATTTCTTTGTAAAGCTATTGTTATGAAACTGCAAATATATTAGCAAGAAAAAGACTGTTGTTGACTGACTGAACTGAAGCTTTGAGGCAAGAAAGTCGTGTTAGTTTTTACTACACTATTTTTAATTCAAGAACGGCTGAAAATTAGTAAGGTAGCTTAATACCAAGACGCGACATAGGGTGCTTTTTATCCCGTTCAATCGCGTTTTACTAATTCCCCGTGCGAAGCCGGGGCGGGTCAGCTAGTTAGGAATAAAATTGTTCCTGTTGCATAGCGATCAGAGTTCCGTGATTATCCACTTGATCATATATAAAATGGTTTAGTATAATTTTTAGCGTTTACATGTATAACACCTTCGATAAGGCCAGGGCATAAAACTAACTAACCCGTGAGAAGCCGGGATAGTTCAAACTCATCATACCCCGTCAGCTTTAGCCCGAGCACTTTTTAAGCGACTATTTCTGCCCATAAACCTGACTGAATGTTTTATGACTCCTGTTTAATGACCTTAAATATAATAAATGGAGTCGTTTGTTTTATCTGTTTAGCATTCAGGCTATTAACGGGTATTTTTAGATAATTTTGACACCTTTTGTTGGTGCGGTGATGGAGTTTTTGGTAAACTTGGCGTATAAACAAAAAATGAGTGCATACAGAATATTCTATGTTGGTGTGTGTAACATAGCTGCTGTAAGCAAATTTCTCTGTAACCTATATAACCTATGGATAAATGAATATTTTATTGTGAGGTTGTGTCTACAATACCCTTGTCCGTGGATAGTTTTTAAAGATACTCTTGCTTATGAAAGGAGTAGTAGTTCGCTTTAGTGATTTGGAAATTCTTTATGGTGGATTATTGGCAGGACTCCAAAATAATTTTCTTAGGTTCTGCAAACTCACATATTGTACCCAATAGGCTTGTTACATAATATTTTGATATTAAGCTATTTTTAATTTTATACGCTTAGTACAATAAATTAATTTTAAATACCTAATCTCATTTTGACTTGTAAAAGTGGTAAAAATAGCCTACTTTCAATAAAATCCTGTGCTCCACCAATAAAGATGCGACTTTCCCTGCTTATCTTGGTACACCCTTTAGTAATGGTATAAATTATCACCTATATTTTAATAGAGCAGATGTCTTGATATTCATTTTTTATTTAATTTAAAACTAGGTATCGAAAAACATTACCATTTTTGAACATAATGAGCGCCAAATCATCATCATCAAAAGCCTGAAGACCGTCCACTGCTGAATATAGGCCTCTCCCATGGAGCCCCACTTTAAGCAGTTGCATACCTCCTGCATCCATTGGCTTCCCGCGGTTTCTCAGATTTTTGATCTACCTAGTGGGAAGCCAATCTATGCTGCGTCTTCCAGTTCGCCCCACTAAATCCCTTATCAATTTCGAGAAAAGCATACACAAAGAGTAAAAAATGAAAACATTCATAAAAATAAAATCGCTCCAAAAATGTATGAACAATGATGCATAAGTCATGCTTTATTTTCCATTATGATCCATGAATTTTTAATACCCTACTGATTGCCACCATGCGATTGGTTACATTATAATACCCGGTCAATACTGGTTCAAACCGGCGTCTGGGTCACGTGATATCCGGGTATTGACCGGAATGAATTAATTAGCTTTCTATCGAACTTCGAGATCGGATAACTCCAATTTCGATGAGGAATTCCCCGGATTCCATTTACCTGTTTTAGGGTAAAGGAATGACATCGGAATTATCTCAGGGTAAATTTGGAATGTTGATTGAATGACTTGCCTATTTGGTCTTTTTATAACATGGATGGGCTAAAATTCTGACAGCTCGCCTTATGGTAAGCAGTTTCACACAGCACACAATTTTATAGAGCTGTAATACTAGAAGCGCTACCAATGCATCACTGTAAAGTTTCTTATAGCTTCTTTACAGTTGTAATCGAAGCTTCGGATCAAAGTTTTCTATTCTGCATTGTGCCGGTTTGCTTGCACCAGAGAAAGTAAGTGAGAAAGCTTTTTAAGCTTTTTTTTAAATTCATATATTGTAATGGGCTTGCTATATATTATTTGACAGTAAGCACTTTGTAATTTTATGTGCTTAGTGAAATAACTTAATTTAAGTACCTAATATAATTTTGACTAGTAAAAGTGCTAAAACTAGCCTATTTGCAATAAATCTTTTGACTTTGACTTTAATGCATTGCCTACATTTTAAGACTGCATTTGAAGTTGTTTGAATTGCCCCATGTTGCAGTTTATCCGAAATGCAAATAGCTCATTTTACATCTTGCAGGTATTAAGATAAAGTACAAAATAAAACGTACATATTATGAAGTTTAAGCCGGTTGAAAAAGCGCTTATTTCCAGCTAAGGTAGTAAAGTTCAGAAAAATGACGGACGTTCCCACACCTATTTTTTTAGACCCTTAGGTGGGGTTGCCTTTTTATTCCAATATATATGTGCAATGTATGGTTTATATAGAGATAGCGTGCTGAAGTCGAGCTGGCTGGGTACATTTCTCTTCTATTCTACTCGCAAAAAAAAACTTAAATTCATTATAGCGTTATTTATTGACATATTTTTAGCTGCAAACATAATTTCAGCTTTTACGTGTAAAAATTGAGCTGAACAGTTAAATTGAGCCCGTTAAATACGGTAAGGTATGCGGAAACATTGCTTAATTGGGTTCCATCACGTGTGTGTGTCTGGTTAATTTGTATGATGGAACGAAAACCCTTATTTTGGAGAAAATTACACACCGCAGTGTTCGTTGAAATCACCAAATATAATGCAATTAGTGTTAGATGGCAATAAATCACAAAAATTTAAGCCTAAATAAAATCAAAACCATCTAGTCTAGGCATTTCGGTTTAGTATCGCATGCGATTTCAAAGTCAAAGCGGATTGTAGTTTAGTATAATGTCTTTTATTAGAAAATAATTATGTTGGCAATAAATAATTAAGTATTGACTATTCAGTCTTCGTAAGTACTCTACAGCTTACGCCGAGAGGCTGCTAGCGATTGCGCTAGCAGCCTCTCGGCACTGCAATCTCTGCGGCTCTGCAATCACTAGCACCATTAAGTTCTCGAACTTAATGGTGCTAGTGATTGCACTAGCACCATTAAGTTCGAGAACTTAATGGTATAGGAGTAGGTGTACTTTTTCAGCCAGTGTGGGAACAGTAGCCAAATGGTTGCTAGTGATTGGATGAGAAGAGCCGGAGACCGAACTCAAAGACAAACCTTAGGAGAGGCCTATGGGTACCGTAACAGACGATTAAGCTATTCAGGAAATGGGCAGCAATATTCTCTTCATTACATTAAAATTTAGCAATTTAACAAGCGTAATTATGGCAATCCCGATAAGCGTTCAAAGTGGCGTTTTTTTTGGGGAACTCCGTGTTCAGCAGTGTTCTTTAGTGCTGTGAGGTGATGAATTGATGATTTGATATAGTTTTTGTGTGTTTGTTACCATACTCCTCCGAAGTGTCTGAACCGATTTTGATGAAATTTTATGTTCATACTTGGTAGGTCTGAGAAAACGTTATTATTTATTTTTCATCCCCTTAAGTGATAAGGAATAATTTATAATTGGGGACCAAGAAATTCAATAGTGTAATTTTACTTTTAAGTCATGTTTTACGACTCATATTTATATTTTTTCATTAGTAATTTGATTTTAAATTTTGTTTACTTTATATATTTGTTGTAAATTGACGTACCAGTGTAACGCGATGTTATAAGGTGAATAAATCTATGAATCTATGAATATAATAAAATAAAATAAAAAAGAAACCATACCAATAAAACTTCTTTTTCGGTAATATTTGTTATTAGGATGTGGCATTACAAAAATACATTCAGCCCTAAATTTTCTACCTTCCATTCCATCATCCCTTTTTTTTTATTTATATGGCAAAACAACATTTGTCGGGTCAGCTAGTAATGCTGCTGACTGGCCCGATAGCTCAGTTGGTAGTAATCATGCCTTTTGAACTGTGGATTGTGGGTTCAATTTCCACCTAAGACGAACATTTGCGTGATGAACATAGGTATTTGTTCTGTGTCTGGGTGTTATATGTTATATGTATAGAATACAATATTTATGTATATATTTACAAACAAAAAGTATCTAAGTAATGTATTAGTTATCAGGTTCCCATAGTCCAAGCTTTGCTTCGTTTGGGGCTAGATGGCGCTGTGTGAAATGTCCACAGATATTTAATGATATAAAGATTTATAATGCAGTGGTTTTTTGATAAAAATTCTAGGTATGTAAATTAGATCACTTATAAAAAAAGTATCCCATCTGATAAATTGGCTTAATCATTCTCAAAATGAAACAATGTCGACAATAATATTTATAATGTGTCAATCTTATCATAATTTCCGATCAGTAATCCAATCTCCAACTCCCCTATGACCTCGAAGATAACGAACTAAATTGATTTTCTATAAGCTGGCAATAAATTCCATCGGTGGCTAACGTGAGGCTATTTCTGAACGTTATGTTATTTTTGGACAGAGTTTTATTGCCATCATATTTTATCTGTAGTTGCGGAGCACTTGAATTTTTAAGGTTTTTTTGTTTGAAGTTTGAAGATCTGAAGTGCTTAGTAAAGGAATTCTTATGTAAGTATAATACTTGATTTATTTTTATATTAAGAGTAGCATAGTAGCAGGCGTCTTGTTTGGTAGTTTTTATTAATAGGCTAATGTTTGTCTCGATAAGACAAGTTGCCAAATTGTTTTGTGGAACAAATATCAAAACCTATTTTATGAAGATGTGAAACCTTTTTATACCAACTTCAAAAAATGATCTCAATTTTTTTTTAATGTTTGTTACTTCATAACTGTCATTTATAAACCAATAACGTAACTTTTGGGTTTTTTGGCGCGAAAGCGAAAAAGATTGCGTCACCGCATTGTATTATTTTCCAAAACTTTTGTTATTTTCAGTGTTAGTGCATAAAATTGGTGACATTCTATTCGTTAAGTGCTGGATTACAGGCGTGAGTGTGGGAAAATGGTATAATGATGGTGAAACGTTTCTTTTCGAGTTGTTTCCAAAACTCCATAGAATCTTCAAGTAAAGTTGCCACCACTTTACTAGGAGTATGACTTTAACTAGACTATGACTTGACTATGACTTGACTTGATGACTTCGACTATGACTTGACACATATTTGCATGAAATATCATTAACTTGATAAATTATCTATTACTTAACACTAGCTAAATACACAAAAGTGTGGAGCCAAAAAATTAAAAAAAAACGTAACTTTTTTATTTAAAATTATCTACTTTGCAGATTTATCCCTTAGAATATTCATCAAAATTAGTTTAGTAGTTTGGTTTTTAAATAAAAATATCTGAAAAGGTAGATTTACCCATTACTTAACCTGAGCGAAAAACAAACATAGAAAGAGAAAAATAAACAAACAGAGAAACAAACAAATTTTAAAAAAAGCTGGTGGCCTATCTTTAATATCCCTTTAAACAAAACTCCAGTAAAGCTCCTAGCAACCCGTAAGCTCGCCCCAACAACCTAAGCTCATTCAGATATTTGAATTTCAAGGCAAAATAATAACAAACAAAAATACTCGCTTACACTGAATACCATTTGGAGGAAATTAGATGCCAGAACATTACGGCACTTTGTGAGACGAGGGCGTTTCCGACAACAATACAATTATCTAAGATACATAGCAATAAGAACAGTAATACCCTCTGCGGCACAGTTAAATCAGAAACAGTATGATAACTCCTCAGCAGCAGTGAGTGTGACAAAGATGTCTGTTAACGATCTCATGACAATGAAAGGGGCTGGAGAGGATGGTTGGAATTTTATAGGCTTATTCAAGCTGTGGCGTGTTATATTTGTGTGTAAATTATTCATGCTAATATAACGTTTGATATACGAGTATATACTTGTAGAAATAATGCTGTAAAATAAGAAATTTGAAGTTTAAATAAATAAATAATATTTTAGAGGAAATTTAACACAGCGCCATCCAGTCCAAAAATAAGCAAAGCTTCTACTATGGGAACCAGATAACTGATAGAATACTTAGAACACACATCACAGAACAAACATCGATGTTCATCACACAGATGTTTGTGCTGGGCGGGAATTGAACTCACAACCTGCAGCTCAGAAGGTTGATACTACCAACTGAGCTATCGACCTAAATACAATAATATTCTCTAAAATTGAAAGAGATTCGTAGTAAACTAAAACTAAAATTTATCGTAGTAATAAATAAGTATTTTTAACTAGCAATTAATCTTTGCTAAAGTAATAAACTAAAGTCATAGTAGAGTAGTAATATTTAGTAAATTCAAGATCAAAAAATTAATTTAATATAGCGTTAATAGGGGTGGAACTAAAGTGATTCTGAAAATTCATTGATAGAAAACTACACTATTATTTATTGTTAGCTATATATAAGCAATATGTTATTGTGATTCCATCACGTACCAGTGGCTGTGCTTGCCAAATAAATAAATAATAATAAATAACGCCCAGCGATCACATATATAGATCCTGGACCCTAACTAAAGGTGTCCTGTAGCTAGGGACCCAGGAACTCCGACCACGGTCCCACAAAACGCAGACTCAGAATACTATTTGCGCTTTTTTCTGTGCACAAATACTTGTCCTGCCGCGGGAATCGAACCCGCTGCCTCCGGATTATGAGCCGACCTGCTCAACCACCACACCACAGAGGCTGCCAATTGATTGATTAATTGATATTGATTTTCTTTTATTCATGTTTCAGAACAGGTGAAGTCTATCGAAACCGGCCGGGCTATGAGCCGACCTGTTCAACGACCACACCACAGAAACTGTCGATAAATACGCAAGGTAACTACTTTGAAAATGATTACAACATTTTCATTACCGCAAACAATAAGTATGTTTATCTAAATAAGATTGAAATCAAATTGTATGCGCTCCACAATATCCATTATCTTCACAATTTCACGTCATAACATTCAACTCTGAAGGATACCTACTGGCCAACTTTGCACTGTGCCAAAATGACTTGCCGAAAGCTCCGCTGTCATTCGAAGAGGGGTTTGTTTTTAGGTCAGTTCTCTGGCGGTGTTATAGTATAGTATTATAGGGTCCGCCATCTTTCTTTTTTACGTCATAGAATCGCACCTGAGCCTCATAGCACTTCAGTTGAATCATTGGAGACATGTGAAGAATAATATGTGAAGAAAAGGAGCAATAAATAAGACATACGAAGGACGGTAACGATAGGAAGTAAATAGGACATATATTCGCATAATTTTTTGAAGTAAAACTTATTTACGCACGCTCGCCTTGGGGAGTAAGCTGGTGACTGGCGGAGCGTTATGGAAATTAATAGGACGAGGCGAACGGAAGTTAAGAGGTAGATATAAGTTAAGTGAAGTGAAGATAGAAAGAGAGAGTTACATTTGGTATAGAAGTTTTACTTCAGTCGTGTGGTCTATAGCACAATCGATTTTTTTTCTTTTAGCTCCTTTTTAAGCATTGGCAAATGTTTCGTAAATGAATTTTAGAAGACAAGTATTTATGTTTGGTAATTTCAGAGTATATTTGGTTTTGTATGGGGAAGTTGGTGGTGTGGTTTAGTTCGCCAAAAACATTGGTGTTGTAAAATTTCATTCGGACAATACGCACAAGCAATGCCCTTGCTTTTTACAACGATGAAATAATATATTTGGAGAAAACTAGCATGTTCAAGAAACTAAAAGAAACAGAAGCTTCTAGGGAGTTTTGGAAACAACCACTTCCCCCACGCACGCCTGTAATCCAGCACAAAACGAATAAAATGCCACCAATTTTATGCACTAACACTGAGAGTAACACAAGTTTTGGAAAATAATATAATGCGGTGACGTGATCTTTTTCGTTTTCCCGCCAAAACTCCGTCAAAATATTTTGCGAATATTATTGATAGTACAAAGATTATTATTGTTTTATTTCTGAAAATAGTCTGCAATACTTTAATCATCTGGATCTGAGAGCACCTGTTTATTTTTTTAACTCCACACGCTCCACGCTGTGTGGTGCGCATCTTTGGCGTCAGTATAATTTTATGTTGGGCCAAATTGTTGAAAACAACGGAAGAGTCGTGGAGAAATTAGTTTTGTAGAAGCGTAATTATCATCTTAGTTTGTCGTTCGAGAAAAATGAGGCTTTCACCATTTGAAAAATTCACTATTTGGTACTTTTTAAGAGTAAATATCTATTTACAGTTAAGTCTTAAATATAATTGGTTACTTTGTAGTTTTACTGAAATATATAAATAATAAATAAATAATGCACAACGATCACATACATAGGTCCTGGACCCTAACTAGGATTCCCTGTATCTAGGGATCTAGGAACTACGAGGAGCATGGTCCCACAAATACCCAGTAAATACATGTTTTTTGCTTTGATTGGATTATAATTTATTAGGTGGATAACGTTGAAAGTCACTGCTTACTATTTTTCAGTTATTTTTGGTGGACTTAGTTTATTTAGTAAAAAAGATATTTGGAATACTATACATCATAATCATTACTTTGTCATTTTATTGCGCACTCAAAAGTGATAAGCCCCTAAAATTTTTTCTCGTTTAATGGCTTTCTATCACTTTTTAGTGAACTCTGCCAATGTCAAGTAAGGAATTTGTACGGTTATATCATGTCAGTCAAATTTCCCAGTAAAACGGTGGATATTTTACTGAGGGCACTCTTGAAGAGAAAACGAAAATGCCATAGTTATAAATTGTGATCAATATTTTTTAACCAGTTTATGCTGTTGGTCTCTACCAACCTTTACAGCGTCACCAGGCGCGGTGTGGTGTGTGATCAATAATTTATTTATCCCATTCACCCGGATTATGTGATGTGTGATCAATAACTTATTTATCCCAACACCCGGATTATTTCTCCTCTATTGGGTACGTGCTCACTGCTCATGTTGCATTGAATTCAACTCTGAGAATAGACCCGAGGAGAGATGTATTGCTGTTTTGATGGAAGATTGGAAGTAGGATACAATAATAAAGTTCGGAATTCTGTGTTTTGAAATAAATTATTGGAAGTGAACTTTAAGATGAACTGTTTCCGTGAAGTCGAGTGCAATCTCTTTCGACTATCTATCGGAGTGAATTTTAAGATATTTCATAATAATAATTCATAATTCATTTATTGGTATATAGAAATACAGGTCAAATTTGTAGGTACTCGTAGGTACATATTATAAATATATTTTATACATTCGTTTTAATAACGTAAAATGAAAATAAAAATTGTTAACTTTAGAAATTAAGTATAATAAATATAATTTAAGCAGAAGCGTAAGAAGAAGCTTCTTGCGTTTACATTTACAATTGTCAAGATTAAACATTTATGGAGTTATACTTCAATCGTATGGTCTAAAGCATACTTGCTTTTTTATCAATATGAGTAAGTGGTACCCATAGATTTGACTATAGACTATGAAGGCTTGGACATACAATAAATAAAAGTAAAAGCTTGGACGACTGATTTACTTTCAGTCCAATAATTATGTGGTGGAAATCCAAAGTTCTCGCAAACACTACAATGTTTACAGATGAAAACAAGCAGTAAAGTAGTATAGTACAAGCGCCACAACTTACGTAATGAATTTCAGAAACGCTTAGCTAGTTCGGAAGTGGCTGCCCGCAAAACAAAGTTCTTTATAGTCAATTTTGACAACTATTATGTTTTTTTTTTCTTTTTACTGTCAATGGGTTTGCGTTTGACTACATCTCACCTGATGGTAAGTGACGATGAGGTCAAAGGTGGAGCACGCTTACCCAGAAATAACCTATTTACTTTTGACTTAAAGACACCCAAGTTGTATGTGGATGGAAACACCGACGACGGGAGTGAATTCCATTCCCTAGCCGTACGCACAATAAAAGAATCTGCAAAGCGTTTCGTACGAACAAAAGGTAAATCAACAACGTAGGGATGGTAACTCTGTCCTCTCCGTGAAGTGCTGTAGTGGAATGGAGACGGTGGGATAAGGCTGTGAAGCTCCTGGTATGGAGTCCTGGAGTGTACAAAGTGCCTACATTATTAGGGTTACGTTAATGTTGGTTGTGAAACTTATTTAAAGTTTAAACCAACCTATTTTATATGACTGGCCCGATAGCTCAGTTGGTAGTGACCCTGCTTTCTGAACTGCGGGTTGTGGGTTCAATTTCCACCCAGGACAAACATTTGTGTGATGAACATCGACGTTTGTTCTGTGTCTGGGTGTTATATTGTATTCTATGTATGTATTTACAAACAAAAAGTATCTAAGTATTGTATCGGTTATCTGGTTCCCATAGTACAAGCTTTGCTTAGTTTGGGGTAAAAAAAAACCTGAGGGAGTAATCACGGAATTCTGATTGCAATGCAACAGGACTAATTTCATTCCTAATTTGAAAAAAATCCATAGTAACTACATGATTAATGAACACTATAAGGATACTGGATTTCATATACATATACTACAATACTCGATACCGAGTACAATATTTGACATTAGAATAAACTCACACTAGAGGTAGTGTACTCGAAAGTGTCTGCGGTGTACCGCATTCCACAATTCCGCACATAATTGGAACATTGAGCTATGATACCTTTACTAGGTCTTATAATTGTTCTACTGTGCTTTAATTTGGTATTTTGTTGAACTTTAAAATCAACATAATTAGGTATTTTAACTCAGAGCGCGGTTGAGTTTAATTGGGCCATTCCGTGCTCCATTCAATCAGAATGGGATTCGGTTTTACTCAAAGCCGATAGAAATTTTTTTTTGAAAGTTTGTAAAAAGTACTATAAATAATAACAATGACTGCATAATTAGAATAATTATTTAAAAATTATCTTTAAAAAGTTATTTGAAAATAACTTTAAAAAATACGAATCGCTTTTGACGAGTGTGTATTGAGGATTTCACACATGCATCATGGAATTAGAGTTATTATTTAACTTAAAAAAATTATGAATTGATTTTGACGAGAGAGTTCGAATCTCGCTCGGCCCTGCACCAATGACTGCGGAATAGGAACCCACTCTCACAACGGTGTAGGTAAACATCGAGAGGGAACCTATATGTTCTAGAATCATAAAATTTGATAACACGTGTTAGCCGCCCTGCACTTGGCCAGCGTGGTGGATTACGGCATACACTCATCCTCTGTGAGAGAAGACCCTTGGAACTGTGTTGGATTGATGAATAATTAATTAATTGAAATTATATCTGTATGGCATAAGACCATTTATGGATTTATACCATACCTCTGGGGCTGTACCATAATGATTAATTCCATATTTATATGTATAATACAACGCTTTCCGAATAAAGCGCCGAAGGCAATTATAAATGCATTCTGGTGAAAACTAAGGTTTATAAATCTTAAAATTTTCCCGGGAGTTCTCGTCCCGGGAATTCCTGAAAATCCATAGCTGTCGTTTCTAAGAAATTCACGTCGTGAAATTTAAGAAGTCGAGATTTTTTCCGTTTATCCTTTCGTTTCTAGAGATAGAACTAATTTTATTAAACCTTTTTCAACTAAAAAAACTTTTCAGTGAATTGAAAACTTTTTTTATTTGATTTTGATTAAAAATAAATAAAAGAAAATAATTATATGTCTCTTTAGTTTTTTTTAATAATTGAAAGATAAATAAGTTAAAAATAAGTTAATTTTAACCTTTATGTAAAAGACAAAACTAAACATAATTGAACATTTTCGGTTTCCCGGCTATTCCCGAGAAATTCAGTACAAGAATTTTCTATACCCGAGAAATTAAAACCTCAAGAAACTGTAAACCCTAATCTTAACCCATTTGAGTTAATTTTTTAATGTAGTGCAGTGCAACTGTTACCTAAAAAGTATACAAGAACAACAACTAAGTTTAACAACAAAGATAATAAGAAAATAGTTATTGGATACACTTAAATATGAATTTCCTAGACAACTATTTAATAGCGAACGGATGACTAGATTGTAATTCAAATAGAGTGCTTAGTAAATTCACATTAAAATCAATATCATACTTTTAAACGAAATTTATAACAATCTGGTTTTTCTAATAACACACGCTATCAATTATAAAGATTTAGTTAATACCTACTACAATGAAGCTAGTTTTAAAATACCCAATTTTAATGGAGTAATAAAGCATTTTACGGGCAAACTGCTTTTATTCTCTAAGTTAACTGCAACGTAGAAATTAACGGTAATGAAAGTAACTATACTATAATGGTGAGTAAAGAGTGACACATGTGTTATGTTAATTAAGGATAACACGTGCAATTGCAGTTAAACATGATGGTAAACAATAACATAGTATTAACCACGCATGTAGACATTAACGATTAAAAATGGCAGTTAATAAAAAATATAACTAAATCGTAGAGGTAATAAAGAATATAGAAGAAATTAAAACATGCACAGTAAACATTAAAACGAACAACAAAACACACGGAAAATCGATATTGGATTCATCAGCATTCATTTGTGCAAATGACTTACTCGTACATGATGGTTACAAACGACCCCAATGACCAACAAAAAAGAAAAATAAATATATCCCCAAAGCCAAAACTGGTCGATCAATATGGAGTTAAACACATTTAGAAATTAGAAAAAACAATCGTAAGCCGTGACGACAGACGCCTACCAGTCTCCCCAAGCAAATCACTACCTCAATGTCCTTGGAAAAAGCACCAAATTCGTTGAACACTTGCAGCACAAGGGAACCACTCCCGCGGTAATGAACACTGTATGACGTCACCACTGCGTTATTATTTCTTTTGTTTAATGAAAGGAATTGATTACTCACGCTGCGATGCTTTTAGATAGCGGCCAGCGCTCCATGGAGGCTTGGTATTTCATGTTTTCAATCTGCTTTTTCAGTGCCTCTTTGTCCATGGCTGCGAGAATACTGGGATCCATAGCGCAGAATCTGTGGTACGAAACATGCACACAAGTCAGTGGTGTGTAGGGATACGAAGCACGCACACAGATGAAGGTTTGTGTAAATACGGACGTTGTACGTAGTTGGGACGGGAACGGTACAGTTCCGTAGAGAAGTCGAATCGTGATAGTTTATATGGGTGTGTATATTGTGTGTAAGATTCTACAGCACCGTATGAAAAATGAGTATTTTTTGTTTAAGTATTTTATCGGAATAGTTTCCTGAAAAAAGTTGATGAAAATTGTAGGATTTTCATTTAGTTCTTTGTTATTTAACCAAACGTTGCTGCAGCCAATTGCAATGCAGATTTTAACGTATAATGTTTATTAATAACTTCACTACTAAAACGGTATAAATAAAAAATGTTATTGCTTTTCACCAAACATACTTTCCACACTTGATTCAAAAAATAAAACTCATAAAATTAATTAGCCCGGGGTATGTGCGGACACGCGTTTCAAAGACTATGGAGGAACTATCGAATTTAACTCCTTGCAAGTGTAACTACGAATACTCTAAAAATCTGTGCGACTGCTTTAGAACTGCTTATGCAACTGTTTAATTATTTATTTTTTTTGGACGGGCTAATACTGTTGGTCTCTACCGATTTTTACACCGTCACCGGGCGGGCCTTTCAAGGAACTTTGTATCATGGTGCTATACTCCGTATGGTTTCAAGAAACTTATATACTATAGCAAGTTATAAATCAAATGGGAAAACAGTTTTCTAGGTAAGTAATTAACTACTGACTTGTCACAAGAAAAACATTTTTTACTAGGTGGTAGGACTTTGTTGCAAAGTTCGTCTAGGTAGGTACCACCGCTTTGCCAGTTATTCTGCCGCCAAGCAGTAGTGTGCAAGCACTACTGTGTTCCGGTTTGAAGGGCACTGTAGCTAGTGAAATTACTGGGTAATTGAGACTTTATGATCTGATCTCACAATCGAGTAATCTTATTACCAGACTGTGCTGATGTCTCAGGATGATGTGCGCAGTGCAGTGTCGCTCGAAACTCTATGTTTTTGGGTTCCGAGTGACACAGTTCTATTATGGGCGGCCGTGGCACTTAACATCAGGTGAACGACAAGCTCGTCACATCATTCAGTAACGTAAAAAAAAGGAGAAAAATATTTATTACATTTTCTTTGTAATAATGGACATTTACAGCAAAAGTTTGGTTATAGTTATAATTAAATGTTATAGAGTGACTGAATCAACACTAATAAATAACAATTTTATGAACGACAGTACTACGCTACCCGTCGCACTCACACATGTAAGCCATAATGTGTGGGTGTACAAGCTTGAGTGTATGCGTGATGCGCGCGCAGAACTTCACAGTTTCTATGACAACCCCTTTATGCACACTGAAGTTAGCTTGCGCAAAGTTAGTTAACCACCATTACGCGACTTTGGCACTTTAACCCTTATATCTAAGACTGGTTTTGTCTTGCAGAAATGTTTGTAAAATTAATGAATTAAGGCGTAATGCCCGGTAGTTCTTGGCGCTTTATGTCTTTTGTTTTCCCGCAATAAATACAGAGGGCGCTGTGTGATATATCTATACAATTGTACTCACACACGCGTCGTGGTGTACACATAATCTACCATAAAAATCGACGTCTCTGAGTCCGTCTGTCTGTATGGATTCCATGTGTGAGAAAAAAGAATGATAAATTGGGGGAAAGTGAGGAATTTTTGGACCATAATCCCAGGAAAATTGCTTTTCCTTGCTTGTCACCACAATGTGTAGAGCCAACATACTTTTATTTTCTTTATAACTGATTTATACTCTAGTGTTTTTAAAGTTATATTTATCATAGAGATTTATACCAGGGTATAGAGGGTTTGATCAATTTACTTCACTTTTTACCTACTTTTATAATAATAATAACGCTCAACGATTACATACATAGATTCTGGATACTAACTAAGTCCCACAACACCCAGACACAGAACAAGTACTTGCGCTTTTTTCTGTTTACAAATACTTGCCCTGCCGCGGGAATCGAACCCTCCACCTCCAGATTATGAGCCGACCCGGTCAACCAACACACCGCAAAGGCTGTCAAAGGCTTAATGGCTACTCGTACTTTGTTATATACCTATATATACAACGAGCTTCTGCCCGCAGCTTCGCCCGCGGCGTGGTCTATGGGAAAATAATTCAACCACCCATTTCACTCTCTTATGGGTGGAATTTCGAAAAATCCTTTCTTAGCGGTTGCCTACGTCATAACATCTACCTGTATGCCAAATTTCAGCTTTAGATTTAGATCACTATGTCAGTCAGTCAGTCAGTCCCTCGAGTTATATATATTTAGAAGATATACCTGTAAACTTGTTAGACCAATAACTATTATTTATCATGATTATACAAAAACTTATAAGCAGTATGCTGAGAACTCAATAAATTTTAAACACAATACAGAAGTTAATGATCGTAAAATTGATAAGAATATAATTAAAAAAGTGTTTATATTACCGAACTTATGAGAAAGATGGGTAATAACTTTAGATTATAAAACGACAAAAAATAAACTTTAATTAGAATAATTTAAGGTCATCGCACCGAGGTTAACGTTTTTCTAAGCTTATCTAACTAATTAGTTTAGTGACTAGTAAATAAAGTGTATTTATCATCCAACTTTGATAAAAAAATTAAAGTAGATTATAATCACACTAATATTATAAAGGCGAAAGTTTGTATGTGTGTATGTTTGTTACTCTTTCATGCTCAAACAGCTGAATGGATTTGGATGAAATTCGGTACCAACACAGCTTATACACTACATAAACATATAGGCTACATTTAATCCCAGAAAAGTGAAATTTTCCTGTGGGATGAGTAAATTATTAAAATACTTTTTATCCGCGGGTGAAACCGTGAGGCGCAGCTAGTAATATAATAATAATAATATGTGTGCACATTTTACACAGCGCCATCTAGCCCCAAACTAAGCAAATATACGGGAACCAGATAGCTGATATAATACTTAAATACTTTTTGTTTCAAAATACATACATATAATACAATATAAAACCCAGACACAGGACAAACACCTATGTTCATCACACAAATGTTTGTCCTTGGTGGGAATCAAACCCACAACCTACAGTTCAGAAGGCAGTTACTACCAACTGAACTATCGGGCCAGTCAAAAGATTATAATGTATCTTTGAATCTGATAAATGAATGCATAGGTATATTACTTTAATTAGTGTTGTGATGAGAGTGGCGAAAATACCTAAGGTATGAGGTTGCAATATATAAAATAGTTCTATCTATATAATTATAGACAAATCAGTAAAAAAATTATGCTTTAAATAGGATCGCCTCAATACAATACAATACAATACAAAACACCAAAAATATACATGTAGAAAATAGAATTACATAATAAGGTAGGTACAATGGGCGGTCTTATCGCTAAGAGCGATTTCTTCCAGACAACCTTTGGATGGACAGAGATATGAGACACTATGAGCAAGGACGGCGGTGCAAATAAATAATATACACTAACCTATACTCAAATAATATAATACATAAGAATAAATAATAATTACGCCTCCATTTCAAAAACCAATTAAAAATGCGGGTAATTGAATTAACTGACAAACTGTTGGTAAAACTAACTTCACCAGCATCCTCGCCTCTAATCCAATATCGAAAACGTAATCAATTTAGAGTGTGACTTCACAAATAGCGAAGTTTCTAATAGAAGGGAGATTGGCTTCCGACGGCGCAACCTCGTTAGGTTCTCATCTCCTGGCTGCAACATGTTTAGATGTGGTTATCGGATGGTTCTAACCAGTTTAAGCTGGTTTGAACTAGTTAAAACCAACACTTTACCTTTTAACACGAACTTAATTGAAAGGTTGAGCATAAAAAGGGGTGTCAAATTGACAGTTTCGAGAAAATTGACTTTAAACTTCAACGGCATCATTTCAATGTAGAGTTCTTAAAGGTAATAGAAAAGGTTTATGTAAGTTTCAGTTGCTTGAAAATGTTTAAATTCTATTTTAAAATACTAAATATAGTACTAAATCATACAATTACTGTCAAAATATAATATAATAAAATAAATATAATAATGTTTTTATGCTAAGCGAACTGTATTCCTGTGACAGATAAACCGTTTTAAGACTCAAAATCTCGAGATTTATGCCTCATTTCGGTATTTTGAGAATGTATTATTGTAGATAATTTCACGCTGAATCCAACGATACCCATAAGTCATTTTGTGAAAAAAATCAGTTAAACCCTTTTTGTTCTCACCCCTTCAATTGTGAAGTTCTGGTGGGTGATCACGAAACTTTGATTGCAATGCAACAGGAGAAATTTCCATACTAACTATGCACATAAACTGCGTATTGAAACTGTCTAATCCACACAAACTTGTGTTTCTGTTGGTTGCAATCGAGTTATAGGTCAAGGCCTGATAGCTCAGTTGGTAGCTCTGCCTTTTAAACTGTGGGTTGTGGGTTTGATTCCCACTCAGGACAAACATTTGTGTGATGAACATAGGTATCTGTTCTATGTCTGGGTGTTATATTGTATTCTATGTATGTATATAAGTACAAACAAAATTATATAAGTATTGTATTAGTTATTTGGTTTCCATAGTACAGGCTTTGCTTAGTTTGGGACTAGATAGCGTTGTGTGAAATGTCTACACATATTTATTATTATTATTATTATTAATTAATTAGCTACAATAAAATTTAGTACTCAATAGCGATTCAATTTTGGTCTTTAATTGTATCGCGCTAAGAAAAGGCGAGGTGATGGTGAAGGCCCTCGAGATTATAAGTCAATCAAATCGGTACATCGTACGGATCTAATCGGTACATACACATTGAAAAAAAGGATTTTAATATCTAGATATCCAACCGAATATCCTTTGTAACCGCGTCGTCAAATGAACTAATAAAAATGTAAAATAGTCCTTATACAACTCAGCCTAAAGTGTTTTGTTAAATGATGTCGCCGCTGTATTGGTTCCGCCTTTGCCAAACCATTGCCTAAGCCTGAAAATAATAATTAATCAATATGATCCAAAACTTAAATTCAATTCATTTTTATATACTTTTGTTTTTTATTTTGTCACCTAGGAACGTATCTCCATGATCCCATATAAATAACCATTCCATATTCACGGCATATGTACAGAAAGTATACCCCGCGAATAAAGAGCTTTTACTGTACTCACAAACTGATTCTTGTTTTAAACCGACTTCAAAAAGGATGAGGTTCTCAATTCGACAGTTTTTTTTATGTTTGTTACCTCAAAACTTTCGACTGTAAAAGTAAAAATCAATTATTAATTTTTTACAATATTACCTTAGAACTTTCGACGAGATGAACCAATTTTGATGATTCTTTTTTATTTGAAAGCTGGTACTTCCCACGTGGTCCCATTTCAATATGGTCCAGTTCTGAGCATAGCATCCATGAGAAAACCATTACTATGCTTTTGATGATGTTGGTACATACAGTCACTTAACACAGTAAAGGAAAAAATCAAGGAAACTAGCTTAGTTTACCAACGATCGAAGGCTATAATGTTTCACCAAACCACATGATATGAACTAGTTTTCCGTAAAAGCCAAATATACGAAAAGGCAACGGCTTAATTTATAGGAGTTGATGTATGTGTTTATTTACATAAATGAAAAGTGCTTTAAGGCTTTCTTTGAGATATCTAAAAATCCTAAAACTATTGCTGTTCATGTCAAATGGACGGCAATGTAAAAGATGGCTATATTTTAGTAAGTTTAGAACTGCATAAAGCCTTCAAAATTGGGCTTAGTATCCTCTTTTAAAAAGATGTAAAACTCGAATTTGGTTGCTTTATTTTCATACTAAGAAATTTCATAGTCTATCTCCAAAGATTTTCATCAGATATTTTGCTATTTCTAATGTTCTTCCACCAAACAAAAGAAAATCACGTAAAACGGTCTACAGATCTTGAGGAAAAAGTAGAGGAAACTTAGCTTGTCAAAGATCAAACGTTACCACAAGCCACATAAACAAACAAACAAAAAGACAACGGTTTCATTTTTAGCGATGGATGCATGGCTTGATGTATGTGTTGTATAAATGTATTAAGGCTAATTTCAAACTTACACAATATCAGTTTAAATCGATTATTTATTAATAATTTTTTGCAATTCACTATTCAATTAATTTAAATTAGTATTTTAAGGTTCTAAAAATGTGTTTAATGCTTGATTCAAATTTCAAATTACGCAGCGTTTTTTATGCGGGACTTGGATTCAGAGGAATAGGGTGGAAATCGATGGGATAAAGTAAAGTTGATGCCTAGTGTTCCTTCAATCACATCACACTATCACACTAATATTATAATGCGAAAGTTTGTATGTGTGTTTGTGTGTATGTTTGTTACTCTTTCACGCTCAAACGGTTCGAATGGATTTGGATAAAATTTGGTACCAAGATAGCTTATACACTGCATTAACATATAGGCTACATTTTATCCCGGAAAAGTGAAATTTTCCCGTGGGATGAGCAAATAATTAAAATACTTTTTATCCGCGGGTGAAACCGTAGGGCGCAACTGGTATGGTAATAATGTTCTTAATATGGTTAAGAAGATTATTCCCATATTAGATTAATATAAAGCGACTAAATTCGGGTTTGACCCCTTTTTTAATAGAATATTAGGCCCAATTTCGAAAACCTTATTTAAAGTTTTAAATAGGTATATTGTGTGGGTGTAAATAAGTCCTTCCTGTATATAATAAATAATAATAATAACACAACTAACAATATGTAAGTAGTATATTAAAATAGAGCACGGACCCAGGTATCTGTGGTAAAGCAGCATAAAAAAAATATTTAAGAAATAGGTATATTGTGAGCTATATAGCTCACTTACACCAAAACAAAGCCAGTGGGTATGTTGGCTTGTTTTTTCGGCGACATCATTAGGCGTTATGTGAAGTCATGGACTGTAATGTTCTCGGATAATTGGCGACGTCGCATGTTCACTGTAGGTACATCTGTACACAATATTCTTGACTGGCATACGTTTTGTCTCTGTGAGGATTCGAAACCGTGTTATTTGCTTCAGTTTGGTTTGTGTCTCTATTTTTTTTTTGTTGTAAACGAGTGACGTTTTGAGCTTAGTCGTTCGCTTGATGTTAAGCGTTAAGGCCGGCCATAACAGATTGTAGTGTCACTCGGAGCTGTAAAATAAAGTTTTTCGTGACATTGCATTGTGCAGGTGCACGTCATCCTGAGACATTACACTGTCCAGTAATAAAATTTCTGTTGAGTTGGCTTGACTGCAGTGGCGACCCCTTCTCGCCCCGGTACGACGAGGGCTCACGGGGGGGTTTTAGTGGGTTCGAGTCCCACATACCCCCTGCCACCACCCCCGTGGTGGAAGGGAAGTGCGAGGACATTTCCCCCCCTCAAAAAATAATATCACGGAATTTGATTGCAACAGATAAAAACGCAGAGTTGTATAGATTGGACAGTTTTAATTCGTAGATTATGTACATAGTATCGAAATATTCAAATTAGGAATGAAATTGCTCCTGTTATATTGCAATCAAAGTTCTGTGATCGCCCCGTGGTCTCGTTTGCCCACTAATTTCACTAGCTACGCCCTTACATCTGGATGTAGTAGCTAGTAAAATTAGTCCCGGAACAAGTAATGGTGCTTGCAATGCAAACTACTGCTTGGCGGTAGAATAACTAGCAACTAGCAAAGCGGTCGTACTTACCTAAATGAATTTCATCTAACAGTGAAAAAAAAAAATGAACATATAACCTCCTGTTTTTGAAGTTGGTTATAAAGTGAGTAATAAATAAACATTTTTCGCAAACTTTCCACAGGAACTAAATAATTATTATGCTTAAAAACTAAAATCGACGACCTTATTTTTAGTATGTTAGCAATTCTGTTGTAGAGTGTATCTGGAACCGTGTTGTGTGAAAGGTCAAGTGTCATTGCTCGATGAGTTAACTGACGCCATTATTTGACAGACTTTGTGGTGTGGAGGTCGAGCAGACTGGCTCATAATCTGGAGGCGGTGGATTCGATTCTCGCGGCAGGACAAGTATTTGTGGACAGAAATAATAAAGCGCAAGTTCTTGTTCTGTGTCTGGGTGTTGTGGAACCATGGTCCTCGTAGTTCCTGGGTCCCTAGACACAGGGAGTCTTAGTTAGGGTCCAGGATCAACGTATGTGATCGCTGGGCGTTAATATTATTATTTTATACACTCAGACCCTACAGGTTTTGTTATTGAACAAAAGCTTCAAATGAATACAAAGATGGGGAATAAAGATGTAAAGCTGTGAACGCCATCTGCCTCGTAAAATACACTGTTTTATAAACTGACACACAAACTCATTTAACTATTAATAGTTACAGGTATTAAAACTGTGACAGACTAGCTTCTGCCCGCGGCTTCGTCCGCGTGTCCTATAGGAAACGAAGAAGATTTTTTTATAGATAATTCAACCACCCATTTCACCATTTTAGGGATATAATTATGAAAAACCCGTTCTTAGTGGATACCTTTACTTTGCAAAGAATACACCCTCTAAATTTCAAGTCTCTGGGACCAGTGGTTTAGGCTGTGCGTTGATATACAACTCAGTCAGTCAGTCAGGACTTTAAATTTTATATGTATAGATAATTTAAAAAAATAGCTTTATGTATTCCTAGAATTTAATTATAATTGATGTTATAAGTTTGACTAGGTGGTAGGACTTTTCTGCAAAGTTCGTCGACTTAGGTACCGCATTGCCAGTTATTCTGCCGCCAAGCAGTAGTGCGGATGCACTACTGTGTTCCAGTTAGAAAGGCACTGTAGCTAGTGAAACTACTGGGCAAATGAGACTTTATGACCTGATCTCAGTAATAGACTGATGTCCTGATGTCTCAGAATAATGTGCGCAGTGCAGTGTCACATGAAACAATATAAGTACCTCTGACTTCCGAGCAACTGATATGGTTAGCCGTGTCGCTTAACATCAGGCAAGCGACTAGCACGTCATGTATTCCTGAACATAAAAAAGTTATAGAGTGTCTTTACGTGAACAATCTATTATCGTTTCTCATGTTTTCAAAATTTCGTGTTTTCAGTTTGACATAAAAATATAACCAACATTATCTAAGAATAAAGCCAAATAAACTAAATGTATAAGTTGGGAAGCTTCTTGTTTCTTGAAGTACGTTGAAAATGTATGGAATTTTCCATACGTTCCATACGTTGAAAATGTATGAAAAATTCCATACATTTTCAACGTCTACTTCTGTAGACGATTCATATTAATTCGTTTCTTATCAATTGAATCTTCTATTATATATGAAATTGAATCCCTATGTCTCTTGGTCATGGCATCACGCGTGAACGGATGGAACATTTTCGCTAATTCTTCTTTTGTTGTATTTATTATTACCAAGGGGATCTTGTGAAAGAAAAAAATAAGAAAGTTAGAAAATTTTCACCACGCGAGTGAAATCGCGGGTCGCAGCTAGTTACAAATATAAATTAACCACTACTAACTTCTACATAAGACAATCTTTGTATTCAACAAAATATTAAATTAAAAACAATGGTGTACGAAAGTAACAATACCGTGAAATTGATTTGTTAAACTTGTCCAACTGTCCACGTCGTGTTAGAACTCCACTGTGGTATTACTGTCGTCAAGGAAAATGCAGCATTGCCATAGGATGATTGTATTCACAGTTATGATGAAACAATTAGGATATTTACATAATGGTAATGTTAACCATTTTAATACATATACATTCAACAGAATTCACAAAAGCTGGTTTACATTTGACAGCATCTGTGGTATGGTGGTTGAGCAGGCCGGCTCATAATCTAGAGGCGTGTTCGATTCCCGCAGCAGGACAGGTATTTGTGCAGGGGAAAAAAGCGCAAATACTTGTTCTGAATCTGGGTGTTGTTGGAACATGTTCTTCGTAGTCCCTAGACGCAGGAAATCCTAGTTAGAGTCCAGGATCTATATATGTGATCGTTGGGAGTTATTATAACTTTTTTTCTGTATTTTAGTTTTTTTTTAATGTTTATTAATCGTTACTTTCAGATCCCCATCACTTATAAATTGATTCAGAAAATTCTTTTTTTAATTAAAAGTATAGGTTCAAATTGGTACATTAAAAAAATATCAAAATGGGTTTAGTAGTTTGAATTTTAATTCAAATTAACTTTAAATAAATTGATTAAGACGAAGAAGAAGAGAAGGTGGTGTATCTTGGTATCTTTGTGTATCTCTGGTGGTGTCCTTTTATACCAAAATTACGTGTAAATATTTTTCAAAATACTAATTATCAAAGTCACTAAAAATGAAATATCCATTTGCTTTCTTTAATACAATTACATTTCATGTTCGCCTATTGTGTCTATATTTTGGGGAAGACAATTATACTTTGATGAATTTATGGTTATCAACTCAATTTTAGTGTTTTGTATTTTTTCTTAATCTTAATGTTATAATTCCGTGAGAATAGTTTGTGGATATTTAATTTCAGTTAACAATATCTCATTATTATGAATAAAAAGTTTCAAAAAACCTATTGTTAAAAAATTCGTGGTAATTTTTCAAGTGGTGTTTTGTTTTATAAATTCAAATTCGGGGCAAAAGGAATAATTTGAATTGGGACACTTCTTAACTTGTCGTTTTTCAACGTTGTCCACTTACTAATTCAACCATTCCTACAACGTTTTTTCCCCATTTCGTTTACACATAAAACAATTTCACTAAAGGATTTGTTTTACCAACATTTTAGCTAAATGAAGGATAAGTCTATATCCTTACTAATATTATAAACGCGAAAGTTTGTAAGTATGGATATTTGTCACTCTGTCACAAAAACTACTGCATGGGTTTTAAAGAAACTTGGAAGGCAGAAAGCTTATGCGCTAACCACATAGGATACTTTTTGTCCACCACGTGTGTGAAAGTTTGACGGTGAAATCACGGGGCTCAACTAGTCTATATATATAAAAATCAATTGCTGTTCGTTAGTCTCGCTAAAACTCGAGAACGGCTGGGCTGATTTAGCTGATTTTGGTTTTAAAATGTTTGTCGTAGTCTAGGGGAGGTTTAAATGGTGATATGAGAGAAGAAAAAGAAGTATTCTCTTGGATAGGGTTAGAGTGTAAAACTATTAACCAGTGCGTAGCTGGGGCGAGTCAGCTAATCTAAATATATATAACTCAAAGGTGACTGACTGATTGACTGACTCACATAGTGATCTATCAACGCACAGTCCAAACCACTGGACGGATCGGGCTGAAATATTACATGCAGGTAGATGTTATGACGTAGGCATCCGCTAAGAAAGGATTTTTCGAAATTCCACCCTTAAGAGGGTGAAATGGGTGGTTGAATTATTTTCCGTTAGGCCACGCCATGGGCGAAGCTGCGGGCAGAGGCTCGTATATAATAAATAGACATCAGGTCTTACCTAAATTGCTTATTTTACGTTTTGATGTCGACTTTGAAGCTTAGCTCGCTCTCGCTCGGCGTGATTGTCCAGACTCAGTTTCTTAGCTTAGACTTCACCTGTTCTGTAACATGAATAAAAGAAAATCTATATCAATTAATCAATCAATTGGCAGCCTTGATGTGGTGGTTGAGCAGATCGGCTCATAATCCGGAGGCGGCGGGTTCGATTCCCGCGGCAGGATAAGTATTTGTGTAACGAATTAAAAAAGCGCGAATTTGTTCTGTTTGGGTGTTGTGGGACCATGGTCCTCGTAGTTCCTGGGTCCTTAGACACAGGAAATCCTAGTTAGGGTCCAGGATATATGTATGTGATCATTTTATGTGATATTATTATTATTCTGACACAGGCGCCAATCAAAACCACACGAATCACTCAGAACCACACAGAATTTAAAGCATAGTCCAATGTTTGTTAATGGATAATTATTTTTAAGAATGAAAGAACTGATAATGTATTGAAAACTTATAAAACACAAATAATATCCAATTAAATATTCAATAATATTGTGGATACCGAGAAATAATTTCGTACTACAAGAAAGAAAGCTATTTTGAGGTTATTAGGTCACCTGATATCGATTGATTGCTAATTAAATTGCGACGAATCTATCATGCGGGTCTTTCTATTCTAAAATTGGCGAAAACTGTTCTACAAATTTGTTCGTTCAAAGAGTGAACTGTAGTTATAATAGGTGATTCGTTCTTTAAGAGCGAGGTGAGAATCGGGGAGTAGGAAGTCAGTGGGATTGAAAATTAACAGTTAATAATAATGATAACAATAATAAATAATAATAATAGCTATCTATTAATTTAATAATATATAATAAGTTTATTAAGTTAGTAATAATAGTAAACATATTTATTTTAAATTTTTATACAAAGAAGTTTCTGGAAGTACCTACCTCATTTTATCATAAAAATGATATGGTTGTACAGAATATAATAATAGTGAGTCATGTAAAAGATAATTAAATAAATATAGCACGGCAGTATAATGGCCAGCCTTATCGCTTAAAGCAATTTCTTCCAGACAACTTTCAGCCAGCCAACCTTCGGTAATTTTTTTATACTACAATAAAGATTAGTATGATAACTCTACATAGATGATACAATTACTATAGTTCACCATCTATTTTACTTAATACGTAGTCATTTAAATTAAATTTCAAAAGCAAAGCATTTTGACCATAAATTATCCTGTTAACAACAAAGCTAAATAAAATAATAATTTTACCTCAAACCTTCGTTAAGGCCGAAACACGAAACCGTCAAACAAAACTATGTAGCCACTGTGTCACTGAAAAACAAGCTCACTGGCAAACATTATCCCATATTACCGCGTCATATCGCGAAGTGGCCGCAAATCTAATTATTCCTAATTCGATTAGTGTATAATCCACACTCACACAGACCTTTCAAACCCACACACGTACACTCACACTAAAACAAAAGTAAAACGCATAAAAACTTTTTGGGATTTCGCGCGTATTTTTTAAGTTTTTTTTTTTCGTACCGATGGGACAACCAACCAGCTAACTTGTCAGTGCCACTATGCGAGTACTATATTATGAAGTTGCTGTTGACTCAACTCGGCGCGCTTCCATGCTCTAATTGAGTAAGAATGTATCATGCAACAGGCAATTAATTTAAATAAACAGGTGTTGCCCGATTCCTCGATACTGTTTGTCGTCGTGTGATTGGAATGATCCAAAAAATGGTAAGAAGAATTTGTTCCAATTTTTATGTTGTGAATTTCGCGCGTTTTTTGTCTGTATTATTTTGCTTCATTGTTTTAACTCACAGAATTAAGATAATAGTCTGGATGTAGAGAATTAATAATTTCAGCTACCTCCAAATCACCTACTTTCATTAGTAAAAAAACGAGTGTGTTTTAGACCACATGACTAAAGTAAAACTTCTTTCTCCATCTCTCTTGCTCCTACAGTATTATACGAAACTTTACTCTTTCTATCTATTTTCATGTGGGGGAGATTTAATATGTATTTTTTTTTCTCAACTTTCGTTCGCCTCACCGACTTACCCTCAAGTCAAGCGTGCGTAAAGAAGCTTTACTTCAATAAATGAATGTCAATAATAATGACGTCCAACGATCGCATACATACATCCTGAACCCTAACTATTATTCTCTGTATCTAGGGATCCAGGAACTATGAGCCAAAACTCCCGGTTTTGACGGGAACGTGAAAAAGATTGCGTCACCGCATTGTATTATTTTCCAAAACTTGTGTTATTTTCAGTGTTAGTGCATAAAATTGGTGGCATTCTAATCGTTAAGTGCTGGATTACAGGCGTGAGTGTGTGAAAATGGTATAATGATGGTGAAACGTTTCTTTTCGTCATGTTTCCAAAACTCCATAGAAGCTTCAAGTAAAATTGCCACCACTCTACTAGGAGTATGACTTTGACTAGACTATGACTTGACTTGATGACTTCGACTGTGACTTGACACATATTTGCGTGAAATATCATTAACTTGATAAATTATCAATTACTTGACACTGGCTAAATACACGGAGGTGTGGAGCCAAAAAAAAAACCTATGAGGACTATGATCCACACACAGAACAAGTATTTGCCTCTGACTTATTTATTTATCCTTAAATGCTATGTGTTGTTAATAATACAGTACTTGACTTGGTGTGTTTACGTAATTACTACTGACAACTACAGAAGTATAATTTCGCATGTGTACTATCATTAACCTATCAACACCTAAACCAACATTTAAAATGACATTAAAACAGTAGAGTGAAACCTAATGAAAAAATTCACATATACCGTATTCCACGGAACAGCTGTAGACAAGGGCTCACACATGCATAACCAATACACTCACACATGCTTGCTGTGTCGCTGTGGCATATAGACGTTGCATATTGACCGTTTAATGCTGTGAGTGAGGTGAACGTGACTGTGTCCATTGTGTCACGGTTAAAATCATACGGCTTAAATATAAAAATGTCTGTCTGTGACATCAAAGCTCTCAAATGGATGACTTCACTATAAGACGATTAAAGTGATGACAATTGAAGGGGTGAGAACAAAAAGGGTTTAACTGATTTTTTTTCACAAAATGACTTATGGGTATCGTAGAATTCAGCGTGAAATTATCCACAATAAGAGAGAATGAATGAATGATGAGAGAATGAGAATTGAGAATGCTCAAAATACCCAAATGAGGCTTAAATCTCGAGATTTTGTGTCTAAAAACGGTTTATCTGTCACAGAAATACAGTTCGTTGAGCATAAAAACATTATTATATTTATTTTATTATTATATTATATTTGTACAGTAATTGTATGAATTAGTACTATATTTAGTATAAAATAGAATTAATACATTTTCAAGCAACTGAAACTTACATAAACCTTTTCTATTACTTAATAAGCACTCTACTTTAAAATGAAGCCGTTGACGTTTAAAGTAAATTTTCTCGAAACTATCGATTTGGCAGTTAAACACTTTTTATTCTCAACCCTTCTTCCATTGAACTTTTTGATGTAAAAGTTCTTTACCACGCTTGACTTGGGGAGAAAGCTGGTGAATGCGTGACGAAGCGAATGGAAGTTGAAAGTTGTTAGCACAGATCTCCATTGTCAACATAAATAAGTTAAAATTTGTATTATTATGTTGAGTTGTCCGGTAAAATGACAATTTACAATTGATCAGATGGTGGCATTAAAGTTGTTAGCGTAGATCTCCACTGTCAACATAAATAAGTTAAAATTTGTATTATTATGTTGAGTTGTCTGGTAAAATGACAATTTACAATTGACAAGATGGTGGCATTAACATTAAGCAAAGCAAAAACAATGTTATAACAACCGATAGATGGAGCTAAAGAAGTTTTACTCACTAGTTAATGACATTTTGAACCCTATTGCTTGTTTTTATAGCAGGGAAAAATTACAAATTATAATGATACGTAACATTACTACAGATCAGGAAACCATCTTGAGCTTTTGGGTGTTGATCTCACGTCAAACCTAAACTTTGGATCCTACATCGAGTCCAAAGCCAAAGTAGCTTCAAAAAAACTCGGCATATTGTCCAAGGTAAGGCGGTACTTCACACCTGGACAGCTTCTTAATCTGTATCAAGCACAGGTCCGATCGTGTATGGAGTACTGCTGCCACCTATGGGACGGGTCTGCCAAGTACCAGCTTGAGGCTCTGGACTCGATTGAACGGCGTGCCAAAAGGCTCATTGACGACGACACTTTGGTTGGTAAAAGGCTCCTGAGCCTTGCACATCGACGTAAGGTGGCAAGTCTGTCGGTCTTTTACAGAATACACCACGGTGAATGCGCTCAAGAACTGCATGATCTCATTCTCCCATCACCATTCCACTACCGGACTACTAGACGCTCGGCTAAGCGCCATCCTTTTGTGGTCGAAATACCACCCATTCGTACCAAGCGATTTGACTCAACGTTCTTAATTAGAACGGCTAAGGAATGGAATGCCCTGCCAGCGTCTGTGTTTCCGGCGAAATATGACCCGGGCGTGTTCAAGAGAAGAGTGAATAGGTATTTACTTGGCTAGCATGCTACACCTTCGATCGCATCGTCACTTCCCATCAGGTGAGAGCGTGGTCAAATGCTAGACAAGTTTGAAGAAAAAAAAAAAAAAAAAAAAAAAAAGATTATAATTAGACTGACATTACCTTGGTTAAACAAACATTAAAAATAACAAATGCAATGGAAACGCTCACAATCCTCTATGGCTCCAGTGGCCGACTTACAAACACAAACACAATTTGTATGACATGTGTGTATGATGTTTGCTGGTGCAGAATGCCTTATGTAGGACACACCCCTGTGATCACTAATGATTACATTTATTTATAGGTATATAGGCATCTAGTTTTGAATTAAGTCTATTCACAAAACATTTATTTTCTAAAAAATATAGAGTTATCGCGACTAACTAAAGTGCGAACAAAATCACAAAACTCTCTTAACAAAAATAAAAGTATCGGTAAGCTTTTTGTACTACAATCCATTGTTACCAACGTTTCCTATAACTTTTTCGATAGTAGAGGTATATATTTCGTACTGAATACTGCGCAGTACTCCATACTCCATTCAATTATCAATAACTCTACGTAGAGTTCACAAAAGCGTACCAACAATGGCTGGTAGAGTATGAGGTAGAGTTCTCTGAAAGTTAGCACATTCTATACAAGGAACAGTGCCCTGTTTATAATGGTAGAGTAGACACTGTGTGACGCTTTCAACATGCGTCGTGGCAAATTTATATTATGATAGGATTGGCAAGGAAAAGAAAATTGTAGAGAATAATTTTGCATTAAGGATACTTAACGAAGATCTTCTCATTCCAGGTTGTATCATGCAAAGGAATTTTGTAGCTCACTCCATAGCTTGTTAATCAACTTTGAGTTTATTAGGCCAACAGTTAAAGAACACTTCGCAGTGCAATAAGTTATCACTGGCAACACACACTGGTTGAAAACCTTAATTTTTAGGTAATTGATAGAATCAGGCGAAACTTCGCGGAAGTTCATCTTAAATAAAAAATGAATTATTGAGATAGAATGTGATTCCGCTAAAAAATTTTTGACTTGACTTGAAACTTTATGATCTGATCTCACAGTCGAGTTATCTCATAACGAGACTGTGCTGATGTGCGCAGTGCAGTATCGCGCGAAACTTTATATTTTACAATTCCGAGTGACACTGTTCTGTTATAGGCAGTCGTGTTGCTTAGCATCAGGTGAACGACTAGCTCGTCACACCATTCACTAACATAAAAAAAGAGTACACGCATGCTTTGGAGGGCACGTAAAGCCATCATAAAATAATGGTTGTTAAGCCTAGCCATTTTTAGTCTTTGGCCAGGATAAAAAAATTACACTATTCACACTTGCCTACAGAGAAAGAAAAATATGATACAAAACGAGTATGCTTTAGACCACACAACTGAAGTAAAACTTCTTTAGTTTAGCTAGCTATCTATCGGCAGGTATAACTTTCGTTTTACTTTGTTTAATGTTAATGTCGCCATCTTGACAATTTTAAATTGTCATTGTACCGGACATACCAATATAATCACACAAATTTTAAGTTATTTTTAATTTTGTTATGTTGACAATAGAGATCTACGTGAACCAACTTCAATTTCCATTCGCCTCGTATTCACCAGCTTACTCCTTAAATCAAGCGTGCGTAAAGAAGGTTTTCTTCAAAAATTACGCGAAAGGAATTCATGCGTGAATTTTCTGGTCGTTAGGACAGCCCTACGCAAACAATCACGACACATTGATTGTTTGGATGTCGCGACGACGCGGGTGTCGCACAATGGCGACATGTCATATTTAGCAGGCATTGGTTTACGTGTCCTTTCTCGTGTATGGAAGAGGGATGCATTGTCTATAGAAACGTGCGTTTGGTGTGATAAATCACATAAATTTGAGAGAACCAATGGTTTTCAAGGCAAAGTAAAAGGATTTTTTTTTGTTTTGGTTCCACAACATTGTGTATTTAGCCAGTGTCAAGTAATTAATAATTTATCAAGTTAATGATATTTCACGCAAATATGTGTCAAGTCAAAGTCGAATTCATCAGGTAAAGTCATAGTCTAGTCAAAGTCATACTCCTAGTAAAATGGTGGAAATTTTACTTCAAGCTAAAAGGAATTATTGCATCTAGGATATTCTTAGCACTTTTATAGTTAAAATTATATTAGGTACTTAAAATTCAGTTATTTACTAAGCATTAAAAAATTACAAAGTGCTTATTGTCAAATATTATATAGCAAGCCCGTTAAGATATATGAGTTGAAAAAAAAAAAGTTATCTTTCCCACTCCTACAAAGCAATCCGGCACAATGCAGAACAGAAAACTCCGATCCGAAGCTTCGATCATACGTATGAAGGAAATATCGGAAAAATGAGGGGAAACCTTGTAGACTGGACCCTGTAATAGGAAAAAGATGTAAAACAGTCTGCGTTTTCGCCTACGATTCTTCACACACTTTTAAACATCTTCATTTCCTTCCTTTAGCGGTAGAATTTTCAAAAACCTCTCCAAAAGTCTCCTACGACCTATAAGAAACCCTAATCCTACACCTCGAAAGACAGGGTTACCAGAGCTGAGCTATGGTCAATCAAAATATGAAAAAGGAATATTAAATTCCTATAGCCAAATTGAATCATCGTCTATGATTTGTCTGAATATACTTAAATTCTAAAGTGGACGATTTAAATAGTCCCACAAATCTTCAAGCTGTTAAAACACCAATTATTTTTTCTTAAAAGTTTAAAATGTTTTTGCATGCATTAAAACTTCATACTCTGTAACTAGCTAGTTCCATTGTTAAACAAATGACAGATTGACCTTTTAAACAGAATTTAAGCCTCTAATTACGACAGTGTCACCTTACTCGACCTTTCTTGAATGAACTTAAATTAGAGATCATTGCGCTGTCATTATAACGAAGAAAACGTCTCATGAAAAAGGTATTTCCCCGAGCAAAATGTAAAAATATAAGTAGTCACGTAGGCCGTAAGCATAGACCGTTCGATTTGGTGCAGATTGGGTGATATGACTTGGAATTGAGGGAAATGATTGGCTGTTAGAGCTAAAGCGCAATTTAGAAAAATATAATTTGCTAAAAATTTTTGATGTAGGGTTTACATAAAAAGTCAAAGTAAAAGAATTTTAGTGCTAATAGGCTATTTTTAGCACTTTTACAATTCGGAATTAGGTTACTTAAAATACTTAAGGTTATTGTACTAAGCATATAAATTTAAAAGTCCTGACTGACTGACTTATGATGAGACATGCAGAATTGCACTAATGAAGGGTGAATGATAGTAGCATCGTTACATTGTACAAGAGAAAGAAGACAGCGGCTAAAAATAAAAAAAAAATATTTTTAGCCATATTATCTGTAATGCAAGATTGCAATTGTGTGCAATTTTTTTTGTTTATTTTTGGCTTCGCACTTTTGTGTATTATGTGTCGGAATTAGGCGACTTAAAATACTTAAGGTTATTGTACTAAGCATATAAATTGCAAAGTCCTGACTGATTGACTTATATATTAACACACAGCCTAAACCGCTGGTCCTAGGGACTTGAAATTTGGAGGGTGTCTTCTTTGTAGAGCGTAGGTATCCACTAAGAAAGTATTTTTCAAAATTCCACCTCTAAGAGGGTGAAATGGGAATAATGTATGAAAATTTTTATTCTTCGTTTTCTTTAGACCATGCGGGCGGAGCTAGTAAAATTATAAAATCGATGCGAGTTTGAAAATAAGTTCTCTTTCCCATTACTACAAGGCGATATATATCTTTATACATCTGAACTTTTTATTCATTAATATTTTATAATGTCCCAAGTTTGAGTGACTGGATAATACAGTTAGTGGTAGCTCTATTTTCGGAAATGTATGTCGTAGGCTCGATTCCCATCGCGTAAAAAACTGACTTCAGACTTATATTGTTTTCTGGTGTAAGCCATTGTCAGAACTGGACCAAATTGAAATGGGCCAGCCAGCCTTGTGTTATTATAAAAGAAGAACCAGTTGGTAATGTATCTGATATGCATATGTTAATTTATCCAAAAAAAAGCACGCAAAATTAACACATTTTCAAGCGCAAATCCAGTTTGACTTCAAATTACGATCTGCGATTTACAACTTTAAATAAAGCTCACTAAAGACCCACTCGAAAACATTTTATGGCTCTACTTTAAATGTGTATCATATACGTTTATAGACACCGCGGTTTTATGAAAACCACCGTACATAATATTTTTGCGTTATATCTCGACCGCCTCTGTGGTGTGGTGGTTGAACAGGTCGGCTCATAACCCGAAGGCGGCGGGTTCAATTTCCGCAGCAGGACAAGTATTTATGCACAGAAAAAAAAGCGAAGTAATGAAAATTCTACCAATGCTTCTGTTTTACCTTCTCGTTGTTTCATCAGAGTTCTGTTTTTAATCAAGTGGCAGAGTAATCCAACACGCGCGAGCAAATATTGACTTGCGACAGTACGTACCTAATACGATGTCTCTATACGTCTCTCAACACTAAAAAATACGAGTGTGCTTTAGACCATACGACTGAAGCAAAACTTCTATAGTTAAGTTCCATCTATCGACAGGTATAACTTTATCTTTGCTTTTTTTAATGTCAAAAAAATTTTAATGTAAAAAAACAATTGTCAAGTTAGCGACAATAGCCGCTAACTTGACAATTGTTTTTTTTTTTATGTTTTGGCTCCACACATTTGTGTATTTAGCCAGTGTCAAGTAATTGATAATTTATCAAATTAATGATATTTCACGCAAATATGTGTCAAGTCATAGTCAAGTCATAGTCAAGTCATAGTCAAGTCATAGTCAAGTCATAGTCAAGTCATAGTCAAGTCATAGTCAAGTCATAGTCAAGTCATAGTCAAGTCATAGTCAAGTCATAGTCAAGTCATAGTCAAGTCATAGTCAAGTCATAGTCAAGTCATAGTCAAGTCATAGTCAAGTCATAGTCAAGTCATAGTCAAGTCATAGTCAAGTCATAGTCAAGTCATAGTCAAGTCATAGTCAAGTCATAGTCAAGTCATAGTCAAGTCATAGTCAAGTCATAGTCAAGTCATAGTCAAGTCATAGTCAAGTCATAGTCAAGTCATAGTCAAGTCATAGTCAAGTCATAGTCAAGTCATAGTCAAGTCATAGTCAAGTCATAGTCAAGTCATAGTCAAGTCATAGTCAAGTCATAGTCAAGTCATAGTCAAGTCATAGTCAAGTCATAGTCAAGTCATAGTCAAGTCATAGTCAAGTCATAGTCGAGTCATAGTCGAGTCATAGTCGAGTCATAGTCGAGTCATAGTCGAGTCATAGTCGAGTCATAGTCGAGTCATAGTCGAGTCATAGTCGAGTCATAGTCGAGTCATAGTCGAGTCATAGTCGGGTCACAGTCGGGTCACAGTCGGGTCGTAGTCGGGTCGTAGTCGGGTCGTAGTCGGGTCGTAGTCGAGTCGTAGTCGAGTCGTAGTCGAGTCGTAGTCAGGTCGTAGTCATGTCGTAGTCGAGTCGTAGTCGAGTCGTAGTCAGGTCGTAGTCAGGTCGTAGTCGAGTCGTAGTCGAGTCGTAGTCCGGTCGTAGTCGAGTCGTAGTCGAGTCGTAGTCGAGTCGTAGTCGAGTCGTAGTGGAGTCGTAGTCGAGTCGTAGTCGAGTCACAGTCGAGTCACAGTCGAGTCACAGTCGAGTCACAGTCGAGTCACAGTCGAGTCACAGTCGAGTCATAGTCGAGTCATAGTCGAGTGATAGTCGAGTCATAGTCGAGTCATAGTCGAGTCATAGTTAAGTCATAGTCAAGTCAAAGTCATACTCCTAGTAAAGTGGTGGCAACTTTACTTGAAGCTTCTATTGAGTTTTGGAAACAACACAAAAAGAAACGTTTCACCATCATTATACCATTTTCCCACACTCACGCCTGTAATCCAGCACTTAACGAATAGAATGCCACCAATTTTATGCACTAACACTGAAAATAACACAAGTTTTGGAAAATAATACAATGCGGTGACGCAATCTTTTTCAATTTCCCGCCAAAAACTCCTTGACAATTGTTAATTATAATTTTACTATTATATAATAATATGGTTTTTACCTATGAAATTGCCGTTTTGTTTGAAAAAAGTTAAAGTATTTTTTTTTCGAAGTTATTTATTTCTTTTATTCAAAGTAATCACCCCTGCAATCAATGCATCTTTGCCAACGCTGTGGCAGTTTATGGATGCCCTTCTTGAAAAAATCAGCAGGACGGGAGACAACAAACTCTTCAAAGGCGTTTTGTACTGCCTCTCGGGAATTGAATTTTTTTCCCGCTAAAAAGTTGTCCAAATTTTGGAAAAAGTAATAGTCGGTAGGCGCAAGATCTGGTGAGTATGGCGGATGAGGGAGAGCTTCCAAACCCAACTCATGCAGCTTAGAGACGGTCTGTTGTGCAGTATGGGGTCGCGCGTTGTCGTGAAGTAGCAGTGGAGACGACCGATTGACCAAAGCTGGTTGCAGACGTGCGAGTTTCACCATCATTGTGGCCAGTTTTTCAATGTACACATCTGCAGTAATGCTCTCGCCGTTTTGTAAAAAGCTATGATGAATCACACCAGCACTAGACCACCAAACTGTGACCATCACCTTTCTAGGGGTCATTTTTCGTTTTGCACATTGCTTTGGTACCGAACCAGGATCTAACCAACTTGCTGAGCGCTTTCGATTGTCAAAAAGAATCCATTTTTCGTCGCACGTAACAATTCGGTTCAAAATTCCTTCATTTCTGTGCCTGTTAAGCAGCGCAAGGCAAGTCTCGACGCGTACGTTGCGCTGGCGATCGTTAAGTTCGTGGGGCACCCATCTATCAAGCTTTTTTATCTTGCCAATCTGTCGCAAATGGACCAATATTGTTTTGATGCTAACATCAAAAGCTGCTGCCAGCTCAGCTGTAGATTGAGATTCATCAGCTTCCACAATCGCCTTTAATTGATCATTGTTGACCAAAGTTTCCGGACGACCACGAGGTTCATTTTTCAAGTCAAAATTCCCAGAACGGAACCGAGCAAACCAATAACGGGTTGTACGTTCGTCTGTACAGTTCTCTCCGTAAACGTCGTTGATGTTACGTGTCGTTTGTGCCGCGTTGGTGCCACGACGGAACTCATATTCCATAATTACACGAAATTTCAAAGTATCCATTATGAGGAAAAATGTTGAAATGTAATGAAAATACAACGCTAATCAATAAACAAAAGACTTATATTGTAAATAGAATGTCATATTTTTAAAACAAAATTATATTGAATTTAGAATTCATAGCCAATCAAAACTTTTTTTTGTTTGAAAAAGTCTGTACTGCAATACGGCAATTTCATAGGTAAAGACCTATTACAAATTTTAAACTTTGTTTTGTTGACAATGGAGATCTACGTGGATCAACTTCCGCTTGCCTCGTTACGCTTTCTTCAGCTTAATCCTCAAGTCAAGCGTGCGTAAAGAAGTTTATTTAAATAACTTCAATAATAATAATAACGCCCAATGTTCATACATATTACATAGAGCCTGGTTCCTAACTAGGATTCCTTATGACACAGGATAGTTAGCTAGTTTATAGTTTATCACTTTATATATTACCCGGGACACTGTCCAGTACAGAGATCTGCCTCTACCAACTAGCTGGAATATTTTGACACTAACACCTGTATTCTATTAATATGAGAAATGCGAAATTGGTGTGTGTGTGAATATTTGTTACCATTAATTTCCGTAACTTTTGAACCAATATCAATGAAATTTGGAATGCAGATAACTTACGAGTATAACACATACGATATTACGCTACGATATGCGCTGGATTAACACATATGATATTTTTTTACCAGCGGTTGAAACCACGAGGCGCAAATACTTCTCCAAAAAAGGAGTAGGTTCTCAGTTCGACTGTAATTTTTTAGTTTCCTTAGAACTTTCGATTGTGTGAACCAATTTTGATGATTATTTTTTGTTAGAAAGCTGGTGCTTCCCGTGTAGTCCCGTTTCAATTAGATTCAGTTCTGACAATGGCATCCATGAAAAAATCATATAAGTCTGAAGTTGATTTTTTACGCTTTGCAATTGTAATGTTTTTATACGCTTGTGTGTCAAGCCGCGTAAAAGTAAGATGTCACAAAAAATTAAGTTCAGGTTTTCACTCTAAGTGAATTGTACCAAAAACGTAAAGTGTAAAATTTAGTCCACCCCATTTCCTCCAGTCAGTGTCAATTTGCGGGACTCGAGCTACTATCAGCTTTTAGCTCCGAGACATGCAGAATTGCACTAATGAAGGGTAAATGATGGTAGCATCTTACATTGTACAAGGGAAAGAAGACAGCGGCTAAAAATAAAAAAATATTTTTAGCCATATTATCTGTAATGAAAGATTGCAAATTTTTTGGTTTTTTTTTTGGCTCCACACTTTTGTGTATGTCAAGTAATTGATAATGTGCACGACGCGACCGAGTGCAATAACTACTTTTTTACCTTGAAAAAGTTTATATGTCATACTTAAATAAATGGATAGCAAGGAGGTATCTGTGCGAGAAATCTGTATGGTCTTTTGAAAATCGCGGTGGCCATGGAGAGATTTTTCTATTTTTTTTTTTTTCGTCACGTTGTTTTATTTTTATTGAGAAAATGTTATTTTAATTTAATCGTTTATATATGTCTCGCACTGCCACCATCCACGTTCCACTTTAAGATAAAGTTTTTGTGTTTTAATTAATAACCAGCAAGATCGATTCGTCACAGATAATTTCTCAAGTTAATTAATATTATACACGTATATATGTATATGTGTCAAGTCAAGTCATAATCTAGTCTAGTCAAGTCATACTCCTAGTAAAGTGGTGGCAACTTTACCAGAAGCTTCTATAGAGTTCTGGAAACAACACAAACAAGAGCGTTTCACCATCATCATACCACTTTCCCGCACTCACGCCTGTAATCCAGCACTTAATAAAACGCCACCATTTTTATGCACTAACACTGAAAATAACACACATTTTGGAAAATAATATAATGCGGTAACGTGATCTTTTTCGTATTCCCGCCAAAACTCACCTTTTGGTTTGTTTAATGTTAATTTCGCCATCTTGATAATTATTGTAAATGGTCATTTTACCGGACATACCAACATAATATCACACATTTTTGAGTACTTGTATTGAAATCTGAGCAAGCGAAGGTTGCTCGGATTGAACCACGTACGGAGCGAATGTTTCAAAGATCTTAAACTTAGAATAATTAAATAAAATAACGCCCAACGTTTAAAAACATAGATCCTAACTAGTATTCCTTGTACCTAAGAATTACAGGCTTGCAATATAATAGGTCTTTACCTATGAAATTGCCGTATTGCAGTACAGACTTTTTCAAACAAAAAAAAGTTTTGATTGGCTATGAATTCTAAATTTAAATTAATTTTGTTTTAAAAATATGACATTCTATTTACAATATAAGTCTTTTGTTTATTGATGAGCCTTGTATTTTCATTACATTTCAACATTTTTCCTCATAATGGATACTTTGAAATTTCGTGTAATTATGGAATATGAGTTCCGTCGTGGCACCAACTAAATTTTGAACCGAATTGTTACGTGCGACGAAAAGTGGATTCTTTTTGACAATCGAAAGCGCTCAGCAAGTTGGTTAGATCCTGGTTCGGTACCAAAGCAATGTGCAAAACGAAAAATGACCCCTAGAAAGGTGATGGTCACAGTTTGGTGGTCTAGTGCTGGTGTGATTCATCATAGCTTTTTACAAAACGGCGAGAGCATTACTGCAGATGTGTACATTGAAGAACTGACCACAATGATGGCGAAACTCGCACGTCTGCAACCAGCTTTGGTCAATCGGTCGTCTCCACTGCTACTTCACGACAACGCGCGACCCCATACTGCACAACAGACCGTCTCTAAGCTGCATGAGTTGGGTTTGGAAGCTCTCCCTCATCCGCCATACTCACCAGATCTTGCGCCTACCGACTATTACTTTTTCCAAAATTTGGACAACTTTTTAGCGGGAAAAAAATTCAATTCCCGAGAGGCAGTACAAAACGCCTTTGAAGAGTTTGCTGTCTCCCGTCCTGCTGATTTTTTCAAAAAGGGCATCCATAAACTGCCACAGCGTTGACAAAGATGCATTGATTGCAGGGGGGATTACTTTGAATAAAAGAAATAAATAAGTTTGAAAAAAAAAATACTTTAACTTTTTTCAAACAAAACGGCAATTTCATAGGTAAAGACCTAATATTTATGACCTTGGTTAAATATTGTTTCTGAAGCACTAAAGATCATATTTCAATGTTCGCTTATGTCTTACCGCACTCGTGCCCATTAGCAGGCGCCCATCAAAGCCCAGTTAGCGTATTTCTCGAACGAGCCAAAGTGTTTTATAAACTATTCACTTAGCCCTTACACTTTAAACTTTAAGCAATATGTGACACTTTGAAGTATGGCTCATTTTCATAAAAAATGTGCTACATTTTTATAACCAAGCGTTTTTTTATATCTTTTGAGGAGTGGATTATTGTTGCACTATTCGACGTGTCTCATACGAGTTAATTAATAGTTTGACTAACCCTATAAAATAAAATGCCTTTATATATTATATGACTAATATTTTATCCCTGTCTCTCTCCACTACCTGACTCTATTTTCTTTTTCTCTATAGTTTTCTTTATCTCTGCTTTCCTTTTCCTTATAGGCTTAACATAATATTTGTGATATACAGCGGTGTTACGGCGCGGCAATCTATATCTAAAAATGCCTACAACTTTTTTTTTTAGTTTAAGTCAGTTAGTTTTATTAGAGTACCTTAGTTTGGATTTTTTTATCTGGTAATAAACTCATTTTATTTCATTTTCATTTTATTTTAGGATAAACCAATTTTAATGAAACATGTAAGAGCCTGCTTAGAACTTCATAGAATACATAAACGCCATAAAAATCCATGATGAATTTCTACAAATACAGTCAAAAATTCTAAAAACGTAGCTTTTGTATACATTCTACTTTAATATAAAAGTACACCCAAAAAGGAAAGGAAACTTGAAAAGTTCTATATAAAGTAAGACTAGTGGGGAAAAACTACGCCAGTCTCAATGTGAGTTATACGGGAAGAAAAATCTCAGTGTTTCTATTAGTAAGACTACTCGATAAACCTACTGGGAACGGTACATATTTTCAGCTATGCAGGCAACCTGATTATAGTTTACAGTTCAATATTTCTTCTCAAAACTTATATTACTTTGTTTTTGAATTTAAATAACTGTTTCATGGCTTTTCACAGTTCAATACAAATAAGCTCAAACTTATTCTGAGCTTCAGGTGCATATAAATTGCTTTTTATTCCAAGAAAATAGATATACAGGGGTACGAAATCTTGTGATCTTGAAACTTTATAGTTTACGTTTTGAATGTTTAATTTTTCACACTTGAGTTTTCATGTTTTCTCAAATTAGCTTTTCTTGTGTATACCTATTTAAATTTTTCGTGTATTACGTGCTTAAAATTCTGTATATAAATATATGTATATAATAAATTCTGTATATAAGAAACTTGATGAGAAAACTGCGTTTGATCACATTTCTTGTTACTTAAATAATGTGGTTGGCGATGTACCATGTTTGCCTACTGTTGGTGACGACCAAACTTAGGCGTTTCCAAAAAATAATACTATTGTGCGAAATATAAAGGAGCGGCAGAGTTGGCGAAAAATATATTTAAAAAATTACAATTTTACATAAACCAAACAGACATTTTCCTCTGTCAAAACACAACGTTCTTAAAAAACTAAAATATAAAAAGCAACTAAAAGAGGCCTTATGCTTTTTCCTCCGTTTCGCTAACACCTACCATAAGTAATAATAATAATAATATTGTATATTTTATTTTCAACTAAACATACGACATTCTTCACCTAAGTTTGTTAATTATTAATATTAGTGAAATAACATTAAATATAAATATAAATATAAAAAACATACTTAGGAGTCAGGAGATGATGATGATGAGTGAACAGCTGGGCGATCACGTAACTCGATTGCAACCGAAATTTTTTATCAGATATGAGGTTACTATCTATAATAATAAAACTATAACTGGGCTAAATCTGTACAGAGAATATTTTTTGAAAGTTTCAATCAAATAGGTATAATTTTTGGACTTAGGGTCGTATTTTCAATGGCTGGATAAAGGTTATCCGACGAATAAATTATAAACCGACTAAAATAAAAAACAATAGCTTTTTAGGGTTTGGTTTACAAAAAAAACACAATTTATTCTCGCTTTTTTATGTTAAAGGGAACAACAAGCATACGGCCCACCTAATGGGAAGCGGTCACCTATGGACATCTGTAACACCAGAGGAGGCGTCACCAATACATAACATTTTTTTAAATGTTTTGGCTCCACACTTTTGTGTATTTAGCCAGTGTCAAGTAATTGATTATTTATCAAGTTAATGATATTTCACGCAAATGTGTGTCCAGTCATAGTCGATGTCACCAAGTGAAGTCATAATCTAGTCAAAGTCATGCTCCTAGTAAAGTGGTGGCAACTTGAAGCTTCTATGGAGTTTTGGAAACAACACGAAAAGAAACGTTTCACCATTATTATACCATTTTCCTATACTCATGCCTGTAATCCAGCACTTAACGAATAAAATGCTACCAATTTTATGCACTAACACTCAAAATAACACAAGTTTTGGAAAATAATTCAATGCGATGAGGCCATCATTTTCGTTTCCCGCCAAAAACCCATGCATGGCTTACCCTGTAGGACTCGCTGTGTTTTGTTTTATTCGATAGAACTTTTATCCGATTATTGAAAAACCGCACCTAAACAAAACAATATCAAAAGTTGAAGCGAGTTTTGTTAATATTGTGAGATAGTTGTAAAATGTCTATAGAGTTTTATGATTACGCGTTATTTTACGTTTACTTTGTTAATTTTATCACGAAAATGTCTCTGGATTTGGTTGTAAACTTTTATTATAGGGCTTGGAAAGCTATCGCCCTTAAGGTTTATGATAAGCCTAAGTAGCTGCTTTTGCTTTTACTTTTTATGTTTTTTAAGTAATTTTATTATTATTAGTATAGACACTTTGTTTAATGTACCTGGTTTTTTTGATAATTAAGTTGATATGAGTTTCCAGCTACGAGCTTGAGTTATCATAATATATTATACCAAAAACAGAAAATAAAACGGGCAGATTTTTGGTAATTTGATATTTGGAAGGTATCTTTCTTTTAGGACTTGTAGTGTATTCAGAAAAGGTTAGAGGATCAGATGGGGTTATTATATATTATATAATAAAAAAATATGTGTGAAAAGGCTGCCACTACTTTGTAAAATATCACACTAATATTATAAAGGCGAGTTTGTATGTGTGTTTGTGTGTATGTTTGTTACTCCTTTACGCTCAAACGGCTGAATGGATTTGGATGAAATTCGGTACGAAGATAGCTTATACACTAGATTAACATATAGGCTACATTTAATCCCGAAAAAGTGAAATTTTCCCGTGGAATGAGTAAATAATTAAAATACTTTTTATCCGCGGGTGAAACTGCGGGGCGTAATTAGTAATATATAAACTTTACGTAATATTTAAAGTCAATTCAGACCCCAATAATTTCTCATAAATAATCAAAACTATTGTAATATTATATTATAAATTCAAAAGTAACAATGCCCGTTTGTCTGTTTGTTACCACCTCTTCATGATTAAACCAATTTTCATCAAATTATGTATATACATCATTTCATATATATATATATATATATGAAGATTGTTTAAGCTTTGGCAAAGGTTATGGAACACGTGCAGCACCTTATAGTATACGAGCTTCTGCCCGCAGATTAGCCCGCGGCGTGGCCTATGGGAAAATAATTCAACCACCCACCTCACCCTCTTAAGGGTAGAGTTCCGAAAAATCCTTTCTTAGCGGATGCCTACATCATAACATCTTCCTGCATGCCGAATTTTAGCCCAATCCATCCAGTGGTTTGGGCTGTGCGTTGATAGATCACTATGTCAGTCAGTCAATCAGCCAGTCACCTTTGAGTTATATATTTAAGAAGACTAATAACGCCAAAATATCACACATATAATACTCTGGACCAGGTAAGAATATAGAAGTCCGTATTAGATACCGTGGTCCTTGGAACTACGAAGACCGTGGTCCCCACCCAAACATGGAACAAGTATTACTGTTTTTCTGTGCACACTCATTTGACCAGGGGCCTTACCGCGTAAGTCCGGTGGAGATCGTAATCGTGTTCTCTCTTGCTCGCACTCGTGGACTTGTTAATTGGCGCGTGCGGGATGGCAGGCGAAGCTGATTCCCAGAACGGTTACGCGGTAGGGTTGTAGGGTATCTGCACGAAACAACCATACCCATTGGGTCAGGCACCGATCTACTCAATCACCACACCTCTTTGTTGTTTAGTACGGGAACGGCCCCCTGTAAGTTCTAGGCCCGTTACTCACGAAGCTAGAGATACCAGGTGGCAAGCTGCCCCCTGGTTATCCCCTGTGAGACGCGTACCCCTCTCGGTGCGCGTCCTGGGATCAGAACACAAGTAATCCTTTTTCCCCTGGCGCCCTTTTTATTTTTAATATAACAAGGAATCTGTACGGTGAGGCTCACTGACCCACCCCTTGATAATCACCGCTGAGCTGGTCCTTTTTTTGTAACGCTGGTATCCGTTGTGGCTAACGCTAGGCAGGGTGTATAGCTTAAGACCTAGAATAAACATCTAATTTAGGAGATGTCTGCGATGTAACTCAATCTAAGGTAGGAAATAAACTATTGTCATCAAGTTAAGACTCACTTTATTTCTCGCCCCTATAGCCCCCTAGGCTAGGTAGCGTACCACGTCACAATTTGGCCACACCATAGAGGTTTGAACAAGTCTGAAATAAGTTTTTTTATAAAAATCACTGCTCAAAATTTATTCCCAGGAGCTCTACCCGATTCCAGCATCTAAAACATTCATTATAAAGAACAGAATTTTCAAGAAAAAGTGTTAGTTAATGGAACCAATAATTTCACCCCCTCCCTTGACACCCTCCGTCGTTCTAACAGCGAATGAACATTAAAAATTATGTACTTACTCTCATTAGCATCAAAAGGATTAGCACTTTAAACCTAAGGCGACAAAGTTAAAATTTGTCTGTTTCAGTAGTAACATTATGAACTTTATACAATTTTACGTCTCCCATAGGAGCTGTCTGGTTTTATTCCCTGTAAATTTTATTTATGACCGTTTTTACGGACTTAATATTTTAAGTTATGAAGTTAAAATTGATGTTTAATATAAAATCAACAAGTTTACCTTTGATTTATCTGTTTTAATCATTTTGGGAATTAATAACGACTTAACTCTCGTTAGTTAAAAATAAAAATTACTTCGATCAATTGGGTGGTTGCGTAACTCGATTGCAACCGAAAGAAACACAAATTTGCATAGTTTTGACAGTTTAAATATGCATTTTATGGGCATAGTTAGTATGCAAGCTTCTCATGTAGCATTGCAATCAAAGTTTCGTGATCACCTCCCAGATTTCGGACATATTCAGTGTCATTTTACTGGGAGCCAGTTACTAACGCAAGCTCAGCGTCAGCACTAATTTATAATAATATTATTAGACTGCTGATGTCTCAGGACGAGGTGCGTAGTGTATGCAAATCTTAGATTAAGTCACAAAGTCTCATTCGACCAGTAATTTCACAAGCTACTGTGGCCTTCCAACCGGAACAAAGTAGCACTTGCACATTACTGCTTGGCGGCAGAATAACTAGCAAAGCGGTGGTACTTACCTAGACAAACTTCGCAGAAAAGTCCTACCACTTAGTAAATATTATATTTATAAGTAATCCAGCACAGACACCGACTAAAAGTGCCTAAATAAGAATTTCAGACAATATTTTACGACACTCGATATCGAACACAAATAAATTAACGATTATAAAATACTTATGTTTAATAAAAAATTTATTTGGATTTATTAAAAAAAAAAAATTGTGGACATTTCACACGGCGCCATCAAGCCCCAAACTAAGCAAAACTTGTATGTACTATGGGAACCAGATAACTCATGAAATACTTAGATACATATTTTTTTGTTTGTAAATATATACATCTATAACAGAAAGAAAAGAAATATAAAAATAACTAGTTATGCTCCGCGGTTTTACCCGCGGATAAGAATTATTTTAATTATTTGCTCATGCTACGGGAAAATTTCATTTTTCCGGGATGAAATGTAGCCTATATGTTTATCCGGTGTATAGGCTATCTTGGTACCTAATTTCATTTAAATCCATTCAGGCGTTTGCGCGTGAAAGAGTAACAAACATACATACAAACACATACAAACTTTCGCCTTCATAATATTAGTGTAAAGTGCAATAATTACACTTAAAAGAATAAAACATAATTTACTGTAATTTAAAACTTGCTTATAGCCATAAACTATTACTATAACACAGAACAAACGTCGATGTAAATCACACAAATATTTGTCCGGAGTCGAACCCACAACCTACGGTTCAGAAGGCAGGGCTTACTACCAGAGCTATCAGACCAGTTAAAACACAGTAACGTATATTCAAATAAACTCTTGCAAGAGATACCGGTTATAGCAAGGGCAATACTTAAGACAGGGAAGTAAGGGACGAGTATGCTTCTACCTACTCATAGCTATTGGAAATTTCAATGAACACTTTGATCATTTGCATCGGGCAGGCTGAATGAGACCCCCATTGCAATAACTCGGATATTGGTTCGCTCTTGCACATAGATTAGATGTTTGGACCAGAATAGACATCGAGCTTTGAATATTAGTTATAGAAGCTATGCTTGGGGGTTCCTTGCGAGACAGTAATAGTAATTTATTTTTTGCCAATACGTGAATAACAATCTTATGCTAGTGGCTTATATAAGGTACTAGTTACGCCCCACGGTTTCACCCGCGGATAAAAAGTATTTTAATTATTTGCTCATCCCACGAGAAAATTTCACTTTTCTGGGATAAAATGTAGCCTATATATTAATCCAGTGTATAAGCTATCTTGGTACCAATTTCATCCAGATCCATTCAGCCATTTGAGCGTGAAGGAGTAACAAACATACACACAAACACACATACAAACTTTCGCCTTTATAATATTAGTGTGATAGTTTCCTGCTAAATATCATATTATTTTAATGGAAAAAATATTAAAAAAACAGTTGGTAACTATTTAAACATAGGTAGGTAAATAAAAAAACACAGGATATCTAAGCACTTTAGCATCCTGTGTTACGTTTGCTAAGCTTCCGAATGTTTTTTTTGTGACAATGTTATAATTGTATAGTAGTAAAAAATAAACTAACATCAAAATTATTTATCTAAACAAATTATTCATAGGAAGTAGGGGGTGATCACGAAACGTTGATTCCAAGGCAACTACTAGGTTCAAATTTGGAACAAATCTTAATTTGAAAACAAAATAATCATATTCTATCATAGCGATAAAATCCTAAACTAAAAATAGGACGGGTGTTTTGGGAGACAAGCGTCTAAGGTTTGGTTAAAATACTGATCTTATTGAATAGAAAATACATTCATGTTATAATAGAGTAATAACACATATAAACTTACTTGCTACATTTCAGAGAAATAATTACAACTATTACACGGCTAAAACTCACGAGATACAGTCGAATAACTCGACCGGTGTTCGGGCAATAAAGATGCCCATCCTCAAGGAGTACGCGCGGCGGCGGTGGCGGCTCGGCGCTGACTGTTCAGTGTCAACTGTCAGTTTCTATAATATTATTTCAGAGAAAATCCGCTAGCGAACTAAGCTTTTAGAATTTGCAAGTTGAAATGGTTAGGGCTGGCTACATCGCTTGCAGAATCGATAATGGGACAGAAAACTTGTGGTGACCACGAACGGGAAGACGCAGCAGATCAGCCCTCCACTGGTGTACCAAAGACCTGGAGGGTGATCACGAAACTTTGATTCCGATACAACAGGAGAAATTTCCATACTTACTATGCACATAAACTGCGTATTCAAACTGTCGATACCATATAAATTTGTGTTTCTATCGTTTGCAATCGAGTAACGTGATCGCCCAGTTGATCAAAAAAGGATTTAGTGGATGCAAAAATTTAATGGCGTTTTATGGGGAGACCTATGTTCAGCGGTGAATGACTTCAGTCTGTTGAAGATGAACGTTATTAGATAAGTAAAATTTGTGCTTCGACTGGAGGTTTTTATGTAAAGAAGATTTTATAAATTAACGAGCTTCTGCCCGAACCCGACTGGCCGCGATGACCTATAGACAATCTAAATGCTCAAAATGTAGCATTCTGCACCAATGCTGGCAGCATTGCCCCGTTGAATTGCAATGCTTATTCGTTGTGCCAAATAAGTGCCAGCATTTTGGTCACGCGTAGCATCGACCAGGCGCTCTGATAAACTTTTGAAAAAAAAAAAATTATGGATATTGAAGTATAACTGTTTTTTTATTTATATTTTGTCTGTCTGTCTTGTCCCTCTGAACACGCATATCGCTGGAACCAATAAACGATTTTGATGAAACTTAGAATATTTATAAAGCTAATTTTTCAGAATAACACATAGGATACGTCATGTTTTAGCAGTGTGCAAGCACTACTGTGTTCCAGTTTGCAGGGCACTGTAGCAAGTGAAATTAGTGGGCAAGTGAGGCTATGATCTGATCTTACAGTCGAGTAATCTATATTTTACTTCATTATCATCATCATCATCATCAGCTTATATTAGTCCACTACTGGACATAAGCCTCTCCCAAGGCACGCCACTGAGCCCGGTCTTCGGCTCTATTATATTTTACTTACTATACATTATTACTATATATTTTTACAATATAATTACTAGACTATGCTGATGTTTCAGAACATGTCTTGGACGGATAGATCTCTATATTTTAAAGTTCCAAGTAACATCTTTTATATAGGCGGCCGTATCGCTTAACATCAGGCGAACGATTATAGCTCGTCACATCAATAATTAACATAAAAAATAGTAGTGTTACGTATTACAAGAGGGGTGTGAAATCGCTAATAGACTTTTATTCCCAGAAGAAATTTCCAGTGTATTATAAACTAATAATATAATAATAATATATATAATAAGCTGCCAGCATTCTGGGCACATTCCCCTCCACCAACGGGCTATTTTTTTTTTTTTTGAGATCAGATCATAAAGTCTCAATTGCCCAGTAATTTCACTAGCTACAGTGCCCTTCAAACCGGAACACAGTAGTGCTTGCACACTACTGCTTGGCGGCAGAATAACTGGCAACGCGGTGGTACCTACCTAGACGAACTTTGCAACAAAGTCCTACCACCTAGTGAAATATTAAATAGTGGCTATTTAAAATTTTTAGTTTTATTTTGTTATTTTTAAGTTCTTTATAATTTAGTTTTTTAGGTCTAGTTTAGTTTTGTATTAACGATTATAAAATACTTATGTTTAATGTAATAAATAATTTTCTGTTTTTAATAATATATAAATAAAGGACTGCCACTTCTGGACGTTCTCGTCTCCTCTAATCTCTATAGGTTCGCAAAATCTGCACGGATCACTTCTGTTATTGGATCTTGTCTTTATGATGTTCCTCTCGGAACGAATGGTTTGCCCACTTGAATAATATTTACATAAGCCGCAGGGTGGGTGAAGGCTTAAAGCCTTACTCTACGTATGGGGAAGATACAATAGGTTTTTTGAAGTAAAACTTCTTTACGCACGCTTGACTTGGACAAGAGCTGATGAAAGCGTGACGAGAGTTTGCGAAAATTGATTGGCGAAGGAGATTGGTGAGGCGAACGGAAGTTGAGAACGTTAAGCTAGTGAAGACGAGTTGGCTGGACTGCAGTCGCGACCCCTTCTAGCCCCGGTGCGGCGGACGAGGGCTCACGGGGGGGTTTTAGTGGGTTCGAGTCCAGAGTGCGAGGGCATTTACCTTCCCTCAAAAAAATAAAAATAAAGTGAAGACAGAAAAAGAGTTACGTTTTGTATAGAAGTTTTACTTCAGACGTCTGGTCTTAACGCACACTAATTTTTTTCGTATTATACATTCAAATTAATTATATTTTTACTTCAAACTTGTCTAGCATTTGACCTCGCTCTCACCAGGTGGGAAGTGACGATGCGATCGAAGGTGTAGCATGCTAGTAATTATACAATATAGACACCTTGCAATTTCAAACCATCACACTCAACAGCTTTGACAATGTGCAAATCTGGTTCATAAATGTGAAAACCACACAAACAGATAACATTTTCATCCTTATAGACCGGTTTGCAAAGTGAGCGCTAAGTGAGAGCGAAGCATCTCCGTTTCGGTTTGATCAAAAATGGTTTTTTATGTCCGGTGGATGTTCAGGTGTTATTCTCTATAGGTCGCATTTCTCAGCCAATTCTCGTTACATTTTGTGAGCTGGATTGATAATTATATTTGGAATTGTTTCGAATGTGGGAGGTGAGAGTGAGGTGGATAACGAGAGAAAAAATCTGAAGAAATGAAGTATTTTTCCAGTCCATAATTCTACTACACCCCAGTCTCTGTGGTATGGTGGTTGAGCAGATCGGCTCATAACTTGGAGGCGGCGGGTTTGATCCCTGCGGCAAGACAAGTATTTGTGCACAGAAAAAAAAACTGCAAATACTTTTTCTGAGTCTGGGTGTTGTGGGACCATGGTGCTCGTAGTTCCTGAGTCCCTAGACACAGGGAATCCTAGTCAGGGTCCAGGATCTATGTATGTGATCGTTGGGCGTTATTATTATTACTACAGTAGGACTACGTGGTAGGACCATAGGAAATGAATCCTATTTAACTGCCATATTTTGAGACAATAAATCCTAAAAACATTTCCACAGATACAATTAAATTAGAATTGAGAGATGATATGATACTGGACCAAATTATAAGAATTGTCTAGCTAAGATAGATTTCATAGGTACCTACCTATAGCAAAAAAGACATTGCGTTTTGTTCCTAATTTTAAATATTTTATTAAATAAAACATAAAACATAAATCTATTCTTAAAACAAAACTCTTCTTAGTTATCTTTTTTCTCTAAAATTCTCAATACAACTGCCTACTTCTTCTTTGAATCTTGTTTCTTCTTAGAAGCAGATATGGAGCGGATGAGCGTTTCACGCGCAATAGCTTCATCTCTTTCTTCTAAAACTTCTACCAAATCTGGACGCCATTGAGAATCTAGGATAAGATAATAATTTTAAATAAGTAATTGCAATTATACACATATAATTATATAATGTCAATAATCCCATATATTAATTTTGCAAAGCCACTTTTGACATTTGACTTTTTTTACCTTTTGACCAAATTTTACCTATGCTTAAGTGACAACGTGGGAGTTTTGGCGGGAAAACGAAAAAGATCGGGTCACCTCATTATATAATTTTCCAAAACTTGTGTCAATCAATGTAAGCGCTTAAAATTGGTGGCATTTTATTCGTTTCTCCGGCATGAGTGTGGAAAAGTGGTATAATGATGGTGAAACGTTTCTTTTCGTGTTGTTTCCAAAACTCCATAGAAGCTTCTGGTAAAGTTGCCACCACTTTACTAGGAGTATGACTTTGACCAGACTATAACCTGACTTGGTGGTGAATTGGACTGCGACTTGAGACGTATTTGCGTGAAATATCATTAATTTGATAAGTTATCAATTACTTGACACTGGCTAAATACACAAAAGTGTGGAGCCAAAACATACAAAAAACATGTGCCAACATGGCTGAAAATGGAGCCATGCTACTTCTATATTGGAAACTGGCGCTTAAGTGTGGCTACCAAAGCATACAAACAGAGTTTGGTGTTAGATTTAACTTTGCTTAAGATTTTTTTGAGAGCAGACCTAAAAAGTTAAGGAAGCTACGTACCTACCCTTTCCTCGTATTCATACAGATTTGCTGGTTCAAATAATTTGTTATAACTACTTACCTACCGTATCGCATATGGATCGTTCCTTGATATTTTGTTCCTTTATTTATACTAATAGTTGGTATTTTGTAATACTAGTTGCGCCCCACAGTTACACCCGCGGATAAAAAGTATTTTAATTATTTATTCATCCCACGGAAAATTTTTACTTTTCCGGGATTAAATGTAGCCTATATGCTAATCTAGTGTATAAGCTATCTTAATGCTGAATTTCATTCAAATCCTTTCAGCCGTTTGAGCGTGAAGGAGTAACAAATATACACACATACACATATACAAACTTTTGCCTTTATAATATTAGTGTGAAATGTGATTATCATTATTTCAGACAAAACCAGCAAATATAGTGAACCTATTGTATAATTTTTAATTAAGGAGTGTGTTTTAGAACACGTGACTGAAATAAAACTACTTTAGTTTAGCTCCATCTATCGGCCGGTATAACTTTGTTTTTGCTTTGCTTAATGTCGCCATCTTGACAATTGTAAATTGTCATTTTATCGGACAACATAATAATACAATTTTTTATGTTTTTACTTTGTTATGTTGACAATGGAGATCTACTTTAACCAACACCTTTCAACTTTCGTTCGTCTCGCCAGTTACTCCTCAAGTCAAGCGTGCGTTAAGTAGTTTTACTCCAAAAATACACAGCTATAATAATACATTGGTGTCGATTCTGTGCCGCATACTCTAAAGCTAAACGAAATTAACATATTTCCGTCTTTTTCATTTCCTCTTTATAAGAAGAGTACCGCCATACTTTAAGTTTACTTTAGTTTTAGAGAATGCGACACAGAATCGACACCATTGTAACACAAAAGCTACATTATATATTTTACTGTATTATAAAAAACTGGAATAGATCTTATTAGAATTACCTAATCACATCAAGCTCTTACCAACGACAAAAGATTCCAGCAGTTGGCACCGTTGCTTCTGCCGCTTCAGCACAAAGTCTTCGTTGAAGCTCTGCAGTTCCTTCATGCGTTCTAAGGCTGCTTCTATGCGAGCGTGTCGACTTTGCTTCGCAGCTTCGGCCATATCATCTGACACCAGCGCGCTGTGATAAAAAAAACGAGTGTGCTTTAAACCACGTGACTGAAGTAAAACTTCTTCAGCTCCATCTATCGGCTGGTATAACTTTGTTTTTGCTTTTTTAAATGTTGATTTCGCCGTCTTATTATCATTTTACTGGACATACAAATTATATGTATAGTTGTTGTTATATGTACAAATTATATGTATAGTTGCGTCCCGCGGTTTACCACTTATACCACTTATACCAGTTCTACACATTATAACTCAACTGCAAAACTACACTGCAAACATCATCCTGTAATAAGATTATTAAACTCCGAGATGAGGTCATAAAGTCTAATTTTGGCCAGTGATTTCATCGCTACAGTTCCCTTCAAACCGGGACACAGCAGTGCTTGCGCATTACTGCTTGGCAACCGAATAACTGGCAAAGCGTGGTACCTACCTGACGAACTTTGCAGAAAAGCCCTACCCTTAAGTATGAATACAGAATTTTTTTTAATAAAAGAAATGATTGCACTTACGTATCGTCTTCAATTCGTTCCTTCATGCAGAATGGGAGGAAGTAAAGAGGAACGAACTTATCCTTGAGCTGTTCCGGCATCGTAAGGTACTGGACATCCTCTTCCATTTCCATCTCCATCACTTAAAATAACCAAATGCATAGAAAAAATATTTTCTGTTGCTTGCTATCACTATATGCTAGTGTGGTAGCTAGTGCAAACTTTAAGCCTACGTCTTTTTTTAATGAGTTTTTGGTCTCTATACCGACCGTTACAGCGTCACCAGGTACCAGGTCACCAGAGCACCCGCTCTGTATATACAAAAAAGTATTTTCCTAACTAACAGGAGTGTAGTAGTTAGTGCAAAGTTTAAGCCTACGTCTTTTTTTAATGACTTTTTGGTCTTTATACCGACCTTTACAGCGTCACTAGGTACCAGGTCACCAGAGCGGGTGCATACAAAAAGTATTTTCTTAACTAACAGGAGAGAGTGTAGTAGCTAGTGCAAAGTACCAACGCAGAATTTTTAAAATGAGTTTATGTCTTTGGTCTCTATACCGACCCTTACAGCGTCACCAGGCTGGAGAGTCTGGGTGTCGTAAGCTTGGGTACATACACCCAAACTCAGACGTCAAAGTTGGGCGGTAACTAGCTCAAACGCACCCGTGAGGTTCAAGCCTCGGCTTGAATGCCAGGAGAGGAGGATCGAAACTTTACAATGAATGCTATAGATATTTTGATAAAAGACTTCATGATGAATTCAAATGAATATAATCAACTCACATCCACTCTCAGTAGCCGGTGTCGGCCCCTGTTGTAACGTCGGTAACATATCTTAAAAAACAACATAACAAAAAATTTTACAATAAAATCGAGTGTGCTAGACCACAAGACTGAACTAAGACTTCTTTAGCTCCAACTATTGGGCGGTATAACTTTGTTTAATGTTAATGTCGCCATCTTTGAAATTTTATATTGTCATTTTACCGGACCTAATTAATTATACTAATACTATTATATTACAATACATAATAATATAAATTTCTATGTTTTTTATGTTGACAATGGAGTTCTACGTGAACGAACTACAACTTTCATTCGCCTAGTACTAACCAGCATACTCCCTAAGTCAAGCATGCGAAATGAAGTTTTACTTAAAAAAAAAAAAAAATGGACCATGCAGGAAAATACATAATATTGCACAGTATGGCCACTTAGAATAGTTTATTGATTTATTTGCTGTTGTCATGTATAAAAATATTATTCTTTCTATCCTCCTTTTTTCCTTTATTCTTTTTTTCTTTCTTTCTTAAATAATGTAATAATTATTTAATATAGGATAAGTAGGTAGTATAAATTTTAACAAACCTGTGCAGTATACAAAATTTAAATTGTTTCTGGATGTTTTCATATAAAATTTGACTGTTTTCTCTTTTACTGTTATTATTTTTTAATAAGTACTTAGTAAAAGGGAAAACGCAAATTATGAAAACACGAAACAATTAAATCAAAGTAAAAAAAAATTGAATTGATAACTTACTCATAATATCGTCTTCGACTTCGAATTCATCTGATAAAGTTTCCTAAAACATAAATAAAAATTCATTAAAATTTTAAATAATATTTTGGCAGTTTTGGGATGATAGATCTCTTACAGATGAGTACTGCCAAAAAGCGCAAATACTTGTTCTGAGTCTGGGTCTTGTGAGACCATGGTTCTCGTAGTTCCTGGGTCCCTAGTTACAGGGAATACAAGTTAGGATCAAGGACCAATGTATATAATCGTTATTATTATTCGTGCTACGTATATAAATATAATATGCTTTACCTCTATTGAAATTACGCTTTCAGATGGAGGTGGTGGTAAAGCGACCAAAAACTCGGCTCGAAATTCGCTCCTGGACAAAAGCACAATTATCTTATTAATTTAATAGGTACTTAGAGCGTAATGTAGCACTTCGTCCCGTTCATAATCTATTGAAATAAATCTAAATACACTCGCCACAGTTCGCTTAGATCTGCTGGGCGATCATGTAACTTGATTGCAAGAAGTAGAAACACAAACTTGTATGAATTTGACGCAGCTTAGTGAATAGTTAGTATAGAAATTTATTTTGTTGCATTGCAATCTAATTTCCGGGATTACCCCACAGGAGTCAACAACCATTTGAGTCGGAAATCTGAAAAATTACAAATTACACTTTTTTTAAATGTTACCTAATCTGTGCACCTCTCGAATTCCTTCCCGGATCTTTAGCGTCCCATTCCTTCCTGGCTGTAGCGAACTCCACATCTCTCAAGTCATCACGTTTTGCAGATGCTCCTCCTCCGATAGCTAGCGAACATTCTAACTCTATGTACGCATCATCTGGTAGTGGTGTATACAGAGTTTGAGTTTGGGGCGGAATTTGTGAGTGAGATTTGTCCTTTGCTGATGGTGGCTGTAGAAATTATGATAAAGGAAGACTAATGTTACGACGCAGCATAGGCTGACCCTCCACAAGTGGAACAACGACCTAGGCCCCAATCTAGTAACAAAATTGAAGGGATGACATAAAAAAAAAGGTTTAACTAATTTGTATCACAAAATGACTTAGGGGCATCGTTGGATTCAGCGTGAAATCATCTACAATAATACATTCTCAAAATACCGAAAAGAGGCTTATATCTCGAGATTGTCAGTTTAAAAACGGTTTATCTGATACAGGAATACAGTTCGCTTAGCATAAAAACATTATTATATTTATTATACTTTTACAGTAATTGTACGAATTAGTACTATATTTTGAATTTAAAAATAGAGTTAATACATTTTCAAGCAACTGAAACTTACATAAACCTTTTCTATTACTAAGCACTCTAAATTAAAATGTGGCTGGTGAAATTTTAAGACAAATTTCTCGAAACTATCAATTTGACGGTTAAACCCTTTTTGATCTCACCCCTTGAATTGTTAATCGATTGGAATAGAACCGCAGCCGAATGACAGCTTTTAGGTGTTGTCATATTCTACTATTGCTAGATGCAGTACGGTTATAAATAAAATAAATAATATAAAACAAGCCTTTATTTGACCAAGCTACACTTAAACTTAGTTACTAAATTAATTACTAAGTGCTAGGTATACATACATAAAAATCTCTGTCTATTACTATTATAATTACTATCTAAGGTGCTAACTTGCTGCTAACTAACTCAAAGGTGACTGACTGACTGACATAGTGATCATCAATGCACAGCCCAAACCACTGGACGGATCGGGCTGAAATTTGGCATGCAGGTAGATGTTATGACGTAGGCATCCGCTTAGAAAAGATTTTTGGAAATGGGTGGTTGAATTATTTTCCCATAGTTATGGGACCTTAGCTCTCGTAGTTTCTGGGTCCTAGTCTAGATACAGGGAATCCTAGTTAGGGTCGGCTTACGTTTCGTTTTAGTTTAAATTGATGAATAGTGGAACAGCTTTTTAGAATTTCGATTCCACCGGTCGATCATAGCCCAAAAAGCCGTTCGCAGTTCGCTGTTGCAGGAGCACGATAGATAGTTTAACGTTGTACATTAGTAGAATTTGCCTGCTGCTCAATGAAAGATATGGAGGAGGCCTGTTCAAACAGTGGACGTATTCAAACGAATGGTGATGAAGAAGACTAAATATGATCAAAATGAGTAACCAGTTTTAATACGACGTTTAACCTTGAGAGTTTTCTTCGTTACTTCTGCTTTATGAAGCTCCACAGAGTTCCTCACTTCTACAACTCGTTTCCACTGGGCGAGGCTGAGAGGCCATCCATCTGGTGCCGTCACTCTATTGGTATTTTCAACTGAATCACTCAAAAATATACATACCTACGTATATTTTACGAAATGTACAGGGCTACAGGAAATTTGTGCAAGATCCGTTAAGGGCGTGGAGTACTCATCATTTCCGAATCATTTCACTATGAAACACCCTTTTTTTGAGGGGGGGAAATGCCCTCGCACTTCCCTGCCACTACGAGGGCAGTGGGTAAGTGGGACTCGAACCCAGTAAAAGCCCCCTCGTAAGCCATACCGGGGGCGAGAAGGGGTCGCGACTGCAGTCCAGCCAACTCGCTCCTGGCCAACTCGCCCCCAAACAAAATAAACATAATTAAATTTTGTAGCCGAAAAATCTTTTTTTCAATAAAAAAATCAAAAGTTGAATATCTCAGAAAGGGTTAAATTTAGGCTAGAGTGTTTCCATAGTGAAATAAGTCAAAAATTATGGGTACCCCACGTCCTTAACGGATCTAGCACAATTTTTCCTATAACCTTGTACGTAGCCACGCAAATGTTAATGAAATCTTTCAAAAGTATTTAAACCAAACAGAAAAAATAGAGAAAAAATGAAAAATATAAAATTAAGACAAAAAAATGAAAAGTAGAATGAGAGAGAAGAAAAAGAAGAGGCAGTAAATCATCCAAACTTAGCTCAACATTACCATAGCATAGCCCTAATGTCCAATTTGCGCCAAGAAATTGTGGATTATACTGATTTATTATTTTACTAGTATTTTCATAATTCACTTTCTTTAATTAACATAATATATTATTTTTGTATTAGAAAATGTTGACTTAATCTTTAGAAGGAAATATATTTAATAAACATTTGAGTAATATTTTACATTTAAATATCATAGTCATAAATACAAATTAAACAATAACAATGCAAAAAACAACTATTCGAATAACCCACCCCTAACTTCCTTATTGCACTAAAAATAGGACAAAGGACTTAATGCTAATTCGTTTCATACTTAAGTGATCTGCGAAAATTTTATAAATAGAACAGTATGAATAAGGCAAGTTGCTACACGATGTAATTATTATACATATAAAATAATGCAAGTCTCAGTTAACTGGTAACTTTTAAATATAAACGAAATTATGTGGTTAATAACTTACTCGATCGAATATTGTTTTGGTTCAACAGTAGATTTAATCTGAAGAAGAAAAAACAATGTTAATTTCATATTAAAGTAACCTGTAGGAAAAATAAAACTAAATATATACTAATCTAGTTGTTATTTAGTAATTAAATGAAACTTCATCCCGATAGCTCAGTTGGTAGTAACCCTGCCTTCTGAGCTGTAGGTTGTGGGTTCGATTCCCACCCAGGGCAAACATTTGTGTGATCAACCTCGATATTTATTCTGTGTCTGGGTGTTATATTGTATTCTATGTATGTATTTACAACCAAAAAAATATCTATGTATTGTACCCATAGTACAAGCTTTGCTTAGTTTGAGGCTAGATGACGCTGTGTGAAATGTGTACAAATGTTTGTTTTATTTTGTTATAATCATTATACAGACCTGCTTCTAGCTTATTCATTATTAATCCTTCCAAAACATTCCAAAAAGGTCAGATGTTTTGTTAACCTATCCAAATGTTAATGCAGTTAGGTAATTAAAAATTTCATATTTATTGTAACAAAATGCTATCATTTTGTACGCTTACTATTAATTGCGCTTTTCGAAGTACCTTGGTCGTAGATCTGTTTTTGGCTGTAATTGGCCTTCCTGCCCTCGAAGGTTTTGGAAGCGAACGGGTGCTAAACGGAGCATTTTGACCATTATCAAGTTTGTCAGCTGTATTCTGAAAAAAGTATTGCGTTCTTAATCTAAGTTTCACTAGGTGGTAGGACTTTGTTGCAAAGTTCGTCTAGGTAGGTACCACCGCTTTGCCAGTTATTCTGCCACCAAGCAGTAGTGTGCAAGCACTATTGTGTTCCGGTGTGAAGGGCACTGTAGCTAGTGAAATTACTTGGCAATTGAGACTTTATGATCTGATCTCAATCGAGTAATCTTATTACCAGACTGTGCCAGATGTCTCAGGATAATGTGCGTAGTGCAGTGTCACCCGAACTTTATATTTCGGAGTCCCTAGTGACACTGTTCTGTTATGGGCGGCCGTGTCGCTTAACATCAGGTGAACGACCAGCTCGTCACATTATACATTAACATAAAAAAAAGTTTATAATTTTACAATCTACCTCATTAGTCGGTAATATAGCTTTTGTTAGATAAGTTTGATCTTAGTACACCCATTTCAATAACACCCTTTAGATCCAGTGGTAAATATATTTCAAACTGTCGACATGAAGCTTCCGGAACATTTCTTCTGACAAAAATTTGTTTCAACAGGCTAATTCGATTAGCTTGATAGCTCAGTTGGTAGCAGCGCTGCCTTTTGAACTGTATGTTGTGGGTTCAATTCCCAACTATGACAAACATTTGTGTGATGAACATAGATGTTTGTTCTGTGTCAGGGTGTTATTTTGTATTATATTTATGTATTTACAAACAAAATGTATTAAATATATAATTATAAATTAATAGTTTCATAACGGAGTATTTATCATCATAATCATCACTACCATCACTCCCACCATCATCATGATCATCATCAACATCACCATAATCAACATTATTGAGTTTGAATATAAAAGCTTTCTCTCATCTCCTATCTGCTCACTTGTTTCTTTAATTCTAATAATTAGTTAAATAAATACCACATTGGCATGCGAAAGGGATCGTCTTTTTGACGTCAGCGTCACTTCTGGTGGAGGGTACGGCTGCAGCCGGATGTATGGCCAAAATACTTCGCCTTTGCCGCAACACTGCGCCAATTCATCGAACTCTCCTCGAGGAGAGATGGCTCGAAGCGTTGCTACAATTTCTAACTGAAAGCAGTGTTTTTCTTTTACTGCACTACTTATACTATCTCTCTGAATTTGGCATAGAGGAAAGAATTTAACTTTATACTAATAACTTATTTCCCATATTCTTTTGTGCTAATAACGAAAATTACAAACATTTTTATGGTAATGTTTTCATCATTCCTGCTGTGCCAAGAATTTATGATACACTAGTTCTTTAACTTGATAGATTGACTTCTGTTATCCTAATATAATATGTGAAATGTCTATATATTTTTATGGCTTTCACGCCAAAGCATACGGACCAGATTGAATTATATTTTTCACAAAAATTACCTACCAATACCATTGAAATAATTTAAATTTAGTCTAGTTTTTGTCCCAGAAAATTATCAATCAACAAGTCGCAGTAAGGGTGCCTCTTCTCTACAATTAATAGTATTAAATGGCTATAGATCCATGTCGTTAATTCATAACTGGTTTACTGCATGACAAACTTTAAATTAATCTAGAATCAACTTACTTCGGGAGAAGTTACAGCAGCTCGAAAGCTAATCGCCTCTTGTTTGTTGACTAATATCAGTATCCCTCCAAGAATGTTTCTTCTATTCGGCAGAAAGATATCATCAACGTGAAGCTTGTATGCTCCTTGTATCGGAACTTCTTTGCATCCATCCACATCGTTGTCACAGACATGGAAAGCCCCATCAATGGAGGACAGTACGGTTAGCTGCCAATGGACCTCGTGATTGAACCCCATTGCCTGGTTGAGTGTTCCGTGGCCCATAACTGTGTAGCTATTCCAAATTAGAGTACAAATTTTACACTTTTAGGACATTATTTTTTCACTTTTAAGTAATCGGTCTATTACTATCGGTACTATCGGTAACTCATATGTTGATTGTCATAATAGCTGATATATTAAGCTGCAAATATGCAAGTGTTCTGTGCTTTCACAAAAATGGATAAGTACATACTAACTTTAATTAGACACGTGGTGTATCTTTAGAGTTTAGTCGCCCAATAGAAGTTTTTACAAGATGGTGACTGCTTACCTGTTGGCAAGTAGTCATCATTGCCTATGTTAACACCCGCAACACCAGTTGCTGGCGCTACTGATGCGTTGCCTACATGATTAATAGGATATATACTAATAATAATATTTTTTTATACATCTGCCCTATATTTTTCGATGATCTAGTTTAACCGTTCATCTGATTACCAACTGCTTGCTTTGGTCTTACCCCTTTTGTCGATTCTCCTTTAACTACATCAGTTTCTTTTAAAGTTAGCTCAACCAATTCACGTATCAACGTTACTTTTACGGCAACTTCAACATCATCAACATATACCTACCCATTGTTATTAGGTAAGAAATCAAAAGTAATATGAGCATTGAAAGCTTGGGGCATTTGTAGTCCAGTGTCGTTGTTGTATACAGTTACAGTACTGTACTGAACCAGACTTTGAACAGTGAAGTGGACCTTTACTGGTGCATGGCAGTAGAACACCGCTGTAAGTATAAAATAATAGATGGTTAGAAGCATCTCGCGGTTGTGCCCACTTCAAATTATATGTTTCTCGGCGAGAACTCTAAATTTTTCGTGATGAAAGTTATTTTATGTTGATTCCAGTTCAGTTCCAAGTTATCTTATTGTGATAAAAACATTCCATGTCCATAATTTAATTCAAAATTGGGTCAACTGTTTTGAAGTGATCGCAACGTCAATAAACAAATATACGAAAAAACAAACACCGTTAATTTTTAATATAAGCTATAACTACGAATAGGGAAGTAGGGATAGAACTAATTAATTAAAGAGATGTTGCAATGCAACCAGCGATTTACACATACTTATATCAAAGGCACAACTCTATCTCACTTTTTCTCTGGTCCGTATTACAGAACTGTACAAATCAAGGCGTGAATCGGAGCTCAAGTTGAGATTTAATACATAAAAATTGTATGAGTACTACTCTAATAACACTATTTTTTTATCTCTCTGTTTTTTTTCTTTTCACGAATATATGGCTAAATCATTTTCATGAAATGTATTACCGAGATAATTAATTTTATTTTGAGAAAGGACTTAAAAACTATTCATGATCCGCGCGTGTAAGACTACCTGCAGTAGCTACTAATTCACATTCTGAACTTGTAATAATAGAGTGGCTCACAAACTTTGAAACTATAATTATTCAGAATTCAAACAATAAGATTCTTGGGGGTGGTTTCGAATAGTTTGAATAGCATACTAAGTTTACTGTTTAAACTATTCAAAGCCGTCACAAGTCTTGCTAGATAGATAATGTTGTGATGTACAAAGTACCTTGGAAATACGGAACCCATTTGCATCTTGGTGTGGCAGAGGAAGAACCTTGATGGTGGAACAATCCATTGACACCACTAAGTGCAGAGGCGACTGAATACGCGGTCTTAGCTCCAGGGTACATCCCGAAAAATTCATTCATGAGTGCTGACAAGGATTCTAGATTGCCAAATGCGTTATCCATCACCTAAAAATGGGATATTTTATTGATATGCTTTATTATTAATAATAATAATAAACGCCCAACGATCACATACATAGCTCCTGGACCTTAACTAGGATTCCCTGTGTCTAGGGACCCAAGAGCTACGAGGACCATGGTCCCACAATACCCAGACACAGAACAAGTATTTGGGCTTTTTTTCTGTGCACAAATACTTGAACTGTCGCGGGAATCGAGCTTACCGCCTCCGGGTTATGAGCCGACCAGCTCAGCCACTTCACCACAGAGGCTGTCAAATTATTAGAAATTGATTGAAATCCTTATGATTGTATTAGTAGTAGTTGGTGATATAGAAAAATGAAGCGTATGTATTTAGTTTTGTATATTCAATCCATGGTGTAAACTACTTAGGTCCGTATTACACAACTATACTCAGTCGTGAATCTGTGCCCAAGATGAGATTTTATTCAGAAAATGATCGATTTGTGAATATAATCTTGACCCGATCACAAATCGATGACTGAGATTCAGCCGTAACGGTTTGTGGAACTCTTTACTGGAATTGGTATATATACTGGAAGTTTTGAGAGGTGGGTGAATTAGGCGAGTATGCAAATCGTCATTACATCCAAGACATAAAAAAAAAAAACTTAAAATAAAAGGGCCGTAGTGATTGCATCCTTACGATCACCATCGGGACTAACGATGACCAATGCCCATTGCGTAATAGACACTATTTAATGGTCATACATCCACGTGCCCGTGTATATGTGACTAGCTTCTGCCCACGGCTTCGCCCGCGTGGCCTGTAGGAAACGAAGAAGAAATTTTTTCAAAGATCATTTATCTATGAAAAAATTTCTTCTTCGTTTTCTACCACCAATTTCACCCTCTTAGGGGTGGAATTTCGAAAAACCCTTTCTAGGTGGATACCTACACTTTACAAAGAATACACCCTCTAAATTTCAAGTCTCTAAGACCAGTGCTTTAGACTGTGCGTTGATTTATAAGTCAGTCAATAAGTCAGGTTTTTGAATTTTATATGGATAGTATAAGATTAAAGGCGTCGACCATTACATGAGTAAAACCATCGGTGAAATAATAAATCAACTTTTCACATAACACTCATATACTGTAACTTTACTGACAAAACATATTACACAATACGTATAAATTAGTTGCTATAACTAATGAAGCTTTACTACACAAAAAATAGCTTCAACTAAACCTGCTAAACCGACTTGGTCATTCCGCCTAGTGTAGAGAATTGCTAATTTTGATTAAAAATTCTATAATACGTATAGATTAGTTGCTGTAACTAATGAAGCTTTACTACACAAAAAATTGCTTCAACTAAACCTGCAAAACGAGCTTGGTCATTCCGTCTAGTGCAGAGAATTGCTAATTTTGATTAAAACTTCTAGTTCGCTAAGCAGAATCAACAAAGTTCTGATGTGTAAAGTTACCCGACAAAGAGTTACGTGAATTGCGTGATCCTTTTCGAGTTTCAGGAGTTCAGAAAGTACTTTGCACTCATTACTGAATCGTCTCATTAGGATATCGTACATTTAACTCGGTTCTAAATTCTTCGGTTCTTGTGTGTAACTTTGCGGCCCGCTTTGAGTTTCCCAAAGTTGGGGTATTGTATTGCGTTGCGAATGAAGGTAATTTATAGCTCTATTGTATTATGTAAGTAAATAAAATTACGTAACATGCTTTTGAACACTTACTTGGGTTATTTCATTTCTATTTTTTAATTATTGTCTTACATAGATTTACTTTAAATGTAAGCTAGTGGCCCGCTCCGGCTTCGCACGGGTATAAAATATATAGCCTATGTCATTCACTGAAAAAATGATTAAAATCGATTCAGTAGTTTTGATTTATTCATTACTGCCCGTGGCCCGCACGCGTTAAATTTAGAGTAAAACAATTCTTCTTTCCCTAAACCATGAAGATTTCCTGCTATCTTTGGAATATCTAAATTCATACACTACATTTTTACTTATTTACTTTTTACATTTTTACATGTTATTATACATACAAACCTAAGTAGTTTTAAAGATTTAAGCATACATAAGGACAGAGAAAGCGACTTTGTTTTATACTATGTAGTGAAAGGAAAAATATCACATACGGGCGCTACGCAGGTGATACTGCTGTAAAAATCATATATATTATCTTACATGTTTCATAACGTCAGACGTAAATGTAAATTTGTGGTTTAAGCACTTCCTAGCCCAGTATCCTCTCCAATGTGCCTGAATAACTGTGGCTGCTTCATGTTTCTTGATCATCTTCTCCCTCTCTTGTTTGAGGAGTCCACAAGGTAATTCCTCCGTGGCTAGTTCACATACTTGAGAAATGACAGGAGGTACTGGTTCTGTTAGAAGATGTCCCATTAAACCTGAGCTTACAACGGGCTTCTCTTCAATAGGATTTGTCTGAAAGAAGACGGCTTTGATAAGGAAAAATACAGGAACATGATGTGAATGGGAAAAAATGGGCCTCAAGGGACATTTTTGCTTTGCCGTTAGATTAAAAGTACAATTGGAATTTATTTTTTAAGTTGATGTAATTATTTCAATGGGGTGATTATTTACTTACCTCTTCTTCTTCCAAAAACTCTTCAGTTTCTTCCATCCCTTCAGCTTCTGGCATAACGCAGTCACATGGATCCATTGCAATCAATTCCCTCAAAGACCTGGGTGGTGCCGGCTTTGGAGGTAATCCGAAATCAGGGTCACAGAAGTAATGTCTAAGAACCGTGCAGACTGCAGCATACTCCACACCCGAAAGCCGCTTTTTTAGTAATGACTGTAGAGCTTGACGAAACATCCAATGTAGTAGAACCTGATTATACCCAACCTTTTTGAAGTCCCAGGCAAGGTCTGGCTGATAAGATCTGAAAGCAATTTAACTTATTTTATTTCCTGTATCGTTAACTAATGTCAACAAAGTAGTTTAAAGCTCACTTAAAGAAATCTCTGTCCATTGCCAAAATATTTGGGCTGGATCTGTTCACGCGAACCCAAACCGAAAAGGCTGCTGCCAAACTGGTGAGGAATCTAGATGCCCAAGGGCATTCGTGGACGGCCGCTGACTGGATGACGGTACGGGTACCAAGCAGCAGTGTCGAGTCACTGAGCAAGCTTACGTACCAGTTCATTCTAGAATGAACCCACAGTCTGAAAGTATAATATTAGGTCTTTACCTATGAAATTGCCGTTTTGTTTGAAAAAGGTTAAAGTATTTTTTTTTCGAACTTATTTATTTCTTTTATTCAAAGTAATCACCCCTGCAATCAATGCATCTTTGCCAACGCTGTGGCAGTTTATGGATGCCCTTCTTGAAAAAATCAGCAGGACGGGAGACAACAAACTCTTCAAAGGCGTTTTGTACTGCCTCTCGGGAATTGAATTTTTTTCCCGCTAAAAAGTTGTCCAAATTTTGGAAAAAGTAATAGTCGGTAAGCGCAAGATCTGGTGAGTATGGCGGATGAGGGAGAGCTTCCAAACCCAACTCATGCAGCTTAGAGACGGTCTGTTGTGCAGTATGGGGTCGCGCGTTGTCGTGAAGTAGCAGTGGAGACGACCGATTGACCAAAGCTGGTTGCAGACGTGCGAGTTTCGCCATCATTGTGGTCAGTTCTTCAATGTACACATCTGCAGTAATGCTCTCGCCGTTTTGTAAAAAGCTATGATGAATCACCCCAGCACTAGACCACCAAACTGTGACCATCACCTTTCTAGGGGTCATTTTTCGTTTTGCACATTGCTTTGGTAACGAACCAGGATCTAACCAACTTGCTGAGCGCTTTCGACTGTCAAAAAGAATCCATTTTTCGTCGCACGTAACAATTCGGTTCAAAATTCCTTCATTTCTGTGCCTGTTAAGCAGCGCAAGGCAAGTCTCGACGCGTACGTTGCGCTGGCGATCGTTAAGTTCATGGGGCACCCATCTATCAAGCTTTTTTATCTTGCCAATCTGTCGCAAATGGACCAATATTGTTTTGATGCTAACATCAAAAGCTGCTGCCAGCTCAGCTGTAGATTGAGATTCATCAGCTTCCACAATCGCCTTTAATTCATCATGGTTGACCAAAGTTTCCGGACGACCACGAGGTTCATTTTTCAAGTCAAAATTCCCAGAACGGAACCGAGCAAACCAATAACGGGTTGTACGTTCGTTTGTACAGTTCTCTCCGTAAACGTCGTTGATGTTACGTGTCGTTTGTGCCGCGTTGGTGCCACGACGGAACTCATATTCCATAATTACACGAAATTTCAAAGTATCCATTATGAGGAAAAATGTTGAAATGTAATGAAAATACAACGCTAATCAATAAACAAAAGACTTATATTGTAAATAGAATGTCATATTTTTAAAACAAAATTAATTTGAATTTAGAATTCATAGCCAATCAAAACTTTTTTTTGTTTGAAAAAGTCTGTACTGCAATACGGCAATTTCATAGGTAAAGACCTATTATAATATAATGTTGTAAATATGGGAATAGGAATGTCGGGAAATGTATTGATTCTTACTTTTTTTAAATCAAGAGGTGTTTTTGACTTTGATAGGATGTCAAAAGTACTGTTTTGGTTGGCAGCACTGCTGAAAGGGCCATGATTGGTTGGTACCATCAGCCAATCATGGATTGTTCCGGCTAAGTAAAATTGAGTTTGGTGGGGGAAAGTTGAGGCGGTTCGGGCGAAAAGGTCGAAAAAGCAGGCTACTCTCGTTGATCGGCAGAAGCGTCAAGACATATCACATTTGTTGTTTGACTCTGTATTAGAAGTATATAAGATGTGTTATGTAATGTAATGTGTATAAGAATCAAGAAATATACAGTATGAAAGAGGCATTCTATGTGTTTTCACTTCAGGAACGTCACGTTGATTTGAAATTTGAGAGTTTTATCTAAATTCTATCTTACCGACAGTAGTGTCTTCCCGGTTGAAAAGTGACTTCCACTGAATCGTATCCTCTGGTCATCACAAATGCTTTAGCAATGGGGACCTCACAATCTACGAACCATTCGAACTTCTCCAATAACAAATAAGCCGGTTCTATGAATTCTTCTATGGGTATGCCACTATTGATCATGACCCTTGGATGCAGCGAGTCCAGAGACAGTCTGAGATAGTTCACTTCAGGCCCGTCGATTTGTAAGTACAACGGGCCAGATTTAGGCGCAACTATATCTAATGCACGGTTGGGGGTAGTTTTTGTGACTCTGATCGGTGGAGTGCTAGCGGCTGTTGTAAAATTGAACATCGAAGGGAAGTAAACGATGTTTGTACATTTGATTAATCCTTGTAGCTGCAATTAAATACATTTAATAGTACATAATAAGTTATAGTAGGTAATACAATGGGCGGCCTTGTCACGAAAAGCGATTTCTTTTAGGCAACCTTAATTGGACAGTATTAGACGATAGTGCGAGTAGACGGTGGTGTACAATGATATCATATTTTCTCCTACATATACATAATAGCCAATAAAACAAAAATAAAATTATTAAAAACAAAAAAGAAATGAAAATGTTAATCCAAAAACAGTCAGTCATTAAACTGAGATATTATTTTTGATATTAACATAAAAAAAGTGATATGATAAGACGGTTTATTTTGGTCATGAAGATCAATACTATAAACGGTACACCGTAGATCAATACACGACTTGTTGTGAAAACAGCTAGCAATTAAAGGGGTAATAATAAAAACTTACTATGATCAATTGATCATGTATAAAAGAAAAGAGTGAAAAGCAGTAAACCCATTTGAGTAAAACAGCATTATTAATATTACCGGCTCAAATTGTATCCACTCTCGTAGTTCTTCTTTCATCTGCGTGGCTTGACTTGAAGTTGGTTGTTTTGTAATAGCGCCTGCGGTTTGCGAACGATTGGTTTCACCTTTAACCTTCTTAGGCTGTACAAACAAAACTAAATATTACTTACCCGGATAAGATGGAAGACAATGAAAGAAAAATAATTAAATGTAATTTAAACAACATAATTGAAATAAATAAAAAAAATCGCAGCGAATTTAAAAGTATCGTTTTATTTCTCAAATAGACTAGTGGCAAGAACTGGCAGGTATATTCTGTTGAAGAAACAATCAAAATAACCAAACTAAGCTTATTTGAATTTTTTCATCTATATATATAAAGGAAAATCGTGTTAGTTACACTATTTATAACTCAACTGATTTGGCTGAAAATTAGTGGGGGTAGGTATCTTAGAACCAGGAGACGAACATAGGATATAGGATTTTTATCCGGTTCGCAGCGTTTTACTAATTCACCCGTGCGAAGCTGGGGCGGGTCAACTAGTTAATCATAAAATCTTTGTTAATCTGGCAGTTTGAAAACCGTTACAATCCTTATCATTTTGATCTATATGAAAAAGACAATCCCATTCTTGAAAGTGTCAAATTAAAATTAGTTATAGGATTTTGCACTAAATAACCGATGCCAATATGACGTCAAAACACAAAGCATTATCTTCCCAGTATCAAAATTGTTTATCTTGGTATGAGGTGAATTCATATAGACTCTTGTAACATTACTACAACTGCCTATTACACGGCTAAAACTCACGAAGTACAGTCGAATAACAGTGTCAGCCGTTTAATAGTTGTAGTTATGAGTACTACTCACGTCAGTGTCTTGGAACATTATAATAATAATAATAACGCCCAACAATTACATAAATAGATCCTGGACTCTAACTAGGATTCCCTGTGTCTAGGGACCCAGGAACAACGAGGACCATGGTCCCACAACACCCAGACTCAGAACAAGTATTTGCGCTTTTTTTCTGTGCACAAATACTTGTACTGTCGTGAGAATCGAACCCACCGCCTCTGGGCTATGAGCCGACCTGCTCAACCACCACACCACAGAGGCTGTCATTCTTTATTAATTTAACAAATGGGCAATATTGGTGCATCCACACCGACTAGCACACAGCTACAACACTGGCACTGGAGACTAGCAGATCTTGGTACAGTAATATGAACTTACCGGAGTTCTGTCTTGTTCCTCCCTAAAGCCGTAAGTAATCTGCAACGGAAGCCATCAAATTAACAGAGTGCATCAATGGCAGCAGTCCAAGATGCTTCAGATTGCATTACTTCGTGAAATTAAATAGAAAATTCGTTACATTAAATTCATGATTTGATAGAAGATAAATAATTTAGACTTTCGCAAAATCGAGATGAATCGCTTATTAACATAAAATAGAAGATGCACTATCATGTTTTTTAGTGAATGATGTGACGAGCTAGTCGTTCACCTGATGATAAGCACCACGGCCACCCATAACAGAACACAATACAATTACAATTTCAAAACTCTTTATTTTTCATGATTAAATCCTAAGTACATTAATCCTAAATATGACTACAATTTATATTTTATACATTTATAAAGCATTTCACTTATGATAAAAAATTATTATACAATATAATATATATAATAATAATAATAACGCCCAACAATTACATAAATAGATCCTGGACCCTAACTAGGATTCCCTGTGTCTAGGGACCCAGGAGCTACGAGGACCATACTCCCACAACACCTAGACTCAGAACAAGTATGCGCTTTTTTTCTGTGCAAACCTTGTCGTGCTGCGGGAATCAAACCCTCCACCTCCGGATTATGAACCGACCTGCTCAACCACCACACCACAGAGGAACGGCGAAGAATTACAATGCATTTGTTTATTACGTTGTTTGTCAAGAATTACAATGCATGTTACTTACAGACTCGGTACTCATGACGTCCAGCAAATGAGGTGCATAGGACAGCTTCATCAGGCCATTGACTTTTAAGAACTTAGTGCGAGGACAGTCGTACGATTCGTAGAGGCCGTGCCTCCTGGCCCAATCTACCCATCGATAGTACTTCCATAGTGCCACATCTAAAATATAAATATTATCTTGACTTCATTGTTTCATCATCAACATCATCGTCCACTGCTGGACATAGGCCTCTCCCAAGGTATGCCATTGAGCCCGGTCTTCGGCTCTTCTCATCCAATGACTGCCAACCACTCGGCGCAAGTTGTCGCTCCACCTAGTCGGCGGGCGTCCTACACTACGTTTGCCAAGTCGCGGTCTCCACTCAAGGACACTCAAGGACTTCATTGTTTGCTGATCAACTTTGTTTAACAAGAAATAAATGCAAATGTTTCAAGCTACCAATGCTGCACTCAAAATAGTTCCAAATCCGTTCAGTGGTTTTTGCTTGAAAGAGTAACAAACATTCATCCATAGATCCATACTCACAAACTTTAGCATTTACAATATTAGTAAGATGGTAGGTAGTTGGCTTGGCCGTCTAATTGATGAGTATACAGGGTTACAGGAAAAATCGTGCTGGATCCATTTAAGGCGTGGAGTACCCATCATTTCTGACTTATTTTACTATAAAACACCCTAGCCTAAACTTAGCCCTTTTCGAGATATTCGCTTTGTAATTTTTTTTATTGAAAATTAAGCTACAAAATTTAAATTTGTTTATTTTGTTTGGGGGCGAGTTGGCTGGACTGCAGTTGCGACCCCTTCTCACCCCCGGTATGGCGGACGAGGGCTCACGGGGGTAGTTTTAGTGGGTTTGAGTGGGTCCCACATACCCACTGCCACCACCCCCGTGGTGGCAGGGAAATGCAAGGGCATTTCTCCCCGTCAAAAAAAGGGTGTTTCATAGTGAAATAAGTCTGAAATTATGGGTACTCCACCCCTTTAACGGATCTAGCACTATTTTTCCTGTAACCCTGTATAAATGAGATTGCTACTCCATTGCAACTTTACCTGGTTCAGGTAAAGGTTTCTTCAATGGCACATCTCTAGCCATTGTAACTAATAGGCTTTGTTCGTGTGCTGGCGTTATCCCTGGTAGCCAGTACGGCGGATAAGCTTTCGTGTCTTCAACCAGTATTGTAGCAAAAGAATGCTGGAGCTGTTGGCAGACTTTTCTTATAAATAGAGGATAAATCACTGGTCGTGGAGTGTGAAACTTTGATTGCAATGCAACAGGAAATTTTTTATTCATAATTTGAAAATTTCCTTATTGCATAAGCTGCGTATTAATATTACATAACCAGCTGCGCCCCGCGGTTTCACCCGCGGATAACAAATAGCCTGTGTTACCCCACTTTATAAGCTATCTATATTGCAAAAATTACCATTAAGGTATGAAACGGTAAAACTTTCTGAAAATCAATTTTAATTTAGGTAATTAATTTAGATGTCAATTTAAACTATCTGTGTTCCAAATTTCATCCAAATTTGTCCGTGCCGTAGTTTTTGCGTGAAAAAGTAACAAACATTCATCCATACATCTATATTCACAAACTTTCGCATTTATAATATTAGTAGGAAGTAGAATAAATTATATTATATGGTACTATCAAATCCATATATTTATCTGTTTTTATTGGTTCCAATCAAGTTACACGATCGCATAGTTGATCCCATTTTTTAAGTTTTTTAATCATGAATATCCTTTTAGTTATTTTAGCTTTAATTTATTATAATGTATAAATAAAAAGGCGTTGCCTTGAATGACTGATTGACAGACAATTACCAGCTTTAACTATTGGACCTAGAAGCGTTAAATGTGGAAGCTCTGTTCGTGGTGTAAAAGTGTAAAGGATTTTTCAATAGTGCGTTTAAGGGTCAATATAAGGATCACCTAGGTTACTAGGTTTAAACTAATTTATGGAGATGTTGGTAAAATTTGACAGCTATTTAGGTCTTACTTAGTGACCTCTTATAGCTCAATTGCGCTTATGGCTCAGATTAGTTATGATTAAGAGGGGTTATAAGTAACTTTGTTCGTTAATAAATTAATATAAACTGTTATCTCAACTATGGGGCCGTTCAAGTATTACGTAAGCACTATTTCTTTGCTTTGCTTATTTTGGATGACGTGGGGGGTAGGGGAGTCTAGATGATGATTACGTCATCGGTAGTTATTTACCTTTTTACACGAATATCAACAATCACATTGTCTTTGCTTGAAACACTAAACATTGTAATTATAATATTTAAAAAAATACATTAATTGAAAATGTTTACGTAAGCATGGGGAGGGGGTAAGAGCTTTGCTTACTTTTGCTGACAAGGGAGATGTGGGGGGGGGGGGTAAATAATTGTAATAAATCTGCTTACGTAATACATGAACAGCACCTATCTGTTGTCTTAAAATTTAGAAGCATCTGTGGGCTACCCTTGTAATAGCTTCTTTAGTAGTAGGTTTCTTCGGTTTGGACTTGATCGTACTTGCAGTAGTCTCGTCATCATCGTCCCAGGAGAAAACCGGTACCTCTGTTGTCAAAAGTTTCCAAAGCTCTTCTTTATCTAAAAATAAGTAATACATGGAGGGAAATCTGTATGGGTGAAATTTAAAATAGCGGTAGGCAAAAGACGGACGAAAACTTGAAAATTGAACCACTATATTGTTAAATAACATATCTACTTTTTTATATATGAATAACTAACGTAACTTACTACGTATTCAATTTAAACGATATTTTATATTTCACTAGCCTTCGCCACTCGCCTTAAAGATATTTAATAAGGAACTCGGTAAAAAAACCAAGTGTGCTTTAGACCACATGACTGAAGTAAAACTTTTACAGCCTTATTAATAAACACGAACTAGCTTTAGACTAGTTATACCATCTTTTGTCTCTTTCGATCCAGCTAAATATTCCAGTAGCAAAAAAAGGACAAAAGCTGAAGTAACTAGTCCGAGACTAATACCCGTTTATTAATAAGGCTGTTATAGCTTAGTTCCATCTATCAGCCGGCATAACTTTGTTTTTGCTTTGTTTAATGTCAATGTCGCCATCTTGACAATAGTTGTAAATTGTCTTTTTACCGAACATTTGTAGGTACCATTATAGTAATACATTTATTAATTTTGACAATGGAGATCTACGTGAACCAACTTCAAATTCTGCATTCACCAGCTTGCTCTCCAAGTCAAGCGTGGGTAAAGAAGTTTTACTTCAAAAATTCAATAATAGATATTCCACTTAATTCCCCTGCCCTAAAGTTTCACTCACCATTAATACTATAAGATAGGACCATGCAGCCAGTCAACGCGTGCAGGATGCTGAATTCCGATATCAGTTCATCTTCAACGCAATCACTGTTTTCATCTGAACTCATATCCGGTGCAGCTAGCTTCAGCAACGCCTGATAAATTATGAATAGCAATAGTCATATTAAGAATTTGCTTTTGCTATAACTGCGAGAAATCTAAAAAATGAATTCACTGATATTAACTCATAATATATGTACCATTATAGTAAAAAAAAAAAAAAAAAAATCGATAAATTCTGTTTTTTTTTATCTGACAAACACGTTAAAAAACACGGAAACAAAAAGTATCCGAAAAGAAAATAGTATGATGCTAAAATAAAAATTGAAAGGAATCATTTGTTATAATTATAATAGGTCTTACCTATGAAATTGCCGTATTGCAGTACAGACTTTTTCAAACAAAAAAAAGTTTTGATTGGCTATGAATTCTAAATTCAAATTAATTTTGTTTTAAAAATATGACATTCTATTTACAATATAAGTCTTTTGTTTATTAATTAGCGTTGTATTTTCATTACATTTCAACATTTTTCCTCATAATGGATACTTTGAAATTTCGTGTAATTATGGAATATGAGTTCCGTCGTGGCACCAACGCGGCACAAACGACACGTAACATCAACGACGTTTACGGAGAGAACTGTACAAACGAACGTACAACCCGTTATTGGTTTGCTCGGTTCCGTTCTGGGAATTTTGACTTGAAAAATGAACCTCGTGGTCGTCCGGAAACTTTGGTCAACAATGATGAATTAAAGGCGATTGTGGAAGCTGATGAATCTCAATCTACAGCTGAGCTGGCAGCAGCTTTTGATGTTAGCATCAAAACAATATTGGTCCAATTGCGACAGATTGGCAAGATAAAAAAGCTTGATAGATGGGTGCCCCACGAACTTAACGATCGCCAGCGCAACGTACGCGTCGAGACTTGCCTTGCGCTGCTTAACAGGCACAGAAATGAAGGAATTTTGAACCGAATTGTTACGCGCGACGAAAAATGGATTCTTTTTGACAATCGAAAGCGCTCAGCAAGTTGGTTAGATCCTGGTTCGGTACCAAAGCAATGTGCAAAACGAAAAATGACCCCTAGAAAGGTGATGGTCACAGTTTGGTGGTCTAGTGCTGGTGTGATTCATCATAGCTTTTTACAAAACGGCGAGAGCATTACTGCAGATGTGTACATTGAAGAACTGACCACAATGATGGCGAAACTCGCACGTCCGCAACCAGCTTTGGTCAATCGGTCGTCTCCACTGCTACTTCACGACAACGCGCGACCCCATACTGCACAACAGACCGTCTCTAAGCTGCATGAGTTGGGTTTGGAAGCTCTCCCTCATCCGCCATACTCACCAGATCTTTCGCCTACCGACTATTACTTGTTCCAAAGTTTGGACAACTTTTTAGCGGGAAAAAAATTCAATTCCCGAGAGGCAGTACAAAACGCCTTTGAAGAGTTTGTTGTCTCCCGTCCTGCTGATTTTTTCAAGAAGGGCATCCATAAACTGCCACAGCGTTGGCAAAGATGCATTGAATGCAGGGGTAATTACTTTGAATAAAAGAAATAAATAAGTTCAAAAAAAAAAAATACTTTAACTTTTTTCAAACAAACGGCAATTTCATAGGTAAAGACCTATATTTAAATAAATTATATAATAGTTAAAAATAAATGATGAAATAGTAAAATCACAAAAAAACGTAATCTAAAATAAAATAAAATTTGTCCCTAATTGAATTATTCATATTTTTAACTTTTAAAATATCTGGTATTGATCCCAGCACTGAAATTTCCAAAATATATTTTTAACTTTTGTTAATACGTTGAATAATTCCATATTATGGTATCTACGTATTTTTATCAAGAGATTTTTGCTATGTAATATTTATAGGCGCAGTTTATATTCCTTATCTCACGACTAGCTTTAACTAGAAGACATAAAAGTAAACAATATTCTGCAAGAAATATGCTTGTCAGGACCACTTACATACTTCACAGGGTTCCATCGTGGCTGTCGTTCAGTTTTGTTGAATGATTATAAACTCGCCAGTGTTGTATTAAAGTCTAAAATGGTATAACTAGCGACAGGTTCGTTATCTAGTACTTAAGAAAGAGTGAAGGGAAACAAGAAAGACGGCTATGATCGTTGTTTATTGCGTTACAAATTGAAGATTTATTATGTTTTAACCACGGAGTTTACAATAATTGGAGTTCGTGGTTGGACGGAATTCACAACAAGAAATCATTTGCATTGGCGTATTGCGATTCGTAATATTACTTAGGTAGGGTTTATTTTAATCTTCGAATATGTATGAAGCATAATATTCTAATTAATAATTAAATCATTTTATAAATTAAAAATTGTTACTTAATTCTAATCTAACAAAGGGTGGCGCTGACTACACATCACGGTTCTTACTTGAGACCGTTTTACCGTGCTTAATGCGGATAAAGAAGTTTTCATTTCAAAAAACATCCAACTTCGGCCACGTCACATTCGCTACGTAGGACAGCCTCTGTGGTGTAGTGGTCGAGCAGGTCGGCTCATAACCCTGAGGCGGCGGCTTCGATACCCGCGGCAGGACAAGTATTTGTGCACAGAAAAAAAAAAAGACTTATTCTGGGTCTGGGTGTTGTAATAATAATAACACGCCCAACAATCACATACATAGATCCTGGACCATTACTAGGATTCCCTGTGTCTAGGGACCCAGGAACTACGAGGACCATGGTCCCACAACACCCAGACTCCAAACAAGTATTTGCGCTTTTTTATGCACAAATACTTGTCCTGCCACGGGAATCGAACCTGCCGCCACCGGGTTATGAGCCGACCTATTCAACCACCACACCACGGAGGCTGTCAACGTAATGATTGCGGCGAATTACAGACAATTACAAAGATATTACAGTGGTTAAGTAGAAGTGCTTGTTTAGACCCGACTAGGTATTTAGGTTAGTGCCTAGACTTGATGGAATGCTTGGCACTTAGAGCTGGAAACCATCATTGAGATCCATGCGCTGTTTTAGAAACATCTACTTTGTTCTGAGAGAACGGAAATAGGCTAAATAATTATTCAAATTACATTTTGGTTTGACTTAAATATTTTTATACGCTATTTGGTCTATACCCATTTTTACAAAGTCAAAGTCAAAAGATTTATAGCAAATAGGCTATTTTTAAGCTAATTACAAGTCCAAAGATATATTAGGTACTTAAAATGAAGTCATTGTACTAAGCATATACAATTACAAAGTGCTTATTGTCAAACGAGCGTCTGCCTGCAGCGTCGCTGAAAATAATTCAACCACCCATTTGAGAGGGTGCTTTTAAGGGTGGAATTTCGAAAAATCCTTTCTTAGCGGATGCCTACGTCATAACATCTACCTGCATGCCAAATTTCAGCCCGATACGTCCAGTGGTTTGTGTTGTGCGTTGATAGATCGATATATATGTCAGTCAGTCAGTCACCTTTGAGTTATATATATCTAAATATTATATAGCAAGCCCATTGCAATATGTGAGTTTGAAAAAAAGGAAGTTCTCTTTCTCACTACAGTGGGTAGAGTAAGCAAATTTAACAGGCGAAAAGTCTGTCTGTACATAATCATAGTTAATTGTATAGTGATCCATTATGACACTTATGGATCCTTTTAATTTGATTAGATATGATGGGTAGTTTTTGAGTTATCCTTAATGTGTATTTCGACTTCACCTACATTGATGATGTTCTCATTTTTGTGATAAAAAATGCGGTGGGTTAAAGTCGATTAATTTCCTTGGAGTTATTGATTTTTTTATTATTACCTTTGGGTTTGCGTTTGACTACATCTCACCTGACGGTAGTGACGATGAGGTCGAAGGTGGCATGCTTACTCAGAAATAGCCTATTTACTCTTGGCTTAAAGACGCCCAAGTTGTAGCTGGATGGAAACAACGACGACGGGATTGTGTCTTCTCGATCTTCTTATTCTTCTCGATCCTTTTATTCTTCTCAATCCTCTGATTCTTCTCGATCCTCTTCTTCTTCTCGATCCTCTTATCCCGGCAACGGCCCAAGGCGAAGCTCGCACCCCAGGGGTGCCCTTGAGCTAGTTGCCTCCCACTTTGATGGCTGGGCGCCTTAAGCGAGTTTGACGCTGTAAAGGTCGGTAGAGACCAACAGCATTAGCTCGTTCAAAAAAAAAGACGGGAGTGTGTCCCATTCCCTATGATGCTATGTAACGTCTCACCTTACAAATAAGTAATGGCCACAAATGAACTTCGTTTGCAGTAACTGTGGCAGGAACTGACTTAATGCCTTTGATTGGTGGTGAATGGCTGAGGAGTGGAGAAAAGGGCAGGAGTGGAGCATCAGTAGCGTCCACTGGTATCTGGTCGTTGACCCACACACATCTCCAGGCGCCCAGGTAGAACAGGCGGACCAGGTAACATCCTACAGGAACATCTAGATTTCTGATTACTTCATAATTGAAGGGTTGAGAATAAAAAGGATTTAACTTACAAATTGACAGTTTCGAGAAAATTGACTTTAAACGTCAACGGCGTCATTTTTATGTAGAGTGCTTATAAGGTAGTAGAAAAGGTTTATGTAAGTTTCAGTTGCTTGAAAATGTTTTATTTCTATTTAAAATTACTAAATATAGTACTAATTCATACAATTACTGTAAAAATATAATATAATAAAAGAAATAAAGTAATGTTTTTATGCTAAGCGTACTGTATTCCTGTGACAGATAAACCATTTTTAGACTCAAAATCTCGAGATTTAAGCCTCATTTCGGTATTTTGAGAATGTATTATTGAAGATAATTTCACGCTGAATCCAACGATACCCATAAGTCATTTGGTCAAAAAAATCAGTTAAATCCTTTTTATTCTCACCCCTTCAATTAAATGCTCACGTCAAATAACTTGAGCTGATCTTTCTCCGTGACTCATACAATTGTGACACACGTGCGGTAGTATTAGTAGTTCCACTTAATGTAAATATGATCATTTTTAGCGTGAAAGGTAGTAAAAACTTGTAGTTTATTGAATAATCATGACGTAAGGGTGGGTGTATTACAACACATACTGACTGATCCAATGTAAGACGCAGCTAATGAGCGGATTGGATATGTGAGTCACATTAATTAGCCTTTTATTTAGAAGATCTATAAATAAGCAACTACTATTAGGTAGTTGTTAAAAAAAATTGATACCTATTTCTCGCAAATGCAATGGGATAATGACATGTACCTAATCGATTTATAAAGGTAGCTAATCTGATTTTTATCAAGTATTTGTTTTATATGTTAATTATATAGATTTTGATCTTAGGTTAAATAAGTAGCTTAACATTCTTAAGCTAATAGAAAAGAGCCATTCCATAAAACAAAACAAAAAAACAAGTGTGCTTTTAGACCACACGACTGAAGTAAAACTTTTTTAGCTCCGTCTATAAGCCGGTATAACTTTAGTTTCGTTTTGTATAATGTTAATGTCGCCATCTCGAAAATTGTTAATTGTCGTTTTACCGGACATGCCAATATAATAACACAAATTTTAAGTAATTTTTTGTCATGTTGACATTTGAGATCTACGTTCACCAACAACTTTCAACTACCGTTCGCCTTGTCACGCATTCACCAGCTTAGGTACGCTCCAAGTCAAGAGTGCGCGAATAAGTTTTCCTTAAAAAAAAAATCAAAATCAGTTTATCCACTTAAAAGCTACGATACAGACAGACAAACTTAATTTATAATACCGAGACAGACTCATGTTTGGGTTTGGTAAATGGCTTGCATTGGTATAGCTTACATCACAAACGGTACATAAAGTATACATTTAGAGACAACGCACCGTTCTTAGATAACCCAGGACGATGCTGCAAACCACCCCCTGATTTCATCCCAGGGCTGTAGATGTGGTACCTGGCTCGCCAGCCTTCTGGAGCGTAGCTAAACACGAAGTTGTCCCATTGATGTTCCATCTAATATTGGTTAAAGAATGCGATTAGGACAATGCTTCTGTTTAATGAAAGGTAAATGAAATGAGTGCCTATAATCTGGTAGCCCAAAGGTTGGGTGGCATCTGCGACATCGAAAGCATAGCCGATGCGTTGTTTACTTTTTGTAGGACTTAGAGTGTAGGACTTATTCACACTTTTTAAGGTCTTGAACTGGTATGCGGAAAAAACTCAAGTTGAAAGATTATTCCTTATCTTACAAATGTATGTATGAATGTAGAAGAAAAGAACGCATGAAATACATATATATAATTGAATAATATAATTAATGATAAATAATATAATATTAATAATAACCTCCAATGATCAGATACATATATCTGGGACCCTGATTACCATTCCCTGTATCTGGGGATCCAGGAACTACAAGAACCATGGTCCCACAACGCCCACACTCAACAAGTATTAGCGCTTTTTTTCTGTTCTTTGTTTCTTATGTCCTGCCTTGGGAATTAAGCCTGCCGGGTTATAAACTGACCTGCTCAACCACCACACCACAGAGGCTGTTGTTGGGCGTCATTATTATTGTTATTAATGTTATGTTATACTATTTAAATTGAGTCAGGGAAGACAAAAGTGCATCGGTAGCCCTGTGGAGTTGCAGATTTCTATCTTTGACGGTAGCTACTCACCATCAGGCGAGCCGTCAGCTTATTCATCTGCCCATAATATAAAAAATACATTCCCTTCTATGTTGTAATTCTAGAAGATCCCACACGGCTCTTGTCAGATTATTCAGTGCCGATACGTTTACAGTCAAACATAAAGAGGGTCAATATATCGTTATATATATTTAATGCTAGTGAGCTTTCTGAGTCATTACAGGATGGTGCCTTTAAAGGAAAGTATATTTATTAATGTGAATGAGATCTAATCACTGATCTGGCTATTCCATCGGAAACCATACGAGTCATATTTGCAAAAATCTGTGTTAAATTCCTCATGTCACTTATATTTTTAAATCGCTCAGTTTTCCTCAAGATATTTAGTTTAGAAAAGGATTACTCACGAAGTTCGATCAAACAGTTGTTGGATAATGATGAATCGATCAGTGATTTAATCGAATTTCATAAGCCTGGTGCAGTGTTGGAAATAATAAACATCTCTACTAAGAATGCTGTTTGCTTGGAAGAGATCGCTAGTAGTGATAAGGATACCCGTTGTGGTTTTGTCTTAAGTGTTGATTCCGTTTTCTATAATATTCTTACATCCCGTTTGATATTTAAAAAAATGGTTTACTTGCTCCGGAATCACGTAAGTGTATAGAAAATAAACCGGAAGTTTTAAATTTTATCGTCCAACACGACGAAGGTCTATATAATCTTCTCTCTTCTTTTGCTCACGCCCAGGTTATGACCCGGGTGTGTTCAAGAGAAGAGTGAATATGTACTTACTTGGCTAGCGTGCTACACCTTTGATCGTATTGTCACTTCCCATCAGGTGAGACCGTAGTCAAATGCTAGACAGGATCCACGGATCGTAACTAAAATCTGTTTTTTTATTTATTTATTCTATTGATAATTATAAAATGAGTTGCAGTTATAGTACTAACAACCAGGTGGCCTATCGATTTTATAGATGATTAGCTATTACAACCACGTGGTGAAATTTTCTAATTTTCCGCTCAATTTTCTTATTTTTTTCTTTTCATAAGAACCTTCTAGTGACGATAATAAACACAACAAAAAAAAAGCCAAAATGTTCCATTCGTTTACGCGTGATACGATGACCAAGGGAAATAAAGATTCATTTATATAAATATAGAAAAGATGATGGTTTGGATATCTCCACTGCAACCAGCGTGGGTATCGCAGAGAAAAGAGAACTCCTTCTTCTCATACTGTAGTTAAGAGGAAAAAGCTCAGAATAAAGATCATCGCACACCTTCTTCAAACAAGCATAAAATTTTTGTGATTAAGATCGTAGTTCATACCGCTATTCCTTCCACCCGCTCCAACATAAAGCAGGCTGACAGAACCTTCCTGCAGAAGGAGGACCTTGTCAGCACTTGCGCGTGACTGAGCTGCATGTCTATGATCGACATCATGTTGGAGCCGTTGTTCTCCTGTGATGGATCACCTCGTTAATGATCAAGGCTCCCAACTGGCTTCGGCTTGGACGAGTGATTAATAACAGTACCTAATTGGTTGGTTTGTTGATGAATTGATGTAATTAAATATGAATAGTTGTACGTTGGTGGAAGGCGGACGTAGAGTCACATTTCTTATTTTTGCGTGACACGTTTTAATAAAACGAGGTTGCTTTAGACCACACGACTGAAGTAAAACTTCTTTAGTTTAACTCCATCTATCGGCTGGTATAACTTTGTTTTTGATTTGTTTAATGTTAATGTCGCCATCTTGTAATCATCTAATCAACACAGTTACGAACCATGCTATTTTTTCCCACAACATAGAAAACTTTTACGGGTATAGAAGATGCAATCCGAAAAGTCAATGTAATAATGAATCTTGTTACAACGCAATAAAGTGCAGTCCAGTTTCCACAGCTGTACAAGCCTATTTTGACCAGGTGCATTATTTCGCTATAGGTCTAACTTTCTTACGTTTTACGCGTAATGAAGCCCGACCCACTATTCGAGTCTGGTCCCATGACAGTAAAGAATATCTTGCTACCTCGAAAACCACTACGTCAGCGTCCCATCGGCTCTTAGCCAAATCTTCAGCTCTGATCCAACCATGAAGGTATTGACGGGCAGACCTAGGCAATGGCTGGGTTTGGTCGTCCACCCAAATGAAATCTGCCGGTGGTTTTGGAGCCTTAGCACTCATAATAACTGCAGCTCGACATGCAGCTGCACCCTGGAATTAAATTGCATGAAATGATTTCTTTTAAAAAAGATGATGATCGACTTCAATCCCAATGAGAACAACATCAATATAGTCGAAATTGAAATATACATTATAATAATAAATAATAAAATAACTATAATCCCAGGAGTGGCCCAATAATAATTAATGAAATGGGACTACTCGGAAAGCAACATCTTTTAAATAAATAAAAAAAATCATCAAAATCGGTTCACCCAGTTGAAAGATCTGAGGTAACGAACATTAAAAAAAAATAAAAAATGAGACAGAGACAAGAGAACCTCTCCCTTTTTTGAAATTAGTTAAAAAGACTGCCATATAAGTTCATTTTAATATTGAGTATTTATCGCCGTTTGGTTCTGGCGTGCGAGTAGGACCACCTCATGCCTCCCTGTGGTTCCTGTAAGAGTCACTCCACTCTATGGACTTATTAGGCAAGGCTTTAAGAAGTATAAAAAGATATCGGTACAGGTTTTTTATAGTGACGATTGATATGACGTTGTTTTGTGCGAGCCAGTCGTTCACTTGTTCCTAACGGCCGCCCATAACAGAACAGTGTCACTCGGAACTCTAAAACATTGAGTTTCGCGCGACATCACATATCGCAGATCATCCTGAGACATCAGCACAGTCCGGTTATAAGAATACTCGACTGAGAGATCAGATCATAGTATCCATTGCCCAGTAATTTCACTAGCTACAATGCCCTTCAAACCGGAACACAGTAGTGTTGTGGGATGTGGCAGAATAACTGTCTAAGCGGTGGTATCTACCTAGACGAACTTTGCAGAAAAGTCCTACCACCTAGTAAACTTATAGGTACTACCACCTAGATATAATTTAAATACATATCAACAACACAACAATTGAAGGGTTGAGAATAAAAAGGGTTTAACTGTCAAATTGATAGTTTCGAAAAAAATTACTTTAAACTACAACGGCGTCATTTTAATGTAGAGTGCTTATAAGGTAATAGAAAAGGTTTATGTAAGTTTCAGTTGCTTGAAAATGTTTTAATTCTATTTTAAAATACTAAATACGGTACTAATTCATACAATTACTGTAAAAATATAATATAATTAAATAAATATAATAATGTTTTTATGCTAAGTGAACTGTATTCCTGTGACAGATAAACCGTTTTTAGACTGAAAATCTCGAGATTCAAGCCTCATTTTGGTATTTTGAGAATGTATTATTGTAGATAATTTCACGCTGAATCCAACGATACACATAAGTCATTTTGTGAAAAAAAATCAGTTAAACCCTTTTTGTTCTTACCCCTTCAATTGAAATATACATTTTTATTTTTGCTTCAAACTTGTCTAGGATTTGATCACGCTCTCACCTGATGGGAAGTGACGATGCGATCGAAGGTGAAAATGGAAGGGGAAAATAATACTTTTGGAATAGAAAACTAGTGAAAACTAACAGCATGCTTACAAGGGCGTTTAAAAACAAAATTTTATTTTTTCTTTGAACCAGGCTCAAAAGTTTTGTTTAGATGCCAAAATAGGCCTCTGAAAATATGAGCCCTTAATATTAATATTAAGGTGTTCCGCATCGCACTTTTCGATTTCCCATAAGAATAACACAGACCTCGAATAACTTTTGAATGAGTTGATTTTTCGAAAAATGATATCAGTACTTTTTTGTAGAGCGTTCAATTCACTACAAAAATATTCAATGGGATTTGCAGAAAAATTTATGGTTCAGTAGTTACAAAAATCAGAAGAAAAAAAAATCTTTTTCTGTGTTATTCTTATGGGAAATCGAAAAGTGCGATGCGGAACACCTTAATATTTATGGCTCATATTTTCAGAGGCCTATTTTGGCATCTAAACGAAACTTTTGAGCCTGGTTCCAAGAAGTAAAAAAATTTTTTATTTTTTTTGAAACGCCCTAATGCTTACCAAACCCCAATATTCAATGGAGAGCTCATTATCTTTGAACTCTCTGAAGGGACACTCTGTGGGGTCCACTTCGTATACCAATATACTCTTCCCTGAATCGGCGTCCCTTTTTTTTGACGTCTTATCGCTTCTAACCGACGCACTTTTCATTTTTAATTATAATACTATTGCTTCATACAAATTAACGCAAATCTTTGTGACAAAGAGTTATCTTTATAAAATCAGAATAAGAGATCCAATAATTTTACTGTGATCCAAATATTTTTGACATTTTCGTTAATGACATTCACAGACCAAGTAGAGGATACTATGTATGTATGATGACATTGACCCATGTCACAACATAGATAAAGAATAATGTAGACGACAGACTAAAAATGCATTAGTTACAATTTATACATTGTAGATCTCAGCAGCGACCTTTCTCCAAGCGTCTAGAAAAAAAAATTAAAAAAGAAAAAAAATTACGCATGTTTGACTTGGGGAGTATGCTGGTGAATAGGTGGCGAGGCGAACAGAAGTTGATTCACGTAGATTTCCATTGCCAACATAAGAAAGTTAAAATTTTGTATGAATATGTTGGTATATCCAGTAAAATGACAGTTTACATGTCAAGATGGCGACATCAACATTAAACAAAGCAATAACAAAGTTATACCGGCCGATAGATCGAGCTAGTTTTACTTCAGTCGTGTGGTCTAAAGAACACTTGTTTTTTACAACTAATTACTCACAGGAGACTAATAATGAACCAGCGAAACATTAATACTCTTCTAGTAGGCACTAATCGAACGCGAGGGACTTACAGCCACGCCCGCTGGCCTACGTAACTGGTCAAGATATCTATTGACTGATATCATACGATAGATAGGGTGTCTGTGTGTTTGTTGAAACTAACACCTTCATGTTTTAGAAGGTAAATGATCAAAAGTTGGAAAGAAAATATTGTGATAAACCTAGAATATATAGGTACTTATTGTTACATTATCCATGTAAAATAATCATAAAATGAATATGATGTATTATTCAAAAAGAAATATAGAGTTTTGGCGGGAAAGCGAAAAAGATTGCGTCACCGCATTGTATTATTTTCCTAAACTTGTGTTATTTTCAGTGTTAGTGCATAAAATTGGTGGCATTCTATTTGTTAAGTGCTGGATTACAGGCGTGAGTGTGGGAAAATGGTATAATGATGTTGAAACGTTTCTTTTCGTGTTGTTTCCAAAACTCCATAGAAGCTTCAAATAAAGTTGCCACCACTTTACTAGGAGTATGACTTTAACTAGACTATGACTTGCTGACTTGACTTGATGATTTCGACTGTGACTTGACAGATATTTGCGTGAAATATCATTAAATTGATAAATTATGTTCTGTGTTCCGGTTTGAAGGGCACTGTAGCTAGTGAAATTACTGGGCAAATGAGACTTTATGACCTAATCTCACAGTTATGTAATCTTATTACCAGACTGTGATGTCTCAGAATGACATGCGCAGTGCAGTGTCACGCGAAACTATAATTTAGTGTTTCAAGTGTCACTGCAACTGATATGGGCAGTCGTGTCGCTTAACATCAGGCGAGCGGCTTGCTCGTCATGTCATTTCGTAACATAAAAAAAAAAAAAAAAAAAAAAAAAATTATCAATTACTTGACACTGGCTAAATACACAAAAGTGTGGAGCCAATAAATATAAAAAAAAAGAAATATAGCAAATACTTATACTAATAATTCTAAGTAGTTGGTGACCGCGACTCATGACTTTTTACCTATTTCACTATTACTGCCAGTACTTCTTATTAGGATGCATATTGATGATTAAATATGAAACGTTTTTCGCAGTCCGGTTCTACACATAAATAAAACTACTTTTTTGTCTGCGGGTTAAACCGCGGGGCGCAGCTAGTCACACTAATATTATTAAGGCGAAAGTTTCTATGTGTGTGTTTTTTTAAATCTGCATTTCCACATACACCTGGGGTCTGTGCTTTTTGTTAAATTACTTTTATGTTTATGAATTAAGCCTATTATTAACATGAACATACATAATACAGGAAGGACAATACAGCCAATTGTGTATGTGTATATGTTTGTTACTCCTTCACGCTTAAACGGCTGAATGAAATTGGATGAATTTCGGTACCAAGATAGCTTATACACTAGATATCATATAGGCTACATTTTATCCCGGAAAAGTGAAATTTTCCCTTGGGATGAGTGAACAATTAAAGTACTTTTTAACCACGAACCGCGGGGCGCAGCTAGTATGTAATAAATTCTTGTATTGCGTTTTTCCTTACCAATCGGCCAGCCGCAGGCTTTCACGGCGAACCGGTGTGTACTTCCTGCACTAAATGTCGACCCATATCCGCCAGCTGCCGGAGTTGGGGCACCGGCGGGGGCTATCGAGATAGAAATGTGAAATAACGCTGGTTGGAATAGACTTAATCCAACTCTAGTATATGAAAATGCAATAATTCATACCTTTTTGATGTAAAACTATTTTATTATTATTTTTTCTTTTGGCTCTACACTTTTGTGTATTTAGCTATTGTCAAGTAATTGATAATTTCTCAAGTTAATTAATACTATGTATGAATGTGTCAAGTCAAGTCGCAGTCCAAGTCATCAAGTTAAGTCATACTCCTAGTAAAGTGGTGGCAACTTTACCAGAAGCTTCTATGGAGTTTTGGAAACAACACGAAAAGATAAGTTTCACCATCACTATACCACTTTCCCACACTCATGCCATCAAGCACTTAACGAATAAAATGCCACCAATTTTATGCACTAAAACTGAAAGTAACACAAGTTTTGGAATATGATACAATGCGGCGACGCGATCTTTTTAGTTTTCCCGCCAAAACTCCAGGAACGATGATTGCCTAGGGGGTTATCTGTGGTCCGGTAAAATGACAGTTGTCAAGATGGCAAGATTAACGTTAAACAAAGCAATTTCTTGTGTATTTTACAACTCGTTTTACACGACTGTCTATGAGAAGTATTTTGTAAACTCAAATTGAGCTAGGTTTTCGCGCTAGCGACCTTGCTCAGACCCAATCGTCTGTTGAAACAGATACAGCTCCAAAAATCTCTGTAGAGTTCCTTTGTTACTGTAGTATTTACAATCATTCAGACAGATATTGCAATGTCGTGATGGACCTTCCTTTATGAGATGTTACAGTATTTAGATGGAGGTCATAAGTATCGTTTGAATGAAGCGCTAAGTTTGGCACAAATATACTTTTGTTATTATTAGTTGCTTATTGACTGACCCGGTGGTTTAGTCGGAAGTAATCTTGCCTTCTTAACAGTAGGTTGTAGGATCGATTCCCACCCAGAACAAACATTTGTGTGATGAACATCGATGTTTCTTCTGTGTCTGGGTATTATATTGTATTCTATGTATGTATTTACAAACAAAAAGTACCTATATAAGTATTCTATCAGTTATTATTATATCATATAATCATTAGATTAATAATTCCTTTAAAAGAAGGGTTTAGCCGACTTTAATCTCAATGAGAACATCATCAATGTAGTTCAAATTTAAAATACGCATTATTAAGGATAATTCAAAAACTAGAAAAAAAGCACCAGCTTTCAAATAAATAAAAAAACAACAAAATCGGTTCACCTAGTCGAAAGTTCTGAGGTAACAAATATAAAAAAGGACAGTCGAATTGAGTCAAAATCAAAGTCAAAAGATTTATTGAAAATAGTCTATTTTTAGCTACAAGCAAACATACTAAATTATGTTAGGTACTTAAAAGTTTACTCTTGTAAACTATAAACTTAAGTTGTTTTACTAAGCATATAGAATTACAAAGTGCTTATTGTCAAATATTACATAGCAAGCCCATTACAATATATGAGTTTGAAAAAAAAAGACTCCCACTACTGATGGTAGCAATCCAGCACAATGCAGAAAAAAAACTCCGATCCGAAGAGAACCTCCTTATTTTTTGAAGTTGGTTAAATACATTCAATTTTATAATTATATAATACATACGGTTATTCACCTAATCCTTTTTTTATGTTTCGATGAATGATGAATCATAACGAGATCATACCTTTCTCCATCAGATCGGAAAAAAGTGGCAAATCATGCCATGATTCATACAAAATATTTACATCTCAAGATGTTCGTAACACACTTTCTTCGGCTATATGCTGCAGTTTGTTTGTATCGATAACTAGAGAGTCATACTTCGCGGAAAAGTTATTTTCAGTGCAATGTTAGACGAAATTAATTTTTGAGATGTCTGTACTGTTATTAGATTTCCAAGAATGTTGATTATTCGAATACAACAGCCTGTAGCTAGTGAAATTACTGAACAATTGAGACTTCATGATATGACCTCACAGTCGAGTAATCTTATTACCACCCTGTGCTGATGTCTCAGGATGTCGCAGTGCAGTGTCGCTAAAACTTTATAATTTGAAGTTCCGAGAGACACTGTTCTGTTATCGGCGGCCGTATCTCTTAACATCAGGCGAACGACTAGCTCATCACATAATTCACCAATATCAGTCTCTAGTGCATAGAAAAAAAAAGTGCAAATACTTGTTCTGAGCCTGGGTGTTGTGGGACCATGGTCCTCGTAGTTCCTGGGTCCCTAGACACAGGGAATCCTAGTTAGGGTCCAGGATCTATGTATGTGATCGTTGGGCGTTATTATTATTATATAAAAAAAGACAATGTAAACAGGTAAAGCTAAGTAAAAAACAGCTTAGATAGTTCCGTGATATGAGTCTTATGCCCATCTGTACCTAAGTTTGACATATCCTAAGTATGCATTTATCCCTCTAAGCATAGAGTATGTCAATGCCTACTGCAATGCATTTTGATATGTCACAGAGGAATAATTGCGAACTTAGGAGCTATCGAACTTTAGTAGAACGTATGTTACTCTAAACAGACGTTCGTACGTTTGAACGGTAATACAATAATAATAATAATAACGCCCAACGATCACATACTAACAAGAATTCCCTATGTTCAGGGACCCAGAAACTACGAGGACCATGGTCCCACAGCACCATACACAGAACAAGTATTATTATTATTATTACTATCATTTGTGCTTTCTTTTTCTATGCACAAAATTAAATACAGTCCTTGTACAGTACTTGTCCCTGTCGTCCCAACCAAACCCGCCACCTCCGGGTTATGAGCCAACTTGGTCAACCACATCACCACAGAGGCTCGATTCCCGCAAGAGGACAAGTATTTGAGCACAGAAAAAAAACCTCAAATGCTTGTTTTTTAGTCTGGGTGTTGTGGGACCATGATCATCGTAGCTCCTGGGTCCCTAGACACAGGGAATCTTAGTTATGGTCCAGGATCTATGTATGCGATCGTTGGGCGTTATTATTATTTATATTATTATGATTATTTTAGTATATAAATTCTCATGAGTATGATTCATTTTAGCATCGGATATGCTCGAAACCTGGTCGAGAAATCCACATACTATTCGTGAGTAACAGTCGGGAATATATTAATTTATTATGATTATGTATGTAATCGTTGGGAGTTATTATTACAATTTAAAAGTAAAGATAATTATCTAACTATATGTTTCCAGTTGCAAAAACCTACCGCTCATTAAATACTCAAGACTGAAGCCTTGTTCGGAAATGTCGTTAACACCAAGGTAAACATGTGGACTCCAAAATGTCACAATATGCTGGCAATATTTAAATACACCTGTTTGACTGGTGACAATGCAATGCCGGTGATAAATCTATGAATTTGATGTACTTTTGGATGAAAATATTACTTTAGCCTTGACTGCTATAGTTTATTTTTATGGGGCTAAAACTACCCATGTAAAACTTGGTGTAACTGGCTGCTATTAGTTATTGGCTACTATTTACTACATTTGCATGAAATAAGACTTACACTCACGTAACGCCATCTGTCATCATGGTTTTAACATTACCTTATCTATAAGCTTTAGTTCACAATTTTTACCGTATAGAAACTAGCACGAACTAAAACGAACTGGCCAGTGCACTAAAGTAGCCAGTTATTAGATGGTTTACCCTACTATTTATTCGTTTTATTAATTTATTTTTTAGGTAGTTTTACTTTTGTCGTAAATATGAACCGAGTTATAATGGGTTCTTAACGCCGTGTGTACACTCTACTTTTTAACACGATAAAATAAAAATGATATAAAATAATCCAGTCAAATATTAAATGCGTAGGTACTTAGCTTATTATATTTAAAATTAATTGTAAAACATTAAGTACATATTTTTCGTAACCAAAGTATATAAATTTTTTTTTTTTTTCTGGATGAGCTATTGCTTTTTGTCCCTACCGACCATTACAGCATCACATCGCTTTTAATCGCTACGCCGTAACATGGGATGAGAGCTGTACGTTAATATTTTTTGGAAAATTCAATTAAATAAAAAAACTCCTTCTATAAGCGAATACTTTTGTTTTTCTGTCTTCCAATTCCATCAGCCTTATACTGCATTTAGGTACCTACTAAGTATTTAAATAGGTACCTAAATGCTTTGAAAATACATTTGTTTTTACTGTAAAAAGTAACTATAGCTTAGTTGAAAACTGTTTTTATTCTGTAACCCTTTGAATTGAAAATCGCGGGCTCTAACTCCGTTCAATAATTGTTAACATATGTTTTATTAAAATAAAGATATTTTCCCTATAATGTACCTGCAATGTATAAAAATCCATCTCAAGGCTATTTATTTACTTGTAATAAAACTTTAGCATGTCAAATTTAATTTGTTTTGATAAAAGTTTAAATTTAAATTCAATGAAAACCAACCTTGTATGCTTACAGATTGTACACATCACAGTACCAGAGTTCACTAATTAAAACCGTCGCTAATATCCACCATTTGTTTTAGAACTCTTTATAAAAACCTGTTGAAATTGCGTAAAAAACACCACAGATTAATGGCACCTTTAATTCATCAGTAGTACAAAAATCTGAGTGGAATTAAGGGCGATTTTGATCGATATCATTTTATCCGCACTCCCTTCTCGTGGCCTTCACATGAATAACCAAAAACAGGTCTTCTTATTTTTTTCATACATAGAAAATTGGGCCTTTTTGTATATACTTACTTTTAATTTCAACATTACTTTTACGATTGAAGTGAACCAGTCAATAAAGCTTATATTTCGATACACCCAACAATGTTTACAAATGTAATTCCTATAAATAAAACGTTCATGTTCTTAATTTCAACTCATTAAAGTTTCCAAACTGCCAGTGTTGCCACAGTGAACTCACAACATTCACCAAAGGTCATACCGTCAACACATACCACCCTTCCTGGTTCCTACGTAATATCACTTAACGCATTGCAACTCTAATTGTCCCAATGCACCGTTTGCAACCAACTTTATAATATTAAGGCCAATTGCAAAACTGCCTGCGGTGAAAGTAGTTTCTTTAACGCCAGCTATGAAGACCTGCCTCGCCTCTCATAACCAAAGGCTTGGTAAATAAGTAAGGGGAAGTTGTATGGGAGGTTGGAGGTCTTAATGGTTGGTTGGTTGGTCTAGTGTGCCCAGGCTTTGTCTTGTTACAAATGGCGTTGATATGATAAATGATACTTTAATATCATTCTATCGTGGACATAATCAGAAATTCGATGGTTTTCGTCTCTGTTATAAGGTTGGAATGTGGTTGGGTAGAATCAGGGTAGGAATTTAAGTTTTGTATTCTTTATTTGTTTGGTTTTTTATCACATCTTAATGTTCTTGAGAAGCAATATATAAAAATAATATTTAGTACCTAATTTTTTCTGTACTTCTGTTATATTTCTTTTAATTCGCTTCTGTTATGGTCACCATTTTTTGTTTAAATTAATATTGTATTGAATTAAAAATGTAATCTTTATTTTGAAGTATATCTGTATAAATAAAAATTATGTAACAACATTTTAAATTACACAACAATCAAGTAACAACTTATCCCACATGACAGCTTTTAGCAGCATTTTATTACTGTTAATTGTCACGTAATTTTAAAATCACGTAACACTATTTGTTAGTGTTCGAAAGCAAACAAATTACACATCAACGAAGTCCAAACAAAACAAACAACAAACTAAATTATCTATAGTTATGAATTGCTTTCTTTTGTCTTTCCCAAAACTTTCTCCCATGATGTTCCGGCTTGCCTTAGTTCCGTATTCAAAACCTTATTCCATTGATGTATGTGTTCTAAGGCTTATTTTATCGGTTGAGAGTAATTTCTTAAGTAAAATAATTAGGTGTTTCTTTGTTTTTAGAGTAACCAATGTCTAGAAGACGAAGGTTTCGATCTTTACCTCGGTCTATATTCTAAGTAAAGGTTTTAAATTGCTTTAACACCTTTACATATGGAGCAAATAACCTTTTAAAGAATAAGTTGCAAAGATAAGCAAAAACTAGAAAATAAAATCAAATTTGTGACAAAACCACGATAACTGTTATCAGCCTTAATATATTTTCTGCTGGAATGCACGCCTTATTTCATAAAGAAAATAGTGTATTATGGCATGCACTCTTTCCATCATGACAAAAGGCCTGCATCCTAGCAGTGGGAAAGTATTAAGCTGATGATGATTTTCCTAGTTTTTTTCACAGATTTGCCTTCTTTTTTTTACCATGCTGTCTAAGTGCTGGTTGGTGGGTGACAAATTGATGATCTCGAATTTCGTGATTTTAAACCATGCCAATTTTCTCCGATGTCATCTTTATTGTTGCAATCACGAGTGCAAATTCAGCACATAAGAAAAGTCATTAGTGCAGGGCGGAATTGGATTTGAACCTACGGGCATCAGTTTGAACGTTGCATGGGCTACCACTGAGTCACTCGTATATAAAGCTCCCTCCGATAATATTTTATTAGTTGGTCTGTCCCATTTAAACTTTACTTCTTTTTTTTTTCAAATTACTCTATTTATCATCTGAAACTTCCTGTAGTATTTTAATGTAAGTGGCTTAAGCTTTTAATTACTCTATTTTTTATCTTGACATTGTTTTGCGATCAGTTGTTGTTTAATAGTACGCCATTACTTTTGCTATCATGGGTTTTTTATCCACTTGTTTAGCCCACTTTGTTATCTTTTGAAAAGACTTTTGCTTTCATTCTTTTAACAGATTGATTGCGACCATGACGGGTTTGACTAATTTAATCGGTCACAATGGCTTATTGATTGTTGGAGATTTCTACGGATTATCCGATTTCTTTTTCATCTGTGTGTTTTTCCGGCACGGTTCTAATTATAGGTCCCATCACGTAAGAAGAACGCTAGCCTGACGCAATAAGCGGTTTTTTAATTACTGCTTATTCTGAAGTAATAAACTTTAGCTAGTAAAGTATCTAATCTATACCATATAAAATTCAAAACCTGACTGACTGACTTATATATCAACGCACAGCCTAAAGTGGTGGTCCTAGAGACTTGAAATTTAAAGGGTGTGTTCTTTGAAACGTGTGTGTATCACTAAAAAAGGGTTTTTCGAAATTCTACCTTTAAAAAGGTGAAATGGGTGGTTGAATTCTCCATGAAAAAAATTCTTCTTCGTTTCCTATAGGCCACGCGGGCGAAGCTGCGGGCAGAAGTTAGTTATGTATAATACTGTAGAATCATATTGGGTACTTTATGAGCTACTTAGCTTACTTTAAAATAAGCAGGAAATAAACAAAACGGCCCATGCGCAGGTCAATGGCCAGTGTTCTTCTTACCTGACAGGCCATATACCTATGTGGAGAGCTAACATTTTTGGAGTACTTGTATATTTTGTAAACAAATTCAAATTCATAGTCTATTTGAATTTGTCTTTTTAATATAATAACATATTGGCAAAACTTAACAATATTTAGGTTATAAATTAGTTAAATCTAATGCTAAATTACTGTTGCGATTTGGTTTTTTTTAATTGTTAAATATGAGAATAATATTAATACAGTATCGGTAAAACTAATTTTATATGTGAAAAACAAACATGATTTATATATTAATATTGTTTAATATCATAATTATATACATAATTATAGGTTGTATATTTCATCCAATGTTAAGTATATATGAGCGTATATGTAAATATAAGCGTTGTTTGTTTAAACACGACTATTATAAGTAACAATTGTAGCATTACGATATATACGTCTATAAGCGTATAGGTTATTTGGTGGTAGGACTTTTCTGCAATGTTCATCTAGGTAGGTTACCACCGCTTTGACAATTACTCTGCCGCTAAGCAGTAGTGTGCAAGCACTTACTCTGTTCCGGTTTGAAGGCCGCTGCAGCTAGTGAAATTACTGGTCAAATGAGACTTTACAATATGATCTCACAGTCAAGTAATCTTATTACTAGACCGTGCTGATATCACAGGATGATTTTAGTTTAAAGTTCACTGACACTGTATCTGTTATGGGCAGCCGCGTCACTTAACATCAGGTCAATGACTAGCTCATCACATCATTTATTAACATTTAAAAAAATACTGAAGATAAGATCATTATAACTAGTGTAATTCCATTATGAATATAGATAAAACCATTTTGCACTAAAAGGTGATCAGACGAATAACCTGTCTTCAGTTCAAACGTTTTAAGCAATCAGCCAAAATAAAAACAATGTTCATAGTAATTATTTAATGAGTTCAACATTAAAACAGTATCAGTACCGGTTATTACCGAACTACGAGTAAAGATTGAATACCGGAATTTTCGCCACCATTTTCGGACGTCGGCGGTCAACTGTCGGAAGTTACACTTTCACCGCTCAGCGGTATGTAGACGGATCGTTTTGCTGTTATGTATCATTATTGCGTGACGTAATTTGATCGAGTGACGTCATATGGGTCGAATGACAAAGAATAGAAATAATAATAAATAAATTATAATAACGCCCAACGATCACATACATTGATCCTGGATACTAGGATTCCCTGTGAATAGGAACCCAGGAACTACGAGGGCCATGGTCCCACAACACCCAGAAAGTATTAGCGCTTTTTTTTCTGTGCACAAATACTTGTGCTGGCGCGGGAATCGAACCCGCGGCTTCCGCGTTATGAGCCGACCTGCTCAACCACCACACCACAGAGGCTATAAAATGTTCATGAAATGTGATGTAGGTAATTTTTATGTTTTCAAAGTTATCAAATAATAGGTCTTTACCTATGAAATTGCCGTATTGCAGTACAGACTTTTTCAAACAAAAAAAAGTTTTGATTGGCTATGAATTCTAAATTCAAATGAATTTTGTTTTAAAAATATGACATTCTATTTACAATATAAGTCTTTTGTTTATTGATTAGCGTTGTATTTTCATTACATTTCAACATTTTTCCTCATAATGGATACTTTGAAATTTCGTGTAATTATGGAATATGAGTTCCGTCGTGGCACCAACGTGGCACAAACGACACGTAACATCAACGACGTTTACGGAGAGAACTGTACAAACGAACGTACAACCCGTTATTGGTTTGCTCGGTTCCGTTCTGGGAATTTTGACTTGAAAAATGAACCTCGTGGTCGTCCGGAAACTTTGGTAAACAATGATGAATTAAAGTCGATTGTGGAAGCTGATGAATCTCAATCTACAGCTGAGCTGGCAGCAGCTTTTGATGTTAGCATCAAAACAATATTGGTCCATTTGCGACAGATTGGCAAGATAAAAAAGCTTGATAGATGGGTGCCCCACGAACCTAACGATCGCCAGCGCAACGTACGCGTCGAGACTTGCCTTGCGCTGCTTAACAGGCACAGAAATGAAGGAATTTTAAACCGAATTGTTACGTGCGACGAAAAATGGATTCTTTTTGACAATCGAAAGCGCTCAGCAAGTTGGTTAGATCCTGGTTCGGTACCAAATCAATGTGCAAAACGAAAAATGACCCCTAGAAAGGTGATGGTCACAGTTTGGTGGTCTAGTGCTGGTGTGATTCATCATAGCTTTTTACAAAACGGCGAGAGCATTACTGCAGATGTGTACATTGAAGAACTGACCACAATGATGGCGAAACTCGCACGTCTGCAACCAGCTTTGGTCAATCGGTCGTCTCCACTGCTACTTCACGACAACGCGCGACCCCATACTGCACAACAGACCGTCTCTAAGCTGCATGAGTTGGGTTTGGAAGCTCTCCCTCATCCGCCATACTCACCAGATCTTGCGCCTACCGACTATTAATTTTTCCAAAATTCGGACAACTTTTTAGCGGGAAAAAAATTCAATTCCCGAGAGGCAGTACAAAACGCCTTTGAAGAGTTTGTTGTCTCCCGTCCTGCTGATTTTTTCAAGAAGGGTATCCATAAACTGCCACAGCGTTGGCAAAGATGCATTGATTGCAGGGGTGATTACTTTGAATAAAAGAAATAAATAAGTTCGAAAAAAAAAAATACTTTAACTTTTTTCAAACAAAACGGCAATTTCATAGGTAAAGACCTATAGCTATCAACTAAGTATTTGTCGTCGTCGTCGTATTCTAGACTCAGAACAAGTATTTGCGATTTTTTTCTGTGCAGAAATACTTATCCACCTTAAGGCTTGATACATTGCAAACTACAACGTTCCAGGGCTAAAGCTATTGCGACTCCATCTCGCCCCATCCCGGTGGCGGACGAATCACAGGGGGTTTTAGTGGGTTCGAGTCCTATATACCCCTGCCATCACCCCCGTCGTGGCAGGGAAAGGAAAAACTTGCATACTACTATGCAAGTTTTTCCTTTTTGAGGGGTGATTTGCTACGCACTTCCCTGGACTCGAACCCACTAAAACCCCCCTGTGATTTGTCCGCCGCCGGGATGGAGTGAGATGGAGTCGCAATAGCTAATCTACTTATAGTATGATACTACTCTGTTTCGGTCTGAAGAATACTGTAGCTAGTGAAATTACTGGGTAAATGAGACTTTATGACCTAATTTCACAGTCTAGTTGTGTTATTATAAGACTGTGCTAATTTCTCACATGACGTGCGCGGTGCAGTGTCACGCGAAATTATTTTCGATAAAATGCTCGAGAAAACTTTTGAATTCGGAAAAACCTAAACGATTTTTTACTATGAAATTTTTGTATGGGGAATTTGGAGACGACAACGTCTATCAAGTCAGCAGTTTAAATAAAAACACAAGGTTAATCAGATCATTTTCAACGTACCGTTATTGGCAAAGCTTTGCTTTACCCAACTTACCGTAATATGTAAAGTAAAGCGACGTCTCTTGCGAAATCGCAGCAGATAAGCTCTCTATGGGCAGAGTGCCAATTCGTCATTTGTTTTGTGCTAAGGATAGAAAACGACTCTACATTACTCTACATAGAGAAAAATGTGTGTGATAACCATTCATAAGGGATTAGATAAACTAGCTGCGCCCCGTAGTTTCACTCGCGTGGTGAACACGTTCTAATTTTCCGCTCAACTTTCTTAATTTTTTCTTTTGAACCTTCTCCTGACAATAATAAACACAAAAAAAAGAATAAGCGAAAATATTCCATATTTACACGCAAATAATATTGATATAATTTTGAATAAGGAAATGATCTGGACGAAATCAATGAATAAGTTATGAATATTTTGCATCTCACTCGCATAAAATACGGGAGAGAAAGGAGTCGCACAATTTTTACTTGACAAAAATATGTATGTTATTTGTAGTACCATACGATTGGTTTTGATACTTGGGGCTGCTTCAATTGAAGCATCACATAGGGGAACATTAATATGTAAAAAAATATTAAAATATAAAATCTGTTATGATGTTGTTACCTAAGTATATATAAGCATAATAACTTTGATTAACCAAATTTATTATAAAGTGTATTTATAAAAATCAAGATAGAAAATTAAGTCGCACTAAACTCGATCAATCTATCGTGAGTACGACACATTTTGTAATTTAATTAACAGCAACACTCACGTCAATTAAAAAGGTCGGATGCGTTAGTAACTGGCTTCCAGAAAAAGGACTATGAATATGTACAAAATTTTGTTGAGTTTACTTTTTATTTACGTCGACGTAATAACAAATTGAGTATTCGGTATTAAACGATAAAAGCTCAACAAACTATCTATTTGCATTTCAATTGAACTGCAAAGATCCTTTTACTATTCTACAAACTAATCATAAATTCTTACCACATTGCGTTCCACACATCAAAACTAAAAGCAAAGCACTCTCGTTTTCAAATCAAAATTCATGCCAAGCTTCAAGACAGTTAGGTCTGCCTACCAGCGTACGCGCACCTCCAGAATTGTTAACAGCTTACCACTGCCTGTCAGTCTTCCACAGTCTACCAAGCCGGACAGTCGAGAGAATAGCCATGGCTAATAATCAATAAATTACGAAATTCTCATATAAATTATAACGAACATAGTTTATAGTGATCGAGGATTTTCGTGGTAAGACGTGCTTTGCTGTGATCGATTGTACCCGCGTGTGCAAGTTCAGTGGTGCGGGTTTTGTTTCTTTTTTTTGAAAGTGCTTTTCCAAGGATATCTTGTAAAATGGTAAGCTTTATTTTTTTATAATTGTGTTTCAGGTATCAAAACTATTATTTCCAGATCTCTAATTATTGTAAATAGATGAAAGATGTAGCAGCGCTTAATTTTTTTTATTACATTTTTAAACATTATTAGAAAGTATTTTTTAATAAAAAGCTGTATACCTAAGTGTATTTAGTTATTAATTTGATGCTATCAATTTTCATTACGATACGATAGATTTAGATAAAACGTACCAATAAAAAAAATACCCAAAACAAAAACAAAAACTCCTCAAAGCTTCAAACTAACGCGAAACTTATCCACAAGCTTTTTGTACCAAAAATTTATGTTTCAATTTACATAAATTACATTCGAACCAAAACTCAAAAAACAACGAAAAAGACGAGTTTTGAGCTTAAGTAAAATCCAAGTATATTTTAAAAACTCTTTCATTTTTGCTCGTATTGATTTAAAAGTGCCTTTACGTATTTCAAGCTGACCTTTAAAACAAGTTATTATATCTGGAAATAGTTGGCTGTTTTCTACAATAAGTGGAGCAAGACGTAGTTAAATGATTCAGCCGTAGAGTAATTTATGTATTTATTCTATGGTATTAATTGGTAATGAATAAGTCCTTTAAATGTTTAAACTATATCTCCAATATTTCGGAAAAAAACCTGTGGTTTCATTATTTTAACTTCGTATTCTTGCTGCGTACATGCAAAATATTTCACATACTTTAACTTAAGAATATTCGTTACATTATTTCGTGGTAACTATCTATGTAGAATTCCGAATTCCAAATTTTAAAAATCTCACTGTTCGATATTCGAAAACCGCGACGGTTGGCGCGCGTGGAACAAAAACTCAGTTTCTCTGAGTGAAAGTGGCGAACAATCGTCTCGTAGAAATCGCCTTGGTGTGAACCGCGCTGTTGGCAGCACTGTGAAAACTGCACACACGAAGATAAATGTAGAGCATGGAATACAAGCGGATGCTTTGCCAATTTTTATGAAAACCTAATAATAACTCATTTCATTCATTTAAAAAATTCTTTATTTAAATAAATATGAAATGTTACCCACAACTCAGCGCTTGAATCTAAATCATTTCTGTATTAAAATTCATATGTTATAGAAGCTAAAGAACGCCTTTTAAAATTTTTGGGGCCAATTATGTAAAAAATCAAAAGTTCTCATTAAATCATAATTGAGGGTAGTTACTTTTAGTCTAACATAATTATTGTTTTTACGAACTGCTGAGCACCTCAGCAGTACGCCTGGCCTGATAGCTCAGTTGGTAGTAACCATGCCTACTGAAATGTAGGTTGTGGGTTCGATTCCTACCCAGGACAAACATTTGTGTGATTTACATCGATGTATGTTCTGTGTCTTAGTGTTATTATTGTATTCTATGTATGTATTTACCATCAAGTATCTAAGTATTGTATCAGTTATCTGGTTCCCATAGTAAAAGTTTTGCTTAGTTTGGAACTAGATGTCGCTGTGTTAATGTCGACACATATTTATAATTATTATTATATCCACAAAATTTAATAAACTGGTTAACGTAACGTTTTTATTGCTTACCACCTAAGCCAATATAAATATCAGTAAAAAAGGAATTGTCGCGAGGCTTGTAAAAGCTGCAGTTGATACCAAGGTCACAGAATACGTAATACTCTACGATATATTTTGTTAGTTGATTTGTAGTATCATTAGTATTGCTATATAAAAAACTAAATATAGCCTATTTGCATTTAATTATTTAACTATATAATTTTTTTTATCAAATAATATTTTATAGACATAAAAGATTTACATGTGTTGCAAGACATGTGAATCTTTTGTTGGACTTTGACTTGATCGTTTAATTTTTTGGTATACCAACCTATATTTATTATATTATATGCGAGCGCAAAGCACGAGAAAAGCGTCTGTTTTAGCTTAGGCCGGCTGTTCGGTTGTTTTCCTCTACAAGTCGCATTTATCAACATAACCATATTGACAGCCTCTGTGGTGTGGTGATTGAGCATGTCGGCTCTTAGCCTGGAGGTGGCGGGTTTGATTCCCGCGGCAGGACAAGTATTTGTGCATGGAAAAAAAGCGCAAATACTTGTTCTGAGTCTGAGTATTGTGGGACCATGGCCCTCGTACTTCCTGGATCCCTAGACAAAGAGAATCCTAGTTAGAGTCCAAGATCTATGTATGTGAGCGTTGGGCGTATTATTATATTATTCTAGTAAAATTTTGTGAGCAGGTTCTATGACTATATGACTTTTTTTTGCTGAACCAGTTGCTGGTTATTTTTGAAAATGGAAGAGATATGAAAACGTAAAAAATATTTTTTCAGTTTAAAGCTATGCAAAGACTTATTAATAAACACGAACTAGCTTTAGACTAGTTACACCATCTTTTGTCTCTTTCGATCCAGCTAAATATTCCAGTAGCAAAAAAGGACAAAAGCTGAAGTAACTAATCCGAGACTAATACCCGTTTATTTATAAGGCTGATGAGGTCTATATTGCACAGAGCTACTAGAGTTATTTTGGTTTAAAGCAGTAAGGAAATATTAAGTACTAGCTGCTCTCCGCGGTTTGACCTGTGAATAAAAAGAAGCCCATGTGTTAATCCACTATATAAGCTATCTATATTCCAAATTTCATCCAAATCCATCCAACCGTTTGAGCGTGGCATACATCCACACATACAAACTTTCGTGTTTATTATATTAGTAGGATTAAAAGAAAGTTTGATAGAACTATTTTCATAAAAGAAATCACAATAGCCTACTGCCAGAAGCCAGAGTAATTTATAATAATAAAATAATAAAAGTATGTCATATTTGGTTTCATAATAAAATAACATATTTAAGAATATCTAACAAAAGGCATAAATAAAGTCCATAAAAAGGCCAAAGCTACGGACGGCCTTTCAATAATTCTGGAGGTCGGATTCAATAACATACGCGTCATTTGTTTGTATCTGTTATTCGGCATACATTTTCATTTGAAAATAGTACAGACAAAACTGAAATATCTTAAATAATCTTAAACTTTAGTATATATACAGTATTATTGTATGTTTTGTCATTCATTTATTATTCTATTTTTATTTTTTTCAATTCATCTATTCACTTGTAATTTTTTACATTTATATTCATATGTATTTTTATCTTTTTACTTTTATGATCATATAATTTTTCAAAATTTCGTTTTTTTCTCCCGTTTATTGACGTGAAACTGGCAGAAATGTCAATAAAACAGTAGCCACAAAGAAAAACAAAAATACTGAAATGTGGTTGCGTTTACTAAGGAAAATAAAATTGCATATACCTACATTGTTTTAATCTTTTACGGGTTCTCACTAGAATTTTAATAGTAAATAAAGGTTTATGTTAACCTTTTATCATGTACCCGCATTTTTCAGTCTACCCATATGATGCACTAGCTTCTGCCTGCGGCTTCGCCCGCGTGGCCTGTAGGAAACGAAGTTTTTTTTAAGATAATACAATCACCCATTTCACTCTGTCAGGGGTAGAATTTCGGAAGACCCTTTCTTAGTGGATACCTACACTTTACAAAGAACACACCCTCCAAGTTTCAAGTCTCTAGGAACAGCGGTTTGTGCTGTGCGTTGATATATAAGTCAGTCATTCAGTCAGGACTTTGAATTTTATATGTATAGATAAGGTGAACGTGCTGAAATAGCGAGGATTTAGTAACAATTGCAATCATAATAAATATTCCTAAGGTCTATTAAAAATAATAAGACAACCCCAAAACTTGGTACCTACTTACAAAGATGGATAATTTTAAAGTTAGTGGTTTTTCAATCATCACACAAAATTGACCATGAAATAAATATAATATTAATATAATGTTTATCCTGGAAAATTAAGAATATTGACAGAAAAATTGCGAGTAAATCCGGGTGCGACTATATTATTTTAAATAATGCCTTGATTTACTAATAATAAAGAATTATACTTAAAAACTTTCTTTAAAAAGTGAAATGGCAAAACTGTAATAAATATTTCATGAAGCTTAACTACAAGAATTTATAATTAACTTTGTTTTTAACAAACTTTTATTTATCACCGTAATGCTATTTAAATAAGAACGTATAATTGAATAATCTCCACTTAAATTCAGTTTACATTGCTATCATAGCCAAATACGGCCACTTTTGTTTCGCCATCTTAATTTAAAGTTACATTAATCTTTACAACAGCAACAAAAAATTATATGTTAAGGTATGAATTGACGAACCAATTGTTTGCCTGATGTTAAGCGACACGGCTGCCCATGGCAGTTACAATGTACTCGGAACTCTAAAATATAGTTTCGCGTGACACTGCACTGCGCACGACATCCTGAAACATCAGTGCAGTCTAATGACAATGTTTAACATTTGTCCCAATTAGAAGCCAACATTTTGGTCGCGTATTGCTTCAACCAGGAGCTTATGATAGATAGATATATAAAACTCTTTCTTGAAACACCACATTACAGAAACAATTTACAAGCACAAACTTAAAAATTAAGAGTTACAATTGGCGGTATGTATCAGTTATTTGGTTCCCATAATACATGCTTTGCTTCGTTTGGGGCTAGATGGCATTGTGTGAGATGTCCACACATATTTATTTTTTCGAAAAACAAATTGTCTTATTATCATTACGTAACTAGTTTTACATTATCTACAAACTACAGAATAACAGTCTATTCCACTTTGGTAACTGTGATTTAATACAATGCAGTCTTCTCAATGGAAAGACCGGTTCCAGTCCCTCTACTTCATACTCTGATCACAATCTGGCTTCGTGTCCCGTACGATTGCATCAGCATTGTGGACCACGGCTGCCGTGTACAGTTATATGTGTTGCAATAGAAATATTCTTTTAGGGAGCCATGACACTTAACATCATATGAACGACTAGCTCGAACGTCATTCACCAACATAAAAAAAAAAAAACAGATTAATAAAGGATACTCTACGGTTTCAACGCAACGTTTTCAGAGATAATTCTAATAGGTCTTTACCTATGAAATTGCCGTATTGCAGTACAGACTTTTTCAAACAAAAAAAAGTTTTGATTGGCTATGAATTCTAAATTCAAATTAATTTTGTTTTAAAAATATGACATTCTATTTACAATATAAGTCTTTTGTTTATTGATTAGCGTTGTATTTTCATTACATTCCAACATTTTTCCTCATAATGGATACTTTGAAATTTCGTGTAATTATGGAATATGAGAGAACTGTACAAACGAACGTACAACCCGTTATTGGTTTGCTCGGTTCCGTTCTGGGAATTTTGACTTGAAAAGTGAACCTCTTGGTCGTCCGGAAACTTTGGTCAACAATGATGAATTAAAGGCGATTGTGGAAGCTGATGAATCTCAATCTACAGCTGAGCTGGCAGCAGCTTTTGATGTTAGCATCAAAACAATATTGGTCCATTTGCGACAGATTGGCAAGATAAAAAAGCTTGATAGATGGGTGCCCCACGAACTTAACGATCGCCAGCGCAACGTACGCGTCGAGACTTGCCTTGCGCTGCTTAACAGGCACAGAAATGAAGGAATTTTGAACCGAATTGTTACGTGCGACGAAAAATGGATTCTTTTTGACAATCGAAAGCGCTCAGCAAGTAGGTTAGATCCTGGTTCGGTACCAAAGCAATGTGCAAAACGAAAAATGACCCCTAGAAAGGTGATGGTCACAGTTTGGTGGTCTAGTGCTGGTGTGATTCATCATTGCTTTTTACAAAACGGCGAGAGCATTACTGCAGATGTGTACATTGAAGAACTGACCACAATGATGGCGAAACTCGCACGTCTGCAACCAGCTTTGGTCAATCGGTCGTCTCCACTGCTACTTCACGACAACGCGCGACCCCATACTGCACAACAGACCGTCTCTAAGCTGCATGAGTTGGGTTTGGAAGCTCTCCCTCATCCGCCATACTCACCAGATCTTGCGCCTACCGACTATTACTTTTTCCAAAATTTGGACAACTTTTTAGCGGGAAAAAAATTCAATACCCGAGAGGCAGTACAAAACGCCTTTGAAGAGTTTGTTGTCTCCCGTCCTGCTGATTTTTTCAAGAAGGGCATCCATAAACTGCCACAGCGTTGGCAAAGATGCATTGATTGCAGGGGTGATTACTTTGAATAAAAGAAATAAATAAGTTCGAAAAAAAAATACTTTAACTTTTTTCAAACAAAACGGCAATTTCATAGGTAAAATATATTTTCCGGGATTTTTTTTTCTTATTCCTAGAGTACTTTCAAGGTAGGCACTCTAATTAAATTACAATCTAGCCATAGTACATAGCAGTAGCATACTTGGCTAATAAGCAATTTCAATTTAACTTCAACTTCTAAAAACCTAATTTCTAAGATTGTGCCCATTGACATTTATATTCCGGGATTAAAATTATTTTTATGTTGACCCCAGTAATATTAGCAAGCAGTGTGCAAAGTGTTCCATCTAAATTGGTTAGCGGTTTAAACATGCAATCCAAACAAATAAACAAATTTTGTAATAATTGCCATATTTACTAATCATTCCCGGTTTTACGAATTTATCAATTGCCATATTTACTAATCATAGCCGGTTCTACGAATTCATCAATTGCCAAATTTACTAATCATTGCCGGTTTTACGAATTTACGTTCTAAATAAAGGTTATGAAACAAGCTACTTCCCTGTTTTACGCCTCTTCAATTCAACTCTGGCAAAAAGTATTATCATCACATTTTTTTAGAAGATCTATCTAAATACTAAAAAAACAAAACACTTTCTATTCAAAGTTTCATCGCACATTCATCACTCCTTTAAGTCATCTTTGTCAAAAAATATTTAAAAAACACCAAATCCGAAAAGTACTTTCATACAATCATTTTTACCTTCGGATTAATGTACAGTAAAATTAAAAGTTATATAGCCGTAGCCCATGTGACCAAAATAGTGGCAACAAATATGGTAAAAAGATGCTAAGATTGATAATTTCTGTCTTTTCATCCGCCTTCTTTCTTACAAAACCCTTGACTTTACACACGTAAATTAACCTTGCAAATAACTATTTCCATCTAAAGGTTGACTGGAACAGATCCCTTTTAGCGATAAGTCTTATCATGAAGTGGTTTAAGCAGTAGTTAGTAAGTCTTATCAGCAAGTTTTATCATTTGTATCTGATTTTTTCTGGTCTACAATGATGAATTCTTGTATTGTAATGTATAAATTTAGAGTTTTACTTACGCACAAAAACTAAGAATAGTTCAATCCTAGATAAATGGGGCTTATTTAGAAATAACTGTAACACATGCATTCACATTTAAGAACAGTCAGTCAATATGGTCACCATGGTCCTTGCAAAACTTTTACGTAACCTGAACAGCATTACCCAACGTTCAGTGGGTTAGTTGGCAACCTCAGGTATTTGCTTTACTTGTGTGCTGAAATGAAAACGTCGAAAGTTGTAAGATACGACGAGGTCTTACATCAGAGAAGGGAACTCAAAATTTCTTGTTGATATTTTCAGAATATTCTGGTTTTGTTTCGTAATAACCAGTGTCTATAGACTACACATCAATTAACTGGACGTTAACCTTAGTTATTAAGACAAGTAAGTCTGTTGACGGTACAAAAAATAAATAAAATAAAAAACAGTCGAAATGAGAACCTCCTCCTTTTTTGAGAGCCTTTGTGGTGTGGTGGTTGAGCAGGTTGGCTTGTTTTTGTAGTCTTTTCAAGGCTTCCTGGGCTTCAGTAAAATATCCACCATTTGTGGATATTGTGGCAGTGGAATGTTCACTGTCAAAATAAGACTTTGACATGACATAACCGTACAAAAATTCCTTACTTGACACTGGCAGAATTATCACTAAAAAGCGATAGAAATCCATTAAACGAAGAGAAGAAGAAAATCGTAGATATTTTACTTACATGTACCTAAATTTATCACCGAAAATTTGCTATTTGCCTCCATAAAAGGTACCACGTAGTACGCACGCACGGTAGGTGGCAGTTAGCTAGCTGTTTTCACCAATACAAAAGTCACGGTTCGGCAATCTGTCCAGTGTACCATTCTATTTACAACATGTACCTATTATAGTACCGACAACAGAGAAATTACTGTAGTCGTCACAATATAATAGGCTCGTTTTGACAGTTATGAAAGACGACATAATGTGATTTGAATGTTACCAGTTAATCTTTATTAAGTAATCCAGATGTAAAAGGTAAAAAACAACGTTGATCCGAGTTTTAAGCGTTGTTGTTTAACAGTGAGACATAAATTTCTATGCAATTGTTTGTTATGAGACGCAGTTTAAAAAGGAAACGCGTGCATGCCAAAAAATAAATTGATCTGAAAGTTGCGGAACCTTTTCATTATATATATACGCTGTCGAGTATAGTCGTTAGCCTTAACTTTGCACGAGTAAATGTGTAGACGAAGGAGTTTTTCCCAACGTAATGAAAAATAGTAAATTGATTCCATTATTTAAGTCTGGAAATAAGAATGATCCATCGAACTATAGGCCAATTTCTGTGTTACCTGCAATAAGTAAAATTTTTGAAAAAGAAATTCTTAATCAGTTGTTAACATTTTTTAACCTTAACGGACTGCTTCACAGTCAACAGTTTGGATTTACAAAAGGACGATCAACTACAGATGCAGGCGTAGAACTCTTTATACATATACTTGGTGCTTGGGAGAAGTCACAGGATGCCATAGGTATTTTTTGTGACTTATCCAAAGCATTTGATTGCGTATGTCACGAAACCCTAATTTTTAAATTAAAGCATTACGGGGTTTGTGGGAAAGCTCTTGATCTTGTCTCTTCTTATCTTGGTAATAGAATTCAGACAGTTGAAGTTAATGGAGCAAGATCATCTGGTTCTATCACTAAAATGGGGGTCCCGCAGGGTTCAATACTAGGACCATTCTTATTTTTGGCCTATATTAACGATCTTCCATTTTTTGTAAAGAACCTATGTGATATTGTTTTGTTCGCAGATGATACGTCTCTTATTTTCAAGGTTGACCGATCTACTAATGATTTTGACGACGTTAACAAGGCAATTTCACTGGTTTTGAACTGGTTTACTAAAAACAATCTACTGTTAAATAGTAAGAAAACTAAATGTATTAAGTTTTCGTTACCTAATGTTAGGGGGTCTCCTACAAATTTATTACTGAATGGTGAGGCATTAGATTTGGTACAATCTGTCACGTTCCTTGGCATAACTATAGACTCTAAATTACAGTGGGGTCCTCATATATCAAACATTGCTGGTAGATTGAGCTCTGCTGCATATGCTGTGCGTAAAATCAGACAGTTTACTGATGAAGCCACTGCAAGATTAGTATACTTTAGTTACTTCCACAGTATTATGTCATACGGCATCTTACTGTGGGGTAAAGCCGCGGACATACAATCAATTTTTGTCTTACAGAAAAGAGCAATTCGTTCCATTTATAACATGAAATCCCGCGACTCTCTCAGGGAACGATTTAAGGAGATAAATATTCTTACAGTGGCTTGTCAATACATTTACGACAATTTGATGTACACTCGCAAAAACATTAGCTCTTTTCCCAGATATTGCGACATTCATAACTTTAATACTAGGAACAAAAATAAATTGAAAGTTCCAAGATTCAGACTGCAGAAAGTTAATGGTTCATTTATGGGAAACTGTATACGCTTTTATAACAAGTTGCCCGACGGTATCGAACAATTGTCAATGCGTAAATTTAAATTATTCATAAAGTCAAACTTAATGAAAAAAGCCTATTACACAATAAATGATTATGTGTCGGACAAAAAAGCTTGGCCTGAATATCCCAAGCTTAACGGTATGAAAGCTTAGGTACTTTGCCTATTGCCTATTCCTATCTATAAATTCAGTTTCTATTTGTAATGTTTATAATAAGATAATCACGGTATTTTTCTTGCACCGGTGTGACGTGGTGGTTATTTTTGTAACATATTCATTATCTCAATTGTAATGAATTATATACATTGTAAAAGACAGTAGAAAGAAGACAAAAAAAAAATACATCACTGTAAAGTTTCTTGTAGCTTCTTCTTTACAGTTGTAATCGAAGCTTCGGATCAAAGTTTTCAATTCTGCATTGTGCCGGATTGCTTGCACCAGTAGTGAGAAAGAGAACTGCTTTTTTTTCAAACTTATATATTGTAATGGGCTTGCTATATTATTTGACAATAAGCACTTTGTAATTTTATATGCTTAGTGAAATAACTTAATTTTAAGTACCTAGTATAATTTTGACTTGTAAAAGTGCTAAAATTAGCCTATTTGCAATAAATCTTTTGACTTTGACTTTGACTTTGTATTTTATATGTATATCTATTATGAATTGAGATATAAACATTCCATCTTTTAAGTTGGATAAAACAGCACACAGTGTGCAAAATTTTATTAAAATCGGTTCAGTAGTTTAGTTCATAGCGAACAAACAACGTGACGCGCAATTTATATATATTAAGATTACAATCACATAGAAACATTTCTTTATTTAGCGCACTTTTTTGTGTCAAATATTTTTGTATCAGATGCTTTTTGCGCATGCACCGCGTTTATTATATCATTCAAATTACGTTTCTACTGCTTAAAACACAGCAATATAATTATTGACCTAATTGATCATAAATAAAAGTTTCACATAATAAATTAGCGCATATTAATCATAACTATATCTTTCCTGTCACGCCGAAATCTTGATCTTTTGTTCTTGCGGAAGAAATTTACGACTATTGTTTTGTTAGCAGATTTATAGGCGATTGCTCTGCTGACGGTACATTTAGCAATTTACTCGCATTCCCCATGTGCTGGGTTTTGCTCGCGGCTTTGTTACTATTGCATTTATATGAAAAGTAGAGGAAATTATTTGTGAATTGTTAAAAAATTACGTCGTCGGTCGCATTATCACAGGCGGAATGTGGTCAAACTTAACTAAACTTATGTGAAAAAATGTGCAGTGGAGTCCTTGGAGACTGCAAATAGAAATGAAAACTTTTTACTTGCCGTGACGATGACGCGAGTTTAACGCTTTTTGTTCACCCAAAAAGTACACAGTATACATATAGCTCATGAAAAGCATTCGGTGACGATGATGCGAGTTCTATGATTTTTATTCACCTAAAAAGTGCTCAACGGGCCTAAATAAATTTTCTCTTCAAAAATTAATTTCATTTTTCAAACAGCTTCTTCGATATTATGTAATTAATAATTAATATAAATTTCAAGTTAGAGAAAATTTTCTGCGTATAGTATAGTAAGTGATATAGGAAAAATTACATTAAAAATGTTTATCAAGTATTGGCATGATGACGTATTGAAACAAATAATTTGGTTTGAACCAAGTCGGTTCGTTTCCATGTTTCTCGAACGTTCGAGAATGATCGATGAAGTTCGATAAATTGTATTTATTGCATTTTATGAATCGTTTCATTTTATGGTATTCTATTAGTTACATTTCATAACCATGCTTTACAATTTTATTACTGTAGGTAACATACTTTTTATATAAATCTACCAATAGAAGCGAAATATAGCTTGTTTATATTATATGTTTATTATCATTCCAAAGTGGTTAAACTTCAGATGAAATTTTGCACACTTTTTTGCTTGTTTACCGAAGATAAAAATGATATTCTTTGAAAATTAAGAATTTCCACGGGAAAATAGGAAAAATACGGGTAAAGCCACGGGCGTTTCTAAAAATATAATTAAGCTCGAATATCTCGTTGAAGTCTTTTCATCGCTGTTGTGTAATATCAAACGCAAGTTCATTCCACATTAAACAATAAACGATCTTGTCTGCCGTTGCCACAAGGTCTTTTATCTCGTGTTCTCGGTTTACGACTTGTTTGTAAATACTTTCAAATGGATGTAGAATAAAATACGAATTTAAATTAAACAGTCTGAGCAATAAAATATTAAACTGCATAATTGCAACATATATATCTCCGAGGCCTAAAAATATCTCCGACTGAAGTTGGTGAAAAAATTGGGAGAACAACAAAAAAAATTTTTTTTTTTTTTTTTATTTATTGATAGGTTCGCGTTTGACCACTATCGCACCTGATGGTAAGTGACGATGCGGTCTAGGAAGTAACACGCTTGCCTAGAAGATACCTGTTCACTCTCGATTTGAAGACTCCAAGGTAAATACGGATGCCGGTTGACGTGAACATGAACAAAATGTTGAACATTAAAATAATGTCGTTAATAATTTTACTGAACAAAACCTACAAATATTTTATTATAATTATAAGCAACCCAGTATTGTACCTACTTATAATAAGGAGGTCTCTCTGTACAGTGATGTTTCGATCAAGTCAGATTAGCTTTTTTATTAATCAATTATGGTTATTTTGGATTTATTATTTACTAGTTGCACCCCGCGGTTTCACCCGTGGATATATATTTTTTTTATTTTTAGTCGATTTTCTAATCTTCTTAATAGTTATTCTGCTATTCGGGACGGAGAAAAATACAATAAATTAAATACTATAAAAATCGGTCCAGTCATATTTCGCCGGAAACACAGACGCTGGCAAGGCATTCCATTCCTTAGCCGTTTTAATTAAGAACGTGGAATCAAATTGCTTGGTATGAATAGGTGTTATTTTGACCACAAAAGGATGGCGCTTAGCATGATCCACGTAGTTCATGAGCTCCTAGATACAGGGGATCCTAGTAAATGTCTCTATGGATAAAGTAAAGTATCTATGGATGGGATCATTGGGCGTTATTTATTTATTATTGAAATCTGTAGAAGCTGTTTTAGTGGTCGTAATAGAAAATAAAGAGATCTATTTTCCATTTCATAGTAAATATTTATTTAAGAAATTACAACAAAACAAAATGCAATACTGTTCTGTGTTGGAATTATGTAAATTGGTAATAATGTCCCACTTACGGTCAAAGACCTGCGACTTTGTAACCTCTCGAAGATTGCGTTCGCGGTTTGCACTTGACAAAGCATTTTGTAACCATCAAAACTTTGAATATAAAATTATGCAAATCTTTTTAAAACTTTAAAGTAAAACCAAGATAAAAACAAAAAATATGCTCCTTTGAATTTGGGAACAATTTTTAAACATAGGTATAAATTTAAACCTCAAAACAGCACCCCTACTGCATAACTGTTCTGGGAATCGGCTTCGCCTGCCATCCCTCACGCGCCAATTACAAATCCACGAGTGCGAGCAAGAGAAAACACGATTACCATCTCCAATAGACTTACGCGGTAAGGCCCCAGGTCGAATCAACCAATTGATAATATGAATAAATATTTTGTTTCTATTCCCCATTTGTCCGATGTTGTCCTAATTACCCCATGCCCGTTACGAAATCAGTCATAATTCACTTTTTCCTATTCATTCAATATTTCATTATATTTTTTTTCCTTTCAGTTTTTAAAATTACTGCATTTAATTAATATTATATATATATGTGTCAAGTCAAGTCACAGTCTAAGTCATCAAGTTACGTCATAGTCTAGTTTAGTCAAGTCATACTCCTAGTAAAGTGGTGGCAACTTTACTAGAAGCTTCTATGGAGTTTTGGAAACAACATGAAAAGAAACGTTTTACCATCATTATACCGTTTTCCCACGCTCACGCCTGTAATCCACAGCACTTAACGAATAAAATGCCACCAATGCACTTACACTGAAAATAACACAAGTTTTGGAAAATAATACAATGCGGCGATGCGATCTTTTTCGTTTACCCGCCAAAACTCATGTATGTATTTAAAAACAAAAAAGTATCTAGGGTCCGTATTACAGAACGATGCTCAGTCATTGATCGCTGCTCAAGCAGAGATTTCATTCACTAATTGATCACTTTATGAATGAAATCTTTGCTTGAGAACCGACCGATAACTGAACATTGTTCTGTAATACGGACCTAAGTATTGTATCAGTTATCTGGTTCCAATAGTACAAGCTTTGCTTAATTTGCTTAATTACATGGCGCTGTGTGAAATTTTAACAAATATTTATTTAATTATAATTATTGGCACCTACGCATACTGTATTATTAAGTATTTTATGCATACGCGTTACGATTATTGTTCCAAAGACATGGTTCAATGTATCGAGGTAAAAATTTACCTCGATGCATTGTTAACCATGTTACCGAGGTACAAAGAAACGTCGGAATGCTTTTTTTTCTATGCGCCGTGACCCTTCCTTTGCCGAATTTTTAAATCATGCAGTGTAATTTAAAAATGTAAATTTGTACCCGACTCAAACGCTTTTATGAGTAAGGTTGTGGCATAACCTAGCGTGAAGCTAGGCTCAGGGCTAATTTGAATAATTACTAGTAAAATTGTGTTTGCGATGGGTAAACACAAGTGTGCCAATTAATTTTTGAAAGGTTAATGTAGCTGGTACAAATATCTGCTATTTTTTATTTTATTTAATTACTCACCAACTAATACAAGTTTACTATTGCTATAGACATAAGTGAATAGGTAGTTTTTCATGTTTTCTAAGAAATGAATGTGCTACAGACCACGCGGTTGAAGTAAACTTTTCTTTAGCTCCATCTCTCTTACCCCTACAGTAATATATGAAACGTAACTCTTTTTAGAGTTTTGCCGGGAAAACGAGAATGGTTGCTTCACCGCAATGTATTATTTTCCAAACTTGGGTTATTTTCAGTATAAGTGCATAAAATTGGTGGCATTTTATTCGTTAAGTGCTGGACTACAGGCATGAGTGTGGAATGGTGGTATAGTGATGGTGAAATGATTCTTTTCGTGTTGTTTCCAAAACTCCATAGAAGCTTCTAGTAAAGTTGCCACCACTTTACTAGGAGTATGACTTAGACTAATTCTATTGACTTGTGAAATAGCATTAACTTGATAAATTGTCAATTACTTGAAACTGGCTAAATACACAAATGTGTGTAGCCAAAACATAAAAAAACTCTTTCTATCTTCACGTAGCCTTACCCTAAGAAATGTGCCCATGCCTAAAGTATTGCTTCAAAAAGTATTTACGCTAGGCCGATAAAACTAAAGCGAATGTTTGTAATTGAATTTCACGTGCTTAAAAATATATCGAATTCTACAATCTCTTAACAAAACTATTGAAATATAAAGTGAGTTAAACCATTATAAACATTAAAACATCATTTAATTATGCACAACTGAACATTTTCCTGAACTTAATTTAATATTGCTAACTATAAAAATAATTATTTTAGGCTGCGGTCACATAAACAACGGCTGTTTCTGTAATAGTACAAGTTATTCATAATCTATGTCAACTGCGCCACATTAAATAATTTACATAAAATAAACAGCTGAAATTCTATCGAATTGCATCAACCGTAAAATAAAACTACAATTACCTCATTTTATTTATTCGGTCAATTGCCTCGTAGTTATCATTTTATTTTATTCGTTCGGTCAAACGAATCGTGATCAAAGAGTTAAAGTTGATCAACATTTGGCAACAAACAGTTTTGTGCATCGATAATAATAATAATTATGATTGCATAATAGTTCTGGTTTTGCACGATAAAATTCTTATTTTTTAGTTTATTTTTCGTTATTCCGGTTTGAAATTGAATCAATGGGTTCGCGGTTTTTTTGTGTTTGCTAATATTTGATTGCAGTTTATATAATAGTTATATTTCTATATAAGTTTAATTGTTATAGATTGGATCAAAATATCGTTATTTATTATATGTAGTTTTATCGATATTTTGGCATTTATTTTAAGCATGACTTTATCAATCTTGAAGCACTCGCCGCAAAATTTCAATAGACATTCGCTAAGATAAATAGTAGGTATACACACATGGAAAGGTACTTCTTAATTCAAAATGTATGGTAACGCGAGTATTCCACATGTGTGGAGAGTGTGCGCATGCTCTTCATCAACTCATTCCTACATCTTCTTTCCATCATAGACCTACAAGACTTTGTGATTCTTCACATTCTTCATTATGTCGTTAATGTACCCCAAGTCCGCACTATTTGATGAGTCATTTATAGTCCAAACGGCCAAGGAATGGAATGCTCTTCCAACAACAGTGTTTCCTCCTGGGTACAACCTGGGTCTTTTTAAGTCAAGAGAGAATGGACATATCATGGGCAAGCGTGCTCTACCTTACACAACTTCGTCACTTACCATCAGGTGAGTTGTCAAACGCATGCCCATTTTACCATTAAAAAAAACTATGATTATAAACTGCGTATTGAAACTATCAAATAGTTTCAATAAGTTGCAATTAAGTTACGCGATCGCCTAGCTGTCCTGATATATGACACGAATTATCATTGCAAGATTTCCGCTTTGCTAAAGTTTGTCACGTTATTGGCACGTAGTTACGTGATGCGGTACATATTACGTGGTTACGTGACAATAGCTGCAGGGCTACAGATACGTGACACGCCGTAATGACATGCAGCGCTTCCTTGTACTTAAGTCTTCATTTTGATCTAAATACGCGGATGTATAGTGAAATCAACTAAACTTTACTAAGTGGTAGGACTTTTCTGCAAAGTTCGTCTAGGTAGGTACCACCGCTTTGCCAGTTATTCTGCCGCCAAGCAGTAGTGCGCAAGCACTGCTGAGTTCTGGCTTAAAGATCACTGTAGCTAGTGAAATAGGCAAATGAGACTTTATGACCTGATCTCACAGTCTAATAATACTACGAAATTGTGGCGAGTAAAGCGGTGGTAGGTACCTGGACGAACTTTGCAGAAAATTCCTACCACCTAGTAAAGATAAGTACTGTTTCTAGATTAGCTAGCTTATAGTACACTCTACGTAGTGTAGAGTAGCTACTCTACACTATAGAGTATGTGTAGAGTATAGACAGCTGTCTAGCAACGCGCAGTGAACTAACCTTATTGAACTGCGTGAAAGTGCGCAAACTCGCGAAAGTTGTGTCAACATAATCATAGAGTCGGTGCGATGTGGTAGAGTAGGTAGAGGTGGTATTAGCGTAATCAAAGGAGTTAGAGGCAGATGAAATAAAATAGAAAGTTGGTATAATTGAGGTGTGTAAAACGGAAGAAAAAGTCTTCTAAAATTAATATCTAGAAGACGTTGACTCTACATTATAATATTACTAGGTGCGCCCCGTGGCTTTACCCGCGTATAAAATTTCCTATTTTTTTTTCTTTCATAAGAACCTTCTCCTGACAATAATAAACACAACAAAAAAAGATTTATCGAAAAAGTTCCATCCGTTTACGCGTAATGCGATGATCAAGGGAAATAGAGGCTCATTTTAAATATTAAAAAAGATTATAATTATTATATAAGGCTTTGATAATAATCTATTGTTTGTCTGTGACAATGCGGTTAAAAAGTTTTTCCTAAGAGCTCCTATAATTTATTTATTATTATTATTAATTTTTTCGATAAAGTTATATTTATTGAAATAAATCCACTACTGGGGGACTTCTTCGTATTATCTAACATAAAAACTTTTCACACAGCGCCATCTAGCCTCAAACTAAGCAAAGCTTGTATTAGGACCAGATAACTGATACAATACATATATACTTTTTGTGTATATACATAAATAGAATACAATATAACACCCAGACACAAAACAAACATCGATGCTCATCACACAAATGTTTGTCCTGAGTGGGAATCGAATCCACAACCCACGGTTCAGAAAGTAGGCTACCTACTGAGCTACCAGGCCAGTCAAATGAATGATGAGTACCAATTTGAATGAACGATTGCCAAATATAAAAAGTTCACTCGTCCGAATGGTTCTAAATAGTCGTCTTCGATTCTTTAGGTGACCGTGCCTTTTCTTTTGTCCATACAAGAATGCATCGTTAAAAATTGTGTAAGATTTTGAAATTTATATTGCACGCTTTTACTGCTTTGTGTATTTTGATGGTAGCCGACGAGCTCTTTCTCTGAGCTGCAGAAGGTTACTTTGGTGTTTTATTAATTTACCAGTACATAACCTCACTAGCTTCTGCCACAGCTTCACCCGCCTGGCCTATAGGTAAACCATTCAACCACCCATTTCACGCTCTTAAGGGTGGAATTTCAGAAAACACTTTCTTAATCGACGACACAAGATAACTCTTAGTGTAGTTAAAGCACGACAAAATTGAGATAATACAAGACATAGCTTTGTCACAGATTGTACATAGATCTAAGTATTAAAATGGTTGCATATATTTTGATGAAATAAAATTATGTCTATGTTTAAAAAAAATGGATGCGTTTTTTATTTATTTTTTTATTTTTTTTTATGTTAAGGATTGACGTGACGAGCTAGCCGTTCGCCTGATGTTAAACGATACGGCTGCCCATACCAGCTGCAGTGTCACTCGGAACTCTAAAGTATAGAGGTTCGCGTGACACTGCACTGCGCACGTCATCCAGAGACATCAGCACAATCTAGTAATAAGATTACTAAACTGTGAGATCAGATCATAAAGTCTCATTTGCCCAGTAATTTCACTAGCTACAGTGCCCTTCAAACCGGAACACAGCAGTGCTTGCGCACTACTGCTTGGCGGCAGAATAACTGGCAAAGCGGTGGTACCTACCTAGACGAACTTTGCAGTAAAGTCTTACCACCTAGTAAATAGTAAATGGATACGTACTCTTTACAAAGAATACATCCTCCAAATTTCAAGTCTCTAGGATCAGCAGTTTAGGCTGTGCGTTGATATATAAGTCAGTCATTCAGTCAGTCAGTCAGGACTTTGAATTTTATATGTACAGATTTGAAATGATGTTTTATCAAATAATATTAAAAAATGTAAGTGAATTTTTTCAAAGCTTGCACTGTTGGTATCAATTCAAAAAACTGACACAAAACTTTGTGAATATTTGAAGCAAAACTTCTTTATACACGCTCGACTTGGAGAGTAAGCTGGTGAATGCGAAGCGAACGGAAGTTGAAGTTGGTTCGCGTAGATCTCCATTGTCATTATAACAAAGTTAAAAATTTATAGTATTATGTTGGTATGTCCGGTAAAACGACAATTTACAATTGTCAAGATGACATTAACATTAAACAAAGCATAAATAAAGTTATACCGGCCGATAGATGGAGCTAAACTAAAGCAACCTTATTAATAAACGGGTACTAGTCTCGGGTTAGTTACTTCAGCTTTTGTCCTTTTTTTGCTACTGGAATATTTAGCTGGATCGAAAGAGACAAAATCATGAGAGATGGTGTAACTAGTCTAAAGCTAGTTCGTGTTTATTAATAAGGCTGAAGAAGTTTGACTTCAGTCATGTGGGACAATGATCCTCGCAGTTATTGAGTCCCTAGACAGATAATCCTAGTTAGGGTCCAGGATCTATGTATGTGATTGGGCGTTACTATTATTATTATAATATCCTGGACATCTTTACTCATGCATCTTTATTATTAACCTTTTCTGTGTTACTACTACATCACTAATCCATTTAAGTTATAAATTTAACTTTACGGATAACAACTCAATCGATCTCATTCATTCGTTCACTCATGGTCACTTCGAATTTTAAACTTCGCAACAGACACCACTACACAAAGAACTCTCAGTTTGACTCCTTCATTACCGGCTGCTCAGTCAATGAATAGATCAGGATAATTTGGTTACAATATCCAATTATTGTAGAGCCGTGTATTTTGGAAAAGAAGGCGTGTGGAAGTTTCAAGCTATGCTGGTAGTTATTGGGTAAGCGCGTATGTTGAAAGCTAGGTATTCGCAAGGCCGGTCAGTCGGTAAGGACACACACGTTGGTCCGTTCTTCGAGCACGAAAATTATTTGCGGTAGTTTATTCTAGAATCAAGTGACAAGTTAATAAAGTTAAATAAGTTCGCAAAAACGCAATTTAGAAGCGCGTTATGAATAAGGTTAAGCCTAATCAGCCTTATTAATAAACGGGTATTAGTCTCGGATTAGTTATTTCAGCTTTTGTCCTTTTTTTGCTACTGGAATATTTAGCTGGGTCGAAAGAGACAAAAGATGGTGCAACTAGTCTAAAGCTAGTTCGTGTTTATTAATAAGGCTGAATATGTTCATCAAATCATTAGCAGCGCCCATCATGGTATAAACCACATGTTAAATTAGTAAATAATAAAAAAGGAGTGTGCTTTAGACCACACGACTGAAGTAAAACTTCTTCAGCCTTATTAATAAACACGAACTAACTTTAGACTAGTTACACCATCCTTTTGTCGCTTTTGATCCACCTAAATATTCCAGTAGCAAAAAAAGGACAAAAGCTGAAGTAACTAATCCGAGACTAGTACCCGTTTATTAATAAGGCTGCTTAAGTTTAGCTCCATCTATTGGCCGGTATAACTTTGTTTTTGCTTTGTTTAATGTTAATGTCGTCATCTTGACAATTGTAAATTGTCATTGTACCGGACATATCAACATAATAATAGACATTTTTAACTTTATTATGTTGGCAATGGAGATCTACGTGAACTTACTTCAACTTACGTTTGCGTCACATTCATTATGCAGCTTACTCCCCAAGTCAAGCGTGCGATAGATGGCGCTAAATTAAAGAAGTTTTAGTTCAGTCGGGTGGTCTAAAGCACACTCGTTTTTTTATATTTAAATATAATATTAATAAATTTTACCTATTTTTCTTTTTCAGGTATGTCGATTTCATATTCTTAGCCTCCAAAGTTCGGTAAGCTTAACATTACATTAACATCAACATAACTGGTAGTAGTGGTGGACAGAAAGGCTTTTATAAAGTGTTTTTTTCTTTTATAATTATATGCGTCTAATTTTATTTTCTAAAGCATTTGGTTTGTAACTTAGAAATTCTTTAAAGATTGTCGTTGTCCTCTTCCCCCCGGACCTCGATACAGAGTAGACGCGTGCAGGAATACTGTTAAGCTATTTAAAAATAAATACGGAAAGTTTGAGTGAATTAAATTCGCCACGGAAAAATAGGAGTGCATAACGGTTGAGGAGATACCGCAAATCGCCGCCACATACGCACACTGGTAGCTGGAGCGACTCAACGCACACACCGGTAGGATACGCAAGTACGCATCACACAAGTAATCCTTACTCGCTCACGCGCATGCTTTCCTGCCCATCTCTTACTGTCGCAGTGCTGTGACGCACGCGCACGTCACTCAACGGATCCGGTTTGTGCAACTCTCCGCGCCGCTGCTAGCCTGGTACTTTCGGCCGGCCATCTATAAGAAATACTGACTGGCTTTGCTTGCACCTTAGCTTAATTTTAGGATGTCGGTTAAACGTACGCCACCAAAAGACAGGTCCCCGCTGACGTCTGAATTTGCCTCGCCTCTGCAGCACTATCCTTCGGACTCGAACGTATCTGAAGTTGGACAAGAGGCAGTGATAAGTGCTGCTTCTTCTAGGAGCAGCATAAGCACCCGAAGTGTGCCAAAGCGCAAACGTGATGATACGGATGAGTTGAGTAAGACGGATTTGATGGCGATGCTTTCTGCCATGGAAAAGAGGAATGATGCTAAAAATGATCTTATCTTGAGCTCTATAAATGACGTTAAGTTATCGGTGGACTTTATGGCTGCGAAGTATGAGGAAGCTCTGCAGAGGATTGATTTTCTTGAAGCAGAGAGGAAAACTGATAAAAAGTATATTTTACAACTGGAAAGCAGGATAGAGCTGCAAGATCATAGGGCCCGAAGTACTAGTATAGAAATAAGAAATGTCCCGCAATGCCAAAAAGAGACTAAGGAAGACCTAAAGAAGATAATTGGCTCCACAGCTGAGACCCTGAAAATTCAACTGCAAAATACGGATATCAAAGATGTCTACCGTGTTAACACCAAAGCAGCTGTGAAGCCAATAATTGCAGATTTTACAACGGTCTTTATGAGGGACAAATTTTTGGACTCTTTCAAAAAATATAATAAAGAGCACCCACGCAACAGACTAAGTACATCTGAAATTAACATCATCGGGCCTAGTAAACCAGTATTCCTCTCAGAAAACTTAACGCAAACGGAACGAAGACTCTTCTATCTTACTCGAGAATTTGCGAAGAACAATGGCTATGTATTTTGCTGGACTTCGTTTGGACGTATATTTTTACGCAAAGCAGAAGGATTACCGCAAATAAGAATATTCAGCGAGAGCGATCTTGAAAATCTTAAAGGAGAATGACTGAGCCGGTGGAGTTTAAACGTCACTAGCTACATTTGTTATCTTATCATTAATGTAATCTTTTTAAAAGTTTGTTTATGTATCTATCTCTTTTTAAATGTTTTTGCGTTATCTTATATTATGCAGCAGCAAATGCACCCACACAATTTTGAACAATATTTGACAATAGAAATATCCCCACCACGTAACTATAAGTGGCAGCCTTCACTACACAAAAAACAAAGACAAACCTCTTGCACAAATACAATTGATTATCATAGCCAAAACATAAAAAGCATTTTTAACAAACAAACCATACCATGTCCTTTAAAGGAACCAGAAAATTACGCGCTTGTTATGGTAACTCAAATGAAATACCTGGGTACTATCCACTTTGAGATTCTATATCATGAGTACTTTACTTGTTTCCTGGAAGAATTATGCATATTACAACAATCACTAATGGTATTAATACCGGTCACTTGTTTTAGTTCCTATTTACACAAATATTCACAATGCTTGATTTAATTAATAACAACCTTTTGGAAGATATTGATAACGCGGATCTAGTCGATTGCAAATATTTAGATGATCCTTCTAAATGCTCTAAATTCTTAAACTACATTAATTGCCAAAAGGGACTTACAGTATTATCACTTAATATAAGAAGTGTCCACAAAAACATGGATTTGTTTCTCTCTTTTTTAAGTGACATTGATGTACAAATTGACATTATAGTTTTAACAGAATGCTGGACTAGTAAATATGACCCCCCTCCGATATACAACTACAATATGTTCTTTACAAAAAATAGCCTTAACCAAAATGATGGCGTAGTCGCCTATGTACGTCAAAATCACAGCGCTGTGTCAAATGAACCCATAATGGTAGATGGTAACTGTCTAGTATTAGAAATAGATGAATTATACACAGTGATATGCTCTTATCGCCCTCCTTCTTTTGCTAATCCAACTAATTATTTACACTCTTTAGATAATATACTAAACAATACAAAATTAAAAAGTAATGTAATTTTCACAGGCGACATAAACATTAATATTTTACCAACTGCAAATTCGACAGGATACACATCGGAATACTTCAATCTAATGGCGTCGCACAGCTTAAAGCAAGGTATTGATTTGCCAACTAGAGTTACGACGTGTCTAGATCATTTTATGGTTAAAACAAACAGCCCATGGCAAACCTTAGTTTTCCATCAATTAACAGACCATTCACCTATATTATTACATATGAAAACTGGCCCAAGTAAAATAGACAACCAAAATAATATGCGGTTTAAGGCAATTAATAACATAGACTTAATTAGAGAAACCCTTGCACAACAATCCTGGAAAGACTATTATGATATATCTGAAGCGAATGATGCCGCAATTAAACTAGTATTAGTTGTTCAAAAAGTAATCCAAAATAACACTACAATCAAAAGAAGATCAAATAAATATATACCTATAAAGCCATGGATTAATAGCAGCGTTATTAAATGTATAAGACGCAGAAATCGCTTACAAAAACAATGTAAAGCATCTCCAAATGACGTCAAGCTACGTGAAACGTTCACAAAGTATCGAAATGTTTGCAACAATCTAATAAAAAGTTTAAAACACAATTATTATAAAAACAAACTTGATTCATCCCGTGGTAATATGAAAGAAACATGGAACATTATAAAAGAACTCTGTAACTACTCTCAAAAGAAAAATCACGCTAGCCCGCTTTTAAAGATTAAAAATAGTCCAAATGAATCACTTAATGAAGTCAACAATTTTTTTAGCTCCATCGGAAAAGATTTGGCCGATTTAATATTAAATAAGTTAAACAAAACTGATCAAGAACTTGCAAAAGCTACCTTCTCTATGTGTACGCGTACAAGATCTGCACCAACTGGTTCTTTGTCACTATTTTTAACTGACGCAAAAGAAGTAGCAAGTATTATTAGTAATCTCAAAGTCAAAAGTGCTCCAGGATGGGACAACATTACTTCGTCCCTACTAAAATTGTGTTCTCAATCATTGACGGAACCAATTGCTCAGCTCTGCAATTTAAGTTTTTCTACGGGTGTATTTCCAGAAATACTTAAAAAAGCTATAATATGTCCTATCTTTAAGGCAGGTGATAAGCAACTACCTTCCAACTATAGGCCAATTTCTCTTCTACCAACTCTTTCCAAAGTAATAGAAAAAATTGCAAACAAACGGCTCATAGCGTACCTGGAAAAGAACTCTATTCTTGCTGGCAATCAGTATGGGTTCCGTGCAAAAAGGTCAACAGATGATGCTGTTCTCCAGTTAACAACACTTATCACCAAGTACCTAGATAAAGGTGAAAAATGTGTCGGTGTTTTTTTGGATCTTCAAAAAGCATTCGACACAGTTTCAATTCCTATACTTCTGGCGCGACTGGAAGGAGTTGGCGTAAGAGGAAGTGTCCACGATTGGTTTAGGGACTACCTTACTGACCGTAGGCAAAAAGTCAAAGTCGACCAATGTGAGAGCGACAGTACAGTTTGCAACTATGGAGTTCCACAAGGTAGTACGCTTGGTCCATCATTATTTTTAATTTATATAAATGAGCTGTGCAAGGCCGAATTGAAAGAAGCGGATATACTTATGTTTGCGGATGATACGGTCTTGTTGTTTCATGGCTCCTCTTGGTCTAACGCACGCCAGCTGGCAGAAAGTGGACTATCAAAAGTAATAGTATGGTTAGAGGATAACTTACTCTCTCTTAATACAACAAAAACAAAATATATATGTTTCAAAAAAACAGATAGAAATAAATTACCCTCTGATTTTAAAATCTATGCTCACTCATTCCCATGTAATCGTAACGCCAGTAGCATCAATTGCTCATGTAATATCCTCAGTCGAGTGGAATCAATCAAATACCTTGGTGTGACTATTGATCATAAAATGACTTGGAGACCCCATATTGAATCAGTTTCGAAGCGTATTAGGAAGCTAATACACGTATTTAAGACCCTTCGCCCAGTGGCGGACAAGAAACTGCTACTGCAGACCTACAAAGCCCTTGGTGAATGTGTCATTGGTTACTGTATTAGCTCATGGGGTGGCGCAGCGAAGACACACATTATTGAAGTTGAGCGAGCCCAGCGCGCACTGCTAAAAGTTATAATGGCCTTACCTTTCAGACATCCTACTACTGATCTCTTTGAAAAATGTAAAGTCCTTTCTGTGAGGAAGTTGTTTGTGTATCAGATTTTAAAAAGATATCATGCAGAAACAGTTCCATTTTTACCTATCACCAGAAAAAGATTGGACCATTGTCCTATTCCTAAATATAGAAGTGCTCTAGCGTGGAGGCATTATAATCATATTACTCCTAAAATATACAACATTATAAACACTAAATACAAAACTAAAACACTGAACTCATATAAATTTAAAACTCTGGTTATTGAATGGCTGCAGCAATTAGACTATACAAATGTGGAAAAGCTCCTAGTCAGAATTGATTAATCATGCTCTTGCATTTTATTCACTTTCTCTGAGTACTATAATTACGCTTATAAGTGCTTAACTACTTACACACGACACGCACGACTCGACATCTATACACGCAGACACCATATGTATTTCTTTTAGATATATATATATATATTTAATAATACGTTATACTAATATATATGTATATTTTATTTATTTATTTATTTACTTAGCTTTTAAACTATTACTTTTTACTGTTTCAATTTTGTATTGAAATTATTTGTACCATAAGGGAAGACACTGCCCCCTGCAACACAGTGTATACTAAAGCAGAGGGCAGGGTTGTAACTTATTTTATGTGTGATGTATTTTGAAACAATAAATAAATTTGTATTTGTATTTGTAATAACAAGCATAAATGCTTGTTCTGTGTCTGGGTCCCTAGACACAGGGAATCCTAGTTAATAGGGTCCAGGATCTATGTATGTGATCGTTGGGCGTTATTATTATTATCATTATTTTGTTCTTGACCTGTAAATTATTTTTACCAATAAATTCTATATCCTTTTAACTTTATTATGTTGGCAATGGAGATCTACGTGAACTTACTTCAACTTACGTTTGCGTCACATTCATTATGCAGCTTACTCCCCAAGTCAAGCGTGCGATAGATGGCGCTAAATTAAAGAAGTTTTAGTTCAGTCGGGTGGTCTAAAGCACACTCGTTTTTTTATATTTAAATATAATATTAATAAATTTTACCTATTTTTCTTTTTCAGGTATGTCGATTTCATATTCTTAGCCTCCAAAGTTCGGTAAGCTTAACATTACATTAACATCAACATAACTGGTAGTAGTGGTGGACAGAAAGGCTTTTATAAAGTGTTTTTTTCTTTTATAATTATATGCGTCTAATTTTATTTTCTAAAGCATTTGGTTTGTAACTTAGAAATTCTTTAAAGATTGTCGTATTTTACTAAATTTTGATTTTTATTTAACAAAATGTGTAGAGAGAAACTTTTATTCCAAATGAAGTAAACAAGCGTCTTCATCGCTAAGTGAGTTACACTCTATATTCGCGATCGCAATCGATATTGCTCTTGACCCAAACTACGTACAGCATAAACAATAAAACCGTTGACAAATTTGTCATCCAAACTATAAAGGCGTGCGCCCATTGCGCAACGCTAGCGGACGTTGCGCGACACCCATATCGGTAGCGAACGATTGTTGGGCAACAGTTGCTTGTTGCGTGCGAGCTGTAATAGCTGGTTACTGGGAATCGGTGCACGGATTTTACCGGGCGTGCTTTCTGCTTCAATTGAAGGGGTGAGAATGAAAAGGGTTTATCTGATTTTTTTCGAGAAATGACTTATGGGTATCGTTGGATTTAGCGTGAAATTATCTACAATAATACATTCTCAAAATACCGAATTGTGGCTTAAATCTCGAGATTTTGAGTCTAAAAACGGTTTATCTGTCACAGGAATACAGTTCGCTTAGCATAAAAAAATTATTATATTTATTTTATTACATTATATTTTTACAGTAATTGTATGAATTAGCACTATATTTAGTATTTTAAATTAGAATTAAAACATTTTCAAGCAACTGAAACTTACATAAACCATTTCTATTACCTTATAAGCACTCTACATTAAAATGAAGCCGTTGAAGTATAAAGTCAATTTTCTCGAAACTATCAATTTGTTAGTTAAAACCTTTTTATTCTCAACCCTTCAATTGGTTTACACTACAGTATCCTACTCGATAACCAATTATCAAATAGGTTTTCTCAGAGTAAAGGTAAATTTTTGCAGATCACTCCGTGATCTAACAGAAAATATTTTTCTTAACTAGTAAAATTGGTATGCTAATGGGAATAAATGAGTTTGATATTAGAATCAGAACTGTTTATTTGCTATGTCAGTATACGGTGGTATAGCTTAACATAAGTACCAGATACATTTGCCACCAGAAGCATCATTGTTGTACTAAAAATGTACATAATAAACCATAAACGGCTGTAAAAAATTGCCCTCATAAAAATTTTATCAATAAAAAATCACAAATAAAATCTTTTATTTTTACGATGTGGTACAATAAGAGTAGTGTACTATGCATTGCTATTTTCAAAATAATAATATAATAATAATAACGCCCAACGATTACATACATAGACCCTAGACCTTAATAAGGATTCCCTGTGTCTAGGGACCCAGGAACTACGACTTGGATCAAGTATTTGCGCTTTTTTTTTGTGCACAAATACTGTAATGTACATAAAATTTCATCCATTGTGTTATTTGGTAGACTCTGTGGTGTGGTGGTTGAGCAGATCAGCTCATAGCCCGGAGGCAGCGGGTTCAAGTTCCGCGGTAGGACAAGTATTTGTGAACAGAAAAAAAGCCCAAATACTTGTTCTGAGTCTGAGTGTTGTGGGACCATGGTCCTCGTAGTTCCTGGGTCCCTAAACACAGGGAATCCTAGTTAGGGTCCAGGATCTGCGTATGTGATCGTTGGGCGTATTATTATTGATCAACACAGCCGAAATCACCACCTAGTTTCCTCACGGTCACACTTTCACTGGCACATTGCCTTTCGCCTTTCTCAAAAAATTTGAATATATATTTGTTTTGTTTAACAGCGATTGTCTTCATACATAAATGTATGTTAAAGTTAATGCACTTTTAAATTTATCGAGTGGTAAGTTCTAAATGCCTCGTATTATGTTATCAAAATGTATACTTATTAAATTTAAAAAATAAATGCACTCATGGTATGATTATAAACTATGCGGTCATGGAATTGAAAAAAAAACGACTGTGCTTTAGACAAGACATCTGAAGTAAAACTTCTTTAGTTTAGCCCCATCTTTCGGCCGTTATAACTTTGTTTTTGTTTTGTTTGATGTTAACGTGGCCATCTTGACAATTATAAATTGTCATCTTACTAGACACACTAACATAATAATACCTACAGATATACATGAACAAATTTCAACTTTCGTTCGCCTCGCGTTCACCGGCTTAACCCCAACTCAAGAGTGCGTAAAGAAGTTTTACTTAAAAAAGATTGATCTATGAGTGGTGAGACGTTGTTTTGAAAGACAACGCTCTATATAACAATGGGACCTCGTAAATCCTGGGTCCCTAGATACAGAAAATCCTAGTTAGGGACCAGGAGTATGTATGTGATCTTTGGGCCTTATTATTATTATTATTTTAATAGATTTACAATTATTTAGAGCTGCACACAAATGGTGTGTCATCTTAAATCAATAAAATATTAAAGTATCAAAAAATAAGTAACGAGTGAAAGGAAACAACAAAATCGTAAGTATCTAAAAACTAATGACAAGAGCAAAATCTTTTGATTAATAAGATGAACCCTTATCTCAACCCTCTAATAAAGCTAATAGCAACCCCCGAAAAGATTATTCGAACCCAACATCAAACAAGCAACCTGATGATTCAGTAAAGCAATTAAGTCAGTTTTAACCCAACATGGCTTAATTACGGATAATTTAGCTTTATTACAGGCTTTGATGCCGGGATGGTGATGACAAAAATAATACAGGTACTTTGATATTTAAAAGATTGAAAAAATATCTATTTGTTTACCCTAGTAATATTTGTGTTACTATTTTTCCTATTAAGTTATCTTATGCAAATAAAATTAAAAAATATGAATTTACAAAACTTAATCTAAGAAGCTACCAGTAAGTAGGTAACGTGCCCTAAATGCTTGCGGCATTGCCCCGTCGAATGGCAATGTTTAGTCTTTGGAAATGATGTTTTGTAATTTTTAAAGCCAAATGAGTATTTTATTTACCAGCAGTGGATAATTCTAAGATTCATTTTTATTTATAAAGATTCTATGTATTTATTTACTAACAAAATTTATCTAAGTATTCTATCAGTTATCTGGTTCCCATAGCTGAAACTTTGCTTAGTTTGGAGCTAGAAAGCGCTGTGTGAAGTGTCCACAAGTTTTTCTACAAGAACTATCAGCTACACCCTCACTCCACACGAGGATGATGATCAAAAAGATCCCCAATATGTCGTACATCTGACCAGGCACGTATGCTCAGCTACCCGGAGAATTTATTCATAACGACTCTCAAAGGGATTCGGATAGGACGACGCTCAAAGAGGATTCCCCTTGTCGGTTATTTAAAACGACTGGTCCTGCTTTGTGGTACAGGTCCGGCTACAAGTTGCTACTGCCTATGTAAATTGGAATTGAGTTGGGCTCTAAATTGCTTCTAAGTTTTGGTAATAAACAGAGACTCGCAGCTTTCGGGCTTATTACGACGGATGAGAGTTGTACACCTAGTCACGTATAGTATTATTTTTGAAGAAAAACTTCTTTACGCACGCTTGACTTAAGGAGTAAGCTAGTGAATGCGTAACGAACCGAACGGAAGTTGGAAGTTGTTGGTTAATGTAGATCTCCTCAGATTGTCAACTTAATAAATTTAAAAATTGCTTAAAATTTGTATTATTATGTTGGTATGTCCGGTAAAATGATAATTTACAATTGCGACATTAACATTAAACAAAGTCATACCGATCGATAGATGAGCTAAAGAAGAAATTTTAATAAAGATAGTCTTTATTCTGAGAAAAAACCAGTGACAAAACAAACAACTTTCTATCTCTGTTCATCGCCCGCTGTCCTTGCCATTTCAAATCCGTTTATACTACTTTCATCCACGCACTCTGCCCAACTATGCCACTGTGTCAATGTACTCTCTTCTCTGTAGGTACAATAACGCGTAACCTTCATTTACATAATTGGAGTCATTGTAAATTCTGTTTGAGGTTTTTATGAGGGTAGATTTGCAGTCATGGTTGTGTTTTAAAAGTCGTTTAAATTTTTACCGAAATTCTGGTCTCTACTTCGGGCAAAAATTGAGCATTGCCATTCAACGTAGCAATGCTATCAGCATATTGGGCACGCTGCCTGACTGAGGCTGGTATATCAGATTAAGTTTTTATTGTTTTCTGTTTCATTTTTCCATTAAAATAAAGGTACACTTATTTTTTTTCTTTCTCAAAAATCATTACAAAATATAATAAAGTTTAAAACTGCTATTTACGTTAAACCATTTAGTTATTGTTTGTGTCCAATGAAATTTTTCTAAGCTAGCAAATATAAAATGTAAATAAGACCATTAGAATATTAGAAACGTTTAAAGTAATCAAATAAAACCGACCAATAACTGCTCAATATTTGTAAAATAAATAATAAATAAATCAAATAGTAATGGCCACATCGCTCGTAATACTGACAGTTGATGGAGAAGAAAAATTCTCTAGTGGTGACCACGAACTGGAAAAAGCAGCGTAGGTTACTTTCTTACTAAGTGGGCAGAAGATCTAGTTAGAACAGCAGGAAGCCGATGGATGTAAGAGGCATGTAGCTGACCCAAGTGGTGCTCAATAGGGAAGGCTTACTCTTAGCAATCACGTTAATTAAAAGTCGAAATTACTCCGACCAGGTTTCGGACATATTCGATGTCCTTCTTCTAGGAGCCAGTTACTAACGCAAGCCGCGACGGCTTTCGCGAGCGTCAGCACGTCAGAAGAAGGACATCGAATATGTCCGAAACCTGGTCGGAGTAATTCCGACTTTTAATTGACGTGAGTTTAGCCGTTATTTATTTTACAAAAAATCTGATATATTTTTTGAAGTTCAAGGTTTACTTGAAATTTGACATTAATTTTGTAGTAATTTATCCTTTATTCCCTAAGTTGGTCGTTAATAACATAATGACTTACTTTAACAACTTTTATTACTTCTTTTCCGTAATAATATAAATCCATTTAAATTGAAGAACCCCACACCGCAAATAAATTAAGGGTTCAAATGAACGCCGCACGAAATTAGAAAAGTTTTCATCGTTTACTTTACTGCATTTAATAAAGAGAGTCCTCTTCTGAATTTTAAGAAATTCTGACCAACAGTGTTTTATCCCAAGGTGGTTTACGAACGTCACGATTTCTTACCACATGTTTGAGTATCTAATAATCACTTTAAACTTGGACACATCGCTGAGTTGATCGCACACTTGTAGAAGTCCAGTTTTCTTAATGTTTCTCATTTGTTATTGATAGAGCCAAATTTACACATTATTATAATCGAAAATCCTAATAATATATCTATATCTTATGTAATATATATAAATAAACACTATTTACCATTGAATTTAGAATGAAATACAGAATTTTGAAAACTGCCTTTGTAAATCGAGATCAAAATTTTGTTAAAGCATATCGCTACGTTTGTAGAGCGCCTATTTCTCTGGATTTGGACTTTAGATTGAATTCACTCAGAGTTTCAATCGTAAAATTTTAAATCCTCCAATCCTCATTCAATTTCTTTTTCATTTGTATACACGAAGTAAAAAATATTTATGCCTCATGCTCAGAATCGCATTTATATAGAACGATTCGACAATAGATGGAGTTTTTTTCTTCTTCTTAAATTACATGTTTTTCGATTTCACATCATCATCATCAGCCTACACTAATCCACTGCTGGACATAGGCTTCTCCCAAGGCACGCCACTGAGCCTGGTCTTCGGTTCTGTTCTTCCAGTTACTGCCAGCTACCTTGCGTATATCATCGCTCCATCTTGCCACAGGGCGACCTGCATGCAACTAATTAATTCCTTATTGTTATTGGAGTCCAATTGACTAAATTCATTCGATAATTTAACTCCAGTCTTTATTTTTTATCTTATTGGTAGGTTAGGTATGGTAATGGTTTATGTAAGCTTAGCCTTAACCCCGAGTTCATTAACTCTAGAATAACTGATTAAGGTTAAACATGATTTGGATTATTTCATCAAATATTTTAATTTTTATTGGGTGTCATAAAGTTCTGTTTGTAATTATTGATTTACAACTACCATATACTCGTTTATAATTTTTTTAAAGCTTTGCACACCGCATGACGTGTTAATAAATTGGCTAATAATATTTTTTAAAACATAGACAATTATTAATTCAGATTTGCATTACCTTTTTATATATTTTCCACTAATATTTTAATTTTCAATGTTAATTTTTTTTAACTCGGTCAATTGCCTTTATTTTCTAAATACTACAATGATCTAATAACTAATACTAAAAACTACCTACTACTACTACTAGTACTACTAATACTAAAAAAAAATTGGACTATATACTGGCCGCGATGACCTATAGACAGTCCAAATGCTTCAATGTTTATTTATTTTAGTCGTATATTGTAAATGCCATTAAAAGCTCAAAAGTTCCTTAAAACGAGAGTTATAAAAGCCTTCGGTTAGTGCGTTGACCTCGAGTCCTTTAACGGCTTTAGTTTGTTTCTTTTGAGAACTTTTAAAAACTTCGACTACGTGCCAACTAAGACCCTTTTATTTGTAGATTGATCTTAATTCTTTATTTTTTGTACAGAATGAGTTAACGTTGTGTAAAAGAAGCTCTGTGGCTCTATGGAATAGTGTATAAACTGGCGATAACGATGAAAGATGTGAGACAAATGTATAACAGTGGTCAAATCAATCAATAATAAAAATAAAAGAAGACTCTATAGGGCTCAGTGGCGTGCTTTATGAAGTTGTTATCTAAAGTAAGTTTGATGATGATAAAATCACAGCAGGCGAGTAAAAGACAAGATTGATTCAGAGACAGAGGACTAAAAGAGATGACTGATCCAATACAATAACTGTTCTTTCTTTTTCACAATCACGTCTTGAAAAACTCGTTGATTTAATCTTAATATTTATAATAAGAAGTCATTAAATGTGGTGTAATATTTAAATATACCCTGGTTAGAAGTACACCAGCTATGGTGGATGATTAGAAGGAAAATGTCAACTAATCTCAGTGACTGCGAGTCCATCTAACCTTGAGTACTCGAAAATTTTAATGGGAAAAAATTGAAAAGACCTTACCAGCAATCGGAAACTCACTGCTTTTTCGACATAGCAAAATTAATTAAAGATATTTTTTGTATATAGACGTGTAAGTCAGACGACTAATCCAAATGTAGATGAGTAAAAGAGATAATTGATCCAAAGACAGACGAGTAAAGATATGGTTGATCCAAACACTGCTGCTGATTAAGTAAAAAGCAGTCAACCTTCTTAGCTCTCATTAGCTGTAACCATATGCAACCATTTCCTCAGCATTCTGACCTTACTGCTCATACCAACACGGCGTGAAGATAATGATATCAAACAACTTCCGATCTACCTGCAGACTGGACAAATTAATAACCTTCACTATTGTTTCAACCGGAACTCGATTCTGCCGCCAACATAATGTGATCTATTAGCTACATACTTAAGATTTAAATTAGCTTGTCATTAGTATTTTTGTAAAATTGCTGTTTTATGATTGTTAAACGATTATGAGCTTTGCTGTTCTAAGAATAAAATGGACATTGATGAGTATGAGTATATGATGAGATTTTTAATTAAAACTGTAGCATGCGAAGTATAAAGAATTAAGCAGTCCATAATGAATCTTAATGTGTTTTAATAAAGCTGATTATGCATTGATAACAAAGGTTTGCGAAGGTTATTAAACGACATTTTTATAGATCAAGTGAATGGTTCCAATGTAAATCTGCTAATTGAAATTCCCATCTTTGAAAAGTTGTCAGTTCAGAAATTGGAATAGTTCTTGAGGAGTAAAATTTTATAATTAATTTTTTTTTTTTTTTTTTTTTTTTTATGGTACGAAATGACATGACGAGCAAGCCGCTCGCCTGATGTTAAGCGACACGACTGCCCATATCAGTTGCAGTGACACTTGAAACACTAAATTATAGTTTCGCGTGACACTGCACTGCGCATGTCATTCTGAGACATCACAGTCTGGTAATAAGATTACGTAACTGTGAGATTAGGTCATAAAGTCTCATTTGCCCAGTAATTTCACTAGCTACAGTGCCCTTCAAACCGGAACACAGTAGTGCTTGCGCACTACTGCTTGGCGGCAGAATAACTGGCAAAGCGGTGGTACCTACCTAGACGAACTTTGCAGAAAAGTCCTACCACCTAGTAAATTAATGCTCAGCCTTAGTCAGTTGCAGAAATTTTATTTGATTATTCGTTAGTTGCGTTATTCATGTTGAGAAATATGGCAATTTAAGCAGAGTTCGACTGTGGGGAAGTGATTAAATTTACTAAATTGGTAAAATCAAACCAATATTAATGTTATCACCCGCCTGATTCAAATTAGACAAGTATAGTAAAACAAGTCAAGACCAAGGTCAAATATGTAATAATGACTCACAGAAGTTAGCCGAAATGATCATATATATCATACCGTATAAGGTTTTAACGACATTGTTAATTTGAATATTATCTGACAGGATTGTTAATAACACAGTAAATAAAAAAAACGAATGTGCTTTAGACCACACGACTAAAGTACAACTTCTTTAGTTTAGCTCCATCTATCGGCCGGTATAACTTTGTTTAATGTTAATGTCACCACCTTGACAATTGAAGGGGTGAGAACAAAAAGGGTTTAACTGATTTTTTTCACAAAATGACTTATGGGTATCGTCGGATTCAGCGTGAAATTATCAATTATACATTCTCAAAATACCGAAATGAGGCTTAAATCTCGAGATTTTGAGTCTAAAAACGATTTATCTGTCACAGGAATACAGTTCGCTTAGCATAAAAACATTATTATATTTATTTTATCAAATTACATTTTTACAGTAATTGTATGAATTAGTACTATATTTAGTATTTTAAAAAAGAATTAAAACATTTTTAAGCAACTGAAACTTACATAAACTTTTTCTATTACCTTACTCTTACTCTATATTAAAAAGACGTCGTTGAAGTTTAAAGTCAATTTTCTCGAAACTATCAATTTGACAGTTAAACCCTTTTTATTCTCAACCCTTCAATTGTAAATTGTCATTTTACTAGATATACCAACGTAATAATACAATGTTTTTATGTTGACAATGGAAATCAACGCGAACCAACTTCAACAACGTTCGCCTCGCATTCACCAGCTTACTCCTCAAGTCAAGCGTGTGTAAAGAAGTATTACTTCAAATGTTAAAAGTTTTGTGCAATCCTTTTTGCTTGATATACAATCAATCAATAAATTTTTTATTTTCAGAAAAATATTACGAAGTGATAGGTACCTATGTAGGGCCAACGCACCAGTACGTAATTGGACAAGAAGAGACTACAGACAGACGCATTTCCGCCCATATCCGCTTCCCAATAGTGAAATCACCAACCCGAACTAAGAACCGTAGGGACTAGAGACCCCACCCCGAGTCGCAGTTTTGAATGGATGCACCTATCTGCAGTCACCCATTAGGTCTTAAACATAACATAGCTGCATATGTATATGACGGTGGCAACGTCCAGTCCTCCAGTTATAAACTGTATGCGCAGCGGGCAGTACCGTAATTTACCCTGTGGTAGCATTTAAATTTACTACAGTGGCAACACCGGTGACTGTCATCGCTCCTCCACCCATGTGGCTGTAAAAAGAGAGCGCTCGATGTACTACGGATCATTCTTGCTCCGGACACGGCCCGGTGCGCATGCTGAAGGCCTATAGTTTTATATTAGTTTGCCCGCCATGCCTGACCCCTGAGCTTATATATTTTTTACATGACATCTACTTAATATGATAATGCCGTTACATTAATGTACACAATGCCAATATGTGTAATGATGCCCATTACAAGGTTATAATACCCGATTTATGGGCACGGTATTTGATGTTCGGTATTGTATACATCTTATTTTCATTTGATATTTTTCATATTGATAAAAGGTTAATTAAATATAGTTAGGTATTATTTTTAAAAACGAGTGAATGAGTCATCGTATAATCTTATCGTTTCAAAATATATTGGATAACTTTTTATATTTAGGATTGACATGACTGGCAAGTCGTTCGCCTAATGTTAAACAATACGGATGTCCTTATCAGTGGCAGTGTCACTCGGAACTCTAAAGTATAGAGTTTTGCGTTACACTGCACTGTGCACGTCATCCTGAGACATCAGCACAGTCTAGATATAAAGAAAGAAAAGACATTTATTCAGGACACCACACAACATTACATTACGTTATAAGAGAATACAGTATAATTTTGAAAGAAAGAATAGACATATTAACAGATGTAACGTTGTGTGATGTCATAACCAGGTCCCGACTCAGCATGAGATTAAAGTCAACGCGTGACCTTACAAAACTGATTTTCAGGCGGAATCCGTAGTAGATATATACACAGTATATTAGTATATCTTATATATCCAAAGACACTGACTCAACTAAAAGAAAAAATCCACGAAGAAATGTCTGCAATATCACGGTCTCTTTGCCGACGAGTATTTGAAAATTTCGGTCTTCGCTTAGAAGAATGCAAACGTCGAGACGGTGATCATTTAGATGACGTTATTTTTAAAAAGTAAATTACATTTAATAGTCTGTCTCCTAAGTAAACGTTTTTTTTAATTTATGTTCGATGGTTTTTTTTATATGATTTTTTCTAATGTTAACGAATTCATGGCCCACCCGTTATATACTAATATACTGTGTGTGTGTGTTTATATCTTATATTAGTTTATCTTATATCTATACACAGTAAGATCTCCAACGTTATCTACGACATCCAAAGGTAGATAGGTCAGAGAGGATGAACATGATTCTTATAGGCAAGCGGAATGTGAAAGAAATGTGGTACAGAAACTCTAATGTTTAAAAAAAATCAGTGGCGGTTTGTACGTCTTGAATAAAACATCTTCTAAAAAACAATAATTTCGTGACCCTTGGGTCAGCCATAAATTGATTAAACATTCATTTTAAAAGTATAATAATCGATTTGAACACGGAAATCGTTTATTGATTTATGAATATGTAGGTAGGTTGTAATGAAGTGTTAGAGCTGGTTTTAAAAATTTGGACAACAACATTAAACAAGTTTTGTAGGTGCACTTTGTTACATAATTAGAAGTGTTAAGAAGTTAGAATAATAAACAAATAAAATCAAAATGTGTTTTGTACAGTTTTGTTAACAATACTAAATTTGGAAAATAGTTGATATTCGAATTTTTTAATGACTAATTTTTAATCAAACAGTATTTTATACAGATAGTCATTTCACATTCAATTATTTGGAAAAAAATGCCATAACTACACTAAGTTTCATTAAAATTAATCCAGTAGTTTCAGCGTGAAACGACTTCTAGGAGACAGTAGCCAAAAAAAAATCATTGTGCTTCACCACACGACTGAAGTAAAACTTCCTTAGTTTAGCTCCATCTATCGACTGGTATAACTTAGTTTTTGCTTTGTCTAATGGTAATGTTACCATCTTGGCAATTGGAAATTGACATTTTACTGGAAATACCAACATAATAATACAAACTTTTTACTTTGTTATGTTATCAATGGAGATCTACGTGAACCAACTTCAACTCCCGTTCGCCTTGCATTCACCAGCCTACTCCCCAAGTCAAGCGTGCGTAAAGAAGTTTTACATCAAAAAGTTATTCTACACCGATAAAAAATTGAAAGGCGATTCTTTTAAATATCCCATCTACAATTTTTTCTATAGATAAAAATAACAGAATAAAACACTAAATAGATGTTACTGAGTGACTGAAATTGTGTACCATGCTCCCGTTATCAGAACAGGTCAAGCCAAGCTTCGCAGTAATCTAACCCGTATCACCCCGCCCTTGTTCCGTAATCCCCGTATTACTGATACGGTATAAAATACGGTACAAATGGTCGTACGGGAATACCAGTAAAACCGGTACCAGTGTCAGGTTAGCCGGGATACATCCCGCTAAGAAGGTGACTATGCTAATTTATAGATAAAACGAGATAGTATAATAAGATTTTTATTAGATTGCATTTTGGCGAATTTAGCCTTCAATGACGCCCAACGATGACATACATAGATCTTGGACCCTAGCTAGGATTTCTTGTATCTAAAGACACAGGACTATGATTCCCAAACCAGCCAGAAACACAACAAGAAATTGTGCTTTTTTTGTCTAGAAATACTTATCATGTCGCGTGAATCAAGCCGCCCTTTTTTTTTTTTTTTTTTTTTTTTTTTTTTGAGGGGGGGAAATGCCCTCGCACTTCCCTGCCACCACGGGGGTGGTGGCAGGGGGTATGTGGGACTCGAACCCACTAAAACCCCCCCGTGATCCGACCGCCGCCGGGATGGGGCGAGATGGAGACGCACTGCATTAACCATCTCGCCCCGGCGGTAGGCCCTTCCGGGCCTCTGCGCCAGTGGGTGGGCAACCTTTCACCTCAGTTGCCCACCAGACGTGTGGGGCCATGTAAGTGCAGCGGAGAGTCCCCCGACTCTCCGCCACTGGCCCCACTACGGGGGATGGAGAAAGCGCTCAATGAAGCGCCTCCTCCGTCTCCCCACCCGTCTGCGCCGGAGGGGGTCAGAGTTGGTATTATCCTCCCTGACCCGCTCCGCGGCCTCCTTCTGCGTCATCACCCTCTCGCAGAAGGAGACCGTGGCCTGCCACGCACTCTCGCTGCCGAGCATGGCTTTCACCACGCTCGGCAACGAGAGGTCCCGGCCAACGACCGCTGAAAGTGTGCGCCGCTCGGAGTCCCAAGCAGCGCACACCTCCAGCGTGTGGGGCGCCGTGTCCTCTGGCGCCCCACATTCGTGGCAGGCCGGGGTCGCCTCCCGTCTCGCAATTTGATGCAGGTACTTTCCGAAACATCCATGTCCGGAAAGCACCTGCACCAAACGGAACGTCAGCGACCCAAAGGGCCGCCGCACCCACTCCCGGAGGACCGGGCGGATGGCCTCCACCGTCCTCTGTCCAGGGACCGGTGGAGCCAGGTCCTCCGTCCACCGCCGCAACAGGGCGGCCCGCGCCTGCTTTCGCAGGCGCTTGACCTCCCCCCACGCTGGGGGCTCTCCACGGGACCTCCTCGCCGCCACGAAGTGGTAAACTTCGGCGAGGGTCTCCGCTTCGAGCTCCCAGGGGGGATCACTGGCCAGCACACATGCCGCCGTCCAGGACACCGTCCGGTATCCGCGGATCGCCCTCGTCGCAATGACCCGCTGCGGACGACGCAGCAGGGCCTTGTTATTGCGACCGAGGGCGTCCACCCAGACCGGTGCCCCGTACATGGCCATACTCCGGATTACTCCGGAGTACAGCCGGCGGCACGTGGCGTTCGGGCCACCCACATTGGGCAGCAGCCTCCCCAGAGCGGCGGCCGCTCCTAGAACTTTTGGGGCCAGTTGAGTGAAGTGGGCCCCAAAAGTCCACCTCCCGTCCAGGATGAGACCCAGATATTTCATCTGGGTCCCAACCGGGACCGGGACCCCATCCAGAAGCACCCGCGTTCCTGGAGGGGGTCCCCCCCGAGGCCCGTGGAACAACAGGGCCTCGGTCTTGGAGAGGGCAACCTCCAGTCCCAGAGAGCGGATGCGGTCGACCACGAGGGTTGTTCCCACCGTGGCCAGCCGCACCGTTTCCCTGAGGTCCCTCCCCTTGACTACGACCAGGGTGTCGTCTGCGTAGCACGCAACCCGCATGTTTGCAGGCAGCGTGCCACGCAGCACCCAGTCGTAGCCAATGTTCCACAGGATCGGTCCCAGTACCGACCCCTGTGGAACCCCGCAGGAGACGCGACGGTGCCTCAAACCATCGCGCCCTTCCACCAGGACCTCGCGGTCCTGGAGGTAGTCGGCCAACAGCCTCCGCAGATACAGGGGCACTCCGTGGTAACGCAGCGCCTCCTGTATCGTTCCATGTGGGAGGCTGTTGAAGGCGTTGGCTATGTCGAGCGAGACAGCCAACGCCTTTTCCCCCCCGCCGACCGCTTCCTGCGTCCACTCCTTGAGCCAGAGCAGGGCGTCTATAGTAGACCGCCCCGCTCTGAACCCATACTGGGCTTCCGACAGCCCAGGCCCAGTACCCTCCAGGTGCTGGATGACACGGGCAGCTACCACACGCTCCAGCAGCTTACCCGTGTCATCCAGCAAGACGATGGGCCTGTATGCGGAAGGGGAGTCAGCAGGACGACCCTCCTTCCGCAACAGGCACAATCGGCCGTCCTTCCACGGCTTCGGGAATCGTCCGGACGTGAGGCATGCGTCGAACAGTTCCCGAAGCCGATCGCCCATCTCCTCCAGGGCGATCCTGAGGACCCGCCCCGGGATCCCATCAGGACCCGGGGCGGTCCTCTTGCCCCGTAGGCGTGCGACCGCGACCTCCATCTCCGCCTCCGTCAGAGGCGGGATGGAGTCCGCCGAGTCTGCCTCGGGGAAGGGGAAGGACGGCGCCATCGTCGGAGGGTTGTGGAGGGGATCTCTGTCGGGGAAGAGCCCCTCCAACACCCTGCCCAGGAGCTCCGGCTCCAGGGACTCCGCGACTGGGGACGTCTGGCCCCGGAACTTGTTCCGGGCAGCCCTATATGGACGTCCCCACGGGTCCCTGTTGAGGCCCTCCAGCGTCTCGCTCCAGCCCTCCGCCTTTGCTCGGCCGATGGCCAGCTGCAGGTCCCACCGCGCGTCGCGGTAGGCACCGTACAGCCGGCCCTCAGCTGCCAGCTCCTCAGCTGACAGCTGCTCGTCCGTCCGGCCCCTGCGCCTCCTCCTGCGGTGCACGTAGGCCCGCCTCGCCGCCGAACTGGTGGCCCAGAGATCGGCAATCTCCGGGTTCCACCAGTACACCTGGCGGCGTTCGGGGTGGCGGCGGGCCCTCGGCATGGCCGTGTCGCACACGGCCGTCACTGCCGCACGGAAGTGGCCCGCCGCAACGTCCACTTCCGGGTGCGCGGGGCCAGCCTGCCAAGCCTGGACTATAGCCGCCTCTTTTGCCAGTTCGGCGTCGAGGCGACTAATAGCCCAGCGCGGGAAGACCGAACGCGCCACCCGCAGGGGCCCCCCTCGGTTGTTGGAGGTGGAGATCTCGAACCTTATGTATTTGTGGTCCGAGAGAGTCTCCACCTCCGACAACACCCTCCAGGCCCGGACACGTGCTGCGACAGCGGGGGTGGCGAACGAGACGTCCACCACGGACCCCCCGCGCTGCCGCACGCACGTGTGGACCGACCCTCTATTAAGCAGGGTCAGTCCTGTGGCAACCGCCCACTCCCTCACGATCTCGCCGCGAGGGTTAGTAGAAGGGTTGCCCCAATCCCGGGCCTTGGCATTCAGGTCCCCCATGAAGAGGACCTGACGTGGGGCCTGTCTTCTCACCGCCGCGGCCAGAAGGTCCACAAAGACCTCCAGCTCCGCAGCGGTTTTGTTGGGGGAGAAGTATGCGCCGACAATCGCATACTCCCCCAACTTTGCCACCACGTACCCCGACCCCCTCTCCTCAACTGAGAGGGGGGTGGACCTGCCGGATCGCCTAATGATAGCCACGGAGTCGTCCAGGTCCCCAGCCCAACAAGTATGTTGGGGGGGGACATAGTACGGCTCCGCAGCGACCGCCACGTCTATCTGCCACTGCGCCAGGGACTGCATAAGCAGATCTTGGGCCCTGGCGCAGTGGTTTAGATTCGTCTGGAGGAAGTTGTGATGTCCGACCTGATCCATTAATCGGACATCACAACCTCCTCGCACGCCGCTGGGCGTACTACCTCCAGGGCGGCCTGGCTTGTGGCAGCTGGGGTGGCCTGGGTCCGGGTGGCCTTCCCCTTCGTCTTAGGGGGAACGCAGCCGCGTCCCCCCATTACGTGCCCAGAGGGCCGCCCCGACTCTGCGCAGATGGCACAGCGTGGGACTATCTTCCCACAGCTGGCCGCCCGGTGACCTGCTTCTCCACATCGGAAGCACAGGTCACCCCTGTCCGCCACAGCGGGGCACAGGGGGCGAGTGTGCCCCAGCCCCAGGCACCGGTAGCAGCGCATGGGGCGTTCCCCCAGCGCTACCACCTGTACTGAGCTCCACCCAATCAGCAGCCTCCCTTTCTGCAGCAGCACCTTAGCTGCTGCAACCGGGAGGGAGACGAGAGTGGAGCCAGCCCCTCTTGGACCGGGGCGAATCTGCCCGGCCTTTACCAGCTGCGGGTCGCACTCCCCCGCACGTGCGACCGCTGCCACCACCTTTTCCTTGGTGGCCGCATCATCCAAACCACTGATCCTCAGATCAGTGGATTTAACCGGCCTGGTGATACTGGCCACCTCCATCACGACCCCACGGAGCTTTTCCGCGAGGCGATCCGCTTTCTCCCCGCTTTGGGAGCCGGGGATCTGTAGCATCCTGGCTCCCGTAGCCGTCTGGCGAATGCGGATCCCCTCGATCCCCAGCTCCTGCAGGTCAATCTTATCCTGCACCGTTTGGAGGACGGTGCTGTAGGTCATCCCTTTTTCCGCGGCATCGGGGTGCAATGACAGCACCACGGCCGCGGAATTTGGGGGACTCCTCAGCACCGTCGTAGTCCTACCGGCAGGGGGGCTGATGCAGGGGTGCGGGCCGCAGGGACACGGGCCGCAGGGGCACGGGCTGCGGGGGCATGGACTGTGGGGGCACGGGACGCGGGGGGGGCACGGGCCGCGGGGGTACGGGCAGCGGGGACACGAGCCGTGGGGACAGGGGCCGTTGGGGCGCGGGGCTTAGGGGCTGCAGGGGCAGGGGTGGGGACGGAGAGCTTCCCCGTTCCTTTTCCCCTCCCCTTGCCTTTTCCCACCACCTGGGCCCAGGTTTCCCTCCCCTCAGGAACCTGGGCACTTGGGGTCCTCCTGGAGGTGGAAGGACCCGCAACTCCAGCCTGCTGGTGAGCAGACTCCACCACTCCTGCGGCCTCTGCCGCTGCCCTCTTGGCATCTGCCCTCAGTGGTGGACGCACCGTCTTTGCAGGCAGAAGGCGGTCCTCGATCACTGCGAGTCGGGCATTGAGCATTTGCCCGAACGTGGCAGTCAAGGACCCCCTGAGCTCCTCCAAAAAGTCAGCGGCACCCAGCACTGAGGGGGCTGCAGGCCTCTGCGTAGCGGCAGCGGTAGCGGTGGCGGTGGCGGCAGCAGCAGTGGCAGTGGCGGCCTCCGTCTTGGCCTCACTGAAGCCAAGACGAAGCGCCTTCACCTCCGCCTTCATTGCCTCCACCTCCAATCGTAGGCGGGTATTTTCCGCCCTGAGCCGCCGCGTCTCCTCCGCCTCGCTCCTCCCAGCAGGGTGTCGACCACCTCGCCTAGGGTCGACGCGGACTTCTTGAGGCGGCCGACGAACTCACCCTTGAGGTTGCCAGATTTCCTGGCAACCTCAAGAATGCGGGTGAGCTCCTCCCCCGCCCGTGCTCTCAGCTCCTGGGCGTTGAGGACGCTGAGGTCAACGACCATCGGACGAGCATCGGAATCAGTCCCGGTGCTCGGCTCGACGTCGCTGACCGCAGCAGCCTGCCCCTTCCTAAACCTTCTGCCCTGCAGAAGCGTCTCGAGCTCCTTATCAACAGGAGCAGGCTTAAGGAAGGTCTCCCTAGACGGACCCGCCTGGGTGGTCTTCCTCCTACCTCTCCTCGCCGAGTTGACCTTGGCGGCCGCCGTCTCTTCAGTCTCCGTGTCTGAGTCCAAATACCCAGGCACGAAAAATGAAGAGTACGGCCGCTTCCGGCCAGCACCGCTCTCGTCAGCGGTCTCCCGTCCACCCGACCTCTCCGATATGACGGAGGAGTCGTCGGACTCCAACGTCCCCTCCAACACAACCCTGCCCTGAGAAGCGCAAGAGTCCTTCTCAAGGTCCACCAAAACCGGTGGGCCCTGAGGAGGACCCCTGAGCTGTCCCTGGGAAGGGTCCCTCAGGAAGCGCCCGGAGGCGTCCCTTAACGGCTTAGACATCTTCAGCAGACAAGAACACAATTAACAACCAGAGTGAACTAGTCAACCTCTCTGAACCTAAAACCTAACCTCAATCGAGCATATCTCTACCATTCAGATTTTTCGAATCAAGCCGACCTGATCAACCACCACTATCACATCACAGAAGTTTTCAAATTCAAATATAGATAGACTAGCTAGACTAAATCTGCCCAAAACTTCACCTGCGTGGTCTACAGGAAACGAAGAAGAAATTTTTTCATAGATAATTCAACCACCCATTGCACCCTTTTAGGGGTGGAATTTCAAAAAAAAACTCATTCTTAGTGGATACCTACACTTTACAAAGAACACCCTCCAAATTTAAAGTCTCTAGAACCAGTGGTTTAGGTTGTGCGTTGATAAATAAGTTAGTCAATCAGTCAGTCAGGACTTTGAATTTTATATGTAAAAAAAATCAAACATGCTAAAATTCTCTATTCTAAAAAACTCTATCCCGGCTTCGTTAGTTACGAAATTGACTTAGACATAAAATTCAGGAATATAATGGTCACCCTACCGGTTAGTTCCGCAGTAATACCATTGGGATAAACATGTTTGTGACGAGTTTATCCGGGATGGTTTAATGAAATGGTCACCCGAAATTATGATAAAGATCACAATTTTCTTTAGGTTATATGACCAATGAAATATTAATAGTGTAGAATAATATATGTTTATGTTTTTGCAGCAATGCTTTTTACGAAATTTTAATGAATGTTTTTTTATACATTTTTAGTCTGGCGATCTTTGAAGCATTATTTTCAGCAAAAGCTATATACACTAGATGGGAGTAAATTATAAATTCGCGACAATATCGAATGTTCTTCCAACCTACATCAATAGCAGTGGCAAACAAGAGACAGTTAGCTTTGGCGGGAAAGCGAAAAAGATTGCGTCACCGCATTGTATTATTTTCCAAAACTTCTGTTATTTTCAGTGTTAGTGCATAAAACCGGTGGCATTCTATTCGTTAAGTGCTGGATTACAGGCGTGAGTGTGGGAAAATGGTATAATGATGGTGAAACGTTTCTTTTCGTGGTGTTTCCAAAACTCCATAGAAGCTTCGAGTAAAGTTGCCACCACTTTACTAGGAGTATGACTTTGACTAGACTATGACTTGACTTGATGACTTCGACTGTGACATGACACATATTTGCGTGAAATATCATTAACTTGATGAATTATTAATTACTTGACACTGGCTAAATACACAAAAGTGTAGAGCCAAAACATAAAAAAGAGACAGTCAGACAAGGAACTGACGTTAGGCCCTACATTCAGCAGCTGACGCAACCGGTCCCGCTCTCCCGCTGGTAAATGTCAACCGGTCACCAAACAGGTTAGCCACATATTAGGCATAGACGTATAACAGCTGATAGAATTATAGTTTTTTTTTATATACTGTTTTACCACAGACTCCTTGGTTGGTGCCCTTTTTTAATATAATAATAATAAAGCCTCGTTATTTTCTATACCCTAATTATTACATATATTTCAACTTATAACTATTTAACGCTGTTTTACAAGTTACATTACATTATTGAGATATAAAAAAAAGTTTAGATAGGAACCCCTGTTTGGGTAAAATCCTCCTCCAGTGCGTTCCAATCTTTAGCTCGCTCAGTCCACTTTTTTCCCGCTATGGCTATGATTTCATCACTCCGTCGTTTCATAGGTCTGCCCTTCCGTCTTTTCCCACTAGATCCATTCCATTTTGTTGCTTCTTCTGTCCATCGTTTGTCGCTGTATCGTGCTATCATTTTTAATATACTAGTTACATATTTGTTAGTTGTATTATTATTTTTATTACAATATCATATCTCGGTGTACTACGGATCATTTTTGCTCCGGACATGGCCCGGTGCGCATGCTGAAGGCCTATAGTTATAGAGTTTGCAACCCATGCATAGCCTGGAGCCTATATATATTTTTTCCTTTTTTCTTAAATATATTTTATTTGGACACTATATAAATGTCGGGAATATCAATTACTGTATTTTATTTGCGAATACACCACGAGCAGACCAGTTCCCATGATAGATTTGAAACCAAAATTCCAAGGATTTTTTGTCCCGTTTGGCATCGTTGTAGAATTTTCGGTGAAAACTGACTTGATATGTAAAATCCAGTGAACTAAGACCTACGTGTTGGGGTAGACCTGTTATGGAGTGGAGACCGTGAATTAGTTGACGTAGTGGACACCCTGCGGTAAAATGGAGTGATAATATACGCAAGGTAGCAGACAGCAACTGGAAGAGTAGAACCGAAGACCGGTTTCAGTGGCGTGCCTTGGGAGAGGCTTATGTCCAGTAGTGGACTAACATAGGCTGATGATGATGATGATGATTATGAAAGAAAAAGAATTTTCCAAATCATTTTTCTCTAAATTTCCGAATAATTTTCTTTTGTGTACCGTTTTCCTGCAGCCACAATCGGTCCACAACTGACTCCGCCTCGAGCTCCCTACGACAATCAATAAAAAATATCCGTTATATAATCATAGGCCCCGGCTTTGCGTACCACTTTTACTTTTGTACATACCGACAGGTTGGATAACGGTAATAAATAATTATGTACAGTCAGCACCAGAAGTCAATCATGCTCTATTTATGACCACTTCAGTGCAAATTCAGTACTGATTAAAACATGATTAATGAAATAGGGTATTTACAAATCTGATTTGCTTATTAAAAGAGATAGTCACAAGAATTCATTAAAACTGTGCTCAATGTACAAATAAAACTAATACCAGCATTTTGGCGAGCATGTTTTTAATAGTCAATTGCAAAATATTAATATAGGCATATTGGGAGGCTACTAAGATTAATATTTACATTAAGATGAAACTTCATTCCAAATTTAAATATTTCAGCATACAGATACAGAACAAACTTCCATATTCATCGCACAAATGTTTGTCCTGGGTGGATATCGAACTCACAACTTACAGTTCAGAAGGCAGAGCAACTACCAACTAAGCGTAATGACTAAACTAAGTATAATGTGATAGTGATACTTCCTTCAAATATTTTAGAAGCAGTAAATGTTATTATAATCTGCCGCCGAGTGTTCATTGATTTGAAGATTTGAAAAGGTATTTGTACCAGAGGCAATGTCATTATTTTCATTTTAATGGGCCAACTATGACGTGACAACTTTTAGATTGAAAAATCGTGACCATTGGGTCATTTTTTTAAGCGCAGGCCTTTTCTTCCCGACATTTAAAAGATATACCGTTTATTGAATTGCTGTAAGATTGGATTGATTCTTTCGATGTGAAAATTTCTGATTGAGATCTATCCATTTAAGTTTATTTGTTTGAAACTTAAAAAAGAAATATGTTAAGGGAGCAAACAAGCATACGCCATAGCCCACCTGATGGGAAGTGGTCACCGTAGCCTATTGCCATCTGAAACGCCGGAGGAGGCGTCACCAATGCACTGCTTACCCTGTAGGACTCTTTTAACCCTCCTCTTAAAGTACTCCATGTTAAAGCTCTGCGGAAAGACCGCTGATTCCCATCATCCCATCGGAGCTCCCGCTCATTCCACATTTTGCAGGTGTAAGAAAAAAAAGAACGCATGTTTCGGGTTGTATAAGATTTTCGCGACTCATATGTGGATGAGTTTGTTGGCGAGAGGTGCGATGGTAGAAACGCGATGCCGGAATCAAGTTGAATAGCTCTTCAGAACATTCCCCGTTGTAGAGGCGGTAAAATATACATAAGGTCATCCCTGCGAATATCGAGTGGTTCATGGCGTTCGGTGATCTTGGGACTATCTACAATTCTGATAGCTCTACGCTGTATCAACTGCTATATAAACTATAAACAAAAAAAAAAAACAAATTTCCAAACAAGTTTAAGTTATACATAGTCTAGTTTTTTATAACTTTTATCATCTACTGTACCTCAGTACCTCTTGGGAACAGAAATGATATAACAAAGAAACTTGTGGGAAAATCTATCGAAATTAGCCGTGTAGAGTAACAGTACACATTTTTTCCCAAGGAAATAACATAAGTATTAACTACTGAAATTGTTTCATTGCTTTTAAAATATTCCGAAAATATTCCTAAAATATCTTTAACGTAGTGGCGCATTTGATGATGACTGGCTTGATGGCTCAGTTGGCTGATGGTTCTGCCTTCTGAACTGTAGATTGTGGGTTCAATTCCCACCCAGGACAAATATTTGTGTGATGAACATAGGTGTTTGTTCTGTGTCTGGATGTTGTATTGTACTATGTGTGTATTTACAAACAAAAAGTATATAAATATTGTACTAGGTTTTCATAGTACAAGCTTTGCTTAGTTTGGGGCTAGATTTCTTTGATACATTTGCTCTGAATTCGTTAATGTAATTCTTATTGCGTAGTATCAATTTCAAGAATGTAAGAAAAAGCCATTGCTATAAGCTATAGCTAACCTAACAACAAATAAATAATAACTGAGAGTTATATTAATATACTTTTTAGTTTAACGGTTGTTAGCGGAATCATTTATAAAAGCTTAATCCGTCAAATAAATAAATTTACAGTAAATGTAAAATCACATTCTTCCAATAAGGATACAAAAAATATATAGACCAAGGCTGATCCACTTTTTCGTTGCACGATCCATGGAGCAATTTTCTCATGAATATTTGTCAATATGTCTAATTTGTTGGAAAATTGGGTCTGATGCTTCCTTATTCGGCACAGTAACAAACATTACTGCCATGGATATATACGTGGTTTGTATACATGTTACATACTCTCTTTTATTCCCATCTCTACTAAAGTCATAACTTAGCTAAGCAACACACGAGAACCCTTAAGTTCTTAAATTGTTAAATTAAGACTTATAGCTATAGAGAATCGTATAACAAGGTAACATAAGAAAAAAAAAATTAAAAAAATATAAAATAAGAACTCAGATAATAACTGTTCTGTGGCTTAAACTGAAAACCAAAAACGTTATAATAATAATAATATAATAATAATATGTGTGGACATCTCACACAACGCCATCTATGCTATGGGAACCAGATAACTGATACAATACTTAGATACTTTTTTGTTTGTAAATACATACATATAATACAATATGACACCCAGACACAGAACAAACACCTATGTTCATCACACAAATGTTTGTCCTGAGTGGGAATCGAACCCACAACCCACAGTTCAGAAGACAGGGCTACTACCAACTGAGCTATCGGGCCAGTCATATAGTCATATAGCCCTTAAAGTATTGTTATTACAAAATATCGCCACTATTATAACACTAAAAATTAAGCTCGAAATAGGAATATCAAAATATTATTCCAATCAACAACAAGTATCCAAGAAAACACTCCAATCACAGACGAGAAACAAATATTCGAATACAAAAACACTGTGGAAAATACGCGCAAAATTCTAGGACAAATCATTTGCGAAAGATATTTAAGTGAATTAGGTATATGCTCGAGTGAAACAGTTTTTTCTCTCTCAAATAATGGAATTGTATTAGTGAAATGGTTTAAGAGAAATCCGAGGAGGGGAGGTGGGGGCACCCTCCGATATATATGTGGCCTTGCTTGGGAATGGTAAACAAGTATCAGTAGCCTATAGAATTACAAAATGTTGTGTATGGTAAGAAAACTGCCGTTTTTCATACCAAAATGTTACTTTTTTTAACGTTTCGATACTATTATTGAATAAAAATGCAATATTAAATAACTTAAATATTTGTATTTATTTATAACTAGTCGCACCCCGTGGTTTTACCCGCGGATATAAAATATTTTAATTATTTGCTCATCCCACGGGAAAATTTCACTTTTCCGGAATAAATGTAGCCTATATGTTAATCCAGTGTATAAGCTATCTAGGTACCGAATTTCATATAAATCCATTCAGCTGATTGAGCGTAAAGGAGTAACAAACATACACATATACACACAAACACACTGTGATGTGATTAATGATTGAGCTACAAGAAAATAAACCGATATATTAAAATGATAATTACTTAGTATATTTGGCGGATTGCATTTGGATGCAAACATTTCTTAATTGAGTGTTTCGTTAGGCCTACATTTAACCACTGTCTTACGTGATGGTAAGTTAGTGACGATGCGGTCGACTACGAATCATGCTTGCCTATAAAATACTGGTTCACTCTTGTCTTCAAAACTCCCAAATTATATTTTTAATTAAATAGAGCCACTGGTAATTTGTTCCATTCCTTTATTTTAAGTGAAACGCTTTGTACGGATTGGAGAAATGTCCACCTTATACGAATGTCGTGTTCTCGTGCGCTATGTAGTGCGGTGTTTATTTGGTTATTTTGAATGAATTTGTCCAATTCCATTGCACTATCTCCAAAGTGCAGCTTGTAAAAGACCAGTACATGCTGGCTACTTTGCACCGGTGCTCAAGGCTTTATAGCTTAGCCTTTACCAGCGCTTTGTCACCAAAGACAATAATGAATAGAAAAAGAATGAAATATAATTAATAGGACAAATGAAAATAAATACGCGTATTATCTTACATACATCCGACTTAATAAGAGCACTTGACGTCACTCGGTTGGCTTAAAATGAAGGCAATTAATACATACAAAAATGTTACATGTTTTATTAAATAGTCATCACTGATAAGTATGATAATAAAGAATTTTAAACATGTATAACTTTTAAGTTATCTCTGTAATTTAATAAACAAATACGTCATTTTGATTAAAGTATAATACATGTTTTTAAATATATTGTAGTTTTTTTTATCAGATGTGATAATTAGCTCGCAGCGAGAAATAGCTAACGTAGTTTTTATTTACAAAAAAAAAAAATTAAATATAATACGTGCGTATAACGTATATATACGTGTATATAAAACAGAAATGTAAAACTGAGCAAACCGATACTTTTGAATTATAACAATAATTAATATTTGTAGATATTTCACACAGCGCCATCTAGTCTTAAACTAATCAAAGCTTATACTATGGGAACCAGATAAGTCATATAATTTTTTACTTTATCACTTTTTGTTATTGGCTGATAAATACTTTAATAGCTAGTTTGTAAAATTATTACTCCATTTTGCCAGTTCTAAGACAAGATTAATAAAAACAAAATTTGCACCAGTTCCGCTTATGCTTTGCACCACTGTGCGTAGTTGGCGGCTCAAAGCGCTGCGTGACGGAATCCCTCACGCTCTACTTGTTACAGTTGTAATAATTGTCAATTTCTAAATAAATATTTCGATTATTTACGTTTTCTGGTCAAAAAATCAAGTATTTCTTTAGAAACCATTGGCTCAAGCCATATTGGTAGTTTTATATATTAGTGCTAAAGCTAAAGAAACTTTAGCATTAGTATAGAAAAATACCACTAAGTTATATATCATATTATGGGTGGCATTTAATGGCATAACTAATAAATACAATTATTTAAACAAAAAAAAAACAGCATCAAAAATACTGATTCCACACTAAATTTGCCACCAAAAAATATTGACTTTTTTTATGTTAACGAATGACGTGACGAGCTAACAGTTCGCCTGATGTTAAGCGATACGGCTGCCCATATCAGTTGCAGATACTGCACTGCGCACATCATCCTGAGACATCAGCACAATAAGATCAAGTAATAAGATTACTAGACTGTGAGATCAGGTCATAAAGTATCATTTGCCCAGTAGTTTTATAATAATTAGTATTATACCATAATGTAAACTATAATTCTACGTAATATTCTTTTAGATAATAGAACAGCGTCCAAAGAAAACACATCGCAATCAATTCTTTTAAACAAGTAAATATTATTAGCCCATATTAGCATACAATGTATTAAATGGATGTCAAAACCAACTCAAGGAAACAGATATGACAAGACTTGGAATGAAAAGAAGGAATGTTTCATCATTATTAATTACAAGAAGTAGGCTTTACTAGGTGGTAGGACTTTGTTGCAAAGTTCATCTAGGTAGGTACCACCCCTTTGCCAGTTATTCTGCCGCCAAGCAGTAGTGTGCAAGCACTACTGCGGTCCGGTTTGAAGGGCACTGTAGCTAATGAAATTACTGGTCAGTTGAGACTTTATGACCTGATGTCACAGTCTAGTAATCTTATTACCAGACTGTGCTGATGTCTCGGGATGATGTGCGCAGTGCAGTGTCTGTTTTAAGGTTCCAAATGACACTGTTCTGTTATGAGCGGCCGTGGCGCTTAACTTCAGGTGAACGACTAGCTCGTCACATCACTAAGTAGCATTAAAAAAAAAAAAACAATTGGCAGCAGATGGACATGTTTTGTGCACAGAAAAAAGGTGCAGACATTCTGAGTCTGGGTGTTATGGGCCCTCGTAATTCCTGGGTTCCCTAGATACAAGGAATCCTAGTTAGATTCCACGATCTACGTTTAGTCATTATTATTATTATAATAACTACATTTACTAAATTTATAACTTTAAACCTACTGTAGTATAAACCACAGAATAAAAGTAATAGTCATGACCTTAGGTAAACTGGTGCAGTAACTTGGTCAAGAACTTTGCTTCCATCTGTCTATACGAGTGATTGACATAAATTTTCCATCGTGTACATACGGAAAATGTTGTGTTCTCCATGATTATAATTTTAAAAAACTATAGTTATAACGTATTATGCACAAAAAATAAGGATTGTCATTCAGCGTGGTAATGCTGCCAGCATTCTGGGCACTTTCCCCTCCACCAACGGGTTATTTAAATGTTTAGTTTTTATTAGTTTTAAGTTCTTGTTTACTTTTTAAGTCAGTTTTGTATTAGCTTAATAGTAATTAGTTGAATAAATAAAAACAAAAAAATTGGTTGAATATTGAAATAAAAAATTTATCAATTTATCAGTAGTTGCAAGTTAGATATACCAAACCCAAAATCAAAGGAAATGTCAACCGCTTCGCCAGTAATAGTGGCGTTAAATTTTCAGAGCACTTTGCGAGCCACGACCCCTGAATATAGTGGGTCAATTAGGTAGTAAATATTTTATTCGGGGCATGTCGGCTAATTTCAAATTACTGACACTGCAGTGGTTTTTGGCCATGGTCGTCGACTAGTGATAAGACAAGTTTTATCGTTTCCGATTTTAATTATATCGATAATAATTTTAACTTAACTAACCTAAATCAAGAGATAGCTTTAAGTGATAAGGCTACCTATTGTACTAGTATTAGTCAATTAAGTAAGTTATCTTTTACTTTTTTTTACGGTTTACAATAGTGTTGATCTATCTATCTATCTACATAGATGTTGAATTTTTTATTTATTTAATGACGGTACACAAAGAATGCAAATCTTCTAATAGTCACGCCTGCCTATTTGATTGTACATACACGCATTAGTCGCTCTTTAATACTGACCTGAACATTGTAACTAGCGTCTAACTTCTAATTTCCATAAAATAAAGAAAATATCAAAAATGTTCACAATAAAGCATGTTGTAATCTCAAAATGGCTGTAATTGTTTCATTATACCAACAAAACGTAAGGAAATTTATCACATGACTTAATTTGTTCTACTTTAGGCTTCTATTAACTAACGTATTACTTAAAATAAAACGTAATCTATCTCTTCTATTGTATTCTTTATGTCTTTACACTTAACAATTAGTATATAATTAGTTACGAAATATTTGAGTTCGTTAACTTATTTCAGTGCCGTTAACCTTCAGTTTAGTTAATGGTTTTAAAGCGAGCTGTCTGCGTTTCGGCAATATCTTTGCTTGAGGTGTTGTCTGCAAATTAACAGACTAGAAATAGTTTCAAAATTAAATTAAATTATATGCAATATATAAACCCAAATAAGATGATTTTAACAAAATTATGTCTGCAAAATAAGAAGGGAAAATATTTGTTCACATTTAAATTGAAAAATCTAAAATGACCCCTACAGAAAATATTTAGGTTAACGCCACTAAAAAAATCAGTAGATATTCCGAGATTTAAAAAATAAAAGATCAACTGGGATCTGGGATCATGTCTGAGTCAGTTTAATTAAGATGGTACTTTTAAGTAATTTTTTCTTATTAATTTTAGCTTAGGATAGCTATTTATGTTTTTGCCTTGAACATCACGCTTTCCCATAGCCCCTCTTTCTACTTTGAACGTTATTTACCACAACATGTCAATGCTACACACGTTTCGTCAGCAATTTCCTAATCCTCTTATTTCTTTAAAGAAGTTACAGCTTACATTACAAAATCAATAATAACCTGTATTAAGTTTTATAGGTTTAGATATGCCCCCAAGGTTATTTGATGACGAATAACTGTTTAATTGTTATATTGGTATCGATAATGGGTGTGCAAGCACTATAATAATGATTTGTGAAATAAGTACAAATGTACGACCGCAGTTAACAGTTTGGTAGTACTTAATTTAATAGTATTGGCACAAGAAGAGTAGTAGTAAGAGTAGTAGAATATATGGTATTACAAGTAATTCTAACCATGGGCTTTAGTGCATTATCAATGTTGCGGGTGCCCGCCCGGTAGCGCTGTAAAGGTCGATAGAATCCAACAGCAATAAAAAAATAAATAATAAAAATTTAAATAAATAATTAATTTTTATATAAATAATTAATCCCTTTAAATAAAAATGTTTGGATGTACTTCTAGAACTCGTTTGAGTTTTCGATTGGTATCCAATTCAGAGCTAGTCAGCCGACAAATGATGACAGCCGATCAAAATGTGTCTTAAGTGTGTCTCAAGTGTGTCTTAAGTGTGTGTGGGGTATGCACCGGTTTAGTTAATCGCAATAAGGCTTTAGTGACTCTTATTAATAATCCACTACTGGTGATAGTAAGTATTTACTACTTGCTTTTTAATTAGGATAGAATAAAAGGTTGATAATCATCTTGCACTTAGACACATTAAATTATATGCAAAATATCTGTGATGTAAATATTTTATTCTTAGTGTTGCGGGGAGGTATTATTGCCCGTCGTTAGAAAAGCTAATACGCGGTAGAAAGAGGGCAACGTCTAAGTGAATATAAAGGTAGGTCAGTTGTGCTGTGAATTAAACTTTATTGTATCGGAGTAAGAGTCATTAATTTAAGTGACTGCGGTGCAAAACTTCTGTACTGAGTACTAGTCGTATTATATGTTTCGTGGTGTTGCATAAAATAGGAAGTGCGAATATAAGTGGCTGACTCATATTAACCGTGAAACCATGAATCAGACATCATAAAATTTATTTGATAGGATCCTTCTAAAGTAATATATTTAAAATGTCGTGAAAAATAAAACAAATTTGTTTTGCCAGTAGTTTTATTACTTACGTTGAATAATACCTTAAAAATTTACTTCATTATATTTTTTCTAAGATAATTGGGGTAATAGTTTTGTTTTATACTTCTGTAAAATGATACCAAGATAACAATATTAACGATAGATTTTTTTACCGCTAAATTGCCTTTGTTTTCAATTAAATACTACAATGATATAATAAATAATACTAAACACTAACTACTACTACAAAAAAAACAGTAGTTGATTACAAATCTTTCCAGTAACCCGTAAGTTACATTATTATACCTAAGACATTTAGGCATGTTCCCAGGTACATAAATTGCAATAATAGCATGCTTCAATGATAATGTTAAAACTACCGATATTTGCTTTCGTCCAATTTTGTCTCAGCACTATTACTGCTCGACAGTTTCAAGCTGCACCGCCCGACAAAAAAGTCGGGAGTCATTAGAAATTTATCTAGTCTGGCTACCTAATGTTGTTTTTGCACTTTGCATTCACAGCCAGAGTTCACTAATGAAATTTGAACGAGCTACCAGATTAAGCATTTTGTATCGAAGGAAAAAATCACGCGTTGAACCCTGTTCTGTGACGATACAGTCTAAAATTGTTTGTTATACAATTACAAAGAAGAAAAAGGCCGTTTGCGAAATTTTAGCATGCGGATTTTTTTTATTTCCGTTGCACTGGTAATGTTGCTATGTTACGTATATTATTAGCTTAAATGTAAATTAATTACGGAAATACGTGGCAATGTAAGGTTAAGGTCTAAATATGGAATTAATGCCTTTTCAATTCCACAGTCGATTCGTAGTAATTCTACATTCTATTCTCTACTAAATAAAAGTGAAAATTTGTCTGCTTGTTTATTTGACTTATACGCCAAAGTTTCTATACCAATTTGTATGAAATTTTGCACATTACTTATTACTTTCATAATCACATAAGATACTTTTATCCCGGAAAATCTAGAGTTCCAGCTGGAAAATGGGTATGTTGGGGGCAGAAACTGTGGTTTTTCCCCCAACATACCCCATTTAAACACACAAACACGGCGGGCGCCTCTTAAAAATATAATTAGCATGGTATATAATGATGATTTCACCGGCAGTCTAGTCGTAGTATTACAATTATTAAACGGTGAAATATCTTCATTTTTATAGACGGTTAAATATCTATTAAACAAAATATTATATTGACGATGCAATAGCACATTCAATGGATTCGATATAGGATCAGATAGAACTTTGGTAAATTGACCTTGGGGCCAAATGAATGTTTTTGAAAAATGGGCATTGGTTTGGTGCGAGTTACCCTGACATACCCCCTCCCACCACCCCCGTGGTGGCAGGGAAGTGCGAGGGCATTCCCCCTGCCCCCTCAAAAAAAAGGTGCGATTTTTGTGAACCCGAGTGTATTATTAATTATACAAAAAGTTCGCTCAAAAAAGCACATCCATAGTTGTAATAAAATATTTATTTAATGATAACCCTGTCCAAATTGCTGATTACAAAAGATTGTAAGCGTAAAACAAAACTCTGGTTTCCCGTTCACGACTCAAAAAAAAAGATTTTTATCAAGAGGATTCGTGAACCTTGATGTTACAACCTCACGTTTAACTAAAAAAAAGGCCATAGCAATAATGCATTGTTTTTAAATGCAAAAACGTGGCCATTATATGTGTTTACTGTGATATGAGAAACTTATCGCGTGACAAAGCTGTTTAATTTTTTTTTTATTTTGAGTCAATTTATCTAATGTAAAGTATACCAATGACCTTAAGTGCTGTGTAGAGTAAGCGACCACTTAGAGGTTGCAATATAATCAAAATGTAAGAATATTAATGACATCATTCGCCGGGCTCTTACCACCCTTTTACTTGTTGCAGCCATTCTCGAACCGAATGGTCTCATACGTGACGATGGCAAAAGACCTGACAGAATGACTCTGGTTTCCTGGAAGATGGGACGGCCCTTAGTGTGGGACGCTACTTGCATCGACACTATGGCGCCTTCACATCTTCCCGAGACACATGTTAGGGCCAGCGCCGCGGCTTATTCGGCTGAGCACCTAAAACGGCGCTAATATAGTAATCTCGGTAGCGGTTACATATTTGAGCCGTTTGGTGTTGAGACCCTGGGTCTATATATAATATTATAAATGATATCATATCACACATATTTATAAATGCAAAATCGTGTGTGTAATAATTGTGTTTCTTTCATTTTCACGCCGCAACGGTTTAACGATTTGTAATGGTAATTACTATAACAGGTAATAATTACAAAATGTATGAAACATGTAAAATCAACAAATAAACTGTACATACAAGTAGATTCTTATATATAAATCAAAACACATAATATTTTATGATTAGCCAGCATGTAATTATTGTGACATAATTACACAGAAAAACCACCATGAATTAGATACATAAAGTCTATTGCAAAAAAGAATATTCAATACTATATATGTATTTTATTTGTTTGACTAAGCGATTTTAATCTCTATCACAATTGTTGTTCCAAACTTAAATTAGGAGAAAACATTTAAATAAATTAAATCTAATTATTATTTCACAAGGATAAGCATGATTTAGGTATACCCAACCTAAATAAACATGTCAAACATTACAACATTATTTCTTATGTTAGCATAACTTGGCTCATTTGACAATTATCTAATGACACGCCCACGTCAGTTACAACTGGTTGGATATTCACTATTGTATCACAAACGTCAAGGGAAAGTGATTTATTACCAGTTTGTTGTATTTATTCAAAGTTGATTGCTATTTATGTTATTTAAATACAATCGTCAAAATCGTCAAGCGGATTGCGTAAACTATTATGTGGGTAAATTGGTGTCAAATTATCGATTGTTTAGTTTATGTTAGAAATTCAAATATCACGCCATGTTTTACGAGTTTTGACGAAACGTATTTTGGTCGCATAATCCAAAAACACAAATCAAATATTTTTCGTTTACTTTACCCACGTAAAATACAGACTTGTCTACATTAATCTTACAGTCATTTCACAATTTGACATTTAAAAAACTACTAGCATTGATAAAACTAATGTCAAAAAAAAAAACAAATGTCACTTGACGTTTTACGAGTTCTGACGAAACGTATTTTGGTCGCATAATCCAAAAACGAAATTCAAATATTTTTGCTTTACTTTACCTACGTAAAATACAGACTTATCTACATTAATCTTACAGTCATTTCACAATTTGACATTTATAAAACTACAAGTATTGATAAAACCACTGACCAAGAACGTTTTATTGTCCGTTCAGCTGCAGTCTCTACCACGTGTCTACTCTATGTACGTTTTTGCGGCTCGCTCCTTTTCCTTTCATTCGGCCTTGAGGGACGGCTGGCAGAGCATGCGCTTGTACCCAACACGTTAGTAACCACTAGATTTATAATAATGAACTTACTAGGTGGTAGGACTTTCTTGCAAAGTTCGTCTAAGTAGGTTCTAAAATTTCTACAGGTAGTTTCAGATAATAAACAGATTAATTGAAAGCTTAAATTGTTCACATAGAAAATTTCTACAGGTGGTTTCAGATAAAAATAGATTAATTACTAGGTGGTAGGACTTTTCTGCAAAGTTCGTCTAGGTAGGTACCACCGCTTTGCCAGTTATTCTGCCGCCACGCAGTAGTGCGCAAGTACTACTGCGTTCTGGTTTGAAGGGCACTGTAGCTAGTGGAAATTACTGGGCAAATGAGACTTTATGACCTAATCTCATAGTTTTGTAATCTAATAAGGTAATAACCAGACCGTGCTGTCTCAGAATGACGTGCGCAGTGCAGTGTCACGCGAAACTATAATTTAGTGTTTCAAGTGTCACTGCAACTGATATGAGCAGTCGTGTCGCTTAACATCAGGCGAGTGGCTTGCTCGTCATGTCATTTCGTGACAAAAAAAAAACTAAATTGATGACTACGTATGTAAAATATACGCTACAGTACTTTAGGTAAACCTAATTGATGACGTAGGTAATTAAGCAGAACTAAATTTAATGCAGACAACCTTGAAGTTTTATTGGCTTATTATAGGTAAGTACTTTTGCGGTATTTAACTTTCATCATATAGTATACTTAAACTACAAATAAAAAATATGAATCTTTTATTCATAGAGAAATAAAATATTTTAATTTAATTATTATAATACAGTACTTTGGTTGAAAAATTACTAAAAACTGCCGAGTACGTATAAAACCTAATTATAAAAACTTTTTTCAATAAGTATCAACTTGCCCGCTTCGTAATGTAGGTGTTCACAAGTTTTTGTATAAAGTTTAAGTTCCAAATGATCGATTTATACTAATCCATTATTTCAACATGAATATTATAATAATATTTGTGGACACTTCACACAGCGCCATCTAGCCTCAAACTAAGCAAAGCTTGCATTATGGGAGCCAGATAACTGATACAATACTTATATACGTTATGTTTGTAAATATATAATAATATAGAATATACTAGTTGCGCCCCGCGGTTTCACCCGTGGATAAAAAGTAGCCTATATGTTAATCCAGTGTATAAGCTATCTTGGTACTGAATTTCATCCAAATCCATTCAGCCGTTTGAGCGTGAATGAGTAACAAACATACACACATACACACAAACACACATACAAACTTTCGCCATTATAATACTAGTGTGATTAGTGTGACAATAACACCCGAACATCAATGTTCATCACACAAATAATTGTCCTGCAATGGGTGGGACACAAAACCTAGAGCTCAGAAGGCAGAGTTACTACCAACTGAGCGATCGGCCAGTCGAATATATTCTATTATTTTTCCAAGTTATTGCGAAGGATAAATATTTCCTGTGTCGCCAGAAGGCATGAAATATTAGGCTTTCTTTACAATCCTTACCCTCTCGGCCGCAAATAGCGATTTTAAATTAAACTTGCTGCAGGCATTGTCCTGAATATACAACCGAGAAACAATCAACACTTTATCTGAGAGTTGTATGGAAAGTGCAAAATTTCTAGTTAAACACTCATAAATAATAATATCTTTTCTAAAAAGAGGTTAACTTAATAACTAGGTGGTAGGACTTTTCTGCAAAGTTCGTCTAGGTAGGTACCACCGCTTTGCCAGTTATTCTGCCGCCAAGTAGTAGTGCACAAGCACTACTGTGTTCCGGTTTGAAGGGCACTGTAGCTAGTGAAATTACTGGGCAAATGAGCCTTTATGATCTGATCTCACAGTTTAGTAATCTTATTACTAGATTGTGCTGATGTCTCTGGATGACGTGCGCAGTGCAGTGTCACGCGAACCTCTATACTTTAGAGTTCCGAGTGACACTGCAGCTGATATGGGCAGCCGTGTCGTTTAACATCAGGTGAACGGCTAGCTCGTCACGTCATTCCTTAACATAAAAAAAAAAAAACTGGACTTAAATCACCTGAATTTCATACTGTAAAGTACTTGGATAACATCTTTTTTACAGTTATTTTGAAGTAATAACTAAACGACTGCGCCGTTTTTGTTGACATTTCTATGGAACTAATCTGAGAGTACCTATATTTAAATAAAATATATTTTAGGAATCAGTTTATAAATCTCCACCATTAGGTAATATTGCCTTTAGTCAAATAAATGTTTTTTTTTTAGGATTTGGCTCTACACTTTTGTGTATTTAGCCAGTGTCAAGTAATTGATAGTTTATCAAGTTATCGATGTTTCACGCAAATATGTGTCAAGTCACAGTCGAAGTCATCAAGTCAAGTCAGTCTAGTCAAAATCATGCTCCTAGTAAAGTGGTGGCAACTTCACTTGAAGCTTCTATGGAGTTTTGGAAACAACACGAAAAGAAAGGTTTCACCATCATTATACCATTTTCCCACACTCATGCCTGTAATCCAGCACTTAACGAATAAAATGCCACCAATTTTATACACTAACACTGAAAATAACACAAGTTTTGGAAAATAATACGATGCGGCGACGCAATCTTTTTCGCTTTCCCGCCAAAAACTCCAAAATAAATGTTTTCTTATTTTAATTTTTTCAAATGATAGAATTCTGAAGAATAAAACGTTACAAAAATATAACCAAATTTAGAGCGATCTCCTTTTTGAAGTCGATTGGAAAATACTCAACGTTTCACTTTAAACAATGAAGAATGTCTAACTTACTTACGACCTTGACGTATAAATTAATAAAAAAAAATTGCAGGAAAGAACCTGCGTTGTATTAAATTGCCTCTCGGACTTACAATTTCATATACATTATGATAAATAGACGATTCTAAAATTCAATTAAACAAATAGTGTAATACTATTATATAAATTCGTTACTCCAGGGAAATATAAGACCTATGTCTGTAGTAAATTATATCAAAATACAACTTAGAAAAGCAACACTTTCCCCCGGGTTCTCGTGTGTTAAATTCCTATCATTTGGCCGACAAAATACTGAACAGTCATTGGTTACCTATTGATCATCGGCTGTTTCAACCAATGAGCGTAATATTTGGCATGTTGACTTGACACGGGAAACCAGGGGCTAGGGATAAGAGCGAACTTAGGAGTTGTTAAACGTTCCAACAAAAATTCCCAAAATCTTCTAAATATATATAACTCAAGGGTGACTGACTGATTGACAGACTGACATAGTGATCTATCAACGCACAGCCCAAACCACTAGACGAATCGGGCTGAAATTTGGCATGCAGGTAGATGTTATGACGTAGGCATCCGCTAAGAAAGGATTTTTAGAAATTTCACCCTTAAGAGGGTGAAATAGGTGATTGAATTATTTTCCCATAGGCCACGCCGCGGGCGAAGCTGCGGGCAGAAGCTTGTCTCCTGCAAAAGGGAAATCTAATCAGAATATTGAAACAACCCGTAGCAAGCAACAATGTTAAAACACAAAAAATGTAACCGCGACTCAAAATTCAGTAACACATGTGTCTGTTCCCCGAACCACAGAATAGGTAATACTAGTAACCCAACTTCAAACCCTTGTTAAATCCAACTCCATCATAAAAAAGCGTGCTTCCGAAACGAAAACTGAAAATAAACAAAAACACTTGAGGCAACTCGGAAACGTTTCATAACTCGCCCGAAAGTCCACATCCCTGCATGCCCTAATTAAGGACAAGCGCTGGGAACTTTTCAATATTTTTATTTGTTTTATGACTGGTTCATTAGAGGTTTTGTTTTGTTTTGAATGTCACGAAGACTCGATTGTAAACGTCATTCTGCCTCATCATCGTTAGCGTGCATGGGTTTTGATCTCTCAGAGACCTTACAAGCGGGGGTAGTAGATGTCACAAATTGCGCTTTGCGCAAAATACGATATTTATTTTTATTTATATTTAATACGATTGTTTATTTCTAACCGACTTTAAACAAAGGACGAGGTTCTCAATTCGACTATATATTTTTTATTTGAAAGCTGGTGCTTCCCGCGTTGTCCCATTTCAATTTGGTCCAGTTCTGATAATGCTATGAGAAAACCATATAAGTCTGAAGTTGGTTTTATACGCTTTGTGTTTATTTTTTAATGAGCAAAGTTAACAATACAGGGTTACTTATAGCACTTTTATGAGTCAAAATTAGTTCTTAGTATATGTGTTTGCAATATTCAATTACAAAGCGTTTATCTATTAACAGTTACACTGCTAATTGCAACTAGCTAGTACAGAATTTGGACTACAATATTAGCCAGCAGGCGTTTCCTGCCTTAAAGTAGAATGGGTACCAATTTACACTTCTGAAATATCTTTTTAACGGTTATAGCACATTCCAGTGATTTATTCCTTAGCTGTAAATCTGAGCTGTTGAGAACTTTTTTACGTTCTTATAAGAAAGCGGAGACAACTTAAGTGATTACCGCTTAGAGTAATTTACGGGAAACCATTTTGGTGAAATTGGTATCATTAATCTGGTCATCTAAAATACATTTGTATAATCTATACATATAAAACTAGCTTCTGCTCGCGGCTTCACCCACGTGGTCTATAGGAAATGAAGAAGAATTTTTTTCATAGATAACTCAACCACCCATTTCACCCTTTTAGGTATGGAATTTCAGAAAACCCTTTCTTACTGGGTGAAATTTGGAGGGTGTGTTCTTTGTAAAGTACAAGTCATTGAATCTATACATATAAAATTCAAAGTCCTGACCGACTGAATGACTGACTTATATATCAACGCACAGCCTTAACCACTGGTCCTAGAAATTTGAAATTTGGAGGCACGCGGGTAGAAGCTACCAATAAAAAAATTAATGATATACGCTTAAGCTACGGTTACAAACATTGTGTTATTAGGAATCTACATTTTCTTATTCATCAAATAAATTCTTCAATAAATCTTCAGTCTTCAATCTTCATCAAATTATCAATCTTCATTGATAATTTGTCACATTGAAATTTGAGAGGTAGATAGATGTGGTTTGACCTACTGGGCGATCACGTAACTCGATTTCAACCAAACACAAGTTTGTATGGATTTGACAGTTTGAATACGCAGCTTATGTGCATAGTTAGTATGGACATTTCTCCTGTTACTTTGCAATCAAAGTTTCGTGATCATTCTTCTGGTCGAAGCTGCGAGAGCCGATATATGCAAGAGAAGCAGCCGCTCAAAGTAGCATTCTATAGAGGTGGCCTATGTTCAGCGATGATGATAATGATGATTACAGAAATGAAACAGCTGATTCTCGCATATTGGTTTAACCGTAATAAACAATAATAAAAACGCCCAACGATCACATACATAGATCCTGGACCTTAACTGGGATTCCCTGTGTCTAGAGACCCAGGTACTACGAAGACTATGGTCCCATACCAACAATAACAAGAACAAGTATTTGCGCTTTTTTTCTATGCACAAATACTTGTCCTGCCGTTGGAATCGAACCCGCCGCCCCCGGGTGAGCCAACCTGCTCCACCACCACACCACAGAGGCTGTCAAATAAGTGCATAAGATTATTTAGTCTACAAATGTAATTATTGTGTTAACTGATTAATTCATTCAAATTACCATTTTTATTGTACTCTATGCTAATTATCACTCAATATTGGCAATTACGAATATCCATTATCCGGTTCTAATTATTATAGATCTTATCTCATCAGAATTTATGAAATCTATGCTATACTAAGCGTCATACGTAACCTTTGACACGCAATGTACCTTAATTAGCTTTACCTATGACGTTTGCGGTTACCCCTACATCTTCTAAAACCCTGTTTTCGTCCAAGACACGTCTTGATCGACGCGGTTGATCCTATAGCAGCCGTAGTATCGGCAGCGCTAGGATCACCGGACCAGTCTAGCCCTTCTGGCTCAGGTACCGCGCCCGGCACTGGTATAGGATACCAGCGTAACACAATCAGACACCGACCCCGCCGGCGAGGTCGACGTACCCCCCGTAGGTTAGCTAGAACGGTCGCGACTTACAATAAGGACACTCTTCCGTAGACGTAGTATCCTCGATCCTCTTATCCCGGCAACGGCCCAAGCCGAGGCTCGCACCCCAGGGGTGCCCTTGAGCTAGTTGCTTCCCACTTTTGATGCCTGCCCTTTCGACCTTTACAACGTCACCGAGTTCCCACTTGGTGACGTTGTAAAGGTCGATAGAAAACAACAGCATTATCCAGTTAAAAAAAAAAACCACATCTCTTACGGAAATCAATGCAAATATCACACTTATAGCCAACCATCAGAATTCTTAATTAAGCGACCTTCATTTATAAATAGCTTCCAATAGAAATAACGTACAAAATACTCCACAATCTCCGACGAGAAGAAACGCAAATATCCCACAATAACGATCTACCTACTTGTAGTGGGTTGGAGGCTTGGAGCATTTGGACTGTCTATAGGTCATCGTGGCTAGTAATATTCCAAATGTTTTCTAGTAGGTAGTATTTTTTAGTAGTAGTTGTTATACTATTATCGTATTTTGTTGAAAGCAAAAGTCACTTTGCCTGTTAAAAAAAAAATAACGACCTTATTACACATATACATACCGTCGATGATCCGTCGTTTCAGACAGCTCTTTAGGCAAGCTAGACGTAGGTGGCTTGATGTCAGATTTTCAACTTGCTAACTGTTCCGGGATGTGATCGATAAGCAGGGTTTATAATGACAAATCGAACTTTATTCCACGGTTATAAAAGTACATACATGTATCCGGGAAAATTATTCGTCAGCAGTCTCGTTAGAGGTGCGAGATGAAGCGTAACAGCCTTGTGGCTGCGGCAACTAATTCTATGGTCAGCATGCGCACAAGCATACCTTAACATATATAGATATAAAGTTAAAAATCTATCTGATAAATGTTTTTCCAGTACTTTAGTTTTAAGAGTCAAAATAAAAATATTTCGAATATAAAGGCTATTGTTCTAACTTTATCAAGTGCTTGCAATGGCAAAATATAGCAATCCTAAAGTAATATATGAGTTTAAAAAGGAAATACGCTTTCACATTTACCTACTGGTACAAGCAATCCAACAAATGCAGAAAAGTTAATTCCGGAGCTTCGATTAAATTTGTAAAGAAGACCCACAGATTAAACACAAGTCTATTTTGTAAAAGAATTGGAAGGTAACAGTCATTAAAGGCGATTGTATAAAATTGTAGACTTGAATAGAACATGCAATAAACCTGAAGATAAATTGATGTTCTGAAACAGACAGGAAGCCAAATAAATTTTAAGACACAGGCTGTAGCAATAAGCGCAGGTCTAGATAACTCCAAGGACAATGTAGGACATGGTCGGCTTAATCACACTGACGCAGTATACACAGTTAATAACGATTTTTCATTGTAAGGCAAATAAATAGCATGGTTATCAAAAAGGAAAATGATACAGATTATGTGAATAATAGTGCAGTTTCGAAATTTGTTTTCTAAAACATTATAGTAAGTAGATTTAATGTGTAAAGTACAATTCATATGTATAATATATTAAAATAATTCTATATCTGAGAATAACACGATTTGGTTGTTAGTCGTAGTTTTTTGTGCTTAATGGGAAAATATTACTAAGGATTTTCATCTAAAATGTATTATGTCTTTAAATATTATCTCTATAAATCTGGGACAAGATATAAAACAAGGCATATTGAACGTCTCTACGTTAGATTATTCGTACCTAAGAAAGTGTCGTCGATGACAATCTTGAAACTCATTTAATTAACAAAAAAATTAACCGGTCGAGCAACGCGTGGCTCGAATGCTTGGAAATTGTTTACTCACGGATTTGAGGTAATAAAAATTAAAATATACAAAAACTGCAAGTGAAATTAAAAGTGACAGTTGTTTAATGGTTTGTGGCGGTAAATCATCAAACATAATGACATTGTAAACATATAACTTTATGAGTAAAGAGACGACATAACATTTTGTAATAACGTGAAAGTGTCATTGTAATTTCGTATGATTGGCGCAGTCTTTGCTAAAAGAAATGTAAGAGAGTTGCAGTACTTGTCATAAAAGTTTATGTACTCACTATAGAGTACATCATAATTACTGCTGATTTACTATAATATCAATAGTACAATTTAATCACCGTAAGTTTGTACAAATCATTGCGGCCTGAGCCCTGCTGACAGTAAAAACCCTAAAAAGCGTGCGAAAAGGTACTTAGAAAAGAGAAAACATGCTATGCTAAATAAAGCCAAATAAAAAGCTCGCAGCGATGACCAAGCTAAATTGAACTTTATTGCGCCATTGCAAGAGTCGCATTTATATAAATGACTTTTCGGAACAAATCTTCTATACAGTACGATTATTTATTCAGGTACTATTGCTGCACAAAAGCCGTTTAGAGTAGCAGCTGCTACTCTGTGCTATGAACGTGCAAATGCTATGCTTACGTCTAAATTCCTATCAAGTTTTTGCTAACGTTTAAAGTTAATGCCACGAGCAAAAATAAGACAGGGTTTTTAACCCATTCATTAAATTTAACTAATGTTCTTCAGATATTAAGAATGAAGAAATAGTAGATTGTATCATAAGGGAGCAAAATATTATTTTTACATCGAGGGCGCTTTTTTGAATCCAGAGCGAAGTGAGGGTTTCTAGAGTAGAATCCCAAGCGTAGCAATTGATTCTTTAGTAGAATCTTGAACGTAGCCAGAGATGCAAAGTATGTCACCCGAGCCAAAAATATATTTTGCGCCCGAGTGATACACGTTAGGTTTCATCACCCACTATGGCGCCTCATATTTTATTGTTATATTATCTAAATATATATAACTCAAAAGTGACTGACTGATTGACTGACTGACATAGTGATCTATCTACGCACAATCCAAACCACTGGATGGATCGGGCCGAAATTTGGCATGCAGGTAGATGTTATGACGTAGGCATCCGCTAAGAAAGGATTTTTCGAAATTCCACCCTTAAGAGGGTGAAATGGGCAGTTGAATTATTTTCCCATAGGCCACGCCGCGGGCGAAGCTGCGGGCAGAAGCTCGTTATTTAATAAAACATTGAGTAACAATCAAATTGAAATTAAATAGTATCTAATAATAAAACAACTAAAAAACTTGATACATTTTATTTTATTATTTATTCGCTTTTATGGAAATTTATTGTTACAGTTTTATTATGTAGAGAGATAAACGCGGGCTGTAGTTCACGCGTTTTAATTTGTATTCTTTTTATTTAGCTGGCGGCGCGACAATGGACCCTCGTACCAGCCAGTATTTATTCAAGCAATATTTGCGTTTGACTTCTTTGGCGCTGAACTTTAAGATGTTCCAAATTCAAAAAGTACTAGAGCTAGAGGATTCATTACTGCCCGCTAAAAGTTTCTTATAGAAAACACTACCTTTGGTTTTTTTATGTTATTGAATGATGTGACGAGCTAGTCGTTCATCTGATGTTATGCGACCACGGCCGCCCATTACAGAACAGTGTCACTCGGAATTCCAACATGTAAAGTTTCACGCGACACTGCACTGCGCACGTCATCCTGAGACATCAGCACAGTCTGGTAATAAGATTACTCGACTGTGAGATCAGATCATAAAGTCTCACTTGCCCAGTAACTTCACTAGCTACAGTGCCCTTTAAACCGGAACACAGTAGTGCTTGCAGACTACTGCTTGGCGGCAGAATAACTGGCAAAGCGGTGGTACCTACCTAGACGAACTTTGCAGAAAAGTCCTACCACCTAGTACACAGTTGCACATAAAGGCAAGCCAAGTCGTCTTTTTCGAATAGATAAGATGAAAATCATATTTAATGCAATGCTGACACGACACGATGTCAGCACTTCACATCTATTGATGAGGTTAATCCTCTTTCTTCATATCTGTAAAAATGTAGTGCCGCCCACTTTTTTTACAGACTATAACTACCGCAATTTTATCCAAATGCGTATTTAATATACTAGGTTTAAAGGAAGCTTTATATTTCTATATATTCATAAAATTAATAGATGATTTTTTTTTGTTACAGTGGCCACCGCGCTTGCTTCGGTGGACGTTCACCATACTTTTTATACTTGCCGTCATCGCTCCCACATCTAATTCCACAAGTAAGTTACCATATATTTACTTTAGTTTTAAAACTATTGTATGACACATTTTGTAAAATAAACAACGGCTAAACTCACTTCAATTAAAAAGTCGAAATTCCTCCGACCAGGTTTTGGACATGCTCGATGCCCCTTTTTGGGAGCCAGTTACTAACGCAAGTAATTTAATTGAAATGAGTTAAGCCTAAATAACGGCTTAACTCATTTCTTAACTTAAAAAATATTTTTCATGGTTAGTGTGCTAGTATTTGACCAAATTGTAAAAGAAGTTTTATTACACGAATTAAAAACTCGTAGTAAAAGGCAATAAGCCTTTTGCAGTGATATCTCCGTTATTTTTTTTTTCCTTTAGAAAGTTATTTTATAACACGCAATAACAAATAATCAGACAGCCCCGCCTGATGGTGACTGGCTACCGTCGTCTATAAACCCTTACCTTTTTTGCTGGTTGTAGTGGCTTTTAATAGTCTAACACAATAAAAGAGATTTTTAAGAGAATATTGTTCACACATATTCCTTATTATTTTTATTTATTTATTTATTAATGAAATAATGCAATCATTACCTCAATTTGCAGTTTGTTGACGCGAACCTTAATTACTTTTTATTATTTCTCGTTTTAAACGCAAAAATAAACACCTTTTTCTACAAAAAAATGTAAACTCATCTATAAAATACATTTTAAAACACCAACTGTTTTAGGTGGAGCTAAACGTTTATTTAATTTTTATAATCATTATTAATACAAAACTAAAGTAGACTTAAAAAAAACTTTTTTATGTTATTATTATATTTTCTACAGTTTTCCATACTTCTTTAGGTTTTCTCATTTTGATTTAGTTTTCAAAAGGTATCTGTTTACATTTAGATATTGAATTAAGTTTTCATTTAATATTTTCACTGCGTTGACTTTTTTTTTATTCTGCAGGGTTTTGCATTACAAACTATCTGTTTTATAAAATAATTATTTACCCAATTATAAATAAAAATAGTAATGATAAGCGCAAGTCTTAATGATTGACAATTGATAAGCCCCTTTTTACTTTTCTCTATCCAATGTACGTTCTAATTCTTTTACTCACACGAATAAAGCAAGCTCCATGATTTCATTCCCATCGTGTGAAATTATTACCTCATCACTTTTGTCTGATTTACAACCTTACGTTTTACTATCAAGGTTTATTTTAGCATGTGTTGTATCTATCACATCATTCCCGATACTTCCCTCAGGTGCTTTTGAATTCAAAGTGCGCGCCAGGTTTATTATACGGAACAAATCGGGAAGTAGTGTTTCTGGAGATATATCACCCGCGAGCTGTTTAAGCCGCAAATTGTTTATTGTTAGCTCGCTTGGCTGTAGAGGTATAAGATAAGAGTAATGAAAGCTGATTTTGTAGTTAATGAAACAGTTGAAGGTTTAACAGCTATCGCTAGTCTGGAGAAACAACTGTTTAAGTAAAAAAAGTGTTTGCAAAGAAAAACTTAAAAACTAATGTATTTTAGAATCTAGTTACGCGGTTTCACTTATGTCGTTTTTTTTCTAGGATATTAACTTTTTTAAACTTTAATACTTAGGTATTTAAATTTAAATTTCTATTACTTATTTTATTAATACAATGTTTATAAAAGATGATAATTTTCTGAAATAGCTCTTTATGTACCTAAACCTGTCAGGCCCGTAAGTTTGGAAGAGACGTAGCATGAGATGTCTCCGTTTCAAATTCCATTCAAATTAAATCAGCAGTTATTACTCAAACACACCAAGATTTCGTATTTGTAATAAATTTACGTGTCTAACTATTAAATTTATTTTGTCTTCAGCTACTCGAAGAAGAATCCGCAAGCCCAGCAAAGTGTCAACGTCAGTGTCATCCAGTGTATCAAGAACCACAGATCAAGTGATATCAGCTAGTGTAAACAGGCCTAAGATCCGTGGTCGACCAAACGTTGCAAGTCGAAAATCATCTGCAGCAATAGACAATTCTGTCACCACAGATCACCATAAAGATAAAGATGGATATAAGGTAACACTAACATAATTTGTCTTTATTCATATATCAAACCATATGTATTAATGTAATATTATCTACTACCCTCAGGTCTAATAATACCACATGGGAAAACTTCGTTATTTTGGCCAATGACTGTTTATTTTTTACTTTATGCGACAAAATATTTCTAGTCGCCAAATTTATCAGTAATTTGGATAACTTATTTAAAAATTATGATTAAGATATAATTTTGTACAAAGTCTTACTAATTAACATATAGATGTTTATTATAATGAAAATATGATCATGTATTATGTAAGATTAGCAAGATTGAAGACTATGTATAGATTGCGGACTATACGTAGTTCCTTTATTAGGAAACGCAATACATCTCCTGTTCATAAGGGAAAAAATAGTGGCCCCAATATTGAGCCTTGTGGTACACTACAAAGAAAACATTCATGATAACCTATTAAATTTAATTTAGCGAATATTAAATCTTATTGCATTGAAATACATGTGTTAGTAACTATTTTCGAGGTGCATATCATAAAGTTGTTGAAGCAAGTACTACGCGGATATGAACAAGCATATCGAACGCAAATGTTAAGTTGTTGACCTTCAGAACGAGTGTTTGGTTATTTCTACCCTTCAAGTTTCTTCAACGGTCTATAATTACAGAGCAAAGGAAGAAAACGTTGTGCAAAGATTTTAAGTATTATGATGGTTAAGATACCTTACTAACAAAAAATTTTTTTAAGAGTAATCTTTTGTGGTGTTAATAATATAGTAACTACTAATAAATATACATTCGTCATAATAACAACGTGAATCTTACTTGAACTTTATTAGTTTGGTTTAGCTTCAAACTTTAAATCAACTAAACCTCACTGCGTACATGTATCCAAATTAAGAACTTGAGCCATAATTTCAGAAGTTATCTTAGTTACTTTAGGTTTCTATTCCATTAAATCTCTATTTTGCTAATTGTATGTAAGCTATGATATAATTATTTTACGTATAAATCAAGTAAGCTAGTTGATGAGGTATCGGGGCTTATTCAAATATTTATTACGAATAATTTTACGTCATACATTTTAATCTTCAACAGATTGTTTGCTACTATACCAACTGGTCCCAGTACCGCACCAAGATCGGCAAGTTTACTCCTGAAGACATCCAGCCTGATCTATGCACCCACATCATCTTCGCTTTCGGTTGGCTGAAGAAAGGCAAACTCAGCTCCTTCGAGTCCAACGATGAAACCAAGGATGGAAAAACTGGACTGTACGATAGAATCAATACGCTGAAGAAGGCTAATCCTAAGTTGAAGACTCTTTTGGCTATTGGTAAGTTTCATTTTATTCTGCAATAAAGTATAGACGAAAATACAAACACACACAAAGTTTAGCATTCTATTGACCAGTTTAAATCTTTTGTGTTGACCCAAAGTTATGAACTTTTCTATTTCGTTTGTAAGTCTTCATGTAAAGGGCATTGCGTTTAAACAACTCGACTTAGTTCTTTAACAGACAGCTTTATTGTCGTAAACATTCTGCCGCTTTGTTCCAAATTCACAACTGATCGCTAAGTTTTGTAATGTAACAAAGTGTTGAACGGTGAGGTAACAACTTTGCGCTTTCTGTAACATCAGTTGTTGCATTATTCATTGACAAAACAGACAGTCAGTTTAGCCACAAGAAGGCAGTTTGTAATAGAGTGGGTAGCTACAAACAAAGTTCTGAAACCAATAATAGAGCAGGGATGCGCTACCGGGTAGAGCAAACTTATCGATGAAAATGTATATAGCTGAATTTTGGAAGTCAAACTTCTTTACGCAAGCTTGGTTTGGGGAGTAAGCTGGTGAATGCGTGACGAGAACGTTACGGAATCGAACGGGTGGAGCAAACGAAAGTTCAGAGGTAAAAATATAAGTTAGTTAAAATAGAAAGATAGAGAGTTGTTTTTATAGAAGTTTTACTTCAATCGTGTGGTGCAAAGCGCATTAGTTTTTTACATCGATTACAAAATGTCGTGCTAAATTAAAATTCTAAACAAAATTATCGTAATTATCAATGCTCAGTTCAACATTCAATTGTGCAAATAAAGCTGTCAAGGCAAACATAAATGATTCGTGTGAATCACGAAGTTTTTAACCAATAAACAACGAAACAATTTCCGTTTTCATTAAGGTTTTACTGTAACTTTCAAGTCAGTGTATGAACATTAATATGTTACATGTCTTTGCAACTTTCTAATGAGAAATATTGTACTTATTTCTACTTACATAACCATATATAAAATCATTGTAGTAAAAGTAATAACACATAAACACAAACAAGTTTCTTTTTTATGACCGATAGGTATTACAACTCATAATATTTTGTCTTTTTAATAGTTACCATGTCATAAAAAGTTTATGAATGATAATTATGTCAAACTGTGTTATTATAAGTTATATAATCTGTTGAATCTATAGATGCAGCCTGTGAGTTCACGTAATCATTCACACCATCTGAGTTAATAAAGCGTATGCAAAACAATGATAGAAACTAGAACTGTGCTGTAAGATTCTGCAATCACTTCCAGTTTTTGCAACATATATTTAGCATTATTCAATTATCGAAAAGTCTTGTTACAAAGACCTGTTTTGCGTATCTCAATCCGATTGACCTAAATGATTTATAGCCATTACAATTACTAGTATTGAAATTATTTAAGAATGAACAATGATATTCTCATAACGTTTTTTTTTTTCAAATTTTAGTTTACATCCGGTTACAAATTGGATTTATTGAGCATTTTCGCGTTTCAAGTTTGAATCAGCCATTTTATCAAAATGAACAACTACATTGAATTATGTTATTCATTTATAAAATCGATATCAGTAAAAAAAATTACAGACGAATCGATTTTAAAAATATCTAGATATATGTAAGAACGATTAGAACATCAATAAAATATAGTATTTATTTACAAACTAAATACTACAATGATATATTAACTAATACTAAACACTACCTACTACTACAAAAAAAAAACATTTGGACTATATACTGGCCGCGATGACCTATAGACAGTTCAAATGCTCCAGCCCACTACCAGTAGGTAGCGTACCCAACATGCTGGCAGCATTGCCCCGTTAAATTGCAATGCTTATTCGTTGTGTTAAATAAGTGCCAGCATTGTGATCACACGGAGCATCGACCAGGCGCTCTGACAAACTTTTGAAATCGCAATGAGCTCCTGGCCCCACGGACCCACTAAATTATTTATAACATTTAATTATTTACTAAGGAATGAAATATAACAATAAAAAAACATCGATAAAATGTCGACTAATTGCATTTGCAACACTACAAACGCTCCCACGCCCGCTGTGCTCATTTTCACCTATATTCGCGGGAAACGTCCACAAAAACGCGCACCATTTTCATAAGACCTAAGAACGTGGGTACGATACACTTATACATTGTACGAGTAACTCAATTCAAGACAAAAGCAAAGGATTAAAGAACTTACTTACCTAAATGCATATTGCATGCGATACGTAGATTGCAAACAATAAAATAAGTTAGTGTCTACAATCTTTTACATAAATTAGGCATCTAATTTGAAGTGGTTATATCATATTATATTATCATACTCATAATGAAATCCATTTTAGCGAAGTCAATTTCCACAACACCATGATATCATATAAAATCTATTTATTCGAAAGCCTAATAAATAAATACTTTTGAAGTAAAACTTCTCTACACACGCTTGACATGGTGAGTAAGCTAGCGAGCGCAAGACGAACGGAAGTTGAAATTCGTGCACGTAGATCTCCATTGTCAACATAACGAAGTTAGAAATTTGTATTATTATGTTGGGGTGTCCGGTGAACAATGACAATTTACAATTGTAAAGATGGCAACATTAACAGTAAACAAAGTAAAAACAAAGTTATACCAGCCGATAGATGGGGCTAAACTAAAGAAGTTTTACTTTAGTCTTGTGGTCTATAGCACACTCGTTTTTTTGTTTGCAATTTTTTAAGCTATCTTGATTGATTTAGACAAAAACCATTATAACTATGACAACTTTAAGTCTAAATGACATTATGTTTCTGCAACGTCTCAGCTATTTGACCTGTAAAGATCTTTAACTGAGTAACTGTTTAAAATTATTTGCAAACAAATTTTACAGAGTAGTAATAGTTTTTAGAGAGTAATATTATACGTAAGCAAACATGTTTCACAGCACTAGTGGCGAAATATCCTCTAATTCGAATATGTATTTCGCCCATTGTTTGTACTTTTTAAACTTAAATTAAAAAAGAACGTTTGAAATTCAAAGGAAATTACAAAAAATGTGATACTGGCTAAAAATTTCATATGTACGAGTATATGACTAAAAAGTATCCTGTGTGTGAATCCAGCATATACGCTATATGCCAAAGTTTAACAATGGGCGGTTTTATCGCTCACAACGATATCTTCTAGATAGCCGTGCAAGAAAAGAATAACGCAGTAATATATTAATAGGATAATATTATTAGAATTCGTCTAATCTATTTTGGCTACGCAGTAACACTCAATATCATTAGCGACCGGTTAGTTCGTTCAACATCTAAATCTAACACTCATTTCCCATCCCCAGGTGGCTGGTCCTTCGGCACACAGAAGTTCAAGGAGATGGCTGCAACCCGTTACGCTCGTCAGACATTCATCTACTCAGCTATTCCTTACCTGAGGGATAGGAACTTCGACGGCCTGGACATTGACTGGGAATACCCAAAAGGCGGTGAAGATAAGAAGAACTACGTGCTGCTGCTTAAAGGTAAGAAACCAAAGAATGTTTAAGTAATCTTTTCTAGGTAAGTAGGATTTCGTAGAAAGCAATTAGCCTCCAAACCATCCATACCATCAAATGCGACACTGGAACAGTTGTGCCAGCGACCCTAGGCAGTGCTCCGTTACATGAAGGAGCTGGGCTGGCTTGGGTAGATGCTGGCAGGGGGAAATGCATAATACACCCCATGCGGAACGTCAGTGCAGGCCTTACCCCCAAATACAATTATAATTAGGTAGGTAGGACTTTTCTGGAAAATTCGTCTAGGTATGCACGGTGGTACCTACCTAGACGGACTTTGCCAGGCTTTGCCAGTTATTCTGCTGCTAAGCAGTAGTGTGCGAACACTACTATGTTCCGGTTTGAAGGGCACTGTAGCTTATGAAATTACTGTGCAATGAGACTTTTCTTTTCGTCTTAGTCTAATAATTCATAATTAATTCAATAACAACTTTTACATTGGGTTCAAATGCATCACCTAAAACCCTAAATTAAACATAAATCAACACTATAATTCTATAATTATTTCCAAATTTGTCTGTAAGTCCGTAGTAAAAACAAAAAATGATATGCAACTACTTATATCTAGTAATCTTATTACTCATAAGAACCTTAAATATATAATTAAAAATAATAAAAACATCAAAAGAGAATTACCGAAAATGTTCTATCCGTCCACGCATGATGAGACGACCAAGGGAAATAGAGGTTCATTTATGTATATATAGGATTTATTAATTACAGATCTTCCCACATATACTGTTTCAGCTGCGCCTCATTAGCGTGGGTAGTTTGTGTAGTTGCGGGTAGGTTACGCGTAATCAAGCACGCAGGGTGACAAATAGTACAACATACAGGGTCCTGGTTACTATGGAATTTGATTACAGTTTAGGGGTAAATCAAGGGTAGAAACGTTTCCAAGCGGAGTTAAGGTGGATGCTAAAATTGAAAAATGTATCTAATTATAAACGAATAAGTTCAATTTTAGTTTGAAAGCTATCGTGACTCGTGAGTATGATTCGTTTTGGAAATTAATAATGTCTTAGCTCACGCCAAAAGGCGAACTTATATATTTGAAAAACCCTGACATAAAACTTAATGACTTGAACCATCAACTATTTTTTTAAGGTATGTCATGTCATGACGAACAAGTCATTCGCCTAATGTTAAGCGAAACGACTGCCCATATCAGTTGCAGTATCACTCAAAACATGATCATCTTCAAACATCAGCACAGTCCATTTGCCCAATAATTTCACTCGCTATAGTAGAATAGAATATTTATTTATTTATTTGTGCAAAAATAATACATTCAATTTACAATACAAATATAGTGTTTGCACACTACTGCTTAGCAGCAAAATAATTAGCAAAGCCTGGCAAAGTTTGTATAGGTAAGTACTATCGTGCTTACCTTGCCTACGACAAAATATAGTCTTATGAACTCTTGCAAAAAGCCCTACCACATAGTAGAACAAAGTATTATACCCCTAATTAATTAGCATGTTAAAGTAGGTTTTTATAATTAATAAATCTTTGTTGTTGTTATAATATAAATATTTTTGCACCAAGCAGTGCTTGCGCACAGAATAACTGGAAAGTGGTGGTGGCTACTCAGACAAATTTTGCAGAAATACCACTTAGTATAAAGAACAAGATTTCACATTTTTATGAAACGAAAATTTAGAATCAAGCTGGAAGCTTTCTGCCTGTATATTTCTAGTTACGCTTGCAAGTGCTGACAGCACTGCGAATTATGTGTTTCACGTGCATCGCAGGAATAGAAACATACTACAAAAGTACAGAGGTGCATCAATGATCAGAAATTGGGGGTTAGGGGTATTTCAACGAAACGAGCAGTGTATGAGTAAAAACAGTTGCTAATGAGTAGGAAGAAATATACAAAACGTAATAAGGGCCTCCATTTTTTTAATGAATTGTAAACCAAATACTTTTGGACGTTCCATAGTAGAGTTCAAATGCTTTATCTTGCCTTTTAGGACGTTTCAAATGAAAACCTCAAGTGAATAGCTACAATTCAGTTTGTAATGTCAATCGAATTTCACTAAGAGAAGATGGTAAGATCACAGTTCTTTCATAGTTCTTTTTTATTTTCACACGTAACAATGGAGTCATGTATTATTTTCTGTCATTCTAAAAATGATATATACACATGGAAATTGCCATTCAAACTTCAGAGTGCGCATTTCCCAGCTTCTGTTACTTTTAGTTCTAATCATTATAGCTACTAGCTGCTACCGTTTAGTTGTGAAAAGGTAACAGATAGAGGGAAGGAAAAAGTTTCTTTTAATTTGTCCTTCCTTTTTCCATTTTTATTCCTCATAGGCCAATGTGTTACACCTTCGACTGAATCGTCGCTTAATATCCAGTGAGTTTTAATCAAACGTTAGCTTATTCGTACATAAAAATGGTATAATTATATTTATAGTAGGTTTGTCGAATTAATTTGACTTTGTTGTGACCCATATACCTACCTGAATACGGCCCTGACGGCCATCTCGTCTAGAATTTATATGAGCCTGTTCGTGGTCTGACATCGAAATATCACGAGGTTTTAAGTATCTTCTAGAGCTTCCTGGAACATGGTTAGGATTTGTGAGCAACACCGTGATATTTTTGTGAACATGTATGTACTGTAGCGTAGCAAAATATAAATTGTATGATATAATTTAGAAATCAAAGTCAAGTCAAAATATTTATTGCAAATAGGCTATTTTAGCACTTTTACAAGTCAAAATTATATTAGATACGAATAAGTTATTGTACTAAGCATAGCAAAGTGCTTATTATCAAATATTATATAGCAAGCCCATTACAATATATGAGTTTGAAAAACAAAGAAGTTCTCTTTCTCACTACCTACTGGTGCTAGAAATCCGGCACAATGTAGAACAGAAAACTCCGATCCGAAGCTTCGAAGCTTCTTTTACACCTGTAAAAGAAGAAGCTACAAGAAACTACAGTGATGTCTTTTTTCTACTGTGTTTTACAATATTTATAATTTATTACAGTTGAGTATGTAATTAATATATTAGAAAAGTAGCACCCTGCTTTCAATGCATATTTTATTGCGAGTTCTCCGTAATACAAACTTTACGAGTGCTAAGTAAATTGTATAAAATATAAAGTGTTGAGTTTGATATAAATATGAGCAACTTCACAAATTAATTATTGTATTGTATGTATGCATTCAAAAACAATTTTTTTAAATCAATTTTTGTCCGTAGTATAGTTGTGAAGGTCCGGAAGGAACCATCGTTGAAATGTCATGCAGCTAACTGAATAGATGTTAATTCTTATTTTTAATGATACAGTTGACCGGGCTAGCGTTTATTTTTAACGTGGCACAGTCGAATGAACGACCGTACCACTGAAATTATATTTCTTCTAGGTTCAGTTGATCCGATTGGAATACGTACGCGTTTAACTCCAAACTTACGATCGAGTATGTCATTGAATCGTCTCTCGGTACCAGGACAGCATAATGTGCTGTTCGAGAATTCTTAGTTTATCTCGATGTACTACCATAATACATAAAATTGGCGCATAGACCTCGAATAGTTTTACTGTTCTATTGGCGAGTAATACAGCGTTTACTCTAACACGCCCGGTAACGCTGTAAAGGTCGGTATAGACAAAAAAATTGACCAATTAAAAAAAAAGCATTCATTCTAAGCCTAAAACAATTTCCCTCAATGTGCACGTTTAATCGCATTGCGTTTTATTTCAAAGGCTAAAATTTACGTTTTGTAAAGGTGGTTTATCATATTTGCAGTGCCTTCTGACTAACAAGCAGCAGATCCTTAACGACTTAGACCAACGTAATTAAAACCACACTGTGGTAGACAGGGGCTTTATAGTTTGACTTGGTTGAGCTTAATTTACGGGTACTAGTTTTTAAGTACAGTACCAATATAGGACTAAATTAAAACAACGTATTGCAAATTTATAGGTACAATATATTTCTTTGTCAGGTGCCAATTTGATATAATGATTCAAGATCAAATCATTTTACACATAAATTGAGGAACAGATATTCATAATTTATAAATGAAGAGGTAGGATGGAGTTATTTTTCTAAGGACGCATAGAGTGAACGCGGAGTGAACTTAAAAAATTGTATGAAGAAGTAAGTAGTTATTAAAATAAAAATAATTTAAGGTAAATACTCGTACATTGTTCTGAACAGGGCATTTAAAATTAACATTTTCTATATTTAATTTTAAATAGAAGTCCTAACAATCTATTTAAGAATTTTTTCATTCTTATATTCTTTATTTGATATTTTTATTGTTTTTAATATGACTAATGTAGAATGCATGTGATGAAAATATTTTTTTAAATCCTTTTTAGTTATTGTTACTATACTTTTATAAGTATGCAAAATTCAATCGGAAACCGGGAAGTGGGTCAAAATTGAAGGGGTGAAAACAAAAAGGGTTTAACTGATTTTTTTCACAAAATGACTTATCGGTATCGTTAGATTCAGCGTGAAATTATCTACAATAAGAAATCCTCAAAATACCGCAATGAGGCTTAAATCTCGAGATTTTGAAACTAAAAACGTTTTATCTGTCACAGGAATACAGTTCGCTTAGCATAAAAACATTATTATATTTATTTTATTATATTATATTTTTACAGTAATTGTATGAATTAGTACTATATTTAGTATTTTAAAATAGAATTAAAACATTCTCAAGCAACTGAAACTTACATAAACATTTTCTATTACCTTATAAGTACTCTACATTAAAATTACGCCGTTGAAGCTTAAAGTCAATTTTCTCGAAACTATCAATTTGACAGTTGAACCCTTTTTATTCTCAACCCTTCAATTGACTTCTAAGATTTTATTACATTGTTAGTCAGCTTTTCCTGAGTTATGATAATGGGACCATTTCGGGAGCATTCCCTTTTTAACTACAAAAAAAATGAAATTCACAATTGGCGAAAATATCGATGAACTGACACATACATACAGACTAACATTTTTAGAAAGTACCTCTTTCTTTTTGGAAGTCGGATAAAAATAGCATGATACTTTTTTGTTCCATTTAACTTATTAACTTAGTCAAAGCTTCTCGTAACCGTAGGTCCCTAACGCACATGGAATGACAATCAATATCCTTGGGGTGTTTGGATTAATTACTTTAAACCACTAGTTTAGGGGTGGAGGTGGAGGTGAAGGAGAACTTTGATACCATCTACCAACCCTTAACCACCCTTGCGAGTTCGACTAACTCTGCTTGAGATTCGTTTCTGCATTACAAATACTTGAAAATAAATGTTTTCCTGTATTTCCACGGGCTTGGAAAATTACTTGCTAATAGTATAAAATAAATATTTGTGGACATTTCACACAGGGCCATCTAGCCCCAAACTAAGCAAAGCTTGTACTATGGCAACCAGATAACTAATACAATACTTAGATACTTTTTGTTTGTAAACACATACATAGAATACAATATAACACCCAGACACAACAAAAATAGATGTTGATCACACAAATGTTTGTCCTGGGTGGGAATCGAACCCACAATTTACGGCTCAGAAGGCAGGGTTACTACCAGCTGAGCTATAGGGCCAGTCGTAAGTAATTACCTATAAATTGCCTAATCTCCTAATTATGTAAACTGCCCAATGGTGTTGTCACCCGTTATTTAATAACCCCTTCTCCCGCAAGAATTATTAATTTTCTGGCATAAAAATATTATATGTTAACCACGCTAATATGAGCGATTCATATAAGGGAGATATTTAATATAAGACTCTAAACTGCGATTTTCACTAACATTTTTCTGTGTTCAAAGTCCTGCCGCGGGAATCGAACCCGCCGATTACGGGTTATGATCCGACCTCAACTAACACACCACAGAGGCTGTCTTATATGCTTCTTTAGCATATATTGGAATACTTTTTATTCGCAGGTGAAGCCTTGGGGCGCTGCTATGTATAAACATAACACACTAAGCTCTCAATATCCCGTCTAACAATAACTTAAGCCTTTCATTTATCTCGCCGCCAAGCGTTGTCCATCACGCCTTATTGGCCAAGACTTCTACAGCCTTATTAATAAACGGGTATTAGTCTCGGATCAGTTACTTCAGCTTTTGTCCTTTTTTGCTACTGGAATATTTAGCTGGATCGAAAGAGACAAAAAATAGTGTAACTAGTCTAAAGCTAATTCGTGTTTATTAATAAGGCTGCTATAGTATTGCACTAAAATCTCGGCAGCGCTAAAACAAGAGTTAATGTCGTGACCAGAAAACACTGGCGAAACGTGCCCAGAGTTTCGAAGTAACAATATTGGAAGACCCTTGGTAGGGATGTGATAGGGATGGCATTTACTAATTATTTAATATAAATATCGATAGATCGATGAAGCTGCGATAAATGAAATCTACTAAATATATTAGCTCAAAGACTGTCTGATTGACATAGTGATCTATCAACGCACAGCCCAAACCACTGGACGGATCGGGCTGAAATTTGGCATGCAGGTAGATGTTATGACGTAGGCATCCGCTAAGAAAGGATTTTTCGAAATCCCACTCTTAAGAGGGTGAAATGGGTGATTGAATTATTTTCCCATAAACCAAGCCACGGGCGAAGCTGCGGGCAGAAGCTTGTAGATACATAAAGTATAAGTCAAAATAAGATTCATACTTGACAACCTCTGTGGTGTGGTTGAGCACGTCAGCTCATAACCCGGAGGTAGCGGGTTCAATTTCCGTGGCAGGACTTGTGGAGCCATGATCATCGTAATACCTGGGTCTCCAGATACTGGGAATCTTAGCGGTCCAGGATCTATTTGTGATCGTTGGGCGTTATTATTATAAGATTACTAGCTGTGTGTTCTTAACTTTTTCTTTCATAAGAACTGAAAATAATAAACACAATAAAAAAAGAATAAGCAAAAATGTTGTATCCGTTCACTCGTGATGCGATGACCAATGAAAATAGAGATTTATTTTTATATATTACATTTAAAAAGATATATAGATATATAACTTATTTATTTATGTTTTTTTTTAATATTTTTATGACAAAACCTTTTATAGTATGTTGAAAAAAAAATCTCAGTAATTCTCAATAAACAAACTGGTGAACAAGCCTCCCCTAAAGTAGAAAAACGGAATTTAGAAAGTTTTCACTAAATGGAATAACAGTTCCAAAAATTTATGCAAATACTAAACTTAAATCATTATTAACAAACATATGTTGCCATTTGCCATGAATTGGACATTATTACCAAGACCTGTTTTAGAGAACGAGTGGAGATGCTGCAATGAAATTAAGCAAATGCTCTTTAAGCTACAATATCCATCTAGCTACTCATCTACCCTCCATGAATATTCATGCTGTATGCATATTATAATATCTTTCCTAAAACAGGTCTGATTTACAATAAAGTAATATACTAAAACTAATATTACAAAGAGGTGAAGTTTGTAAGTTTATATTGTAAGCGATAATATCTAATAACTTCGACTCGCCTCTGTAATGTGGTGGTTGAGCCGGGCGGCTATAATTATGTTCAATTATAATTACATGTATAATTATGTGCACAGGAAAAAAAGCACATATACTTGTTCTGAGTCTGGGTGTTGTGGGACCATGGTCCTCGTAGTTCCTGGATCCCTTGACACAGGGAATCCTAGTTAGCCCGTCCTAAGCTGGGGCGGGTCAGTAATTGATACACTATATTAACATTTCGCGAATCTGCTATTTTTACCTACTGGTGAGAATACAGTGAATTATCATTGATATCAGTTTACTTATTTTGGTGTAAAAGCTTTACAAACAAACAAATAAGCAAAGTTTCAATATTAAACCGACTTCAAAAAAGGTGGAGGCTCTCATTTAGACTTTTCTTGAAATGTTTTTACCTCAAAACTTTCGAGTGGGTGAACCGATTCTGATGATTCTTTTTATGATGATAATAGCTGGTGTTGTGCTGGTCCCATTTGAATTTGACAAGATCTGACATAAAGTTTTTGCGTTCGACTACATTGATTATGTTCTCATTGGAATTGAAGTCTGTTAAAACCCTTTTTTTCAAAGGGATTATATGTATTTATATATATATTGAGGAAGGTAATGAAGTACATAATAGCAACAACTAGATATATGTACAATATTAAGATAAATATACGGAAAACTAAATAATTTTGATGTGAAGTGGAACCGCGGGCAAAAACTAAATGATAATGGCGTCAACTGACTTCTAAATGTCAAAGTTCCATTACCTGCATTTAAATTGACATGTCAACGGAACCCCGAGATGAACAGGATATTAATGAAGCTCCGAGAACATTCATCAATAGATTAACATATAATATTGCTACGCAAAATCGCCAAATTGGACTCTGTCGTATGACTTTTAGGTTAGTATTAATATTTATGAAGTTTTACACCTTGACCTAATACTGAAATGTCAGTTATTAAAAGAATATAATTTTATTGCTGTTTTCGTCTTTTTGAACTGTCAGATTACTTAAAAAACTGTTCGATTTGCCATAAACAAAAATACTTTCGTAATCAGTTTGAAAGAATTTTCGTCAATCAAGAAAAATATGCTAAAAGTATGTACATTTAAACAACAACTGCGACGCGAGAACGAGCCCCAAAAATATTTCACAGAAGCAATTAACTCGTTCATCGATAAAAATAAATCGTTTTCCAGCACTAGAGGACACCGAGGGCACTAGGCACCGGTGGCGGCGACAGGTGCATGGGAGCACGCCCGACCGACCACCGCTACGGTCTATCGATATATCGATAAATTGCGTTCTGATTCCGACCCCGCACTAGTAAGAGATAGAACTGGCAATCACATTTTAGATCATTTTAAGAGAACGTTTTCTTTAACACGACTGTTTTTAGCCACTTAGGTATAAGACTTGGCTACTAAGTTTTTAACGTGTGCTATTGCGACACAAAGAAAAAGTAATAAAATCACACTAATCACACTAATATTATAAAGGCGAAAGTTTGTATGTGTGTTTGTGTGTATATGTGTATGTTTGTTACTCTTTCATGCTCAAATGGTTGAATGGATTTGGATGAAATTTGGTGCCAAGATAGCTTATACACTGGATTAACATATAGGCTACATTTCATCTCGGAAAAGTGAAATTTTCCCGTGGGATGAGTAAGTAATTAAAATACTTTTTATCCGCGGGTGAAACCGCGGGGCGCAACTAGTAATACATAAATTACACTCAGGCATTCGCATTTCTAATACTAAACAGGTAGATTATTATCATGTAACCCTGTCTTCATGTGACAACATTGTCATTATGGGTTATTTTTCTCCGACAAAGTGCTTTCGAAGTCGCAGTTTTTCGGTCGCAAGTCACAAACTAGGAGATACTAGTCCCAAGTCGCACCAAATCAAACACAACCTTAAAAGATTCTACAAAACTTTGAGATCCAAAGTGATGTCGTGAAAATGAAGTGGTAATTTCCATAACTTTCAGAGGGTAGATTTAATTTAATGGACTTGGTTAGTCTAGTTTCCAGTGTTTTAATTCTGAATATTTTATAATTAAACTTTACAGCATTTGGAAGTAAATATTATTTCGTTCTTATGCTTTATTTATTTTTTTATTTTAGTGAATGATGTGACGAGCTAGTCGCTCGCCTGATATTAAGCAATACGGCCGCCCATAACAGAACAGTGTTACTCGGAACTCTAAATTATTAAGTTTCTCGTGACACTGCACTGCGAAAATCTTTCTGAAACATCAGCACAGTCTGGTAATAAGATTACTAGACTGTGAGATCAGATCATAAAGTCTCAATTTCCCAGTAAATTCTCTAGCTACAGTGCCTTTCAAACCAGAATACAGTAGTGATTGCGCACTACTGCTTGGCGGCAGAATAACTGGCAAAGCGGTGGTACCTACCTAGACGAACTGCAGAAAAGTCCTACCACCTACTAATTAGAATGTGTTTTGTTTCATATTGTAAGTTGCTGTTTACGGATACGATATGATTAGGACTGATTATTTTGCAATAGAGTTGCAAATCCAAAAACCCGCGAACTATACAGTTAACCTAACTAAAATAATCATACAACACAAATTTTTATTTTACCGTAATTTTTGTATAGCCTATTTATAAATCTTACACCAAAACAAAAGAGTTAAATGCTAAAGATACATTACATAAACAAAGTTGTTTTTTAATCCATAAAAAGAGTGCATATTTTGAACAAAATAACTGAATTTTAGCTTCATAGACTGTGAACAAAATTAAGAATACCAATAGATTTAAAATTCGGAATACTGATAGATTTAAAATTAGATTATGTGTGTCTCGTCTAGACAACTTGCAGAAATCCAATAAAGTATATCAAAAATTTTACGATCCCAGCTCTCAAAATTATTTTTTATAGCTCACTGTAAGCTATGCCCCGCATCTTAAGCCACGTGCAGAAAGATCTCTATCTATCCCATGAGAACCGCAGTTTTTCGGAGATAAAAGGCATCCTATATCTACCAGGACCGTAAATATCCACTTTATATAAAGAAAATCTAGTTAAAATATGTTAAGACGAGCTTCTGCTGCAGCTTCGCCCGCGGCGTGGCCTATGATATAATTCAACCACCCATTTCACCCTCTTAAGGGTGGAATTTCGAAAAATCCTTTCTTAGCGGATGCCTACGTCATAACATCTACCTACATGCCAAATTTCAGCCCGATCCGTCCAGTGGTTTGAGCTGTGCGTTGATAGATCACTATGTCAGTCAGTCAGTCAGTCACCTTTGAGTTATATATATATTTAGAAGATTTAGTATTTGGGTGTTATATTGTATTCTGTGAATGTATTTACAAGCAAAGTGTCTAAGTATTGTATCAGTTATCTGGTTTTCCCGTAGTACTAGCTTTGCTTAGTTTGGGGCTAGATGGCGTTGTGTGAGATGTCCACACATATTATTATTAAATAAATAAATAATAAATAAATAAATATGTGTGGACATCTCACACAACGCCATCTAGTCCCAAACTAAGCAAAGCTTGTACTATGGGAACCAGATAACTGATACAATACTTAGATACTTTTTGTTTGTAAATACATACATAGAATACAATATAACACCCAGACACAGAACAAACATCGATGTTTATCACACAAATGTTTGTCCTGGGTGGGAATCGAACCCACAACCCACAGTTCAGAAGGCAGGGTTACTACCAACTGAGCTATCGGGCCAGTCATTATTATTATTATTATTTATTGATAATAATAATAATAATATTATTATTTATTGATAATAATAATAATAATATGTGTGGACAACATATTATTAATATTATTAATGTACCTACTATTAGAAACGTACTGCTTACAACATACATGATTATAAATACCAAAGTATGATATTAGTAAGAGCAGAGCCGCTCTGCAGATCATCTGTTTTCTTGCGAATTCTCTATTTTTCTCTATATAAAAACAATTCTTTATCATTCCTAATGGAACTCTGTAATCTTATGCCTTAATGCCTGATTGGTTGCACCAGTAGTGAAAAAGAGAACTTTTTTTTTCAAACTCATATATTGTAGGCTTGCTATATATTATCTGACAATAAGCACATTGTAATTTTATATGCTGTAAAATAACTTAATTTTAAGTACCTAACATAATTTTACAATAACGCCCATAATAATAATAGCCCCCAACAATCACATACATAGATAGATCCTGGACTCTAACTAGGATTCCGTGTCTAGGGACCCAGGAACTACTAGGGCCATGGTCCCACAACACCCAGACACAGAACAAGTATTTGCGCTTTTATTTTTGTATGTAAATACTTGTCCTGCTGTTGGAATCGAACCCACCGCCTCCAGGTTATGAGCCGACCTGCTTAACCACCACACCACAGAAGCTGTCAAAATGTTATTATTATTACTATTGTAATAAATCTTTTGATTTTGACTATGACTTAATCGCTTCTTGACTTTGTTTGAACTAACTTGATCCGTATTGCAGCTGATACTGCTTATAAATCACATATGGATCAGATTTAGAATGACAAGTACCCAACATGCTGGCAGCATTGCTGCATACGCTACCTACTGGTAGTGGGCTGGAGTATTGGGACTGTCTATAGGTCATCGCGGCCAGTATATAGTCCAAATTTTTTTTTGTAGTAATAGTAGTAGGTAGTTTTTAGTATTAGTTATTATATCATTTATTTATTTAGATACACAAAAAGCTTACAGTAAAAATCAAACGCTTTTGGGGCATATATTGTAGTATTTAGAAAATAAAGGCAATTTGCCAAGGACTACAAAATCAGATTTATAATCGTGCACACTCTACGATTCAATAAAACTGCCAAGGCGTTAAAACGAGATGAAAATCCAGATCGTGATCAAAAAAATGATTTACATTAAAATTTATATGCCAAGGCGTCCTTTCTAAATATTCACTGTTCTTTAAAAGAGGGTACCTGCCTGCGTCCGCCAACATTTAGACAGACTGCCCGCCCGATATTGCAATATCGGCGATAGATTACATTCGGTACAAACGGTGCAATGCCATAGGGTGGAATAAATAACCTCCAAGTGGGGGATGGGGGCTAAATCTCACAAAATGAATGTATCACACTATCACACTAATATTACATAGGTGAAAGTTTGTATGTGTGTATGTTTATTAGTCCTTCACGCTCATTCGGCTGAATGAATTTGGATGAAATTTGGTACCCAGGTAGCTTATACACTGGATTATTTACAGGCTACATTTTATCCCGGAAAAGTGAAAGGTTCCCGTGGAATGAGCAAATTATTTGTGCACAGAAAAAAGAGCATATACTCGCACTTGTTCTGAGTCTGGGTGTTGTGGGACCATAGTCCTCGTAGTTCCTGGGTCCCTAGACACAGGGAATCCTAGATAGGGTCCAGGATCTATATATGTGATTGTTGATTGGTGTAGAGACTTTAACTCGACCATGACTACGCTATTATGACCTGACTGGATACTTACTTAAATCGAAGTGTTATATAAATAGCCAAAAATTTTTAAGCGCTCAAAGACTTTTAACTTGGCTTAACGTATTTACGCCAACAACCTAAATAAGAGCATGACTACACCTTGTGGCTTATAAATGGAGGTGTAGATATAAAATAAAAGGAAGCTCGGTTCTGAATAGTTCTGACTCATCCAGGCACAACCTTGACCTTTAATAAGGTCAAATAGGTAACCAAGTTGTTTTTACGTAAAATATCTTGCATGCATGATATCATAATTTTTTTGTATAGTCCGAGCATTTTCGATACAGCACTACGTTTGCTTTTTGTATTAAAATTCAAAATTATACACATTAATAATAATAACGCCCAACGATCACATACATAGATTCTGAACTCTAACTAGTATTCCCTGTATCTAGCAGTAACTACGAGAACCATAGTCCCACAACACCCAGACTCAGACCAAGTATTTCCGCGTTTTTCTCTGTACAAATACTTCTCCTGATGCGGGAATTGAATTCTCCGCCTCCAGGTTATGAGCTGACCTGCTCAACTACCACACCACAGAGGCTTTCAAAAACTAATAAATGACTTGTACATGATTAATACAATTCAGCTTTTTTAGTGATTATACTTTTAGATAGAACGCTAAGACTTTCTTCTTGAAGTATTGCAGTATAGCGACAAAGACGAGAGGATCTAAGTTTTTGAGACGCTGCTCAGCAATCATTAATCAGAGCTCCCCAACGCAGACTCCCAGTATAGTCGCGTTGCCGCAATCGAGATGATCTGATCCTCTAAAACTCATTAGTAGTTCATTAATCCCTTTCTATTGCTATACAATACTAAGGTCCGTATTACAGAACGATGCTCAGTCTTCGATCGGTGCTCAAGCAAAGATTTCATTCACTAATTGATCATGTTTTGAATGAAATGAAATCTCTGCTTGAGCAATGATCGATGACTGAGCATCGTTCTATAATACGGACCTAACAGTCGGTAAAAGAAATCACAGTGTTCTGTAAAATATTAAGAGTCAGTTTACATTACTACTCATAAAATATAGATATACACTTATCAATACTTAATTAGGTAAATCGATTTAATTAAAATGTAGTAAAACAATATTAATAAAGTAAGTAATAAGTACGAATATAAATATTTTAAAAGGAATATGAAAGATGCCTATAGGTATATCCTCTAACCATTTCTCTTATTATGTTAAGTTTTTTATGTAAAGTTAGTATATATTATCTTAACATTGATTATCATTTCTCCATATTCTCGTGCGTTATTGAACCTTATTCCTACTACACACTAATATTATAAATGCGAAAGTTTATAGAAGACAATTGTTCGTGGATGTTCATCTAAAATACAAAATGTAAAAATAAGATTTTCTAGTGTAATTCCGCTAAATAATAATTTTTTTTTTTTTTTGGAATAACACTAGATATTCTTATTTCATTGTGTTTTGTGTTTATAGTAGAATAAATCTAGAGGTGTCCGTGTGCGCTGTGTCTGTGTGCGTGTGTGTGACGCTTCACACTTTTAAAGACCGAGCGCCTTATACAAAAAAGTGCACAAAATGTAGTTACTAAAATGGTAGCAACCAAACCACTGGTATCGTTATATATAGACACGTAAACTATACAAACTATCCACGCTATTCACGTTTTAATAATCATCAGTCTGATTTAAAAGGTATATACATTAGGTAAACCTAATCGGTTATTTATCTTCCGATATCGCAAATAATCGTAGATAATTACACATTGCCATCCACCCTTATCACACATTAAAATTAAAAATTGAGTTATGAAAAAAAATATCAAAATTTACCACCGCCATTTTCGCATTCTTTTCAACGACCATTCAGCACCATATTTACTTCTTCTTCTCTTCATTTAATGGCCTGCTATCGCTTTTTAGCGATAATTTTACTAGGTGGTAGGACTTTATTGCAAAGTTCGTCTAGGTAGGTACCACCGCTTTGCCAGTTATTCTGCCGCCAAGCAGTAGTGTGCAAGCACTACTGTGTTCCAGTTTGAAGGGCACTGTAGCTAGTAAAATTACTGGGCAATTGAGACTTTATGATCTGATCTCACAGTCGAGTAATCTTATTACCAGACTGTGCTGATGTCTCAGGATGATGTGCGCAGTGCAGTGTCGCTTGTAACTCTATGTTTTAGGGTTCCGAGTGACACTGCTCTGTTATGGGCGACCGTGGCGCTTAACATCAGGTGAACGGCTAGCTCGTCACATCATTCAATAACATAAAAAAATGTCAAGTGAAGAATTTTGTACAGTTATGTCATGTCAAAAATGTTGATCATAGAAAATTCCACCATATTTATACCTATTTTACGGATATTGTCATCCATTTTGTGTAATCAAACCAAATGTCAAAAGTTGACTTCTGACTTAACCGCCCGATGACTTCCGACTAGCCTGAGCCGATCTATCTCTACGTATATACTTTTTTGTACCGGGATTACCAGGACAATAAACAATGACCTTTCCTCGTTGACGCACCGAATATCGAAGCTCTTGCAGGAAAGACTTGGTTAAGTATGGCTCAGAGTTTTGGCGGGAAAACGAAAAAGATCGCGTGGCCGCATTGTATTATTTTCCAAAACTTGTGTTATTTTCAGTGTTAGTGCATAAAATTGGTGGCATTTTATTCGTTAAGTGCTGAATTACAGGCACGGGTGTAGGAAAGTGGTATAATGATGGTGAAACGTTTCTTTTCGTGTTGTTTCCAAAACTCCATACAAGCTTCTGGTAAAGTTGCCACCACTTTACTAGGAGTATGACTTGACTAGACTAGACCATGACTTAACTTGATGACTTGGACTGTGACTTGACTTGACTTGACACATTATATGATATTAATTAACTTGAGATATTATCAATTACTTGACACTGGCTAAATACACAAAAGTGTGGAGCCAATCCAAACAAAAAAAAAGAAAAACGTGTGGCTCAAGAAATAAATGGTGTATGAGGAAGCTTATGCCCTACAATATGTGAAATAAGCAGTTTATAAAAAGGATATTATGTAGGTTGGAGACTCATTACTTTAATTTTAAAGAGTTATTACATTGAGGAGATAATCGGATACCGATATGACTCATATTTTCCGCAGCAACATCATCGGTCGTAAGTTTTAAAATTTAAAAAAAAAACGGTCATTGAACTAAACATAAGTTAAGGTAATAACTTTATAAAACCAGAAGCGCAAAAATTAATAATTCTCTGTAAAAACTATAAGGGCCAAATGAGGCACGAATTACTGAAGACCTTGACCCGCAATTTCCGGAGAGGTCAAAAGTCTTCTTCAATAATAAATTCGGCTATGAGCCGAGTTTTTTGTAATAGGTCTTTACCTATGAAATTGCCGTATTGCAGTACAGTCTTTTTCAAATAAAAAAAAGTTTTGATTGGCTATGAATTCTAAATTCAAATTAATTTTGTTTTAAAAATATGACATTCTATTTACAATATAAGTCTTTTGTTTATTGATTAGCGTTGTATTTTCATTACATTTCAACATTTTTCCTCATAATGGATACTTTGAAATTTCGTGTAATTATGGAATATGAGTTCCGTCGTGGCACCAACGCGGCACAAACGACACGTAACATCAACGACGTTTACGGAGAGGACTGTACAAACGAACGTACAACCCGTTATTGGTTTGCTCGGTTCCGTTCTGGGAATTTTGAGTTGAAAAATGAACCTCGTGGTCGTCCGGAAACTTTGGTCAACAATGATGAATTAAAGGCGATTGTGGAAGCTGATGAATCTCAATCTACAGCTGAGCTGGCAGCAGCTTTTGATGTTAGCATCAAAACAATATTGGTCCATTTGCGACAGATTGGCAAGATAAAAAAGCTTGATAGATGGGTGCCCCACGAACTTAACGATCGCCAGCGCAACGTACGCGTCGAGACTTGCCTTGCGCTGCTTAACAGGCACAGAAATGAAGGAATTTTGAACCGAATTGTTACGTGCGACGAAAAATGGATTCTTTTTGACAATCGAAAGCGCTCAGCAAGTTAGTTATATCCTGGTTCGGTACCAAAGCAATGTGCAAAACGAAAAATGACCCCTAGAAAGGTGATGGTCACAGTTTGGTGGTCTAGTGCTGGTGTGATTCATCATAGCTTTTTACAAAACGGCGAGAGCATTACTGCAGATGTGTACATTGAAGAACTGACCACAATGATGGCGAAACTCGCACGTCTGCAACCAGCTTTGGTCAATCGGTCGTCTCCACTGCTACTTCACGACAACGCGCGACCCCATACTGCACAACAGACCGTCTCTAAGCTGCATGAGTTGGGTTTGGAAGCTCTCCCTCATCCGCCATACTCACCAGATCTTGCGCCTACCGACTATTACTTTTTCCAAAATTTGGACAACTTTTTAGCGGGAAAAAAATTCAATTCCCGAGAGGCAGTACAAAACGCCTTTGAAGAGTTTGTTGTCTCCCGTCCTGCTGATTTTTTCAAGAAGGGCATCCATAAACTGCCACAGCGTTGGCAAAGATGCATTGATTGCAGGGTTGATTACTTTGAATAAAAGAAATAAATGAGTTAAAAAAAAAATACTTTAACTTTTTTCAAACAAAACGGCAATTTCATAGGTAAAGACCTAATACTTAATTGTTGAAAGTCACGCATTCAAATGTGAATAACATTAGAGATGTCCTTATTTTTAACTTTCATTCAGAATGTTTGATTGTACTAATTGTTATTTTATCTAATATTGGAACGTCTCTGATACCAGCCATTTTTTTCTTATATTCTACAACTAACAAAATTCTATTGTCAAATGTTTTATTCAAATGCACTCTATTGCAATGCAAAATTTTCCTAAAGCAATCATTGTGCCATATAGGTAAATGCCATAATGTAGTCGAGAATATGATTTTCTGCGAATAATAGTTACCAGTCTCTTAAAAATATGATTTATATAGCTCATTCGATCTGGAATAGCACCTAGAAAAAGAAGTCTTGGATTTTTTCCGCCACAAAAAATTACAATTGTTATTAACAAAATAAAAACGTGAAAAAAAAAAAATAGCCGTTCAGCTTTTTGGGAAAATCTCAAAAAGTATGAGAGATATTGCGATGAGCTCCTGGCCCCCACGGAACCAGGGTCTCACACCAAACGACTCAAATATGTCACTACTATATACAATGGAAAATTCCGTATTACATACATTAAATGCACCTTAATTCATACAAAAATGTTGCCTCAATGTCACCACCTCGCCTCTCTGTTTTATCTTCTTGACCTAAGCATATTGATATAACCTACTGTTTGTTTTGTTATGCCATGTATTCGTTTGTACCATGCCGTATAACAAAACAAATAGTTCGTTTGAAATAGTCACTTTCAGTCTTATTAATAAACACGAACTAGCTTTAGACTAGTTACACCATCTTCTGTCTCTTTCGATCCAGCTAAATATTCCGGTAGCAAAAAAAGGGCAAAAGCTGAAGTAACTAATCCGAAACTAATACCCGTTTATTAATAAGGCTGTTTGTGTTTTACTTCGTTATGTTCGTTACGAATGTGCATTTGACCTAAACGTCATCATTGCAACATTGAAAAACCTAAAAAATATCTTTATCGGTTTGCTTATTTTATTTTGAATAATAATAACTCGTGTAAGAATTCGTTATTCCCAAAATGAGCACTAAAACAAAAGTGGATTTAGGTATGTACCCTTATCTCGAATGGCTACATCATCACTAAATTTAAGACGATTACGTTAATCTGCTGTCGGAATTAAAAAATATTTTCTACCAAATCTATTCGAAAATACTTTGATCCTCGTTAAAAGGTACTAAAATAGCTCTTTAATCTCTAAGGACTAAAAGGGATTTGAATTTTGAATGTGGACATTGTTAGTAAAAGTCCCGATCACCAAAGCGATCCACGAACATTGGAACACGCTGTATGATAAATCACACATAATAAATAATATAGTGATTTTTAACTATAAAACGCACACATGCATGCACGCATGGAACTAACCCTTGGACTTAAAAAAAAAAGTGCAAAACAAATAAAAAAAGTTTGTGAATAAGGCACGAAACGATTTCGGATATGAAAGTTGAACTTACTTATTTTCTCATAGAAGGTGATAAAAAGTAGAGTATTCACCTTGTGAGTAAAACTGCTCTACATCTACTCTGGAATTCTTCTCTGCTCTCAGGAGTCGAAGAAACATTCTTGCTTTAAAAATAGTGATTTGCACCTTTGGTACCTAAATTTAATACTATTAACTGTAGTGCCGTAGTAGGACTAAATAGTAAGACCGGTAGAAATACTATCATGGTGCAGTAGTCCGGGACGACTTACAAAGCTATGAAGATAGAATAGTCAGTTTAGTAAGTGAAGAGAACTAAACATTTTTGGGAAGTTAAGTAAGGAAAATGTATCTTATACTTTCGAAACCTAGAACAAATTATGGCAAAACAATGTTTACTTTTGAAGAAGAACAACATTATAATAAAATACTCTCACATGTAAAAAATTGCATTCATTTAACGCATTCAAGAAACAATTGACTCAATACCTTACGGCGGATGAGTTGCCGAAGTAAACATTTTAAATTAAGTCTTTTGAAATGTTATGTTACTTAAGCACGTTTTTATGTCACTATGCCTATATTATTTACCGTGACGACGAATTTACTTACATTGAAATTTATAAGTCTATGTTCTCATGGAAGTGACTTTTTGTTTCATTTGAGAATAAATTTCTTTAAGCCAAAGAAAATCAACGTAGTGATTTTAAAGGAAATTTCGCATATGGATTCCAAACATTCTCACGTCTTCTTTGTAGCTTACACGCGTGTAACAGCAAGCTTTCCCGTTGTGTCTAATCTAATTTAAATATCATGTAGAGAAACCGTTGGCAATTTTCCACACGTTTTGATTATGTTTCAACCGGCAAGAGAAGGTCAAAATATATGGCGCGCGTAATACCAAGGGTTTGATCACAGAACTTTGGTGCGGGCGTAAAATTTCATTCCTAATTTGAATATTTCTATAGTAAGTATGCATATAAACAGTGTATTAAAATTGTCAAATCTATACACCTTTTTGTTTCTATTGGTTGCAAATAAGTTACATGATCGCTTAGCTGGTAATTGTAACCGAAAAAGTAATATCAAATTGCAAATTCATCATTTCGTCCGCGCGTAGATTAAATCATAGGTGGATAGACTCTTTTGGTGTAACCACAAAAGATTTAAACAAGCTTTAGACAAATGTTAAACTACCTTTTTGTATTGTTAAACACGCGTTGGACGTCTGTCTAAGCCTTGTTTATGTATTTGTGGTAACACGGTTTATTGTTTCACCATAGTGTATAAAAAATTTAATAAACTAAAGATCCAAAATTAACAGATACAGTATGACGATCCTTATAGCATACTCCACATAGATTTTAGTGTTATTCCTCTCACACAAATAACAATTTCACTTCGTCATTTTCATTCGCAAAACAATATGGAAATTGAGGAAATGCTCATACATTTGGCTTTGCCTTCAGATTGACTGTGTCCATTGTATTTTTTGAGAAAACTCCTTTCTAAATTGAAGGGGTGAGAACAAAAATGGTTTTACTGATTTTTTTCACAAAATGACTTATGGGTATCGTTGGATTCAGCGTAAAATTATCTACAATAATACATTCTCCAAATACCGAAATGAAGCTTAAATCTGGAGATTTTGAGTGTAAAAACGGTTTATCGATTACAGGAATACAGTTCGCTTAGCATAAAAACATATTATATTTTTACAGTAATTATATGAATTAGTTACTAACTATATTTATTATTTTAAAATAGAATTAAAACATCTTCAAGCAACTGAAACTTACATAAACCTTTTCAATTACCTTATAAGCACTCTACATTTAAATGAAGCCGTTGAAGTTTAAAGTCAATTTTCTCGAAACTATAAATTTGACAGTTAAACCCTTTTTATTCTCAACCCTCAAAAGATCATAATTGGATCTTAATCAATAGTGTCACGTGTCACGGAGAACCTTTGCGTGTATATATGTAGCTAATACCTATATTATTAATTAGAAGAAGAGTATTTTTTCTGATTTTTATGTTAGTGAATGATGTAACAAGATAGTCGTTCACCTGATGTTAAGAAACACGGCCGCCCATAACAGAACAGCGTCACTCGGAAATCCAAAATATAAGTTTCACGTGACGTTTTATATGAGTTTTTGAATTTTGGTACCTTCCAAAAAAATTTAATGTATGATGGAGTGTTTGTTAATTTGATGTAGATTTTTTAAAATTATATTTTCTTTCAAAATAAAAATAATAATAACACCCAACGATCATATACATAGATCCGGGACCTAACTAGGATTCCCTGTGCGGGACCCAAGAACTACGAGGAACATGATCCCACAACACCCAGACTCAGAACAAGTATTTGCGTTTTTTTTGTCACAAATACTTGTCCTGTGAGCCGACCTGCCCAACCACCACAGAGGTTTTTTTTTGTTTTTGGTTTGGCTCCACACTTTTGTGTATTTAGCCAGAGTCAAGTAATTGATAGTTTCTCAAGTTAATTAATATAGTATCATGTGTCTAGTCAAGTCTGAGTCCAAGTCATCAAGTCAAGTCATAGTCTAGTCTAGTCAAGTCATACTCCTAGTAAAGTGGTGGCAACTTTACCAGAAGCTTCTATAGAGTTATGGAAACAACACGAAAAGAGACGTTTCACCATAATTATACCACTTTCCCACACTCGTGCATGTAATCCAGCACTTGAAAAATAAAACGCCACTAATTTTATGCACTGACACTGAAAGTAACACAAGTTTTGGAAAATAATACAATGCGGTGACGTGATCTTTTTTGTTTTCCCGCCAAAACTCCCACCACAGAGGTTGAAATACCAATCAATGTCAATCAACCTATTTTATCCATTCTCTGTTTGAGTGCAAATGGAAACAGACTCTAAACGTACCTACCTTGTGCACTACCCGCCTACTTCGGTAACCGACCTTCTCCGGCTCTCCCGATACGGTTACTTACCCTACCCGGATAGTTTCTACGGACTCAAAGGTAAACTTTCTTTGTGAGGTTCTACTCGTGAATAGAGTTGCTTTATGAACTTCAATTGAATTTCCTGTCTTTCTGGATGTAATATTATCATTGCTTACTTACTGTTTTTATTATTGATTAATACAACTATATTTTCAAAAGACGAAGTAAATAAATTGTTTATTCATGGAAAAAAATCATGAAATATTATAAAAAGTTTGTTTTTTTGTTAATTAGGCTCCAGGATCTATGTATGTGATCGTTGGGCGTTATTATTATTATAATAATTTGCACGTGTAATTTTAGTGTCGCAATGGTTGAACTGCCTATATAACATATATAACCGAAATTAAATCCCTTAAAAGAGGGGCTTTTTATCTCAGAAAATTAAGATCTCCTATTAAATAGGTAGTTATTTTGTGTTATTTATCCAATACTGCAAAAAACCTTTATCAATTACGTGCATAGCTTTAGTGAACAGTTTAAGTCGGTATATGGTTAAATATCACGGATACCGTTCAATATAAATTATGATCATCCTTTCGAAATCATGGCACAGAAATCCTTCAAGAAGATACCATCGCTTTGGAAACAATAACTGGAATGATTTATGAACTTTATAATCAATTTGTTACTGTTCTAGTTCGAACGTGGGAATTGACTGGCCCCATAGCTCAGTTGGTAGTAACTCTGCCTTCTGGGTCGTAGGTTGTGGGTTCGATTTTCACCCAGGACAAACATTAATTTGTGTGATGAACATCGATGTTTGTTCTGTGTCTGGATGTTATATTGTATTCTATGTATGTACTTACAAACAAAAAGTATCTCAGTATTGTATCAGTTATCTGGTTCCCATAGTACAGGCTTTGCTTAGTTTGGGGTTAATACAGTGCTGTGTGAAATTTCCACATAATATATTGATTATTTTTATTGTTAAAAAAAATATTAAAAATTACTTATTTTAAAATTTAGTTGTGAACCTTTACAAATTTATCTTTATTAACGTCAGGACAAAAAATCCAACTTCGTTCTCCGAACATTATTGCACGTCTGCAGAAAGGAATTTTCGAAAGGAGTTTCTGAAACCTCTCTAAATGCAGCAAGGACAAAACCGTCACTATGATTTTAAGGGTCAGCAGACACGATTTTTTAGCTGCAGATAAGTAGGCACTAAAATTTTTGAGTTGATGGAAACCAAATAACTGATAGAAGACTTATATGCTTTTTTGTTTGTAAATTCATACATAGAATACAATATGATACACAGACACTGAACAAACACCGATGTTCATCACATTGATGTTTGTCCTGAGTAAGAATGGAACCCATGACTTACAGTTCAGAAGGCAGGGCTACTACCAACTGAGCTATCGGATCATTAATAATAAATGCTATCATACGTCCTCCCCTACATCATCCTACTTCTATTTATATAGTAATAAGATATTTGTTTGAAAGTATAATATTTATAAATTAAAAAACACACTTACCCATATGTGTAGACATTTTGGCTCTTTTTTTTGAGAAGGGGAAATGCCCTCGCACTTCCTTGCCACCACGGGGGTGGTGGCAGGAGGTATGTGGGACTCGATCCCACTAAAACCCCCCCGTGATCCGACCGCCGCCGGGATGGGGCGAGATGGAGACGCACTTTGGCTCTGTCCCCCCTTCCTTTAACTACAGTGCAAGCCGGTGTGGCCGCCATCAACTGCACAAATATGCACTCCTTGATACTCCTACATATGAGTATTTGTGCCGTTTGGGTCAATGGGTTCGTTGGAGCCGGCTGCCAGGGAAACATACAGAGACTTGGCCAAACGTTTGGTGGAGGCTTCAGGTGACCAGAAGGCTGGCTTTATTTTGCACAAAAAATAACTGTTGCCATGGTAATGCTGCCAACATTCTGAACACTTTACCCTACACCAACGGGCTATTTTAAGTTCTTGAAGAAAAACTTCTTTGAGCACTCTTGACTTGGGGAGTAAGCTGATGAATGCGAGGTGAACAAAAGTTAGAGTTGGTTCACGTAGATCTCCATTTCCATCGAGTTGGCGGGACTGCAGTCGCGACCCCTTCTCGCCCCGGTACGGCGGACGAGGACTCACGGGGGGGTTTTAGTGGGTTGGAGTCCCACATACGTGTATATGTGGGTATGTGGTAACATTAAACAAAGCAAAACAAAGTTAGGTATACCGGCCGATAGATGGAGCTAAACTAAAAAGTTTTACTTCAGTCGTATGGTAAAGCACACTATTTTTTTTTTAAGTGTAGGTAGTTTAATTTATTAAGGCTCTATAAATTCGAGTATTAGTTCGCAGTTAATTTTAATTTTCTTTGCGTAAGTGAACCTATTTCATAAGACTAAAATAATATTAAATTGAAATAAATGTAGTTAAGTATACTTTGTTAGGTCCTGTTGGATTGGAATCTATAGATTGAGCTAACCTAATCTAACAAAGCGTTATTATAATGTTATCAGACAGAATCTAGATGAAATCGGCCATGTCTAGTCTAATAATTTACTGATTGGCAGTTCCATTTTACATTGAGAACTCGAAAAGCGTGCTTGCGCGTAATTTGACCTAAGCTAATTTTGGTTTGGCAAGCCGGAATGCAAATTATATGAAGTTGGACGCTTCTAGAAAATTAGTTATTTGCATATTTTGCGACACTGCGAACAGATATATTTTTATTTTTTTATTTTTTATGTTAAGGAATGACGTGACGAGCTAGCCGTTCGCCTGATGTTAAACGACACGGCTGCCCATACCAGCTACAGTGTCACTCGGAACTCTAAATTATAGAGGTTCGCGTGACACTGCACTGCGCAGTGCGCACGTCATCCAGAGACATCAGCACAATCTAGTAATAAGATTACTAAACTGTGAGATCAGATCATAAAGTCTCATTTGCCCAGTAATTTCACTAGCTACAGTGCCCTTCAAACCGGAACACAGCAGTGCTTGCGCACTACTGCTTGGCGGCAGAATAACTGGCAAAGCGGTAGTACCTACCTAGACGAACTTTGTAGTAAAGTCCTACCACCTAGTAAATGCTTTTATTATAGAATCATCAAGTTATATATTGCCAAAATATTTATAATAATGAAAAATCAATATTTTTTCATGTTTGACCTAATTTTTGTGTATTTTTTTCTCCGTTTCTCAAAATGACTGCTGAAGATGAGCAGGTCCTGTATTAAAAGGCACACAAAAAAACTATGGCAGCTCCATTAATAATTTAATATATGAAAAATCAAATCGAACGTCTCTTTTTAATTCAGAAAAATAACATTAGGTACCTACCTACTGGAGTATGTCAAACTAAAACACAAAACACAAAAAACAGATTGTATAAAATGGTTGGTGTTGGAATACTTTTAAACTAATCCAAAAATTATATAAAGTGGCCGTAAGTGCTATATTCGGAAATATTTTCTATAGTCTATTATCAGAAAATATTTAAAAAAAAAACTTATTTTTTTTAGGAATTGGGCTGTGCTTACTGCTTTGGATAGGACTGAATACTTACTTTAACTGATGTACAAATAGCTACCAAAATCTCCATTAAATCGTTGGGTAATATGAATAATTTTGTCATATTAATATTAACTTTAATTATGGATTGTTGTCATACGACCACAACCGGGATCGACAGCTAGATGGACCCTCCAAAGACTGTCTCTGACAATGTCCAGAGTCCGATATTTACATATTGGATATCTGTAACGAACGACAACAAAAAATGACGCAGCACGACAGTGTGTAACCGTCGTCGTACTTTTGTCTCAATTCATTGATATTTTATTTTATTTTTTATGGGTCTATTGCCTGAATTAAATCATTTTTATTTTTATTTATTTAAAGCACGGCAGCGCTCAGTTATAGTAATACCATGTATAATTTAGTAATTGTCTCCCAATCTTCTATTCAAGTAGTAACCACAGAGAACGTTGCTTAACTTTACCGATTGATTATGAAATACCTTAAAAATAAAACAATAAAATCTAATTTTAGCAGCGGACGCAATTTCTGGCGGTTTCTTTTTTATTCATGCGAAATTCGAACTATCTTTTAACCAAATCAGCAAGACGCTAGGTGTTAAATTGCTTCCATCTAGTCCCACATGAGAAATTAAACGATATGATATAGAATAGTGGTCTTATAATAAAGTTTTTAAAGTTTTCTTTTGCTTGTTGCAGAACTTCGTGAAGCTTTCGAAGCTGAAGCCCAAGAAGTGAAGAAACCTCGCCTCTTGCTGACTGCCGCCGTCCCAGTCGGACCTGATAACATCAAGAGTGGATACGACGTGCCTGCTGTTGCTAGGTGAGATAAAAAAACGAGTGTGCTTTAGAACACACGACTGAAGTAATACTTCTTTAGCTCCACCTCTCTTGCCCCTGCAGCAATAAACGAAACGCAACAAGAAAGAGATAGATAATAAAAAAATGTACAACTTCAACTTTTTATTATTTTGGCATCTGCGGGGTTTAAAAAAAATTTATTTCGATTTTTGTGTGGCCTTCGGGGTTTTACTAAAATACTATCTCCAAACCTTTTTGCCCTAGCCGGACTTGCATACATGCCATAATAATTGGCATGCGAGATAATTTTGATTTTAAATTATCCCTTGTAAAAACGTTAAATGTAATAGGTCTATGAAATAACCTATGAAATTGCCGTATTGCAGTACAGACTTTTTCAAACAAAAAAAAGTTTTGATTGGCTATGAATTATAAATTCAAATTAATTTTGTGTTAAAAATATGACATTCTATTTACAATATAAGTCTTTTGTTTATTGATTAGCGTTGTATTTTCATTACATTTCAACATTTTTCCTCATAATGGATACTTTGAAACTTCGTGTAATTATGGAATATGAGTTCCGTCGTGGCACCAACGCGGCACAAACGACACGTAACATCAACGATGTTTACGGAGAGAACTGTACAAACGAACGTACAACCCGTTATTGGTTTGCTCGGTTCCGTTCTGGGAATTTTGACTTGAAAAATGAACCTCGTGGTCGTCCAGAAACTTTGGTCAACCATGATGAATTAAAGGCGATTGTGGAAGCTGATGAATCTCAATCTACAGCTGAGCTGGCAGCAGCTTTTGATGTTAGCATCAAAACAATATTGGTCCATTTGCGACAGATTGGCAAGATAAAAAAGCTTGATAGATGGGTGCCCCACGAACTTAACGATCCCAGCGCGACGTACGCGTCGAGACTTGTCTTGCGCTGCTTAACAGGCACAGAAATGAAGGAATTTAGAACCGAATTGTTACGTGCGACGAAAAATGGATTCTTTTTGACAATCGAAAGCGCTCAGCAAGTTGGTTAGATCCTGGTTCGGTACCAAAGCAATGTGCAAAACGAAAAATGACCCCTAGAAAGGTGATGGTCACAGTTTGGTGGTCTAGTGCTGGTGTGATTCATCATAGCTTTTTACAAAACGGCGAGAGCATTACTGCAGATGTGTACATTGAAGAACTGACCACAATGATGGCGAAACTTGCACGTCTGCAACCAGCTTTGGTCAATCGGTCGTCTCCACTGCTACTTCACGACAACGCGCGACCCCATACTGCACAACAGACCGTCTCTAAGCTGCATGAGTTGGGTTTGGAAGCTCTCCCTCATTCGCCATACTCACCAGATCTTGCGCCTACCGACTATTACTTTTTCCAAAATTTGGACAACTTTTTAGCGTGAAAAAAATTCAATTCCCGAGAGGCAGTACAAAACGCCTTTGAAGAGTTTGTTGTCTCCCGTCTTGCTGATTTTTTCAAGAAGGGCATCCATAAACTGTCACAGCGATGGCAAAGATGCATTGATTGCAGGGGTGATTACTTTGAATAAAAGAAATAAATAAGTTCGAAAAAAAAATACTTTAACTTTTTTCAAACAAAACGGCAATTTCATAGGTAAAGACCTATGAAATTGCTAAAAATTTGACGTTACTTCTTATAACTTTAGGTAGGGTTTTAAGCTTATTTGTGACTCTTCGTAGCGGTTATATGGTCTTTGCTTCTTGAGGAATGCAGTCGATGATGTTAGACACTTCTTAAAGGTAGTTGTTTTTTTAAACAGACGCTGTTTAAGGCATGTAGAAGGTACATCTTTACCATCTTTTACGATTACCTTCCATGTTTCTGAAAAATCTCCAAAGTTGCAAATGTTGTAATATCGTTCAACAAGTTTTGACGTCAATATATCACTAAAGGTGTCCCAAGATTTCTCTAACAACTTATCCATTTTACGACAGGAATCTTTTTTGGTATAAAATATCTTTTGCTTATTTTGGTACTTAATTTATGCAATTTATGTGCAAAATTGGCGATTTAGATCGTATTTATGTAAACCAATATAAACAATAGAACAAACACTTTTATATTATTAGTAAGGATTTTATCGATTGCTTGAGGGTAATATGGTAATAAAAAACATTATGATATAAAAAACATGCCGAAATAGAATATTCTGTTTCATGAAAAAGGCAAGAGAACTATATCATCAAAACGGTAAATCTATTGTCCTTTTTATATATGACAATAGAATATTAATGTTGCCCTCGGGTAACCCTTTGGACGGGAAAATAAATTAAAAACGGTATAACATGGGACCTGCGTATTGTATCTTTTCACTATGAGAAGGACTATCTTTCCATTAATTAAATTCGCTCGAATATTATGAAAATATAAAACTTATGATGTACGGAATATGGTTGAATATCTATTATTTTAAAATTTCAAATGGTAACTACTCTTAAGTGGTCATCCACTTTCGCTTATCCCATTTAAGTGGATCGCTGCAACATGTTCTTACTTCCACTCATTTCTGTCAGACGTCATCTCAACATTCACTCCCTTAGCACACATCACTTTTCACACTTTTTTTGGTCGTCCTCTACCTTTAAGTGAGTATTCCAAGTGGTACTCTTATGATTATTTACTAGAATTTTCGTGGTCAGACACAAGGTCTAGAAGTCCTATATATGTAGTTTTTATTCTCTACAAAAGAACACTCAAAAACTGTAAGATGATAATTTTTAAGGATTTTTTAAATTCAACCTGTATACAGTGATTTCATATTCACGGTATAAAAAAATAGAAGTAAGTACACACTAGAATGTATTTCAACTTGCGTCTTCTGGACCGAACTTTTTTAATTTAATATTCATACTGTACCAACCCGGCGCTATTTTGCTAAATCATCCACATAAATACAAAATGGGGCAGACAATGCGCCCACTTTGGTATTTAAATATTGACCTAAATAAATAACTTACAGAGACAAAAATACTGTCGCATGGGCGCTTACGAAATTATCGTTTAAGCTCGGTGCAGACGAACCACTTGCATCCCACACTCAGCCACGCAACCCGGGCGCTTTCGCTTTGTTGCCTACATCAATTAAAAATGTAAATTTTTTTATGTACAACAATTGGGGTCAATATCACGACAATTTGAGCAATACAGTTTACACGTACCTATACTACATATATACATACACACATACCCCAAAATGTGCGTTTGTGGTCTGCCCAATAAAGGTCAAGATCAACCACAAAAACAACATTACAGTACACATAAACTGACCTTGTTTAGACTGTTAAACATCACAATAATAATTGAGTGTGACGATAGTAGCACTGCAGTTTCAATTGCAGTTCCGCCAAAAACCACAATTTTGTGATTACACCCTATTAGTTATAATACCATTTATTACTTCGTCTGTAGAAAACCTTACTAAACTGTCTTTATTGTTTATCTCATCCATAAATTTTCTCACATTTCAGTACAATGTATAAAACAAAAATAGCTTGTGTGATTGGATTTGTAACCTTGTTTCGAATGCAAATTTTAGATAAATCCTATTATAGGGTCTGAGTTTAAATACATTTACATACAATACATTTTCTATACCCAATCTACAGCCAAAATCAGATTTACATTCCATATATTATGCCTTGCCTTTTCTTTTCTATTTCCTTTTCTTTAAATAAATAAATAATATAATTAAAATATACAGTACTGTCAATAGATAGAAAAAAATAAAATAATATTACGCCCAACGATACGCGTAACGCATACATAGATCCTAGAGCCTAACTAGGATTCCCTGTATCTAGGGACCCAGGAATTACGAAGACCATAGTCCCACGATACCCAGACTCAGAACAAGTGTTTGCGTTTATTTTAATGTAGAAAGAGTAGAATCTATTCCATGAATGCGCACGCGCTTTTTAAATAGCATAAAATTGTATGCTTGTACTGATTTCACGTTATCAGCCCAATACGTTCCCAATGGACACATAAAGAGAGGACTCACATAATCCAAGCGGGCCAAGTTTTACGATTCTCACATGCCAGTTTTCGCGCGATGTTTCCCTTCAGCGTTATAAAATAGCATATTTCTTTGAAGTGATTGGTACAGGGCCAAACAGAATTTGAACCTAATTGCGTCGGTTCGAAAGTCACACGGGCTACTTTTGAGCCACACTCCCTCGCAGCTACACTCGCTCAACTGAAATTATATCTATTTTCTTCCTCAGCTACCTTGACTTCATCAACCTCATGGCATACGATTTCCACGGCAAATGGGAAAGAGAGACAGGTCACAACGCTCCCCTTTACGCACCTTCAAGTGACTCCGAATGGCGGAAGCAGCTGTCAGTAGACCATGCAGCTCATCTCTGGGTCAAGCTTGGAGCACCCAAGGATAAACTTATCATTGGTGAGTGCCGACATAGGTACTTAGTTTTGAGAAGGCTGGATTTATGAAGATTAATAATAAGCTTTAACTGACCTGCCCCCTTTGTTCTATTACAGGTATGCCAACCTACGGACGATCTTTCACCCTATCCAACCCAAACAATTTCAAAGTAAACTCCCCGGCTAGCGGCGGCGGCAAAGCTGGAGAATACACTAAAGAGTCTGGATTCTTGGCTTATTACGAGGTTTGTATACATTACTATAACTTTACGGTGAAAACTTAGTAATTATGAGGCGTTGGTTGAGAGGAAACTGTATAGCCTTGATCACCGGCGAAAGGTAGTCTCTTTTTCAATTTTCAGCCGATTGCATTTTGGAGAATGCCTACAAGAACCTGCATGAGATGGACAATATTTTTCATAAACGGAATATATAATTTAACGAGCTTCTGCAAGCAGCTTCGCCCGTGGCGTGTCTTATGGGAAAATAATTCAACCACCCATTTCATCCCCTTAAGGGTCGTATTTCAAAAAATCATTTCTTGGCGAATGCCTACGTCATAACATCTACCTGCATGCCAAATTTCAGCCCGATCCGTCCAGTTGTTTGGACTGTGCGTTGATAGATCACTATGTCAGTCAGTTAATCAGTCAGTCACCTTTGAGTTATATATATTTAGATTGCTACTATCCAACGTAATATAAGATTCTCATTAAATTTAAATCTTAATAAATAATTTAAGTCGCACACCAAGAAGTCAAGCACGCCTAAAAACTGCAGCTTTCACGTGTGAATTAAACAAGCATTATACACTCTCTCAAACAAGAGAGTAGCGTAACTAATAAAATAGTCAATGCCTTCACCAACATGCCTGAACCCCGTTCGCCAATATCCAATTAAAACAAAGCCAACATAGTTCTAGAAGCAATTGAATCCGAAGCAAAGTTTCCAGAGTCCTATTAACACAACGGATTTACATAATACAACCTGCTTTAATCAGAACTTGATAATTATGCTGAAAATTTTCGTTTGGAGATAGAAAGGCCTTTTTTTTCAATTTTGTTTCAGTTGCTCATTTTCAGTTCTAATTTAAGTTCAAATTTATTTGTAAGACTAAATTGAGACGCTTTAAGACAAAGTTAAATAGTTGGTAAATAATAGAAGAAATGCAATTTTTTGTGATCGTAAAAGTATTTTGTGTGTTAAATTTGTCCAAATTTTGATTTGTCATTTTGCACTCTTATATCTTATATTATTTACTCGGATAATATTATGGCATTTCTAAGCCAATGCACAGTTCATAGAAAAACGGCAGCAAATATACTGGAATATCCGTAATGCATAAAAGAGTTCAACTTCAACGTCCAGACATCATTTTCCTCTCGTATGCTAAATGTATTTTTGTTTGGACAGTATTTTAGGAATGAATGTTCTTTGACTTTCATTATTTTCTAACGTCATGATGTTTACACATTTTTTTTTTGTTTGGTTTTGGCTCCACACTTTTTTGTATTTAGCCAGTGTCAAGTAATTGATAATGACTCAAGTTAATTAATATCATATAATGTGTCAAGTCAAGTCACGTCACAGTCCAAGCCATCAAGTTAAGTCATAGTCTAGTCTAGTCAAGTCATACTCCTAGTAAAGTGGTGGCAACTTTACCAGAAGCTTCTATAGAGCTATGGAAACAACACGAAAAGAAACGTTTCACCATCATTACACCACTATCCCACACTCATGCCTGTAATTCAGCACTCAACGAATAAAATGCCACCAATTTTGTGCACTAACACTGAAAATAACACATGTTTTGGAAAATAATACAATGCGGCGATGCGATTTTTTTCGTTTTCCCGCCAAAACACGTTGACACATTTATTCCTCCATTTTTTCAGGTCTGTGAAATGCTCCAGAACGGAGGTGCCTACGTTTGGGATGATGAGATGAAAGTGCCTTACGCTATACAAGGAGACCAATGGGTTGGGTTCGATGATGAGAAGTCTACTCGGCACAAGATGAGGTGAGATAGTATTGAAGATTTTTAATTTAAAAAGTGTGGTTGCATTGTTTATAGTCGAATTTTTTGGTATAACTTATTCAACTTGTCTTGTCTTGTCTTGTCGTAACCAGATGGATCAAAGACAATGGATTTGGAGGTGCCATGGTGTGGACCGTCGATATGGATGACTTCAGTGGGAGCGTCTGCGGTGGTAACGTCAAGTACCCACTTATTGCTGCTATGAGGTAAGTTTTGTATGCGTATTTTCATTCCTATTATTGTCTACTAGTTGCGCCCCGCGGTTTCACCCGCGGATAAAAAGTATTTTAATTATTTGCTTATGCCACGGGAAAATTTCATTTTTCCGGGATTAAATGTAGCCTATATGTTAATCCAGTGTATAAGATATCTATGTATCGAATTTCATCCAAATCCATTCAGCCGTTTGAGCGTGAAGGAGTAACGAACATACACACAAACACACATACAAACTTTCGCCTTTATAATATTAGTGTGATTGTCTCCTGTCTATTATGCCTTAAGAGAAGTTAGAGGAAAAAACAATAGAAACTCTACTCGCCTAATTTTTTTACTAACTCCTTTATACCTCGCGCTATACAAATCATTTGGAATAACGTTGTTCCAGATAGAAAAACAGTGTCTATCTATTTATAAAGTGGGTTTGGTTATATAAAAACAACAAAATTCTTATAAATATAATAAATCAGAAAATTGAAAAGAAATTAAGTGAGAAAGGTAAAATGTAAGTAGATACTTCTAATTGCAGACAAATATATATCAAAATTTTTGTTGTCAGAGAAGAACTCCGTGGCATTTCCCGCGGGAAAGACGCCAAAGACGTGGATTGGGCATCGGTAGCTTCTACACTCGTCATTGAAGAAGAAACTGAGAAACCAGCGCCGATCAAGATTAGCCTTTCTGATGTACTCAGTAAGGTCAAGAAACCTACTAAGCATGTCATCGTAAGGAACAACAATGCCGCTGTTTTGGATAAAAACAGTAAGTGTTTATTACAAAAAAATATACTAGTTTCCATTTTTTATTTGTAAAACAAACCAAGCCTTTTAAGGGTTATTGATACGTACGGGTTATTTTTAAGTTATTTTGTTTTGCAGAGATATATTCGTAACTTTAGTTCGTTTTCAAATGAGAAATATGACTTTTTTATTATGATTTTAACTTAAAATCTGTTGATGATGCTTGGCAGGCGATTGATAATAATTATGGCCAACTTTATCATGGTGTGTGTGATATGTTTTCTTATTGGATTTAAAAGTCCTTGAAAAATAAAAATTGATTGTTAAAAATACAGGACATGCACGATTATCTTATAACAATTCCTTTAAATTAATTCATAATTATTATGGGTATTTCTATAAAATATTTTTAAGCAAAGCACCTACAATATTTAAAGTAAATTCAAAACATGTGTACCAAAACTTGGAACAAGCGAGGCTGAAATGTAAACATGTTTGCCAACAGTCTGACAAAATAAATGGAATGCCGGCCGAGCTCTCCACGGCAATCCTGATTTTCAATAGCTCTAAGTTGAAATATACTGTTGACGCAAACACAAACAACAAACTCAACGGAGCGGGGGCTAGTATAAAATGTTTCATTAATATTTCCTAATAATGGAATTTTGAAGCATACTGAGTTGGTGACAAATGATAACTAACTTTAGAATAGAAAGAATAGAAAACTCTTTGTTGCGTATACCAACATAAAATAAAACTAGACATAGAGTACTATAATAGGTACCAAAATTAGTGGCCTTATCACTAAAAGTGATCTTTTCTAGGCAACCTTTAACTATATCTTTTGTTTTAAGGAATAGTTGTTGATTATAGTGGCAACTCTTCAAATAATATTTATTTTTATAGTAACACAGCTACAACTTGTTTATCATATTTTAAGGCTAAACCTAAGGAGTAATATACTACTTTATGTACTAACGTAAGTACAGTTATGAACTCAATAATATAGTTAGATATTATACCGTTGTCAACCGAGAAGAATTCTTATATATTATGAACCTATACGAGAAAATAAAATACACCCACATTACAATTTCTTTCATAATAATGAAATTAATAATAGCGATGCTTTATTGCCCTCTAGAGTACAGTGTTTAATGCACTAAGCACTAGCGGTAAACATTTTAGTGGTTTGTTACCACTAAAATGTTTACCGTTAGTGCTATTACAGAGTAAAGTGGTGAAACACCCTTGACTCAAGCAGTTCGCACAACAATGTCGCACTTGACACCTCTCTTAACAGCCAGAACAGTGTATTTGGCACTAAAAGCGACAAATATCGGGCGGAATGCTACAAGGGTCACTTTTAGAACCATCGTTGTTCCCAACTGCCAAGACCAGCTTAGAAAAGTCGACTTACAACATAGTTGGTAGAAGTTTGAAACATCGAATGCTTTTACGTTCAAGTATTTCAACTGGCTGGAGTAGAATGAGCCAAGACCTCGAGCGTGAAATCCTCAAAATACTTAAATTTCCAGACACTTAAAAGGGGTGTGGAGGTTCAAGTTATGTTGGTTAGTCGAAGCAAATGGGTTTTTTGATTTAATGCTTTCAAGTTTATGACGTGGCCTCTCGGCGATTTTAGCAAAAGTACCTTTAACGTGCTCTTGAGTTGGAAGTAATAAATAACATATTTTCGATGTTAAACGTCATGCAAGGTGACTCCTTTAAGACTTTTCTGTGAAGTCAGCACAACTTTTTATTTGGGACACAAAGGTGAAATGTTTTCGGTGCTTAAATGCTTTTGATGTGAGCACGCACTCTTTGGAGTATTTTACTGCGCTTGTACGTGCTTATTGGCCCGGATTTTATAGACTTACTTTATGTTTGTGAGAAAACATTGAATTTTTTTTTTGAGCTTATATATGTACTTTTTATATAATTACATGGTCGGCACATAATATAACTTTTTCGTAGTGTAGAAGTATGACAATTACAATACCGTGCAATATTTTAAACGGGAAAATAAATAAGTTCAATGAATATTGTATAAGTAAGTTATGAACATCAAAAACGTAGGTATCATTAAATAATGAAAAAATGTGAGCAACAACTGTGTTCCATTTTTAAAGGAACTGTGTAGCTAGAGAAATTACTGGGCAAATTACACTTTATGACCTAATCTCACAGTCAGCAGTGCAGTGTCACGCAAAACTCTATACTTTAGAGTTTCGAGTGACATTACAACTGATATGGGCAGCCGTATCTCTTGACATCAGGAAAGCGACTAGCTCGTCATGTCATTACATAGCTTTTTTTTTTCAATAAAACAATGGGTTTATTCAATTGAAAAATATGATTTAATCTAATGACAATATCATAAAATAATAGTGTCGGTTGTATTTCGCTCATAATTTTCATACTAATCAAAGGTATTCGGCAACCCATAAATCTTTCAGATTTTTTTATTAGAGAGGTACTGAAATTATTGAAAATCTCGTGATTGATCGAATATGCAATATCTTTTTGATTGATTGGCATTTTCATAAAGCTTTCAAACACCTTGATTGCAGTTAAGATGTGAAGGACGATAAAACTTTTATTTTTCTCTTTTGATTTATGTTCTGTGATACTTAGAAGGTAGTGTTAGTGTTAATCGACTTTTAATTCTGTTTAAGGGACGTAGGCTCGTATTATGGAACTTTATTTTTTATTATTATTTTATTTATTTCATTCAATATTTAATCGTATTTTGAATGAAATTTTGTATTGTGCATAGATTCTGTATGAGGTCTGAGGTAGATTTCAATTGTAAAAATGTGGGTTAAAAACACAACATTTTTAAACAGGCTCAACGGCTCGATTTTTTCGCTAGTCTGTTAAGGTTTTTTTTTTTCAATGAACAATACGCAGTAAATATAAAAAGTGAACTTTTTAAATCAAATATGTACTGAATAAAAATGTTTTTATTTTCATATTTTATGAGCGGAATAAAATTTATATAGCAATTGAAAAATCGCCTATTAATATGTTATCGTCATGACAAAGTATTGGTAATTCTTTGCGACTAGTGAGGTACGTTAGGTATTGTAATTTAAGAATTATGACAAGAAAAATAGGGATTATTCTTACTTAGATATCTTTTTTCTACAGAGCGTGAGCCCCAAGTTCTCTGCTACTTGACGTCCTGGTCATCCAAACGTCCTAGCGGTGGTCGCTTCATGCCTGAGAATGTGGATCCCAAGCTCTGCACTCACGTGATCTACGCCTTTGCTACCCTGAAGGACCACAAACTGGCTGAGAGTGATGAAAAGGACGGTGAGATGTATGACCAGGTGGTGGCATTGAGAGAGAAGAACCCTAACTTGAAGGTGAGCTATCATGACAGTAGTATAGTAATTATTTAACCTTAGATTATTTCAGCTGTTAAGATTGATGATAACTTCTACCGATAGACAGCTTGTTGTATAGCTATAGTTCTGAATTTTCTCTGCACTGCTTAAATTATCCCCTCTCTTGATTTCATTATCAATATGTACCCAAATAATTATACAATAATTAACTAATACATAGATCCTGGACCCTAAATTATCTACCTAAATCTTAAAAATACAAAATATTAAAGTAAATAAAAAATATTAAAATTTATATTAAAGTCAAGTATCGTTTCAGATCCTTCTCGCTATTGGTGGCTGGGCCTTCGGCTCCACACCTTTCAAAGAGCTGACTTCCAACGTGTTCCGCATGAATCAGTTCGTGTACGAAGCAATCGAGTTCCTTAGAGACTATCAGTTCAATGGCCTAGACGTAGACTGGGAGTACCCCAGGTAAATAAACACAAAATTTTTCATTATCTGCTTTTATCGTGTCAAAAAGTCTTGTCAGAAAATAAACACAACATTTTTTATTATAATTTTTTACCTTGTTGAAGAGTCTTATCAGAAATATTTATGTTTGTATTTCAATTGAAAGTATGAACTTGAATTTAAAAAAACTTTCATGCATCATCTTGGAACATACCAAAATAACGCTTGAAATTTCCGTTTATAACTTTTATAGGGGTGCTGATGACCGTGCCGCTTTCGTATCTCTCCTCAAGGAACTCCGTCTAGCGTTCGAAGGTGAAGCAAAAACATCTGGACAACCACGTCTATTACTAACTGCTGCTGTACCAGCATCGTTTGAAGCCATCGCTGCAGGTTATGATGTACCTGAGATCTCTAAATATTTGGTAAGACACTTTTTAAACACATTAATCATCATTATCATCCTTTCTAAAACTGTTTCTTATAATATATCATTTTTAATTTCAGGACTTCATCAATGTTATGACCTATGATTTCCATGGTCAATGGGAGCGTCAAGTAGGACACAACAGCCCGCTTTTCCCTCTTGAAAGCGCCACCAGCTACCAAAAGAAGTTGACAGTGGTAGGTTATTAATGTTAATTGCCAAGAAGAAAATAATCTAGAAAATTCCTTTAATTTATACAGAAGTCTATATAAATTCGAGATCTATCATTATTCTTCATCCACAAATTAATAATGTATTTCTGCTAATAGGACTATTCAGCCCGAGAATGGGTGCGCCAGGGTGCTCCCAAAGAAAAGTTGATGATTGGTATGCCCACGTACGGTCGATCTTTCACTTTGATCAACGATACGCAGTTTGATATCGGCGCTCCTGCTTCTGGCGGTGGTAAGTTTATATTTCTTTCTGTAATTATTTACGTTCATTATTAACTGTAATGTAAACTTAAAATGAACTTCTTTTTGTCACAGGATCTGCAGGCCGTTTTACTAATGAAGCTGGTTTCATGTCCTACTACGAAATCTGCGAGTTCTTGAGAGAAGACAATACCACCTTGGTTTGGGACAACGAGCAAATGGTTCCTTTTGCCTACAGAGAAGACCAATGGGTCGGTTTTGATGACGAGAGATCGCTGAAAACTAAGGTAAGACGCTAAATATTCATCAGTAAAATTATTATATTTTTTTATTATTACGGCTGTAATCAAGAACTCATAATTCGCAGATGGCTTGGCTTAAAGAAGAAGGTTTCGGAGGTATCATGGTGTGGTCTATTGACATGGATGATTTTAGAGGCTCTTGTGGTACTGGAAAATACCCTTTGATTACGGCCATGAAGCAAGAACTTGGTGACTACAAAGTCAGATTAGAGTACGATGGACCTTATGAATCTTCAAACCCTAACGGACAATACACCACCAAAGATCGTAAGTATCAACCGCAATTCATTTTACTTTAAACAAGTAAAGGGTTATTATTATGTACTGGTTATTTTTTGAGATGTCAAAAATCTAAAGAGTATTTTTATGTAAAAAGAAAGGTTGTTACAATAATATTTTTAAATGAGAAGTTTAAAGAGATTTAAATAAATTTGATTATCAACAAATTATTGAAATTTTTCTAGTTGGTGTAGTTATTTCAAATTAATGATTTTGTTATTATCATTATTTTATTTCAGCTCATGAAGTATCCTGCGAAGAAGAAGATGGCCACATTTCGTACCACAAGGACCACGCAGACTGCACTATGTACTACATGTGCGAAGGAGAGAGAAAACACCACATGCCCTGTCCTCAAAATCTAGTTTTCAACCCCAATGAGAATGTATGCGATTGGCCTGAAAATGTTGAAGGCTGCCAACACCACACCCAAGCGCCGGCTGCACGACGGTAGATTTATTGTAAGCTTACAATCAGGTAAAAATTATCCTTTCTCATACTAGATTGAAATGGTCTGATTGGTTCAGTCATTGCCTTCGTCCTTTATTTTTGTTTATCGACTTATTTTTATTAAGACAATGTAAATAAAATTTTAATATAAGTTAAATCGAAATTTGAGGATATTGTAAGTGTATATGGATGATGTAGTTCTGTTAAGTGAATATTTTGTAACATGAGTTTTTAACTAATCTGTGACATTGTACTCATCTCGCTCACTTAACTAAACCACAAAGTTATGATTTAAGTACTGGACTGGTACTTACTCGAACTATAATTTCATATTATTTTTAACAATTTTTATTTATTTATTGGCTTTTCTGCTCATTGTTAGGACATAGAATAATGAAAGGATTCGTGTGATATAATGTAAATTACTCTACAATTTATGGATCATAAAATTCTTAGTTCGTATCTATTTTTAAATCATATTTTTAATACACTTTAGTACCTTTACTGCTCTCCCAAAGGAGCATAATATGTGATCAAATGTCAAAATACTCGGTGTTGATGAATGATTAAGGATTTGAAAATTGTATTTGATATTTTATTGATAATTAATAGTCGTCTACATGAATGATAATTAAAATAATGTGTTCTTTTGGGACAGAATCTCTTACTCTTAATAATTTAAGAAAATTTTATGTACCTTTTTATATTTATAAATAACTATTTTAAAAATACTCAAATCAGCTAAAATCACTGCCTTGATACTGCCGATACATATTTGTTTAAGATTTTATATTTTTAACGAAGATAAACACTTTTTTTTAATTGTGACATTATTATTATTTAGTTAGATTAGTAATTAAGTTTGTAAATATTGTATTTAGATACAAAAGTTGTAAGAGTATTATTAAAGATTTATAATTAAATATTGTGTATTTATTTTTAATTATTATAAATCTCATAATATACAGTAGATATAGAAAATATACCTGTTTTACATCATTAATACATAGGGCGCACTAATATATAATGTTTCTGGAACTGGCCAACTACATAAACAATATATAAAAAGTAATTAAGAGAATGGAAAATGGAACTCTTTAGCTGAAGAATACCGTTTGTTTTATCTGACTGTGTTTTTTTTACATTGTACCGACATTGTAGAAATTGAAAAAGCTGAAACCAAAATAATTTGACTAAGGCTCAATAACGGACCACGTCTTGGTGCAATGCCATTCTTGCCACATTCAACGAAGTTACGTCAAATCTGGTGTGGGACATAGTAATAGGTGACGAAGCCCAAAAAAGCAGCAATCGAGGCTATGGGTCTTCCAAGATGAGCCAAAATCAACCAAAGCAGTATGTGGGCAAAGTGCCTCTCAGCGGATGATTGCTTCTTTCTTAATAAAACTTGACACGTGTCTTCTGTGGCCAGAGAATCTACTTAAGTTTTGAAGATGAAAAATGTAGACCTTGTGAGCCTTCCTGCATACATTCCCGAACTCGACCCTAGTAAGTTTATTTTTGTTCTCTGTAATTAAGAACTAGTAACGAGGTCAATCAATGGCTGTCAAAAGTGTGAAAAACAAGTTTCTAAAGTCACTAAGAGTGGCATACATCTTTTCAAAATTGGTATATTTGTATAAATAGGTGCATTTACGGTAACTTTGAATGTTTGAGCACCACTAAATTCATTTATCATCATTTACAGTACCTTTTTTTACTTTTATTACGCCATGAACGTCAAACTTTGATAGGTACTGTCTTCGAAACTACATGCGATGAAATGATTGGACAATGTCTGTAATTACATAAATTTTCCAACCACACTCACAGAAACAAGTCTAAAATTACGTTTATTACTTACTACATTTTGTAGCACACGAAAGACGAAATGACTCAAATAAAAAGCTTAAAGACTGACATACTTCAAAATAACCGGTCAAAATCCATAAATCACCTAAATCGATTCGATCCGTTATGGTACGGGCTTCTTCTATTGACAATTAAGCTAATAGACTGAACACAACTGCTTCTTCTAAGCGAATTACTTTGCTTTAATAGCCATACTTCTTATAAACTTATCGTCATCGTGAGCCTGTAATTTGTCTACTAAATATAGGCCTCCTCTTTATTACCAATATGAGCTTAGTCTTTATTAGCTCTTATCATCAGTTTCGTATAACTGGTATCCACTAGTTGGTACTCCATCTGCTGTTGTATATTTGCTTCTTCTTTACAAAAGTAATCGAAGCTTTGGGTTGGAGTTTTATTTTCTGCATTGTGCCGGATTACTTGCAACGGTAATGAAAAAGAAAACTTTTTTGAATCTCATTTAAATAAATGAATTAAAATTTTAATAAATAATAATATTTAAATAAATAGTCTTGCTAAATTAGATATTAAGCACTTCGTAATTTTAGGCTTGAAACAATGTCATAACTAAAGTATTTAAAGTTTGCCTTGTGAAGTGCAAAAATTTGCCTATTTGCAATAAATTGTTTGAATTTAAGTTTGAGTTCTGTCTAAGTGCAGTGCGTTAATAAGGAGAAACGTGGCAAATTCTTATTCTAGTTCTCGTCTATTGTCCTTTAAATCCTGCACTAACGTTTCGCTTGGGGTGTATTGTGTGTGTACATTTCTCCTTTACAGCACCTACACTGCCTGGCCATCCTAGCTGCTTAAAATAACGGATAATATCTTCGCATTTCACTCGAAGGCGGTTTTTTTTAAATAAGATAATTGAATGTACCAGTCCATTGGTTTTATTACCCCTGTGCATCACATAGATGATAGTGTGGATCAGGGCGCTATATTGTGGTCTCTTTTATTTTTACAGTTACAATATACCTACGTGAACTGGATGCTGGATAAATTTTAAATATAGCAAGTTACACGAGTACCTGCCACAGTAGATGGAGCACAGTTTTGTTTTTGATCTGGACTAGTTGCTCCCCGCTGGTTCACCTGTAGAACTTTCTATCATTATGTCTTCTCCAGCACACACTTAGTAAAATTATGCCAAAAAATACGGAAAGAAGCTTCAACTAAGCTTTTTCATCTAAGCGGAGAGAGGATTCAATAAGTTAGGTAGTATCCAGCTGTCACTTCCCAGCTAATATTTATCAGTTTTCACTTTTTCCCAGCTCCCATTTCTCGGCTTTTACCATTCTTAGCTTCTCTTTATCAGCTCCGTCGCCCAGCTCCCACTTTCCAGCTCTCTGTTCCCAGCTCAGCTTCTAGTGATAAGATTTTCGCTTATGTATAACAGTTTATTAGCACATAACGCCACGGAAATATACTTCACATTGCCAACTTTCTTACGCCCACGTGATCCATTTCGGCAGCCTGTGCAGCTTAGAGGCTAGCAAATCTTTGTACAGCACGTGTAGATAGTTAAGCATGGGCACCAGGGGCACTACAGCATTCACCGCAGCATCCACCACAGCTACCACCGCACAAGTTCTGATCTCCCAGCTCCCACTTCCCAGCTCTCACTTCCCAGTTTCCACTCTTCAGCAGCTCAAACATTCCACCACCTCCATTTTCCATCTTAGTTTAGGTCATTTGTTTACTTGTACTATGTTAACTTAAGAGACAAACTTCCCCACGCTACTTTAATTAACTATTAGTATTATTCGAAAGTAAGCGATGCAAAATCTCACGGGATTTTGATCTAGAAACCTGAAGGCTAACTTCTGGTACAGATTCTCGGTTAGTGCTTATTAGCTTGCAACTTGGTACATGGTACAAGTTAGACTAGAAGATCTTGACGACTAAAGATTGTGTAGTCCCATTATCTCACTTATCAGATAAAATGCAGCCAAGCGCTGCTCTGATAATTATCTTATCCTATCCTACTCATCACAGACATAGATCCTGGACCCTAACTAGAATTCCCTGTGTCTAGGGACCCAGGATCTACGAGGACTAAGGTCCAAGAACACCCAGACTCAGATCAATTATTTGCACTTTTTTTCTGTGCACATATACTTGTCCTGCCACGGGAGTCGAACCCTCCACCTCCAGTTTATGAGCCGACCTGATCAACCACCACACCACAGAGGCTGCGCTAGATTGACACATACAGGTTCGGGGTCACTAGAGAACCATTCTTCGCCATCGATTGTATTGTAGGATATCTATAATGTATTATTTGAATAATAAATATCTAGAATTCACAAAAAATATTATCTATCTACTCTAAAGTATTACAGAACGATGCTCAGTCATCGATAGCTGCTCAAGCAAAGATTTTTTTCAGTAATTGATCACTTTATGAATGAAATCTCTGCTTGAGCACATATCGATGACTGAGCACATATCGATGACTAAGCGTCGTTCTGTAATACGGACCTAAGAAACAGAAATAAACTACCTACTTACCCTATATTTAGTAGAAACCGAATCTCACGACACAGGTCGTCTTAGTGTGGGATTTAGGGTTATGTGTTATCATAGTTATTAACTACTATCGTTCATAATATTCTGAGTTGTAATTTTTTGAGCTTAATTTTTATGTGATATGTGTATCCTTTAACTTGCGCCGGGTTCAATTTACGTTAATCACCGCTAACGAAGGCCCACGCGGTACCCGGGACTTGTTGATACCACAGTGACAACGACGCGGGTGGCTTAGAACAAGATTTATTAACTGTTATATGCAAAATAATATTTCAAAGTTATTCTAAGGTTGCAATGATAGCCCATTTTGTGAGCCAAGACAGACGATGAATTTGCTCATCAAATGTTACTTCATTTTCAAATCAACCTTCATTTTTAACCAACGACGTAAACACAGGGGAGTGATGAGTTTAACGTGTATCTGATTATTTTTCTTTAGCACGCTATGTACCAAAGGATAAACCGATTTATTCTTTTGTTCTGTGAAGGTTTTGGTGTGTTACTAGGTGGTAGGACTTTTTGCAAAGTTCGTCTAGGTAGGTACCACCGCTTTGCCAGTTATTCTGCCGCCAAGCAGTAGTGCGCAAGCACTACTGTGTTCCGGTTTGAAGGGCACTGTAGCTAGTGAAATTGATGGGCAAATGAGACTTAATGACCTGATCTCACAGTCTAGTAATCTTACTAGATTGTGCTGATGTCTCAGGATGACGTGCGTAGTGCAGTCACGCTAAATTCTATATTTTACAGTTACGAGTGACATTGCAACTGATATGGGCAGCCGTGTCGCTTAACATCAGGTGAACGGTTAGCTCGTCACGTCATTTCATAACATAAAAAAAGATATCTTGAAAATAATCTTTAAGTAATAGTTAAGACCACACCAAGGTCTTAACTATTACTTAAAGATTATTTTGCATCGTTTACTTGTCTATATTTTTGGACGAAGAAGGACATCAAACCTTTTATCCTATCTTATTATAACCGCAGAAAATTTAACGGTATGTATAGAAGCTTCACTCCACCATTGGTACCCAAGTTGCTTTCAAACTGTCATCGTAAATATGTAAAGTCTTGCTTTAATCAGACACGTGAAAGATTTAACGAAGAATTTAAATAAGAACCCCACATTTTCCAAGCACATATAAATCACAAACCTGCTGAGTGTAAATTGGTTTACAATTTACAAGTCTAAGCGGCCGGTACACACTCATGCGTGTCAGATGCGCTAGCGTATGATGCATTGAGATTAGATAGACCCACATTACGTAAAATGGTTTGATACTTGAGTAACCAGATCATCTCAAAAATGACTTAGCTAATTGTATTAACTGACTGGCCTGATAGGTCAGTTGGCAGTAACTCTGCCTTCTGAACTATAGGTTGTGGATTCCATTCCCACCCTTGGGACACAACAGAAATACACACAACACACACATTTGACACAAACATTTGTATGATAAAAATAGGTATTTGTTTTGTGTCTATGTGTTTATTCTTTGTATGTATTAACAAACAAAAAAGAAGGCATCTAAGTATTCTATCAGGTATCTAGTTCCCGTAGTTCAAGCTTTGCTAACTTTGGAGATAGATGGCGCTGTGTGAAATGTCCACAAACTTTTAATAATGTGTATTAAATCTTGAAAAATTGGCAGTGCATCGATATTTATGTGAACCTTGAGCTGTAAAATGTAATTCATAGGGCTTACCAAAACGTCTCTTAAATTCAAACAAATAGCACAGATCGCAAGGTCAAGAGTCTGTTAATGTTCTATTGGTCAAACGCTGGAGAATAAACTTAGCTTAACTTCCATCAGGTGATCTCGTTATTCTCTTCCATTACAGAACTTCAAGGCTCTGTGAAGTTTTCATCCTTACATCTTGAGTGTACCTCTGATTCGAAAATCCGCCAGAAAGTATGGGTAGTAACCGCTTATAACCAGTTTTAAACTGAAAAAGCTTGCCATCCGGGCGTGAGTTGTTGGAAAAATACAAAATGGGTTTTTCCATGAATATGGAAAATAAGTATCGTATACTTACCGTATAGCTATACCTATACTTACTATTGTATTATTGTCGTCATATACTTGTAAAATTAAGACTATTTTGTATTTTCGAACAAAAGAATGCGAGACAATGTGTTTTGCTAAAACAAAACTGACACTGCATTCGTTTCTGTTGGAACGTCAATCACATTTCGTATTTTTGCTTTTCAAATCATTTATTTTTCTTGTCATTCAATTTGGTTATCACAGACATAGAATATTTTTGGTTATTATACATGAAAATATCGCGACCGTCTTGATACTTTAAGGTTATGCAAGGTTTTTGAAGTAAAACTTCTTTACACAGGCTTGACTTGGGGAGTAAGCTGGTGAAAGCGAGGCGAACGGAAGTTGGTTCACGTAGATCTCCATTGTCAATTAATTGCCAACATAATATAAATAGAAGTTTGTATTATTGTGTTGGTATGTCCGGTAAAATGACAATTTACAATTGTCAAAATGGCGACATCAAACCAAGCAAAAATAAAGTTATACCGGCCGATAGATGGAGCTAAACTAAAGAAGTTTAACTTCAGTCGTGTGGTATAAAGCACACGACTGAAGTTTTTTTGTTAGTATAAATATTCAGTCATGACAATCATATTATATAGAGGTAATTTCATATTAAGGCAAGTTTTATTACTTATAGTGTAGCGTAACTATAGCACTATACAAAGCAACTTTACAAATTTCGAATATCTCTATATTAAGAAGTGAATATGTATATCACACTAATATTATAAAGGCGAAAGTTTGTGTGTGTATGTTTGTTACTCCTTCACGCTCAAACGGCTGAATGGATTTGGACGAAATTCAGTACCAAGATAGCTTATACACTAGATTAACAATAGGTTAAATTTTATCCTGTAAAAGTGAAATGTTCCCGTGGGATGAGCAATTAATTAAAATACTTTTTATACGCGGGTGAAACCGCGGGGCGCAACTAGTTATTATATGTTTCTTATCCTATAAAGGCCACTAGCGTTTTTCTACCCTGATAGGTTATCCGATTTTGATGATTTCTATTATGTTGTCCACACTATTAAAATTATTCTCGTTTTCCTAAAAATAGTAAGGGAGAAAGGTAAGCAGTTGAAATAAGTCTACAAAACATATTTTAAAAAATTATATAGAATTTAATGTATTCAAACGATTGACCCTTAAGATTTAGAGGGTAAAACTAATTCAACCAAAACGCTTAAATGTAGGCAAAGTCACTCACATGCTCTATTGTCTCTTTCACACGTGCAGATAGCAAAGCGACGAAAATAAAATTTTCTAATACCAGGACGGGTCGATCCTCTTTAGATATCAGATATAAAGGCTTTTTATGTCCCAAGATTGCGAATCAATGTCATCTAAACACCACTCAAATCCATTCAGCTGTTGTGACATGAAGAGGAAATAAACACACACACAGAAACTTTTGCATTTATTATATTAATTAGTGTAATAATAATGAAATCACCAATAAGAACTAAAAATTAAGTCTGGAAAATACCTTCTCTATATTTTTTTCTAAAAAGTATCAAATCTTACCCTTCCACACATTCTCCAGTGTTTTCGAATGCTTACTCTGTACTGGTGCGCACGCGCAGGCTGCTATCAGTCAGTTCTGTAGGTCATTTCCACGCAAACGTACCACTCTGTGGCTATCGGCCGGCTTAGATCAAAACAAAACACTAACGACGAATTACGAATTCGTTTCCCAAATACCAAACAAGTGATTCATTGGTTTAAATTTTTAAAGTGTTTATATATTTGGTGTATTTGAAACTAAACGAAGTCAAAGTTTCAGTGTGAATGTTTTTTTTTTGTGATTTTACAGTGAAATGCATGTGCACGAAAGCGATGGAATGTAAATAACAGAGTGGAAGGTAATAACTATACATTATTTATCGTTCGACTTTCTTTCCTGTCTATTAACGATTTATAGACTTTTTACTTTATAGAAATCCTATCAATATAGAATATTTATAGAAATTTTATAAAATTTGTGTTTATTATTTATTTAATGAAAAAAATTATTAAAATTGATTTATTTGCATGAAAGCACATGAGTAGGTAACCTTTACATTTAGTTAGATAAGCTTGGATCACTACACTAGACTCAGGGTCCGTATTTTGAGGTCCAGGCCTCTTTCGGCGGAAATAATATCGACAAATGCTTAAGTTAGGATACAATAATTAATTTTAATAATAATAATTAATTTTACGGTATACTGAAATAAAATAAAGTTCTAAACGAGTAAACAAAAGAATCCTTGTTACATTCACCTTTGAAAGACCTCAAGAGAAGACCTAACGACATTTACATTCACGAAAGTAAAACAAAAAATAGGCCACAGAAAAAAGCGCAAATACTTGTTTTGAGTCTGGGTGTTTTGGGACTATGGTCCTCGTAGTTCTTGGATCCCGAGGCACAGAGAATCCTAATTAGAGTCCAAGATCTATGTGATCATTAGGGGTTATTATAATTATAAAATAAGCCAAGTATGAAACCTTTGTTTTCAAAGTTGGTAAACATAATTTTAACAACGTGTACCAATCAATTAAAGATTTTACTTTTATGGTTGCCTATTAGTAAAAATAAATTGGTCAACTAGCTTGACTATAAGTTAATACTAAAAGACTAAAAGTCAATCACAGTTTAGCTAAGTGATATGTCTCAAGTACAGACATACTTTTTATTTATCGAAAATATTTTGTTTTAAATAATCACAGTATTTTTCCTAATAAGACAACGCGCTACGCTTTCGACCTCATCTTCGCTTAAAATCAGGCGAATTGCAGTTAAACGTTGGCCTTTTTGTACATAAAGACAGCTCCAAATGACACTGTCAAGCAGCTAGATTAAGCACTATTATTAAGATTACACAAAGATTAAGAAAAAAAAAATCAAATGGCGGGTAGTTAATGCAGTCGCTCTTGTCGAGTCGTCTTCAATAAATGACTACGCAATGTTTTTATTTGAAACGAGCTTCTGCCCGCAGCTTCGCCCGCGGCGTGGCCTATAGAAAAATAATACAACCACCCATTTCACCCTCTTAAGGGTTGAAAAATTCTTTCTCAGCGAATGCCTACGTCTTAACATCTACCTGCATGCCAAAGGACATTGTTCTGCGTCCATACATTATTTGCCCTGAACCAATAGCTTTGAAAAATTATGTGTTATATTGAAAAACATTACTGATTTCGTATACAATCATCATTTTATAGCGGACTAGCTGGAGAATTGCGCTATTACAAAAAAGTCTCGGATTTTGAGGTTATAATCGTATCGTGAAAGCCATGATTTTTCATAGCTCCGACATCCGAGTACTTATAAAGATAGTAGCATAGTATCCTCTACTTGGTCTGTGGATAGTAGTTATAGTTCAATAAATATCAATATATAAAGAACAAAGAGTATCTAAGTAATCTATCAGTTATCTGGTTCCCATAGTACAAGCTTTGCTAAGTTTGGGGCTAGATGGCGCTGAAGAAGAACTATGTAAGCAAGTAGGTATATATTATGTATAATATGTACCTACTTTCTTACATTGGTTTTGAAACGAGACAAAACCACTTTATTAATGTCCTGCGCCCAACAATGCAATTAGGTACAGCAATATTGTACAATTGTTTGTCTCCTTATTTTTGATCCATTAAATTGAAAACACAGTAAACGTCACGATCACGAAGAACGAGGGAGCGCGAGTGAAGTGACGTGAGGTTTTTTTTCTTAGTTTGTCGGCTCCGCGCGATTAGTTCATTTAGTCAGTGTCATGTCGAAGTATACAGATAATATTAAACATTAAACATTGTCAGCCTTATTAATAAACACTAACTAGCTTTAGACTAGTTACACCATCTTTTGTCTCTTTCGATCCAGCTAAATATTTCAGTAGCAAAAAAAGGACAAAAGCTGAATTAACTAATCCGAGGCTAATACCCGTTTATTAATAGGGCTGTGTATGTTTTTCAATAAAATAGTCAATATATCGAGTCCCAATCAGTCAGGTAGTTAAAAGTCTAGTCAGGGTCACGATTCAGTAAAGTGGTGGACGCTTTACAGGTTTACTGAAACTTCCGAAAGAGTTTTGTAGACAACAAGAAATGGCACGTTGTTTGCGTTTGTATCATTTGCCTACACTTGTGCACCTTAACGAACACCTAATGGTTAATATTCCACATGAACACTCGCAGAAACACAAGTTTTAGGAAATTAATACAAAATCAACAACTTCACATTTTCGCTTTCCGCCAAAACTCTAACATAACATTTGGTCATTAATATATTGGTGCTCTGCGGTCATTGTAGTCTCTCCTAAGTAGTCTGTGGGTTATTGTCATTTGGCAAAGATGGCGGCGTGTCGGATGTTTAATGTCGCATCAAATACTTTTTTTTTCATTACGATTTGCAGCTAGTCCGTGTTAAACAGATGTATGCAACTTATATTTTAAAAAAATCTAATAATTATCGTGAATGTCCGATGCTGTTATCGTACAGGGCGAAATTTGACATTGTCCTTTCAGCTCGATCCGTCCAGTGGTTTGGGCTGTGCGTTGATAGATCACTATGTCAATCAGTTTGAGTTATATATATTTAGATTCAGAATTTTGATCAGATTAGGTCTTGGATATGTTACATCAATTTAATGTATGAAAATAACACGTATCATATAACATGACAACCTTTATGGTGTGGTGGAGCAAGTCGGCTCATAACCCTGAGGCAGCCGGTTCGATTCCCGCGGCAGGACTAGTATTTGTGCATAGAAACTAATACTTGTACTGTGTCTGGGTGTTGTGGGACCATGGTCTTCGTAGTTCCTGGGTCCAAACAGGGAATTCCAGTTAGGGTCTAGGATCTATGCATGTGATCGTTGGGCATTGTATTATATTATTACTAGCTGCGCCCCGCGGTTTCACCCGCAGATAAAAAGTATTTTAATTATTTGCTCATCCCACGGGAAAATTGCACTTTTCCGGGAGCAAATGTAGCCTATATGTTAATACAGTGCATAAGCTATCTTGGTACCGAATTTCATTCCAATCCATTCAGCCGTTTGAGCGTGAAGGAGTAACAAACATACACACTAACACACATACAAACTTTCGTCTTTATAATATTAGTGTGATGTTATGTCTGCTACAAACGAGGAAATAGATTTTTATTACGATAAAACGATTAAAATATGGGAGGAAAATTTCGAACGTAATTTTTTTGACATTTTGTTTGTACGTTCCTTGTTATTTAATGCCTATTTAACAATGCACACAATGTTTCTAACATGCCTGTCCATCAAAGAAACGTCAGTTAATTCTATTTTCCTTTACAGAAGCAGCTATCTACTGGTCACATTCTATAGAGTCCATGCCACTTTTTGCAACAGATTCGCTAGTGACACGGAATTAATAACACAGCTCTTAGACTAGGCTAGATAACTGTGTGGCCTGCATATTGATATTGCCTACTCAATATGCGGATTTTATGGCTCGTTCTTAGTTTAAATATTAATAAAGATTTTATTTATATACAAATGACGATCGACCGGTATTTGCTTTATTTCGTTTTTCATAATTAAATATTAGAAGAGAGTTGTAGTTTTGGCGGGAAAACGGAAAAGATCGTGTCACCACACTGTATTATTTTCCAATACTTGTGTTATTTTTAGTGTTGGTGCTTAAAATTGTTGGCATTTTATTCGTTAAGTGCTAGATTACAGGCATGAGTGTGAGAAAATGGTATAATGATAGTGAAACGTTTCTTTTCGTGTTGTTTTCAAAACTCCATAGAAGCTTCTGGTAAAGTTGCCACCACTTTACTAGGAGTATGACTTGACTAGACTATGGTCCGTATTAGAGAACGATGCTTAGTCATTAAGTAATCTAAAAAAGTGCGGTAGACGATATAAGTAATCTAAAAAAAGTGCGGTAGACAACGCAAATAATCTAAAAAGAGAACTATTTAAAATTTAAAAGTAGCTCATAAGGAACAAAAGATTGAAGGGATCATGAATATCGTACACATGTACGATATTCATGATCCCTTCATTCTTTTTTTAGGTTTGAAAACAATCTTGAGATGGTACCTATCATTTTTCATCAGTCAGATTCGTCAGTTAGAGCAAGTTTTGAGAAAATCCATTACGTGCATTTGAATTTTTGTAATCAGAATCAGTTCGTAACCAGCAGCAATACCATTTCACAGTTCAGCAACCCTGAGTCGGGTCGCCTGTCAAATGTCAACAACCGTTGGGATTACAGCTGGAATTTGAAATTCAAATTCGGAACGTATTCCGTTGATGGAAAAGGTTCTGGTTGCCAGTTGCAAATATATTTTCATGTTAAAAAGCGCACGTGACATGCTCAGATGTGACTCTCTATTGTAACCATGCATTATGTAACATTTTATATTTAAATTCTAAAATGCATAAAAAAGTGATACCGCCCAACGATCACATATATAGATCCTGGACCCTAAGTAGGATTCTCTGTGTCTAGGGACCCAGGAACTACGAGGACCATGGTCTGACAACACCCAGACTCAGAATTTGCGCTTTTATTTCTGTGCATATATAATACTTGTCCTGCCGCGGGAATCCAACCCACCGCCTCCTTGTTATGAGCCGATCTGCTCAACCACTACACCACAGAGGCTGCAAAAAGTTTATATTTGTAGAACTAACTGACGCTAACACTGACGCTACCGCTAATGCTGACGCTACCACTCACGCTGACGCTACCGCTGACGCTGACGCGACCACTGACGCTGACCCTACCACTGACGCTGACGCTACCGCTAACGCTGACCCTACCACTGACGCTGACGCTACCGCTGACGCTACCGCTGACGCTGACACTGACGCTATCACTGACGCTGACGCTACCGCTGACGCTGATGCTACCGCTGACGCTGACGCTACCACTGACGCTGACGCTACCGCTCACGCTGACGCTATCACTGACGCTGACGCTATCGCTGACGCTACCGCTGACGCTGACACTGACGCTATCACTGACGCTGACGCTACCGCTGACGCTGACGCTACCGCTGACGCTGACGCTACCGCTGACACTGACGCTACCACTGACGCTGACGCTACCGCTGACGCTGACGTTACCGCTGTCGCTACCAATGACGCTGACGCTACCTCTGTACGCTACCGCTGACGCTGACGCTACCGCCGAAGCTGACGCTGACGCTACCGCCGAAGCTGACGCTGACGCTACCGCCGACGCTGACGCTACCACCGACGCTGTCGCTACCACCAACGCTGACGCTACCGCCGGCGCTGACGCTACCGCCGGCGCTGACGCTACCACCGACGCTGACCCTACCGCCGACGCTGACACTACCGCTGACGCTGACGCTACCGCTGACGCTGACGCTACCGCTGACGCTGACGCTACCACCGACGCTGACGCTACCACTGACGCTGACGCTACCGCTAACGCTGACGCTGACGCTGACGCTACTGTTGACGCTGACGCTACCGCCGACGCTGACGCTACCACTGACGCTGACGCTACCGCTGACGCTGACGCTACCGCTAACGCTGACGCTGACGCCACCGCTGACGCTGACGCTACCGCCGACGCTGACGCTACCACTGACGCTGACGCTACCGCTACCACTGACGCTGACGCTACTGTTGACGGATCTACATCGACTACATCGCTTGTGTACCTACAACAAGTTTACGATATTGTCTTTGAAGTAAAACTTATTTACGCACGCTTGGGGAGTAAGCTGGTGAATGCGTGACAAAAGAGCGTTACAGGAATCGATCGTTGAGAGGGAGATATAAGTTAGTGAAGATAAAAAGAGAGAGTTACGTTTCGTATAATAGTTTTACTTCAGCCGTGTGGTCTAAAGCACACTCGTTTTTTAATGCATGGCTATATAATTTAGACAGGTCACAAATGGACTTATTCAAAATCGATAAAATTATAAAAATCCTTATGTCAATTCGTCAATATTAAATTATTTCAGTCAAAGTCCTCTAGAAATATAAGGAATTAAAGAAGCGTTAAATAATATTATTGTAACCTTATTTTCCATTCGTTAAAATATAATGGCAACCTTGCGTACCTATCCAATGGAGTGTAAAAATTGTGAGTACAGATCAAGGCTATTTACCATCAAAAATAACTAAACAAAAAGTGCTCTTACAGTCTCAAGGGCAAGAGTCAATTATACGATGAACCCTCGAGGTAATCTGCGAAGCACGAAATTTATATTAGTGTACACTAATTCACTAGTTCCGAAGGTACATGTTTCGTTTTCGAAAAAAATAGGGAATTCTACCACTAAAGTAATAAGAAATGCGTGGCGTTTTTATTTGACAGCCTCTGTGGTGTGGTGGTCGAGCAGGGTGGTTTAATTTCCGTGGCAGGACAAGTATTTGTGCACAGAAAAAACGCGCAAATACCCGTTCTGTGTCTGGGTGCTGAGGGACTGCGGTCCTCGTAGTCCCTGGGTCATTAGCTACAGGGAATCGTAGTAATCCAGAATCTATGTGTGTGACCGTTAGGCGTTATTATTTTACTATTATATATTTAGTGCCAAGTAGATTCGATTTTTTCCTGTTCCTTGGGCGCTTAATTATGATTAAGAATTCTTAAAATTTATACTTATTACAATCTACCTATATATTTGGTAAATTAATAATAATTAATCATCATGAATAAATAAATAAAAATCACTACAACTATTACATGGCTAACACTCACGAAATACAGTCGAATAACTCGACCGGTGTTCGGGTCTATATTGCCCGAACACCGGTCGAGTTATTCGACTGTATCTCGTGAGTGTTAGCCGTGTAATAGTTGTAGTGATGAGTACTACTCACGTCAGTTTCTATAATATTATATGAATGAAAATGTCTATTCATATTTTTCTTATTGTCTATTAAAATGAAGCCAAAGTTTCAGAAATAATAAGAGCCCACCGATAAAACGCTATCCCCTATTCGCTTTATATCCGCTGTGTATCCAAAATTCGACTTATTTACAGCTGACCACTAACGTGCTTTGGATGGCACGTTAAGCCGTCTCGGTCTCGGCTCTTAAGCCAAGTTAGAAGCATCCGAGCAGCTTAAATATTTTGACACGAGAATTGACCACACTTGCACTTAGAGATGGATGAAAGGGTCCGCCTATAATTACTCATAAGAGGATACGAGAAGAATAAAAGCTTTGTCTCCAATCCGTATTAGGAGGGTATGTGTATATGATTTAGGTGATTTTTTTTTATATCATGGAATGACGTGATGAGCTAATCGTTCGCCTGATGTAAGGCGACACGGCTGCCCATATCAGTTGCAGTGTCACTTGGAACTCTAAAGTATACAGTTTCGCGTGACACTGCACTGCGCACGTCATCCTGAGACATCAACACAATCTAGTAATAAAATTACTAGAATGTGAGACCAGTTCATAAAGTCTCATTTGCCCAGTAATTTTACTAGCTACAGTGCCCTTCAAACCGGAACACAGTAGTGCTTGCACACTACTGCTTGGCGGCAGAATAACTGACAAAGCGGTGGTACCTACCTAGACGAACTTTGCAGAAAAATTCTACCACCTAGTAAGAAAAGTGATGTTCTATACCAAGGCTAATGAGCTTGTATGCACAGCTAGCTCGCTGTCTTGAGCCAATATTGTTTTAATGTTCGTAAAGCTGCTTAAAATCATAAAAATATTACGCTAAAACTTTTTATAAAGCTATTTTTTAAATAAAATGCTAATCGGTCAGACTTCCTGGTAGCGGAGTTGCAATGTACTTGTAAAATATTTGAATTATTTTATGCGCACGATTTTATATTCAAAGATGACCATACATAATGTCAAATTACAAAATCACTGCCATTTCAATGCAATAACGACTTTGACATTTAAATCAAACGTCAGTTTAAAGAATAATTTAGCAATGATTTGCAATACTAATGCGCTAATTAGAATGTGTCAATTATTAGATCATCGTTATTATTGTAATAGAGAATTTATCATATTTTTTTTATGTTTTGGCTCCACACTATTGTGTATTTAGCCAGTGTCAAGTAATTAATAATTTATCAAGTTAATGATATTTCACGCAAATATGTGTCAAGTCACATTCGAAGTCATCAAGTCATAGTCAAATCATAGTCTAATCAAAGTCATACTCCTAGTAAAGTGGTGGCAACTTTACCAGAAGCTTCTATGGAGTTTTGGAAACAACACGAAAAGAAACGTTTCACCATCATTATACCATTTTCCCACACTCACGCCTGTAATCCAGCACTTAACGAATAGAATGCCACTAATTTTATGCACTAACACTGAAAATTACACAAGTTTTGGAAAATAATACAATGCGGCGACGCAATCTTTTTCGCATTCCCGCCAAAACTCAATTTATCACATTTGTTAAATGCACAGCTTTAGTAACATTTTATTGACCATCATCATCAGGCTATTCTTGTCCACTATTGGACATAGGTCTCTTCGATAGCACGACACTGAGCTCTCTGCATTCACTCACTACCAACCGCCTTCCGCAAGTCGTTACACCACCAGTCGTTAGATGGAGGGTTTTATACACTAGGGCTCGTATTATAGAAGGATTTTTTTATTTTTTGTCTAGCATTTGACCACACTTTTACCTGATGGAAAGTGGCGATGATAAGCACTCATCGATGCTCAGTCATCAATCGGTGCGCAGAGATTTCATTCAATAATTGATCACTTAATGAATGAAATCTCTGCTTGAGCATCGATCGATGACTGAGCATCGTTCTGTAATACGGACTAACGTCTGTTAAGAATCTGACTAAGCAGGTTTTACCGCAAAAACAACGTAAAAGTTGAAATAATCTCTACTTATGTCCTTACTTCTAATATTATAAACGCGAAAGTTTTTATGTGTGGATATTCGTACTGAATAGATTTTAATGAAACTTGGAATGATCCAGCTTATACGTTAGATTACGATACTTTTATCCGCGGGTGAAACCGCAGGGCTCAACTAGTATAATACAAAGCGAAACGTTGTATATTTGTTAGTACGTAAACTATGTTTGTTTGTGTGAATTTCACTATAAAAGGGTACTGATTTGGATGTTACGCAACCTGCTTACAACCGGAATCAAATAGGGTACTTTGAATACTTCTCCATCTATCGGCCGGTATAACTTTGTATTTGCTTTGTATAATGTTAATGTCACAATCTTGATAAGACATACCAACATAATAATACAAATATTAAGTAATTTTTAACTTGGCTATGTTGATAGTGGTGTCGATTCTGTGTCGCATTCTCTAAAACTAAAGTAAACTAAAAGTATGGCGGTACTCTTCTGATAAAGGGGAAATGAAAAAGACGGAAATATGTTAATTTCGTTTAGCTTTAGAGTATGCGATACAGAATCGACACCAATGTCTACACTAGATCTACGTTATCTAAAAACTTTTAACTTCCGTTGCCTTCTCACGTATTCACCAGCTTACTCCCCAAGTCAAAGCGTGCGTAAAGAAGTTTTACTTCAAAAATTGGGGGTGACATTGCGGGATGCCTCTAAGAAACCATAAAAGGCCGAGTGTACCTGTCACAATCATAACAATAACTCATCACCTATTGTTTTCTCGTAGCTACCACAATATCATATCTAATCTAACAAATCTAGGTCAAATAACTACCTATTCGTTCGGTAAACATAAGTAATTGCCGGGTGCTTGCACGGATGCGCAGCCGCATCGATTGTGGCGAATATCCATCTACTTTCCAACTACAATGGTGGCTTGAGTGATGAACGTAAGCGGATCACATAACAATTTGGTCTATAAAAACGAGCGGCAGTACAAGTATTAACAAAATGTATCTACACTAGTTTAGCTTTACTGGAATACTTAATTTAGCGGAATATAATAATAATAAATATTTGTTCACATTTTACACAGCATCATCTAGCCCGAAACTAAGCAAAGCTAAAGTAGTATAAATTATCTATATGTTGATCTCGATAGAATGTATATGTCCGATATAAATTTTTAAAAATCCACGTATTTTTAATTAAATTAATTTGAAATTACAATTCTTATCCAGACTAAAAATATATTGATTTGAAATCGTCAGTATTGCAGAGCAGCATTGTCATAGGTAAAGATCTATTATTACTGGTTTACGGTCTACAATACTTTTTTTCCCGGAAAAATTGAATTTCTAAGAGAGAAACGGAAAACGTAAGTTGCGGATGAAACCGCAAGATCTATTTTAGTTACTGAACAAATATAACAAACAATCTTTGAAGGTACCAACCGTCGTGAGATAAAAACGTGATTTCAAATGAAAGACAAAAAAGGAAAAAAAAACAATATGATAATAGAAAATAGCCGTGGGACCAAACTTAACATCTATGAATTTCGAGAAAGTCTATAATGAGCCTTTTTTGTTTGAAAACTGTGATCTTATACAGTAAATCGTCAACATTTATTTTTATCGTCAATTGAAAATGCTGGCAGGTGGTCTTATTGTACTAGCTTTACTTGGATATAACTGTGAACAATTAATTAGTTCATTTTACTAGGTGGTAGAACTTTACTGCAAAGTTCGTCTAGGTAGGTACCACCGCTTTGCCAGTTATTCTGCCGCCAAGCATTAGTGCGCAAGCATTGCTGTGTTCCGGTTTGAAGGGCACTGTAGCTAGTGAAATTACTGGGCAAATGAGACTTTATGATCTGATCTCACAATTTAGTAATCTTATTACTTGATTGTGCTGATGTCTCTGGATGACGTGCGCAGTGCAGTGTCACGCGAACCTCTATACTTTAGAGTTCCGAGTGACACTGCAGCTGATATAGGCAGCCGTGTCGTTTAACATCAGGCGATCGGATAGCTCGTCACGTCATTTCTTAACAATAAAAAAAAACTTTAAAGTAAATATGTAAAAATCCTACTTATATTATAAATGCGAAAGTTTGTGAGTATGGATGTATGTTTGTTACTCTTTCACGCAAAAACTACTGAACGGATTTAGATGAAATTTGGAACACAAATAGCTTATGACCTGGATTAACACATAGGATACTTTTTGTACCGATAATTGGTTCCCATGGGACAATTAGCAAGTACCACTAGGGTGACGCCACGGGCTTTTTACGCAAAAACTACTGAACGGATTTGGATGAAATTTGGAACACAAATAGTTTATGACCTGGATTAACACGTAGGATACTTTTAATCCCGATAATATATTCCTGTGGGTCAATTATCGAACAACCCACTTTTTATCCGCGGGTGAAACCGCGGGGTGCAACTAGTAAAAAATATTTTCTTTCACAAGATGAGATTATTTACCAGCTAATTATAATCTTGTGATCTAGCGCAGTATAACTTATTATTCTTAATGCGTTTTCATTAGGTTCTCGAATTTTAATGTGTTCTACATTAGCTGAAGCCGGGCGTAGCGAGGAAAATTGCCAAAACCTTTCGCAGGCGTTATACAAACAGTATGGATGCTGTATTAGTTTAGAATCTTGCTAGCAAGCGGTAGAGAATGTTAATTGCCTCTTTAAAGTACAACAATAGTGATTTTATCTTTTTTTTTGTAAAGGCACACGTGGTTTTAAATGACAATCTAGTTTTTAATTTGTAAGTATTTTTATTTTTAAATTTGACTGTCATTTGTTTTATGTGTACGGAGACAAATACAATAACTTACAAACCATTAAAATCGATGCTACCATTCTTGAGTTATAAGTGCTCGAACAAACGCGACTTTGTTTCATCTATTTTTATGTATATTTATTATACAAATGAGAAATTAATTATATAAATGAGAAAGCAGTCATGGAATTCATAACATAAATGTAATTTGCTAAGAAATTATAGTATGATTGGTGCACTACCAGCACGTCAGCAGGATTCGCGCGACGCATTCAGCCGATTAATGGAAACCAATGTATCGCCCCAGTGCATTTTCAACCACCGCATCGAACTGCATTCAAAACATTTATTTATTTAATACTTTATGCACTTAAAAGTTCAAAGGACTTAATGCTCACAGCATTTTCTACCAGTCAACCAAGGCGTGCAGAGAAACAATTTGATTAGGCGTGCATATAAGGAAATGAGCATAATTATAAACATAAATTTTTGATCATCATATAAATTAATTTTAAACTATAACAACAATACAACTATTAAGGTACAAATATACATATTTTACAAATTTAATAAAATACATATATTAATGAATACTACAATATAGATAATATATACATAATTAAATAAAATACAAACTACATAATAATAAATAATTCTATGTTCTGCTAGTTCAAGTTTAGAGACTTTTTAGCAAATGTTCCTTTACCTGGCGTTTGAAATTGTCCTTTTATATTTTATCTCTATCTCTATCGTTTACCTTTTGTCCGTTACACCTCTGGATCTTATCTGGTAACGAGTTCCAGAGAAGAACAAGGTAAATGATTTACGTGCTGACTGACATTTACCATTTTAGTCTAAAAAATATCAAACCAAATGTAGTAAATTACTAGATAAACAATGGCTGTCTACATTTGTCTCCGTTTCAGTGTATTTTATCTGTAATATTGTATTTTTGAATTACACAAGAGTCCTTACTGTTATTGTTTACTTTACTGCACAGCTTCCCATTCATTACTTAGTTTAGAACGTGAGCTTGCATTTCTGAGGTTTCACGTACTCTGCGGATCTTTTTATATTTGGCCGAGCATGAATTCGTTTACTTTTGAGTTTTTACCTTTAAAAGGGCAGGCTTTGTACGAGGAAAGTACGTAATGTTAGATAAAAAAGTAGGTACTTTCCTTCTTTATTACCGCTTGAAAATATTATTTTGGGAACCATTTTAAACAATTTATATGTTTAATGGAATTGGAATTATTACAATAAGTACTTACTATATAGGTATGGTATAGAAATTATGTTTAAAATTTTCAGTATTAGAAATAATTTTTTTTTCTACTTATTGAGTTTGTTTGCTGTTAATTGTACCCAGTTATTATCCCAACTTCCCATTAGTCATTAGGCATTAACCATGTTCTAGACTTTCTAACAGGTCTGTGTATTTCCTAGTATACCTAAGCAGTAATTTCTTGCTTTCTATAAATTCTTCGGTTTTAAAACGAATGTAGAAGCTCGTGAACGGGTGCTACTTGCAGGAGCTGGTCTGCTCGTGGTGTATACACAAATGGATATTATCATACTAATATTATAAAGGCGAAAGTTTGGATTAACATATGGGCTACAAATCCCGAAAAAGTAAAATTCTCCCGTGGGATGAGCAAGTTATTGAAATACTTTTTATCCGCTGGTATAACCACGGGGCGCAACTAGTCAGCTAATGGTTTCCATAGTACAAGCTTTTCTCATTTTGGGACTAGATGGCGTTCTGTAAAAAGTCCACAAATATTTATTTTGCTAAAATAAAAAGAAATCTTTTAAATATTTAAAAAATCTTTTAATATTTGTTTCGTATAAAGTTGTAATTGGGCTGTAATTTCAATTCCAGGTTGGAACCAGTTTAACAAGGTCATTTAAAAACAACGATGTCCGCAACCCACCAACTTTGAGGTCAAAATGGGAAGCGGCTTGAGCACCTCCAGCCGAAAGTGGAAAAGACGTCGGGATCCACCGTCTCAGGACGAGTCTTCCAGAGTGCTATTCCTTCTGTACCTTGTTCACAGAACCTGGAATGTCCTGGTGGAACATATGGATTCGAAAAGTGCCAGGTATGCATAGAATATTCCTAGTATAATGTTTACGTCATTTTTAAAGTTCGATTTCACTATAATTTTATTATTTTATTTTATTATATTTTACTTGTTAGATTTAGATTCAATCTATTCCGTTTTAATTCTTCTAATTTATCATTATTTAAATGGTTCATTTTATTTTATTGCTTTTTCACAACAGTTTTAATCGTATTTCTTATTATATGTTAATTTTCTTTGCCTTTTATATTTTTCTAATCAAACGTTTGTCTTGGGTGGGAATCGAACCCACAACCCACAGTTTAGAAGGCAGGCTTACTACCAACAGAGCTAACGGGCCAGTCAAATATGGCCTGAAGTAAATTGACCTGGTAGATATTATTTATTATCATACCCTCTTATACAGTAACAACCTTCGATGTACCAATTTTAGTCACTGTATTATTTTCTTTAGTCAAATAAAATTATTATTATTTATAATTAATTAATCAAACCACTAACATAAACACTCTTAATTGTAGAAGTACATAGACTTTGTGAAGACCCGTCGTTAATCAAATTCCAGGTGGCGCGGCTCACATACTGTTCCCAGCTCAGGCGAGACGCTGGGTCAGCAGTTAGACTCCGTGAGCCTGGATGGTTCAGACCCTGGATCCTGCTACTCAACCTGCAGCTGCAGCTACTGCCGGTTGAGGGAGTGCGCTCATGACTGTGTCAGGTAGGTCATATGACAGGATACAAAACAAAGCCCTAGCTCTAGAATTATTAGCATTTCAATTGGCTAGTTCAATACTAGCCAATTGAAATGCTAATAATATAAAATGCAGATAATAGAAAAAAATCTTTATTGTGATTTAATTACAGCCAGATATCATGACAAGTTTCATGAATATTTTTTAAATAAAATTTCTTTTCGCACGCTTGACTTGGAGTATGCTGGTGAATGCGTGACGTGGCGAACGGAAGTTGAGAGGAAGATATAAGTTAGTGAACGTAGATCTCGTCTAAATCACACTTGTTTTTTACTAGGTGGTAGGACTTTATTGCAAGAGTTCGTGTAGTCTAGATAGGTACCACCACTTAGCCAAATATTCTGCTGTCAAACCCTGCTGAGTTCCGGTTTGAAAGGCATTGTAGCTAGTGAAATTTCGGGGCAAATGAGACTTTATGATCTGATCTCACAGTCTAAAAATCTTATTACTAGACTGTGTTGATGTCCACGATGACGTGCGCAGATCAGTGTCGTACGAATCCTGATTATGTTAGAATTCTGAGTGACACTGCAACTCTTATGGATGGCCGTGTTACATAATATCACGCAAACGACAAATCGAAACGTCATTCGAAAAAAAATTGGGTGACATATAATAAAAATTTGGGCAACAATTAATAAAAAATTGGGTGACATTATAATAAAAATTTGGGTGACGTTTATAGAAATTTAGGCAACATTTATCAAAATTTGGGCGACATTTCATAATAATTTAGGTGACATTTAATAAAAATGGAGCAACCAAAACGACACATAATAGACTAAGTGACAGAGGACATTCTACTAAACCGACACTAGCAAATTATCCCTTAAATAGAAAATAATAATAAATAAATAAATAATAATAAATATCTGTGCACATTTCACACAGCGCCATCCAGCCCCAAACTAAGCAAAGCTTTATAATGGGATCCAGATAACTGATACAATACTTAAATACTTTTTGTTTGTAAAATGCATACATATAATACAATATAACACCCAGACACAGAACAAACACCTATGCTCATCACACAAATGTTTGTCCTGGGTGGGAATCGAACCCACAATCCACAGTTCAGAAGGCAGGGTTACTACCAACTGAGCTATCGGGCCATAAGATAGATAGTTTACCTATACCTTACTAGGTAGCTAAGCAGATCCTCTTTTGTACAAACCCGCCCGCGCTTTACATTTCAAAAGGAGCCAGACCTCACTAAACCTAACACCGAGTGAAATAAAAGGCTTCAAAGTGGATGTGCGGGTGCATTACGTAATAGAACTACCTAACCTAAGACTGAAAAATATGATAGATGACTAATAGTTCCCAGACGACTCGAGAAACGATAGTTCACTAAAATCTTCTGCGATCACCAAGCTGCTAGCAGGGAACTTACTTTACCCGTCTGCACTAAGTTTTGATACCTCCTAAGTTCATACTTATCTCTCTTACCCCCGGTTTCGTGCCCCTCTTCTCCCCGTTTGTCTAATTAGTGTCAAGTCAGCACATCAAATAAGTAAGCTCATTCAGACAGCCGATGAGCGGAAGAAAAATGAGCGTTCAGTATTTGGTACGCCAAGTTGATATGATTTGATCAAAAGTATGAGAACCTAAGGAAAAGAGATGCCTAATTAAGTTGTATTTTAATAGACTTATTGCAAACTTTGATAACCACAACTTTTGGTGACGAATAACACTAGAAGAATAAGAAAGAATACTTAACGGTAGAGGCCTCCGTCTACCTATGTTTAGTCGAAGCCTACAGCTGCTTTGAAGTGTTCGTTTTAAATGGGATAAAAAACGGGATAAAGGAAATTCGTATCTGTAAAATCTATTTGACCTATCTAGAATGAAGAAGATGAAAGAACTCTGTAGAGAGTTTACATGAAGGCTAATTTATGATTCGGACAAAAACAAATCTCAGTTGAATTACTTGGTTTTTTATAATATTTCTCTATTAAATATATTAAAATAATAAATGAATTAACCATAGATGTTTATGTGATTGGTGCTATTGTGGGAACATTTTTAACTACCTATTATGGTAAAAATGTTTTTGTTGAAGTGCAAATAAGCCGACGCTTGACTATCTCACCTATGCGTTATCACGAAACTTTGATTTGGGAGAAATTTCATTCCAAATATTCATAATTTTATAGTAACTATGCACATAAACTACGTATTGAAACTGGCAAATCCATACATTTATGTTTCTATTGATTGCAATCAAGTTAGATGATTGCCTAGCTGATATTTAACGACGACCCAGTCGAAGGTAACGCTGGCCTTAAGATGCTTCACTCTAGTCTTAAAGAGACCCAGATTAGGTTTATAAGGTTTTCCCAAACCAAGAACTTGCGTTTATGGCCGACTTAAAAAAGTATTTCTTATGTATTATTATTATTATTATTATTCACCAATTTCTCCAAGGTTTTTAGACTTTACGCACGTTTGACTTTGCGAGTAAGCAGGTAAAGTTCACAGCGACATTACCATTAAATAAGGCAAAAACTAAATTATACCGGCCGATAGATGGAGCTAAAGAAGTTTTACTTAAGTCAAGTCTAAAGCACACTCGTTTTTTTTCCTTTGCTCTATCTTGCATACTGATTAATGCAGGCACGCTCTGCCAACACAGATTGGATGCTGTTACAAGGAGTTTCTTGATTGGAATTCCAGATAGACATCCCAATTCGATTGGGGTGCTACTTACTCGTAATAAAAGCTAAGTCAAATAAAGGGTGGCTGCAAGGAATGTGTGTAACACGTTCCAAGGGAACGTGTGGACTTGGGGTATTGGTAAAAATTTGGACGGAACAGGAATCAGGGGTCGATTTGAACTCAGAAACTTTCCAGTTATTAGATTTCTCGATAAATATCCGACTATTGCGAAAATTTGATAACAAAATTGAATGTACGAGTATATGTACCCATACCGACATGAAAAAAATAACGAGTGTGCCACACGACTGAAGTAAAACTTCATTAGTTTAGCTCCATCTATTGGCCAATTTTTTGCTTTGTTTAATGATAATGTCACCTTCTTGACAATTAAAAATTGTCATTTTACCGGACATACCAAACATAATAATAGAGTTTTTGCGGGAATGCGAAAAAGATTGCGTCATCGCATTGTATTATTTTCCAAAACTTGTGTTATTTTCAGTGTTAGTGCATAAAATTGGTGGCATTCTATTCGTTAAGTGCTCGATTACAGGCGTGAGTGTGGGAAAATGGTATAATGATGGTGAAACGTTTCTTTTCGTGTTGTTTCCAAAACTCCATAGAAGCTTCAAGTAAAGTTGCCACCACTTTACTAGGAGTATGACTTCGACTAAACTATGACTTGACCATGACTTGACACATATTTGCGTGAAATATCATTAACTTGATAAATTATCAATTACTTGACACTGGCTATATACACAAAAGTGTGGAGCCAAAACATAAAAAAAACATATACAAATTTTTAACTTTGTTATGTTGACAATGAAGACCTATGTGAATCAACTTCAACTTCCGTTCGCCTCGCTTACACCAGCCTACTCCCCAAGTCAAGTGTGTATAAAGAAGTTTTACTTCAAATCTGAGTCTGATATTAGTATCGTAGGGAATGGAGCCGCAGGCAAAATCTTGTTCTTACTTACATCAAACTCTAGTCACCATTTACAAGTTTTAATCGCTTCAAACAAAAGTCACCTCAACTTAATCAAAAAGGCAATTTAAAGTACTGCAAATCTGTTACCTGTAGGTACTTAGTTTGAACTTTCTACATTAATCATTGCGACAAGATCAAAGCGTGTGGACAGAGGGTTCGAGGGTTCTAGAATCCAGGACTGAAACTTTTACATAACAACCGGTATAATGACAAAAGCTTTTGAGTGTGTGATAGCAACTTTTTTTTTTCAATAATACCGCGATTCCACCGAGTTTCTGACTTTAAAGTTAGATTAATAGGCCTTATCTTAGAGAATTTAGATTCAGTTTAGTTCTTTTTATGGCAATGACGTAGCCTTATTCTCATTTGTATATTTATTGCTAAAAGGCTATAAAGGTGCTTTATGCCATTGAGTATACTTATACTCAATACTACACTTCTACTTATACTTAAACTTTTAAGTGAGTATAACTCAGAAGTAGCTCGTGCAAATTCCAAACTACTTACCCTAGTTCAAATCCTGCTTGGCTCTGCACCGACGATTTTTCAAGTTATGTGCGGAATTTGCACTTGCTCTTACAATGGTGAAGAAAAATACAGTGAAGAAACCAGAATGTCCAGCATGACAAACTGCTAAGTGGCATGGGATCCGTTTCCTAGAAGTAGGATTGGTATATTACTGGTGGTGATGGCGGTATATTAGGCTGGTAACCACTTCTAGGTCTTATTTGCTACTAAATATGATCATGTAATTATAAAAAATACATACCTAACAGGTTTGAAATATTTGACATTAAGTACTTTGTAATTTTTTTTGCTTAGAACGATATGTATTATATCGTTCTAAGTTTTCTGATGTGACTTGTGAAAGTACTAAATAGCTTATTTGCAATAAATTGTTTGAGTTTTGAGTTTTTGCTAACTATACATTAAGATAATCAATGTTATCAAAATGCCTATAACAGGTTATTCAGTCCTCATCTGAGAAAGTTTAAAACCCAGGAACTGCGGCTTAAAAAGAGAAAAACACTTTTGTTATCGCCACAACATTGGTTTTTGTGGTTTGAATAAATTCCAGTTGTTTGTGTTCGTGTGGTGCTGTTACAGGGTACTATTAACATTTGGGATAGCTCCCTTGGGGTCAATTTGGGAAAAATACTCTTTACATCTGGTGTTCGTAATTTGAATTCAGAAACATTTTGGTTAGATTGACAAGGTTAGGTTGACCCATTTTAACGGAAATTTAATGGTTTCGAAACCGCAATTCGACAGGGTTTCTTTATAATAATAACATCCAACGGTCACATATTAATAGCTTTGAATATACAGAACAGCAAGTCGGCGAGAAGCAACAGAAGCAGAGGGCGCCAGTCGGGTCTATAATATCAACGTATCGTGTCATTGTAGGCTGTCTTGCGTCCCGGGACTTTGAAACAGCCTACAATCAAAGTCCTGGGAATTCCCGAGACTGAGATAATGATAATGATAATGATAAGTTTATTGATAATTATAAAAAATTACAAGTCTGAAATTATTAAATAAGCATAAAAAATACAATAATAAATGCAATAACATAACTATTGTGTAAAATAATGTTATTAAAATAGTAGGTATATAAAAATTAAAAATTAAATTGATCATACCAGTTTTGGAATGAATTCCTCGATGCTATATGGCGCCATATCTATAAGAAAACTCTTTATTTTATTTTTAAAAGTCTGGACATTTTCAACACTGCGTATGGAGTCTGGAAGAGCGTTAAAAATTTTGACACCAGCTACCCTAGTACATTTCCCAGACTTAGCAAGTCTATGTCTCGGTAGTATAAGATCGTGAGCTCTTCTTGTACTTAAGTTGTGGACATCTTTGTGTTGTTTATACAAGCTCATATTTTTATACACAAATAAGCTCGCCTGATAAAAGTATAAAGCAGGTACAGTCATTAATCTAAGATTCTTGAAGACCGGTTTTGCAGGTGTGCGGGGGGCGACTTTTGCAACTATTCGCACTGCCTTCTTCTGCATCACGAGAGACGAGAGGTCTCGGGACCCAAACCCTAGTATGAAGAAACATGGGTGAAACCGCTTGCTATCTCTAGTAAAGAACATAGATTTTCACCTACTACCTTAAGCTTATTTATTTAGCAACTAGCTGCACCTCGTGGGTTCACTTGCATGGTGAAACTTTTCTGATTTTCCGCTCAACAAAAAGTTGAGCGAAAAATCAGAAAAGTTTCACCTTTCAATTTTTTCTTTCATAAGAACCTTTTCCTGACAATGATTACCCCAACAACAAAAAAAAAATTGCGAAAATGTTCTATCCGTTCACACGTGATGCGATGACCAAGGGAAATAGAGTTTCATTTTTATATATGTAGAAGATTTAATACCTTCCAGGTAATTCAATTGAAATTACCAGTAATTTCCAGTCGATATTGATCAAAGATTACTTCACCACAAATTAGTTGTGAGTCAACAAATGTTTGTTTAGTTGTTCCAGTAATATTGTAACATAACTTATGTACTTAATATTATAAATAACTATTGTCAACTACGAAAAGATAAACTTACATAATTATTTTTTATTTTTAAATTTTTAATATTTATGAATGATGTGATGAGCTAGTCGTTCACCTGATGTTAAGCGACACGGCTGCCCATATATATAAAGTTTTGCGTGACACTGCACTACGCACATCATCCTGAGACATTAGCACAGTCTGGTATACACAATAAGATAACTAGACTGTGAGTCATAAAGTCATAAAGTCATAAGGTCATAAAGTCTCAATTGCTACAATGCCCTTCAAACCGGAACACAGCAGTGCTTGCACACTAAAGCTTGGCAGCAGAATAACTGAAAAAGCAGTGGTGTACCTAGCCTACATAGACGAACTTTTCAAAAAAGGCCTACCATCCTTTAGTATGTTATGTCCATTGACTTACAATATATAGAGGTTTGCCAATACTTTCATTTTTACTTGATAAACATCCATTAGGTGTATGCTTAGCCCAGATATTATTCAGTTGTAATGATACTTAATTACTTATTTATAGAAAGGGCCTTTCTTTATTTGTTAACCTGATACAGAAATATATAACACCATGATCTACACTTATTTATTTCTCATTTCACATATTTAAAACCCACACGGATACACAATAGGTGCAGCCAGCAATGATACAGACCTAAGACTCTGGTTAGGGCTGCAGAAAAACTTTCTTACAATACGAACCACGAAGGTTATATATATAAAAAAATTACAACTCCTAGCATCAAAAACCTGTGTAGGTTTTTGTAGAAATTCCTCACTTACTTAAAATCCCGTCGCCGAAAAATCATCAACACAATTAAATAACAACATCAAAATTCCACTAAATAAGACATTTTATTAATTAATGTTAAAAAATGTACACAAAAATAGGTAGCAATATTTATCTTGTGCTACACAAAGAAATAGGTCCTAAGGTAGTAGGACTTTTCTACAAAGTTCGTCTAGGTAGGTACCACCGCTTTGCCAGTTATTCTGCCACCAAGCAGTAGTGTGTAAGCACTGCTGTGTTCCGGTTTGAAGGGCACTGTAGCTAGTGAAATTACTGGGTAAATGAGACTTTATGACCTGATCACATAGTCTAGTAATCTTATCACTAGATTGTACTGATGTCTCAGGATGACGTGCGCAGTGCAGTGTCACGCGAAACTATATTAACATTAGAGTTCCGAGTGACACTGCAACTGATATGAGCAGCCATGTCGCTTAAGATCAGGCGAATGGTTAGCTCGTCACATCATTCCTTAACATAAAAAAGGTCCGTCGCTCGATATAATTTATCGGTAGATTTGTTTAGCAGAATAACATTCAATACTAAAATTAATCTAATTAATAATTATATTAGATGGAATTATCACAAAGAAAAGTTAATTTGGGAGTTGTTTAATTCAATTTGTGTAGAAAAAATAACAAAATCAACCAACATCACTATTTTGGACAGCCTAGTGCGACGTGACGAATCAAAACAATCAAATCAATACAAATGCGTGAACTGAATGAGAACGATGAGGTAAGTCATACAGTAGCTGAGTATGATTCCGGGAAGACTTGCATCCAGTGGAATCAACCGGTAGACGGTGAACTTCGACGGACGGGCCTCTATGTAGCGGATGAACCTCTTGATGTTGCGAGCTTTAGATGAATCTTAAACAAACGAAATGAGCGATATGAATATGACGGCGGCAACGTCCAGTTACAAACTCTATGCACAGCGATCGAGCACCGTAATTTACCCTGTGGTGGCATTAAATTTATTACAGTGGCAGCACCGGCAACTGTCATGGCGCCCCTACCTGTCTGGCTATATAAAGGGATCGATTGGTGTGCTACGGATCATTCTTGTTCCAGACACGGCGCGGTGCGGACATGCTGAAGGCCTATAGTTATATAGGTTGCAACCTACCCACAACCCGTTTCTGTCTACAAATACAATTTTTCATAAAAAATGTTTCTGAAGATTGAGCATTGCCATTCAACGTGGCAATGCTAGCTTGTTGGGCACATTACCTGCTGGTAGTGGTTTGTTAGATTAAGTTTTCTTTTTATTGTTTTGTTTTATTAATCAAATACAAAAAAAATTGCTTCTAATTCTACTGTAAAGTTTCTGGTTTGTGCTTATTTTTGCTTATTAAATCTGTAAAGTTTTAAGTGCTTATGCATCTCAGTTGACAATATGGTCGAAAGAAATTCTCATTTCACTTGGATCAGGCTCTTAAATGACGCTGCTGAAAATTACTGGTGACAGATTTTTAAATAGATAGCATGAGTTCTATTTCACAAAAAAAAATGTAAATGTGCTAAAAATAGCCTATTTGCAATAAATCTTTTGACTTTGACTTCACCACGATATTTTTCTTCGCTTATTGCAGGATTCTAAACCACAATCCACGATATATCTAGTTCTCTACTAAATTTGATTTAGGTATTTTAGCAATGAGAGCTACTAAGCTATGATGTAAACTTTTACTTAAGTTGGTCAGTAATACAGCCCTTAAATTATATGGAAGATGAATAGAATATAATATTTTTATTGTTAAGCTGTGTACAAAATGATCGTATGGTATAACTAAGTACTAAATTCCAACAGTTTTGTTCATTCGAACGAACAATAACTATTTTAACAATTTAAAGAACAATCACATATTACTAGCTGCGCCCCGCGGTTTCACTCGCGGATAAAAAGTAGCCTATATCTTACTCCACTATATAAGCTATCTGTATCCAAAGATTCTTTTTTACCATTTTGTTATGGAACCCTAAAAATCAATTTTAATTTAGGTACTTAATTTTATGTTAATATAAACTATCTGTGTTCCAAATTTCGTTAAAATCCGTTCAGTAGTTTTTGCGTGAAGGAGTAACAAACATTCATCCATACATCCATACTCACAAACTTTAGCATTTATAATATCAGTAGGATTAATAAAAAAACAATAAAACTAAAATAATATTTAAAGAACTAAATGTAGGTTCAATAAATACATAGACACTATAACTTAAAGTTAAATACATGATTAAAAAGAATGAGTATTTAAAGCGTCTACATACAAAAAACAGTTTTTTTTTTTACTGAAGGCATACCTGCTTCATCCAGCAGCATATCATGGAGTATCATTTTTATTTCTTCAGTTTGCGTCACTAGCATATCACAGCATATTGCAGGTGCATACGTCAGTGCAGTATATTTGAGTAATATGATGTATTCCACTCTGATCCCCAGACCCCATAACTGAAACAAAGTAATAATAATAATAAATAATATGTGTGGAAATCTCACACAACGCCATCTAGCCCCAAACTAAGCAAAGCTTGTGCTATGGGAACCAGATAACTGATACAATACTTAGATACTTTTTGTTTGTAAATACATACATAGAATACAAATATGACACCCAGACATAGAACAAACACCTATGTTCATCACACAAATGTTTGTCCTGAGTGGGAATCGAACCAACCCACAGTTCAGAAGGCAGGGCTACTACCAAATGAGCTGTCGGGCCAAAGTTCAATGATTGAAGCTTAAACAATTTTACTTAACTACCATACGGCTTGGTTCACGTCTAGCTTCTATCAGACCTTTCCCAAATTACGTCGTAGCAGTTTGGTTTGGTTGGATTTTTTTTTAGTCCTTATCGCATTAATCGGTTTGTAAAGTGAAATTACTAGGCAAATGAGACTTAATGTCCTGCTAGGCGATAACGTAACTCGATTGCAATCAATAGGAACAAACATTTTTATGGATTTCTTAGTTTGAATACGCAGTTTATGTGCACAGTTAGTATGGATTTTTTTATCTATTGGGTGTCAGCTATAGTCCCATATTATTCAGAATTTTCCACATGCTTTATTTTCAAACTTAGTAATATGCAATCTTACTACAAATTCTTAAATTTTCAATATCAAATTTTACTTTTTTCTTTATTTACTTAATTATAAATCTTGTTAGCTTTAATATGCGCGCTCTTCAAATATATAACACCCGAATGTTTAAAAGTTTTTGATAGAGGTAGGCTTTTCAACTAAATGTTATAACTCACCGAGGTGTTTTTCAACTTCATATCCATTACAATAGAATATATTGTCAACATCAATATTGGTATGCTTGAAAGCAGACTGAACAAGAACTGTAATAAACATTTAATATTGGTCTCAAAAAGTATTCGACCGAGACTTAAGGCGGGGAAAAAAAAGATCGCGTCACCGCATTGTATTATTTACCAAAACTTGTGTTATTTTCACTGTTAGTGCATATAATTAGTGGCATTTTATTCGTTACGTGCTGAGTGTAGGAAAGTGGTATAATGATGGCGAATAGTTTCTTTTCGTGTTGTTTCCAAAACTTCATAGAAGCTTCTGGGAAAGTTACCACTACTTTACTAGGAGTATGAGTTGACTAGACTAGACTTTGACTTGACTTGATGACTTGGACTGTGACTTGACACATATATATAATATTAATGAACTGGCGAAATTAATTACTTGACACTGGCTAAATAAACAAAAGTCGGAGCCACAAAACAAAAACAAAAATATAAGTTTTCGAATTTGGTAAGCCAATAAAAATATAAGTGGAAAACAAAAATTATTTACTAGTATTTATTAAACTTACCACAGGATCATAAGCGCGCTTTATATTATCCGTAACGATACATAATGCTTTGTATGTTCGATGAAACGACACTACATCATCATTTAAATTATTTTTCAAAACGTACGCAAATCTATCTAAGCGATATTTTATTACATAAAACACGTACACATTCACGATTAAAGTAACATCCCTAAATATCAAGGTAAGAAAATAGTGTGTGCTTATTAAGATTTCTTCAAAACATATACCGTTTACATAACACAAAAGGACTGTATGTATTACTCTTAATAAAATACTGGTCAATATTACACCCAGTAGTTTGATCTCTAATTGAAGTAAATTACATTTATATATATTAAGTTTCCAATCGATTTGTTGAAACACTGTGCGACAGCCGGATAATTTTACTTCCTTATTCATGAGCATTAAAACGATACAATGGAAGAAATATACAAGTAAAATATCGTAGTGACGAATAATAGTGATCCAGTTATTATTGGGACTAAGGGTATAAATCGCGCTAAGGACGGTAAAGCCGACAGTTTTTATGACAGAAAGTGTATTTGCAATACATCTCAGCTTGCACGACTCAATCGTAATAAATCCAAAATCCAATCCACTAAATATATGTAAACATATGTAAAATATGTTTATCATATTTTCCATTGTTCCTGATTCGGGTTCAAAATAGGAATTTATTAATACCATTTACTGCTTTAAACTTCTGGCTGACAAAATAACAATGACTAATGGACACTACAGCGTGCGATGGTCTATTTGAGCTCTATGTAAATATATTAGGGTTCCGTTTCAAACAAACAGACAAGATAAAGTTGGAAAACTGAATCTTAACTACAATAAGGATGATGAATAATAGGAATCCCAAAACAAAATATATAGGCCGGGCATTACTAGGATCATAAGTCCGTAAATGTTAATTTATTGACAAGTCATTCATCAAAATTTTAGTTGTTTAGTTGCGATAGATACATACGTGAAATCAATCATACAAACTTTGACAGCTGTCTTTTAACTCCATATATTTTATGACATTGGAGAAATTGTGGTGGAGTTGCCGAAAAAGCCACTAAATAAGATACGATTCATATCTTTGACATTGCAAATTAATCGTTGAGTCTGGGTGTTATATTGTATTCAATGTACGTATTTACAAACAAAAATTATCTAAGTATTGTATCAGTTATCTGGTTCCCATAGTACAAGCTTTGCTTAGTTTGGGGCTAGATGGCGTTGTGTGAGATGTCACATATTACTATTATTATTAAATCTGAAAACGGCGGTCGTGAATTTTGAATTTTTTTTCTTTAAACCGTGTATTTTTTAATTTTAATGTGTGATAAGGGTGAATTATTATCCGTTAAGTAAGTAAACTTAAAATTAAGTTCTTTAAGAACGCTTGACTTGGGTTATGTTGATGAGGCGAATAGAAGTTGAAAGGAGATATACTTATATCTCCCTCTATACGTGAAGATGAAAAATAATAGTTACGTTTCGTATATTACTGTAGGAGCAAGAGAGATGGAGCTAAAGAAGTTTTACTTCAGTCGTGTGGTCTTAAGCACACTCGTTTTTTTTCTTTTTATTTTGAAGAAATGTACATAAGCTGTATTGAAGGCGCTTCGTTCTGGCCTAAGGTGCTTTTTGTAGGGCTTCCGATCAAATATAAGAAATTGATTATAGGCAGTTCTGTATTGTACGGTTTAATGACAATTCCACGCTACTTAATAATAAAAACAGTAAAAGGGTAGTTAAGCGTCTGCAACCAAACGCTTGCGTGAGCTAACATGCAAATGCTGGCGCCATCTAACACAGAATAGTTGGACTAGCATGCCTTACATCAACCTTTGACTGAACATGTATAGTCATATTATATTCTAGCTTCTGCCCGTGGCTTCGCTCGAAGGAAACGAAGAAAAAAAATTTCATTTATAATTCAACCACCCATTTCACCCGCTCAGAGATGAAAATTTGAAAAATCCTTTCTTAGTAGATACCTACATTTTACAAAGAACACACCCTCTAATTTTCAAGTCTTCAGGTCTAGCGGTTTAGACGGTGCGTTGATATATAAGTCAGTCATCCAGTCAGGACTTTGAATTTTATATGTTTAGAAAATCTACGGAACCCTCTGCTTTTGTAATTTTGTTGTTGTACCGATATTTATTTTGTTTACTTCCAGCAATGATCAATGGTCTGGGCAAACAAAGTAATAACAGGTTATGATAATAATGACCTATGAAAACACCCTTATTGTTATTGTGTTATGGATGCAGGTTGTGTGTAGCCAAGGAAATTACAAAACACACTTAATAATATGACCAACATAAATGTATTATTATTTTGATTAGTATTACATCACGTCTTTCTTTTTTTTACCGACTTCCAAAAAGGATGTTCATCGATATTTTTGCTAATTATGAACCAATATCAAAAATTTTTCTTTAGTGGAAAAGGGTATACTCTCGAGGTCGGGGTCGACGTCCCATCATGATCAAGTCAGGTTCTGATGATGGAATATCAAGGAAATCGAGTAAAAGTTAGCTAACTAACAATTCAATACAATTGTAGTTCTAAGTCAATTTTGACCTACTTAATAAAAAAAAATACTGTCGTATTGAGAACTTCCTCCTTTTTTAAGGTCGGTTAAATTGGTAAAATTAAGTGCTAACTCGCGTACATTCGCGGGAACAACTCGGATGAAGACTAACGTTTCTGAACGTATACAAGGTGGAATTTAATTCGTTCTTTTCCTTTGATGTATGTACTCAGTCCATGCTATAGAACACTCCCATATGACAAAATGACAAAAGTACTTATGAAATAAAATGAAAACAAGGTATTATCAAATTTAAATTCTAAATAAAAGCCTTGTGACATTGAACAAAGCAGGTGTTTTATTACCTACGAAACATTTACAAAGCACTCAGCTGATGCCTGCGCTGTGTGTACCGTTAAATAGACATTTTGGCTGTCATGCAGCTATTTTAGGAGGCACTAAATACTAAAACAAAACATTTTTTTTTTAAATGGACCTTGTACTAATATTCTATAGCATGGTCGGAGTACATATATTTAAGGAAAAGACTGAATTAAATTCCACCGTGTATAAGTGTGCGGTGAAATGAAATTGCGGATATCAGGGCACTTCTCTCGGGTTCTAGCCTTGAGTGGATAAATTATTAGGTTTTCGTTTTCTCAAAGGTTTTATAGGTATTTAGTTCAATTATTTAGTTACTAGAAAAAGGTCAGTAACAGCAAACTGAACCTAAATAATTTATTTATCTTCAATGCTTAAGAACGATAAAAGAAATTGTATACCGAACTTTTTGATTATACCACCAAAACACGTCAAAAAAGCATAGTGAATTGTGATTTTGAGGTAGGTAATATTTAATACCTCAAAACCACAATTCATTTATAAATAAAATATGCAAAATCTGATAATAGCTCTTTAATTTCATAATTTCAAACTATTTTATAAGTAAATATTTAGAAATGATGTACTCTAGAATAGATTATATAAATATATATATATATATATATACGTATAAAATTCAAAGTCCTGACTGATTGACTTATATATTATCAACGCACAGCCTAAGCTGCTGGTCCTAGAGACTTGAAATTTTAAGAGTGTGTTCTTTGTAAAGTGTAGGTATCCACTAAGAAAGTTTTTCGAAATTCTACCCTTGAGAGGGTGAAATGGGTGGTTGAATTATCTATGAAAAAATGTTTCTCTGAATCAATTCACTCAAAAATGTATACACAGCATGTTCTTCAATTAAAATTATGAGATACGTGTATCACAGTTTTCCCCAAATCATCCCCCAACATAAGCAAAAGTTCTTACTCTGGAGCAAGCGATAAGTCATATAACTATCCCAGATAAATTAAATGTTTGATTGAACTCGAAGGGGTAATTCGATGGTGTTATAGTATCCTCTGAACAAACAAAGACTCCACCGGTACCATACTACTCTCAACCCAGAGTTACATTTTTTTTATAATATGTGTGGACATCTCACACAACGCCATCTAGCCCCAAACTAAGCAAAGCTTGTGCTATGGGAACCAGATAACTGATACAATACTTAGATACTTTTTTGTTTGTAAATACATACATAGAATACAATATGACACCCAGACACAGAACAAACACCTATTTTCATCACACAAATGTTTGTCCTGAGTGGAAATCGAACCCACAACCCACAGTTCAGAAGGCAGAGCTACTACCAACTGAGCTATCGGGCCAGTCTACATATTATTGCACTGTTTGGGATATTATCAGTTTGTATAATATATCGAGAGATAGTTAGAACATTTATAATGTTGGTTTCGGCAGAAAAATGTGCCATTCGTTTCCTATAAGCCACACGGGCGAAGCCGCGGGCAGAATGTAGTATATTGCTTATTCTGCTTAAATATTTCACAAAGAAATACCTAAAATCTCCAATCTCTTTGAAACATAATGCTAAAGTATTTTCCTAATATTTCTAATTCCCGTTAACGTACCAAAAATACAATTATTCTGATTATTCCTTTATGAATAAATACCTGAGAACGTTCACAAAATATAAAAGTATATCAGAATAACCTTTAGCAATTTTTGAAATTTATAATATTTGACTGTAAAGGTTACTTACTTATATATGTTTAAAATAAATGTTAATTAAATTTATATTATTTTATTACTTTTATATTTTATATTATGTAGGTACATTTATTTTTATTCAAATATGTTTTTGGATATTCCACACGGTTGTTTAGTTACCTCTTCAGAAAGCGTAGATATATACTAATGCATACAGCCAAGACAGCTTTTTGAAATAAAACTTCTTTACGCATGCTCGACTTAGAGAGTATGCTCGTGAATGCGAAGCGAACCGAAGTTGAAGTTCCTTCACGTAGATCTCCATTGTCAACATAACAAAGTTATTATTATGTTGGTATGTCCGGTAAAAAGACAATTTACAATCATTAAGATGGCAACATTAAACAAGGCAAAATCAAAATTATACCGGCTAATAGAAGGAGCTAAACTAAAGAAGTTTTACTTTAGCCATGTGTTCTAAAGCACACTCGTTTTTTCTTCTTTTCATTTTGAGATTTTACCTAATGTTGTAAGCTCCACATAAAATAATGAATCAATGTACCTGACTGAACCCAATTTTCAAATATTTGAAACTCTGATCAGGTTATCTACTTAGACAATAAACGTCTTTGGTTTGTAAATCAAAACCGCCGCTATACACACCATACCTATCTTCCCACCAATTGCATCATTCTTTTTTAAGTTGGCTAATGCTGATGGTCTCTACCGACTTTTCAGCGTCACCGGGCGGGAGAGCAGGCGCTTAAAGCGCCCAGCCATTTTAAGGCGCCCAGCTATCTTAAGGCGCCCAGCTATAAGACGCCCATCCATGCCTTTTGCAAAAGGCAAGTCGTTCAAAATATTGTGCTATGAGGCCTTCCCCATTTACTTAGCAGTACACGTCTTCTAGCTCCGATGTCGTAATGAAACTAAAATTTAACATAATATAAATCATTAATGATATTATGATGAATATATTCTACATCTGTGGTATTATTTTAATTGCGATATTTTTTTTAAATATTTGAACATGAGAATAAATAGAGAATTACAGAGATTATTAAATTTTATTTAGAATTTATTTTGAGAATTTCGAATGAACATGCATAATTTTGGAGCAGCGCCATCTGTTAGTATACTTGGAACTAACTTAAATCGCGCAAATAAAACTAGTTTCATGTATCTACGGCAGAGGGCAGGGATTTAAGCGTTATGTGTTATGTGATTATGTGACATCCAATTTTACTAACTCGCATGATAACTTCACCCAACAGTCAACTTATACCACCATGAAATAATTTGTAACAGTTATAATGTCTTTGCTGATAGCGTTTTGAGATCATATCAGTTCTGAAAATTACTTTATTAGTGTCAATACCAAGGTTCTTTATTCTCATGATGTAATATAAATGATACTGCCTTATTTTAATTATATTGCCCTCTATGAGGAATGGCATGAACCTTATCAAATATTCAAGTCATGGTAAGTATTTCGTGATACTAATCCAGCTTAGACAATACACCAGTTTTATTACCAAGCATAACACGAGTATAGATGGCGTGTTTTTAAATTAATACTAGATGCATAATTTTTTTTTTTTTTTAAGGTTTGGCTCCACACTTTTGTGTATTTAGCCAGTGTCAAGTTATTGATAATTTATCAAGTTATCGATATTTCACGCAAATATGTGTCAAGTCACAGTCGAAGTCATCAAGTCAAGCCATAGTCAAGTCAGTCTAGTCAAAGTCATACTCCTAGTAAGTGGTGGCAACTTTACTTGAAGCTTCTATGGAGTTTTGGAAACAACACGAAAAGAAACGTTTCACCATCATTATACCATTTTCCCACACTCACGCCTTTAATCCAGCACTTAACGAATAAAATGCCACCAATTTTATGCACTAACACTGAAAATAACATAAGTTTTGGAAAATAATACAATGTGGCGACGCGATCTTTTTCGTTTTCCCGCCAAAACTGTAGATGCATAATTTATTGGTTATTTTTTGAAGTAAAACTTTTTTCCGCACGCTTGACTTGGGGGTAAGCTGGTGAGCCGAACGGGAATTAAGAGGGAGTCTACGTGAAGATAGAAAGAAAGAGCTCGTTAGGTATACTACTATAGGGGCAAGAGAGATAGAGCTAAAGAAGTTTTACTTCAGTCATGTGATCTAAAGTACACTCGTTTTTTTTCTTGGTAGAGCGGCAAAACCACATTTTTTCTTGGTAGAGATGAAACCTGTTGGTACGGTAGAATCGTTTTAATAAAAATTAAAAAATAGAGGATATACGCGGCCGGGCTGCTACTACGGAAACTCTTTACTTGGTGCAAACTAGAGATAAAAAAAAAAACAATTGACTACAGTGGAAACACTCGGAAGTAGAGTAAGCAGTCTTTAGTTGGCAGGACTTTTCTGCAAAGATCCTCTCGTTCACCCCCACTTTGCCAGTTATTCTGGCGCCAAGTAGTAAGTAAAGTTCCAGTTTGAAGAGCAGTTAAAAAAGTTTTTGGAGTTTTGGCGGGAACACGAAAAAGATTGCGTCACCGCATCGTATTATTTTCCAAAACTTGTGTTATTTTCAGTGTTAGTGCATAAAATTGGTGGCATTCTATTCGTTAAGTGCTGGATTACAGGCGTGAGTGTGGGAAAATGGTATAATGATGGTGAAACGTTTCTTTTCGTGTTGTTTCCAAAACTCCTTAGAAGCTTCAAGTAAAGTTGCCACCACTTTACTAGGAGTACGACTTTGACTAGACCATGACTTGACTATGGCTTGACTTAATGACTTCGACTGTGACTTGACACATATTTGCGAAATATCATTAACTTGATAATTATCAATTACTTGACACTGGCTAAATACACGGAAGTGTGAAGCCAAAACATTAAAAAAAAAAAAGTTTTACCTACAAAAAGGACAATGTTAAACTCATTCCTATATCGATCTGAATTTATGTCATTTAATGCATAAGTAGCTTAGGTGGCCTAAAGCAATGAATGGCGAGTGTCGGTCGTATTCTGATACAAATTTATTTTGCATCACTATAATTTAATATCTTTATTACTATGTAGATAAAGTGTGTACAGATTTCGGATCGGAGTAATAAATGCCGAACTGCAGTGATTTTGTTTTTGCCAAATATCAGCGATGGTTTGACTTTTGTTTAAAATTATCAAAATACCTTAATTTATTTTCAAAATTATTAAAACCATTTACCTACGTATTTGTAACACGTAAGTAATTGGATTTGTAAAAAAAAATGTCACAAAAAAATACCAAGTACCGACTAATTTTAAAAATCTTAAATAAAAGTCACAAAAGACATACACTGCTAAAGGTTTTTACTAAGATACTAATTGAAAAAATCTTTCTAGAAGTCTAGATGCTGGTTGTGGTCGTCGTCACTGTTAGAAATAAGAGAGGTAGAATAAAAAAAATATATGTGTAAAAAAATGAACGAAATCTAAAGAATATTTTCTTTATCTTATCCTCTTAAGTTTTCTTTTGTCAATGTCAATATTTCGTCAGTCGTTGTCCATGTTCGTTGTCAAAGAGGTCACCGTGACACTAATATTAATAATAATATTAATCTACAGTTTCACAAACTTACGCAAATTATCGTATTCATTCGTCCAGCATATATTTAAGATAGCATAAATAATAGTACTTATACTTATACTATACTTATATAAGGCTGCGCGTCACCGCATTGTATTATTTTCCAAAACTTGTCTAATTTTCAGTGTTAGTGCATAAAATTGGTGGCATTTTATTCGTTAAGTGCTGGATTACAGGCATGAGTGTGGGAAAGTGGTGTTATGATGGTGAAACGTTTCTTTTCGTGTTGTTTCCAAAACTAAGCTTCTGGTGAAGTTGCCTTACTAGGAGTATGACTTGACTAGACTAGACTAGATTATGACTTGACTTGATGACTTGGACTATGACTTGACTTGTCACATAAATATATTAATTAACTTGAAAAATTATAATCACTTGACACTGGCTAAATACACAAAAGGACGGAGCCAAGCCAAAACAAAAAAAAACATTATAGGCGGGCATTGAGTCAAGGACATTAATTAACATAACAACATAACCAACTAAAGTTTGATGAAAATTTGTTTTTTATATGGCCTTTGACGTCAAGTTGCCAAGCACCTATTCACAACTGAAGTAGCTTCTCATTACAAATCGTAGCCGTCCAGAATAGCTCCGTAAACTTGAAAACATAGTTTACCGAATAAGCGTAGTTTTTTCCTCAGTCGCACGGCCTACGTCGCGACGAGCGCACGCCGCGTCACGCAGCGTTTGTTTGTGTTGGTGATATATTTGTGTGTGTGAACTTTATTATAGTGTTGACAAGTTTGTTTTCATTGAAATTTATGGTAAGTGATAATTTATTAAATAAAATCAAAATCTCTTGTTTAATTGGAGTAGCGTAATGCGTTTAGTTTTATTGTAGTAGTTAAAAAATTAAACAAAAAAATTACGTAAAGAAATAATAAAACAATTGAAAATAATATTAATTCTAGAGAGCCTGCATTTTCATAAAAAAAATTACCAGATGGATGTTTAGATTGTAGTTATTAAAGATAAAACTTTAGATTACTACCACTTAATTCAAGGGAGAAAAGGGGGTGGAGGGGATGAAGAAAAGGGGGGAGGATACCACTCTAAAATGAAACCTTGTGAATCCCCCGGAGTTAAAATTTTATTTAGTTTTTTGGTCGTATATTATTTTTTCTACTAATACGTTCCATCCAAAAGTTTACTGGAAGAGATCGCTACTAGCGATAAGACCACCCATTATTGCACTAGTACGTAAGATTTGTTTTATTCCTGTATTTATGTAAATTTCGTTGGTGAGACAATAAAGAGTTATCTATCTATCTATCTAAATCTATAGAAGTACCTCAATTAGGGGATGGGAGTGAAGGAAGAGGTGAAGGGAAGCTGAGGAAGCTCCCTCACAAACCCTCAATATATAAACCCAAGATAAAAATAATCGTCATCTTCCATGCGCCTCTTACGCGCTCATACAAAAGACTTCAACGCGCTTCTATCTGCATCTATTTACGATCATGTTTAAATATTAAAAGTAGCTTACAATTATCAGCCTCTGTGGTGTCGGGGTTGAGCAGGTCGTCTCATAACCTATATATAGGTGGCGAGATAGATTCCCGCAGCAGGACAAGTAATTGTGCACTTTAAAAAAGTGCAATTACTTGATCTGAGCCTGGGTTGTGGGAGCATGGTCCTCGTAGTTCCTGGATCTCTAGACACAGGGAATCCTAGTTAGGGTCCAGGATTTATGTATGTCATTGTTGGGCGTTATTATTATTAAAACTTAGTCTTTGTTATTGTTAACAGAAAGTCCCAACTAATTTTAATGACCATGGAAAAGCCTTCATTCACCCAAAAATTCATGTCAAAGACCATAAAAAAAATAAAACATGACTATTTTCCATTTTATGCTCTCAAAAGTCGATTGTCGACACGAATTATTGCATACATCAAAAGTTACGTTAAAATAAAATTTAATGTTATACGTTTTTAACATGTAATGGCCTTCATGCTATCTAGTAGTACCAACCAAATAAAATGTCAAGTTTTAAAATAAAACTTTAGTGAAACATTTGTCGTCGGTTTCCATTTCAGTCAAGTTAATTTAGAAATATAAAAAGGGACAAAGATTAGTTAATTACATTTAGAAAAGGAAAGACGTTTTTTACAAGTCAAATTCTGTGTGTTTTCGAGTGTTTCTGTGTGATCCTGAGTCATTCTGTTCAATTGCAAATGTTGTATGGTTCTGAGTTATTCTGTGTGCATTTAAGTGTTGCTGTGTGATTTTAATTGATTTTGTATGGTTTTGTGTGGTAGCTACCAGTCAAATAAAAGTAATTTCTTCATTCGTTTCAGCGGAATCAAAATAATATTTCTTTAAATCGTGTCAGAAATATTTTTGTATCATTTTGCATTTAAGTTGATTTTTGTCCTAAACTGGAAATCGTACTTTGCATTGTCAAGTCTAAATGGTACCTGAGCAATAATAGCTAATGCAAGTACCTACCATTGATGGTACAAGTCAATGGTGCTACTGATATTACAGACAACTTTCAATCCTTAGCACCTTGAATGAAATTCCATTTAACTAAAAACATTTAAAAAAAAACTAAATCAATAAGAACTAAGGATTATCAATCTACGTGCAGAAATGACACCTATTTATACACAAAAAAGAAAAATTTCTTTAACCAACCAAAATGTTCAAGAATTACGAAATTGAATATGTATTTAATCTATCATCCCGCACTTACTATCAGCCTTATTAATAAACGGGTATTAGTCTCGGATTAGTTACTTCAACTTTTGTCCTTTTTTTGCTACTGGAATATTTAGCTGGATCGAAAGAGACAAATGATGGTGTAACTAGTCTAAAGCTAGTTTGTGTTTATTAATAAGGCTGTATAGGTCTGTCATGATAATAATAACCTTAATTTATGTACCTGTTTGTTACTAGGTGGTAGGACTTTGTTGCAAAGTTCGTCTAGGTAGGTTGGTACCTACCGCTTTGCCATTTATTCTGCCGCCAAGCAGTAGTGTGCAAGCACTACTGTGTTCCGGTTTGAAGGGCACTGTAGCTAGTAAAGTTACTGGGCAATTGAGACTTTATGATCTGATCTCACAGTCGAGTAATCTTATTACCAGACTGTGCTGATGTCTCAGGATGATGTACGCAGTGCAGTGTTGCTTGAAACTCTATGTTTTAGGGTTCCGAGTGACACTGTTCTGTTATGGGCGGCCGTGGCACTTAACATCAGGTGAATGACAAGCTCGTCTAATAACATAAAAAAAGCAACCTGTTCATTATTATGCTGACATGACATATTATTTTTCGGGTAGGTAGAGAAAGATCGCAATACTTTTACTACTCTAAATGACTGTAAACCTCATTCACGTCATCCATCTATCTTTATTATATCATAAAAGTTTTCAAATTACTTCCAAATCTTGCAAATAATGGGAACGACTTCTCGGTCGGTAAATTTTTATTTTATTATGTCTGTGTGGTAAAGTTTACTGCTATTTTGAATTGAATCACACCAAATGGATAGGTTTCTGATAATTGAAACTGAAAATTTAATTGTTAGGCTGTATATTTGGTGGTAAGACTTTTCTCCAAAGTTCGTCTAGGTTACTTTGGCTCCACACTTTTGTGTATTTAGCCAGTGTCAAGTAATTGATAATTTATCAAGTTAATAATATTTCACGCAGATATGTGTCAAGTCATAGTAGAAGTCATCAAGTCAAGTCATAGTCAAGTCATAGTCTAGTCAAAGTCATACTCCTAGTAAAGTGGTGGCAACTTTACTTGAAGCTTCTATGGACTTTTGGAAACAACACGAAAAGAAACGTTTCACCATCATTATACAATTTTCCCACACTCACGCCTGTAATTCAGCACTTAACGAATAGAATGCCACCAATTTTACACACTAACACTGAAAATAACATAAGTTTTGGAAAATAATACAATGCAGTGACGCAATCTTTTTCGCCAGTACCTCATATAATTTTATGTTTAACCTCATTCTTTAAATAGAATATTAGTAGATTTATGCTTCTAATAAAACTCCTTTTTTGTAGGTAGAAAAGCTTTAACAGCGCCTTTCGCTCAGAATTCTTCTTAAAGATTAAACTTAAGTGTAAACTTTCTTACGCTTTCAAACTAAACTCTTAAGCTTGTTTAATTAATCGTAAACCGTTTAATATCGGTTTATTACCGTTTAAGTGGTTTTTTCCGGGGAATAGCCGAAATAATTGAAAATATCGAAGTTAAATAAAGCGAGCTCGGTACCATCACATCTCGCTGAAGTCTCGTGATGGTTAAGAAAGTGGCTTACATTTTTACAGTTATCTTGTAGCGTTAGCAGAAACAATGAGTCGATATTAATAATTATCTATAGTATATTATTAATATTTTTTTATTTTTATTTATTACTGATAATTATTGAAACTTATTGTCAACTAGTTGCGCCTCGCGGTTTTACCCGCGGACAAAAAGTATTTTAATTATTTGCTCATCCCACGGGAACATTTCACTTTTCCGGGATAAAATTTAGCTTATATGTTAATCCAGTGTATAAGCTATCTTGGTACCGAATTTCATCCAAATCCATTCAGCTATTTGAGCGTGAAAGATTAACAAACATACACACATACAACAAACACACATAAAAACTTTCGCCTGTGAAAGTGTGACTAGCTTCTGCCCGCGGCTTCGCCCGCGTGGCGTATAGGAATTGAAGAAGTATTTTTTCATAGATCAACCACCCATTTTACAAATATTTTTTCTTTGGGGAAGAATTTCGAAAAACCCTTTCTTAGTCGATACCTACATCTTACAAAGAACACACCCTCCAAATTTCAAGTCTCTAGGACCAGCGGTTTAGGCTGTGCGTTGATATATAAGTCAGTCAGTCAGGACTTTGAATTTTATATGTATAGATTAATAACTATCGTGAGTATGACACATTTTGTAAGATAAATAACGGATAAACTCACTTTTTTCGGTGCATAAATACTTGTCCTGCCGCGGGAATCGAACCCACCCCCTCCAGGCTAAGAGCCGAGCTGCTCAACCACCACACCACAGAGGCTGTTCATATTAATATAACATTTCAATAAAAGTATTTCTCAATTAACTGAGACTTACATAATCTAAAGTAATCATGAATAATAGCCTATTTTCATTTTATCTCAAACTATCAGCAAAAAAAAATTTTTAATAAAATAAATTTCAAATATTTTTGCCATCCCTACTTCACGCACGCGCATAACCGCACGCGTACTCTTACCCAGTCATCCAGTACATTTTTATATGAGCGAGTCACAGAAGCGCTCTTCTTGAATGTCCACCGTGTCCGAGATAGCAGATAATAAGTTTTTGTTATAACTTGTTACGCTGTGATCATATCGTAGCCGTGTTTAGATGACATGAGTGACTAGGGTTTAGTAGTTATGGTAAATCGGGGAAACGTATTTTCGTATTTTGTACGTAACAATTTTAATTCAAACTTCTTTTTGTTGTACTGTTTGTACCTGACTGGCTTGGATGTCATTAGAATAATTTGTTTTGAAGCAATGTTTTTTTTACCAGTCTTGAAAATGAATGAAACTATCTAAATTAATCGGTAAATCATTTTGTTTTTCCAGTTCAAAAAACCGAGTGTGCTTTAGACCACAAGACTGAAATAAAAGTTATTTAGCTCCATCTATCGGCCGTTATGACTTTTTTTATGCTTTGATGTTAATGTCGCCATCTTGATAATCGTCAATTGTCATTGTACCGGACATACAAACATAATAATACAAATTTTGAGTATGTTTAATTTTGTTATGTTGATAATAGAGATGTACGTTAAACAACAATTTTCAACTTCCGTTCGTCTCGTCACTCACCAGCTTACTGCCCAACTCGAGCGTGCGTAGAGAAGTTTTACTTCAAAAACACAACTATGACAAAAATATAATATTTCCCATTTAAAGATAGACTGTTTGTAGTGCACAACGGTTGGTTGACGTTGGTTACGTTTCTAGTGTGGAAAATTTAGCGTTACAATTGCAACTAGTTCGTACATTCCATACCTCGAACAAAATACGAAGAAAATTTCCCGCCCTATTATAACTGGATATGTATGCTGGCTGGATCTAGTTTTTACAATTAGATTAAAATAAAGATTATAATTCATGCTAGCTTTGTTTTTTTGATAAAAATGATGACAAAAGAAAAATATGATGACAGATTTTGATTAAGATACAAAACTGAATACGCGTCTGTTTCCTAGAAATGTATATGTTACAAAAAACTCGAGTGGTTTACAAGGCCCAGTAGGGCCGCGCGACACCCAACCGGTTAATGACAGTACTTTTACTTCAGAAATAGTTTTCTTTGTTACTCCATTCAAGTTATCACTCGTAGAAATCGCTTTAAGCGATTAAGGCGTAACTTAAAACAGCTTTTACAGTAGACAATATACTTTTGCTACCGGTTAACCTCATAGTTATATTAGTAACGAGCTTCTGCCCGCAGCTTCGTCGGCGGCTTGGCCTGTGGGAAAATAATTCAATCACCCATTTCACCCTCTTAAGGGTGGAATTTAAAAAAAATCCTTTCTTAGCGGACGCTTACGTTATAACATCTACCTGCATGCCAATTTCAGCCCGATCCGTCCAGTGGTTTGGGCTGTGCGTTGATGGATCACTATGTCAGTCAGTCAGTCAGTGAGTCAGTCAGTCACCTTTGAGTTATAGAAGGTTAGGGAAGTTAAAAGTTATAAACACTGTATACTTGTAAATAGAAACAACAAGTATTTGAAACATATAATACAATTTAAAAAAGCGCCAGTGTTTCTTCTGTATTTGGGTATTATCGGACCACGTTTCTTGTAGTTCCTGGGTCCCTAGGTACAGGGAATCCTAGTTAGGGTCCAGGATCTATGTATGTGGTCGTTGCACGTTATCTATAAATATAAAACAGAAAGTCCTGACTGACTTATCAACGCACAGTCTAAACCACTGGCCGTAAATACTTGAATTTTGGAGGGTGTGTTCTTTGTAAAGTGTAGGTATGAACTAAGAAATGGTTTTTCGAAACTAATGTAACAACAGTTACACTTGTAACTGTTGTTATACTAATTTCGAAACCTAACAGTGAAATTGGTGGTAGAATAATCTATAAAAAAATATTTTCTCATTTTCTATAGGCCACGCGGACGAAGCCACGGGCATAAGCTAGTTATAACCTAAAAATAAACTACCAAAAACTTTACCTATGTTTTTTAATCGGAAATGCATTTTACAATCCCGAGCCGGTTCCACCATCCATAAATTAAAACCACCGTTAAATAGAGTTAACCGGTCTTCAGTCGAATCATTGCGTAATTTTAATCATAGTTTACAAGCAATCTTCGTTTTTTCTTCGATCTACTTGGAATCAATTTAGCTCATTTTACAGCACAATTTATTTGCAATGCGCACGTCAGCTAATGCTGTTGGTCTCTATCGACCTTTACAGCGTCACCCGGCGGGAGGGCAGGCGCTTAAGGCGCCCAGCCGTCAAAAGTGGGAGGCAACTAGCCCAAGGACACCCCTGGAGTGCGAGCCTTGGCTTGGCCCGTTGCTGGGATAAGAGGATCGAGAAGACTACGTCCACTGGAAGAATGGACCCTTTGAACGCGATCGTTCTAGCTAACCTACGGGGGGTACGAGTTCGAATCTTGCAACGTTCTTCTACTGTTGGTGATAAAAAATATCAAGAAACCTTAGCATGGTGATAAAATTGACCAAAGCTTTTTTAATGTTGAATATCATTGATTATTATTATACTATATATATATATATTATACGTATATTAAACAGAAAAAAGCAGTTAAAATGTAATTTAAACCGTTTAAAAAACTACTGTTTTTAACACAAATGTTTTTACTAATCAAACGTATTTTGGAAAAATTCGGAATGGATCTCGTTTTTTTGGTTTCTCTTATCTTTTGATGAAAGATTGAGTAAAGCTTTTTTAGTGTTGAATATTATTATGTGTGTATCAAACAGAAACCTTTCGTGATTAAAAATCTATCGCTAAGAACTTAACAGTGTGTTCTTAAAACCTCACTTGAGTCACAGAACACATAATAGTAAAATTAAGTGAATTATTCAATCTAAATGTAGAAATTTGTGCGAATAAGTTGGAATAAGTTTTTTTTTCTTATTTGGAATAAGTCAGTGATTTGTTTTGTGTACCTTTAAAATAAATAAATAAATAACAAAATATGTTGTTAATCAAAATGCAACACTACAGTTGACCCAGTAGGTCAACTTCATAGAAATGGTATAAATTCCATGGGCGTAGCAGTTTCATTCACGTTCGCCAAACAATAGCTTGTTGGGCTGTCATCGTATCTGAGAATGCTAACTGTGTTGCGGACTTAAATATTGTTAGCTGAACGTAGATATTTACCTTAATTTAAAAAATATTAAATTTAATTTCTGAATCAAATTTTGTGGGATTAAAAGATGTATTTTATTTATTAGTAGGCCCGTATTACAGAACTACACTCAGTCATAAATCTCAGCTCAATACAATATTTCATTTACAAAATGATCAAATAAGTCCGTATTACACACCTATGCTCAGTCGTCGTTTGATGCTTAAGTAGAAATTTCATTCACTATTTGATCATTTTGTGAATGAAATCTCCTCTTGAGTAGAGATTCAGAAGTGTAGTTCTGTAATACGGGCCATAGTGAATGAAATCTGTACTTGAGCATCAATTGACAACTGAGGATAGTTCTGTAATACGGGTCGTAGTATCCCAAAGAGAAGATGTAAGTCGAAAACCATTACCTTGGTCATTAACCGTAATAAAACATAACGTATCTCAAATGGCTCGCCGAGGTTCATAGCTCCAATATTATAGTATTTGTTTACTCACGAATAGTAAAAAAACGTAGTACCGCTAACGGCCGGTGTTCTTAGCGGAAGCTGTTTTTATTGTGGTGTAATTTTACTTTTTAACCGAAATCAAAAAAAGATGAGGCTTATGTTCGACTGTACGTTTTTTATGTAGGTTCACCGATTTCTCCAATATTTATAACTGCCCGCGGCTTCGCTCGCGTGGCCTATAGGAAACGAAGAAGAAAATTTTTCATTGATATTTCAACCACCCATTTCAGCCTTTTAGGGATAGAATTTCGACAAACGCTTTCTTAGTGAATACTTACACTTAATTAAGAACACACCCTCCAAATTTCAAGGCTTTAGGACCAGTGGTTTAGGCTGTGCGTTTATATATAAGTCAATCAGTCAGGACTTTGAATTTTATATGTATAGATTTGGACTGACTCAATATCTCAGCTGGTAGTAACCTTGCCTTCTGAGCTATAGGTTGTGGGTTTAATTCCCACCTAGGATAAACATTTTAGTGATGAAGGTCGATGTTTGTTCTGTGTCTGAATGTTATATTGTATTCTATGTATTTACAAACAAAAAGTATACAAGAGTTCTATCAGTTATCTGGTTCTGATAGTTTTTTTTTTTTACTTCAAACTTGTCTAGCATTTGCCCACGCTCTCACCTGATGGGAAGTGACGATGTGATCGAAGGTGTAGCATGCTAGCCAAGTAAATACCTATTCACTCTTCTCTTGAACACGCCCGGGTCATATTTCGCCGAAAACACAGACGCTGGTAGGGCATTCCATTCTTTAGCCGTTCTAATTAAGAACGTTGAGTCAAATCGCTTGGTACAAATGGGTGGTATTTCGACCACGAGAGGATGTACAAGCTTTGCTTATAAGGCTAGATGGCGCTGTGTAAAATGTTCACACAAATGTATTTACTATTACTGGACCGTTCATGGTGGTTCCGTGTTTTGGTTAAGATCTGATGAAGACCTTCGGAGCTGCTCAACGGAACTCCTTAATTCCAAGTACTTTTCTATATGAAATTAAGGTAAATAAAGTCGATTTATCACCTTATTTTTAATATTATAATATGACTGACTGACACAACCTACTTCAGACTTGATATGCAGTTAGCGTCTTCCTTTTATGGGGTACCAGGTTTTTTCAAAATTCATCTCTTAGGGGCTGATAAAAGCGCGATCAAAGCAATAAAAAAAAGTAACACACATTTGAATAAGCGTCACATGTTAATGTTATTTTTATTGATTCCCAAAAATGTACCTACAGTGTGCTGGGAGGTGATCTTTTCCAATTTCCAAATTTCCGTACTAACTATGCACATGGAGTTTTGGCGGGAAAACGAAAATGATCGCGTCGCTGCATTGTATTATTTTTTAAAACTTGTGTGATTTTCAGTGTTAGGTGGTGGTAAAATTGGTGGCATTTTATTCGTTAAGCTATTGTTGGACTAGCTCGTTATTGCTGGATTACAGGCAAGAGTGTGGGAAAGTGATATAATGATGGCGAAACGTTTCTTTTCGTGTTGTTTCCAAAACTACACAGAAGCTTCTGGTAAAGTTTCCACCACTTGACTAGGAGTATGACTTGACTAGACTAGACTATAACTGAACTTGATGACTTGGACTGTGACTTGACTTGCCATCTATATATTTAATATTAATTAACTTGGGAAATTACTTGACACTGGCTAAATACACAAAAGTGTGGAGCCAAAAGTAAAACAAAGAAAACTATGCAGATAAGCTGCGTATTTAAACTGTCAAATCCATACAAATTTGTATTTCTGGCGGTTGCAATCGAGTTACGAGATCACTCAGCTGGTGTTCAATAAATAAATAGACGTAGTAAGTAGAATAGAAGTAGTAAGCATTAAGCTTACTACTTCTACTTCTCCTCATGTAAGTAAGTGGTCAGTCCAAATCAAAATTTTTAAGCCACACAAAAGCTACTGTAATTGGCTTAACGACTATTGTCTTACGATAACGGCCAGAACTGACGGCGGAATGTGCCTCCAAAGGACGGTAGCGTTTAGCTCTAATATCACTTTAAGTAATAATCACCCATCCAGGTTGTGTTCTTCTTCCAGGCAATAAACTTCTATATGACACATCATCAATCAGAACTTCTCATATACATTGTTATTTTCTACAAATACTTGTGTTGGATTAAAATTACACTAATATTATAAAGGCGAAAGTTTGTATGTGTGTATGTTTATACTCCTTCACGGTCAAACAGCTGAATGGATTTGAATGAAATTCGGTACCACGATAGCTTATACACTGGATTAACTGGAATAAATTTTCCCGCGGGATGAGCAAATAATTAAAATACTTTTATCTGCGGGTGAAACCCTTGGGCGCAACTAGTATAAAAATAATTCATTAATCTTTTTATTTTTACTTATTTTATTTATTATATATATATATATATATATATATATATATATATATATTATATATATATTATTAAACAAAACTAAAATATTAAATTAAAATTGTTGTTAAAGTATGAAGGCGCCACAAAAACCATTTAGCACCTTTCCGATAGCTATTAGTTGTTCAAAATACTTCGCACATCGTATTTAATTTAGAATGTAGCATATAGCGGTGTTTTTCCTGTCACAGATAATAAAAACAACGTAAAAAAGCAGTTAAAGCCACTGCACCTGCCTAATAAACGCCCGTATATGCTACTTACCCTTTTTTTCATTTTATTTCTATCTCCTTGGTATGGAAAGAAGGTTTTAATGCGTTTCGAAGTTGTTTTAAAAAGTTATGAGTAGAACGTTTATAGAATTTTAATGTGATTATTTTGTGTGGGAAAAATAAGTAATAGAATAATAAATAAAAAATAGAGTTTTGACGGGAAAACGAAAAAGATTGCGTCACCGCGTTGTATTATTTTCCAAAACTTGTGTTATTTTCAGCGTTGGTGCATAAAATTGGTGGCGTTTTATTCGTTAAGTGCTAAACTACAGGCATGAGTGTGAGAAAGTGGTATAATGATGGTGAAACGTTTCTTTTCGTGTTGTTTCCAAAAATCTCCATAGAAGTTTCTGGCAAAGTTGCCACCGCTTTACTAGGAGTATGACTTGACTAGAATAGACTACAACTTGACTTGATGACTTGGACTGTGACTTGACTTGACATATATACTACTTAACTCAATAAATTAAAAATTACTTGACACTGGCTAAATGCACAAAAGTGTGGAACCATACCAAAAAAAAAATTACCTATTAAAAAAAATGAAAAAAAAACCTAGGCGATCATAGAACTTGATTGCAACATATGAAAACACAAATTTGTGTGTATAAGCCGACCTGCTTAACCACAGAGGCCGCAACCAGGGAGAACCGCAGAGCCTGTCAAACCCTTATATACCCTTATATAAGTATTCCTTTTTGGCATCGCATCCCACAATTAATGGTCTCGATTTCTCCGTTCTCAGAATGTTATAATGTTTGATATTTTGTTGTAATATTATATCTGTGATAGCGTCTATACAATTTATATAGTCTGCGTAATCTCACGCATCACAGAAGCCGCACCGCCCAGTAGCGGTACCGTTTTAACTGCTGCACCATTCCGGTGCCTGCAAATATATTATGCCAGCCCGTTAGTGACTACACCAATTACGTATGGGAACTGACAGAGATGTACTTAGGTGCCTTACTTCTGTGTTACTTGATAAATGCTACATTTTAAGTTAAATACGATATCTTTAGAACCAAGTTTGTCTGGAAGAGATCGTTTTGAGCGATAACACCGCCCATTGTTAGACATAGGACATAAACGTATGAAGTAACTCAGTAGTACGTAGTAATAATAATTATGTTAAAACTTAATGTAACTACCCTCGATTATGATTTAATGAGAACTTCAAATGTTTACGTAGGTATTGTACTAAAAGTTTAAAAAGGCGGTCTTTAGCCTGTAAAACATTTTAATTTTAAGACAGTTATAGCTTAGATTCTAGCGCTAAGTTGTACGTTACATGTAATATTTATTAAAATAAAGAATTTTTGAAATGAATGAATGAATGTTAGACTTTGGTTAAGTTTGTTCACTTTTGAATTATTTAAGATGTGGTGTTTCGATAAAGAGTTTATCTATCTATCTATATATCTTAACCTTTTACAAACAACCTCGTAAGGTGGTACTTTTATATTTACATTATTTATCTGCTGATTACGCGGTTCCCCGGTGACGCTGTAAAGGTCGATAAAGACCAACCCATTCAAAAAAAAACGCTGAGCAGGCGTTAATGTGCTTTAAATCATAAGTCTTCTAAGAACGTTAGGTTGTTTTTTAATAACATTTTTTTAGGCGCGTTGAGCTCTTTTGGGTGAAAAAAAATCATGGAACTCACGTCATCGTCACCGAACGCTTCCCATGAGCTATATGTATACTGTGTACATATGTGTACTTTTTGCGTGAACAAAAAGCGTGAAACTCACGTCATCGTCACCGCACGCTTTCCATGAGCTATGTCACAAGTTACTTAGTTTTCCCTTCTATCGGCAGTCCCAAAAGACTGCCTTAGATATTTTTTTAACTGATTAAGTATAATAAGCCTCAAAAAAAGTTCCTTTTACATTTCAAACCTTTTCTTATTGTCGTATAAGGATCAAAATGGAAGAAATACGTATTGAATTTATTATTATGTAACATTTATTTAACCCTTACCGATAAATCTTACTTTTTCCAGTAATTACCTGTGATCATAGTAAATAGAGCCCTTTTACTCAACTAAAATGCAAGCAAAAATTCATCGTAGCTAGATGGCAGCTCTGATTGTAGATAATTAACGAGCTGACGGATTCCAGAGAGCACAGCAACGCGGCAGTGCTTTCTATGGCATAATAGTTAAACGGAAAACTCTAGTAAAACTATTAGTGGAAAAAAACACGTGTTTCTAATTGGACACGCGCGGGCGACATTTTCATCGAAATCCATTGCGATGATTGCAAATTTCAAGATTTCAAACTGAATAGCGGCTGTGAAGCCAGCGCGAAACGCTGCGCAGTAGCAGAAATGTTATGTGCGCGGGCAGCAGAGAGCAGCACAGCTTGCTTCACTTTTTTTTGTTTTGTTTTAGCTCCACGCTTTTGTGTATTTAGCCAGTGTCAAGTAATTGATAACTTCTCAAGTTAATTAATATTATGTATATTGTGTCAAGTCAAGTCACAGTCCAAGTCATCAAGTTAAGTCATAGCCTAGTCTAGTCAAGTCATACTCCTAGTAAAGTGGTGGCAACTTTACCAGAGTCTTCTATGTAGTTTTAGAAACAACACGAAAAGAAACGTTTCACCATCACTATACCACTTTACCACACACATGCCTGTAATCCAGCACTTAACGAATAAAATGCCACCAATTTTATGCACTAGCACTGAAAATAACACAAGTTTTGGAAAATAATATAATGCGGCGACGCGATCTTTTTCGTTTTCCCGCCCACAAAGGTTTCTTTAATACTTTTTTTATGTTTTGGCTCCACACCTCCGTGTATTTAGCCAGTGTCAAGTAATTGATAATTTATCAAGTTAATGATATTTGACGCAAATATGTGCTTGACACACTTGAGGCTGACTTGTCACAGTTGAAGTCATCAAGTCAAGTCATAGTCTAGTCAAAGTCATACTTCTAGTAAAGTGGTGGCAACTTTACTTGAAGCTTCTATGGAGTTTTGGAAACAGCACGAAAAGAAACGTTACAAGCGGTCTGTTTGTGGAATACAAGCGCATTCCACAAACAGACAGCTTTGCACTGTGAATAACTTCATAATCATGGAACTGGGAATTACTATACTGCATTTCTACATAATTATGGTACTGACAATAATAGCACAAGACTGCTAAGCAGACCAATCAGCGTACAATATAGAAGAATATAGAGGATAAACTATTTAGAAAGACCAAAAGTGAAAAAAAAAAAACGTAATTAGAAGTACCTTCGACGGTATAGTCACTTCCTACCAGCTTAGAGCATGGTCTGCCAGAAAAGATCATTAGAAGATTATGCTTTAGACCACACGACTGAAGTAAAACTTCTTCAGCCTTATTAATAAACACGAACTAGCTTTAGACTAGTTACACCATCTTTTGTCTCTTTCAATCCAGGTAAATATTCCAGTAGCAAAAGAAGGACAAAGGCTGAAGTAACTACTCCGAGACTAATACCCGTTTATTAATAAGGCTGCTTTAGTTTAGCTCCATCTATCGGTCGGTATAACTGTGTTTTTGCTTTGTTTAATGTCGCCATTCTTGTAAATTCACTTTTTACCAAAAATACCTACATAATAATACAAATTTTTAACTTTGTTATGTTGACGAATGAGATTTACGTGAACCAACTTCAACTTCCGTTCGCCTCGCATTCACCAGCTTACTCCCCAAGTCAAGCGTGCGTAAAGAAGTTCTATCTCAATTAAACGAATGTTAAATAGTATTTCGCCAAGGGCATGATCAGTATGAAAGATATTTTATATCTGCGCCAACATAAAAAGGTCCGACTCGATTCAACCATAACCATGACTCCACGGGTATGCAAGCTGGCGACATGAACAAGGTTCTATTTTTAAAATAATTACTTTGAGAGTCAACGTCGTTTGCAATCTAACATTATATGCGGGCGTAATTGATAACAATTCCTGTTAAAAAAATAATGTAATCCGCTATTACCTGTTGTAAATATCAATAAAATCTGATTTGTTATGTACCTACCTATAGTATATTTAAGGTTCTGTTTGCCTTTTCTGAGCAATAAAAATATTCTTATTCTATTCTTATCCCACTTGTCCATCAGAAAAATGAGAACATCATTAATGTACTTGAAGTCTAGATACATATTATTAAGGATAACTCAAAAACTTGATCAGATTTTGATCAAATTTAAATGGGAATACACGGGAAGTATCAGCTTTGAAATAAAAAAAGAATCATTAAAATCGAAAGTTCTGAGGTAACAAACAAAAAACAAAACAATTGAATTAAGAACCTCCTTCTTTTCAACCGCTTTTTTGTTTTTCTCAAATTAAATATTAGTTTACTTTAATTATAACCCAAAATCACTAATAGTTATTATAAGTTTTCAAATTGTATAATTCAGTGAAAGTTCAATTAATTTTATACATAAGCAATTATTTAGGTATTTGAACAACAGTTACGGTCATTGCACTTAACCAAAAACTACGTTTTCAATTGACTTCGAAATGGGAAGATCTCAATTGAAGGGGTGTGAACAAAAAGGGTTTAACTGGTTTTTTTCACAAAATGATTTATAGGTATCGTTGGCGTGAAATTATCTACAATAATACATTCTCAAAATACCGAAATGAGGCTTAAATCTCGAGATTCTGAGTCTAAAACCGGTTTATCTGTCACAGGAATACAGTTCGCTTAGCATAAAAACATTATTATATTTATTTTATTATATTATATTTTTACAGTAATTGTATGAATTAGTACTATATTTAGTATTTTAAAATAGAATTACAACATTTTCAAGCAACTGAAACTTACATAAACCTTTTCTATTACCTTATAAGCACCCTACATTAAAATGACGCAGTTGAAGTTTAAAGTAAATTTTCTCGAAACTATCAATTTGACAGTTAAACCTTTTTTATTCTCAACCCTTCAATTATTAAATGACTTAATAAATACAGTTGTTTTATGTTAAAACTATAACGGTACAGTTTAATTTACGTTCAAAATGCGCTGTTCGTTAATAATTTGAAAGTTATGGGCTACAAAACTAAAACTAACTGAAACCGGAAAGGATTAAATCTTGTGCTCTTTGATGGAACCTAAATTTATGCCTGAAGTTAATAAAAATAGCTTTCAAGAGATAGATAGAAGATTAGCTCCAAGTGTTTTAAAAACATCACTTAATAGTACCAAAGTGGGAAAATAAAAAAAAATGTATTATTTACATACCTACACTACCTACTAACAACAAACATGTAAGTACTTAGTATGACATCGGCGTATGGCAAAATTTTGTGAAGTTGTAAAAAAACGGAGAAATATTTTTGAGATAATATATAATAAATTAAAATGATGAAATATGATGAAATGAAATATATTTATTCGAGACACATACAACATACACCATGGAAACAATATAATAGACATAGAAGAACATAAGTGTGTCATTATGTGATGTCAGGAATAGGTCCCGGCTCGGCATACAACTGAGGTTGAAAATTACAACCTCGGATTTTCAGCCGAAACCCTAATTCATGACATCACGGACGGATTTTATACAAACTAAAATAATGAATTTAAACTTAACGAGTACGGATGAGAAACAAAAAGAATAAACATAAACAAACGTGGCAATTGAACAACGTCACAATTTAAAGCGGCTGTCAACGTCAATATGACATAAAAGATGTCAATATAACTTTTTTTTTATGTTTTGGCTCCACACCTCCGTGTATTTAGCCAGTGTCAAGTAATTGATAATTTATCAAGTTAATGATATTTCACGCAAATATGTGTCAAGTCACAGTCGAAGTCATCAAGTCAAATCATAGTCAAGTCATAGTCTAGTCAAAGTCACACTCCTAGTAAAGTGGTGGCAACTTTACTTGAAGCTTCTATGGAATTTTGGAAACAACACGAAAAGAAACGTTTCACCATCATTATACCATTTTCCTACACTCACGCCTGTAATCCAGCACTTAACGAATAGAATGCCACCAATTTTATGCACTAACACTGAAAATAACACGAGTTTTGGAAAATAGTACAATGCGGTGACGCAATCTTTTTCACGTTCCCGCCAAAAAACTCCGTCAAAATAATTATTTATAACAAGATATTTGGTTTGCGTATTTCATTTGTTTTAAATCATTGCTAAAAAGAATTTACAGCTATTTTATTTTTTCAAAGCTTTTCATAGCAAGCAACGCCTTCCCGTCCCGTCAACCCAGCAAACAAGCGAGCGTGCTCAACGTAGACCGGAGAAATGTTCATAGTCAAATGCACTATTTTATAAAAATAAACAAGCAATTGCTGTGTATTTGGTCCACCAGTCTTACCACGCTTACCAGTCATTCTCTCTAAACACCACCAAATATGAAGAGACCGATTCGGGTCCACGCTCCTAATTTGAATATAATAGAAAATGACTCCCAAGATGGCGGACAAAATGGCTGCCAATTTATATGCAAAACTCGGGAACGTAAAAGGGCTGCATCTGGCTGTGTTTAAGGAAATTATTGCAATGGACGAGCCGTCGGTTATGTTATGCATTTATGCATGTTTTTAGTATGCATACTTTGCGGGTATACTCATATTAAGTATTATGACTGTTCGAGGAATGTGCATTCAAAATATTTAACGGTCACGAAGATTATACTGACTTTGACCTTTAAATAAAGCCCTGACTTCAGTCATTTGTTATGGAAATCGATGCTTTAAAACCAACTTATTGGATCTTTGTTTCATACTGACGGTGCAAAACTCATGTCATCGTGTCGAGATGGGAATTTCAAGTTGCTTTGGGATAGAAGACATGAGATATTTTTTTGTGCTTTTTTTTTTCTGGGCGTTTTGATTCAATTTCAGGATATATAGGCTGGTAGCTCTGTACGGATCTCCATTACTAATTGATGATTGATGATGATTATGATTGATGATGATCGATTAATGATGATTTCTAAAGCAGTTTCGCCTGCTCAGCGTATAATGTATACACATAATTTTTAAAGGAAAGAATTTAATCACTAACGGAATTTGAACCGTATCCATCCATCCCTAAAGCCGAGATATACATTACTTAAACTATCATGACTAGTAATTTTACAAATGTATCCTTCATCTTTTACACCCTTTACGGTTGATAGCGTCATCTATTGAGAGAGAGATTCTTGAGAATCATCCCAATCGAGAATCGTTCGTGTTTAAATTAATCTGGTACTATTACGTTACTTTAAAAATTGCTTTAGCTGTATTATGTAAAATGTGTACCATCAAAATAATTTTTCGTTTACCAGGAGGCAGTCTTATGTCCGTATTACAGAACGATGCTCAGTCATCGATCGGTGCTCAAGCAGAGATTCCATTCATAAAGTGGTCGATTAGTGAATGAAATCTCTGCTTGAGCATCACTGATTGATGACTGATCATCGTTCTGTAATACGGACCATAGTGTGGCAAAGGTCGCTATTTATATATGAGATTTATTGTATTGAAGCTACTGTACTGTGTATTAACGTTCCATGATTAAACATACAAAAAAAACTATATGCTAGGATTAACGGATACGAGATCTAGATCTGTCTAACAGTACTAGAAAATTATTCAGACACCAATCACTTGTACCATCTCTGATTGAATCTACTGCAAATCGATTCGATCACGGAATAAAAATCGATTCTGGTACAAATATGCAGTTATCACGTATATAGTAATAGATGTACGTAGAATTGTCGATTTACATTAAGTAAATCGTGCTTAGTAGAAGTTAACTATTTAGTCCTTCTGGGTGACTGACTCACTGACTGAGTTACTGCTATGGTGTAGGGGTGTGTTGTATTCTTGTATTAAAGGTTATTGAAAATTGAACCTTTTGGTAGATATAGGTTTCAGAACTATATCTAAGAAGTGGTCTGTGTTGGTTAAGCAGATCAACTCATAACCCGACGGCGGCGAGTTTGATTTCCCAACGCCCAACGATCAGATAAATAGATCCTAGACCCTAACTAGGATTCCCTCCTGTGCCTAGGGACCCAGGAACTACGAGGACCATGGTCCCACATATGTACATAGTAACTATGTGTCGTCATCAATTTGGCAGATTCATTATTCCCCGAATTGGAATTATCATTTCTGGAGTAAAACTTCTTTACGCACGCTTGACTTTGGGAGTAAGCTGGTGAATGCGAGCCAAACGAAAGTTAAAGTTGCTTCATGTAGATCTCAACTGTCAACATAAAAAAGTTAAATATTTCATACAATTTGTATTATTATGTTGGTATATCCGGTAAAATGCAAATTTACAATTGTCGACATTAACATTAAACAAAGCAAAAACAAAGTTATACCAGCCGATAGATGGAGCTAAACTAAATAATTTTTACTTCAGTCGTGTGGTCTAAACCAACTTGTTTTTTTTAAATTCATTTTATTCTCAAACTTGACCAACTGCACCCACTTTTCCCAACCGCGGACCCGATCGCGCTCCATTTCACAAATTGCTCCGAAACTGCCGCAAACCGCAACTGCATTCTGCGTGTAATGGAACGCGCTAGATGTTTTTTTACGTTTCTATCTACGCTTTTTGTGGGGCTAATAATTCTTCTTGTCGAGAGCAGGTAATGGCAGATCCCAATTGTTGTGCTTGAGACATCAGATGCAGGATTTGAATGGCAAAGTTTATTCGATATTTATTTATTTATTTATTTTATTCTTGGAAGACCAACTATACATTTACAAAAAGGAAGCCAATTAAAGGTCCTCACGGATAGATATATACATATATATATATATATGGTAATTGGCTTTGGCCGTCTAATTGATGAAATAAATAAATAAGATAGGATATAAATATAGAAATATGGTTACTAGAAATATTGTTTGATATTGTTGCTTCCAACCTAATAGTGTGGTATTATCCAAAAGTCAAAATCAAAGTCAAAAGATTTATTGCAAATAGGCTATTTTTAGCACTTTTACAAGTCAAAATTATATCAGGTACTTAAAATTAAGTTATTTCACTAAGCTCATAAAATTACAAAGTACTTTTTGTCAAATAATATATAGCAAGCCCATTACAATATATGAGTTTGAATAAAAAACAGTTATCTTTCCCACTACTGGTGCAAGCAATCCGGCACAATGCAGAACAGAAAACTCCGACCCGAAGCTTCGATTACAACTGTAAAGACGAAACTACAAGAAACTTTACGGTGATGTATTTTCTTTACAGTGATGTTTTTTTTCTACTGTCTTTTACAATCTTGTAGCATTATTGTTTCATTGATATAATTGTACAGCCAGTGCATCCAAATCTTTTGTTTACAATTCTCACTTTCTTCTAGAATGAATAAATGACCTTAGAAATCGAATTTGTATAATTACGAGAGTTGAGTCATTTCATCATTCATCAATACCGTATTAACGTATGAATGTCATTAACGTTGGCGTTATGAATCGACCAAATTTGTATGTTTGACCATGACTTGCTGTATATAGAGAAAGTAATGCTAGCGAAGTTTTGTCTATATTTAGTGAATTTCTACGAGAAGAGTACATATTCCTATTGCTATCTCAGTATCTCACTCCCATTTAAACATAATGTCACCATTAGCGAGACAGCAATATTTTCTTGCTCTATCTTTATTGAAAATAAAGTTAAAGAATTTTATTGCACGCTGGTAATTTTTAGCACTTATAAGTCAAAAGAGATTAGCAACATGCAGGGATAAAAAAACGTCCAACGATCGCATACTTAGTTCCTGGACCCTTACTAGGATTCCCTGTGTCTAGGGACCCAAGAAATACGAAGATCATGGACTATCGTCCCAGACAGAGCAAGTATTTGCACTTTTTTCTTTGCACAAATTCTTGTCCTGTCGCGGCAATCGAACCCACCGCCTCTAGGCTATAAGCTGACCTGCTCAACCACTACACTACCATTGAATTGACTAAATCTTAAAGTTATACAAATGTTCCCACATGGCACTCGCAGTTCCTGGGTCCCTAAACTCAGGGAATCCTAGTTATGGTCCAGGATCTATGTATGTGATCGTTGGACGTTTTTATTTTATTTTATTTTATTTCATAGGTCTACCAACAATTATATCATTAAAACTAACGTAACGAACATGATCATAATAAAACTAAATGTATAATTAATTACAGGCAAACACCGCATGCTACAAAACTTTAAAAGAATAACACTTAATTTAAAATATGTAATAAAAATTATAAAGATTACTGTACTTCTCGAAAGGAGAAGTCAGCACGTTAATAAAAGAAAAAAAAAAAACAATTTAAAAGGAAGAATTATAATTTTGAAGATTTTAATTTGGTATTTTCTTATTACGTTATTATTATTATATCAATAACTGTAGATATGGTAAATAAAACCCAGTTTACGTATACCGACCATAAACATGGTTACGAGCGATACCTACGAAATGCTGGCCCTATTACTACGATTCTAAAGACTATTATGCATTTATTATGTAAATTTTGTTGATTCCGCATAGTAATCTAATTTGTGTTACACAAGAGTGTTATTAAGTAATTTATGTTTATGGGACACGGCGAAAATTGTTGATTGATGCCGGGGGAGTATTAAAACAAGATTTATAGATTGTTTTATACTCTCTCATGTGATGTAAGATAATCTAGACGTTAACAGATTTAAGCCTCGAAAGCGAACACAGTGCCAGCACAATTACTTTTACAATTTTTTTTACTAGGTGGTAGTACTTTTCTGCAAAGTTCGTTTAGGTAGGTACCACCGCTTTGCTAGTTATTCTGTCGCCAAGCAGTAGTGTGCAAGCCCTACTGAGTTCCGGTTTGAAGGGCATTGTAGGTAGTGCAATTACTGGGCAATTGAGACTTTATGATCTGATCTCACAGTCGAGTAATCTTATTACCAGACTGTGCTGATGTCTCAGGATGATATGCGCACACACTGTTTTGTTATGAGTGGCCGTGTCGCTTAACATCAGGTGAACGACAAGCACGTCACGACATTCACTAACATAAAAAAGAGTGTGATTTAGACCACACGACTGAAGTAAAACTTCTCTAGCTCCTCTCTTGCCCCTACAGTAATATACGAAAAGGATATCTCCCTCTCAACTTCCGTTCGCTTCACCAGTTTACCCAAGTCAAGTGTGTATAAAAAAGTTTTATTTCAATAATTTTTACTGACGTAGGTTTTATATATAATAAAATTATTCGTTACGATCTTACTTATATAAAGTTAAAATGTGGAAAATTCACAATCATTTCACCTATTCTTTTGTTTTCCTATTCCCTTCAAATTCACATAAATGCAATTTTTTTTTATGCCTCTATTTTTGGATCATTGTTTGAATAAGTCAAAACTGATTACTGAACTACTGGGGTACTGAAACTTTGATAACAATGCAAGAGAAGAAATTTCCTGGAGAATAAACTGCGTATTCAAACTGTCAAATCCATACAAATTTGTGTTTCAGTCAGTTGCAATCGATTTACGTGATTGCCCAGGTGATACGCGGTCGCCCATTATTATTTTTATTATTATATTACTCATAAACTATAATAAATTTTAGTATATTTATTAGGAACAGTAAATAGCTATTATAATTAAGTAATTACATATTTCTCATGATGACGGTACCTGACGGATAGACCGCTGACAGTTTCCATTTTACTTTCCAAGGAAACCAGTTTGAGTAATGTAACAGTTAAGTTTTCACACAATTAGTCGTAAACTTGAGTTTATTGAACAAAAGATCAGGTCTTTATAGACCTCTGTAATGGTGCAGAGAATTTTATATAGAACGAGCTTCTGCCCGCAGTTCTGCCCGTGGCGTGGCCTATGGGAAAATAATTCAACCACCCATTTCACCCTCTTAAGGGTGGAATTTCGAAAAATCCTTTCTTAGCGGATGCCTACGTCATAACATCTACCTGCATGCCAAATTTCAGCCTGATGCGTCCATTGGTTTGGGCTGTGCGTTGATAGATGACTATGTCAGTCAGTCAGTCAGTCAGTCACCTTTGAGTTATATTTAGACTAGCTGCGCCCGCGGTTTTACCCGTATGGTTAACATTTTCTAAACTTATTTAATTTTTTCTTTCATAAGAACCTTCTACTGACAATAAACATAGACCACCGCACAGAATTTGCATCACACACTATGTCATCAAAAGCTCATTTTGATTTGAACGGATTTAAACTCATGACCTGCACTTCGTTAGTCTTTAACCGACATCAAAAAGGAGGAGGTTCTCAATTCGACAGTTTTTTTAATGTTTTTGCGTCTAAATTTCCGACTGGGTGAACCGATTTTGATGGTTCTTTTTTATATGAAAACTGGTGTTTTTCGTGTGGTTCCATTTCATTTCTGACGATGGCATCCATGAGAAAACTATATAAGTCTACGGCCGTTTTTTTACGCTTTTCGTTTGTTATTATATAAAAAAGTAAATAAATTATCCAACTAATATATAAATGCGAAAGTTTGTTATTGTAGAGGTTTGTTACTATTTCACGTTCAAACAGGAGGACGGATTTGGATGAAACTTAGAACGGAGGCGGGTGAAACCGCGAGTCGCAGCTAGTTAGAACATAAACTAATTAAACTGTTAGCAGAATGCCCTATTTGTCACCATAAAAATAATAGTAATAATATGTGTGTACATCTCACACAACGCCATCTAGCCCCAAACTAGGGAAAGCTTGTAATATGGGAACCAGATAACTGATACAATACTTAAATACTTTTTGTTTGTAAATACATACATACATTACAATATAACACCCAGACACAGAAAAATCTATGTTCATCACATAAATGTTTGTCCTGGGAATCGAACCCACAACTCACAGTTCAGAAGGCAGGGTTACTACCAACTGAGTTATCAGGCGAGACAATGATAATGGAGTCTCAATAGCATGTCGTTAAAATGCCAATTGCGTGTGATTTTATTTAAATGAGTAGATTTTGACCCCACTATAAGCTGATCTCCAGTGAATAGATAAATAACAACTTTTTTACACACTTCACTTTCCATTTGTTATTTTCGCGTGACAACTTTCGCTAGTTAAATAAAGTTATACATAAACATGACAAAACCACATTATCGCTAAATATCCTTTCACTGGTATTTAAGTCGGATTTGAAATAAAATTTACATCAAATGTAGATCAGTGTCCGGTACAAAGATAAAGCCCGGATTATAAATCGATGGTCCGATACCTGTGATTTGTGTATTTGTAAAACTAAAATTATGTGTACGATGATAAAAAGTCTACAGTGTGGGTGTGAATTTGCTTTACCAAGTCTAGAATAGTGAATGAGTCAGGTCACAACTGTTAGACTAAGGGGCGCGGCTAAAACCGACGGTTAGAGATAGTTTTTAGTCACAAATTAGTAACAATATAAAACAGGCTAGAACCGGATTAACGAAAAGGAAGAACATTGACGAAAACTTTAAAAATTAGGTTAATTTATCTTGGCACCTTAATGTAAAGGTCCAAAAATACGTTTTTAATATATTTTTATATAGTTTTTCTTTGGGCTTCCTTTGGAACTTTCAATTCTTTCTGATATTCTCCTATGTCTCGTGTGTAGTTCTTTCGAATTCGTTGAACCTTTTTTTTTTCTATAAATTACCTATACATAACACCACATTTATGTAAGATCACGGCAAAAGCTGAGACAACACTCGAAACTTCCGGTTCGTGCCTAATGGTTTACTAGGTGGTAGGACTTTACTGCAAAGTTCGTCTAGGCAGGTACCACCGCTTTGCCAGTTATTCTGCCACCAAGCAGTAGTGTTCAAGCACTGCTGTGTTCCGGTTTGAAGGGCACTGTAGCTAGTGAAATTACTGGGCAAATGAGACTTTATGATCTGATCTCACAGTTTAGTAATCTTATTACTAGATTGTGCTGATGTCTCTGGATGACGTGCGCAGTGCAGTGTCACGCAAACCTCTATGCTTTAGAGTTCCGAGTGACACTGCAGCTGATATGGGCAGCCGTGTCGTTTAACATCAGGTGAACGGCTAGCTCGTCACGTCATTCCTTAACATAAAAAAAAATCTAATACCGCTAATTCATTCGATGATTCATCAGTCTAGAGACTGTATACGTGATACCCTACTACCCTACGAGGTCTGCAGGCAATTCTAGAACGACGCGAGCCGCGTAGGAAAGAGGAGAAGGCATCAACGACTGACATAATGATGCTTAGAATTTGGTTAAAAAGGTTATCTAAAGTGTGAACTCCATGATTCAGTTACATCTTTATGGTAAACTAGTTTCTGCCAGCGGCGTGGCCTATTTTTTTTTTTTTTTTTCAAACTTGTCTAGCATTTGACCGCGCTCTCACCTGATGGGAAGTGACGATGCGATCGAAGATGTAGCATGCTAGCCAAGTAGAATAGCCTTTTTTTTGAGGGGGGAAATGCCCTCGAACTTCCCTGCCATCACGGGGGTGGTAGCAGGGGGTATGTGGGACTCGAACCCACTAAAACCCCCCTGTGAGCCCTCGTCCGCCGTACCGGGGCGAGAAGGGGTCGCGACTGCAGTCCAGCCAACAAGTAGAATAGCCTATAAGAACATAATTCAACCACCCGTAAAATGGGTCTTACCTCACCTCTTAGGGGTGGAATTTCGAAAAACCCTTTCTTAGTAGATTCCTACACTTTACAAAGAACACAACCTCCAAATTCCAAGTCTCTAGGATCAGCGGTCTAGGCTGTGCGTTGATATATAAGTCAGTCATTCAGTCAGTCAGAACTTTGAATTTTTTTTTTCTTTTTTATTAATCTGCATTTCCACAGACACCTGGGTCCGTGCTTTTTGTTAGATCATTTTTTATATTTATGAATTAAGCCTATTATTAACATGAACTTATATATAATACAGGAAGGATAATACAGCCAATAAAAAAAAGATACATAAACATAAGCATTTAAGTTCTTATTTCTAATTTTTAATTGTGCGAACTTTGAATTTTATATGTATAGATGTTAATCAGTGAAGTCTTCACCGATGTTTATAGATAGAAAGATTAAAATGCTTTATTGCACAAACAACAAATGTAGGTACATAGGCGAACTTAATGCTACAGAGCATTATCTTCCAGTTAACCTGGGTGTAACCTGGGTTTATCCATTTTTTTTTATTGTTTAATAAGCCTGCGTTTGACCACTATCGCACCTGATGGTAAGTAACGATGCGGTCTAGGATGTAGCACGCTTGCCTAGAAGATACCTGTTCACTCTCGATTTGAAGATTCCCAGGTTGTAGTTATCGGGAAATACGGACGCCGGTAAAGCATTCCACTCTTTGGCTGTTCGCATGGTAAATGTCAAACCAAATCGCTTTGTCCGCACATACACATATCTATTGGAATTCAATTGCATCAATTGATATTGGAGTCACGCCAATATGTCAGGGCATACATCAAGCCTTTTACTTTACCTATCAAGGATTACAGAAATCCCAACTGTTTATTTAAAAGAAAAGTCATGTACGTAATTTATGTTGTAACCTGGTAAACCAGGGCCTGATTAACCCTTAGGCTAATTAGGCTGCAGCCTAGGGCGCGAGGATCGTAGGGCGCGCTGAAATCGTCTTTAGCATGCATTATTAATCTAGCATTATTGCATCTATCCTACATATTTCAACTAGACTGAGACAAAACACTAAAACTAATGCGCTGTGAACTGAAAAAGCTTGGCACTCCCTGATTTTAACAATAAATTTAGAAAATTTAAAAATGCGCGCTTAACACACACTGACTTGTCACTCGACTCGGTCGGTGGTGTTGGATTTTGATCGTATAATGCGTGAAGTGCCTTACGGTTTGCCGCCCTAAGGTTGAATATCGTGTAGATTAAAGGACAACATTTTAGGCTGACCGTAACACATACACCTAGCGGGGGCGCGTCGTCATAATTAGCCTAGGGCGGTCAGAACTCTTGATCAATCGCTGGGTAAACCTAATAGGATGGTAAAAATAATAATAATAATAAGTATGCACATTTCACACAGCGCCATCTAGCCCCAAACGAAGCAAAGCTTGTACTATGAGAACCAGTTAACTGATACTTGATACTTTTTATTTGTAAATACATACATAGAATACAATATTACACCCAGTCACAGAACAAACACCGATCAAATGATTGTCCTGGGTAGGAATCGAACCCACAACCCACAGTTCAGAAGGCAGGGATACCACCAACTGAGCCAGGCTAGTCAAAAAAGAATCCCTATAGTGTAAATCCGCTAAAACAAATAAACGGTATTTTATAAACCTATATTGGGCCAAATGCAAACGATTATTAATCAATCTGAGACAGTCGATATTAAAATTAGATATTTTGAAATGTATTATGATACTTGTTTATTATTGAGGATATTCTTTTTTAATAATAATAACGCCCCACGATATCATACATAGATAAATCCTAACTAGAATTCCCTGTGTCTAGGGACCCAGGAACTATAAGGACCATGGTCCCACAACACCCAGACTCAGAAAAGTATTTGCACGTTTTTTCTATGCATAAATACTTGTCCTGCTGCGGGAATCGAACCCGCCGCCTCCAAGTTATGAGCCAACCTGCTCAACCACCACGCCACAGAGGCTGTCACCGATAAGCGCACGCATATCAACAATCTGTAATATTGAACGGTTTTGTCATTCATTATACACCGGTTTGTTATATGTGACAGAAAGGCAATCGACCATAGCAACCCGTCTCATGTTCTAACACATGCAGCATAAATACTGAATGGACTTGTGTTGACAAAGATCTCACATTTGAGAAAGCTGATAGATTGTCTTTTAAGATGACAAACCAATGTTTGTCAATTTTTGTTTTTTGTTTGCTAATTTGACAGGGCTATATAGCCCTGCTAGTACAGCCCTGTCAAATTAGTCCAAGGGAAACCCTTATTAGATATTAGACACGCTAAGTCTCTGAGTATATTTAAAAGTATGGTGCATAAATATACTCTATTTTTTGATCCATAAAAGAATGGTTTTTTATGTAGGGTTTTATTCAATGTGTAATCATTCTCACAAGCTAATAAATGATTAGGTATCACTTTTAATATACCTGTAGGCAGAACGGGTTTTGCGTAGGTAGCAACCTATATAACTATAGGCCTTCAGCAAGTGCACCGGGCCGTGTCTGGAACAAGAATGATTCGTAGTACACCGAGCGGTCCCTTTTTATAACCAGATGGTTGGGGGAGCAATGATAGTTGCCGATGTTGCCACTGTAATAAATTTAAATGCCACCATAGGGTAAATTACGGTACTGCCCGCTGCGCATAGAGTTTATAACTGGACGTAGCCGCCGTCATACCTACATGTTTGTTTAACTAAATCAATTTACAGACATTACGTCATCAATTAAAATGTGACATTATGATTGTATCAATTCGCATGCATTATTAATTACTACTCAAAGTGAAAGTGTATGATTAAATATTCACATGAAAGTATGTTTGCTGAACCATTTTTATGGTACATAATAATATTTATTTGTAGTTACGTGGACTGCGGAAACTAGTTTAATAATGTTAAATAAATATCGCATACTAAAATGCCTTGCGGCTGTCTATTTTGTTTCTTATTTTTTTGTGTTATTTGTTTAAAACTGTTTAAAATTTAAGTTTGAATACTTGTCTAAGTTTGTTTAAACTCGTTTATATTTATTAAAATTTGTTTAGATTTGTCTATGTTTGTTTAAATTTGTTCATATTTGTTAAAGTTGTTTAAATTTGTTTGAATATGTTTAAATTTTTTTAAATTGGTTTAAATTTGTTCAAATTTGTTTAAACTTTTTTAAGTTTGAATAAAAAAAATATTAAGTGACTGTCCGTGGGAAACCTCTAGTTTAAACTTGTATCTTTTTTTGTATATATAGTTGCGGGATTGTGGATAATTTTTTGTAGTCATTAATCATAGTTAAAATCGTGGCAATCATTAATTTATCCATCATGTAATGATTGATTGTTGAACAATAGAATTACACTTATTACAATACCATGCTTAATTATACTCCATAATCCATTTACTAGGTGGTAGGACTTTGTTGCAAAGTTTGTCTAGGCTTGACGTAAAAAGCTTAAACATCGCCACCACCACTTTGCCAGTTATTCTGCCGCCAAGCAGTAGTGTGCCAGCACTACTGTATTCCGGTTTGAAGGGCACTGTAGCTAGTGAAATTACTGGGTAATTAAGACTTTGTGATCTGATCTCAGTCTAGTAATCTTATTCTGTGCTGATGTCTCAAGATAATGTGTGTCAGTGCAGTGTCGCTCGAAACTCTATGTTTTGGGGTTCCGAGTGAAAATGTTCTGTTATGGGCGGCCGTGGTGTTTAGCATCAGGTGAACGGCTAGCTCGTCACATCATTCATTAATATTAAAAAAAACGATTAAATATAAGCGAAATAACACTTTATTGCTTTATAAAAATGACATATCTTAGAATGTGTAGTGTGTAGTAATGTGTAGTGCAGTACCTAATAACCCTAGTGCATGACAATTTGATTTGAAGCTAAACAAACCACGCTTGTTTACCTGTATTTTATCCACCCGTTCTAAGCAAATACTGCGAATTTCCCGGGATAAAAAGTATCCTGTGTTGATTAAATAATTATAATCGTGTCTAAAATTTCATACATATCGGATCAGCCGTTTTGGAGTAAAAACGAAAAACCGTACAAACAAACCAACTGACAATTTTAAATTTTTATAAGTATATTGTTGTAGAAGTAATGAAGTGAGGCTAGATTACCACAAGATCTTTAAAAAAAGTTTGGGTAGATTCTGATACAGTAAGGACATTGAAACACCGTATTGACAGTATGGGCAAATGATTTAATCTCATCACAGCTGTTTTTGTATATTTGATCATGGAACGTAAAGTCGATTAACTACAGATATAAAGCATAATAAGCGTTACGAAAATATCTGACATTTATGACAAACAAATTTACATTTAGTATGAATCACAACTGCCATCTATGTGGCGCTTTGATCATACCTTACAGGTCATGTCACAATATTAAATAACAATCAAGAAACAATAAACCCTAAATCGTAAAATTAGAGCTCATAATTGAACAGACGTATAGTCAATGTCTGTTAAAATGGTGCAAAAAATATGCATATTAGTTTAAAAGGGTAAATGATTATTGATTGACATGTGGTTTTAGATAAGTTGTAGACAAAAAAACTTAATACATGTTTTTTTTTACAGGTATGATGTCACTCTTTGACTGATCTACTTATTTAAGGTGTGTATACAAATTTAAAAATGTTTCTTAATTGTAGACCAAATTGTTTAGGAAATAATATACGTTGCAATAACTACTTTTTTCCCGCCGATAGCATGTGGTGTGGTGGTTGAACAAGTTGACTTATGAATTGGCGGTGGGTTCGATTCCCACGGCAGGACAAGTATTTGTGCATAGAAAATGAACCGGCAAGTACTTGTTCTGAGTGTGATTTTGGTGGGAGCATGGTCCTCATAGTTTCTAGGTTCCTAGATACAGAGAATCTTACTTACGGTCCGAGATCTATGTATGTGATCTTTGGGCGTTATTTAATTATTTCATTTGTTTTTGGATGATAATGAATGACGTGACGAGCCAGTCATTCACCTGATGTTGAGTAACACGGCCCATAACAGTTGCAGTGTTACTCGTAACTTTAAAGTATGGAGTTATAATAATAATAATAATATGTGTGGACATCTCACACAACGCCATCTAGCCCCAAAACTAAGCAAATTCACGTGTTACTGAACTGCGCGCGTCGTCCTGATAAATCAGCAAATCTAGTTGTACCAGAACAAATATCGGATTTAAATTAAATATTATGCTCAGTGCGCGGGCCACTCGCGCATACATATAAAATTCAAAGTCCTGACTGACTTATATATCAACGCACAACCTAAACCACTGGTCCTAGATGCTTGAAATTTGGAGGGTGTGTTCTTTATAAAGTGCAGGTATCTACTACGAAAGTTTTTTTCGAATATCCTACCTTAAGGGGTGAAATGGGTAGTTGAATTATCTATTAAAAAAAAATCTTCTTCGTTTCCTATAGGCTACGCGGGTGAAGCCGCGGGCAGAAGCTAGTATTGGAATAGGTTAAGAGAGAGTACCTATTATGTAACCTTAGAAACAAAAAAGGCCTCGGAAAATGTAGCTTAAAATATTAGCATACATACAAAGTAATCATACAGCATTCTAATTAATCTTGCTTCGCAATCTGTATTACCAAGAGTTAATCTCGTCGCAAAACAGTGTGACACATCTGGCTAGGCTTTCGTTCCACATTCGAATTGAAAGATTCGTACGATAAAACAAATGAAGAACAATAACGTACAATTTCTCGTGAGAATGAATCGGCTCATACTGTTTTTATGAAAGTTCGTAATTATAATTACGCATTGCTTTTGTTTCTTTCATTCTCATTTCAAATAGATAATTGGACTTGATATTGAAACAAAATGCGACGCTTGAAATTGTGAATCTTAATTGGCATCTTTTTTTATACGGACTGCTGGAGCTTCTTTATTCTAAATAAATACTACAATAATATAACAAATAGTATTAAACACCACATACTACAAAAAAAATATTGGACTATATATAGTCTCGATGGCCTATAGACAGTCCAAATGCTCCAGCCCACTACCAGTGGGTAGCGTACCCAACATTCTGGCAGCATAAATGTAGTATGTATAATATTGTACCTATTCACAGTCTTTTCGGATCAAAACTCACTAGATTAAAGCATGCCTTAAAAATGATTCCCATAGCTTTTACCCACGTTTCGCATTACATCAAAAGTTGTTGTGAATAAGCATATTTTTTGGTCAATTTCTTACAATTCTTGTTTACTTTTAAGCCCATGTATTACATGCCTAAATAGTTATGTACCTTATAGTTTGTAGTACATGTTTTTTCCCATGGTTATTAACATTACCAAAGTTTTGTATACGCCCGTACACCAACGCTGATGATCATGATAAGGTGATAATAGATTTTCTGCTAATTTCACACTAATTTTTACCCATAAATTTTCACCCACGTACAGAAATCCTACGTAAGTTTCATTAATTATAAAAGCACCTTATATCCCAATATCTTTCACTTTAAAGTTTTGTAATGAAGACCACATCACAAAACTGTGCTAAAGCACAAGAAGTTTTTATTCTAAACATCGCGCCCTTTTTAAATACTTAATTTTTTAAATATAGCTTCAATCGTCATGAGAGCCTTTAATCAAAAAAATACAGTTCCTGAACCCTATAATCTTCACATTAGAGAAGAAACAATTGACTGAATATATACTTAAACTTTTTTGAAATAGTTAAAGCAGATTTCAAACAAATGACGCCAAAATTATATTATAGGCATAATGTTAAGCTCACCATACGCAATCTTACAAAAAAGGTTTTTTATTTAAATTATTGTCACGCTTTTTGCTCACCCTAAAATACACATATGTATATACAAAGTATACCTAATACCATAGCTCATGGAAAGCGTTCGGTGATGCTGAGGCGTTAGCGTTCCATGATCGTTGTTCACCCAATTGCACAAAACGCCTCAAAAAAATTTCACTTCAATAGTTTAAAAGTTCATGATACAAAGGAAAAGCTGCTTCGATTCATCCTTCATATGAAATGCAGAACTTCCACGGCTCTAGTCAATGATTGAACAGAATGACCGCTCTCGGCCATCGGTCTCACGCGGCGCATGCGCACGCAGAGTTATGCACACATCAAGTACGTGACGGTGCATGCGCATAAATAATAATGGTCTTTTTGATTTATGTGTGGAATCGTTTCTGAACGGTTAATTTAAAAATATTAATCAGTTTATAAATCGAAAAAGAAAAATGTATTGTTTTATAAGTTCCATTGTTTTACAGCACTTTCAAATATCGAATGCAACGCCAATATTTATCTTTTTACTGATGCCCTCATCAGAAAATGTGACGTATGAGCGGCATTGTAAATTAAGCAAGTGTGTTATTATATCTTCGTTAATCTAAGTGGTAGAACTTTTCTTCCAAATTCGTCTAGGTAGATACCACCGCTTTACCAGCTATTCTGCCGCCAAGCAGTGGAGCGCAAGCACTACTGTGTTCCGGTATGAAGGGCACTATAACTAGTGAAATTACTGGGCAAATGAGACTTTATGATCTGATCTCACAGTCTAGTAACCTTATTACTGGACTGTGCTGATGTCTCAGGATGACGTGCGCATTGCAGTGTTTTCTATTTATTTATTTTTATTTAAAACTTTTCTAGCATTAGACCGCGTGAGTGTGAGTGTGATGAATCACGGAATCACCAGTGTCACGACAAAATCTATACTTTAAGTGGTACCCACTGCCTACTTACTGGAGTTATAACAAAAGATAGTCCAACCTCCAAGTAAAGTCACTGTTTTATTTTCGTAGCAAGTCCACATACAATTTTTAGAAGAACGTTCACAGGAGTATAGAAAGCACACACACGCGGCAGAACAGGTTCAGAAGGACGAAGAGTAGAAATAAAAAAGAGTAAATTTACTTGGATGTTGGTATATCTTTTATTATAACTCCAGTAGGTAGTGGGTACCACATAACTTGTGACCCCGAAGAAAGAAGAAAAGGAATGGAACGCGGACAGAAACAAGACCAAGTTTTCGACGAACCTTCTGGAAGCACCGCGAACCGTACAGTCACCAGAGCATTTTCGAGTAGTGCTGCAACTGCAAATGTTGAATCGATTTGGATGCACACAAATTGCGTACACGACTGAGATTGAAATAGAATTTTTGCTAAAGAAACGGGAGTTTTTTTGTTGTTTGCGTTGTTATGAAATATTCTTACTTCAAATAAGTCAGTTCTACATCAGTTGTTCATACTCATCAGCTTAAGCAAAATAAAACCAGCATAAAACTACAATTATATTATATAATAATATTATAATAATAACGCCCAGCGATCACATACATAGATCCTGGACCCTAACTAGGATTCCCTGTATTTAGGGACCCTGGAACTACAAGAACCAAGGTCCCACAACACCCCAGACTCAGAACAAGTATTTGCGCTTTTTTTTCTATACACAAATACTAGTCCTGCCGCGGGAATCGAACCTGCCGCCTCCGGGTTATGAGGAAACCTTTTTTTTTTGAGGGGGGGTAATGCCCTCGCACTACACCACACCACCCCCGTGGTGGCAGGGGTATGTGGGACTCGAACCCACTAAACCCCCCCCGTGATCCGACCGCCGCCGGGATGGGGCGAGATGGAGACGCACTGCATTAACCATCTCGCCGTTATGAGCCAACCTGCTCAACCACCACACCACAGAAGCTGTCAACCTATAAAACTATAAAAAGCAAAATAAAAACACTGAAAATTACCTGACATTGATATACTTCAAGAAAAAACCAAAGTGAACTGGATTGATCGATACTTAATACAACCATTAGTTTATTTACCTCTGGACATTACGTACTTAACAAGAAGACTTCTTTATATTTTTTGTGCTAACAGAAGCATAACAACACATCAACCCAATTTGAACTTACTTCCGCTTAATCTAAAGACCTAATTCACTTGACGATTGCAGCAAAAAACTTCAGTCACCATGAACTTTTGGCAGTTAAAACTGAGTTGTAAATAGGAGGTTTTAGAGTCAAATTTTCAACGGGAGATCATGCTAGTGGTATTGTTTTCCTAACGGTCGACTACCTCTTCAATATCATGATCGCCCGGTAACGGCTATTGTTATTATTAAAGAAAGAAATGCTAGTCAATGGTCATCACGATCGAGTTACTGTTAAGGTGGTAAAGATCACACACTTTTGTTTCTTTCGCTATCGTTACTTAGTTTTCTTTAAAGGTTTATGACTCGTGTTGGATCTTTGCAAGCTAATGGAGGGTATTACGAAATTAAACTCCATCTATTTTTTACCTACTACCGTCGAGCGGTGGTAATTCGATGAGTCGATGTGAATCGCGCCGTGTGCACGTTGCACAAATTGCCTGCCGTTTCCTTGGCTCTTTGGCGCGAGAATCTTGGAGCCTCCCTTTCCTCGAGACCAAAGGGTGCTGCAAGTTCATGAAGAATTGGAGTACTGGAATACCGACTGCGCAGTGCGGGCCGTGCTGGGATTGCGACCGATGCTACTGCCCTAGGCGGGCGTGGATAAAAGATTGGTGGAGTGCTTCTAATTCCATCTAGAAGCTTGCAGGGATAGAATAATATCAGTTCCTCACCTAACTCTCTTGACGCGCCTCATATATATATATACAGTCCATATCGAATTACCTACCCATAATTTTGTCAATACCGAACAACTCGTACTATTGTATGTCTTGAATAAATATATTTACTTTCTTTCTTTCTTTTCTTTGTATGCATCTTTAGATATAAATAAAAAATGAAATAAATATCGCCCTACGATCCACATATACCCTGGACCCAACTAGGATTATCTGTATCTACGGACCTAGGAACTATAAAGACCATGGTCCCACAACACCTAGACTCAGAAAGTATTTGCGCTTTTTTTGTGTACAAATACTTCTCCTGGCGCGGGAATCGAACCCGCCGCCTCCGGGTTATGGTGGCTCTAGGTGATCACATTACATGAAATGTAATGTGATCACCTAGATCACATTACATTTCATGTACATTTGGCAGCTTCTGTGGTGTGGTGGTTGAGCAGGTCGGCTCATAACCCGGAGGCGGCGGGTTCGATTCCCGCGCCAGGAGAAGTATTTGTACACAAAAAAACTTTCGTTGTTTACTTTCGATGGGTTTTGGGTTCGATTCCCACCCAGGACAGACATTTGGGTGATGAACATAGGTGTTTGTTCTGTGTCTGGTTGTATATTCTATTATATGTATGTATTTACAAACAAAAATTATCTAAGTATTGTATCAATTATCTGGTTCCCATAGTACAAGCTATGCTTAGTTTGGGGCTAGATGGCGCTGTGTGAGATGTCCACACATATTATTATATTATATTTTCATGTTTTCTAAGTTATTAAATATTATTTCATAGCTATCAACCATTATATCAAATGGCACGTCGTCGTCGCTTACTCATATCATGGATTTGCTCCAGATATGTACTTTCTAAATTCGTCCGCATCTCTCCATCAACTATTGTAATTACTCAAATTATAAAGAAAGAAAGAAAGAAAGAAAAACATTTATTCAACACTCACTTACAAAAATAAAATAAAATTAACAAGAACATACAAGAATATACATACAACAAGAGAATACAATTAAATATAAACAGTACCTAGTTAGAAGTATTTAATAAGGAAAATAAAAGAGTAGATATAGCACGGAAGCAGTGGTGTCGAAAAGGGCTTACCTCAGCATTCATGCCGGTGTACTTGACACCTGGCGCTGATTTTCAGTTAAGCCCTATGGTTGACGGGTGACGGTGACCATAATAAAACAAATATTAATATATACACAATACACATACAAAAGAAAAATAATACATAATAAAACACTGGAAAGAGTAAGATAAACTACAAATGGTTAGGTATGAGATGAATAAAATAAATCATAAATGACATTTATTTAACTGATATTAGAAGAAAATAAATAAATAATAATAATAATGAAGGCAATGAATAGAAGAAATACACAATGATAAGTAATGAAGGCAATGAATAGAAGAAATACACAATGATAAGCAAACCAACTATATATATTATATAAAAGACATGTCTATATTGACATCAGCATGCTGTCTCTGTTCGTCCAGAAGATGTTTTTTTAATTTTTGCCTGAATACGCCGAACGTTCGAAGTTCCCTGATCGGTGGAGGCAAATTGTTCCAGCATTTGGACGCCGCGTACCGAAAAGAACCTGTGAAAGTGGCTGTGCGATGCCGCGGGGTAGACAGCTGCTGGGAGGCATGCCTACGCGAGCATTGTCTGTTTCCGGTGATCCACTTGAGCTTGCGATGTAAATATGATGGGCTTTGATAGTTGATTACACCGAAAAGCAGACATGCCAAATGAAGCTTTCGGCGAGATTTCATTTTTAAAACATAGTGCTTGCTTAGAAATGGCGTAACATGGCTTCTCGGCGGTATATTAAAACAAAACCTCGCGCAAGCGTTTTGCACTCGCTGGACTAGACGCTGTGTTCGGGAAAGCAACCGAGGTCCATATACTGTGTCAGCATAATTAAGTTTAGAGAGAACAAGCGTTTCGACCAGCTGTATACGTAGCTCTTCAGTGAGATAGGGTCTTAAATTATAAAGCGTTCTAAGCCTATAGAAGCAATTCTGCACGGCGTCTGCTATGTGTCTCTCGAACCTCAGAGCCGTATCAATTTTTAGACCCAGATTTCGCGTTTCATAGATCCTGTCCACCGCCTGACCCATTAGCGAAACTTTAATAGTTTCGGGTAACAGAGCTAATTTCTGTTTACTACCCAATATCATAAATTTGGTTTTTGAAGGGTTTAACAAGATACCATTACTTTCAGACCAAGCTGAAATCTGGTTCAAATCTTGATTAAGATTTTTAAGGGTGCTATCTAGGTCACTTGGCCTGAAGTGTATATATACCTGAATATCATCTGCATAAATGTGATATTTAGAATGTTTAATGCTATTGATGATATCTGCGCTATAAAGAATAAATAAAATAGGACCCAAAATAGAGCCTTGTGGAACACCTCTTTTTACCTCCACAAGGTTTGATGATGAACAGGCCTTAGGCCCAGAACCATTTGGTTGTCGCAACTCCATGAACTGCTGACGATTTGATAGATAGCTATGGAACCAGCCAAGCGCAGCGCGATCAAACCCATAAAAACTGAGCTTAGAGAGGAGCAAATCAATGTTTATTGAGTCAAACGCTCGGGAAAAATCTAGCAATACTAAAAGCGTACACATGCCTTCATCCTGCGCTGCCAAGATGTTGTCAGTAACATCCAACAGCGCTGTGGCTGTGCTTCTGCCCTTCCTAAACCCAGATTGGACCTCGGGGAGAATTTTATTTTTTTCCAAGAAATCTGTTAACTGTTGACACACTACCTTTTCCATTATCTTAGATGCACATGGTAAAATACTAATGGGCCGAAGGTCTTTAATCTCCACAGGATTATTGTTTTTAGGCAGGGGGCGTACGATAGCTATTTTCCAAATATCTGGAAACGTAGCAGTGGAAATCGAGATATTCACTATAGCGGTAAGCGTCTCTAAGGAATGTGGTAACGTCATCAGTAACATTTTTAACGTAATGTGATCGTATCCCTCTGCGTTAGACTTAAGGCTTTTAATAATTTTATAAATTGCATTTGAATTAACTGTTTTAATGGAAAAAATGTGGTGACTAAAACGGTGGAACTCGAAAAAAGAAAGGAGAGAAATAGTTACACCGACTTTGCCGGGGACATTTAAAAAGTGGTCATTAATTACATTTGCATCGTTAAAATTTGAAGGAAGCTCATTATTATTAGTGGATGGCAACAAGGTTGACTTTAAATTTTTCCATAATACTTTAGGATTGTTTAATTTGTTATTTATATTAAATTTATAGTAAGCGGCTTTTTCGAGAAACATTGACTTATTTACTAAAGCCTTTAGACTTTTGTAATACAATAGTTTACCATTTGACTTGATTTGTCTGTAAGTTGCGAGTGCGTCGTTACGTAACTGCATCATAAGTTTGACGTTATCGGTTATCCAAGGGTAGTTGAATTTACTGAAAGTGGATGTCTTTAATGGTGCATATATGTCGAACAAAGATATTATAACGTGATTAAAAATACGAGTCATTTCGTTAACATCAGTAATATTCTGGATTAAATCCCAACGTATAATGTTTAAATCTCCGTCAAACGAGTTAAGGCAGATGTTTTTTAACGGTCTGTAAGTGATAGTGTGTGGTACACATTTTTGTTTTCTGATATTGAGTTCACAGATCACAAAAGCATGCCCTCGAAGCGATCCTACCGGTTCAACAGAGACATCTCTTACAGGTAAGTCCGTGCACACCACATCGATAAGAGTTTGGCTATTTTCCGTGAAATGTGTCGGGGTCGTGACTATTTGCACCAAACTCAAGCATCGCAGGGTAGTCGAAAAGATTTTAGTTTTGCTATCATTAAGATTCAACATATTTATATTAAAGTCACCTAATACTATTAAGTGGTCGCATCCGGAGAAAAAGTTTATGGATTCTGTTACTGCATCTATAAACAACTCGACATCCAACCAGGGTGGGCGGTACGCGGTACCGATTGCTACCCTTTTCCCATTAACAGAGGTAGTTAACCACATTTGTTCAACGGCTTTGTGCCGTGGGTCAACAGGATGAGCACGCGTACGCGCACTTACGCCACGTTTGACAAAAAACCCAACCCCTCCACCACGACCACCACGCACATCAATCGGGCGCGGGACGTGACGAAGGCGGTAGCCAGGCACGCAAGGCGCGCGCCCTTCTTCACCAACCCTGAGCCAGGTCTCATTTATTGCCATGATGTCCACATCGTGCTTATCCATGCCAACTATGAAATCATCATGATTAGTTCTTAAAGAACCCACGTTAAGAAGCCCAACTCGAAGAAATTTTTTATAAACCATTTTTGTGTATTTTATGATTTAGTGTTTTATGTTATAATAATATGTAAAATAGTAATAAATAAACAATATGAATATCTTTATATAATATAATAATGTAAATACATAGAATACAAAATTACTATTAATGATTTTATAGTCACCTGCCCGCTGTGTTTTACAACATACAAATTATTAAAATGAAATACAATATCCATACACTTTCTATAAGATGATTTATAATCTATGTGCTATTAAACAAAGTACGTGACACATAATTATTTGCCTCCAGATTATATGTTAATAAGGCTAAAGCTCGAATAAAATTTTATAATTTTATAAACATGCAAATCTATTACAAACGTAATCGGAAAGAACGGAACGTTGTTCAGTCCTATGAAAAACTAAACGTTACCTATCATCAACCTCAAATAACTGTCATTGTCAATATCAATTTGTCTGTAATGTCAATGTTAGGCAGTATGTCTATCTAGTTTGTGTGTCACTGGTTACGTTCGGTTCAACGTCTAACCCACAAAGCAAAGAGCATATAACCACTACGTTTTACCACAAAGTTAATAGTTTACATATTGAGTTCATTCACAAAAAGGAAACAAAATAATGTGCAGGTGAAAAGAAAACAAATACAATAGAGGGTTGAAAAAATAACTGCAGCTTCAAGCCTACCCCTGCAATAATTAAGAATTAGTCTGGACGCAAAATACTACCCTACAGCACGGTTTTGCAGAATTTTACATTACTTCTTGGCAGCGGCTGTGCGCTTAGACTTCGGTGGAAGGATTGCCTCCTCCAGTGTCGCTGACGCCTTTGCCACTGCCGGAGGCTTTGATGGTTTCTTTGAGGCGATTACAGTGAGATCTCCGCTGCAGCTAACTCGGTGCCGGGTCCCATCAGGCCCAATCACGAAAACAGAGCCATCCCTTGTCCAGCACTTCGTAATGCCAAATTGTTGTCTCGCTGCCATGTAAACGTCGTGACGAGTTTTCGTTAAAAATTCGGATAGCGTTAGACCAGAACCTTTCAGAGATGTTTTTGATGACCAGATTTTACCTCGAGTTACTTCATCACGGAGCTTAAAGAGTATCGGTCGTGGCTTGTCCCCTCCTGTGGCGCGACCCATCCTGTGACATCTGCTTAACTCATTTGCTGTAATCCCTGTAAACTTCAGGCGCTCCACAAGTGTAGCTACAACAAGTGCTGATGTATCTTCCTTTTGCACTTCACGAAGACCATGCAAAAGAAGCACTTTACGTCGGCCCCGCATCTCCTGTTGGTCAGCTTGTTTTGCTAAAAACTCAATCTGGGACTGTAAAGATCGAAGCGAAGCCAAAACAAAAGATTTGAAAGTGGCAAATGCTAAGTTTTCAGTATCTGGTGAAGAAGAATTTGATACTTGCTTCTTTTCAAAAGCATCCATGCGTTGGCTGAACATTTGCATCATTTGATTCATAGTATCTTGAATGGTATCCATCTTGTGCAGTTTGTAAAGTGAAAATAAGTGAAGTAATATAATTATTGTGTGTGTGGTTATGAATTTTTAGAGAAAACACTTGCAGGCAGGTAAATTAGCACACTAACACATATATTTGTGTTTGTCGAACTTTAATGTATTTTTATTTAATAATTAAATTAAGAGCCCTGACAATCAGGTGTTTTATTTTTCGCGCCTACCCGCAAACTGTAGTATCACATCACAAGGTTCATTTTAACAGTTACTAAAGCTACGCGAGTTTTTTGCAAACCAATATTTACCTATTACTTATAAAAGTTACAAGACACGTGGTTGCGACATCACAGTTTAATACGTGGTACCCTTGAACGGGCTAATGCTGTTGGTCTCTACCGATCTTTACAGTGTTACCAGGCGGGAGCGCAGGCGCTTAAGGTGCCCAGCCGTTGCACCTTGGCATCCTATTCGATGATCTATCAGCACAAAACTCGCTAATACCTTTATATAATATATATATATGTCAAACGATAATAATTATGAAGATAACAAATGCATCAGGATTAATATGAAATTATCAGATTAATTATATACCTATACACAAAAAATACGTGATTCTAAAATAGTATGCTTTTATTTTTTTCTTGAGCTATTAATATATCATCAGTATGGTCGGTATAAAGATATACCTAAAAATTTTATTTCGCAACTGGTTTTTAACAGATAATTGTTTTCTTCTGTTGCAACTGGTTACAATACAATTTAAAAAAAACTTATTTAATTGAGTGTCGACTTAGGTCTGGAAACTCTGTAAAGAGTAGTTATGGTTTTTGGCGTTGGCACCGATTCTTCATTGCACCAGCTCGGCGGCTTTCATTATTTAACGTAATTTTAGTTTGAACTTCATGTTTATTATTGTACTTAGTAATGAAGACATTGTTCCAAATTAAAAAAAAACGAGTGTGCTTTAGACTACACGACTGAAGTGAAACTTCTTTAGCCCCATATATCGATTTTTTTTTTCAAATTTTTCTTCCAAAATGTTCGGGGCAGTTTTTGGAGTCATTCTACCGGCAGTTTGACTGGCCCGTTAGCTCAGTTGGTAGTACCCCTGCCTTCTGAACTGCAGGTTGTGGGTTCGATTCCCCCCCAGGAGAAACATTTGTGTGATGAACATCGATGTTTGTTCTGTGTCTGGGTGTTATATTGTATTCTATGTATGTATTTACAAACAAAAAGTATATAAGTATTGCATCAGTCATCTGGATACTATAGTACTAAGCTTTGCTTAGTTTGGGCTAGATGGTGCTGTGTGAAATGTCCACAGATATTTATTTATTTAGTTTGAAGAGAAAACTAAGTAACTTATGACATATAGCTCATGGGAAGTGTGCGGCGACAATGACGCGAGTTTCACGCTTTTTTGTTCACCCAAAAGGTACACATATATACATAGTAAGGCTCATAGAAAGCATTCGGTGACGATGACGCGAGTTCCATGATTTTTAATCAAACAAAAAGTGCTCAACGCGCTTAAAGAAATTTTTACTTCAAAAACCTTCACTAATGAATTTTCAAGTCATGTGGGAAATGAAGAACTGTGAAGAACGATTGGTCAGCGTGGTAGATTACGGCCTTTCTTTCCTATGTGAGACAGGGCCGCGTCCCAGCAATGGGAATGTATTCAGCTGATAGCATAACGTGACGTGACACTTCTAATAATAAATTACCCTCATCATTCACTCCTTTAAACTTGCGTATGCGTAATTCAATACTAGCTGTTTTTTTTATTATAAGCATGTATTTAGTATTGATATATTATTGGCTGTATTTTGTATTCTGCTTAGTGTACCTACCTGTATTATCTTAATGCTGTTGGTCTCTTGATAAATAAATAAAAACATTTTTCAAATCTAAATAATTTCTTATTAAATTATTTGTACCTTGGAAATGAGTAAAATTACCGGGTACCAGCGTATCTCCTAACATGTGCTTCAACGTTGGTGTTCGCCATAGAGCTGTAAGGGTAGTACTGAGATGGGGTCCATGTTACGCCGTTTGAGGGGATGCCAGAGGCGTGACTGCTGCTTTGGAGTCTGTTATCAACATTGAGTAAAAAGCTTTGGTTGGGATTCCCGGCAAAGGCCCAGGCGCGGCGCGTGCTAATAAACACGTTCCTTTCGGCATAAATCGATGCACCGACTCCGACGCCAATACCATAGGTGCGGATATTGGTGAATAAATTATTAAGAACGTGTACTTCACCAAACCGGACTCTAGGGGTACGCTGGACGACGCCTTGGTACCAGTTAAGATAAAACGTGACCTTTAGCCTGCCACGATCTTGCCACGCGTTGTTGTCATCGTTACCAACCAACGTCACAAAATTGTGGTTTCTGAAGATGCAGTTTGAAATTGAGATCCAATTAGCGCCACTTGTGATGTCTATTAGCCCGTCGTGCCGCCTCTGAGATTCGGGTGTGGATACAGAGTTCCAAGGATCATCAGCAAACTCACAGTGGTTTACCCATACGTGTTCCGTATTCCGATCGATACCGATTGCGTCAATCGTGGACCAGGCTCCAGGAACCTGGGCCTGAATGCCACCATTACCGTTGGGTTGCTCGCCGGCTGCGTATGACAGGGCGTTGTGGAACTTGATGTTTTCGATGATCACCTGTCTCTTCGAGCTCACCGTCACACCACCTCCGAAAATCATTGCATTGGAGTCGCCACCGATGAGGGATGTGTAGCTGCCAATGGCTAAACGAACACCAGGAGAACCGGTAAATAGTTGGGTTAAATCGATGCGACCGCGCACGTAGACTATTCTGGGGTCATCACTGTTGAGGGCGTCTCTAAGCGCCCAGGAGTCCCAGACGGTCCAGACAGCACCATTGGCGCCCCCATGTGTACCGCCATTGACAGAGGCAAAGCCAGCTTGTCCATTAGGAGGATTGCGAGTGCTATTGAATGTTGTGGTATCTTTGCCCATTTCCATTGGCAGCGCGGAGACCGCGAGGACGACGCTGGCTATGGCAATGAAGTACTTCATAATGAAGATTCACTCAAAACTCACTGCGTCTATTGTCGGCCAGCCATTTATATACGTACCCATTTAGGCAAGATTAATTGAAATAGATAATTTTAAAAATGATAAGGAAAAGATTCGATAAAGATATTATTAAATACCACTGTGATACGCCATTTAAATCTGCTGTAATAGCTGACATTTTAAGATATGTAATTTGTAATTACTAATATCAGTTTTAATTTTATCCGTTCTTTTCGCAAATTCTTGGCACTAGATACCTACAATAGCAAAAAGGTATGCTCAGTTGGTAGTATCCCTGCCTTCTGAACTGCAGGTCGTGCGTTCGATTCCCACCCAGGGCAAACATTTGTGTGATGAACATCGATGTTTGTCCTGTGTCTGGGTGTTATATTGTATTATATGTATGTACTTATAAACAAAAAGTATCTAAGTATTGTATCAGGTATCTGGTTCCCATAGTAGTAGCTTTGCTTAGTTTGGGGCTAGATGGCGCTGTGGGAAATGTGCACAGACATTTATTTATTTATTGTAGGTATATCTGTTATATACGTTTTTGCTGTTGTAGGTATAGTCGTGTTAATTACGCATATCGTAGATAATTATTTAGGTTATTTAATATGAATATAAATAATATATTTATCAGAATCGATTCAATTTCAAATCATCAAAAGTTAACGGTATTATATCATAAAATACCACGATCAGAAGAAATTACCATAACCAATAAAATAATAAAATGGAGCTAGAAACAATGGTACCGATATAGGATTCCCGCATAACATTTACGATTAGGTACTCCCCTACAAATTTTCACAGAAATAGATAATATATGAAAAACGAGTGTGCTTTAGACCACACGACTCAAGTAAAACTTTTTTAACTGAATCTATCGTCCGCTTAGCTGACATTATGAGTCTGATATTATGCTACTTGAGCGAATTGCAATTTATATGTTTGAAATTTGTTACTTGGTCAACTTGGTCGTTTTGCTTAGCAGATGTTCCGATACGGATAAGATTTGTCTGATAAAAATAATAAAATGTCGCGTCGTAAACGTCACGGAGGTTGATGCGTATGGCATCTTTTTTTTGCTTTTTAATTTAAGTTTAAGAAAGTTAGTTTTGACAGGAACAATAATTATGTCGGTTAAGTTTTTTATGTAAATTTTTTAACATATTTTTCGCCAGGTTTTCCGCTTCTTTTATATCTCGCACTTTATTGTTTACTATTTTACGGAAACGCCTAGTCGTTGTCAGCAACAACTACTATAGTTTGTTTTAGACAAGAAGGTCGTGAGGGACTTCTTAAGTGCTTACAAAAGACACAAAGTCACCGAATAAATCATGTACTGTAATTCAAAATCCTTGTAAGTAGCACTTTTCGCTCCAACCACAAGGAAATGGCTAAACCACGTTATACTGTAGAGTGTGTGGGAATATACGACAAAGAGTCATTGTTTAAATAGTGGTGGTTATAGGTGTAGCAAATAGGTTCGTTACTTGAAACCGAAACTATCCCTTTACACAAAATTTTGATTACAATGCAACAGAAGAAATTTCCATACTAACTATACGCATAAATTGCGTATTCAAACTGTCAAATCCATATAAATTTGTGTTTATATTGTTTGCAATCGAGTTACATGATCGCCCAGCTGATCTTCCGCTGCTGCTGACACTGACAAAATGTAATAATAATACCATGCCGGATAAAAATCCTCCAACAAGCGCACATACACTCCAACTGCATGGATTCTAGCCTGCCGGACCAGTATTTAATAATAATTATGTAGGTATATATGTAGGTAATCACACAAAATTGTAAAAATTACTAGCTCCAGTAGTGGTAAAAGTCTTCTTAGATAGAACATTATCATAAACATGGCAAGTTTTCTGATTTTTGAAGTAAAACTTCTTTACGCACGCTTGACTTGGGGGTAAGCGGGTGAGGGGAACAAAAGTTGAGAGATAGATATATAGGTACTCAGTATATAAGAATATATCAATATATCAAGAAAGAGTTACGTTTTGTATATTACTGTACGGGCAAGAGAGATGGAGAAGTTTTACTTCAGTCGTGTGGTTTAAGGCTTAAGGCCTAAAATTAGCCTGATTACATTAAATTGTTAAAGTTTGGAGTTTTTAAAATATAAAATTTATTTATGCGATTAAGTTGTTTTTTATTAACTAGTTATGTATTAAAATCGTGAGAGTTTAGGAAATGCCGTTTTTGTTTTGCTGCCATTGTAGATTTTTAAAACCACGATCGAAACTGTCTCTTTTTGGGACATATACCCCAATTGAAACAAAAAATCGAATTGGGATATAAATATCCGGTGATTACACACATATTACAAGGCGACTTGACAGTGACAAATATGATAATGTTCATTGAACTTTTGGTACTTAATGATATATCTAATTAAAATTACGCAACTGCTTTCGTTTTGATCCAAACTAAAGCCTTGTATTTTTAATATTATATCACACACAAACTTATTTCATTAGCCAAAATCAAAACTAATTGCTTAAATGAAATTTATATCTCTAGTGGAGGTGATGTCATATCACGAATCGTAATTTAAGTAACGACTACCTACGCTATATTTATGGCGCACTAATCAAAACTAGAGAGGCCGCACAATCCGGCAAAATTTCAGTTGTCGCTCGACTTAAGATTATATATTCTATATTTATATTATATTATATATTTAAGATTATATAGTCGATTCCGGATAGTGAAATCATTAAAAAGCAGTAAGGTTAGGTTGATGCAAAAGTGAGTTGGCTGACTGCTAACGTGACCTCTACTCGTCCCACCACGGCGGAAGACGTAAAAAATAAAAGGTTAGTGCATGAGAAACAACAATAAACAAAAAACTAATATTAAAAAATAATTTATCATACGTATCATTTTATTATTTGCATGTCTGGTAGTTAAAACATGCACCAGTTTTTCGTTATGTGTAAGTTCCCTACAAAATTAAAAACTGACATTAGTAATTTTGTTTGGAATTCTTGGATATACTAACCGAGTTTCAAACAGAATGTAACAATTTTGCTACAAAAATAATTATACTCTTTGATTTATTATACAACCTGGACTTGTTCATAGAATGTTCGTGATTGTTCTCTTTGATGTTTGAAACGTTTATTAATGGTATCTAAATTCAAATCACTTTTAGTTCCTAGGGATTAAAGAGCTATTTTAGTCCTTCTTACGAAGAACAAACTACATTTTGTAGACATGTTTGATTGACTTTTTATTTTTTTACTTGTGATTAAATAATACTAATGACAGTAATTATAGCGCCCAACGAGTACATACATAGATCGTAGATCCTAACTGGGATTCCCTGTATCTGGGGACCGAGCTACTACGAGGACCATAGTCCCACAACACCCAGACTCAGAACAAGTATTTGCGTTTTTTTTTGTGCACAAATACTTGTCCTCCGGGTTATGAGCAGAACTGCTCAACCACCACGCCACAGAGGCTGTAAAAAATAATCATCCGGCCAAATGTTGCCGGCCTATTTTAAATCCTCATTTCTACTAATCTTTATGAAACTAGTTGGCGGATATAATGCTCTAATTTTTATTTGGGTACCTCAATATATCTCGGAGTATAGAGGCTCTGAGCACCTTGACTGGTTCATAGAAACGGTACCAAGTCCAGTTACGTTAATGTGAGAACTCATTTATCTATTCAATCAAACTTAGAGGCAATAACTTATACGAAGTATAGACTGTGAAAATGATTACTGATCGCAGACAAGTGAAGTTAGGTAAGGTGATAATTGAGCTTCATCTGCCGATTAGTTTTGGATTACTTACAAAGTGACGTGACTGAATAATAACAATGAAAAAGAGAATATAGCATAGAAATAAAAAGAGCTTGAATGTTATTGTTTCGAGGTCAAGATATATCAACATTTTGACTTTGACAAAAGAAGACTTCGACATGACATAATCATATGAAAAATTCCTTACTTGACATTGGCAGAATTATTGCTAAAAGCGATAGAAAGCCATTAAACGAGTTTTGGCGGGAAAACGAAAAAGATCGCGTCGCCGCATTGTATTATTTTCCAAAACTTATGTTATTTTCAGTGTTAGTGCATAAAATTGGTGGCATTTTATTCGTTAAGTGCTGGATTACAGGCGTGAGTGTGGGAAAATGGTATAATGATGGTGAAACGTTTCTTTTCGTGTTGTTTCCAAAACTCCATAGAAGCTTCAAGTAAAGTTGCCACCACTTTACTAGGAGTATGACTTTGACTAGACTGACTTGACTATGGATTGACTTGGTGACTTCGACTGTGACTTGACACATATTTGCGTGAAATATCGATAACTTGATAAAATATCAATAACTTGACACTGGCGAAATAAACAAAAGTGTGGAGCCAAATCTTAAAAAAAAAAAAAAAAAAAAAAAAAAAGCCATTAAACGAAGAGAAGAAGAGTACATTAGGAAGTTTTGGGGGGAAAACGAGAAAGATCGCGCCACCGCATTGTATTATTTTCCAAAATTTGTGATATTTTCAGTGTTAGTTCATGAACTTGTTGGCGTTTTATTCGTTAAGTGCTGGATTACAGACATGAGTGTGGGAAAGTGATATAATGATAGTGAAACATTTCTTTTCGTGTTGTTTCTAAAACTCCATAGAAGCTATGACTTGATGACTTGGGCTTTGATTTGACTTGACACTTATACATATACAATGTATAATTAACTTGAGAAAATCAATTATTCGATACTGGCTAAATAAACAAATCAAAAAAGCCAATAAAAGTACATTAAAATACATGCTTGTGCTTATATTAGATATAGCTGTTTATAGATTAGCTATAAATCATTAAATCTATAGTACAATACCTTTACGTGGAATCGTTTGAGGAAGACTTATAAAACATATATAATTTATAAAGTATAGGAATCTTTCATTGTGTCTCCGACGAGGCATTGTCTTCTTCCAGTTAATCGACACTTTCATGATAAACTGCATTTCCTGATAGCGACGAGTGTCTTATTTTGAGAATTGATGAAGGGAATCTCACTTTTAATAACACTCGATAACTGGAAAATAAAAGTTACGTTTTTATTTTGACAACAATAAAATAATTATTTTGAACAATAGCGAAAGATTCAATGTTTATTTTATTATTTGTACTTGATATGTTGTGTTTATAACATATCAAGTAATATATTATACAATTTTAACTTTTACTATATTAAGATGTCTAATTTAAGTATTTTCAATGAAGTATTAGCGTTTTGGGTTAGTCTGTAAGCAAAATTTTGTTTAAAATAGATCTGATAAATAAATAAAAAACCGTGCATCTGTTTCTAGAATTGAAAGAGATGGACCAATAAATACAATAATAAAAATATTCAAATATTTGAAGATCAAAAACTCAGTACCTACTGTAGTGGCTCCCATAGATTTTTTTTTAGTATATATCGTATGGAAAAAGCACTTCTTAGATAATACGCTAAAGTTAAACAAAAGTCTTGACTTGGCTAGACTAACCAACAACGCGGCAGAAACTGTCGCAACCGAATTTGTAATGGTACATTTCAATTACAAACATTAAACTGAGCCGATAAGCGATTCGTAATAATCTAAATTCACTTTTCATTGTAATGGTGATTGGCAAAACGTAAATACTCGTACTTTTATGCAAGATTCTTGGAATAATTACATTTTTGCCATCAGTTTTTTGTTAAATTTTGACGTTACGCGTTATAGTCACAATCAACTATAAAGAAAATGTTTAAAATTAAATGGTCTAAAAATTAATACACACCTGATGTACTACTTTTTAGACAATTAAAAAAAAAACTTATAGTTATGATACGTTTTTTATTTAAGTGCTTTCCTTCATAGTCATTCGGTGCACAGTGAAAATTGGATTCTTTTGATATTGTCCATCCAAAGGTTGTCTGGAAGAGATCGCTGTCTGTCTTGATACTTTTATATTTCATTCGTGGAACAATAAAGAGTTCTCTATCTATCTAACTATTCTTAACTTTTTGAAATTGTTGATTCTTTTTTTCAATTTATTCGGTAAAGAACTAATCGCGATTAGTAAGTAAACAAATATCCAATACAAGCGGTGCTTTGTTAAGATAGCATATATAGGCTCCGGCTTTGGCATGACGGGCAAACTATATAACTATAGGCCTTCAGCATGCGCACCGGGCCGTGTCCGGAGCAAGAATGATCCGTAGTACACCAAGCGCTCCCTTTTTATAGCCAGATGGGTGGGGAAGCGATGACAGCGTTAGTGTTGCCACTGTAAAAAATTTAAATGCTCCCACAGGGTAAATTACGGTACTGTCCGCTGCGCATAGAGTTTTCAACGGGACGTTGCTGCCGTGACATACGTTAAAAATTAAAAACAATGTAGTAACAAAACTTAATCTAAGAAGCCGCTACCAGTACGTGCCCAAAATGCTTGCGGCTTTGCCCCATTGAATGACAATGCTTAGACTTTGGACTAAATAGAGATCAGCATTTTGACTCAGTCCTCACGGTCCCAACGTCTCCACACCGAAAAGCTCAAATCAATTCTTAAATTGATTTCAATCCCAACATACTTTTATCAGTCACTGGCAATATGTAATATGCTATGTTTTGAGTTATTGACAGCCTCTGTGATGAGGGTAGTTGACCAGGTCGGGTCATATACCGGCGGCGGGTTCGATTCCCGCGGCAGGACAAGTGTTTGTGCACAGAAAAAAAGCGCAAATACTTATTCTGAGTCTGGGTGTTGTGGGACCATGATCCTCGTAGTTCCTGGGTCCCTCGACACAGGAAATCCTAGTTAGGGTCCAGGATCTATGTATGTGATCGTTGGGCGTTATTATTATTTTTATTGTTTTATTATGTCACTAGCTTCGCCTATGGTAAAATAATTCAACCACCCATTTCACCCTCTTAGGGGTGGAATTTAGAAAAACCCTTTCTTAGTGGATACCTACACTTTACAAAGAGCACAACCTCCTAATTTCAAGTCTCTAGGACCAGCGGTTACGCTGTACGTTGATATATAAGGCAGTCATTGAGTCAGTCAGTCAGGACATGTGTAGATTAATATTTCTTGCCTTGTAATGAAACGCCAAGTCGTATCATGATTTGTGACTCCTATTGTGTCCAACCGACACCTTCGTCGACAACAGCTCTCTGGAAGGCATTGTTCTCGATAATGAACCGATTTCCTACTGCAGCTAATGATGTTTGTTCCGAGTAATGCGGTCGTACGACGAAATCATTGCAGAATCGATTTAGAACAGAGAATGATACAATACTAGGCAGTAAATGAGCTTGATTAAACAATTGTTTGAAAATAGTACGCTAATCCATAAACAATTATTATAGTCGACTGCCCTGATAGATCAGTTGGCAGTAGCTCTGCCTTCTGAACTCTATATCTCTAGGGTCTAAAGGTGATTGTGGGTTCAATTCCCACCCAGGATAAAACATTTGTATGATTAACTTCGATGTCTGTTCTGTGTTTGGGTGTTATATTGTGTTGTATGTATATATTGAAATCCAAAAAATATCTTAAAAAGTAGTTTTATATATATAAAGCTTCTACAATAACAATACTTAGATAATAATAATAATAACAAATACTTTTTGGGTTCTACACGAGTATCATAGATGCGACGCGTGATCAAAATGCTGCTAGCCACGATAGCGTATAGACGGTCCAAATGCTCCAGCCCACTACCAGTAGACCGCGTACCCAACATGCTGGCAGCATTGCCTCGTTGTATTGAAATGCAGATTCGTTCGTTGTGCCAGCATTTTGGTCACGCGTCGCATTTATGAACTCGTGGGCTTGGGTAGAGCTCGATGAACTCGGATGTACAAATACACAAAACACTTCTTGCGGGAGACCTTTTTTGTCCCTATTCAGAAGAAGTTTTCTTAAGTGTTATCAAAGTAATACTTTAATTTATATAACTACCCATATAAAAATCTAAATCTACGTAACAACAAATTATTAAGTTAATAACTAATACTTACTTAGAAATAAGTATTTTTCCATGAAAGTTATTTTGTACAATATCATGATATATGTACCTGTGTGTGAACATGGATCTACAAGTAAGTTAATAGTAATAATTAAAAAATCGTTGCCCTTTACCGACTAGTTGTGTAGCGTGTGCGTTGAGCGTGAAGTACAACGACGCTGTATGAGAAACTAAATGTACCATAAGGATGCGCAGTAATAAATTACTTTTGTCGATTTTATTATGATATTTATTTTATAGTTACTAGGTGGTAGGACTTTTCTGCAAAGTTCGTCTAGGTAGGTACCACCGCTTTGCCAGGTATTCTGCCGCCAAGCAGTAGTGTGCAAGTACTACTGTGTTCCGGTTTGAAGGGCATTGTAGCTAGTGAAATTACTGGGCAAATGAGACTTTATGATCTGATCTCACAGTCGAGTAATCTTATTACGACTGTGCTGATGTCTCAGGATGATGTGCGCAGTGTGATGTTACGCGAAACTTTATATTGTGGAGTTCCGAGTGACAGTGTTCTGTTATGGGCAGTCGTGTTGCTTAACATCAGGTGAATGACTAGCTCGACACATCATTCACTAATATAAAAAAAAAAACTCTGTTCGTTGACATGAGGATAAACGTAATTTTTTTTTATTTTAGTTACCTAATATAACCTTAAAATGTTATTTATGAGAAAGCATTTTCATATAAACAATTAATCCGAAAAAACCTGGTTATGGGCATTGATTATTGCATTTTTATAATTAGTACAGGTGAAAATTTTTTTAAAGAAACTAGATACTTTTATATATATGAGAAAACATATTATAAATGCAGAACTCCAAAACGAGAAATCTGTTGTCAAGTTTAGAACTCGAGCGTTAAATTATCGAAATTTCATTGTTTGAACCATTTTTCACACTTCATTAGTGCCGACAACTAGGAGCAAATTATATACCTATTTAGCACTCGTGCAATCGAAATACCTAAGCACTTTCGCTGTTATTTTAAAACTGAAATTGAACTCTATGGTTCTGCAACAAGAATCACTAGCAATAATAAAGAGATCGAAATATTATGCAAGCGTGACGGTATTGTCACCTCATAATTATCGATAGAAAGCTGGCGAGCATTGCCCATCACTATTTAACTTTTGAATACGCGTTGTGACCGGTAGCTTGTTCTTGTTAATAAGTATTTATTTATGTTTTTATATTGTTATTCACTTGCATGATGTACGTTTTGCATTTCCACCGATTATATCGAAGCCAATAGCGATTTGCATTGTATCGTACATGATTTGAATTATTGTCTAGATTCACAGAGTAAAGCAAAGTAGCTGCGCATATCCACGATCTTAACAATATTATATATTATTTTTAAATGTAGATTGGCGCGTAGAAGCTCAAATAATTTGGCACAAAATTTAAAAAAAAAATCACTGGCATTCCCTTTATAAACTAGAAAAGACGCTAAAGCTTATTCTGAATTCTTCCGGAAATTATTGAGAACTTAAAAACATTAAATATAAATATGCAATATCTTAAAGATATTTGATTACTAAAGTACCTACTCAATAGAGCTTGTATACTTTTTGTTATGATAAGGATTGAATAAAAAATTGCTAAATCCCCAGTGATGAGAAAAATCAATGAAAATTTATGAACTAGCTGAAACCTTCTCCTTGTACAGACCATACTCACACACAGACACAGACAGAATTATATATGAATATTGACTGGCCTGATAGCTCAGTTGGTAGCAGCCCTGCCTTTTGAACTACAGGCCGTGGGTTCGATCCTCACCCAGGACAAATATTTGTGTGATCAACGTCGATGTTTGTTCTGTGTCTCGGTATTTTATTGCATTCTAGGTATGTATCTACAAAAAAAGTATCTAAGTAGTATTGTATCAGTTATCTGGTTCCCATAGCTTGCATAGTTTTGGGCTGGGTGGCGCTGTGTAAAATGTCAAAAAATTACACTACAGAACGATAGCGCGTATTCTTTAATATCTTTTACCAATCAAATAAATCATATGTAACATCATCATGATAACTTCGTAGCCATCTCTTATTACTTTTACTTATTACAAAACTCAATACATTCCACTCGAAAAAACATCACATAAGCAAACATAATAATAGGTCTTTACCTATGAAATTGCCGTATTGCAGTACAGACTTTTTCAAACAAAAAAAGTTTTGATTGGCTATGAATTCTAAATTCAAATTAATTTTGTTTTAAAAATATGACATTCTATTTACAATATAAGTCTTTTGTTTATTGATTAGCGTTGTATTTTCATTACGTTTCAACATTTTTCCTCATAATGGATACTTTGAAATTTCGTGTAATTATGGAATATGAGTTCCGTCGTGGCACCAACGCGGCACAAACGACACGTAACATCAACGACGTTTACGGAGAGAACTGTACAAACGAACGTACAACCCGTTATTGGTTTGTTCGGTTTCGTTCTGGGAATTTTGACTTGAAAAATGAACCTCGTGGTCGTCCGGAAACTCTGGTCAACAATGATGAATTAAAGGCAATTGTGGAAGCTGATGAATCTCAATCTACAGCTGAGCTGGCAGCAGCTTTTGATGTTAGCATCAAAACAATATTGGTCCATTTGCGACAGATTGGCAAGATAAAAAAGCTTGATAGATGGGTGCCCCACGAACTTAACGATCGCCAGCGCAACGTACGCGTCGAGACTTGCCTTGCGCTGCTTAACAGGCACAGAAATGAAGGAATTTTGAACCGAATTGTTACGTGCGACGAAAAATGGATTCTTTTTGACAATCGAAAGCGCTCAGCAAGTTGGTTAGATCCTGGTTTGGTGCCAAAGCAATGTGCAAAACGAAAAATGACCCCTAGAAAGGTGATGGTCACAGTTTGGTGGTCTAGTGCTGGTGTGATTCATCATAGCTTTTTACAAAACGGCGAGAGCATTACTGCAGATGTGTACATTGAAGAACTGACCACAATGATGGCGAAACTCGCACGTCTGCAACCAGCTTTGGTCAATCGGTCGTCTCCACTGCTACTTCACGACAACGCGCGACCCCATACTGCACAACAGACCGTCTCTAAGCTGCATGAGTTGGGTTTGGAAGCTCTCCCTCATCCGCCATACTCACCAGATCGTGCGCCTACCGACTATTACTTTTTCCAAAATTTGGACAACTTTTTAGCGGGAAAAAAATTCAATTCCCGAAAGGCAGTACAAAACGCCTTTGAAGAGTTTGTTGTCTCCCGTCCTGCTGATTTTTTCAAGAAGGGCATCCATAAACTGCCACAGCGTTGGCAAAGATGCATTGATTGCATGGGTGATTACTTTGAATAAAAGAAATAAATAAGTTCGAAAAAAAAATACTTTAACTTTTCTCAAACAAAACGGCAATTTCATAGGTAAAGACCTATAATATATTATGCACATAAACATTCATAAAAACGTGAGCTACCTACTTTTACTTCTTTTTACAACTCAACATTTTACATACAGATTCTAATAACTTACTCCTCAATAAGATGGACAAAAAATGCTGCATCATTTGAAAAGAAAGCAAGATCTTTGTTACGCGTCTTCACAACGATATTCAAAAGGAAATACTAGTCATCGAATTGAAAACACTTTCTCTGATTTTACTATAATTATGTTGGTATATAAAGTTTACTTTCGAAATAGGCCAAACGTTTCTTAAGATTTTTAGTTGCACTAACAATGTCGAGTCATCATCATCAACGGCCTAAAGAGGTCCAGTGTTTTTTTTAAAATATATTTTGGCTTCACATTTTTGTGTATGTAGTGTCAAGTAATTGATAATTTATCAAGTTAATGATATTTCACGCAGATATATGTCAAGTCACAGTCCAAGTAATCAAGTCAAGTCATAGTATAGTTTAATTCATACTCTTAGTAAAGTGGTGGCAACTTTACTAGAAGCTTCTATGGAGTTTTGGAAACAACATGAAAAGAAACGTTTCACCATCATTATACCACTTTCTCACACCCATGCCTGAAATCCAGTACTTAACGAATAAAATGCCACCAAATGTATGCACTAACACTGAAAATAACACAGTTTTTGGAAAATAATACAATGTGGTGAAGCGACCTTTCTCGTTTTCCCGCCAAAACTCACGTCCACCGTTGAACATAGGCCTCCCGCATAGAGCGCCACTTTGAGCGGCTGGTCGCCTCTTGCATCCTATAATAATATATATAATATATATAACTCTTCGTGGTTTTGACCAGGGAGGTGATCATGAACTAGTTATGTTATAATTTACCTATTGGTTTACCACCACAACACAGTTTTACAGTTTATTATCATTATTCCATTGATTATCATTCGTCAAGAGCTGACAAACCAACACTTAATGTAGTATGGAGCTTATCTAATCGTTTAGGCTCTTAATTAAGATATTATACTTCCTGAATGCAGTACGTAACATCCTCAGTGGAAACGGAAATGATTATGTAGCCTCCTAGAGTTCTATTGCTTGATTTTTGACAACCTCTGTGTAGTGGTTGAGCAGGTCGGCTCATGACCCAGAGGCAGTGGGTTTGTTTCCCGCGGCAGGATAAGTATTACTTGTTCCGAGTCTGGGTGTTGTGGGACCATGGTGCAGGAACTATCCTGGATCCCTAGATACAAGGAATCCTAGCAAGGGTGCAGGATCTATGTACGAGATTGTTGGGCTTTATTTATTTATTATTATTATTATGATTGCTGCGTAGTGGATATTTTTATTTTGGTCAAATCTAGCTTTGATTTCAATGATTATTCTTATTAATTTTTATTTACTGTCAAGTAGGTAGTACAGGAAATTGAGGTTTGTGAGTAATCAAAAACCTTCGTTTGATTTAAAAGATATGAATATATTATCCATTTCTTTCTCCTGTCCTGATAGCTCAGATGGTTGTAGCTCTGCCTTCTGAACTAGATGTAGGTTGTGGGTTCGATTCCCACCCAGGACAAACATTTCTGTGATGAAACATAGGTGCTTGTTCTGTGTCTGAGTGTTATATTGTATTCTATATATGTATTTACAAACAAAAAGTATATAAGTATTGTATAAATTATCTGTTCTCCATAGTAGAAGCTTGGCTTAATTTGGGACTAGATGGCGTTGCGTGAAATGTCCAAAATATCTAAATATATATAACTCAAAGGTGACTGACTGATTGACTGACTCACATAGTGATCTATCAACGCACAGCTCAAATCAATGGACCGTTCTGGCTGAAATTTTGCATACAGGTAGATATTATGACGTAGGCATCCGCTAAGAAAGGATTTTTCGAAATTCCACCTTTAAGAGGGTGAAATGGGTGGTTGAATTATTTTCCCATAGGCCACGCCGCGGGCGAAGCTGCGGGCAGAAGCTCGTTTATTTATATATTTCGTGACTACACATACCACACGCACACACGTACCACAGAGAATGACAGAATACAAAACTAAGATGGCGGTTCTATTGAATGTTAAAATCGGTATTCTGTAATCAAGTTTACAGATTAATTTTTGCAAATGAAATGAAATAAATCTAAAGGTAGTTAGTAATATTTTTCTGCAAAGTTTGTCTAAGTATCATGGATCAGTACAGAAATACAGTTGTACGTAACTGTAATGTGACATAATCTGTACTTATTGTGATAGTGCCATCTTGCATGCCGCGCGCCATTCTTGGCTTACTTGTGGTATGCGCATAAAACTAGTTTTTATCATAAAGGTCTAGATCGGATGATAAAGACAACCGTATTTTACTGTTTTAAGAAAAGAATTTTAGTGGAATCTAATTATAGAAGCTTGAAATCACAATTTCCACTTGAATCCCCTAGCCCAGTCCTCCAGTGGACTATACAAGTGTACAAGTGTACAGCATCCGCTATTCCATTCCTATCCCCTATGGTGGAGACTCAACTAGTATCAACCAAACATATGCCACAACATCCACAAGCCTGGTCCTCCAGAGGACTGTACATCACTCGTTCTGTTCCACTATTCTGGGAACTTAACCAGTAACAACAAAACATATTCCACTAATATCCCCTAGCCCAGTCCCCCAGGGGACAGGACTCAATATTCCACTACGATAGCCAGGGATGAAATAGAATTTTTCACATTTCCTTTTGGATCCCCTAATTATTTTTTATTTGATTATGAATTATAATCAGGGTCTATGGATGTTTCTGTATTTATGTAAGTGCCAGTTCCAAACGTGATGTGAATGTGAAACCCAGTTCTAACAAGTCTAACCATTTTCGAAAGTACTTTTTGCAAATTTCTAAAAAAAAAAAAATTTCTAAAACTAGTTCCCTCCAAATAATTAACATTAATTTGCATTTACCATACTCTCATAGCATTAGCATACAAGTAGTATCATTCGACTTCACCTCACTCATGACATTATTGACATAATGACAGCTGTCATTTGCACACCCATTCGTACATTCTATGTCTACCAACGGTTTTCTTGCAGAACATGAAATCGTGTCCTAGTTTTTCGATAAGTGAGCAACTCTTATGTAGCTTTAGCTACACTATTATTACCTTATGATTGCGTGGGTGTAATAATTATTATTCTAATTTTATTTCAACTGTGATTGATTTATGTAGAGTACTTATATAACTTATAAATAGCTGCGTACTGCGATTAACCACACTGTTTTTCATTTTCAACATGCTATCAATACTCTAGTATTCTGTAAAAGAAAGACCTCATTTTTACGAGGACCAAAAAGGACTATACTCAATGCTAGCCACACAAATAAGAAATCTATAAGTTGTAATATGTGCAGAAAATAAAGGCTAACTCTAATCTCCCTAATTTCATCGTACTAATGCCAATCCTTTTAAAATCCCATATATATATACAAGGTGGAATTGAATTCGCTCTTTTTCTTAAATGTGTGTACTTAGACCATGCTATAGAATATTCGTACAAGGTCCAATTTAAAAAATTGGTTTTGTTTTAGTATTTAGTGCCTCTTAAAATTACTGCATGACAGCTAAAATGTCTATTTAACTGCTGGGTGCTTTGTAAATGTTTCGTAGGCAATAAAACACCTACTTTGTTCAATTTTGCAGGGCTTTTCTTTAGAATTTAAATTTGCAGTAATTTGTTTATACCTAGGTTTCATAAGTACTTTTTTATTTAGTTATATGGGAACGTTCTATAGCATAGACTGAATACATACATTAAATGAAAATAATGAATTCAATTCCACCTTGTATATATCGATTTGGATGAAATTTCTACAAAATCAATTTGAAAGAATATATATAAATTAAAAAAAAGAATTTTCCATATATTTTATAAATGACAGAGTTAACTAGATAGTAATGGTTTTCTTGCAGAACACGAAATCATTAGCCTAGTTGACATTATGAGCTCCCGGTCCCCATGACCCAGTCATAACACCAAACGGTTCAAAACCGCTACCGAAATTACTATATTTGCTACGTTTTAGTTGTCCTGCCGAATTAGCAAACTCGGAAGTCGGTTGAAATAAATTTGATGTAATGTGTAAAAATACTAGCCTCTGCCCACGGCTTCGGCCGCGTGGCCTATAGGAAACGAAGAAGAACTTTTTTCATAGATAATTCAACCACCCATTTCACCCTCTTAGGGGTGGAATTTCGGAAATATCTTGCTTACCGATACCTACACTTAACAAAGAACAAACCCTCCAAATTTCTCTACGACCAGCGGTTTAGACTGTGCGTTGATATATAAGTCAGTCAGTCAGTCAGGACTGAACTTTATCAGCCTTATTAATAAACGGGTATTAGTCTCAGATTAGTTACTTCAGCTTTTGTCTTTTTTTTGCTACTGGAATATTTAGCTGGATCGAAAGAGACAAAAGATGGTGTAACTAGTCTAAAGCTAGTTCGTGTTTATTAATAAGGCTGTATATGTATAGAAGATTAAAATAGCAAGAAGCATATTGAATAGTCTAAAAATCCCAAATAGGTCATATTTTCAAAGTGCAACGAAAGTAACTAAACCAAGTAAACCATTCCTTTGAGGCCATAATTGTATGTCCGGAACCTGTAAGTAATCCATCACAATCATATGTCCTTTCACACCTCGACGCCCTATCGATCTATCGACCAATGGTCGAACACTATCTGATCGATCGTTGACCACTCTGTCTACACTAGTCTATCACCTACACGCAATGACTAATATTCTATTGGACAGGCCCCGTCGCTAACATGTTGCTATAGAAGGCATACTTTTCTTTCATAATTATTTTCTATTTACGTTCTTGGTATATTCATAATTCGAGTTAGGCACATTCGCCGTTACTTTCTAGTTAACTAGCATCGAGATGGCACTGCAATTTTTCTGCACCAAACCTAGGTTGGTTTTTCACATCATATGAGGTATTATATGCCACACGTTTTCTCCCTCTCAACTTCCGTTCGCCTCACTAGCTTACCTTTGAGGGTAGTATCTGATTTCAGAATTTGACTTGGGTCAAGGTGCGTAAAGAAGAGTTTTATTTCAAAAATCTTGGGTAAAGCCTATGTCAAGCCGTGGACTAACACAGTGGTCTTATGGCATGAGTTGAAAGATACTCCATTGATTTTGTACTCCACGCCACCGTTCTCCGTCTACAGCCAACGGGGCCGTCAAGTGTGACGAATGGTCAGTCTGGTCCGCTGCACCGCCGCCTACTCATCACAATCTGTGATGTAATATTACCTGTCGGTAAGAAATATGTGACATCGTTAGCTGTATCAGGTTTTTGTGCTGAATTCTGTTTGTCAAGCTTATGATTGAAAGGTTTTGAACCTTTTTCATTTATCGGTACTTACCTTGGACAGGCTCTGTGGTGTGGTGGTTGAGCAGGTCGGCTCCTAACCCGGAGGCGGCGGGTTCGATTCCCGCGGCAGGACAAGTATTTGTGTACAGTAAAAAAAGTGCTAATACTTGTTCCGAGTCTGGGTGTTGTGGGCCCTCGGTAGTTCCTGGGTCCTACTACTACACTAACTAAATCCTAGTTAGGGTCTAGGATCTATGTATGTGATCTTTGGGCGTTATTACTATTATTATCGCTTAAAGCGATCTCTTCCAGACAACTATGTTTGCATTTGTATTTTTTTTTTATAATATTATTACGCCTAACGTTCACATATATAGATTGATTGATTTGAATTTTCAAAGGATTTTTATCGATTTTTTTTTTTACTGTAAACGTGTTTTGATTAACGCAGTTGGAAAGAAGATATGGAAATTTGGCGGGAAGAAGTGAAAGGTCTTGTCACCGAATTGTATTATTTTCCAAAACTTATGTTATTTTCAGTGTTGGCGTATAAAATTGCTGGAAATTTATTCGTTAAGTTACAGGCATGAGTGTGGGAAAGTGGTATAATGATGGTGAAACTTTTCTTTTCGTGTTGTTTCCAAAACTCTATAGAAGCTTCTAGTAAAGATGCGACCACTTTAATAGAAGTATGACCTAGACTAGACTATGACTTGACGACTTGACTGTGACTTGACATAACCTGACACATATATCAATGAAATGTCATTAACTTGAAAATGATCAATTACTTGACACTGGCTAAATACATAAAAGTGTGGAGCCAAAAATAAAAAGAAGATATGACCAATAATATTAATATGCATTTTTAAACTATATACATTTTAATTTAATTCAAGTTGATACAAATCAACAACAACATCTCAAATGTTGAGCTTCTTAATATGATTTGTAGTAAAAAAACGAAAGCACTTGGCCTGTTGAAATATATTTATACCACAGATGAGATAACAGTTACTACATAATTCATATACTTTTTGTACACGTACCATCTGCAATTAAAATCCGACACCTTACACTTTAAATAAACGTTTTAAAACCAGAATATCTAGTTGCTAAGATTAAAAGGCAAAGTGATGGTAAATAAATTATAGAGGGGTTGTCTTGTCTTAACTCATGGTTAAATACGTTTCAATGTGAAATGAATCATAGCAGAGTTAATCCAGACCGTGGGATTGTTTCCATTATAATATTCACGGCGATTGTTTACTTAATAACAAACGAGGTTGTGATAAAAGATTCTATTTATCACACACATACACACACACGCACTCTCACACAACACACCCATAGAGATTTTCTTATTTTTGGCCAATTAAAACTGAATATACATATAGAAACAAAACATAAAATGGTTAGTCTTTATTAGTATTAATTTAAGAACTAATTTAACAAAATAGGAAAAATAAGTTCCCTCTGTATATAATAAATAGTAATAATAACATAACTAACAATATGTAAGTAGTATTTTAAAAAAGAGCACGGACCCAGGATCCTAGCAGAATAAAAAAAAAATTAAAGTATACCTAATAACTTAAAATAAATTAAAAAATTTAAATAACCCGTTGGTAGAGGGGAAATTGCCCAGAATGCTGGCCACTTATTCTTTTCTTCCCCCGTTATTCTTTGTTTACACCGTGTTTATAGTATAGAGTTAGTGTCTCGGTGACAGTCATGTCGTTGTATGTTCGCAGCCCTGTATTTAGATGGATATTTGCGTAATGCGTTTTATCCTGCAACTGTAAGGTGAAACTCTACCGCGCTCTACTGCTCTCTACCACTCTAACTAATAAAATGTATTTGGACTAGATTGGACTAAAAATTTACTAGAAGTGGAATGTACATGAAATATAAATGGCATATAAAAGGACTAGACATGGGCTAGAAATAAACTATAAATGGGTTTCAAGTTAAAACTACACATAAGGTATATTATTGTTCCGTAATTTAGCTTATTTATATGTAAAAATGCACAAAATATTTAAAATTTAACCCATAACCGGGTTCATTTATACGGTGAAGATTATTTGAAGAAACGTGTGGGTGTAAATTAGTTCCTTATTAACCGATTTCAAAAGAGGAGGTTTTTCTATGTTTATTACATCAGAAATTTCGATTGGGAAAACCGATTTTGATGATTCTTTGTAATTGAAAGCTGCTGCTTCCTATTTCTGGTCCCATTTCAATTTTGTTTAGTTCTGACAATGGCATCTATGAGAAAACTGTATAAGTCATAAGTCGGTTTTTTACGTTCTGCGTTTGTTACTTGTAGTACCTAATATTAAACAATTTTTTCTCATTCTACTAAATAAATAAATATTGGTGGACATTTCACACACCGCCATCTAGCCCCAAGCTAAGCAAAGCTTGTACTATGGGAACCAGATAACTGACGCAATACTTAGATACTTTTTGTTTGTAAATACATACATAGAATACAAAATAACACCCAGACACAGAACAAACATCGATGTTCATCACACAAATGTTTGTCCTGGGTGGGAATCGAACCCACAACCCACAGAAGGCAGGGATACTACCAGCTGAGCTAACGGGCCAATAATGTAACTGGCACCAAACTCGTTCAACTATCATAAATCTAAATTGCAAAAATTTCGGACGAACATACCGTGAGATAAACCATTATGATTAAAAACATTCTCCACATCTAGTTTAACTTTAAGATTAGAATCTTAATAAACGGCCAAGCGCGAGTCAGAGTCGCTAACCGATGGTTCCGTATCCGCACAATAACTTACTTGTGGCCAATTATTTTGTTTTTGAAGTAAAACTTCTTTACGCACGCTTGACTTGGGGAATAAGCTGGTGAATGCGAGGTGAACGGAAATTGAAGATGGTTCACGTAGATCTCCATTGTCAAAGTTAAGAATTTGTATTATTATTTTGTTATGTCCGGTAAAATGATTGTCAATTGTCAAGATGGCAACATTTACACTAAACATGCCAAAAACTAAAGCAAACTCGTTTTTTTTTTCTTGTTAAACTATAGAGTTGTAAAATAATAATCACGAAGTTTGACGCTCCTATATGTATGTGTATGTATGGTACATAGCTCTTATATGTACTTTTGACATTGACTTTTGACTTTATGTGCCTATTTTTTCAATAAACCATATATAGAAAAATACACGTTGAATGGAGAAATTCGTTAATTTTACACTATTCGTGTTTCTTTATTATTTTTTTAATTATATTTACTGGGAGTGGTCTGAAGCATTTGGACTGTCTATAGGTCTATGGGTCATCGCTAGTATATAGTCCAAATATGTTTTTTTAGTAGGTAGTGTAGCATTTAGTCGTAGATGGTATACTATTGTAGTATTTACTTAGTTAAAATAATAAAGGCCTTTTCCCGTAAAAAAATAATATTTATGATATATTTGCTACAGTAAATCATATTCTGCGTAAATATAGTAAAACCCGATAAAAGCCGTACAACCGAAAGTAGGGATGCACAATAGACACACACACAAAGTCCCGTTGGTACTATCTAAGCACGGAATCCTAAAAAGAAGCTCGGTTGATAAAACTGTGCTCGTTACCCTCGCCGCTAGTTGCGAGACATACGAGCTTACCTTATTAATGTATCGATGTTAGAGGCTTATTCATTTCTGTAGCTTGGAAACCTTGGAATATACTCGTGTCATAATTCATAATTAGATACTACTACTTTACGACTCGAGGCGGTTGATAGTAAGGTTGATAAATATTGTACAGACGCTAAGATGGTGTCTAGGAAGCCCTCGAAGGGGTTTTATTAAATCTCGCTGTATAACAGAAGACTAGCTACTAGGTAGTAATTAATCTTAGGAATTTATGACGTGTACTTATTACTCTTGTCAGTGAATAGCAATTTATTTATATGCTTTTATCTCTTTCATGTTTATTGTATGTTCGTTACTTAAGGGTGAACTGATTTCGCTAAAATTTTGTACATCAATTGCATAACTGATTTTTTTATTGCCATTATCTCACTTGATTGCTTGCTCTCACTTGATCTTGATTGCTCGTTCACTCTCCAACTCCAATATTATTCCCGAAAATACACACGCTGCTAACAAAGCTCAATGCTCTTTGGTTGTCCGTATGATAAGTATGGAAGCAACGTGCCTAAATGCTGGCGGCATTGCCCCGTTCAATGGCAATGAATATTTGGCCTAAATATAGACCAGCCTTTTTATCACGCGTTGCCTCAATCAGTCATTCCGAAAGATTCTTGTAAATTTTGTGAGCACTCTGTCCCCCCCATTCATGTAATATAATTGAAGGGTTGAGAATAAAAAGGGTTTAACAGTCAAATTGATAGTTTCGAGAAAATTTACTTTAAACTTCAACGGCTTCATTTTAATGTAGAGTGCTTATAAGGTAATATAAAAGGTTTATGTAAGTTTCAGTTGCTTGAAAATGTATTAATTCTATTTTAAAATACTAAATATAGTACTAATTCATACATTTACTCTACAAATATATTATAATAAAATAAATATAATAATGTTTGTATGCTAAGCGAACTGTATTTTTGTGACAGATAACCGTTTCTAGACTCAAAATCTCGAGATTTAAGCCTCATTTCGGTATTTTGAGAATATAATTTTGTAGATAATTTCACGCTGAATCCAACGATACCCATAAGTCATTTTGTGAAAAAAATCAGTTATACCCTTTTTGTTCTCACCCCTTCAATGTATATATTAATATGTACATAATGCATACTTATATATTAATAGAATTGATATATTTGCTCATTTACTGTCATTATTTAGAGTGCAAGAATTCATCAATGAAAATACCTCGACTTAAAAAATTCTATTCTGACGCCAACCAATAAAATTGCAGCAAAGTCACATGGACACACGATTATCGTTTATTTTAGTAAAAAATAACTTCTATAAAAGCTACCAGACAGGTGCTACTTGAGATTCCTTAGATAGAAATACAGAAGCCACCTGATGTAATAAGACGCCACCACACTATACTTGTGTAACGGTATGCTAACTTCTTACTTTATACAAATTCGGCAGCGGACGTTTTCACGCCGATGATTATATGGGCTTACCACAGCGCACACTGCTGCACCACTTCTTTACGTTAAAAAAATTAGCTTTACATTATATAAAATTCAAAGTCCTGGCTGACTGACTGACTTATATATTTTGTAAGATGAATAACGGCTAAACTCACGTCAATTAAAATTCGAAATTACTCCGACCAGGTTTCGGACATATTCGATGTCCTTCTTGTTACTCCAGTTACTAACACAAGCCGCGGCGGCTTTCCCGAGGATCACCACGTAACTGACTTATATATTAACGCACACCCTAAGCCACTCGTCGTAGAGAATTCAAATTTGGAGGGTGTGTTCTATATAAAGTGTAGGTATTCACTAAGATAGAGCTTTTCGAAATTCTATCCCTAAGAGGGTGAAATGGTTAGTTGAATTATCTAAAAAAAATTTTTCTTCGTTTCCTATAGGCCACGCGGGCGAAGCTGCGAAAAGAATCTAGTGTATTATAAAAAAATACTGTGAAATTAAAAATGTCTTTTTTTTAAGTGTAAGTAAGCACAAACATTTCAATCTCGTTAATTACATTTTTTAACACCTTTTAAACTCTCGCGACTTAACTCATATTATAAAGATAAATCCGGTCTATTCACGCACAAAAATTATAATTATAATTTTGAATAACCTCGAGGTTTTTTTTGATCATTTTGTGCGCGAAAAGACCGGTTTAATCTTTGTAATATGAGTTTAAGTCGCGAGAGTTTAAAAGGTTTATTAAGATATAATTAACGAGGTTAAAAATTTTGTGCTTGCCTACACTAAAAAGAAGACATACTATACATTTTTAACTTCAGAGTGTTGTTTTCTTCAATAAATAATATTCATCCGATTATTGAATAATCATGCCATGTCAACATAAGAACCTACTAACCAGCCCGATAACTCCGCCTTCTGAACTGCAGGTTGTGGGTTCGATTCCCACCTAAAACAAATATTTTGTGTGATGAACATAGATGTTTGTTCTGTGCATGGGTGTTCTATATGATACGTATTCATAAACAACATCAGTTATTTGCTTCTTATAGTAACAAGCTTTGCTCAGTTTAGGGCTAGATGGCGCTGTGTGGAATGTACACAAATATTTATTATTACTTGTTCAAGCTTTGATACTGTCAAAACATAATTATATCGTGCACCATCGCTAAGCGAAGGGAATAAAATGTGGGTTCCTTAGTCGACCGGTTCTAAAGACAAACGACGTCGCATTTCCGTTCTGCGACATTCAGATTGTTGTCCAGTTAGATCTCTAGCTTTGAACGTAACTGCCGTTTTGTTTGCCGTTCCGTAGAAATAATTTTCGTTTACTTATTAGGTGAGATTTGGCGACCTCGGCAAAGGCTTGGGCCGCATGGATGTGTAAGGCGCAAGGGTCCATGCATCCAAGTGGACCATGTCTTGCCATATATTCTAAAATAAAATTGTGGACTTTTCACACAACGCCATCTAGCCCCAAACAAACCAAAGCTTGTACTATGGGAACCAGATAACTGATACAATACTTATATACTTTTTGTTTGTAAATACATACATAGAATACAATATAACACACAAACACAGAACAAACATCGATGTTTATCACACAAATTTTGTCCTGGGTGGGAATTGAACTCACAGCCTAGTTTAAAAGAAGAAGAGAGCTACACCAACTGAACTATTTGACAGCCTCTGCGGGTATGAGGTACCGAGCAGGTCAGATCATAGCCCGGAGGCGGCGGGTACGATTCCCGCGGCAGGACAAGTAATCACTACAACTATTACACGGCTAACACTCACGAAATATAGTCGAATAACTCGACCGGTGGTGTGTGAGTCAGCGCCGAGCCCCCACCGCCGCGCGTACTCCTTGAGGATTGGCATCTATATTGCCCGAACACCGGTCGAGCTATTCGACTGTATCTCGTGAGTGTTAGCCGTGTAATAGTTGTAGTGGTGAGTACTACTCACGTCAGTTTCTATAATATTATAGGACAAGTAATTATATAATTATTATTATTATTTAATTATTGTAGAAGCTGAATAAACATTATCCTTTTCTGTTCTGTTACGTTCTGTTTCGGAATGTTCTGTTCTAGAGCTTGCATACAAAGTAAAAAAAAACATTTAGATTCAATTTAATTTAATTTACAAAAAATCATATTGTTTAGTCTGCTGTAACACTTGATTAAAGATTGTAATTTGTAATAATTTCCCATCTTTATATAGGAACGTTAATAATGTAGGTTTATTTTTGTCTGTACTCTTATCTCTAAGAACGGACAGGGGGCCGGCAGCTGTTTAATGCAATATTAACACTTAACTGGCCCACAATGTGGCTCCACGACCGGTCTGAAGACGTGGACCTCAAACTTTAATAACATATACATCTAAAAACCCAAAACGTAGTAGATTTGGAATGGAAAGTGTAAATTGTTAACAAAAGCCGTTAAAATACGAGTGTGCTTTAGACCACACGACTGAAGTAAAACTTCTTTAGCTCCATCTATCGGCTGGTATAACTTTGTTTTTGCTTTGTTTAATTTAGCTATCTTGAAAATTGTAAATTGTCATTTTACCGTAAATACCAACATATTAATACAATTTTTTAACTTTGTTATGTTGACAATGGAGAGCTACGTTAACCAACATGTATATTAAGAAGAATCTTAATCATTATTATTTAGCCAAGCAAACTGCGTTATTTATCACGTGAAAAATAAAGTGTATTCAAATTATAACAATTTCTTATGTGATAAGAAATTGTTACAATATAATTTGAAGAAAAAATTATACAGCTGTCATAAATTTAGTTCCAGTACTTTATTTTTATTTTTTATTGCAATTTAATTTAAGCTTAAACTTAGAACCATGTTTACTATGCACTAAGTGTTAAATAGGGTTTAAAGTTTGAGAACCGCCGTCTAAAGATGTATTCCTCTGATAATACTCTGTAATCTACTTACTATGTAATTAAGGCATGGGATGACTATAAGCCTTTTTATGTGCCTACCAACGACTTTACTTATTTATGGAGCTGTTTTAATAAATGTGAAATAATAATGTTGCATTTGCAATTTTTTTTGCTAATTTAAATGTTAAAATTATATTTATTAACATTGACTCTTAAGTATTATAGATATAGATACTAATTTTCAATTTTCACTTATTCCTCTGTGTAATATCCAAATGCATTGCTGCAAGTTTTTCATAGAGTAATAAGTGCGAACTTAGGAGCTGTATCAATTACATTTCAATTTAATTTAAATTACATTATTATATTGTATAATGTAGTTAACATTTTTTTACATTTCAATTACATTTCAATTACGTTTCAACTACGTTTCAATTACATTTCAATTAAATATCAATAACTTTTAAATTACATTTCAGTTACATTTCAATTACATTTCAATTACATTTCAATGAGGTACATTTCAATTACATCTAAGTTACATTTCACTTGCAAACTTAGGAATGACGTTGAACTCTATTTCATATAAAGCCCGCTACACATTCGCCCCGCAAACACGTGAAAACCGATACAACAATAATAATTGTGTTTTGAATCAGGCCAGTCAAAATCCAATCGTTGTATCTTTTTGTATAATTTTGCTAGATAAATTTAAAAATGTAAATTCCTATCCCAAGTCAATTGAAGTATATAAGCCTTAAAATATACCAAATACAATGTATCCTTGCTATCCGCAAAGCACCGTATTTTTCTCAAAAGCCCGCGTCGTTTATCGATAAATCACAACACTATTAAGGTCACAGAACAATGCCTGTTCACACACCGGCACTGTCCGGCCAGAACACTGTATAAAACCAGTATCGCATCTCTATAAGGTTTATATATATTTTAAAAACCTCCTTTTTTAAAATAATATAAGAATATTACTAGCTGACCCGGCAAATGTTTTGCCATATAAATTAAAAAATAAGGGATGATGGAAGAAGGTAGAAAATTTAGGGTTGTGCGTATCTTATAAAGCCACATCATAAAAAATATTATACGAAAAATAAAAAAATTAAAACTTGTGGTGGGCCACCCTTATTACTTAGGGGGGGGGGGGTGAAAAATAGACAACCTATTCTCAGACCTACCAAGTGTGAATATAAAATTTCATCAAAATCGGTTCAACCGTTTCGGAAGAGTATCGTAACAAACACTGTGACACGAAATGTTTATAATGAAAAAGATAGTACAAGAGCTATATGAAACTGAGGTACTACAAGCATTTTTTATACTGTATTTCTCAGGTGCTTATTAATGCTTTAAACTTATTCACATTTTTCAATATTGATAGAATAAATTTACATACAAATTGTAGTGAGAACGCTCACTGCATTTTATTGATTGGTGTCTTTTGTCATTGTTTTTTTAACTAACTTCAAAGAGGTTGCATTCATTTTTTGTTACCTCAATCATCTCTGTCATTTGTTAACCGATTTGAATAACCCTTATTTTTTATTTTTTTTAAATGTTTTGGCTCCACACTTTTGTGTATTTAGCCAGTGTCAAGTAATTAATAATTTATCAAGTTAATGATATTTCACGCAAATATGTGTCAAGTCATAGTCGAAGTCATAGTCTAGTCATACTCCTAGTAAAGTGGTGGCAACTTTACTTGAAGCTTCTATGGAGTTTTGGAAACAACACGAAAAGAAACGTTTCACCATCACTATACCATTTTCCCACACTCACGCCTGTAATCCAGCACTTAACGAATAGAATGCCACCAAATTTATGCACTAACACTGAAAATAACACAAGTTTAGGAAAATAATACAATGCTTTTTCGCTTTCCCGCCAAAACACCTCCCTTATTTTTATTCAAAGCGTGTACCTTCCAGATTGTTTTTGTAGTCACATTTCATCAAAATAAGTTTAAGAGTTTTGTTTTCAATACAAAATAACTGTAAAAATCTATGTGCATGTATGGTGGGTACACCATAATATTATGATTGAGTTGCACAGCTAAATGTACCGCAAGCTGTTAACATTTGATGTTCATGTCATAAATACACTTCGAAGAATTATGCGGGTCTATTGTTTACGGAACGCAAGCGCACAGCAGTTTCATTTGGCACTGAAAACAAATGGGAAAAATGCTAAGAGATTATTATAACGCATTGACCGTGTTCAAGTGTAAGTATTAGTTCTAAATCCTGTGCTACAATACCTGTGATACAGTAATACAAAAATTTAATTTCCAATGGCTTCCTATAATAATAAAGAAGCTTATAAGAAGCTCACGACTCCTGAATGTGTCCAATAGTAGATACAGTGTCGTATTTAGGAATCAGAAACCTCTTTATTTTTGTAGGTACTTATGCCATACCATATTTTACCAGGTGGTAGAACTTTTCTGTAAAGTTCAGTTTGCGCAAGCACTACTGTGTTCCGGTGACACTGTAACTAGTTAAATTACTGGGCAAATGAGACTTTATGACCTAATCTCACAGTCTAGTAATTTTATTACTAGACTGACGTGCGCAGTGCAATGTCACGCGAAACTATTCTTTAGGGTTTCAAGTGTTACTGCAACTGATATGGGCAGTCGTGTCGCTTAATATCAGGCAAGCGACTAGCAACTTTGGTAACAAAAAAAAACTCAAAAAACCCACTAATCAAACCTCTCTCTCTTTCTCTCTTTCAAATTGTACCAATTCACGTAAAGCTTATAATAAAATCAATAATCGTAAATCGACGTCTCCCTATCACATGACTAACTACAGTATCATACTTTATTAGTTCTAGTTTAAAATAAAACAAGCCTAAGTATTCTCCAATTTACTGAACTGGTGCAAATATGGTAAGTGATAAGAGCACCGTTGGATTTTCGATACAGTTTATGTAACGTGACCATACGTCCCGCTTTGGGCGGGACAGTCCCGCTCTCAGACTGTCTGTCCCGTTGTCCCCAACCTACGCTTCCTTTGCGAAAGCGGGGACATTTTTGCTTCCGCTTTCGCTTGGTGGTGATATATTAATTTAGGTATACATAGGGGTCCCACCGACAAATTGAATAGAAAGCAACTGCTTAGACATTACAAAGTCGTACGTGATGGCTTAGTAACTCAACTAATATGTACTAGAAAACCTACTTCGAGGCTGGTCCGATAGCTCAGTTGGTAGTAACCCTGCCTTCTGAGCTGTGGGTTGTGGGTTCGATTCCCACCCAGGACAAACATTTATGTAATGAACATAGGTGTTTGTTCTGTGTCTGGGTGTTATATTTTATTCTATGTATTTATTTACAAACAAAAACTATCTAAGTATTGTATCAGTTATTTGGTTCCCATAATACAAGCTTTGCTTAGTTTGGGGCTAGATGGCGTTGTGTGAGATGTCCACACATATTATCATATTATTATTATAGCTTATAATTTAGTGTTAATCATTTTTAGTAGTGTTAATCTTTCTTCAAACGCTAGTATACTACCATAAGTGTCCCGCTCTGACAAAAAAAAATGGTCACGTTAAATATATGTGACTTCCAGGGCTGCATTTGTCTCGGGACATTGTAAGCGATTGTGAGTTATTCAAATAAACGTTGGTTACAATGTTAGGTATTTATAGCTCGGAAGCTGATTTTAAGTTCTTGTTATTGTGGGAGAGACGGAGAATATTATATAGAAAGCGATTTATATGTAGTTAGATAGAAATAGAAGTATTTATAAGCCTATTGTTTCTATGTTGGTTATTTCTTCCTGTTATAGTACCTTTCAAAATGAGAAAATGAAAGTTTTGAGCGGGCATTTATAAATATAAACGTAACGTAAATATAAGTAAATGTAAATAAATACATGTAAATATAAGATATAAATAAATAAATTTTAATATAAAGTGGTCAGTTGAAAATATGTCCAGGTGTCAAAATGTCTTAAGAACAGCTGTACAATTTCAAAAAATATACAGCAAATATGTACATAGCTATAATAGGTATAACTCTACATGGATTTATTCTAAGAAACGCCAAATGTTCTATGGTAAAATCCATTATTTTTTGTTTTTATTGTAAATACTAGAAAAGCACATGATAAATAAAAACGAGTATGCTTTAGACCACATGACTGAAGTGAAACTTCTTTAGCTCCATCTATCGGCCGGTATAACTGTATTTGCTTTGTTTAATGTTAATATCACCATGTTGACAATTATAAATTGTCATTTTACCGGACATACCTACATTTTTTTAAAATAATTTGGATTATGTTATGTTGACAACAGACATCTACGTTAACCAACAACTTTCAACTTCCGTTCGTCTCGTCACGCATTCACCAGCTTACTCCTCAAGTCGAGCGTGCGTAACGAAGTTTCACTACATGAAGCAGTTTCGACGAAAAACTTATAGGTATCAATGACAGTGCCTTATCAAACTGACCATCACGCTTGTCTCGAAATCGCGAGGTAAAAGCCACACAAAAACCCTACTCTGCCTTAAAAATATTCCATTTAAGAACCTCAATCCCTTCCTACGTGAACAAAAATAACAGCCACACAATAAATAGCGGCGCGTGCGCCGGCGGCGGGTCAGGCCGTCAGACCTAGCGGGACCCAACTATGTGTCCCGCGTTATTTAATAAGGCAAATAAACTATTTACATTCGCGCGGCCTCACAGTTGCGGGATATTTATTGATGGTGATGGCTTGTTAGAGAAATATCTAAGCAATTCCAAAATTGTGTTCTGATCCTGATACGTAATTATGTAAGTAAACCCACATTTTTTTTAATTATGTTTCACGCTTAATTTTTTGAATTGATTCGGATGATGTTTTGTACGTAGAATGAGGTCATAACCTCACTTTACAGCCCTGACTACCGATAGATTGGGCCTTGGCCAGCGGCACTCTAAGTTTAGGGTTTATTTTAAAGTACTTTTGTAATAGATTTTTATAAAAATATTGTTAGGAAAAATCTTATATCTATAAAAATTTAATAAATGACTGAATGCTAATAATAATGACGCCCAATATACAGATCCTGGACCCTAAATAGGATTCCCTGTATCTAATTCTAGTGATTCAAGAACTACGAGGACCATGATCTCACAACACCTAGACTCGGAACAAGTATTTGCTATTTTTTCATCTGGCCAAATACTTGTTCTGTCTGTACTTTACTGTACATGAGCCAACATTCTCACCCACCACACCACAAAGGAAATTATCGAGTAGGTACAACATATGGTACATTTTTATAAATATAATAAATATTTGTGGATATTGCACACAACGCCATCTAGCTCAGGGAACCAGACTCTGATAGAACACGTATATACTTTTTGTTTGTAAATATATACATAGAATACAATATAACAGAAAAACATCGATTTTAAACCCAAAAGTACATAGTACCAGGTTAATAAAAAAAAATGAAAATAGATCAAACAATATTTTATTGAGATAAAAGGTTTACATGTGCTGTAAGACTCCATATACTCCAGAACTAGTTAAACACTGTATTACAAGAGTATTGTATTATAATTTGTATTTTACATGGCTTGTCCCCTTAAAATAGGACTTATATATAGATTATGTCATACTATGTTATTCGTATATTTGACAGTTGGTAGATATTTTATAAAGGTTAAATGTTAAATGTAATTGCAGAAGAAACCTTTCGGCGTCGCCAAAATTTTTAAATTGGATCGTTAAACTCCAGATCTAGCCATTTAAAAAAAATTGATTCGTATTTCAATTTTGTTATGAAGTTCCAACTAATTTAAAAAAGAACGTAGAGGAAACCTTGTTGTTTGACCTCCGAGACTTGGACGTGGGAAAATAGGTATTGTGCTTAATCATGCTTTATTTATCACTTTCGATATTTTTAGTGCAAAATAGGTACACTAGTTCTTAATTATTGTTACAACTGCTTATTTTTCGACAGACAGCTTTTGCTTTGTATACTTGCAATGATTCATCCATGATTATATCTAAAAACAGATTCCGAACTACAAAATTAGTTGCACTAACATAAATTGTTAGTGCAACATATTTCACATCACCAATCCAAAGTCACAATCACCACTTCGTACACTTTCTTCACAAGTATTTCTACCTATTTTTATACCTACTAGGTACAAACATTTTCTATTTAATACGGTGATTGGGGATACGGGATATATATATATATATATATATATATATATATATATATATATATATATATGTATATAATTATATATATATAAAGAAAATACATATTTAGTCGTATTGAATTATTAAAAAATGACTGTACTCTCAGACAAATTATTTTGTAAGTGCATTCTAAGATTAATAACCTATTATGCTAAATAGATTGGCGCTGGTTTCCCAGTGTTTGTTACGCTTTTCTATTTAGAATATTTATTTATTTATCAACAGAATTGTAGCATCATTACAGACAAATATCTAATGCAATGTTACAACTTATAATAAATATTATTATTACGATATGTATTTATAGTTAAGATGTACTATTAATTTCTATATATCTTAGAGTTACTTCTATGAAGTTCGACAGGCTGCAGTTGAAAATGTCTCCACTCCCTCAGACATCAAATTAATATATAAAATTAATTGTATTCGTAAAATTAAATCTTACCAACTATGAGCTACCATTCTCGCTTGCCTATATCACTAACAAAGATGAAATTTACTTATCTATCCTGTCTATGCCGCGAGCGACGCGTTTCCATTGCGTTTCCGTGCCTCGAAGGGGCGAGTAAACGAAATTGTAAATGTAAATCAGTTCGAGGGAATATCTATGGTGTTTAATAATAACAGTCACCACTTCTTTTATCATGGTAAGACGGCTATAGTATAGCTTACTAGGTGGTAGGACTTTTCTGCAAAGTTCGTCTAGGTACCACCGCCTTGCCAGTTAATCTGCCGCCAAGCAGTAGTATGCAATCACTGCTGTGTTCCGTTTTGAAGGGCACTGTAGCTAGTGAAATTACTGGGCAAATGAGACTTTATGACCTGATTTCACAGTCTAGTAATCTTATTACTAGATTGTGCTGATGTCGCAGGATGACGTGCTTAGTGCAGTGTCATGCGAAACCCTATACTTTAGAGTTCCGAGCGACAGTGCAACTGATATGGGCAGACGTGTCGCTTAACATCTTCTGCCTCAGCCTCTGTGGTGTGGTGGTTGAACAGGTCGGCTTTATTTATAATAGCTATATATAATAGCCCGGAGACGGCGGGTTCGATTTCCGCGACAGGACAAGTATTTGTGCACAGAAAAATAGAGCATATACTTATTCTGAGTCTGGATGTTGTGGGATCATGGTCCTCGTAGTTTCTGGATCCCTAGATACAGGGAATCCTAGTTAGAGTCCAGGTATCCCTAATGGTACATCCATCTACGTATGTGACCATAGGGCGTTATAATTATATAAAAAAAATCAGGTGAACGGTTAGCTCGTCACATCATTCCATAACATAAAAAAGGTATAATATAATAAATAGCCTTAGGTTACCTGCTTGTATTATATAGTTGCTTAAAAATGCTATTTACAACTAAGCGGTACCGTGCTTCGGAGGGCACGGACGTCGGTCTCAACTATTGCCCTAATACAGAATTTAAACCAATTAAAGATTCTTAAGAGGCTTCAAAATTCTGAAACCAAGACTAGTGCCGGACTAACCACGTAGCAAGAAATTGCTACGGGCCCCGCGCAAAAGGGGCACCGCATATTTAAGCACACTCATCTCTGCCTGAGCGTAATTTTTTTGAGTGAAACTTATTAAGATATTGAATTTACAATGTCACAAAAACGTTAGAAAATTGTAACCCATAGATGGCAAATAAACGTGTTGAGTATTGAATTGTTTTTTTACCACTTTATACTTAAGAACCCATAGTAAATAAAGGCTCTTTGAAAGAATTAGCTACGGGCCCGCGCCTGCTTAATCCGATATTGACCAAGACTGATCATTTGCCTATATAAAAAGGGTGGAGTAATTTTAACAGGTTTCACGGTCACAATAAAAGAAAGTCTGTACCTATCAAAACTCATAAGTCATCTTCGCACGACCATTAGATATAGCAAACGATTTCTCATCGAGATGGTTACATTACCTAACTGTTCGCTTTTCCATCATTCGATTATTTTACATAATCGTTTGTGAAATCGATTTACGCGTGAAAATTGAACGGAAGTAGGAAGCGATGTGTGATTATGACCCGGTCAATTTTCTAGGAAGTGGAAAATTGTGTTGGTTCTGTTGATTGAGATACAACCGCCCAAAACAGAACAGTGTCACTCGGTACTGCAAAATATAAAGTTTCGCGTGACACTGCACTGTGCACATCATCCTGAAACATCAGCACCGTCTGGTAAAAGATTACTAGACTGTGAGATTAGATTATAAAGCCTCATTTTCCCAGTAATTTGACTAGCTACAGTTCTCTTCAAACCGGAATTCAGTAGTGCTGGCACACTACTGGCGGCAAAATAACGGACAAAGCGCACTTACCTAGACGAACTTTGCAGAAAAGTCCTACCACCTAATCAAAATTAAAGTAATCAACTTTATTTGTTTACGGCTGGTTTCAATAAACGAAGGATTAGAACTGTCAATCGATCTAAGATCTATAGCCAGAATAATAATTAGCTAATAACCAAGCCAACAGCCAAAAAAGGCAGCTATTTGAAACTGTTACGTACATAAGGGGCCATTTTTAAGACAAACCGGTGATGGAAGATGTGTACCATAATAATAACATTCCTTTGTCTTCTTTACAGTTAAAGAATTATATTAGAACTCCACGTAGTATTATTACCTTGGCTCTACTTTAAAATAAATCTAACTTTCATCTGAATAATAATCATTGACAAATCTCTTGCGAGAGAGATCGTTGTATCGGAAAGACATTGCAATTCGCCATTAGTTTCCTCAAATAATAGAAAATTGTATTTTCCGCAGGCGGTTCGTGTAATTCTATGATATCAGCACGATTGCAGACTCTCTTAACTCAAAAGTGGGTTAAAGTCAATCGGTGAAACAGACGCTTGAACGGTTATGTGAAATTCTTCATGGCTAAGTTCTTTATATAATTATCGATATATGGTTAGACGCTTTAACGCTTTAAGTGTCTGCCCTCCCGCCCGGTGACGCTGTAAAGATCGCTAGAGACCAAAATAGCATCAATCTTATGTCTTTTATAAGAATAATGCTACTACTGGTTTTGGATGAAAGAAAATATTAAAATAAAATTTTGAATTATTCTTTAATTACCTGCTTAAATCGAGATTCAGTAGTTTTTGGGTTTGGTTTTAATTACTTAACGTTATTAACTCTGAAGGAGCGTATACTTTTATTCATAGTAATAACCTTTTGTGATGGCAAATTTCATGGCCAGATACCTCATAGATTTTAAGAAATCAAAAACAATTTATAAGTAAAATTCTGCACAGAAGGTTTTATAGTGTGTTTTCTGTTTGTTACAGTGAACTAACTCTGCTGGAAGGGATGGCGAGTTGCGGAGGCTGGAGTGAGGAGCCCGTCTCCAAGGTATGAGTTAAATTACTGTACAATCATTTATTTAGACCCTGGGTCCATGGGGAGCTCATCATGTTTTTTTATAGTTTATCAGAGCGCCTGATCGATGCTACGCGTGACTATATGCTGGCACTTATTTGGCACAATGAATCAGCATTGCAATTCAACGGGGCACTGCTGCCACCGTTTTATTAATTTTTTTTTGATTGGGCTATTTTTTACCGCTAAAGTGCCTTTATTCTTTCAAAATAACTATTACTACAACAAAAAAAAACATTTGGACTATATGCTAGCCGCGACGACCTATAGGAAGTCCAAATGTAGGTAGGTAGGTAGCGTACCTAACATGCTAGCAGCATTCCCAGTGACACTGTAAAGGTCAGTAGAGACCAACAGCATTAGAAAGTCCAAAAAAAAGGAGCGGCGATGGGGAGACCTACTACACTTCATACTTCATACTACACATGTTCACTCGACTGTAAGACAGAAGTGAATATTGCCCCTGCATAGCAATTCTTTTATGGTTTTATTGCATTCCAAAATGATGCAGGCGTTATCTCCCTAATTGTTTTTATATTATAAGCATAGTGATAATGGAATCACTATAGCCTTCCCTTAGAATTTAATAACATACACTACAAGCAAACTTTGTTTGTTTGTATGACTTTCAGAAAGCAACGCAGCCGATTTGAATGAAATTTGCAATCAAACATGCCAAAAACAGCATATGATTCTATTTATTTCGAAAAAATTACAGTTCTCTTTTTCCCCTTTTTCCTTCCCTTTCCCTTCCCTTCGGAAATGGGGTTATTCCGGGTGAAAACGCACGGCGTCTTCTTTGGTTTATTGAAATAGGTTTTGTACAAATTCCACGATTGTAGATCATTTGCTAAACTATCGTTCGCACGCTCTCCATTTCCATAGCTTCATGTGAATTTCAACACAAATTTAATTCAATGTTAATTAACTACATGGGAACTATAAGATACTTGATTGTGAATTTTGGAAATAAGACTACTTATAACCTATATAGGTATTAGGTATACAGACATGGCATTATCAACAATCTGACGACATCCACAGTCGAATGGGCCTTTCCCACAGAGCTCTTCGAGCGGCTGCAAAAAAGCTGCAAAAGGCGCATATACTTGTTCTGAGTCTGGATAGATGTATAATAAATAAATAAATATTTAAACACATTTCACACAGCGCCATCTAGCCCCAAACTAAGCAAAGCTTGTACTATGGGAACCAGATAACTGATGCAATACCTATATACTTTTTGTTTGTAAATTCATACATAGAATACAATATAACAGACACAGAACAAACATCGATGTTCATCACACATATGTTTGTCCTGGGTGGCAATCGAACCTACAACCTACAGCTCAGATGGCAGACTTACTACCATCTGAGCTATCGGGCTAGTCTAGTCTGGGTAGATGAACTCTTTATTGTACACACCAAATAATACAAATTTCAAATAAAATTACTTATTTTTATAAAGTGTAACAATGGGCTACCTTATCGTCGATCTCTTCCAGGCAACCTTTGGATGGAGAGAATTTGACGAAGTGGTAAAAGACGTTGGCTGGATGTTGTGGGACCATGATCCTTATAGTTTCTGGGTCCCTATATATAGGGAATCCTAGTTAGTTAGCTACGTATGTGATCGTTGGGCCTTATTATTTATTTATGTATGATTTATTAATTATAAGTTACCGGGAAGCGGAAATCTTATATAAACAAACGATCAATAACTCATCTTCAAATTTCAATTAACCATAGACTATACAATCAAAACAGAGATAAAAATCGCCTTTCTCTTTTACACAACCTGTGATCTCGTTCTAGTCAAACTGTTATTACGAATAAGTATAATTATCGTTGAACTAAAATGTACAGTGTTTCCGCATAGGATACATCTGTTGTGGTGGTTGCGACTAATATAATTATGTGGATTAAGTGAGAACCTTGTCAAAGTAAAACAGGGAACGTTCGAATATATTAGCGGCTCAGCGGTAGCCCATGAGACTTTGAAACCAACGCATCCTGGTTCAAACCTTGTTCAACCCATTACAATTTAAAGCTATTTGCCAAATGTTGCTGGGGTGAAAAAAATTATGAAGAAAGTAAGATTTTCAAAAAAGACAATAATAACAATAATAATAACGCCCAACGATCACATACTTAGATACTGGACCCTAACTAGAATTCCATTAGTCTAGGGACCCAGGAACTACGAGGACCATGGTCCCACAACACCCAGACCAGTACCTAATTGCTCTTTTTTCTGTACACAAATATTTGCCCTGCCGCGGGAATCGATCTCACCACCTCCGGGTTATAAGCCGACCTGCTCAACCACCACACCACAGAGTCTGTAAAAATTACTATATTATTGTGACAAGGGACGACAACGATAAAATATAGGAAGTTCAATGTACTTCCATCGACCGATAACATCTTGAAACAAAAACACAAAAGATGTATCATCGTAATAGTCAAAATTATGTATGTTAACGGTGTAAATCATAAGCGGGAACGTTTTTAAATCATTAAGCGCCATAAAAACTATCAATATTACAAATTATTGCAATTCTTCTTGATGATTTTTTTTTAAATCAAGAAGAAAATACATTATGAGGAAACTGGAATGTTTAAGAATCACATAAAACTTAAGAACGTAATTAGTGTTTCATCCACCAAATGTTTTGTCGACATTTTACACAGCGCCATCTAGCCCCAAACTAAGTAAAGCTTGTAGTTTGGGCTTCATATAACTGATACAATACTAATATACTTTTTGTTTGTTAATTTATACATAGAATATAATATAACACCCAGACCCCGAACAAACACCTATTCTCATCACACAAATATTTGTCCTGGGTGGGAACCGAACTCACAACCTATAATTCAGAAAGCAGGACTACTACCAACTGAAGTAACGAGCCAGTAAAAAAAAATCTATCCCATATTATACACAATATCCCCGTCAGACCCCCTTCCCAGCATTGGGGCTGATAGCTGATGAAGAATGAACAAAATAATAATTCAACCCGATTGGGTTATATTATTATTTTTTCATTCCGCCAAAGCGTGTAACTCAGGTTTCAATAAAGCAGCGTTCACACTTCTCCAGGCGTTCCGTTCGTTAACCTCGTAAATTAAATGTAGTTCACTCATGCTTGCTGCTTTCTTTTGCAATTAATTTAATAATTTGTAGCCACATGACGAGTTTTACGTAATTTAAAACATGAAAATTGGCTATGCGTTATAATACTTGTTTACTCTTTGTTGATTAGCTGTAATAACAGGCTATTAAATACATAGCTAGTTAAAACTGAGCTAGATATAGTTCGCGCAAAACTTAATGAGCCCTCGGAAGTTAGCGCGGATGGTTGTGCAGTACGCATATTATAGTTATTGTATGGCCGCCTTTACAATGCACTCAACTGTACCATGCGCAGTTTGGTACTCGGACCAAGCTTCCGAGAGCTCATAAAGTTTTGCGCGAGCTATATTTGACGAATTATTAGTATTATTATTGAGTAGAATTTATGACAGTCTGGTAATTCGACAGCCTCTGTGGTATGGTGGTTGAGCATGTTGGCGCATAGCCTGGAGGTGGTGGGTTCGATTCCCGCGACAGCACAAGTATTTGTGTACAGAAAAAAAGCGCAAATACTTGTGCGTCTGGGTATTGTGGGACCATGTTCCTCTTAGTGCCTGGGTCCGTAGATACAGGGAATCCTAGTTAGGGTCCAGGATCTATGTACGTGATCGTTGGGCGATTATAAAAAAAATACATCTAATTAGATAATCATCTAATTAAAACATACATCTAATTAATATAGATTAATTTAGAGCTCTCCCTGCATCTTTCTCTACTGGTCGCGCGGGAAATTCAAAATTATCACAATTCTTCGCTGGCACAACTTACTTAGTTGCGTAAATCGGAGCCTATTATTTAAATTACCCAACAAACAAAAATTAACTAAAAAAAACATATATATATATATATATATATAACCAAAAAGTTTCTAAAAAAATCTAGAAGCCAATTTGCCGAACTCACGCGAAAGCCGCTGCGTCTTGCGTTAGTAACTGGCTCCTAGAAGAAGAACATCGAATATGTCCGAAACCTGATCAGAGTAATTTTGAGTTTTGATTGACATTGAGTTTAATTTTACAAAAAGTTTCTACATTCTTAAACATGCCGAGTTCCTTTCAATATTTCTTTTACCGTAAAAGCTCTGCGCATAACTCTAAAAGTCATTGTTTCGAGTGGGATTCGAACCAGGGTGCGTTGGCTTGTATCTTAACCACACTCGCTTGATCTTTCGGAGTAATTATGTGTTTTCCAATTTTTTTTATCAGGAAACATACAATCGAGGCCCCTCAATTCTCATCACAGTGTGAACAGCTTTGCTAGATTAAATTTTTCTCAAATATATTTTATTACCCATTCATCCATAAATTCCGACATAACAATGCTGTCTTTTCGGTGTTTTTACATAACAAAGAGATGAGCTATCACAAAAATGCCAATTAAGAATGTATACTAAATGAAATGGGCTCATTTCGAATTTTTCTCATAGAAGTAATCTTAAATTACAACGAAAATGACTTGAGCGACTCAGAAAAGGTTGATGTTATCTGTAAAAGATTGTTTGATGTAAAAATGCACTGTAATACCATTCAATCAAGCTTTCACACATTTTAAGGGTTTCGTACTTCAAAAGGAATAAACGGAACCCTTATAAGATCACTTTGTTGTCCGTCTGTCTGTCAAGAAACTTTTTCTCAGGAACGCGTAGAAGTATCAAGCTGAAATTTATAATAAGTACTCAGGTCTACTGTTCCTTAGCACTGTGAAAAAATCAAACTTCTAAGTCAACGCAATCAAACGATATAGCCGTTGGTGCTGCAAATTTTCGACACTCGCAAGGGAATCAAAACCTACAGGGTACTTGCCGTGAACTCAGAATCTTGCAATTCGGTACGAATGTAATGGCTAATGGAATGTAACGGCTGTATCTTTTGATTGCGTTGACTTAGAAGTTTGATTTTTTCACAGTTCTAAGGAACAGTAGACCTGAGTATTATAAATTTCAGCAGCGTCTTATAGCACAGATAAAGGAAAATTGCGAAAAACATAAATGTTTAGTTACATCATATAATAAAAATATTTTTAATAATTTTAAACTAACTACCCCTTTCAAACTTTCTACATTGTAATGTTATGGATTTCATTTAACAATAATAATACCATAACATTTACTTGTATACCTACACCTGTCCTAAAAGAACTTTTGTACAGAACCTTCGGTGCGCGAGTCCAACTTTGGCTGGTTTTTATATATATTTGTCGAACTTAAACCGTAAGGAATGGTCATGAACGCATCAGTGACTCCCCTTCAATAAGTTGAACCACCTGTTCGTGTCCTTATAACAATGGCGCAAGCATATATTTTTGAACTGCTATAAAGAAATTGCTTATAACTAGGTTTTACTAGTTGGTAGGACTTTTCTGCAAAAATCGTCTGGGTAGGTACCACCGCTTTGCCAGTTATTCTGCCACCAAGCAGTAGTTTGCAAGAACTGCTGTGTTCTGCGTGAAGTGGACTAGTGAAATTACTGGGCAAACGAGACTTTATGAACTGATCTCATAGTCTAGTAATACAGTGCTGATGTCTTAGCATGGCATGCGCAGTTTTTTGTGTAAAATAAAAGCCAACATTCTGGTCACCTGAAGCCTCCACCAAACGTTTGACCAAGTTCCTAATTTCCATGGCAGCCGACCGCAGCGGACCCATTGTCTCCACCCCAAATGGCTCAAATATTTAGACCCCAAGGAGTGCATACTTGTGTCATTTGAGGTTTCAGCCTTGATGACAAAAATATAAAAATACCTTTGCATTTAAAGTATATTCCAAAGCAGATCGTTAAAGTATGCCCATAAATAAAGTATCGAAGCATAACACGAAACTATGGATTTCTCTAGTTGGTGTGAAAATATGAAATTTTACCAGCTATTGTGGTAGCTTTCTAAGAATCTGCTGCTGTTATTACACAGGGCTTAGTAGTTGTCATAACGAAGCCATTGTTGGTTATATGAATGATTGCGTGGAATAAATAGACCTATACGAGAATAGGCTCGATTCGGGTTGGGCTGTTGTCGAAGCGGATAGTGGTCATTAGAAACTTTAGCTTATTTATAAAAAACATACAGGAACTTGGCCAAACGTTTGGTGGGGGCATCAGGGGACCAGAATGCTAGCTTTAATTTTGCACAAAAAATAAGCATTGCCATTCTTTACTTATTTTAAGTTTTTAGGTATAGTTTAGATTTATAGGTCTAGTTTAGTTTAGTATTAATTTTATATGTATATTCAAGAATGAATATAATGATTTATGGTTAGAAAATTATATTAATATTAACCTGATGGGAATTTATTAACGAGTGATGGTGGTTGCATTAATTTACGTAGTGTAGTTTTAGTTAGTGAATAACCTAATAAAGACTATAAATGATGTAAAATAACAGAGAGCATTTAGTAGAACCTATATTAGAAGAAGTTTATTATTTTCCACCCTGTAGCTTGTTATAAAAATGTAAGTTACAAATTACCCATAAATCAGGTCGAGCATGGAAACGTGGGTAGTTATATTCACCCAACCATTCGATGATAATGTCATATATGACAGCCTCTGTGGTGTGGTGGTTGAGCAGGTCGGCTCATGACCCGAGGCGGCGGGTTCTATTCCCACGGCAAGACAAGTATTCGTGCACAGGAAAAAAGGGCAAATACTTGTTCTGAGTCTGGGTGTTGTAGGACCATGGTCCTCGTAGTTCCTGGGTTCCTAAATACAGGGAATCCTAGTTAGGGTCCAAAATCTATATATGTGATCGTTGGGCATTATTATTATTATTATATAATTATAAAAAGTAACAATTAAAAAATACACAATAAAAGTTCTTAACGAACCTAAACCTAAACCGCTTAGTATCAAGTACAACGCTTTCCTCTATCACTTGCACCATACGTTACTAAGCATGCTCCTTAATGAGCATCTTTGCGACATCTAGCTTATGAAGCGTGGCAGTAATATATCTTAATAAAAACTCACTTTTTCCATAACTTATAACAGTTTATCTCGTAATACTGACTTGTGATTACCGTAATTAATATAAGTCAGATAATTAAGAAGGTGGCTTTCATCTTTATATAATTAAATAGAGATTGATTAGTAGTAGTTTTTCTTTGGCCATATCTTTGTTCATGTCCATTATGTTCATGTTTCTTGTTTTTACTAAACTTGTTTTGAATTGGGTAAACGGTAAAATCTATAGACTTCAGGTAGAATTTAAAGTTTATCCAGTTCCAGACCTATTACATACCTAATATATAATATAATAAATAATATAAATATTTCAGTATTTGTAATAGAAAAACCGTACCGGAAAGAAGTACCGGTAGGTACCTATGTTGAATTTATTAACCTTATTGGTTTAGGTATTTCAAAGAAACGAACGGCTTATGCAGCACTAATGAAAAGTTTGGATGCCTCCACGTTAGAATTTGTTAAGCTTAATTTCAATTATAAAAAAAAATATTGTACAGAAACTAAAACAGATACTTAATTAGTATCCTTTTAAAATCGAACAGAAATATGAAGCATATAAAATTATTTCTAAATCCTTAATATCTCTCCTTGATTCGTTTTCCTCAATGCCTCAATTTTTACTAGGTGGTAGGACTTTATTGCAAAGTTCGTCTAGGTAGGTACCACCGCTTTGCCAGTTATTCTGCCGCCAAGCAGTAGTGCGCAATCACTGCTGTGTTCCGGTTTGAAGGGCACTGTAGCTAGTGAAATTACTGGGCAAATGAGACTTTATGATCTGATCTCACAGTTTAGTAATCTTATTACTAGATTATGCTGATGTCTCTGGATGACGTGCGCAGTGCAGTGTCATACGAACCTCTATACTTTAGAGTTCCGAGTGACACTGCAGCTGATATGGGCAGCCGTGTCGTTTAACATCAGGCGAACGGCTAGTTCGTCAAGTCATTCCTTAACATAAAAAAAATTTAAAAAAAAAAGCCAAGCTCTATGGATCACTTTCCCTATTTGTCTGGCCCGATAGCTCAGTTGATAGCCCAGTAGCTCTGCTTTCCAAACTATAGGTTGTGGGTTCAATTCCCACCCAGGACAAACATTTTTGTGATGAACATCGATGTTTGTGCTGTGTCTGGGTGTTATATTATACTCTATGCATGTGTACAAACAAAACAAAATGATCTGAGTGTTCTATCAGTTAGCAGGTTTCCAAAGTACAAGCTTTGCTTAATTTGGGCTAGATGGTGTTGTGTGAAATGTCCACATATAATATCTTTAAATATATATAACTCAAAGGTGACTGACTGACTGACAGACATAGTGATCTATCAACGCACAGCCCAAACTACTGGACGGATCGGGCTGAAATTTGGCATGCAGGTAGATGTTATGACGTAGGCATCCGCTAAGAAAAGATTTACGAAATTCCACCCTTAAGAGGGTGAAATGGGTGGTTGAATTATTTTCGCATAGGCCGCGCCGTGGGCGAAGCTGCGGGCAGAAGCTCGTTTATTTATAAACTTTCTCTGTGACAACTTGTGGCCGCCGCGGCGTGATCTATCTTCAGCGGAGTGTATAGCCTCATCGACGTAGGTGTTAGTGTGATGCGGACTTGAAACATTTTAACCATCATGTCTTTTTTGAATAACTTGACTTTGACAGCTGGAAGACATCCACTGCACACACATAGGCATCCTTCATAAAACGCCACTATGAACCCATTTAATATGGGGGCTTGCCACAAGCCTGGTGATGTTATTGATCGCAGAATATTTTAACGTACGGAGGAGAATACTGCTGCCCATTCTTTGCCCATCCCTTTAGCCGGCTCTTACGGTACTTACGGGACGAGAACAAGCTACACATACTTAAAACCAGAGAACGCAATAAATTCATTAACAGTTCTGGAACCCTCCAATAACTTTTAGGTACTATTTTCAGGATAAGCAGCGTCCACCAATATACAACCCAGAAGACTATGCGACCTCACTCAAGAAATGGGGCAAGAAGACGGGCGCGTCAGGTCTATACGAGCTGGAAGCTGGGCAGGACCCCAGCAAAGCAAGTACTTTGCCCAACCAGGGCAGCAAAGACTTCAGGTCAGTTTGCTAATACCATTATTCGCCAACAAATGGAGTATTTTTGTGGTACAGCGGTAAAGAAAACATCATGACGAAACTGGCATAAAAAACAGAATAGAAATAGAACCCCAAAACCCAATAGATATAGAACCGCACTTAGCCAGTATGGGTAATTATGGCATAAACTCTCTTCTTATGAGAGAAGACCCGTGTCCATGTAGGAGTAAATGCAAGCGTGGGCGATAATTCTTGGTCAGCAAAACGTGCCCGTGGCATCAGTTTCCATATCTTGCACTCGCAAGTCCGTGGCCCTTTATTTCTTTATTTTGTGACTTTCTTTTTTGTTGTACCGTGTAAAGTATCCTGGACAAATACAGTAAGTGGGTACCTATGTTTCTTTAGAACACTTGTTTTTCCTAACCCAGTAGAGAGGAAACGAGCAGGACTTTTGATGTAGGCGAAATCCCAGCACTGGGAATGAATTTGGGCTGATGATGATGACTAACGAATGCTACTCAGGTCATTGCTATTCTTGTACTTGCTCTTACTTTATAACCGACTTCAAAGAGGAGGTTCTCGATTCGGTTGTACTTTTATTAAATGCTTGTTACGTCATATCTCCGAACTGATTTGGAAGATTCTTTTTTCGTGTGAAAGGATATATACAAAAGCATACATATGTATACATATAAGTTTATCAAATAAAAACATATTTTTAGAGATTTTATCATCATCGGGTTTGTATTTTTGTTTTTAAATGAAAATAACTAGAAAAAGTGTGTATTATAATATCATCATATTTATTGTTCTCTGTATGAAATGAAGGCGATTAAAATCAGTTGACCCCCTCTTTAAAGGATCAGTATGATTTATTAAGTTTCCTCTAGATAATAGACAAGTAAAATGTACCTAATAATGGAACGTATAATTTTATGTTTTCAGAAACCCGTGCCTTGGTGTGGGAGAAGAGATGAGTCTGCGTCAATTCGGAACTCCTAGCGAATTGCTCACCAAGCTACGAGCTGACTTGAGGCTGTCGTTCCCGAGGTAAAGACAGTTTCTTTGATGGTGGACAGTTTCTTTGGTTGAGCAGGTCGGCTTACAACCCGGAGGCGGCGGGTTCGATTCCCGCGGCAGGACAAGTATTTGTTCCATTAAAAAAAGCAGAAACACGTTTTCTGTGTCTTGGTGTTGTGGAACCATGGTCCTCGTAGTTCCTGGGTCTCTAGACACAGGTAATCCTAGTTAGGGTCCAGAATCTATGTATGTGATTGTTGGGCGTTATTATTATTATTATTAAAGACATTCAAATTATCGTTAATATATTATATTATAGTAGGTACTTTGCGAAGAGTTTTTAGTAATAAAAAGCTATACATAGATAGACCTAATTAATGATATTCGTAGCTAGTCTTTATGAGGGGAACGTCCGGAGTTTAAAAGACACGAAGCCAAATAATAATGTGATCTCTAAAAGTTCTTTACAAATATATTAGGTCTTTACCTATGAAATTGCCGTATTGCAGTACAGACTTTTTCAAACAAAAAAAAGTTTTGATTGGCTATGAATTCTAAATTCAAATTAATTTTGTTTTAAAAATATGACATTCTATTTACAATATAAGTCTTTTGTTTATTGATTAGCGTTGTATTTTCATTACATTTCAACATTTTTCCTCATAATGGATACTTTGAAATTTCGTGTAATTATGGAATATGAGTTCCGTCGTGGCACCAACGCGGCACAAACGACACGTAACATCAACGACGTTTACGGAGAGAACTGTACAAACGAACGTACAACCCGTTATTGGTTTGCTCGGTTCCGTTCTGGGAATTTTGACTTGAAAAACTACGTAGGTACGTAATATCTGCATTTTTATGGGCTTTGAAAGAAATTTAAGAAACGCTAAATTTTGTACATGATTTCTAAAAGAATCCTTCCATAATAATCAATAAAATACTGTTAAATATTTGCTTAATTAGGAGTGTACAATAACAAACATTTCTATAAATATTTTTGCTCTTTTATATTAAAGCCACGCAACAGAACCTCTATGCTTGGATTGGTTGCTGCCAAAAATTATACTCCCTCTCAAGTAAGATTATCAAATCACTGTAAAATTTAACTGTACTTAGTATGTAGTAGTAGTAGGTGCATAATATCATTTTACTTTTTCAGCTTCGTGCAGGAGTTTTCCTGTGATCCGCTAGATGGCGTTACTTTACTTCTGGAACTGCTGCGCAACGTGCAACTGAGCCAGGCTGGTGAGGGAGCGAGAGGACCACCTGCTGTTAGAAGGAGACCGCTACTGGACGAGTTAGCTTGCTTGTAAGTAAACTATTGTTCCCATAATAACACCAATTTTAAGGTCACCGATGAACTAAGTCCCAAAAGCGTCTTCAAAAAAAAACAAGTGTACTTTAGACCACACGACTGAAGTAAAACTTCTTTAGTTCCATATATCGGCCGGTATAACTTTGTTTTTGCTTTGTTTAAAGTTAACTAGTTGACCCGCCCGGCTTCGCACGGGTAAATTAGTAAAACGCGGTTGAACGGGATAAAAAGGCCCAATCCTATGTCCGTCTTCTGGTTTTAAGGTACCTCCCCACCAATTTTCAGCCAAATTGGTGCAGCCGTTCTTAAGTTATAAATAGTGTAACTAACACGACTTTCTTTTATATATATTTGTCGCCATCTTGACATTGTAAATTTTCATTTTACTGGACATACCAACATAATGATACAAATTTTAAGTAATTTTTAGCTTTGTTATGTTGACAATGGAGATCTACTTGAATCAACAACTTTCAACTTCTGTTCGCCTCGTCAGCTTACTCCCTAAGTCAAGCGTGCGTAAAGAAGTTTAACTTAAAAATGGATTAGTGATGTTTGTATTGTGAACTTTGCGTATGATGTAAACATGTCTTTGATTTCGATAATTGTCTGTTATTCCCCAAGTCTCCAAGTCCAGTGTGCGTAAAGAAGTTTTACTTCAAAAAATGGATTAGTGCTGCTTTGAACTTCGCGTATGATGCAAGCAAGTCTTTGATTTCGATAACTGTTTCCAGACAATGCCTTTGGAGCTGCTGCAGCCGGTACCCTGACTGCGTGCGGCGACTGGTCGGCGGTTCCAACGGAGTGTACACTCTCACAGTTTGCATCATGTCCACCGTCAACAAGTCGAGGGTTCTGGCTTTGCAGGTACCTGTAGTATGCACCTGCGCAGTGCGTATCATGCAACACCTGATTATTTATTTATTTATTTATTGCATTATGTAACAAGGAGATACATATAACATCACACAAGTTACACAACCCTGCTAGGGCATAGCAAATAAAGAAAAGAAAGTACTAAGTTTACACAATAATAAAATGTTGACTATGGAAATCCCGAAGAATAAATGTAAGTAGAAATATATCATACTCATATATATTTGTCTACTAAGTATTCTTGTACAGTATAGTAGCATTTTTGAGATAAAAGATTATAAAATGTTCTATCCGTTCACGCGTGATGCGATAACAAAGAGAAATAGATATTTTTTTTTATATATAAATGTTATTATTATGGGTATAAATAATGTAATGAATCACATATAAATGTGAATAATTTCAATAACCATTTCCTATCAAAAAGTTAATGAAAGATTTAGGGTTTATCATAGTAAACACATGATTAGATTACCCTAGTATAACAAAACTAGTAGCAGTAGTAAATCTTTTGTTACTCATAATTTCTAATCATAATCTGATGACGTTAGTACTTACTACATAGGTTCTTATCCTTTAAAAACTGCCATTACGATAAGCTTAAATTTTTTTAGTTACAGATAATGAAATTCCGATTTGGGTTATTTTTTTTTTAACGGGCTAATGCTGTTGGTGTCTACTGACCTTTACAGCGTCACCGGGCGGGATTTGCGATCCATCTGAGTCCGATTTGAGTTCACTTAGACTATCAAGTCGGTGCTAAAGTAAGGGTTTCAACAAACAAAAATAAGTTTTTTTTTCTCTATCTTGCAGCTCCTAACAAAAGCATGCTACCCTCCTGCAAACGGCCACAGCATGATATCAGAAGCACTATCGACTCTCCGTCTCCGGTACGGCGAGCCAGTTCGCTTCAGGTTCTTAGTTGGGATGCTGCAGAGCGCTGGGGGGTCAGGAGATCTGCAGGCAGTTGGCCTGGCCTTCATCAACGCGCTGCTGATTAGCGCTCCAACTCCTCAGAGGAAGCTGTACATTCAAGCCGAACTAGAGCAAGCTGGATTTGATATTGTTACCTTGAAGAAGGTATGTTTATACATGTATATAGGCAATAATGTGACTAAATAAAGTGCAAATTCGGCTGATTGTAAAAGCAGCAAGCTGTGTTGCAGTCAAAGAATCTTTTCATAGATAGATAAAAAATGCTTTATTGCAACAAACACCTGGAGATAGCAAACAAATGGTAAAAGGCAAACTTAGACTTTTATTTTAGTTCTTTAGACTTCAGTCTATAATCCTTTGGCTTATTTTCGTATCTCTTTGATTAAAACTGATATAACGAACCTATCCCTGATTATTTTACACTAATAAAAGCAAGATAGAGATTAGTGAGAAAATAATCGACAATTTTTTTATCTTAACTTTGATTTATCATTTTAGATGATCGTGAAACTGCCAGCTCCCAACGAGCAGGTGACGAAAGAGATAGAGAATTATGAGAAGCAGTTGATCGATATAGATACTCTCAGTGAAAAAGCCACCGAGGCCATGAAAGAGAAGGACGATCTGAGGCATAAACTTGATCTACTTGAGAAGAGAGTAAAGGTAATAAAAGGGTATTTAAGTAATAAAAACTGTGTAGTATATCGAAGAAAAAATTCTAGAAATCATATGAAATGACGAAAAACAGTTTAACAAAATAGCTAAAATCTTGGAACGTATATTGGATGCCAAATATAAAAGATAATTAAACCCGTGCACAATAAAAATGTCAGGTTTGAATTTTTACGTTATATTTACTCATTTTTTTTTTTTAGATTCTTCAAGAGGAGAAAGGAATATTGCTGTCATTGGAAAAATGCTTGAAAGAAAAATGTTGTGAGCTACAGGAAGAAGTTTCTACCTTGCGATCGGAACACGGAAATTCCAACCGGAAGAAAAGTTTCACAATGAAGAAAAAAAACTCAGCTCATAAAAATAGAGGTAAGTTCGTTAAAATACTCCTGCATTATTATAAAAGTAGTTGCACTCCGCGGTTTTACCCACGGATTAAAAGTATTTTAATTATTTGCTCATCCCACGAGAAAATTTCACTTTTCCGGGATAAAATGTGGCCTATATGTTAATCCAGTGTATAAGCTATCTTGGTATCGGATTTCATCCAAATCCATTCAACCGTTTGAGCGTGAAGGAGTAACAAATATACACACATACACACAAACACACATTACATACAAACTTTCGCCTTTATAATATTAGTGTGATGTGATAGTGTGATAATAAACAAATTACATAACTACCTAACTATAATAATTAAATGATCATTGCGTAAAGACTCACTTACTTTACTTTCACAGACGAGTCATCACCACCAGAAGACGAAGGCATAAGTTCTTCTGAAAGATCTCTTAGTCCTGACGGCGACCCACAGCGTGACTCATTGATCTACGAAGTTTTCAATGTAAAAAATGAAACATATGATCTTATGCGAAATAAACGCAATGTGCATAAGAAATTAGATTCTAAGAAGAATGACAAAAAATCGTCTGATGAAGAAGAAGAAACTACAATTGATGAAGTTATACAGGAACTACGAAATATTGTAAACCATGCAGAATCCGAACAGTATATTAAGGACTCATACGGTGATAAGTCTTCAAGACGTCACCAAAGTTCAGAAATAAATGTTTCAATGAATGCTCTTGAATGTCAAAAACACAAAGACGCCGAAAAAGACGACTCTACTACAAGCACAAGACATAGTATCCAAATAAAAACTGATGCAGAATCTTCTGACGATATAGATGATGGAGAAGCTGAAATAATTCCGACTAAAATTGTCCCACATCCACCTAGAAAAGCCAAGAGCTTGGTGCACTTATTCGACCCACCGGTAGACCAAGGATTACTTTACAACAAACCACCACATTTGTATGATGATAATTTCTACTCAAGTGATGAAGGATCGGACTCTCTGCTGAGTGCATCCCGTTGTATTAATCCATTAATTAAGAAACCTTCACTTTCTAGTTTTGATTTTCAAGAATGCCGAGCTGTATTCAATGATGTAACGGATAGAGATGAAAGAACAAAAAGATCTAGAACAAGATCGAGGGAAGAAAATAGAAGGTCATCCATTAAAAGATGTGGTTCATTCCAAAATTCAGAGAAAGGATCTCGTCAGCGTGAATACATCGATAGCATGTTTTACAATGAATCCCACATTTCACCGATACAGAGATCTAATTGCAATCGAGTGGATGAAATAGTCAATTTAATCGAGTCAAAGAAGTTGACGAAAAGTCTAGACCGAATTGACGAAGGGCTGAACTCGATGGTAGACATTGTCGTTCTAGCAGAACCTAAACAGCCAATCTGGCCTTACGAGAAACGACAAAGATCGGTTTCGAGGACTAGTAGCGACGCTGGCAAGGAATCTCCTTTGATTCCTGTCACAAGATCGAACAGCAGACACTTTCATACGAAATTTGATTCCCGATCTTCTAGCAACAAGGACGATTCGCCGATCAAATCCGAACCACAGCCGAAATTTTTCTTATCCCACCCGAAGTTGAGTCCATCTTTTGACCAATCTGGTTTCAACAGTGCTACTTTCCTCGTCAAACGTGGACACAGCAACGCTGGGTTCTATTCTGGACCGATGCTCCGTGATGCTCCGGCGAGCATGACCAGTCTCGTTATGAACGGAACCCACAGCCACGCTGACCTCAAGCGAACTGTATCACCTATGGGAACTTCTAGCAACTTTGGTATTCATAAACTAGCTGATATGCCTTCAGGTTTGTACTAATATGTGCTTTGTTAAAATGTAATCAAGACCAACGACTAATTTAAGTGTTCGTAACTAATTATCATGACTAGTGCAATATTCCCTTTAGAACTAGTTTTCGTTTTAAAACGCACTGTTTCTTGAGATATTTCTCTAACTCTTGTCGTAGTTTTTTGTGTCCATAAGAAGATAAAGTGTGTATGTTTACATTTCAAGGTTTATCCACACATCCACATTTTAGTGAACGTTATGGCTAAGTCATCGTTGGACCTTATTTACATAAAATCTTTGAGAAACAGTACATTGTAAGGATTTTCTAACGTCCTCAAATGTTGTTGAGATTTCAACATTATCTTGGCAATTTTGTTTATGGCAAAATTTGCTTAAGATTGCGTACCGTTTGTCTATCTTCTCTATTTATTGTATTTAATTTTTTTTAGTAATATGAGATACTTAAGTATGAAAAGTTGATTGTAATCGTTAAAGAGTGGTAGTAATTACATTTATTCTCTCTTGACTTATATTTTTATTTTGTTTCTTTTTTTTTCTTGCCTTTACTTTTGATTAGTGAAATAAAATTGTATGTACGACACATTTAACTGTGAGGTTTTATTTTCTACACTTCTAATTTTATAAAAAATGTAGGTCTAAATCACACTACCACGAGGCATGAAATAAATATGATACAGAGGAAAATAAAAAAAATTAGAGCAATTAATAAATTATTTTTTAAATAAATAAATTGTACTATGTATATTAGGCTAGCCAATCATGTAGATAAGATAATATCTGAATTTCCATCTACATGACCGACCAAAAAAACTGAACCATTAAAAGAATTGGCTCTCGGCATCTTTCATGGACGCAATGACACTATTGTACACCTGTTGGGTAGCATCGACGCCCCAAATAAAGTCGAAATGATTGAAACTGTCCCTGCTCATCTTATTAACACTAATGACATTGGGTAGATTAGTAGCCAGTTTAAGAATATCCTTGTAGTAGACCTCATTGTCACTCAATCCGTAGTAAATGTAAGTAGGCACGACGACCCTAGAGAGGTCATATGAAGGAGGGTTCAAGCTGCCGTAGACGGAGAGGTTAGTGATGGCGTTGAAGTTGTAGCGTCGGAAGGCGTCGAAACGGATGACTTGACCGTAGTGAGAGACTTGACGGACTGAGGCGCCGGCAGGTACGTGGCCACGGATAATAGGTAGTATCGTCTGAAAATGAACTAAAAGCTTTAACAATCGACAAATCAAAGTGCAATTAAAGGCTTATGACGCGTGATAGTTTATTGGTCAAACGCGTTTTTGAGAGAATAGATATGTAAATTTTTATAGCTCCTGCTAGCCCTGCTATTCAAGTTACACTTGTACAGAGGTAAGAATAAGTATCTTCTATCGTTTTAACTATTTCGGTGTTAATTAATGGTGACAACTGACATGAAATCCAAACGAACAAACAGACGACGTTTTAGTTTAATACATAAATTATGCACCATCCATAGAATCAGTCTTTCCCAAAGATAACACTGAAGGGAACCACATCCACAACATTATACTTACGGCGTTAATATATTCATTTTCTATCATTCCGCTGATACCATTTTTGCATAATGAGTCAAGTACTGATAATAATCCTCCATCACAGAAATTATCCTGTAACCAGTTCACGTCTGCGAAGATCTCGCCAGCGCCCACGGCCCAGGCTGCTGTCTGTAATATATTAAATATGACGTCGAACGATTAGGTATCTTTTGATAATAAAAATCGGTTTAAGGTTGAAATCGACACGTGCAAGTCTATCAATCTTAACTTATGGCAGAAAAATAAAAATAAAAGTTTATTATATATAACATTACAATAAAATTGTTCCATTTACCGTTTAACAATGTTTCAAGGATTTATCTTTCAAGTTTATCGTTATAGTCCTTAAAATAAAGCTTTTAAGTTTTTAAAAAACTATAAATTTAATTATAAGTACATAAAACTTCATTTTGAAAAGTACGTGGATTCTATAATATAATCACAGAGTTTTTCTAAACAGAGATCTGTTTTTAATGTGATCTTGATTTATAAATTTAAAGTACAGAGAGTCTGTGATGTGGTGATTGAGCAGGTTTGGTCATATCCCGGAGGCGGTGGATTAGATTCCCGCGGCAGGACAAGCATTTGTACAAAGAAAAAAAGCGCAAATACTTGTTTTGTGTCTGAGTGTTATGGAACCACGGTCCTCGTGGTTCCTTTGTTCCTAGATACAGGAGAACCTAGTTAAGGTCCCGGATCTATGTTTGTGATCGTTAGGCGTTATATTATTATAGTAAGTAATTAAACAATTTTCAAATGGCATCTAACGTACCGGCAAATTAAATAGTAGGAGTTCAGTGGTAATTATGACTTGAAAAGCATGGTTTTAGTTATAACGTGAGTCAAATTGGCAATCTATTTACTCATTCACGTTTGTAGTATTACGTGCTTACTACCTAAGCCGTTATCGATGAAATCTAAAAAATGTGCCTGCTATTTAGCAAGATAACATAATAAACTACCGATAACCATATTGGTAACATATTTAATTAATACTGAATGACAAAAGCGATACCTTTGTAAAGAACGTGCAAATATACGAGATCACTAATCAAATACCAAATTTTGGTTGCCATTTTAGTGATGTACCAACTAATATTGTAAGCAGTATTTCTTCTCTCTGCTAATTTTAATACGTATTACCTGTCTAACGAAACCATCACGAAAGAAGTAAACGTATATGTTTAGGTGACAAAGGGAAGATGAAGACTTGATAATTTTTTTTTTGTAGTTAATGATGTGACGAACTAGTCGTTTACCTGAAATTAGGCGACACGGCCGCCCATAACTGAACAATGCCACTCAGAATTTCAAAATATAAAGTTTTGTGTGACACTACACTGCGCACATCATCCTGAGACATCAGCACAGTCTGGTAATAAGATTATTCAACTGTGAGATCAAATCGTAAAGTCCCCATTGCCCAGTAATTTTACTAGCTGCAATGCCCTTCAAACCGGAACACAGTAGTGCGCTAACACTACTGCTTGGCGGCAGAATAACTGGCAAAACGGTGGCACCCACCTAGACGAACTTTGCAGAAAAGTCCTACCAACTATATATAATAGATAAAAGATACATGAGATTTTAATAAAAGGGCTGCCTTTTCATTGTTACTCACCTCAAGGACACTTTCATAAGGCGCCAAACTGTTGAACATTTCATTCTCAGAGTACGTAAAATATGAAGCTGGTGCCAGCCCTTGGAAAGAGATGAGTTTTTCATTGTATTCAGGCCTTAAGGAGTTGAGCACCAAGAACGACGTTCCGCCTTGTGAATGTCCGACATAGTGAATCTTGCTTTCACCAGTGATTTCTAAGATATAGTCGATGAAGGCTGGAAGGTCAAAGTTGCCGATTTCATCCCAGCTGAACTTCCAGAAATCGTTTCCTTCATCAGGGTTGAGTCTGACGTGTTGACGGGAGTAAAAGTTGCCACGAGCATTACCAAGCCACACGTCGTAGCCAGCTTCAACGAGTTGGTAGCCTGGTGAAAACAAAATCACGCTTATATATTAAGAAGTTTGAAAGGAATATTGGCAAAACAAAAAATATTTTTGGTGGGTAGAAATAATACTCTTTCTACGACGGAATAAAAAGATAATAAAATTATTGTATTGAATCGGCATTATTTTTTTCAAATATATAATCATTCATCAAACATTGAATATTTTATTATAGGTAAGTGAAGGTGTGCATAATTATGATTGTTTACTTAGATGACATCGTTACAAGCATCGTTCGCAAGTCACTAACGTACTATCCGACAAGAACAAAGATTAATTAATAAACCTAAAGATAAAATAAAAATCTTTCAATATTTTCGTAGTACAGTACTACGTTAATTGTTAATAGATTAGTAAGGTCTACTTTTTTATCCTAAAATCTGCAAGCCTATCGCACTGATTGTTATGATACTTACACGGGCTATATTTTGATAAAACTTTTTATTTAGCTGATAAAATTAAATGATAAAAATTGTAAGCAATTTTGGATCACAGTACACTCCCTAACACTATTATTTAATAGATTGGTATTTTTTGCAACATTTTAAAAGATAATTTACAGAAATTGTAGAAAAATTCAGTCATAAAACAATTATACTCGAAATTATTGTGCAGAATACGCACTTATTTATGTACGTAGTCTGGATTTTTCTTGTAATGTCCATTGATGTCTAATCTAATAAAATGTTTAACATTAATACCTAATATTCGTAGTAAAATTGGAAAGATAACTTGACAATGAAAGCTAAATTAATGTATTACTTAACATACACGAAACTAAAAAGGAATATGCGAAATCAACATAAACACTTTTTCCCCCTAATTTTTGACCCCTAAATATCTAAATCTTTAGGCACTACCTAACTTAAGTAGGTACTACATGCCGTATATTGTGACCAGTGTAGGTATATTTTAAACTAGTAAGTATAGAATATTAGAATCTATAATGAAACGAAACTTTTCAGTATTAAACAAATACATATCTCAAACACATGCATTCATAAAGAAGAAAAATACTTAGCAAAGACATACATTCGGAAATCCTAATTTCCGAATGTATGTCTTTGCTAAGTATTTTTCTTTATATGTACGAGCAGAACTATATAATAAACTACCTAACCCTATTAAAGAAGCTAAATCATTCCAATCGTTTAAAAAACTATTGCAAACCCGCATTTTGAGTGATCCTACACTATAGCCTAGATAATTTTTGACCACAGACTTGTATTGAATAGTTTTTTGCTTACCTACCTTATATGATAATTTGTTCTTGCATTTACGCCTGCACGCTCAAAGGATCTATGTACCATATCATATATTTAACTAGCTATAATTTCTCAGCGAATGAACTATGTTCTTTGAGAAATAAAGAATCTTAAACCAGAAAATTCACAAGGAACTTACCAAGAGCACTCCCAGGCCCCAAGACTAAGAAGTCAGCTGATGAAGACAGAAGACCGTGCATGATGAATACGGCAGGTCTATTCTCCTCGGGGTTGTTATGGTTATCGCGACCGTGTGGTATCCGATGCATCTCCAGAATATACCCGTCAGTTGTGACCACATTATGGACTTCTACTGGGTAGCCATATTTTGAAATAAGGCCAGGCTAGAAAAAAAAAATTTAAGTTACTTTTATATGTTTTACGCATTGTTATCCATGCTTCCAGCACATGCTTCAGCCAAAATTATTGGATTATGCAATTGATTCTTAACTTGAAGTAGTAAGCCACATGAGAAAGGTTTCATAATTATCGAAAGCTATTTTAGAGATGCCAATTTCCACAACGCCATATTATTGAAATGCTTTTTTTTTTATTCGAAAGTCCATATCATAGAAACTTTAATGGTATATGCTCAAACGCTTATGTAAGTTTTATAGTTTCAGGCCGACATGCATTTCATAACATTTTTAGTGTGTTGCTAGATTTTAGTGTAGCTCAATTAATGGCTTAGGTTAAATGGATCACAGTTATGATAAAAAATTGCGCTCCTAAATGGGTAATTTCGATACAAGTTTGTTTGGCTCCGTATATTATTATTATTATTATTAAGTAATCAATCAATCATTATGAAATACATAATAAATATGTGACTTTTTATCGTGAGTAAAAGCAGGCTCAAAGTTGGTAAGACTATTTTAGGCGTACTATGGATCTCGTGTCTGCAATAATGATTACCATTATTATTTAAAAATAGTTTCCATTGGTTCATTTATCACTTTACACTCTGCAAAGGTAGACCTACTTTAGCATTTTCACTATCTTTGTACGATTACAACAATGTGTACAATAAAAAGCACCCTTAAAGATAGTGCCGTAAATTATAAATTTTATCTGCAGTTTAATTAATTTATAATCTATAGATTAGAACATACACTTGTGCATATATTACGGGGGTAAGTAATTAATTAATTAATATAATAATAATTTGCTGTCCTACATTTTTTTATTGGTAAGTAAGCTTTGTAAAGGGCGTATTTAAATCATTATTGCGAAATTGGGATCGTCTTACCTTTAACCCCTGTTCCTTCCCTACTATACTACATCGTAAGCCGAAAGATTCTCTGCAAAGAGTGCTGATCATAAGTCTCAATCATTGAACAACACTTTAAGCGGCTACGTATATCGTACGGACCTCTTGCATTGAAAACGGTATTAACTACTCATCCTGCTGAGGGTCAGCTTCTATACGCTACGTTTTTAGGTTTGATGACTTTACAGTCGTCCTCGAAAACCTTCTTTCCCTTCTTTCTTTCGGTTCTGCTCATCGGTTCTTTACCATTTCAACTTGCTAATTTTAAGAACTCTATTGGTGACTAGTTTTCTTGCGAATCTTCTCATTCCAGATTTTATCAAACAAGTAAACTCGTTACTATAAAATGTATACTAGTGCGTATAAAATGTGTATTTAAAATAAGAATAACTTTTGAAAAATTAATAAAAACATTACAATTTTAATATAACGACTCCTTTATTCCTTGATTTAACGCGCCCAGTAAAGTAACATGTATTTGACAACAAAGCAAAAGTATACGACTATTAACAATTTGCTACAACTTCCCAAATCGCAACATTGAAAGTAAAGCAATTGTCCAATACCTATTTTAAAAACCTAAAACACGTCTAATTATTTCCTTTAGACCTTAAAAAACTAAAGCAACATTCCAAAGCCTATTAAAAAATCTAAAACCTATTTAATTATTTCAATTGATTTCTTTAAAATGAATGCCACTTTCTCAGTCTCCAAAATACTAAGCCTGAATTTTCGGAACGACAGATCAAGGCAACACGTAACCAAAAGGCTGGCCCAAAGACTAAGCATTGCCATTCAACGGGGCAACGCCGCCAGCATTTTGGGCACGTAGCCTACTGGTAGCAGCTTCTTATATTAAGTTTTGGTAATGCATAGTTTTGTTTTATTGTTTAAAAATTATGATTTGTTTTTGTTCATTTAGGAGTAGAGTTAAAAAAAGCCCGCATAAAAAGTCACGCTTACCACATCGAGTTCAGCATCTTCCAGGATGTTGTCGGAGTAGCGCGATCCCACCTGGGATCTATACCGCTTCTCCACATTTTCAGCGTTGGGCGAATTCCTCGCCACCACAACCGTGACGAGCGTGGTGAACAGCAACAATGCTTTAAACATTTTGGCTGCCTGTCTACCACTGATTTGTTATCGCTACCCGGGTTCTCTTTTGTAAGTTGCTTTATCTGTACACGGCCGCCACCAATATCATTCAATTAACCGATTGCGATTCTACCTACAATCATACCTATGCCAATCATATCAGTTACATTCGAGTATTCTTCTTCGAGTCTCCTTTCTGCACTCTGTAGCAAGGACGGATTTAAGACCCCTCTGACGGCATTTTTGTGTACTATGGAGATTCCATCATAGTACATACTTAGAAGCAAATCAAATTATCAGTGTCGTTAAAATATATAAATAAAATAACAGAAACTGAGTGAAACTCTTGTCTATTTCTGGCTGGGATTGCGAATTTTGTTCCTTACATCCCTCTCACGCACTTGAGATGATAATCAATAATCAGCGTTTGCAAGTTATCAATAAGCAGCGCTTATCAATAATTATTGTTTTTACACTTTCATAAACCTTTATACTTGAACTTGTAGAAACAAACTTGACTTGATGTATGATACTTCAAGTTTATTTCTAACAGCTCTTGTTGATTTTTGTACCCGACAGACCCTTGTGCCCCTCCTAGAAAAAAATCCTGGATCCGCCCTTGTTTTGTACAATTGCGGAATGCATATTGCTTTAATTTCCAGCTCGTGTATCTTTATCTGCAATTTTATCGGAAATGATTGTTGAACAAACTTCCTTATTGCCTGAAAACGATATTGAACGATAAACTATTTTAAAAGGAAAGGTATTTGTTTTGTAATTTCTGTATATATGTAGTTCTTTTAGTCACGGTCGAAAATCTGGCGTGGCGCAATAATCTTGATAATTATATGTATTTACACCGATATTTAAAAAAATCTCCCGATTTAGCAAAGCCAATGAGATGCACCCTAAATGCGGCATCACATTATAATAATATACAACTTAGCAACTCCTGCGGCAATTTTCTAAAATAGCTGTGCTATAGAATTTTAAAATAATTGAAATGACGACGTATTGGTAGGTAAAACCGAAACTATAACCCTGATATCGACATAAATATACCTAACCCACGAGATATTTTAAATTTAAAATCTAATTACTACATTAAATATAATTAGGACTTTGCTTTGGTTTTAATCTATGAACCTAAATATAGATAGACAATCATAAGTCGTAGGGAGACCCCACCCCACAATACACGAATTTATCAACTAGAGGCCATAAACATTTCCGGTTAGTAAATTGTAATCGCAGGACAAATATGATATTTGTATACCTTCTTTGTAAATCGCATTTTTTATTAGGTACTTACAGATTAATAATGATATACCTAGATTAAATTTATTATGTTTTGGTTTGAATTCACAACGAGAATTCCAAGAAATGAGTCAGACGGACGAAATTTTCGGTGGGAAAGAAGAAAGGTGGAATGTGGAGCTCTTGGAACAATCGGCGGAAGGGAGTCTAAGACTTCTTTGAAAGCTGCTTTCAAGGCCGGGTAGGCACGTTTACGCCATAAACGAGAAGCAATAGAGGTCTCGTGGGCCACGGAGCTTGGGGCAGAAGGTAGTAGTCACAGTCGCGACCCCTTCTCGCCCCGGCGGACGAGGGCTCACGGGGGGGTTTTAGTGGGTTCGAGTCCCACAGAAGCGCAAGGACATTTCCCCCCTCAAAAAAAAAGGAGGCAGTAGTCAAACGCAAACCCATCAAACAATTAAAAGTAAAAGATTTGGCCATCCAACTTTCAATCGGCAATTTCGCACGTACTACACGAATATATGAATATTACTGTATAATTATGTCAAAATGTTTTTTTCAAAGTATCTTGTTTAATTTACTTACCTTTAACGAAAGGGGTATTTTTTCATCTTTTTGTAGTGACCACTTGTACACATAAGTACCTAATAGCTCTTATTTAAAAAGCAACTACCCACGTTCTTATACGCATAACATTTTACACATAGATAAACAAAGAAGAACAATGGGCGATATTGAATAATAAACCTTATCTTATAACAAAGATCAATCATTAAACTCAGTCAGCAAATTAATTTCAGAAGGCTAACTTAGGGTTCTTACCTGATCTATACAAAGATGTATCGCACATTTTGCAAAGTAGTTTTGTCTATTAGTGTATGCGGTATTATAACAACTATCGCAGAAGATGAAAATATCGACGTTGTGGACTTGACTCGTCCAACTGTCTGGAAAGACATGCTAGAATATTACAGCGCGCTCGAAAAACGTTGGTAAGTATATATATATCTCAAATATATATCATTAAAAGTGATTAGTAGGGAAGTTAATGGAAGTTATTAGTAGTTAGTATTTATTAATACTAACTTATTCTTAATTTTCAATGACCGTTATCCGCCCGGGCCTAATACCAGGCTGACTAAATTCTCTAAGGTTTTCTAATGCTAATCCAAGTTTTGGTAAGCCCGGAGAGGTTTTTGTGTTTCTCTTCCGAAGAAGCACGACTAGCAACGAACCCAGCAACGATCACAGCTTGGATGGGTGGCCGCTACAAAGTGAAACGTCAAAAACAAACGAGTTTTTGGCGGGAACGCGAAAAAGATTGCGACGCCGCATTGTATTATTTTCCAAAACTTGTGTTATTTTCAGTGTTAGTGTATAAAATTGGTGGCATTGTATTCGTTAAGTACTGGATTACAGGCGTGTGAGTGGGAAAATGGTATAATGATGGTGAAACGTTTCTTTTCGTGTTGTTTCCAAAACTCCATAGAAGCTTCAAGTAAAGTTGCCACCACTTTACTAGGAGTATGACTTTGACTAGACTATGACTTGACACATATTTACGTGAAATATTATTAACTTGATAAATTATCAATTACTTGACACTGGCTAAATACACAAAGTGTGGAGCCAAAACATAAAAAAAAAAAACAATTTGCTGCATGTAGGCAATTAAATCTGTCAAAATTATCTGACAAAAATTTAATACTGTCAAAATTAGAATATGGTACGAAAAATCATATCATTTAATGCTGTAGGTATATAAAATTGCAAAATGCTATTTATACCTAAATGGATTTGAAAAAAAGAACTTCTCTTTTCCAATTGGTGCAAAAATTGGTAAGTGATCGATGCCGGGACGGAGTGAAATGCCCGCTATGTCATTATGACATAAGGGATGAGTGGGCATGGTCACTTTGTTTGTGACCAATTTCAACTAATATCTGCAAAATAAATTAAATAAAAAAATAAACTACAGCCTCAGTTGTATAATGAGTCGGTGCCTATTCCTGACCTTACACACACAGAATTCACCCGTATTTACATAATATACTATTTGTCTTTTTTAAATTTTATTATATACTTGTGTGGTTGTGTGTGCGTGAGCGCGTGCGTGCGTGCGTGCGAGCGTGTGTGCGTGTGTGTGTGTGTGTGTGTGGGTTTAGAATAAAATTATATTCTATCTTTTTTCTTCATATTAAATAATTATTTACAGGAAAGTGTGCATTAACTGCGGGACCCCTGGCCTGGGCACTGCAATGCATCTCGAACAATCTGCCTCAACTGGTTCCATGCACCCAGCAGTCATACCTGCGGAGTATTTGCTGACCAGATGTGAGACACAGAAACAAGTTTAGCGATTCTTGTCACAATATCAATCGCTGGCATCACAAAACTAGAATATTTTCACTCGAGAAATCGCTCCTTTCTTCTCTCAAGAAGAGATATTTTTAGGAAGTCATCTACGACAGCATTCTATCGGTTAAGAGCTCAAGTTTGTTAGGTTTGGGTTGCTGGGTGCCAACTGTCGAGATTGTGACAGGAACTGCTATATGCTGGCAGACATTGCCAGTTGATATCGATTAGAATTTAAGGCAGAGAATGAGGTTGGTGCAGGATCTAAAAACGGGCGTGATAAAGAGGCCACCATTGTGGGTCGGCACAAGCTGAAATGATTATGATGAAACGTTTACTTACTTCATCTTGGTAGTAGTCCATGGACGTTATAAAGTGCATAATTCCAATCACGGAAAACATCCCGATAGCTCAGTTGGTAGTATCCCTGCCTTCTGAACTGTAGGTTTTGGGTTCCATTCCCACTCAGGACAAACATTTGTGTGGTGAGCATCGATGTTTGTTCTGTGTCTGGGTGTTTATATTGTATTCTATGTTTGTATTTACAAACAATAAGTGTATAAGTATTGTATCCGTTATCTGGTTCTTTAAGCTTTGCTTAGTTTGGGGCTAGGTGGCGCTGTGTGAAATGTCCACACATATTTAAATAAATAAATAAAAAAAGTGTAGTGAACGGGTCATAGGTTACTAAGAGATGAAATATTTTTATTTCTCCCGCACTCAGTTTTTTTAATATATACGAACTACGTGACGAGCTAGCCGTTCTCGCAGGTTATATCTAACAGTTAAAGTGACACTGGGAACTCCAAATTATAAAATTCTCTCAGTAGTTAATATTACAGTGGTACTAATGCATTAATACTTATCACCTAATATTAATAAGTCTGGAACATGCATCAAGCTCGTGAACGGGTGCTGGTTGCAGAAGCTGGTTTCCTCGTGGTGTATGCACAATTAGAAATCAGTCCTTGAGTTTAAAAAATGTACTGTCCCTCTTGTATCGTATTTATGTTCATGATTAACAATAAGCTAAAGTAATAAATTTAGATTAATTTAACAAAAAGCACGGACTCAAGTGTCCGTGGTAATGCAGCTAGAAAAACAACAAAAAAAATAAGAAAAAAATTAATTAGTCTTCTGCAATTCAAGCAGGTTTATTATTTTACAAACAGAACTATGTAATGTGATAATACTAACTAAAATCCGGGTTTAATCATGCGTCAACAATACCTACGCATTGTTTTTACGATGCGACCACTGTGACGTCATATGGATAATTAATATGCGAATCTAATCAAACTATACGTCTACTATCTGATTTCTTAATCACTAAATTAGTATGGATTAAGCCACTAACACTAATAAGGCCAGAAATGTTTAACGCTAATAGCTTTTGTAATACTTGAAGAAAGCACGAAAATAGTCAAAATCTAGGATTCGTTAATAGGCCTAAGATTTACAAAAAATCAAATAAATAATTATGTAATTATTTATTTGAAAAAAAAATACATTAATAAGACTAAAATAACTGAAAATAAGGTAACTGCATTGATATTACCTACATATATTGTATATAAATAAATATAAATGTAGTTCGTTGATAAGTGCATCACTTGAGATCGCCTAGATGGATTTGGGTACCTATTTATTGTTTTACAGATTGGTATTTATGGAAATAAATATCGGAAAAATGTTTTGTTTATAGGTATGTTGTTATAAGAACTAAGTAACTAGTGCGTGCCTTTTAAAATAAATACTATATGTCTTTAGAAATAGATGCTTTTAAACGCATTTGTAGGTATAATTCATTAATTCATAGATAGGCTATTAATATCTGCAATAATTACAGATAAATTAAAGATATATAGACTTATCATCAAAAATTAATTATTTATCAAAAAAATGGCTAGACATGTCTGTCTTCAGCGGCCCTAAGTAATGCTTTATATTTATCTTAATGCACTAAGTTATTTCACAAACAATGTTTTATTATAAACTTTAGTAATCAACGGGATTTGAACCGTCTTCCAACTTAGCGGATTCGACGCTCTGCCGTCTTAGCTACGGCCGCATTCCGAAAATATTTACGACTATATTTTTGTACCGACTAAACAGCAATTAATGGGTTATGTTAGGCTAAAATTTTACCACCGTCTTGCCTGCTGATCTGGTAAGTGACGCGCGGTTGACAGTGGAGTCTGCCGAGATGCTTGCCTATGAAGATACTGGTTTACTCTAGATAGGTATGATACCTAGGTACATGTCTAGCATAGAGCTGCGGTACCTACACTTTTTCTGTATTTGTCTGCAAATGTGAGTGTGCTCGGGAATTTTACCATTCGATCCCTCCTTCCCCGCAATAGGAGAAGCCGAAGTTCGGCTAAATATCATCCTTTCACAGTAGACACACAATTTAAACGATTTGGTTCCACTTTTACAGTGCATAACTTGAGACTTTATAACGTGGGTGTCTTCAAGGCCAGAGTGAATTAGTATCTTCTAGATTTACCTGCATATTTGGCCACACCGTCGCTAATCAAGCTAAATGGTAGTAAAAAAATATTTAAAAAATAAATTTAACATTTCTAGTGTCAATAATCGACGTGTCCTCGCACTCTGCACAAAACCACGGCTTCGTGCTGACGCTAGATGTCGCCCTACAATGGCCAGTACTAAGACACGACCCTCGAGAACCGATGCTGTTACTCTTCAAATTCGGTTGGAAGGATGACAACTACACATCCAAAATAAGGAGCTGCATTTGTAAAATACCAGGTGATGAATAAAAGTCGGCAAAATATCATGAGGTCCTAAAATCCTCTTTCCTAACCTTATGAGATTTTTTTTGTTGGGAATATTTTCTAAGCATTTGACCGCGCTCTCACCTGATGGGAAGTGACGATGCGATCGAAGGTGTAGCATGCTAGCCAAGTAAATACCTATTCACTCTTCTCTTGAACACGCCCGGGTCATATTTCGCCGGAAACACAGAAGCTGGCAGGGCATTCATCTCGCTATCTTGCTTCTTCTATCTATAAATATATCGATTCGTAAAGAGCTATGTGAACTATGCTAGCCTTCAAGAATCTCGGTAGATACATGGCGCCGAGCACATGCTTTAGAAGTCTCACTAGAAAGCCACTTTCCAATCCAACCTGAGCGTGGTGACATCATCAAACATATAGCCACTTTAACATTAGGAAGTAGGTTCTGATAAATATAATAATATTTTAGTTTAAAAACGTGAGTATGATACATATTGTATGTATCAGTTACGTGCTGACGCTCGCGGCAGAAGAAAATTAATTATTATGAATTAAACAATTATAAAGATTTTTACTTAGCTAGATAAAACATCAGCCAGTAATCTGAAGCGCAAACGTCTATTAATAATAATAATATGTGTGGACATCTCACACAACACCATCTAGTCCCAAACTAAGCAAAGCTTGTATTATGGGAACCAGATAACTGATACAATACTTAGATACTTTTTGTTTGTAAATACATACATAAAATACAATACAACACCCAAACACAGAACAATCATCGATGTTCATTACAAATGCTTGTCCTGGGTGGAAATCGAACCCACAACCCGCAGTTTAGAAGACAGGGTTACTACCATCTGAGAGGAGATCAAATATGTCTGAAACCTGATCGGTGTAATTTCTACTTTTAATTAACGTGAGTTTAGTCGTCATTAATTTTCTAGTAGGCATAATAATACGTTGTTTTCTTACAGGGATTAGTTATGAGCTGGCCGAGTGGATTTCTACTAACTTGTCTCACGTAGTGGGCGTCGCTACTGACGCTCCAACCCTGGAGTCAGAGCAGACCAGGGAGTTTTCCACGAGAACCGTCGCTAACCTGATGGGGAAGAACGGGATCTACATGATCGAAAATGTTCACATCAGAAGGAAAATACCAGGTGAAACCTCTATAGATTTAAAAACTTTACTTACCTTATTTATACAATTTTATCTATAAATCGTATTCTAGTTAAGCTTCTGGTAAAGTTGCCACCAGTTTACTAGGAGTATGACTTGACTAGACTAGATTATGACTTAACTTGACACAATATACATTAATTAACTTGAAAAATGGTGAATTTCTTGACACTGGCTAAATACACAAAAGTATAAAGCAAAACTAAAAAAAAAAATCAGCAAAAACAAAGTTATACCGGCCGATAGATGGAGCTAAACTAAAGAAGTTTTACTTCAGTCGTGTGGTCTAAAGCAAACACGTGGGAGTTTTAGCGGGAAAGCGAAAAAGATTGCGTCACCGCATTGTATTATTTTCCAAAACTTGTGTTATTTTCAGTGTTAGTGCATAAAATTGGTGGCATTCTATTCGTTAAGTGCTGGATTACAGGCGTGAGTGTGGGAAAACGATATAATGATGGTGAAACGTTTCTTTTCGTGTTGTTTCCAAAACTCCATAGAAGCTTCAAGTAAAGTTGCCACCACTTTACTAGGAGTATGACTTTGACTAGACTATGACTTGACTTGATGACTTCGACTGTGACTTGACACATATGTGCGTGAAATATTATTAACTTGATGAATTATCAAATACTTGACACTGGCTAAATACACAAAAGTGTGGAGCACAAATCATTAAGAAAAAAAAAGCACACACGTTTGTTTTTTTGTTTTCAGAACAAGGTTGCATGGCAGTCTCTATGCCACTGAAGCTCCTAAGCACCAACTACGTTCCGACCAGGCTCATCGCCTTCTGTCCCGCTACCAAGACCGAGATGAATGTCGTGGTAGCGCTCCGGTCGTACACCCTCAAGCCGGTCACTAACAGCAGGGTATATGATGTCAATATGGATGAACTAATGAATTAGCTGAAAAGTAGAACGATCTGAATTGGTACTTAGTCTAGTTATAAAGGTTAAAAATTCAAAATAATTGAGCAAGACGGACTTTGTCTAACCACTAATCTGGCCACTGTGAAGAACTCATTATGGTACAAGACGGATTTTGGTCTATGTTAACTTCCTTTTAGTTCCAGCGGGCAAATGACTAGGAATAATAGACCGTGTGCGTTATTGTACGCACTGCAAATCGCTGCATTCGTCAGCAGAAAGTCTTAAAAAAATGAAAACAAAATCCTGATGATCTAGGGGGTGATCACGAAACTTTGATTGCAATGAAACAGGAGAAATTTCCATACTAACTATGCACATAAACTGCGTATTTAAACTATATTGTGTTTTTTTTCTGTACCTAATCGAGTTACGTGATCGCCCAGTATGTCTGATCATCGGGTTTTTTTTCTTGTTTGTTACATTATTAGTCTTGGGTGCGCTACGCGGCACATAATAATAATAATAATAATGTGTGGACATCTCACACAACGCCATCTAGCCCCAAACTAAGCAAAGCTTGTACTATGGGACCCAGATAACTGATACAATACTTAGATACTTTTTTGTTTGTAAATAGATACATAGAATAAATATAACACCCAGACACAGAACAAACACCTATGTTCATCACACAAATTTTTGTTCAGGGTGGGAATCGAACCCACGGCCCACAGTTTAGAAGGCAGGGTTACTACCAACTGAGCTATCGAGCCAGACAAAGCCAGACAAACATGTAAGGTGTAAAATATATGTTGTAAAATTTTTCTATTTCTAAGGAAAAAACTCTGACTGTCGCCCGCAGGGCGTTAATGTTAATTTATTTATGTAAACTTTAGAAATAGTTTAATAAGTAAATAGATACAATAGATTTTTACTATCTCACCAAAGAAATTTAAAATATGCAGGAGTTAATACGTACTAATGCAACAATGGGCGGTCTTATCTCTTTCGGACAACCTTTGGGGGTAGGTACCTACCATGAAAATATAGATTTAAAAACATCACGAATTTTTTACTTACCTACTACTTAGTCTGCTATAACTAGCACCAAAACTTAGCAAAACACCTAAAGTAGGACATTATTGTAAAAACCAGTGTTGAATAAATAAGCTTTATTTTTTGGCCAAACTATTATATTGCATAAACTTTACACTTCAATTGAAATAAAACTATGCAAATTCAAGTAACAAATTAATTTCATAAAATATTAGCAATGGATCAAACATTCAATTCATATTTTTGACCCAAACGTCGACAAATGAAGGAACACTTAATCGAAATTATTTATATAAGAACATTTTAGAAATACATCTATTATCATTTTTACTTACATCTAGAGAAATGGTTTGAAGAAACTTTACGAAATTGCAATAATAACACAACGGCTAATAGAACGTCCTTATAGCATCCTATAAGTCGAAATTGGGTCTCGTCTACAAAAAAAATCGAATGTATTATTATTTAATATATAAAAGGGAAGCATTGAGTTAAGATTAAATAGAAGAGCACCAGTGGTAACACTGAAGCACCCCTTTTCTTCCACCACGCACAAGCCACAACTCTCTTCAGCCCAACTTTATCAGCTTTACCTATAAATATCACTTAAATTTAATCAATGCTTTGTGCGTTTTCGCTCGTGACATTTCAGCGAGAGGCAATTTAAGCATTGATTAAGTTTAACGAACGTTTACGTAAGGTTCTCTTCTAACATTGAGTATTTAGCTGGGATTTTAATAAAATGTACTTTATTGCAAACGCTTAAAGTCTAATATACATTTCTAAAAGGGAACAGCAGTGCTCCATACTTTGATAATACTTTTTGCTTCACTATTATTGCCACGATTTCGCAATACTATTTATCATTATAAGCCTTAATATGTGAATATTAAAAATAGATTTTCTTTGTCTTGGTGCACCGATACCCTTATATTTTAATACTAACTTTTGGTACTTAAACATTGATTTAAAAAAAACTATTCTGCATAGTTTACATACTCTTTGTCTTTGTTGCATTTACTAGACGAAAACGCCATATAAAAATCATTCCTAGCGTAATTCGCACTACACTAGTGTACGATTACAGACGCAAGATGGCAGCACTGCAAAAATATACAAAAACATCGGAAACCTAAGTGTTGCTATATTATAAAATAAAAGTATCTACGCTTATACGCTTGTCCACAGATATAATATTTATAGCTTGGCTCAAAATGCTTCAGGAATGCTGATGATAGCATACTGTGTCGAAATAAACAGTAGACTGACTACCTATTTTTGCATGTGGCAATGACTATTTTTTGCGTATGGCAACACTAACTTTAGTATAAATACGATAAAGATTCAGATACAAATGTAGAAAAATGTCTCACTTTATATTATTGCAAATTTTAAGTGGGTAGTTTACAAAAGTTTAAAATACGACTAAATGTATTTTACACCTTGAAAATGTACTTTTTAGTTATATACAGTGTAAACAGTAAGAGCATACGGCCTGATCCAGCTCACACACACTACCTCAGCCATTTTCGCGTAATCTAGCCGGACTTTGAGCTCGTATGATAGAAAATTGTATACACACAAACATGTAACTTTCTCTCCGAGGAACGTATCTCAGTGTCTACTTTTTAATGTATCTAAAAGGAGGTAGGTTAATTAGCGCTTATTTATTTAGAATTAATAATCTGTCAATCATTCAGTCAGCCACCATCATCGACACATAACTAACTGGATTGGACATTTCTCTGTACGGCCATTCAAAATTTACGTTGCGATGTGATCATACTTCAGTTTAGAAATAACAATAATCTTCTAAATTACATCAGTTTTATCATCACCTTAATTACATATTTGTGATGTAAATGTCCGAACGTGCTGTTAAATGCTAATTCTTTTTTTATATGACGCATTTCCATAATAAAAAGAGCAGGCATTTCTATTGCTGTCCTGTTTCCACTATACTAAGACATAATTGTGGAAATGAGATAACAATATTATCTTGCTTCAGCCAGAAGCGTTTTTTCAATAACACGCATTATTCAATAAATATTTGGGCTTTTTCAAATTGACTACAAAGCCACGGAGGGGCGTTTTTACACTCCGTATTCTATCATTTGTTTGTGACATAAATTTAATGGTAAAAATAACGCTTCAATACTCAATCGTTTTACTATCTGATAAGTACCCAACATTAAACGTTAAATTGAATCAATACTTAAAATTTCCTGTCAACTTCTCGCCGATGTGAAATATCAAAAGCAAAAAATAGACCGCGCATTTAAAGCATTGATTCAATTTAACTGGCGTTTATAAGGCCCATACGTCATTCCGATAGATGTGATTAAAATCTTGAAGATACTTGTCCTCTAAACGCGATTACTATCTCTTTCTTCTTTCTGTCTTAATGATTTCTTTATCTTTCTATACACAGGAAACGTCCCACCTAATTCAAGTGGACCACTTTCGAGAAGCGGACACATTATCTTCCTTCTTTTAATTACAGCTATAACCGTTCCCAAAACCACATTAGTATTTTAAACCAGTCACTTTACAATGTTGCTTAGTTATCTAAATTCACAAAATAGCATGAACTAAATTCACAAAATAGCATGAAACAGTAGTTCGCGACGTTTATATGCTATGGCACAGACAGCCAGGCCGTACTGAAGCAAGCCCCATTTAGTCCAACCCAGTAAAACGAATCGCCAAGCTGTTTAATCCTTCCAGTCTTTCTTTATTTCGAACGCCCATTCCCATTGTAGGTGAACGTTTTTATCGTCATCCGTGAACAGCGAGTTGACGGAATACGAGCCTCTCGCCATGAGACCTGAAGGGGCGTCTTCTGGGGGCGTCGTGTAAGACTGGATTTCGGTCTTTGGTGGATAAGAACCCACCATATGGGTCATCTTGTCAACTGGAACGTGTTAATTGTACATGTTAGAATTAGACTATGATAAAAAAATGACGCTCACGAAATAATAATTATAATAATAATAACGCCCAACGATCACATGCATAGATCCTGGACCCTAATTAGGATTCCCTGTGTCTGATCCAGGAACTACGAGGACCATGATCCACAACACCCTGACCCGGAACAAGTATTTACGTTTTTCTGCGCACAAATACTTGTCCTGTCTCGGGAATCAAACCCACCGCCTCCGGGTCATGAGCCGACCTGCTCAACCACACTGCAGAGGCTGAAATGATGCATTCTGTCCAGTACAGCACATGAGCTGTTGAAACCGACACATCTGTTCTATTGAGAAAGGATTTTGACCAATGAACGATGACACAGATTACGTCATAAAATTTTTGTTGCGTTTTCATTGGTCAATCGCTTCCCCAATATAAGAGATATGTACATTTCACGCTACCCGTGCTGTATGTTACTTGATCGAAACAAATAGAAACACTATACATTTGAAAGTTTCAATTAGGTAATTTATGTGCATAATTACTATGGAAATTCTCAAAATAACATAAGCATTACTCCTGTTTTTGCAAACAAAAAATAACCAACTCTCATGAGGGCAGCGACATAATTACTGGCGAACTGTTTAAGAACTAACATACGGTGCAACTCACATTGAGTGATTGATATCAGTGGGGTGATCATGAATCTTTGATTGCGATGCAACAGGTGAAATTACCATAACTATGCACATAAACTGCGTATTCAAACTGTCAAATCCATACAAATTTGTGTTTCTTTTGGTTGCAATCGAGTTACGTGATCACCCAGCTGGGAATTAATATTAGGTGAGTTGCAACCAAACGTAGGCCTATTTTATATTAAATAAATAAAAATTGTTAGAGCGTCGTCTACATTATGTGACATTTTTTAACTTTATTGGCTAGTGTCAAAAACTTCTGATTTCAAGTGAAGAAATATAAGGGAGTCGGTCTGTTCTGATTCTGAGTCTGATTCGTCGTTGTAATTCTTATTAAACACACGCAGAACATATTTTTGTAATAGCTTCATTAAAAAAATGTTGAATAGTTTACATATAAGCAGTATGGACGAAACTGGATGGAACAAACGTTCGCAACGTCAACTTTTGTTCGCATACTAACTCAAAACCGCGCATTAAACATACATTGGTGTCGATTCTGTGTCGCATACTCTAAAGCTAAACGAAATTAAAATATATTTCCGTCTTTGTCATTTCCCCTTTATCAGAAGAGTACCGCCATACTTTGAGTTTACTTTAGTTTTAGAGAATGCGACACAGAATCGACACCATTCAATGTCTTCCCATTATAGGAATTTAAAAGTTACTAAATAAAGCCAGTTTTATTTTTTAAGAATACATAATCATAAAGTGCTTAACGTCAAATTATAGCAATAACAACTGAATTTTATAAAGTTATCTTTCCTATTACTGCTGGTTCCTATAATAAAATAAGAAATATATTTTACAGTGTGTTCTTATTTTACTTAATAAATAGATGTCTAAGCGCATGATTTGATCTATTATTATTGAGTACATAGATAATCATTATTTGGCCGCTACTCGTCTTCTACGTGTGTACGTAGCACCCATACTGTTATATGTACACGGTGACTGATTGTATTACATTAGTTAATATTCTGTACACTACCACTGCCAAATACAGACAACATATACATTACTGTGAAGTGTGTCATTATAACATATTTAACTCATACAATAACATACAGATACCGGTTGTAAATAATATACATCGAGCTAAAAAGGGAGAACGATAATCGGCTAGTTTCAGCTTCGTAGAGCGTTGTCTCTGTCACACGGAACACTAGACAGTCCAGTCCAATAATAAATACACATTATGATAGCAAAGTAGCTTTTTTAATTTTATGGACTGTCTTTAAAAACTAATTCAGTATTTGTTTTTGACTGACTGGCATTCAACAAGCCAGTGTACTGTGCCCATCTAAAAAAGTATCTGAATGTCTATGTACACGGGAATATGTCGTCAAAAGGGCAAATTTTTGTGACAGTTTTAGACCTTATCGTATCAGACTTAGGCTTGAAATTTGCTACAATATTGGAAGCCTTCAAAGGTGATATAATTGCATACAATACAAGACACGACATCTATGGGGCGTGCTGTTATTGCTTTGTCTGAGTGAATATAGATAATACTTACCAGGTACTGCGGGAACGCGTGGAAAAATACAATATTAATCATTATAATATATTATAATAGAACTTGAGTTCTCGGGCACAAAAATCATACTCTTAACTAATAAGTAATAAGGTACTAAAGGGACTACAGAATACTTAGTAGGTTGTATAGGTAGCCAAACCAATATTTACTTTAGTCATCAAGGTCATAGTCAATAGTGTAACAAGCGGCTGTTCCCAGCAGTTCCAATCGCTTGTTTCAAGATGAGAATGCTAGGTTTTTTTCTCCCAATAGTTCCATAACACCGTATATGGTGTGTTTCAGTGATTCATTATTATTTTTGGATATTTGTAAAAATAAAAATACAAATTCTAGATTTTTTCAGATTCCAATCTCAATTGATACAGTAAAACTTTTAGTATAGGAGAAAACTTGTTTTCAAATTATGTTTCCATAAATTAATTTAATATAAAGGAAAAATTTCAATCATTAACGGGATTTGATACATACGTCCGTCCCTAATGCCGCAATGTTTCCATTGTGATATTTACCTGGAACTCCAAGCCGGTAGGTCTTCTGCACGTATTTGAGGCCGTGGACGATCTCACGCTGGACTATGAAGTCGATCCTTATTCTGTACTGCACACCTTCCTTTATTACAAACACCTGGAAAAATTAAATGAAAAAAGTGAATATAGTAGAGACTTCAAGATTTCAAACACCTATCTTTCGAAGATAGGCTAAAATAAATATTTATACACGGTGGAATTCAATTCACTCTTTTCCTTAAATGTATGTACTCAGACTATAGAATATTCGTACAAGGTCCAATAAAATAAATAGGTTTTGTTTTAGTATTTAGTGCCTCCTAAAATAACTGCATGACAGCCGAAATGTCTATTTAACAGTAGACGCAGCGCGGGCACCAGCTGAATGCTTTGAAAATGTTTCGTAGGCAATAAAATACCTGCTTTGTTTAATGTCGCAGCTTCTTCTTTTCTTTAGAATTTAAATTTGCAGTAATTTGATAATACCTAGATTTAAGTTTTATTTCATAAGTACTTTTTTATTTAGTTATACGGGAGCGTTCTATAGCATGGCCTGAATACATACATTGAAGGAAAAGAACGAATTAAATTCCACCTTGTATTACATATTGTACATTTGACGGCTAGACCAGCGGAATAGAAAAGAAGGAATGACCTATATAATCTACTAATAACAATGGACACCGAAAATAAAAATTAGATCACCAACTTCCATTAATCGAAAGGAAACATCGAGAAATGAGTCATATGGGGTTGATCAGAGGGCGTAGGGGTAAACATTCAAGATAAGCCTTCCCAACCCTGAATCTACCAATAAACATTGTATTACCGTAGCCGTTCGTCTCATTTATTACTCCCCTAGGAACCTCTAGTCTAGTCTATTAAGTAGGGCTGCACAGCTTTAAGCTGATGGGGTTATTTATAAAAATTTAATCTTACAATATGTGTTTTGTTCCGTTTCTTTACGTGACGGTTTACGTTGGTGCGAGTGCTGATCCAACACTATCGTACTTACTAATAAACGCTGCATAGCGGTGGAATTGCTACGTTGCCAACTTCGAATTATACAATGTGTAACAAAATACCCCGATTTTTTATATCGAAGCCAAAAATTTTGTCAACCCTAGTAAGCTGTCATGTCAGGGAACCAGATTATTTAACAGAAATGCCTACGTACCTATTTTATTTGTATACTTTAATAGTTTTTCTATTTTTCATTCATAAATGTTTGCTGCCTTAATACAAAGTACTGGCTTCAAAAAATGACAAATAGAAAAAGAATCAGGTAGATTTTTTTTGGTATGTTATACACTACGGTTCTTATATCGTTATAATAATTCTTCCGTTACCAACACAATGTTTATTGGTAAACGAGCATAATAACTTTTAATGAATAGAGTAAGGCCGTAAGACTTACATTTCACAGTTGGAAGATTTGATACACATTGTTTCATCTCTCTGTCTATCGAGTTTGAAATTGGGTAAGACAAAACAAGAGAAAACACTCAGTTTATTTACGTGCCTACTATTCTAATTTTATGCAGTACTAATAGGGCTAGACTTTATGATTCTTTTATCATAAAACGTGATAAATGCAGCATAAAACCGTCGTAAAATGATTTTTCTGAGTATTTATCGACAACTCAATGACAGAAAAGAGAATAACACTATAAAATGTTCCGTTATGCGGAAAATCGTTACAGTACAATAGAATGAAAGTATCAAGGTAATCCGATTACTGAATTCAGAAGGTCGTCTCATGATATAAAGATCATGCAGTAAGTAATAAAATATAATAATAATATTAACGCCCGACGATCACATACATAGACCCTGGAACTAGGATTCCCTGTGTCTAGGGACCCAGGAACTACGAGGACCATGGTCCCACAACACCCAGACTCAGAACAAGAATTTGCGCTTTTTTTGTGCACAAATACTTGTCCTGTCGCGGGAATCGAACCTGCCGCCTCCGGGTTATGAGCCGACCTACTACACCACAGAGGTATAGGTAATATAGGTACTTTCTCCAGCTATTCCTGAAAGTCTGACCAAAACACAAATCCCCATGTATAAAAGCGTAATGTTGCGTTGTATGGTTTTCACGATGAGATTTACCGATTTTAGTACTGAATAATTGACATAAACTAACTATTTTTTAAATCCCGACGCAAAAATGACGCGTTTCAAGCTCCCGAACGTTTTGATTATAACGTTATAATAACTTTGTTTTTGCTTTGTTTAATGTTAATCTCGCCAACTTGACATTTGTAAATCGTCATTTCACCGAACAGACCAACATAATAATACAAATTTTAAACTTTGCTATGTTGACAATGGAGATCTACGTGAATCAACTTCAACTTACGTACTCCCCAAGTCAAGCGTGCGTAAAGAAGTTTTACTTCAAAAAATAATGGTGATCACGAAACTTTGATTGCAATGCAACAGGAGAAATATCCATACTAACTATGCACATAGACTGCGTATTCAAACTGTCAAATCCATACAAATGCGTGTTTCTGTTTGTTGCAATCGAGTTACGTGATCGCCCAGCAGATGTGTTTTACACTGACGTAACTGCGGTATGCCGTCGCGATACAAATTATTTCTATCTTACTGCTATGCACGCTGCCGAGAGTAAATCATACACGGTACAGAGTGATGTGACATTTTGATATGCTATTTATTTTAAACCATGAAAAGTGGGCTAGCGTGTACCGTTTTATTGCTATTACATTTCGCATTTGCACCAACGATTACGCGGATTTTTATACATATCAGCCGGTAGTCGTTTACTGATGAATACACTGAAAAAAAAACTTTGTTATATTTAACTAAATTGTGTTTACCTGTTTTTTTAAAAAAGTGACTACATAACTTGGGTAATACCTATGTTGTATGTATGGGTTGTATCTCTTGTAAATTTGTTGGCTTATAAATTAAACCAGTTTTGTCAAATCAACTTAACTGTAGTTAGACCTTGGTAAATTTTTGTTATAAATAAAATTACCGAAACAGTTTGGTTAAATATTTTTTTCAGTGTATAGGCCTCCCCGTAAGCACGCCACATAAGACGCTAATGACTGGCCCGATAGCTCAATTGTGTGTGACAGCCTTACCTTCTGAACTGTGGGTTGTGGGTTCTATTCCCACCCAGGACGAACATTTGTGTGATGAACATAGGTGTTTGTTCTGTCTGGGTGTTATATTGTATTCTGTGTATGTATTCACTAGTTGTGCCCCGCAGTTTCACCCGCGGATAAAAAGTATTTAAATTATTTGCTCATCCCACGGGAACATTTCACTTTTCCAGGATAAAATGTAGCTTATATGTTAATCCAGTGTATAAGCTATCTTGGTACCAAATTTAATACAAATACATTCAGCCGTTTGAGCGTGAAGGAGTAACAAACATACACACATACAAACTTTCGCCTTTATAATATTAGTGTGATGTGATAGAGTGCTAAACAAAAAGTATCAATGTATTGTATCAGTTATCTGGTTCCCATTATACAAGCTTTGCTTAATTTGGGCTAGATGGCGTTGTGTGAGATGTCCACACATATTATTATTATTATTATGTGGCGTTTTGCAATCACCTCGCTTGGCAGGCGCCTTGGTGACTACAGAAAATGTACCGAGGAGAAAATTGCTGCCCATTCCCTAAATATTCCTTTAGCCAGCTCTTAAGGCACCCTGGGGTGGTACTATTCTTAGGAAAACAGATCTTTAAATGCTCTAGTCTAATTCAAATTCATACTAATTTTATTTGTATGTGCGGCCGAATAGATAATAGTACGACACTACTTACGATAGGGGTAAATCGATGTTTAACTACCAATTAAACGATGATGAGGTCACAAAGTTCCTGCCTTCTATTGCACCAATCCTCTTTATTCTAGTTTGGTACATCGGTTTGAAACAAACGAAAACATTGTCAGTAGTAGGTTTGATGTAATTTTGTTCGCCCAAATGTATCGAAAGGGGAATTACGTAAAAGGAAAAGGTTTTAATTAAAATTCTAAATTGGAAAACGGACCTATATGACGTAGCTAATAATATACATATATAAAGATGCATTCGTTCATCACTGTGCTAGCACCAGTAGTGAGAAAGAGAACTTCTTTTTTTTTCATACTCACACATATAAAGGGCTTGCTATATATGATTTGACAATAAGCACTTTGTAATTTTATATGCTTAGTAAAAAGAAATTAAAAAAGTACCTATTATAATTTTGACTTGTAAAATTGTTAAGAATAGCCTATTTGCAATAAACCTTTTGACACTACAAATGAATAATCTCATATTTATTATAGGAAAAATATGAAATAATTCAATATTAGGTAGGTCACATTACGTCAAACACCTGTTCTATGTGTAATCAAATAAAAAGATCAAAGTAAACTAAAGTACGTATAGAGGAGCGTTAAACCTAAATATTTACTTTTAACAATTCTAAAGTCTTAAAATTAAACTAAAACGAAGTGAAGTCGCGTGAGAACTGTTTCACTGTTCGAGTAGATTCAAGAACTCAAGTAACTTGAGAGCTCGTTTTACAAGTATAGCTTTATCTGGTTGGTGAAACTTGTCGCATTCTCGTTCAATGTGCCAATCAGAATTGCTACGGATTCTAAGTAGGAATTGATGGAAATGTGTGATAAATCTGAGAACGGGTTTGAGAACTGCCCTTTGCTGCATAGGCCAGCGTGGTAAAACCATACCGTCCCGTTCTATGTCATATACTTTTATAATGATGATGACAATGTAATATGTACTTATAGGATAATGAAGAAAGCTGGACACTTATCCGAAAGCTAAACTAATTCAAGGTCACTCAGCGATCTATGGAAAGCAGTATATTTCCGAGCAAATTCTGGAAGTAACGGAGTTTGACTTTAGGATGCTGGGACATTTGCTCCAATGGCATCTATGTTAGGCGTGAAATGACGACGAGAAATTCGAGATTTCTAGAGTATATATGTTAACATTCGTGATGTTTATCTTGCTTGGATGTCGCCTCAGTAAGTGCTCCAAGTAGATTTTCCTTTAAGCACCCTCTGTATTGAGAGTATATATAAATATCTATATATATATAATAATAAATATGAGAGCTGTCCGACTGTCCGTGGCCGTACACTCGTAGTTAAAATTTCAATAGCCTGTATTAGTGACTAGCGGCCCGCCCCGACTTCACACGAATTTCGAAAAATCCTCTCTTAGCGGATGCCTACGTCATAACATCTACTTGCATGCCAAATTTCAGCCCGATTCGTCCATTGATTTGGGCTGTGCGTTGATAGATCACTATGTCAGTCAGTCACCTTTGAGTTATATATATTTAGACAAAGTAACAATAAAATCTGTCCTTTTTATAATGTTAGTTTAGATTTCTGAAAACGGAATTCGCATGTTTGCTGTCCGATTTTGCTGCACTTTTTCAGCGTGGTTAGATAAGACACGCACTGCTATCGCTGATGGTTCGTAGAGATCTATAACATCTCAAGCGTTCAGCATATTGTCTTCATATGCTTTTAGCATTTCAAATGTTACCAGCCTTTCCGTTCTTTTTAGGTTCGTTTCCGTACAAAGCAATGCTCTATGTCTAGAGATCCAATAGTAGTTATCGAATATCAAAACTATAAAGTTGTGTATAAACGAAACATCAGAAAAGTGTCATCGCATGCACCGTTGCCGATCGATAGCGTCGTCCTTGAATGTAAATATAGACCGCTCGTCCCACTGTACGCTAGTTACATTGCCATTGTTATGGTTTTATTGGACAAATCGATTACTCCCGAGCGCGTATGCAACTTTATGCCCGTCGTATTCACTAAAGTAGCTTTACCCACGGTTTGCTTTTCGCGAGAATCTATCATTCATATATTTCATTGTCTGTTCTGCTAGGCTCTAATTTGTATGGATTTGACAGTTCCAAGTCAAAGTCAAAAGATTTATTGCAAATAGGCTATTTTTAGCACTTTTACAAGTCTAAATCATATTAGGTACTTAATATTAAGTTATTTTATACGCTACGTATACTACGTATACAATACGCAGTTTATGTACATAGCTACTATGGAAATTTTCAAATTTGGAATGAAATTTCTCCCGTAGCATTGCAATCAAAGTTCCGTGTTCTGTGCTAATATTATAAATTCGAAAGTGACTATCTTTCAATTTGTTACATTTTCACGATTAAACGGCTAAAAGGTTTTGATGTAATTTGGTATGTAAATAGTTAGAAACAAGAGGATTCACACATGACACTTTTTAACGCAACCAACTGCAAACCACGCGAGCAAAGCCACTGGCTATGGCTAGATTTTTATTAGCAAATTGAAACAATGGAGAAAAAATCTTATTTTAAGAACACTCAAGCGTTATTCTTTTGACTATAAATATGAATCAAAAACCCGTGAACCCAAACTTAAAGAAAATTGTAAAAATATGTATGAAAAATTTTAAGGGGTCAAAAAAGATACCTACCACCATAAACAAAAACCAACCAAAACCAAAAATTGATTGCAAAAAAACAAATGCAGCTTCAATAAAATTTCAATGTGAAAACATCCTGTGTAGAGCGCTGGCCGGTCGCCAGGTGTAAACCGCAGTTGCGACTGTACTGTAAATGTGTGAATACACGACTGGTGCGTCAAATATAATAATAATAATAACGCTCAACGATCACATACATAGTCAAAGTCAAAGTCAAAAGATTTATTGCAAATAGGCTAATTTTAGCACTTTTACAAGTCAAAATTATACTAGGTACTTAAAATTAAGTTAACTAAGCATATAAAATTACAAAGTGCTTATTGTCAAATAATATAGCAAGCCCATTACAATATATGAGTTTGAAAAAAAAGCAGTTCTCTTTCTCACTACTGGTGCAAGCAATCCGGCACAATGCAGAATTGAAAACTTTGATCCGAAGCTTCGATTACAACTGTAAAGAAGAAGCTACAAGAAACTTTACAGTGATGTATTTTTTTTTTGTCTTCTTTCTACTGTCTTTTACAATGTATATAATTCATTACAATTGAGATAATGAATATGTTACAAAAATAACCACCACGTCACACCGGTGCAAGAAAAATACCGTGATTATCTTATTATAAACATTACAAATAGAAACTGAATTTATAGATAGGAATAGGCAATAGGCAAAGTACCTAAGCTTTCATACCGTTAAGCTTGGGATATTCAGGCCAAGCTTTTTTGTCCGACACATAATCATTTATTGTGTAATAGGCTTTTTTCATTAAGTTTGACTTTATGAATAATTTAAATTTACGCATTGACAATTGTTCGATACCGTCGGGCAACTTGTTATAAAAGCGTATACAGTTTCCCATAAATGAACCATTAACTTTCTGCAGTCTGAATCTTGGAACTTTCAATTTATTTTTGTTCCTAGTATTAAAGTTATGAATGTCGCAATATCTGGGAAAAGAGCTAATGTTTTTGCGAGTGTACATCAAATTGTCGTAAATGTATTGACAAGCCACTGTAAGAATATTTATCTCCTTAAATCGTTCCCTGAGAGAGTCGCGGGATTTCATGTTATAAATGGAACGAATTGCTCTTTTCTGTAAGACAAAAATTGATTGTATGTCCGCGGCTTTACCCCACAGTAAGATGCCGTATGACATAATACTGTGGAAGTAACTAAAGTATACTAATCTTGCAGTGGCTTCATCAGTAAACTGTCTGATTTTACGCACAGCATATGCAGCAGAGCTCAATCTACCAGCAATGTTTGATATGTGAGGACCCCACTGTAATTTAGAGTCTATAGTTATGCCAAGGAACGTGACAGATTGTACCAAATCTAATGCCTCACCATTCAGTAATAAATTTGTAGGAGACCCCCTAACATTAGGTAACGAAAACTTAATACATTTAGTTTTCTTACTATTTAACAGTAGATTGTTTTTAGTAAACCAGTTCAAAACCAGTGAAATTGCCTTGTTAACGTCGTCAAAATCATTAGTAGATCGGTCAACCTTGAAAATAAGAGACGTATCATCTGCGAACAAAACAATATCACATAGGTTCTTTACAAAAAATGGAAGATCGTTAATATAGGCCAAAAATAAGAATGGTCCTAGTATTGAACCCTGCGGGACCCCCATTTTAGTGATAGAACCAGATGATCTTGCTCCATTAACTTCAACTGTCTGAATTCTATTACCAAGATAAGAAGAGACAAGATCAAGAGCTTTCCCACAAACCCCGTAATGCTTTAATTTAAAAATTAGGGTTTCGTGACATACGCAATCAAATGCTTTGGATAAGTCACAAAAAATACCTATGGCATCCTGTGACTTCTCCCAAGCACCAAGTATATGTATAAAGAGTTCTACGCCTGCATCTGTAGTTGATCGTCCTTTTGTAAATCCAAACTGTTGACTGTGAAACAGTCCGTTAAGGTTAAAAAATGTTAACAACTGATTAAGAATTTCTTTTTCAAAAATTTTACTTATTGCAGGTAACACAGAAATTGGCCTATAGTTCGATGGATCATTCTTATTTCCAGACTTAAATAATGGAATCAATTTACTATTTTTCATTACGTTGGGAAAAACTCCTTCGTCTACACATTTATTAAATACTTCTGCTAAATATGGTGCGATTAATGTGACAATGCCACTTAAAACCCTGGTAGACATTCCCCAAAGATCCTCAGTATTCTTTATTTTAAGTGACCTAAAGGTCTTAACAATTATAGCCGAATTAATATGTCTAAATCTAAAAACTACTTCACATTTATCAACACACTCTGCAAGAATTGCACAAGACTCACTAGTCGATGAATTTAATGACTGAGTGGTAACTACAGGTATATTTACGAAAAAATCCTCAAATGCACTAGCAACTTCACTGTCTTTAGATATTAATCTGTTATTAATACTAAGAGTGAGTTTTCGGTGCCGAGGTTTAGTTTTGCCGGTCTCGGTATTAATTATTTTCCAGGTTGCTTTAATTTTGTCGTCCGCTCTATTGATTTTCTTACTCAAGTACAGAGACTTAGCTGTCTGGCAAACGCGTTTAAAAATTTTTGAATAAGATTTTAAATACTCAGTAAATTTACTGTCATAAATATTATCTGATTTCTGAGAATATAAATCATACAGCCTGTTTCTACTTTTATAAATGCCAGGTGAAGCCCAGTCACTCAATTCTGCTTTAACACCTCCTCTACACGTCTTTAACTTGAATATCTTGTTAAACTCTTTATCCATAACATCAAACAACACATTACAAAGATCATTAGGGTCATCAGTGAGTGGTAATAACACAAGTTTGTCATCTAGATTTTGAGCAAACTGTTCCAAGCGGTTGGTTGTAATAGGTCTGTAAGTAAACTCATAAGAATTTTTTTTCAGTATGCATGGAAATACAGCACTTTGACCACAATGATCTGAGCTAAGTTTATCAATAACTGACTTGCTTTGTGGTTCACAGTCACAGAATATATTGTCTAAGCAAGTAGCAGATGAGCTAGTATAAATCCTGTACCCTAGGATCCCCTATATCTAGGGATCTAGGAACTACGAGGACCATGGTCCCACAACACCCAGACTCAGAACAAGTATTTGCGCTTTTATTTTTCTGCCGCGGGAATCAAACCCACCGTCTCCGGGTTCTAAGTCGACCTGATTAACCACCACACCACAAAAGCTGTCAATACGCGTATTATAACTGTTATTACGATGTTATGTGTTGTGGTCTAACGAACACACGTCTGAAATAAAACAGGCACTAGCTAACAGAGAAGAACATGTCCGCAAGCACTGCTCTCTCTCTCTCTCTCTGTTGTCCGTAAAGTAATATACGAAACGTAAACATGCACTGGCTAAGAGAGAAAGAAAATGTGCGCACGCACTGCTCTCTCTTTTGTCCGTACAGTAATATACGATATACAGTATCTCTCTCTCTCTTCAACTAACTATATCTCCCTCCTCCTTTCGCCCGATCAATTTCCATGACGCTCTCGTCACGCATTCACCAGCTTACTCCCTAAGTCTAGCGTGAGTAAACAAGTTTTACTTCAATAATACGCCCTCCAAACAATGACTGGCCCGATAGCTCAGTTGGTTGACTGGCCCGATAGCCCAGTTGGTAGTGACCCTGTCTTCTGTACTGCGGATTGTGGGTTCGATTCCCACCCAAAACAAACATTTGTGTGATGAACGTAGGTGTTTATTCTGTGTCTGGGCGTTATATTGTATATGAGCGCGGCAACATCCAGTTATAAACTCTATGCGCAGCGGGCAGTACCGTAATTTATCCTGTTGTAGCATTTAAATTTATTACAGTAGCAACACCGGTAACTGTCATCGCTCCCCCACCCATCTGGCTATATAAAGGAAGCGCTCGGTGTACTACGGATCATTCATGCTCCGGACACGGCGCGGTGCGCATGCTGAAGGCCTATAGTTTTATAGTTTTCAACCCATCAGCCTATATATAATATGTAGGTACTTATGTATTTACAAACAAAAAGTATCGAAGTATTGTATCAGTTATTTGGTTCCCATAATACAAGCTTTGCTTAGTTTGGGGCTAGATGGCGTTGTGTGAGATGTCCACACATAATATATTATTATATTATATTATAATGATACGCGTCGTGTGAACGCACAACACTAATATCCAGGTCTGGCGTCGGTAGACTAGCACCACTCAACTATACACGGTCCTGTCACAGAGATAATTAACAGTAGATTTGTTATAAACAGGTGACGCGATTCAGGTGATGAATGGGTGTTTATCATAGAGGAATGTACACTGTCTTATAGGCTAACATTATCTCGATACTATATGCTTAATTTTGTGACTGTTTATACAAGGTGGAATTTCATTCGTTCTTTTCCTTTAATGTATGTATTCAGTCCATGCTATAGAATGCTCCTTATGATATAAAACTTAAATCTAGGTATTATCAAATTTAAATTCTAAAGAAAAGTCTTGTGACATTGAACAAAGCAGGTGTTTTATTGCCTACGAAACATTTACAAAGCACTCAGCCGGTGCCCGCGCTGTGTGTACCGTTAAATAGACATTTCGGCTGTCATTTTAAGAGGCACTAAATACTAAAACAAAATCTTTTTTTTTATTGGACCTGGCACAAATATTCTAAAGCATGGTCTGAGTACACACATTATATAAAAAGAGTGAATTAAATTCCACCGTGTATAGGTAGGTATCGATGCTTAAATCAATATTGAAGTAAAACTTCTTAACGCGCGCTTGACTTGGGTAGTAAGCTGGTGAATGCGAGGCGAACGGAAGTTGAAGTGATTCACGTAGATGTCCATTATCAATATTTTGTATTATTATGTTGTTGAAGAGTTGAAGAGTTCGCTTTTTAGCGATAAAACCATCCATTGTAGTATAAGTAGGTACTTATAAGCTTTCCTGTTTTGCATTTCGTCAATTGGTGTCAATAAAGAATTTATCTATATACGGTAAAATGACAATTTACAATTGTCAAGACGGCGCGGCGACATTAACATTAAACAAAGCAAAAATAAAGTTATACCGGCCGATAGATGGAGCTAAACTAAAGAAGTTTGACTTCAGTCGTGTGGTCTAAAGCACACTTGTTTTTATATTTTTCATTATAAACGATTTTGAATTATTATATAGTTTATTATTAGTATTAAGTAGTTCTTAGAAATGAGTCCATTTACTAATCCAATGCCTAAACGTTATTTATTTCATTATTATTATATTACTAGTTGCGCCCCGCGGTTTCACTCGCGGAAAAAAGTATTTTAATTATTTGTTCATACCACGGGAAAATTTCACTTCACTTTCACTTCCGGGATAAAATGTAGCCTATATGTTAAGCCAGTGTATAAATTATCTTGGTACCGAATTTCATCTAAATCCATTCAGCCGTTTGAGCGTGAAGGAGTAAAAAACATACACACAAACACACATACAAACTTTCGCCTTTATAATATTAGTGTGATTATAATATTATATTCATATTATTTTCACGAAGTGCAAAGTGACATCGATCTTATCATCGTGCTTTGCATTGAATTGCATAAGAGCTCATTTCCGTTACATAGTAAATAACGTATGATAAAGTACATATAAAATCAGACCGCAATAAAACAACACATCACTCTATACAGGAAAACAATATTTTAAAACCACAATAAGTACGTATTTACAGAACTAAACAAGTTTTAGCTACTTTGTAGCCATAATTCTAATGAAAATATCTACGAAACATGGGTTGAATTTAAAACGAATTTTAGACGCTGTAGGTAAATTTAACCAACATTCGACTATCTAGAAGTTAACACTCCGCTGTTAACTTTGTGGCTGCATGGAAAAAACAGTCTGTATAATCAAGGCTATCCTTCAATCTTATTGTTGTATCGTTCTCTTTTAAGTCATGAATTCAAAAACGGATCTGTTACCAAAGCTTACGTCAGAAAAAACTTACCACAACCGATCATTTTCGTTTTTACAAAAGACACGTATGAAAACCAAAACATTTATATTTACCGTGTTTCCCGAAAACTACAATCTTGGAGTCTTCAAATCGAGGGTGAACAGGTATGTTCTCTCTCGATTTGAAGGTTCAATTCTCTTCTACGCAAGCGTGTTACATCTTAGACCACATCGTCATTTACCATCAGGTGCGATAGTGGTCAAACGCAAGCCTATAAAACAATAACAAAATAAAAAAAAACATGCCAGCATATATTCCCACAGTTTGGAATTTACTTTAACTCTTTTTACGTTCCAGACCTCGAAATCGCGTTCCCCACACCAATAAGCCAGCCGTTTGTGCTCATTCTTACGCGATACGGCATTCCTATGATGTTGCTAAACGTTTCGATTCATTATAACCAATACATATCAATTTGTAAATAGATTTGTTTATTTCAATTTGAATAAGGTGCTAGTCGCAATGACACAACCGTTCCGTTCTTTTAAATCTCAAAGTACAATAAGCGGGTTTTTGACGGGAAAACGAAAAAGATCGCGTAGCCGCATTGTATTATTTTCCAAAACTTTGTGTTATTTTCAGTGTTAGGGCATAAAATTGGTGGCATTTTATTCGTTAAGTGCTGGATTACAGGCATGAGTGTGGGAAAATGGTATAATGATGGTGAAAAGTTTATTTTCGTGTTGTTTCCAAAACTCCATAGAAGCTTCTGGTAAAGTTGCCACCACTTTACTAGGAGGAGTCATAACTTGACTAGACTAGGCTATGACTTGGACTGTGACTTGACTTGACACATACATTACATATCTTAATATATATATAAATCTCGTGTCACAATGTTTGTCCTCAATGGACTCCTAAACCACTTAACCGATTATAATAAAATTCGCACACCATGTGCAGTTCGATCCAACTTGAGAGATAGGATAGTTTATATCTCAATCTATAATAGATATATATTAAATACCCGTGCGAAGCCGGGGCGGGCCGCTAGTATATATAATATATATAAATAACTTGAGAAATTATCAATTACTTGACACTGGCTAAATATACAAGTGTGGAGCCAAAACAAAAAAAAAGTACAATAAGACAAAGGCAGACAAAAAGCCCTAGCGAGACCTGTTATATCTGCAGGCCTGGCGTACTACGCACTTTAGGTACGAAGTTCATCAGCGGGTCCAGACGGCACGGCTCATCGTAACGCGTCAGAAGAAATAAGAGATATGCGTTAGAAAGAGAGGCGACTGGTTAGTGAATAATTTAGACTAGCGATGTGTGTAAGCTGAAATACACTTTATTCTGCTGTTGGAAGAGTCGTTATTTATTAATACGACTTTGTGGAGTGAATCTTCTATACAGTGTGCACAACCTTTTTTACTTGTGAAATAAGAAAATTATCGTTCAGATGGCTCGCCAGGTTTCACAGCTGGTTATTTCTAATAACTGACCTGTTTTTTAAGCTCCGTCAGGTCTCCGGTCAGGTCTAATTCCAAGTCATCTCGTCCAACCACACAAAGTGCCAGTTTCTTAACAATCACCTTCCGAGGGTCACCAGCATCTGTAAGTAAAACCGGTTTCAAATATCATCTTAATACAAGGTTAGGTTTTGAATCATCATTATAAAAGAGAAGTAGAGTTTTCCCCATCAATTAACAGATTTTTTTGTTTTATCCACTGTGCTTCAGTAAACTTCTGGTACAGAAGTTTATATTGAAGTATTATATTACCACCTGACCCTAACACATCCCCACCACACATTGACAGGGCATACTAATGGTTATCTGCCCCCGCTGCGGTAGTAGACCATTACAGTTTACCTCAAACATCTGAGTAGTGGCTGAATTTTTTTTAAAATCACTAAGTGAAGGTGAGGCTTTTAGTGTTTTTGTTGCTGTACAAGTATGTTACACCAAAACTTCAATTACTCAGACATTAATGCTTTGAAATAGTCTAAAAATTTTCAGTTTTTCCCTCCCTTTGCCATTTCTACACTATGCATTCCAGATACCCATCATCTTCTCCGCTCTCTCCAACCATCATCATCAGCTTATGCTAGTTTACTGCTGGACATAGGCCTCTCCCAAGGAATGCCAGGAGCCCGGTTGGATGGTCTCTCTTCAATGCTCATTAGCATTAAATTAGAATTTGTATCTACATTTGTTGTTTGTACAATAAATAATTTTTTATCAATATACCTGTTGAAAATGCTAGCATGCTACACCTTCGATCGCATTGTCACTTCCCATCAGGTGAGAGTGTGGTCAAATGCTAGACAAGTTTGAAGTAAAAAAAAACTTATTTTTTTTAATTATTTCTAACAAAATCAGATAATAACTTTAGAAATAAGCTGATATACCATTCATACTTAAGACATCATACTCGCTTAACACCTTATCGCACAGAGATTAAATTCTAATTTATTAAATAGAGTAGATTATGGTATTATTAGGCATATTTTTAGTTTTTAATGCAGGCTACATACCTGTGCATCAACGGGACCTGAAGCATGGCTGAACATGTTCACAAGTTATTTTCCATATCAATAATTCAATTTATTACACATTTTATGTTTACTAACAAGTAGATTAGATAATCCGTGTATGAAAAAACAGTTTTTATCTGTATAAGCTGATAACAAGATAAACCAATTTTTGAGCTTTCTAGAATGTAATTTGTAATTTTAGGGAAAAATAGTGTGAGCTAGTCAACCATAGATTTTTTTAACTGGAAAAATTATGTCTATATAAAGGTGCCCTTTAAATAGGCAGTATGACACACTTACAGCTTGAAAAGCCTATGTGAATTAAGTTGTGGGACCATAGTCCTCATAGTTCCTGTGTCCCTAGACACAGGGAATCCTAGTTAGAGTCCAGGATCTATGTATGTGATCGTTGGCCATTATTATTATCAACTAGGTAATTAAATTAATGAATCCAACAGTGAATGCATTTCTTTTTTCCTTATCATATTGTAAGCCTCACCAACAATCACAGTTCCTGTTTGGGCCTGTCCAAGCAGAGCTTCCTTGTACTTCCTCAGGGATTCATCTTCTTGATCAGCTGCGAGAATCTCCTCAATAGACTTTTCCGGAGGAGGCCTGTATGTTGACTTGATTTCTTCTTCAGTCTCTTCCTCTGGTGTGTGAGCAACTTCAGGTTCTCCAGACATTTTGATTCTAAGAAAACATACATAAGAAAATGTTCACTATAGAGCTTGTTCTAAATTTGTTTGGCCCAGGTACAGAGCAGGCTAAAGCTGGCAATGTAGCGCTGTCATATGCACTGACTTTAATATGTATTTAGTTATAAGAAAAACATATATAACATGTGTATAACTATTTTTTTTAATTTGCCTAATGAAATTAAATCTTTAGTAGTAAATATATTTTTAAGACATTTGAGTGACTGGCTTCTAGGCAAATGTTTCTATGTCAGGGAATATGTAACATGTAGGTCCATATTATAGAACGATGCTCAGTCATCGATCGCTACTCAAGCAGTTATTACATTCATAAAGTGATCAATTAGTGAATGAAATCTCTGCTTGAGCACCGATCAATGACTGAGCATCGTTCTGTAATATGGACCATAATAACAAATGTTAATTTAGTAACATAAATATTTTTTAATATTTGCATGCTTGCTTGCTGAATGCACATATCCACTACTTACTATGTAATCTTGTACCTAAATTAATAGTGTATTCTTACAAATAAACAAATGATTTGATTATTATCTACAGGCATGTTACCAGTTATCATTGTAATAGCTGTAAAGGTCTACAAAACTACTATTAATCAATACTGGATTGCTGGTGACATGACATAAACAAACGAGGAAACAAAAATACTCTCTTTTAAAAACTCGAGAATAACCCATTAAGATATTCAGTTATTTACATGACTATCAAAAGATGCCCAATTGTTTGGGCAATCATACAGGGTTATTGAGGCACTTGAAAGTATGATTATAAACTAGGTTTCAATAACAATCAAACCTGCATTAACATTGACATATGTGATATCTACCCATACATGTACTTGTATATAATTGTATTGTGTATTAACATAGCAAGTAGGTAATCGTCCCGCTCGATATTCAAACCAAAACTATGCTATGCGACGCTCCGCAAAGGAGTGTATGATTCATCCCATATTCATAACCTTACATTTAACATGACTTTTGAGTGTTTTTGAGTGACGATACTACCAACTCAACCAAAAATCGACATGAAATTAGGTGAGAATGGAGTTGAGCAATGTATAGAACTGTAAACCAGCATAGGCGGTTAGATGAGCTACCGCCTCCTTGGATTGATCGTCACCAGCAACAGCAAGTGGCTCGTCATTGATTGCCTTTTGAAAACCAACTTATACGACGATAAAGTTGTTTATATATAGCAGCGGTAATCCAGTACTTTAAATTTGAATACGAAACAAATAGCCACAATGTTAGCGGCTTCGTCATTGAAAGCGGTAGGTAATGGATGGATACTACAATTCTGGTTACACTGGCGCAAAGCAGTAAACGAAAAACACTACACTTACAATTTGTGATGCTTCTTTTGAAAATCACAATTAATCGAAGGATTATGGAATTATACACTAAAGCCAACAATAAAACGAAAATAAAATTAAATTCTTAAAAGTCGTAGCTAAAAATGACGGACGAAAAGCTTCCGGTCGGTCATCGAACTTAGTGTTGCCAGCTGCAAGAGATCCAATTGTGGGATATCTGTGCCAAAATTATTGTATAATTTGGGAATTAATATATTAACAATATATATCGATGATTTATATGTAACTTGGCTTTGTAGGGGGATATTTTGCATTTGGTAACCATAGTGGGTCATTATCTAGTGCATATTAGGCTAGCTAGCACCTAATTATGTGTCCTAGGAGTCTGACTTGAGAACCATTTCCCAAGCCAGACCTAACATGGCTCCACCCTTGGCCATAGTGTCACTGCATCAGGTGATATGTGGCTAAACGTAGCCCTATTTTACATAATATTAATTAATATAGTAGGGCGTTAGATTCTTTTAAAGTAAAACTTCTTGACGCACGCTTGACTTGGGGAGTCAGCTGGTGAATGCAAGGCGAACGGAAGTTGAAGTTGGTTCACGTAGATTTCTATTGTCAACATAACAAAGTTAAAAATTTATAGCGGACATATCAACATAATTGTTGGTATGTCCGATAAAATGACAATTTACAATCATCAAGATGGCGACATTAACATTAAACAAAGCAAAAATAATGTTATACTGACTGATAGATGGGGCTAAACTAAAGAAATTTTACTGTAGTATAACTTATCAGACGTTGGCTCTAAAGCACACTCATTTTTTCTACGAGTTGATTTTTTCTGTGAATTTTGAGCTACGCGCACGCCATATAAGATAAATATTAAAATCTGTTAGAATATATTAGGTATGAAATCTCACTACAGGAAATGCGAAACTATTTTATATTGCGTCTGTCTATGAATAAAGAGTAAAATTATTAGATTGAGAGTTGACCCGAAAATGAAGTATGAGAAAAATTTTATCTGTCCAGAATGTTTTAGTTTTATTGTTGAGATGAATATATTTATACAATGAAAGAAGGCGATTTCATTTACGGGTATGGAATTCTAAAAAACATATTCACATAAACTAAAAAAATCAGTAAAAAAAAATTCAACTGAATATCATCGTACATTTAGCATGTTTTTGTCATGCGCTATCGTACATCGTACCAATAGCTAAATTATCGTACGCCCCTATAAATTATGGTACGGGCTGGCAGCACTGATCGAACTTCTCTCTACCATAGACAAAATGAGCGTAAAACATCCCGCAACTCCCACAGCAAGAAAATAAAAACAAGAGAAGCACCATTATCAAATGACACAGAAGTATCACCTCCAAACACAGAAAGGTTTCATTGATGAACTATCTTCACACAGTGAACCATTTATGGACAGAGACGTTGTTGATAAGACATCTTTGACCAAAGCGGTGATTGAGGAATCATGCATCGTGCAGTCAGAGATTGATAGTTGTAGATCCTGACTTGAGCGATTATGAATGAATCTGTTAATTCCAACGAGGGAATAACTGAAACAGAACCTGAGAGTGAAGAAGCTCTACCCTTCGAGAAATTGAAGAAACAGGTAGGATGACGCTCAGAGACAGGTCGACACTCTAGCCTCCAAATAGGTTTAATGATAGGCTTAATTAATAAATATAAAAAATAATCTAACAAAAAGCACGGACCCAGGTGTCTGTGGAAATGCAGTATAATAAAAAAAATAGGCTTAATGAATTCGTTTTGAGTGCAGTAGATGATATCAACGAAAATAGAGAACCGCAAATATACCGTCAAGCTATCCACGGTAAAGACAGTGATAAGTGGAAGAGAGCTATGGATGATGAGATGAATTCATTGAAAAAAAAATGAGACTCCACTACTGCAGGACAAGAAAACTATTCTATATAAATGGGCCTACAATGTGAAATTAAACCCTGACAGTACCATCAAGTGATACACGGCGAAACTTGCTATCAAGGGTTACTCACAGAAAAAAGGAGTAGGTTTTTGTGAAACTTTCAGCCCAGTGGCCAAGATGAGCACAATAAGACTAAAACTTAGTATCACTGCAAGAGGCAACATGATATTAACACAATTTGACGTCTCCACAGCATTTTTATATGGCAACTTGAATGAATTGATATATGTATATAAATATGTATGTGAAATTGCGAGAGTGATGATACAGTAATGAGCTAACGGGCAAAGCAAAGCAAGCAAAAAATAAGCCTTTATAGCATAAAACAAGCGCCACGTTGTTGGAACAACTGCGTAATTGAATTCCTATAACAGAAAGACAGTCAGATTTGGAAAAAGTGAGGCAGATCCATGCATTTTTGTCAAACAGAGGAAGAATAAAAGGCTTACATTAGGTTTAGGTATGCGCGACTAAAATATTACACAGCCCGTATGGTACGACCAGGAATGTACGGCCTGGAATTAGTGTACATAGCTTCCAAGTAGCAAGGTGTGCCACATGGGCCTAGTATCAGAATTGTGTGTGTATTGTGACACAAGGTCCTTGGTGTGCAATATGGATCTATCAATATTGGTACAAGCAATAATGTATGACCATTGTACAGCCCGGAACACATACACATGGCTTTGAAATACTGGCTTTGCAATACAGGTTGTACAGTATTGGCCGTGAAATAACGATACGAACCGATAATATACAGTGGCGACCGCTTGAGAGGAGTGAAACTTGAATGTGCTTAAATGTACGAGTGTAGTATATAGGGACAGCTATGCGAGAGTTCTGGCCACAACTCACCCACATCCACGGATTCTCTCAATTTTAAATTTGTAACCATTATTCTAAAATTTGATTAAATTGTCTTTGGACGAAAAATACCCATTAATTATATATATAATATATATATATATATATATATATATATATATATATATATATATATATATATATATATATATATATATATATATATATATATACATATTATATATGTAGTTCCCTAGCACAAATCAAACAAGGCTTACACTTTGACATTTTAAAGATCTCTGCCCACTACACAGTATCATACTATGACCGTGCTATGAACGTGTCAAGCAAAAAAATATTCTCTGTATTAAAAAGTATGAGAGCATGCCCACTAGCCCGTTCCGTTACCGACCAGCACCGTAGCGTGCCATGCACGGAGCGGCAAGTATTGTCGGCGAGAATATTTTGCCGGTGCCGATACGCTCTGTGCATGACACGCGACGTTGCCACACCGTGCACCGGTGCGCGCAGGCGGCAAAACGGTGAGCACCCCCGAGAACCCAGTAACGCCTCGATCGTCTGTTATTTTCTCTTTCTTCCTCGTCTAAAGCAATGGCTATCATTGCCAATTCCCTCATTGTCAATTTTCTAACTGCCATCGTATCGTATTTCCTCTCAAAAGATCTTGCTGACGCGTCTGCCTCACACGGAATCAGGTGAATCACTACAAAGGCAACAACAGCGCACAGGGACCGCTCGGATATGGCACTCGGATGATACGGAGATGATATGCGGACCCTCCCGTCACTAAAATCGTTACGCACGGACATGTCGCGCGGATGATAAGGAGTTGATATGCTGACGCTCCGGTCATTAAAGCCGATACATACGACTTTGATACGTAATTGATACTCTCTAGTGGGCATAGTAGAGCGTATCGTGTTGCTTGCCGTGTCTGATACGTTCATAGCACGGTCATGGTATGATACGTTGTACTGGGTAGAGTCCTTTATAAGCAGTGTACATAATGTATGGATTCATGGTTATGCAATTTTGAGTGAGCGTGAGTGAGCGAGCGATCATTTGGTCACAGAATTTTGCCTATTTACATAGTCGATGGTTTCAATTATTATAAAAAAGTAAATATCACAGTCTAGCTACTACAATTGCTACTTATTACTACTAGCTTGTATAATATTACTATGCACAGAGTTTTTTATATATACAGAGTCGGAGAGTATATTATAATATTCTATTATATAATTTATAATTTGTATATACAATAATGTACTCTAACAGTTATTATACATACTCTTTGATGTACTCTCACTCAACACTGTCTGTAATAGTATACCGCTACATACTCTTTGTAGTATTCTGTGGACAGGGGTTGGATTTCGTAGTATAATTATACTATTTGTACCATTATTTCATAGTGTGTAGTATGTAGTATCATAATGCCACTATACTACGCGAAAATACCATAATTTTATCTTCAGGTTTACCGACTTGTATTAACAGTGAACCCTTTAACTTTGTGATATTTACCTTACAATATCGGGAATTTCTGTATGTACGGAAACAGGCAACGATACGGTATATGGTGATTCCTCTCGTGATGCTTTACTATCCCAGCCATTCTGACAGAGAATTTTATTTCATGAATGAGTGCGAGAAAGTTGATTTTATGTTAATTGGTGGCAATTTTTTGGATTACTATGTAGACAAACCTTGACTGAACAGTGAACAGTTGCAGTACAGATACGCTTTCCCATTATATACTGATACATTATTGTGTCGATTGCTAAGGACGAAGTTCCGATAGACGCATTAGTCGTCAACTTGATTGAACTGATTACTTCCTTGAGATTTCGTGAATATTTTTTATATTTTTGTCCTGACTGATTAAAACGAAATATCACTAAGGATATACGAATGCAATTTTAATATAATTCAATTTTAGTATAATTTTGGACAAATAGTATAATTTTATTTTCAACGTACAATATTTTTTTGAGGTTCTGAATCCAGCCCTGTGTAGACTTGTGTTGTGTCAGTGAGCATATGATATTATACAGTCATGTTTTCATAAAATTATTACAATGCAAAATGACTATCGATTATAAATTTATAACAACGCGATAGTTATGGGTTTCTAATAATATTACATGCAACTGTACGTGTAACGTTATTCGTTAGACATGATTGTACGTAGATCTATCATTTCTGACAATACCTTTTTGTATTTTACTTATAATTTAATCTCTTGTCCTTTCTTCTACAGAGATCAAAAATAAAATCTTTGCAAAACATTTCAAGGCAAAGTTACAACGTGACTGAAAAGTTTTGCACAACTACGGAGTCTACAGTTGATGAAAAAGAGAAAGATCTTGAGAGAATTGCCAAAGATGTAAGTATATATTGTTGCACCTAGGTAGGTATTTGGACTATTCATTATAAACTTAAAGGTACAGTGTGTACTTACTAATGTAATATCTCTCTCATTTGTAAATCCTTCCTTACTAATATTATAAACGCGAAAGTTCGTATGTACTTATGGATGTTTGTTACTCTTTCACACAAAAACTACTAAATGGATTTTAATGAAACTTGGAATGCAGATTGCTTAAAATAATTTGCTGGATTAACACATGCAAATAGTCTAATAAATAAATATTTGTGAACATATCGCATGGCGCCATCTAGCCCCAAACTAAATAAAGCTTGTATAAACGGGAACCACCAATATTATATTAATGATTTTTTTTAAATTCTAAAATGAAATAGTTTTATTAAGTTTAGCTTTGGCACCATCAAAATAAGGGGTCATACTCAGGTGACAATTTGCATAGAAAAATGTTTCACTCATTGTTGTGTGTGGTGTGCTTTGCTGAAGTGACGTTTTTCTATTTGTTTTGTTTCTTGGTGCAAAATTTGTAAAAATAAATGAGGCTAGTATTTTTAAAGTATTTATTTATAATTCCAGGCTTCCATTGATGAACCACCCACAGCCTGCTGCCGCACTGGTTGTGCCAACTGCGTGTTTATTGTTTGGGCTGAAGCATTAGCTGCCAAGATGGAGGATGCTGGCCCGGAGATCAGTGAGAAAATTCTAAAAATGGTTGACGATCCTTCTATGAAAGCATATTTAGAAATGGAACTGAGGATGCGAGGCCTGAAGAAACCATGATTATGAGTTAATGATAGTTTTGTATAATTTATATGTATAATGTTGCCTAGAATATAGTTAAATACTAATATCTACATTATATGCCATACCATAAATGGAAATTATGGATGTTTGACTCAAAACAATTTCTAATATATATTCCATTGTAAAAGTAAAATTTACCAAAGGTAATAATAGATATAATAAAATTAATTGCACACTTAAGATATAGTTATAAAAAAATTATAATTTGCATTCTCAAAAATGATTAATCTGACATTCAATTTATTTATAACTCTTGGCAGCTTCAGTTTAAACAAATCACTTCCTGCTATACTTTTATAGTGTTGATCAACAGGGTCAGCAATGAGGAACTCTCTGAGGAACTGAGTCTCTCATAACTAATCATTTTATATTTAAGGAAGAACATCTTTAATTTCCATCCGAAATAGAATCTTAAAAAAAAAACAATAGTACTCAATCTACAAGCAAAGTCACAGATCATCAAATTAAAATATTTTGTATCTATAGGAAATTGGGTAATAAGGACTGCTCACAGCATCTGTAATTTCATCCCATTCTTGAGGTTATGCACCATGCTATTTGGACTTTGCTTGTAGTTTCTCATTCCATTATTCTGCTGACTATTAAATATCTATTTTTATTTTTCTAACTGCATGAGAGAGGTTTATCCTCTAACATTTCTACAAAATGGACAAATATTTACTCCTGGCAATTCACAGAGAGGCAAGCAATTAGTGAGTTTTTAGTGGTACAATAATTATAGGTAATAAATAGTATGTAGCCTCAGGAACAAATTGAAAAATAATAGAAAATTCATTGATCATTTGAATCTTTTACGAAATTATTAATTGAAGTTTTAGTGTATAATATATAATAATAAATCTTACTGTTGAATATAATCTTGTAGTTCAAGTAATACTTCTATTGTATATAATGTTAATAAATGTAAGCTGTGTAAATATATATATAATAAGTTGTTGTAACAATGTTAGATCAATATTTTTTTACCAATAAATAAAATAACTCAAATGATTTTAAAATCTTTATTAACAACAACCAACAGCAATTAATATTACAGTCACATTCAATATCTTAAGCTATATAAATCTTTTTTACGTGAGATCTCTGTATATTTATATAATGTAATAAATAATGTATATATGAAACATTTACTTTAATAAGGGGTTTAATTTAGACGGATAACACCTAGATATAATTCTTTACATTATATATATATTATATATCAAAGGTCAAAGATAAAAATACTTCTAGTAAGTATATAATTACTTTCTCAAACCAAAAGCCTGCTATGGTTTTTAACAGTTTCATTATTATTTATAGACTTAAGTATACTGCTTTATATTGGACATAAATCAATGAAAACTTCATAACCAAAAACTTGAAAAAAAATTAAGTATTAAAAAACATTGTGGCCACACAGCACGAAAATTACTGATTGAACCGGTTTAAAACCATAGCTCTAACATTTCTCACATTAGTTAGAAAATAATATTTGATGAGTCTGAAAATAGGTTTTATGTTAGTTAACAGTCAACCTCGTTTTGTATTGTTTTATTCTTCTTTCTTTTCTAATGTATTTGATTGTCTTTGGTATTTTCACTTTTTGTCGTGCTCCTTAGCTCAATAAATAGGTATGTGCGACGCCATTTCTCCTCAAAGGAGGAAAAAAAAAGTTATGTACTTACTGAAGTTATTGTGATCGTTTTATTAAACATAATAATATTGAATAATATCATAGAGAGCAAGATATATTTACGTAGGTAATTAAAAACATCTAGGCATAACCCTATAGATTTATAGTTAAGTACATCCGAGAAAAACAAGCTGGGCATACTTGAACCAACTGAGTCCAAGTCCTAGATATATATGATAGAAAGATATGGGTAATATCTGAAAAAATACAAACTGTGCATAATTACTTTAACCAATCGCGTTAAAATAAGTTTAGTACGTGTCGGTATAACAATAAAATTACATCCGGGATTCCATGCGCATACATACATAATAAATACATAACAATGGAGATAAACAAACTCATAAAACAGTATCCAATTTCCTTCTTAAAAGGGTTTTTGCATAATACTTATCTACCTTCATATGAATTATTTGCCAATAAAATTCTTTGTAAGGTACCTGTACTACAATTCGTACAATAATTACCCAGTGAAATATAATAATAATGATTTATGTCCTACATGGTTTTAGGTGGCTTAAAATATTTCACGCAAATATGTGTCAATTCACAGTCGAAGTCATCAAGTCAAGTCATAGTCTAGTCAAAGTCATACTCTTAGTAAAGTGGTGGCAACTTTACTTAAAGCTTCTATGGAGTTTTGGAAACAACACGAAAAGAAACGTTTCACCATCATTATACCACTTTTCCACACTCATGCCAATTCAGCAATTAACGAATAAAATGCCACCAATTTTATGCACTAACACTGAAAATAACACAAGTTTTGGAAAATAATATAATGCGGTAACGTGAATTTTTTCGTTTTCCCGCCAAAACTCTCCGCCCCATGTTATCAATATGAAATTAAAGTGGTTAAAAGATATTATCTAGTTTGGGTGCTAAGACAATAATGACAAATAATGACACATTATTTACGTGAAATATCATTAACTTGATAAATTATCAATTACTTGACACTGGCTAAATACACAAAAGTGTGGAGCCAAAACACAAAAAACACGGGGCGACCTGAGACAGGTGGAATTAGCCTTTCTTCTCTGTCCCATATTCATTCTTTTCCCCTATCTTTTTTTCCTTTCGCTTCCCTTTTCCCTGAACCCGTGCTGCCGATGCCGGGGCGGGTCAGCAAGTATATATAAGTACGTACACCAATAAGATGCAAAACAAATGATAGTATACTTATATCTTATTTACCCAAAGCCTAAACGTGCAAGTCCTTGTTACTGATATTCCTAACTTGTGCCAGTTAAGCTGAAATGTACAGCACAGTTAGCTCACTGATCTTATCAAAAGTTCGTTGGAGAACATAATATCTACCACTATATTCAAAATTATTACGATTTATAACAAGTTTTGATCATAATCCACACTATACAGCCTTAGTAACGCAGCTAACTCTTTAGCTCTGTTTTCTATCCCATATTCACATTCGTATACTATCTTACATTCATTGTTTAAGCTATATTCCATATATTTAAATTCGTTAATTTTATAACCTCTTACATTTTCTACATTGCCGTTATGGGCTTCAATGACTACATTATTATTTTTTAATTCTGCATAATTATGTTTATTGATATCAAAATATTTTTGGTTATATCTAGGATGTCCCTCTGGTTTTATATTTACTCGATTGCGTAGTAAACTTCCATCAAAAGCATCATCAAATTCATTTAAGTTATACATATTGTAAGTTTCTAGTACGTTTTGCAAAAATACATCACTACCTCTTTTAACACTTTCATAATAATCATTATCCACATTATCATGTCTTAAATACATTCTGGTAAGCACACCAACCTCATTTTCAATAGAAATATCTTCATCTTTATCATCTCCGTTTGAATTGACGCGATTTCTTACAAAACTATCTCTTGATCGATTTAGGTTTAAAATTTGTTCTTTCACTGGAAAATCTTTATCACTTTTAATACCGTTATCACTAATCCCTACTTTAAACCAGTCCATATAATTTCTTTCGTTGGTCAGTATAGAATCTACACCTCGGCTTGTATTATCACAACGTTTGAGGAGAAATCTTGGTGGTTAGCGTCAGTCGTCACAGAATAACACGACGGGGGCTGAGTGGTGATCTCTCTGGGGAACGAAGCAGGCGCAAGCTGGAGGCCCGGGAGAAGACAGGGCCGATCCAGGGCCTAAGGAACCACCGCAAGATAATCTCGCTCGGTCGTGGATGTTGAGGATGGACCGCTCTGGGCCCAACCATGGTTCCGCACTCTCTTGCAGCCACTCAGGTTCTGCTGAGTGACAAATTATAATTCCTTATTAAACCATTTACTTGCAGCTACATAAAACAATTGATTTCATCTTTGACCATTCAAATCAATGGATTTAGTCAATTGATTCCTACTAATATTATAAACGCGATAGTTTGTATTTATAACATCTATATGAATGCTTGTTATTCTTCGGATTTGGATGAAATTCGTAATATGGATTAGATAGTAGATTAACACATAGGTTACTTTTTATCCGCGCGTGAAACCACGGGGCGAGCTACTAGGTAATAAAGATGCATAATCTAACTAAGCATTCACTGCATCTTTTGTAGGCGGCCGTGTCGCTTAACATTAGGCGAATGACTAGTTCGACACATCATTCATTAACATTAAAGAATATCATTATTTTTTGAAATAATAAATATAAATAAATTATTAAATAATATAATATCATTAACGTAAATTATCTTCGACTTCGAAACATAGATGAGAACTTACGGAATCGACCTAGAGAATTTTTCCTCCTTTCGTGATCTTCCCCTACGAGCCACCATGTTCGCATCTCTCCTTTGCCCTGTAGAAGAAGAAGTTACATTGAAGTATGCCACTATGTCCCACTTTAGCTAAGAAGTTACATTGAAGTTACGTCGTTAGTGTACCCCAAGTCCGCACTAAGCGTTTTGCTGGGTCATTTATAGTCCGAACGGCCAAGGAATGGAATGCTCTTTCAACAACAGATTTTCCTCCTGGGTACAACCTGGGCCTTTTAAGTCAAGAGCGAATGGGCATCTCATGGGCAAGCGTGCTCCACCTTAGACAACTTCGTCATTTACCATCAGGCGAGTTGTCAAACGCATGCCCATTTTACCATTAAAAAAAACATTGAAGTATGCCAGTATTTATATCCCACTTTAGCTAAAGAAATTGGGACCTTACCATATCTCTCGTCTACCGTTACAGATGGGACTTCTATCTTTAGACTTTTTAGAATTTTTGGGACTTCTACTTTTCCAAGTGTTCCTTTTTATGTTCTCAATATTATTACATCGAATCGCCTTTTAAATACAATTTGATTACAATTCCGACAAGATCACTCAAGTCCTTCTCATTAGCAGAGCGTTGCTAATTAATTTAATTATCTTTTTTCATCATGAGTAGTGAAGAGTACCTATAGAACGTTAATAATAGGTTGAGTCTAGTGACACAAACGGTGACACAAACTTTTGATCATAAATTAAAATAAATTTTACAAAAAAACATCGCGTGGGTGAATTAATCTTCTTAGATAAATCTTCTTCGTAATAGGAGCGGGACTTCAATATTTATACTTACCTAGGTAAAAGGGTCATAAATAAAACACAGAATTTAGATCACCTTCTGCCAGAACCGTTCCCAAAAAGCTAGCAACATTCCCTCGTTGAATAGCTAGACTAATTCGTTGGCCGAGGTATGTGCCAGCCTTTTGGTCGCGCGTCAGCTCAACTAGGCTTCTGGAAAGCTCCTTGACAAGAAGTCGCGCCTGCGGGGCCCATAGACTCATTATTTCAACCCCAAACGGAACAAATATGTAACCCTCACCTAGAGATTCCTATTTCCTCCGTTTGAGGTTGAGGTTTTCTGCAGATTCTGCCGCTGCGCATGGCGCCCGAGCCGTGTTATTGACGTGGGAAGGCGGCATTACTTACCTTAATGTTGATAACTCCTCGTTCTTTAAAGCGGTATCCGCCATGCTTCTTAAGCAGGGTATACGTGGCGTGGCTGACATGGATCCGCTGAGGCTCTCCGTTGGACTCCATCCTTGCAGCAGTATTCACGGTGTCTCCGAACAGGCAGTAGCGGGGCATCTTGACGCCGACTACGCCGGCGGCGCATTGGCCGCTGTGAATTCCTGGCAAAATATTGAAACTAATAACGATCTTGTTGAAGTTGAACTTCTTTACGCACGCTCGACTTGGGGAGTAAGCTGATGAATGTGTAGCGAAGGAAATGGAAGTCTATTCACGTAGATCTCCATTGTCAACATAACAAAGTTAAAAATGTTGTATTATTATGTTGGTATATCCGGTAAAATGAAAATTCATTGACAATTGTCAAGTTGGCTACATTAACATTAAACAAAGTTATACCGGCTGATATATGGAGCTAAATTAAAAAAAAAATTCAGTAGTGTGGTCTAAAGCACACTCATTTATTTATTTTTGTCTAAAATATTTTGTTTTTGCACTCTCCCGGTAGCGAGACGTATGTAGGTATTGTGTATGTTTTACAGTTCAGTACATGTTGCATTTTTAAAGATTTTACAGGTAGATTTATGCAAAGTTCTATTGGCGCCGCTTGAAGTATCAGATACCAATTAGTAATAGTTTCAATAAAATTGTTTATCTTTGACGAAACCTAATCTAATTGTAGTGATAGATAAAATCTTCATTTATACGAAGTAAGGCAGCTGTGGATTCCATAATTCGTTTTATAATTGTCAATATTGACATTCAAGGCGGCGTTAATCGTGCTACTCAGATAACAATAAGTTAAAACGCATTTATTCTGCCGAAGCATCAGTCGAATTTGAAGTACTGCCTACTACTTGTAACCAATGCTGCTCGCATTACTTCCAAGTCAAAATTTATTATAATTGATCTGCTCTCAAAGCACGGGCTCCTAAATTAATCACCATGACTCACTGACTTCAAACGAAGAATTTTTTCATGGATAATGCAACCACCCATTTCACCCTCTTAGGGGTGGAATTTCGAAAAACCTTAGTGGATTCCTAAACCTTAAAAAGAACACACCCTCCACATTTCATGTTTTTAGGACCAGTTGTTTAGTTAACAAATGTTAGTTAATTAAATGCCACCGTGTATATAAACGCACAGCGTTTATATACACGGTGGCATTTAATTCACTCTTTTCCTTAAATGTTTGTACTCAGACCATGCTATAGAATATTCGTACAAGGTCCAATAAAAAAAAATTGATTTTGTTTTAGTGCCTCTTAAAATAACTGCATGACAGCCGAAATGTCTATTTAACGGTACACACAGCGTGGGCACCAGCTGAGTGCTTTGTAAATGTATCGTAGGCAATAAACCACCTGCTTTGTTCAATGTCGCAAGGCTTTTCTTTAGTGCATAAAATATTATTTGATTTGGCGCTCGCGGGATAAGATGTAATATGATATGGCAATAAGGTTGTCTGGAAGAGATCGCTGATGAAGGAGGACGATATCGTCACAAGGGTAGCTTACTCAATATCGACCCTTATATACCACTTAAAGCGTCAATGTAATGTCTGAAAGTTGGGATACCAACAGCATCCATCACTTAGGATTAATCTCGTTAAGCAAGTTCTTGTTTAGGTAATTATTTAATAGTCAATTTTCAATCAATTTGAATGTATGTAGATAAGCCTAAATATAGATAGATACTTAATATACTTGTCTTAAAATTGGCTTAGCAAACAATCAAGCTTGATTGTTGTTCTAACGACCCCCGCAGTTTATGTAATTATAATATAACAGGATACACCTAAATGAATGATATCAGATTTTTGTTTACCCAAGACTTGTAGAATAATATTTCTTTATCTGTACAAATAAAATTCAAAGTCCTGACTGGCTGATTCATACAAGGTGGAATTTAATTCGTTCTTTTCCTTTATGTATGTATTCAGTCCATGCTATAGAATCACACTAATATTATAAAGGTGAAAGTTTGTATGTTTGTTACTCCTTCACGCTCAAACGGCTGAATGGATTTAGAGGAAATTTGGTACCAAGATAGCTTATACACTGGCTTAACATATAGGCTACATTTTATCCCGGAAAAGTGAAATGTTCCCGTGGGATGAGCAAATAACTAAAATACATTTTATCCGCGGGTGAAACCGCGGGGCGCAACTAGTAGACTATATATGATAGTCACCGTAAGAATCGGCTGAGGGAATATCTAGGGAATGGGCAGCAGCTTTCTCCTCGGTCTGTAATCTACCGCGGAATATTGTTTTCTGTAATATAGGTTGCTGATTATCCTCACGGGTAATATCGCGGAGCACGATTGGATTTGTTCCTAATTTTTGGCTAAGTGCCATATATACGGGTATATAAGTCATTTGCCCGATACATTCCCACTGCTGGGATATATGGAATATGGAGACAGCATAGTTCATCCACCATGTTGGCCAAGTACAGGTTGGTGGATGATGAATGTTCTCGAATTTTATGATTCTTGAACATGCCGGTTTCCTTTAAAAAGTTTTTCCTTTTGTAAGAATAAGTGCAAATTCCGCACATAACTTGAAAAGTCATTAGTCAGAGCCAGGTGCGACAAATCGCGCCGAACCCGGATACGTCGGTTTGAAAGTCGCACGGTGTACTGCTGAGCCACACTCGCTTACGACGAAACAGTCCATAAAGCACTTTTAAGATTTGTAAACAAACACAGGCTGGAGCCAGGAGGAAATTAAGGGTTCTAAGTGATGGTATCAAATGATAATGTGCTACCGGATAATCTCTGGGCTAATGTTTAATGGAGGGATGTACCGCTATTTTAAAGGAAACTCGAATGTATGAATATTCACTGAATTTTATTGGAATATACTTTATAAATAGCCACTCTGATACAAAAAAAAAATATAGTACATTTTCAGCGCGATAAAAGCCTCTGAGTAAAATCACATCTCTCGTTCATCTATTTTTTGTAGATTCTATTATCCTTCCTAAATACTGTGAAGAAAGTTATTATAAGAATAAATTTGACAGTCTCTGTGGTGTGGTGTTTGAGCAGGTCGGCTCATAGCCCGGAGGGGGCGGGTTTGATTCCCACGTCAGGACAAGTATTTGTGTGCACAGAAAAAAAGTGCAAATACTTGTTCTGAGACTGGGTGTTGTTGGACCATGGTCCTCGTAGTTCCTGGGTCCCTAGACACAGGAAATCCTAGTGAGGGTCCAAGATCTATATATGCGATAAGAAATAGCTGTACCATTTTATTTGTTAAGTTAAACAGATTCGTCACGTAGAAAATTTGGAATTAATAACAAAAGCACCGATTTAAGCTTTGATTATATACATGTGTAATGATCTAAATATAAACTAATAAAGACGTCGCTCAATTATTTGAAATGTTGTCTACTGGGCAAAGATCTGAATTTATCTTTCACTTATGTAAATGTACTCCAAAATGTAACCTAGTCTAAACTACTTACAGATCCAAAAACTCACCTATTCTAATATTTAGTCTAGAAGTTCGTATTTTGGGTACCGCATCCAGCACGTGCAAAGCCAACGATGCCACTTCGGCGGCGTGTCTTGAGCACCTCTCGGGAAGCCCTCCCACCACCATATAGGCGTCGCCTATAGTCTCCACCTGTAATAAAGACATATGTTTAAGGCCACATTATACCATGTTTTTTTTTGATGGGATCTCTGTAGCACTCTTTAAAGTTGAAAATCGCAGATCATAATTTTATGTCAAACTTGGTTTGCGCATGAAAAAGTGTTTACTTATGCGGGTCTTTTGTGGATTACATGAAATAAGGATATCAAATAGACATTTAATTTGTTGATTATTTAAGCACAGTCTGCTTTTATTATTATTATTTTTAGTTTTGTTATTAATATTATTAGTGTTGTCATCGCTGTAAATTTGGAGAATTCATAAAGAATTTTTTCAGGGTCATTGGAACGATTTTTATTTTAGAAAAACTTAAGTACATAGTTAATTTTTGTTCGGTTATTCCTGTTCTTTGTTTTATTTTCTATTTAATTTTTTTCTTATAAGTATTTCGACATGTCGCGTCATATTAGTGACGTCAAAAAAGTGCTTTATGTTGATTTTGGGCTTATACCGCGCCTTAATATTATAAATATATCATCATATTGTAGATAATTTCACGCTGAATCCAACGATACCCATAAGTCATTTTGTGAAAAAAATCAGTTAAACCCTTTTTGTTCTCACCCCCTTCAATTAGGGTTACCAACATTTTTTGCGAAATACAAAGACGTTAGATGTTGTCAAGTTGATATTGACAGCGTTGACGTGCTGCCAGTGCCTTCGGTTAGTATAGAGATCAGTGGGAACCGTAATTCGATGAGTCCGGGATTCGGTTACACAAACTCGCCTCACTCAAAATTAAATGTGTAAAGGCGCATTAATTATTTTTAATAATAAATATTTGCTTAGTAGGATACGTTCGGTGTTGAAAATACTTTCCTACTATATATTTCTTCAACAGTATGGAACACGCCCATCCGAAATATAGTATAATATTATATAATATAGTACGGTTGGCAACCCTAGGATACAATAGATGAGTATTCGATAGGTACTCGGGAGAGCGTATGATATATCAAGCTAGACTATCTTAACAGACATCTATTTAGTATGTTTAGGTATTCTGTGCTAAATATATATATAGGTCGTACGAAGATCAAAACATTCTATTGTTATAGTATGATAGGCAAGGCAATTGAAACTTAAGCCGAAGATATAAAGGTGGCAATTGAAGGGTTTAGAATAAAAAGGATTTAACTGACAAATTGACAGTTTCGAGAAAATTGACTTTAAACGTCAACGGCGTCATTTTAATGTAGAGTGCTTATAAGGTAATAGAAAAGGTTTATGTAAGTTTCAGTGGCTTGAAAATGTTTTAATTCTATTTAAAATTACTAAATATAGTACTAATTCATACAATTACTGTAAAAATATAATATAATAAAATAAATATAGTAATGTTTTTATGCTAAGCGAACTGTATTCCTGTAACAGATAAACCGTTTTTAGACTCAAAATCTCGAGATTTAAGCCTCATTTCGGTATTTTGAGAATGTATTATTGAAGATAATTTCACGCTGAATCCAACGATACCCATAAGTCATTTTGTCAAAAAAATCAGTTAAATCCTTTTTATTCTCACCCCTTCTTATCACATCACGTTAAACTTTAGGTAGATAATTACAACCCTCGAATATAAAGGCAAAGTTACTTATTAAGGTTGAAATTAAATTATTTTGGGTCAGGAGGAGTAAGTAGAATCGGGAGTAAAAGTTAGTTGACAATTCACACTCTCCCAAACCGAAACTAGGTACATACATAGGCTGGCATCTTATTTATTAGAAAATCGAAGAGAAAACCAATTAAAAGTTTACATGGGTCGCCGACATTTACTCCACAGTTCGGACGAATTGTGACAAATCGTGATCTTGTCTAGTTAGGTATTTATTTGTTACCTTCGTTTGAGACGTAACGATCCCAAGTCCTGTCTATCAATTTTATACAGGTACACAACATAAATTACAAACAATGACTTGTTCAACTTTGGCATACTAATAAATTATGATAATTATAGATAAGAGTTTGCATAATTAAGCGCACAGCTACAGAGGTATTGTAATTTTTTAAATCAATATGCCTGAAAAGTTTCATGGATTTTTAAGTACGTAGATACTCTACTTTACGTAGTTTATCAGTAACGATGTAAAATATAATTTTCAACTGACTTCAAAAAAGATGTTCTCAATACGCTTGCATTTTTTTTTAAATGTTTGTTACCTCAGAACTTTCAAATGGGTGAACCGATTATGAATGTTCTTTTTTTTATTTGAAAGCTGGTGCTTCCCTTGTGGTCCCATTTTCATTCGGTCCAGTTCTGACAACGGCATCCATGAGAAAACCATATCAACCTTATTAATAAACGGGTATTAGTCTCGGATTAATTACTTCAGCTTTTGTCCTTTTTTTGCTACTGGAATATTTAGCTGGATCGAAAGAGACAAAAGATGGTGTAACTAGTCTAAAAGTTCGTGTTTATTAATAAGACTGTATAAGTCTGAGTTCGGTTTTTTACGCTTTGTGTTTGTTACTGTTAGGTTATTCAACTTTATAGGAACCTGCCAAATGCGATTAGGAAAAGATAAGTATCACTTTTAATACTTATGTACGTAAGTATCGATGGAATACCCACCTAACAATTTATTAAATAGATATAAATACTAGATACATGGTTAAGTAGTACCACAGATTACTAAACATGTTACTAGTTAGTACTAAGGACCTACATCATGATACTCGTACCTAAGCTAGGCGTCGCTACCATCTGTAAATTAAGCACCCTGTCATTTTATTTGCTTAGGCGCGGTTTTTCAATAATCCGATAAAAGCTATTCATTGATAAAACAAAACAGTTAAAATCACACTAATATTATAAAGGCGAAAGTTTGTATGTGTGTTTGTGTATATGTGTGTACGTTTGTTACTCCTTCACGCTCAAACGGCTGAATGGATTTGGATGAAATTCGGTACCAAGATAGCTTATACACTGGATTAACACATAAGCTACATATTATCCCGGAAAAGTGCAATTTTCCCGTGGGATGAGCAAATAATTAATATACTTTTTATGCGCGGGTGAAACTGCGGGGCGCTACTAGTAAATGAATAATTCTGTATATGGAACAGAATAATGGTACTTTTATATTAGTCAGCTTATTATTTAGTTGAATAACATTTATCCAGCTATTGAAAAATCGCACCCTAGTATATTAGTAATTCTAATTTCAGTTTTGGAAAGCCATAAAAAAAATTGTTTGCAATAAATAATTGATTTTAACAACAATTCAAAAATCATACCTTGATCTGTTGTAGTGGGGTAATTACCTTGTAAACATTGTAGTAGGATATGATCGCATCACAGCATGTGTACAGATCGTTCAGCATCTCGACGACCTGAAACAAAAGGTTCGGGTGACAAACCTAAACTAACAGTTACGTAGCTACCGAAGGGCTAAACGGGGCATCCCCGGAGCCTACGAGCTTCGGGGCCCTCGGACTTGCGCTCACAAAATATAAATTGAACTAGTGCAAATTTTTCCCAGATTGGGAATATAAATAAGCCCCGATGAATCTAGATTACGACAAATCTGGAGTAAGAACCTCGAATTTGAAACCAACAATTTTAAATAGGTAGTTGGGGCCCCAGTTTGTTTATTACCCCAGGGCCTTTGGTTACCTAGCTACGCCACTGCTTTAAAATGATTTATATTTCTATTTTTAGAAGTGCCTCTTTTTCAAGGAACAAATTATAAGGACATGTACCTTAGTACAAATGTATTTGCCGGTTAACATAATTTCTTTAATAATAAATGTACGTTTAATTTATTTGGAGCTTCTACAAATAAATTTTATTATATGACTTTCTCTGGAAAAAACATTACAGCTTTTTCTTTATTAGTCATTATGAGCTTTCCATAATTTTTAGGGCTCCGTGATCGTTTCGAAGAAAGGAAGTCTTATAGAATAACTTTTTTTTCAGTAACGGCTATAGTTTTCCTACTCTATATCTGGCAAACCTCGATTTTCATGATTAATATAAATTTAAAGACAAAATTTTAATTTTGACATGTGACAAAAATTAAGTTTTAATACTTGTTCCAAAGTCTTCAACCACTACGTCAGTTTTCAAAATCAAATCGCGAACTGAAAGCAGTCTATATAATTATTAGTATATGTATTTTTTTTTTTACTTCAAACTTGTCTAGCATTTGACCACGCTCTCACCTGATGGAAAGTGACGATGCAATCGAAGGTGTAACATGCTAGCCAAGTAAATACCTATTCACTCTTCTCTTGAACACCGGGACATATTTCGCCGGAAACACAAACGCTGGCAGGGCTTGTATATAAAATATGTATTATATTTTTATTAATGTGTGTATTTAATTTCGTGCATTTATTATGGTGCTATTTATACTCTCACCAGTTCACATATATAGTTAAGTTGTTGTTTTTCTTTTTTTTTGTCCCCGCAATATTGTACTACCGCATTTAGCCTTCCACAATACACCAGAGTTAAGTGGAAAATAACGTTCTATAGCATTAAGTTCGCCTACGTACTATCTATTCTTGTTTGTGCATATATATAATTTTCTATCTTTATTTAGTAAAGAACAAGAATTCAAAAAGTTGTTTTTTTTTGGTGAAATTATCATGTTATTTAATTTGGGTATATTTTTGTAAAATAAAAAGTCAGTACTCACACCACTTTATTAATATTTATCTAATACCATATACCTACTACTACAAATTTAATTATTATTTGTAAAATCAGGTGTTCATTATTGCGTGCTCAAGCTTTAGTGCTACTATACCGCTAGACGTGAGGACCTTTAATTGGCTTACAAATGTATAACATGATTCTACGATGTAAGAAAAGCTGTTGGTCTTCCCAAAAATAAATAAATAAATAAAAAAATAAATAAATTTACCACTTTATATAAGTTCGTGATATACCGGACCCCTCAAGATGCGAGTTTTATTAGGATTGCTGGCCTTACCATTTCGTAATCACCCTTATTAGTAGGTAAGTAAGTTTGTTTTCCAATAACAATTTAAACAACAAAGTAACTAACCATGATGTATCATCTTCAACATGCTCTTGCTTAAGTAACAACTTCTAGTATCTGTAATAACATCTTACATTGTTATTTCGACAATAATAGAGCTAAAACTTTGCAGGTCGCAAAATTCCGCGTTGTTTCAAAATTTCCAAAGGAATACAATAGAGATCGTGCTTTAATTGGCAAAGATCGTTCGAGCGAAAAGCATTCATGTTACACGTACAAAATAGGTTTCTTGTTCTTGTGTTACACGCAGTCCGTGGGTGTAATTACTCTACATTCAATTAGAAGGTGGTGTTACGTTTATGTGGATACTATAGAATCCAAATCAAAATAGTGAGTTAAATAATAATAATAACGCCCTACGATCACATACATAGATCCTGGACCCTAACTAGGATTCCCTGTGTCTAGGGACCCAGGAACTACGAGGACCATGGTCCCACAACACCCAGACTCAGAACAAGTATTTGCGCTTATTTTTTCTTAGGCCGCGGGAATCGAACCCGCCGCCTCCGTGCTATGAGCCGACTTGCTCAACCACCACACCACAGAGGCTGTCGATATAATAGAATATAATAGAATATAAATAGTTTTGGCGGGAAAACGGGAAAGATCGCTTCACCGCCATTATATTATTTTCCAAAACTAGTGTTATTTTCAGCGTTAGTGTATAAGATTGGTGGCATTTTATTCGTTAAGTGCTGGATTACAGGCGTGAGTGTGGGAAAATGGTATAATGATGGTGAAACGTTTCTTTTCGTGTTGTTTCCAAAACTCCATAGAAGCTTCTGGTAAAGTTGCCACCACTTTACTAGGAGTATGACTAGACTATGACTTGACTTGATGACTTGGACTTTGATTTGACTTTTGACACACATATATAGGAAATATCATTAACTTGAAAATTATCAATTACTTGACACTGGCTAAATACACACAAATGTGGAGCCAAAACCCCAAAAATAAACAAAAATATAATTGGCCCATCAAAAATGTACGAAGAAGGTTGTATCAAAAACAAATAGTTGCAACACTTCCCCTACTTCTGAATAAGTAATCTAAATTCTGAATAGGTAGGCCATTATCATTTCTAACTGCGCCTAATTTGTTGGTTTAACACATTTTTGCTTTGGCAAAAACTTAGTTAAGATATCTGCCTTCATGTCATTTTTATTTCATTTAATTTCTATATCTACCAAATATAATATTTCGTAAAGTACGCAAGTATTTTCTTGTACCTATTTATCATTACTAGCAGTAACGCAACTTTGCCTTATCACTGGACATATTTATTTATTTATTTAATACTTTATGCACATAAAAAGTACAAAGGAGGACTTAATGCTAACAGCATTTTCTACCAGTCAACCAAGGCGTGCAGAGAAACAATTTGATTAGGCGTGCATATAAGGAAAAGAGCATAATTTTGAACATCCATTTTGACCATCAAATAAATTAAAATAAAACTATAACAACGATACAACTATTAAGGTATAAAAATACATATTTTACAAATTTAATAAAATACAAATATTAATGAATACTACAATATAGACAATATATACATAATTAAATAAAATACAAACTACATAATAATAAATAATTCTATGTTCTGCTAGTTCAAGTTTAGAGACTTTTTAGCAAATGTTCCTTTACCTGGCGTTTAAAATTGTCCTTGACGTTGCACCTCTGGATCTTATCTGGTAACGAGTTCCAGAGATGAACCGCTGTGACTTGGAAAGAGTTGTCTAAGAACGATGTAGTATGTCGTGGAGTTGCAAGCACAAGTGTGTTTGAAGAGCGGAGTTGTCTTTGGTGTGTGTCAGATAAGTAGGTAAACATGTTTTTAAGGTAAGTCGGAGAATTGGGGTCTTTTAGAACAGAAAAAAGGAGACAGAGAATTCGTAGGTTACGTCGCTCGCGGATTGGGAGCCATTTGAGCTCAGCTCGGAATTTAGAGACGTGATCATACTTCCTGAGGCCATAAATGAAACGAATGCAGTTATTAAGTAAGCGGTCGAGTTTGTTAAGCTGGTCTTCAGTTAGATCCAAGGAACAAACATCAGCGTAATCGAGAATCGGAATAAGGAGGGAGTTAACTAATGAAATTTTTGTTTGGGTGGGGAGAAAGTTTTTGAGACGAATAATAGAATGGAATGATGCATAAAATTTACGAGAGATTTCTTTGACATAAGGAGTCCAATTCAGATTCGAGTCAATTAAAATACCTAGATTTTTCACTGTTGAAGAGAAAGGGATATTAATAGAATTGAATGAGAGGGGGAGAAGATTGGAAGGGTCGATTTTACACAGTAGACGAGAGCTACCCACTATGATAGCTTGGCATTTGTCAGGGTTTACCTTTATACCATAGCTTACCGACCAGGTAGATAAACGTGACAAGTCGTCGTTAATGGCTTTAATCGCGTGAGTAATATTGTGAATGGGAGAAGAACAATATATCTGGAGATCATCCGCGTACATGTGGAACCTATTCTGCAGATGAGGGGAGAGCAAGTTTATAAATAATGAGAATAGTAGTGGAGATAAAATTCCACCTTGTGGCACACCTGCATCCAAAATATTCCACCCAGATAGTTCCTGTCCCGACCGTATGGCTTGCCTACGACATTTCAGGTAAGAAGAGAACCAATCTATAGCTGTGGGAGAAAATTTGAGTTTCGGGAGAAGAGCTAAGAGGAAGTCATGGTCAACGGCGTTAAATGCGTTACTGAAGTCGATCAAAACCAGAACGGTCACCTGTGAGTTTTCCATACCGCTTCTGATATCCTCAGTAACTTTCAAGAGAGCTGTTGTGGTACTATGGCCAACTCTAAAGCCAGATTGGAAAGGGTGCAGGAGATTATTGTTGGCTAAGAAATCCGTAACCTGTTTGTGAACAACAGACTCTATAACTTTGGATAGAAATGGAAGGATAGAGATGGGTCGGAATTCATTTGGAAGAGAAGGGTTTGGAACTTTAGGGAGGGGGAGAACATATGCCTTACGCCATTCGTCTGGGTATTGAGCAGATGTTAAAGAACAGTTTATAATATGTGTAAGGGCTGGAATAATTTGAACTTTTATGTGACTAATCATGATCTGACCAATATTATCACTCCCAATAGCTTTAGATTTAAGAGACCCCAATATTTTTAGTATGGAATCCTGAGTAACAGGTTCAAAATCAAAGGACTTAATATCTGGCAAAGGAATACTATCAATTTTGCGAATAGTATCCTGTTTAACTGTGGGGCTTAATTTCGAACATGAAGTGAAGTGGGAATTCATAGCATTAAGATCCATAGTGATTTTGGTATCGGTATGTCTTACTTTACCTAGACCCAAAGACCGTAGAAATTTCCAGATACCTGCGGGAGTTGAAAGCTCTATTTGTTCAGCAATGTGGCGTCTCTTTGCATTTCGGACCAACAAATTACAGCGATTCCTCATAATTTTGTAATGAGACCAATTTTCGTCAGACCGGTCTTTTTTAAACTTACGGAACGCACGGTCTCGTCTGGCTATGGCTTTACGAATGGTGTCACAGAACCATGGGGAGGGAGGACGTTTTATTTTAATAGAGCGAACTGGAGCATGTCGATCAAAGAGATTGGTGATATTAGAATTGAAAACCTTTACTTTATCGTCTATTGATGCTACGAGTTCAATCTGCGACCAGTTGACGTTAGAGGCATCATTTACTAGTTCAGGAACATTAAGTGTTGAAAAAAGTCGCTGCTTTAGAATAACTGGCTTTGGTTTTGGTACCTTGAATTTAACTGAGGAGAAAATAAGGTCGTGATGAGAGAAGCCCGGAGCAGAATACTGACCATGATTCTTTACTAAACTTACGTCTGATGTTATAATAAGATCAAGGAGAGTGCTAGTTGTGTGTGTATGGTGAGTTGGATGTAAGTCAAGCAAGTTCAGGTTAAGTGACTCTATGATACTGCGCAGTTTTAGAGCTCGCTGGTTCGGACTTAGTAAGCATGTATTGAAATCACCCATAACAAGAATGTGTGTATATTCTGACATAATGTCTTCCAAAGCATGCTCAAGTTTTAAAAAATAGTCTATATTTGGTGGGCAATAGACAACACCGAGAATAACTTTTAAACCTACGTCTACTTCAATAAAAATAAACTCAGGAGAGGCACAGTAAGACGAAGATGACTGTGACACTATTTTGTAGGTTAGATGGCTCTTCAGGTAAATCGCTACACCACCACCCCCCTTGCCAGTGCGATCATTTCTGATCAGCACAAACCCAGGTAGGGGATAAGAGGTGGAGGGAAGGGAGGGTTTAAGCCAACTTTCAGACACCAGAATGGCATGTAAGGAATTACTTTTTAAATTAAAAGTATCATGCAAGTCCGAAAAATGCGCAGGGATGCTTTGTGCATTAATGTGACAAGCATTAAAAAGGTTTGAGCACACTGAAAATTGAGAATCAAGCAGTTCGTTGAGGGTTAATTCACTGTCGCTTGCACTAACGAAAGAGCTGTCGGAATTTGCTGTTACGAATGAATCTTCATCATTAGAGAACATAGATAATGTATAAATAAATAATAATAACAATAAATAAATATAAATACTATACCTAAAAATATTATAGTAAAGTACTTAAATAAAGTTAAAAGATCACTTAAATCTAAACAAAAGAAAAAAAAAAAAATTCTCTCACTCCCTGCTGGCTAGTAAAAAAAGAGTAATAATAAAAATAAAAAAAATTATAAAGTATAAAAACTCAAAAAAGTACAATAATAAAAAGAGAAATACAGTTGACAAATATACTGAATTTTGCAGTCATTGCATATTGAGGGTCTACGAAATATGTACTGTATCACAAAACTGAACGTACATAATACCTTATAATATGTGGCATAATACGCACAATGCTAAGATGCAGATGATAAAAAAAAGACAAAAACAAAAAGAAAGCAAAAGAATTCTAGAAATATTGAACTTGTACCATTACCACAGAACAGAGAAATTAAAACAATTGACTATAGCTAGTCATTTTACAAAGGAACAAAACTTTTTTAAAGAAACAAAACAAAGTGACTGATGACTGTAAGCCCTTAGAGTAATATAATATTGTAGCTAGCTACAAATCACTGATACGTAGTAATTATATCTTTACTCATATACTGATACTGGTACTGATACTGACTATACTCTTTGTACTGATCTATGGGCTGTACAGTGTACATTACGCAACATCGCACATAGTCTGTGAGCTAACCAGTCTGTGCATTATATTCTCTTTGATTATAGACTAACTGCAACAAACAAAATATCAACAAGAAAACGGGTGGATTGGAAATTGTTCTGGTGCCGTTATGATTTGTGATATAAAACACTAAGTATAGCTACAGACACAGCTACAGCCCGATAGCCGAAAGTCCAACGATCATGTTTACGAAAGTTGAAGATCCGCTTTCCGTGCGAGAGCGTTATGTATGTGACGGCTGCTTGGTGGATTTGCTTTTTGTCGAAGGGCGAAGTTCTTTCTTGCGAATTACTGAAGGCTCAGTTACGGCTACTGATGCCGGTGAAGATCCAGTCTTAGGTTGTAGATTGCTGGCCGCCTCATTCGAAACAGCAATATGACTTGTTAAAGGAAATTTCGCCATCAACTTATCTAGTTCATATTCCGTAGCAACGCGATTAAGGTCATTGTTCGGTAGCTTGATCATAATAACTCCATCTCGGGTCCAACAACGGTTTATTCCGAAGTGCTTTCGCGCTGTGGCAAAGATGTTTTGACGAGGTTTAGTTAAGAACTCGCTGAGGACTGCTGGAGTGGACTTTAGCCGTTTCTTCTCTTTCCATATGAGGTTGCGAATATTAATGTCAACAAAACGTACTAAAATTGGTCGAGTTCGACTACTATTACGAACGCCCAAGCGATGACAGAGGTAAAATGAGGTTGAGCTGACATCAGGAAAGTTCATAGTGGAATTGATAATGCCAAGGATGACTGCACAGCTATCCTCTCCATCTTTCTCCTTAATGCCACCGAATAGAAGAGCATTACGCCTATTATAGGTGTCTAAAGCATCAACCTGGTTAGTGAGTGATTGGACTTGAGCCCGCAATAATTGCAGGGTGGTCAGCACAATGTCCTTGAAGGCCCTGTACTCCTGATTTAATTTATCAATGTTAGGCTCACCAACCAATGAAGTTGATGTTAAACTCTTCTCAATTTCACTCATCCTTAAGGCCAGGGATTCTTCAATGCGCCTTTGGTTGTCTAGCACTCGTTGAACATTGGCCATGGTTGTTTATTATGCAGCACAGTTAACACAGGTGAATAGCCAGCAGGTAAGCACAGATGTACACTACAGCATTAATTAGCCAAACTATAATTTACTTTAGTAAAACAATTAAAATTTAATTAATTTAGGAGAGCTCAATTTTTTAGGTGTTGATAGTTCAATGCCTACCCGCTTTTTTTTGAGGACATAAACCTTGCCCATTGGAATAGCTAGCATTGATACAAAAATCTGCCGTGGCACTACTTATACATCTCGACAGTACCATGAAAAAATTACCCATGGTGTTATTACCTAGTAGCTATGGGTAAAATAAGAAACCAATTTTAGCATTCTCGAAAATTGCCCTTTTCGAAGGTCATCGTCGTAAGATCAGGTTTTGTATTAGTATTAAGTAAGTATATTATTCCTATAACAGTCACAGAATAAATAATAGAACAAGATTTAATCACTTTTGCATCTCTAGTTTTTACTTACAGGTAGATAATCTAATTTGGAAACATTAATTCCCGTTCAATTTTGGTGTAGGTTGCGAAGTTGCGATTCTAAAAGTTCTTTGTAGGTATTGGATCTGACTCAAGTTCTGATTCTGAGATTACTTTCGTACAATAGAAATGGTTACAGACACATACATCTTGGAGAATCTATTAATTAATGAAGTTGTATTAATAGTTGATAGGTCATCGAATGCCGGTCATTGTATATCAAAAGTGGGAGGCAGCTAGCTCGAAGGGTCCCGGGTACGAGCCTCAGTTTGGGCCGTTGCCGGGAGAAGAGGAATGAAGCATTACGTCGAAGAGTAGAGCATTATGAAATGACGCAAACGTTCCAGCTACAGGGTCTATATTGAACTCACCAGCGAGGTGGGTGTATCCTACAACGTCGTTAAAAACGTTACCCCCGAATGGCTAGACTGGTCATACAATACAGCCGATAGCTGCATTAGGATCGTCCAGTCTCCCAAACTGGATCAAAAGTAAGCGTCGAGTGAAAGGGTTACATACCTGCATTGGGGTATTCGTCGCAGCTAGTTTAGTGAACCCGACGATATCACTGAAGTATATCGTAACGCAGTCGAAGCTCTCTGCCTGGACCCTCTCACCACGTTTCAGGGCTTCAGCTACCGTTCTGGTATAGAGAAGATGGTTTGTATACAAAAACCTAGCTTGGAGTTATGTGATCATGGCAAACAGAATTATGTCTACGTAAAGTGTGCTAAAACACGTAGTTGGCTCATATAAAAGATTTCTTTGCAAATAAACTGTAACAAAATTTTAAAAAAATGTGCGGGCAGTCTGCCGATAGAAGTGAAAACTAAGTAACTTATGATATTGTAGCTCATGGAAAGCGTGAGGTGACGAAGACGCGAGTTCCGTGATTTTTGTTCACTCAAAAAGTGCTCAACGCGCTTAAAGAAGTTTTTACTCCAAAATTACAGTTTACTAATTAAACAAGACGTCTTACTGCACTAGGTTTTCAGGTTTGAACATATTTGTATTTTTATTAAATAGTTGTTATTTTCTTCCTACATACAATAGATCTACGCATTTTCAGAGATATCTTGAATAAATAGATAAAAGTAGTTACAGTAATACATAGCAAAGAAATGTTTCTTAGAAAAAAATTAAAGTGAAGAAGTTTTGGCTGCTTATTCTGGTTTATAATCTGTATTCTGGTGATTCCTTAACAATTCAAATTAAACTGATTTTTCTGTCTATACATCTTTTTATTGGTAAAAAAAGCATTGCGTGACTTATGTACAAAAAGAACTTGTAAGATGATTGGTGGAATTAATTCACTTCAGATAGTTCGACTAACCTCGGCAGCATCCTATTTAGAAGGTCATCAGTCCTCCGTTTCTCCTGGAGCAGCTGTTCTGTTCTGGCAGCCACCAACGCCTCCAGATTGGAAGCATACTTCTCCATCATTGCCAGCATGTTGTCGAAGATGTTCGTCTTCCTGAGAAACTCATTCCAGATGAACACCTTATTTTAAGCACAGGCGTATTGAATCAGAAGGAGGATATGAATCAATTTCTATCCATTTTCATTCGTTACGCAAGTTTGTATAAATGATTGTGACGGTAGTTAATACGCTAGGTAAATGCTGAAATATCAATAATTACTAGTAGTAGGTATGTATAAAGGTCAAATAGTGCATACCAAGGATGCAACGGAGATGGTTTTATCTGAACCGAAGTTGGAGTCGGAGTCGGAGTCGGAGTCGGAGTCGGAGTCGGAGGCGGAGTCGGAGTCGGAGTCGGAGTTGCCTTCGTAGCTCTAAACCGCTAGTCCTTTGGAGGGTGTGTTCTTTGTAAAGTGTCAAGTCAAGTCAGGTTCTGTACCAAAAAACTGGAAGCTAGCCAATGTCCAACCAGTTCCCAAAAAGGGATCTCGTGCCAACCCCAGCAATTACAGACCAATTGCCATCACTTCCATATTCTGCAAAGTTATGGAACGTGTCATCAACTCTAGGCTGCTTGACTACCTAGAAAAATACGAGCTGCTCAGTGACCGGCAATATGGCTTCCGCCAGCACCGGTCTACTGGAGACCTTCTAGTTTATGTCACTCATTTTTGGGGTGAGGCTATCGAGCGGCATGGTGAAGCTCTCGCTGTGTCGCTTGATATCTCGAAGGCATTTGATAGAGTCTGGCATGCTAGTCTGCTAAATAAGCTTCCTAGCTACGGAGTTGCACCTAATCTCTGTAAATGGATTACCGATTTTCTACAAAACAGATCCATACGCGTAGTCGTTGACGGCTGCTCTTCTATTCCAATGGATATTAATGCCGGAGTACCGCAGGGATCTGTTCTCTCCGCGACTTTATTTCTTCTGCATATCAACGATCTGCTTACGCCCGATATTGTTGGGTATGCAGACGATAGCACGGTCGTTGAGAGATATATTCCCCCTCCGAGAGCCAAGGGATCGGAAATCCAGTCGTTAAGATCAGCCATGATTGAACGAACAGGTGCAACACTTAAAACAGTGTCTGATTGGGGTGCAGCAAATTTGGTCACCTTTAACACCAAAAAGACACAGGCTTGTCTTTTTACGACCAAACGGGATCCCATAGTCGATTTCCCTTCATTTCAGGATGTGTTGGTACCATTCCAGGACAGAATCGATCTTCTCGGCATGCCCATAACTCCCAACCTCAACTATGGACTTTCCATTGAATCTAAAGCCAAGAATGCAGCCAAAAAGCTTGGTATATTAAACAAGGTCAAACGGTATTTTACATCTTCGCAACTATTGGACCTCTACCAAGCTCAGGTACGGTCTTGCGTGGAATACTGCAGCCACTTATGGGATGGCTCTGCCAAATACCAGTTGGCTGCATTGGACTCAGTGGAACGGCGCGCAATAAAAATCATTAATGACGAAGCGCTAGTTGGGAATAAATTGCAAAACCTTAAACATAGACGTAAGGTGGCATGTTTGGCCGTATTTTACAGAATTTATTTTGGAGAATGTGCCCAGGAGCTTCACAATCTTATCCCACCGTCTCCATTCCACTACAGGATCTCACGGCGAGGTCAGAGTTACCATCCTTACGTTGTTGATTTATCTTTTGTTCGTACGAAACGCTTTGCAGATTCTTTTATTGTGCGTACGGCTAGGGAATGGAACTCACTCCCGTCGTCAGTGTTTCCATCCACATACAACTTGGGTGTCTTTAAGTCAAGAGTAAATAGGTTATTTCTGGGTAAGCGTGCTCCACCTTCGACCTCATCGTCACTTACCATCAGGTGAGATGTAGTCAAACGCAAACCCATCAACAGTAAAAAAAAAAAAAAAAAGTGTAGGTATCCACTAAGAAAGGGTTTTTCAAAATTCTACCCCTAAGAGGTTGAAATGGGTGGTTGAATTATCTATGAAAAAATTTCTTATTCGTTTCCTAATCTTTATTTCTCTTGGTCATCGCATAACGCGTGAACGGGTGGATTTTTTTCGCTAATTCTTTTTTGATGTGTTTATTATTGTCAGGAGAAGGAGAAGTTCTTATGTAAGTAAATATTAGGAAAGCTTAGAAAATTTTTACCACGCGGGTAAAGCCGCGGGGCACAGCTAGTACCCAATAATAAAACAAATGTACTTTAGATCGCATGACTGAAGTAAAACTTCTATAGTTTAGCTCCATCTATCGGCCGGTATAACTTGGATTTTGCTTTGTTTAGTGTTAATGTCGCCACCTGGACAGTTGTAAATTGTCATTTTACTGGATATACCAACTTAATAATATTTTTTTAACTTTGTTATGTTGGCAATGTAGATCTACGTAAATCAACTTAAGTTCGCCACGCTACGCATTCACCAGCTTACACCCCAAGGCGAGAATGCGTAAAAAAGTTTTACTTCAAAAAGGCAGTGTAGCCTATATTCTTCAATACTTACATTCCCGCGTGCATGTCCTTAAGTCTCAACCGAACGAGCCTCAAATCAGGTCTACGATCAGGTCGTTCACCCCAGCACGCGTTGAGGACAGCCAGCACCGATGGCCTGGCTGCAAGGCAGCCGAGAGGCGGCCTGAACAGGACACCGCCGATAGGCTGACGCACACGCCCTATTATCTCTGTAGAAAAAAAGGAGGTTGAAGCAAGCTATAAACGTTTTGCTCTTCTTAACTCATCTTCAACGTCAAAACACAAGCGCGCACACACACACACAGACACACAAACACACACACACACACACATACACAAACAGCTCAAATATGTAACTGCTACCTATATCTATATCTGCGTCGATTCAGCTGTTCAGCCGAATAAGCCGCAGCGCCTAGAGAGCTAGTCATAATTGTAACATTAATAATTAATATAACAAATATTTATCTACGTAACCTTCAAAAGTCAAGGCAACTAAGTATGTTATCTGAAACTCTACCTATATAGAAATTCATTTGGAATATGGCAGCATAACTATTATATTATATCTTTAATACTTTCGAAGAAGAGTCGTGGAAAGAGACCTCATGACGTCAGGCAACATTATATTTATGTATTATCTAATTTTTATGTTGTACAAATTTAACGTTATGTGATGTCTTCAATAAATTTATTTTCTTTCTTACATCTAAATTGTTGAGAAGTAATTCTGCAATGTCTGAAATGTAAGGTCTTAATCATTTAATCATTAATTCATCCCATTTTACTTTGTTTACATACTTAAATTTTGTATTTTGTTACGCTGTTCTACAATTATATAGGTATGTAGTAAGATATTCTAATACATTTACAAAACTTTTGAAAGTTAGAAAGAACAGCTAATGGAAGTAAAATTTCGTACTGTTACGAAAGAAACGAAAAAATTCAAAGAATTATTCGCACTGTTTCTGGATCTTAGAAGAATCCAGTACGCCAGTATAATGCTGAATAAGATAAGCCACTTACCAGCGTTCGTCAAGTTGGTTTCTCCCCAGGGTCCATTCCGTCCGAGTATCTCATACAATATGATGCCAAAGGAGTACACATCGCCCTTCTGAGACCCCCTGGGTGAGGGATTTGGGTCCCGCAGGAGCTCTGGTGCCCGCCATAGCATGCGTCTTTCCATTCGGAGGGCGTCTTCGGCGTCAGCACATCCGTCTAAAGAGTAATCAACTATATGAAGATGTATATATACTACATACTGTATCTAAATATATATAACTCAAAGGTGACTGACTGATTGACTGACTAATATAGTGATCTATCAACGCACAGCCCAAACCACTGGACGGATCGGGCTAAAATTTTGCATTCAGGTAGATGTTATGACGTAGGCATCCGCTAAGAAAGGATTTTTCAAAATTCCACGCTTAAGAGGGTGAAATGGGTGGTTAAATCATTTTCCCATAGGTCACGCCGCGGGCGCAGCTGCGGGCAGAAGCTCGTTCTTACCATAAGTACCGTTATGTATTTTGTGATCGATGAGAAAGAAAGGATCTTGAGTGGTGACCACGAACCGGAAGACGTAACGTAGGGTGGCCTCTTACTGGGGGGTCCGTTGACCAGCACCCCTATTGCGTTACTGTTCTAGACATGAGTTCCACCTGCCATCCCGTACGCGCCAATTAACAAGTCCACGAGTGCGAGTAAGAGAGAACACGATCACCATCTCCACCAGACTTACGCAATAAGGCCCCTAGTCAAAATCGCGAGGAGCGGATGGACACAAGAGGCAAGCAGCCGCTCAAAGTGGCGCTCTGTGTGGGAGGCCTATGTTCAGTAGTGGACGTCTTCGGGCTGTTTTTGATGATGATGTTCACTAGAATCGAAATAATAAGCATTTTTGAACTTAAACCTTTTGGAACTTAGTAGTTCCAAAATAATCTTGTTCTTTCGATTCTAGTGAACATCATCTTGAAATTCGCGGCGGGTAATATTTGTTAACAATTTTCCTTCTCATATAATCAGCTTTGTACTCCATTCGATGGATGTCCTATATATTAAAGCAGCTGAATCATTTATTGCTTTACTAACTTAGAATCGTCAGTAATTTCAGTGTGAAATAACTTATTATAGATAATTCTCAAAGCAAATCGTTGAATAAAAAAAGGTTCGGCATAATAAAAAGCTTTTTCCGTATTAGGTACACGCCGTGTGTATAAAGAAAGTACCTTCAGTAATATGATCAAAGATAATTTATCACGAGATCGACTTTTAACATCTATTCAATATTTATGTAATGGGCAAAGAATGTGTTCTGTGCTCTAGTAGTGTTTTGTGGATTCATTTTTTATATCTAAGCACTTACTAAATTGATTATCTATTGGATATTGTGTTCTATGCTTTTGGTAAATTTGCCTAATGACTCTGTAATACTCTTGTGGGTTTTAGTCATTAAACATGCCAGTTTCTTACGCAATTTGGCATACTGGAATTGAATCGAACACTAGGTACGGTACCTACCTACCATATACTTGTACGGTGTACGGTAAATATAATAATAAACGGTAAAATTTCTTTTTTTAAATGAGCAAGTATAATCCTAATTAGTAATCTACTCTGGTTTCCTTTCAACACGTATAAAATTTGCCCTATCCAGGTTCTAAAAGAAACAGAGCAAGCTAAATAAAACAGTTTAAAATATTATACACATCTGGAAAAATCAGAATAAGCACCTTAATATTAGGTAATCCACAAAAGATTATAAAAAAGACCATGTGTGGGATTTTTAGGACTTAGCTCTAAGCCATCGTTTCACTGCAAAAACACGAACATTTAAATCTATTCCGAACCTAGTTATTTTAACTTTTCTATATTTTTATCTCTTTTGTTAGAGAAATAGCAAAATATGTGACGTGATGATACGTTTTAGCTATGACAAGAACAAAATCAAAATAATCGTCGCGTAATCATTATTAGGATTCCATTGTGATGACTCATACAAGATTTCCGCTAACCCTTTCCTAAAGAGATGAATGGTTTAGATGCATTAAGAAACTGCTAAGGTAATTTTTCTAGAACTCTTCTATAAATTCTTTAAATTATTTTATTCTGTATATTAAGTATTCTGTAGCAGCATTAAGCTATTGATGTTTCCAAAATATATATGTACTTACATTTTAAATTATGCAGCCCAAAGTCAGCAATCTGTAACACCCATCTGCTATCAACCAAACAGTTGCTTGACGTCAGATTCCCGTGTGAAATGAGCGGTGACTCGTGAAGGTAAGTCAAGCCCCGCAAGAGATCGGCGACTAGGCTTGCCACAAACATATCATCTAGATGGAGGTCTCGGTCAGCAAGAACTCGGGCCAAGGAACCGCGGGAACAGTAAGCAGAGACGATGCAAGCAGCGCCACTTTCAATGCAAACCCCCACAAACGTCGTGAGATTCTCATGCCGGAGTTCTCGTATCTGCGGAATAGAGCTTGGTGATATTTTCGTCCATCAAAAGTTGCCAATATGCATTCGACAAGTCCAACTTGTAAAATAGTGAAATAAAATTGTAATCGTATATAACTAGATACTAGTGCCAGAAATGTGTAATTCTAAAGGTTAACTTAGTTACCAATGTGCAGTGCTCTAAAGATTCCACCATAATATCTCAACGAGAATTGGCGCGATGATGATGTAGAAGTATAGTATGATGATATTAGGTAAATGCTTATTTATTCATGGGTTTAGAAATCTAGATACGATGATGTTCATGGTTCCTGTGAATACAAGCCAGGAAGTACAAATATTGCGATGTACAATTTTCTTGATAAGCGCTCGATTTCGATGCGAGATCGTGCTCTCCTACTTAATATTCCTGTCACAGACGACCATCCCACGCAAGTAGGTAACTGACACTTACTAAAACGCGTCCACATAGTTAGACAGTGTTTAATTTAATTTAATACATTATAAACATGGTTTGTAGTGACAAAAATAAAACGCCCGTTTAAGGAGTAACTTTGCAATGGAGATCAACGTGAATCAACTTCCGTTCACCTTGCTACGCATTCACCAGCTTACTCCCCAAGTCAAGCGTGCGTAAAGAAGTTATACTTCAATTGACTTACATATGGCAAACAAAAAGCCCACCGATTTATATTAATTGTTGTTACTGACAAAATAATGAATTCGAGCTAAACGGAAACGGAAATTTATACCACCTTGTTTACTTTTCATCACAGAAGGGAAGGGAGTTTACCTGCGAAATAATTCTAGATGATCTGTGGGATTAAACCTTCATTACGAATCGCTTTTGCAAGTCATTTGTCTATTAAAATAATTTATTCAGAGTTAAAACCCATATACAAATAATTTATTGCAAATAATAATAATAACGCCCAACGATTACATACATAGATCCTGAACCCTAACTAGGTTTTCCTGTCTAGGGACCCAGAAACTAAGAGGACATGGTCGCACAACACCCAGACTCGAACCCGCCGCCTCTGGGTTATGAGCCGACCTGCTCAACCACTACACCACAGAGGCTGTTAAATAGACTTATTTTATCACTTTTACAAGCGTTAATATTTAACTTAAAATATGCTCTAAGCTTAAAAATTACATGGTGCTTGATATCGTCGGTCGTCTATAGGAAATCAATTATAATATTATTTTTTCAAATCATTAATTTTTGTCTTTCCAACTACTGTAGTCAGACGTAATGCCATTATGCAACCTTCGTCTCCTTCAAGTCATTTTTGTAGGTATTGTGAAAAATAAAGGGTAAAAATCGAGTTCACAGAGCTCGAGGGCATCACTTTAATTAAGTTTTTGAGCAGACGCGGCCTGCCTTTATATCCCTACAAAATACGACAGCTTTTTTATTTGCCAAGGAAACCCACCGACTTAAACTTAGCAAGCATTTCCCCTTGAAAAAACGAGTGTGCTTTAGACCACGACTGAACTAAAACTCTTTTGTTTAGCTCCATGTATCGGCCGGTATACATCTGCTTAACGTTAATGTCGCCATCTTGACAATTGAAGGGTTGAGAATAAAAAGGGTTTAACTGTCAAATTGATAGTTTCGAGAAAATTGACTTTAAACTTCAACGGCGTCATTTTAATGTGGAGTGCTTATAAGGCTTGAAAATGTATTAATTCTATTTTAAAATACTAAATTTAGTGCTAATTCATACAATTACTGTAAAAATATAATGTAATAAAATAATTATAATAATGTTTTTATGCTAAGCGAACTGTATTCCTGTGACAGATAAACCGTTTTTAGACTCAAAATCTCGAGATTTAGGCCTCATTTCGGCATTTTGAGAATGTATTACTGTATATAATTTCACGCTGAATCCAAAGATACCCATAAGTTATTTTGTGAAAAAAATCAGTTAAGCCCTTTTTGTTCTGACCCCTTCAATTGTAAATTGTCATTTTACCGGACACACCATCATAATAATACAAATTTTTTACTTAGTTGTGTTGACAATGGAGATCTAAGTGAACCAACTTCAACTTCTGTTCGCCTCGCACCGAGTCAAACGCGCGTAAAGAAGTTTTACTTCAAAATCCCATATTTGTTAAGAACCCACAGTAACATAAATTTTTTTTATGCCGTGTTGTGTAGTAATATTACCTGCTTCAACTCTTTCTTGACGGCTCGCGTGACGTCGATGCTTTTCTTTTGCAGCCGCCTGTAGGCGACCACGTTGCCTCGGTACAGAGCTATGGTTGTGTGTGCACGACGGGGTTCTGGCTCTTGTGGCACTGACGTCTGAAGAAAAGACCTTGTTAACCAATTTGTTTTTTAAAAAATTCAGGGTCTTCTAAATGTAAATAACTGGCTCGTGTGGCACTGACGTCTAAGGAAAAGACTTGTTGAATCGTTTGTGTTTTAAAAAATTCAGGGTCTTCTAAATGTAAATATAAATCAAAATATTCTAAATGTAAATAACTGGCTCGTGTGGCACTGACGTCTAAGGAAAAGACGTTGTTGAATCGTTTGTTTTTTAAGAAATTCAGGGTTTCCTAAATTTAAACAACTGGCTCGTGTGGCACTGTCGTATGAGGAAAAGACGTTTTTAAATCGTTTGCTTTTTAATAAATTCAGGTTTTCCTAAATGTAAACAACTGGCTTGTGTGGCACGTCTAAGGAGAAAGTTCTGTTAAATCGTTTAATGCTTTGTAAGACATTCGGGGTTTTCTAAATGTAAACAATCTCTATCAATCAAGGCTCTATTTTGACCTATTTCAAGCTTGTTCTTGACCACATTACGCGTATATGTAATGATGCGGAGTAATAAGATGAGACAGCCCTACATGCATGACTAAACACTTCACACAAGACATTCTATCCTTATTTCGATGAAAGTAGACAATGGATTAAGAAATATTGTTCGGACCATGATTGTTATTATTATCATTATTATTGTTATTATTACTTAATTCTCTTCATTAAAATAGATGTAGAAATTAAGGCTAGGGTGAAGTGAAATGCACTTTTTCGTTATTATGTATTCTAATAGTGAAAATTCGGTGCCATTTAGATTCAAAATAAGCTGTGTAAAATATAATTGGTTTAGAGTAAGGTTAGTGAACTTACGAAAAAGTCAATTCGTAAATATGTAGAATATTAAAACTATTTAATTTATAAATTAATAACTTCATTTTAACTTCAGTTTATTTTTTAACTGAAATTATCGTCTATTACGATTTAATAAAAGGTGGTCCCATTATCATCAAGTCATTCGAACGATTTTATATTTAATAAAGCTAATCACAAGTTATTATTCTCTTCTCTGCATCGGAATCTCAAACATTGATCGAAATTGCAATTTAAATATACTTTTACAATAGCTATACAATATTGAAAAATATGCCAAAATAACAGTTATGATACGGGTGAAAATTACATTAAGATATTTTTTATTCCAAAATAACATGCATTGTATCGCAATCGATGCTCGCGCTATAGCCAACCATTGCACTTTAAGTTGGTTCCGCATTGGATGTTAGAAAGCAAATTGTATTTGAAGCACTTTAAGGTCAGGAAGCCTCGGCAAGAAAACGAGCATACTGCGAGTAAAACCTTGATGCACTTGAAGATTTTCAATTTCCTGGAGAGAGTTCCGTCAGTATTTTTCCAATATTTTTATACAGCAAAACCTCTATTTACCACTTACAGGCAGAAACTACAAACTTGTTGGCATTTTGGTTAAAAAGGAAGAGTCCTTTCTTCTAGTCGTGAATAGAGAAAATCGTGTGGCATATTTGGCTGTATTTTACAGAATTTATTTTGGAGAATGTGCCCAGGAGCTTCACAGCCTTATTCAACCGTCTCCATTCCACTACAGGACCTCACGGCGAGGACAGAGTTACCATCCCTGCGTTGTTGATTAGCTTTTGTTCGTACGAAACGCTTTGCAGATTCTTTTATTGTGCCTACGGCCAGGGAGTGGAACTCACTCCCGTCGTCGGTGTTTTCATCCACTTACAACTTGGGTGTCTTTAAGTCAAGAGTAAATAGGTTATTTCTGGGTAAACGTGCTCCACCTTTGACCTCATCGACACTTACTATCAGGTTAGATGTAGTCAAACGTAAACCCATCGACAGTAAAAAGAAAAAAAAATCAGGCCTGCAAATCGACCGTAAACAAAGATCGTCGTCACTTTTTTTACCTATAGGTAAAAAAAGTAACGACGATCTTTGTTGTCAAATGCAGGCTTATCATAGGCCTGCATTTGACCATGGTAAGTGACGATGGAGTATGCTTGCCGATAAGATACTAGTTCACTTTTGCCTTGAAAACTCCCAGAACATATTTTTCAGGTAAGATAAGATAAAGATATACGGACCCAGACATAAGCTAATGCCATGAATATTATACAGGTTATCAGGTGTGGAAGTTCAAAAGTAGATCATCCCCTACATTGAATACCCAAATCACCGTATTTTCTTCGATTTTTTACAATCACACAGTTATACTGTGGCTAAAATAGCAGCTACATTTATGGTGTATGGTTAGGCTGTTGGTATGAAACCTTTTTAGGCACAATACCAACCTACGCTGTAGATAGATAGAGAACTCTTTATTGTTTCACCAATGAAGTACAAAATCAGAAACAAATATAATATTTACGAGCTAGTGTAACAATGGGCGGCCTTATCGCTGACAGCGATCTCTTCCAGACAACCTTTGGATGGACAGTAGCAGTAGAGAAGAATAAACGGCGGTGTAAAACAATTGCTGTAAATGCAAATGCTTTAGTGCATTATGAGAAGATTTTGATTTGTATGTAACTTATGTCATCTACTGTTGTATGTGAAAATATTGGTACAGTCGTTATAATTGTTTTCTCCATAAATGTATGGCTACAAGGGTTTAAGATGTTTTAATTACAGCATTGGGCATTCATTCATTCATCAAAAATAAACCATCCACAATCCGCAATGAAAAAATACGTGACGCATATGTATGTGGGACTCGAACCCACTAAAACCCCCCGTGAGCCGTCTTCCGCCGTACCGGGACGAGGAGGGGTCGCGATTGCAGTCCAGCCATCTCGCCCCCAAATTTCAAGATTACCAAATTCAAGACGCGTCATAGCCGGGCGAAATGACTTAAGTTATTCTATTGGTGCGCCTCATTTCGTTTACGATCGTCGTGTTTCTGATGACTAGGCACGCCTACAAAACACTCAGCGTGGCGCCGACCATTTGTTTTGAATAGGAAGAATTATCTAATTATTATTTTATAGGCATTTTGTGCTTGGGGTGCTTGTGTTACTTCCCCCTGCCAACAAGCCCAGGCCTGCCCATTCTCTGACCAACACATTTGTAATAACACGCTCAATTAATGTTTAATTTAATACTTACAATAGGTACATAATATGACAGAAGTAAACACATCTTTTTCAGCTTAAGTTTAATAATAATAACGCCCAACTATCACATTCATAGATCCTGGACCCTAACTAGGATTCGCTGTGTCTAGGCATCCAGGAACTACGAGGACCATGGTCCCACAACACCCAGACTCAGAACAAGTATTTGCACGTTTTTCTGTGCACAAATACTTGTCTTGTCGCGGGAATTGAACCCGCTGTCTCCGGGTTGTGAGCCGACTCAATCACCACATCACAGAGACAGGTAGGGACCTGTCTTTGTTCTGGCCATTTTTGACAGTCTCGATCTGTGATTATTTACCATCAACTCTTTAACAGCCTTCTGTTAAAGAGTTGACGGGTAATAAATAGCACGGAAAACCATCTGGAAAGGCTGCAAATAGCTGACACGTTTTCTACTAAGACGTATATCCCTAAACGTTTGCAATCCTTTTGTCACGTTCGGGTAGGCTCATAGAGTCAAACGCTTGGCTTTGTGTTTAACAGACAAAAGGTTTCGTAATGGTAACGTGTTGTCCTTAATCCCAAGCTGAGTCGGGACCAGCTAGGCGATCACGTAATTGATTGCAACAAATAGAAACACATAAAATTGTATGGATTTGACAGTTTTAATACGCAGTTTATGCGTATAGTTACTAAGAAAATTTTCAAGTTAGGAATGAAATTTCTCTTGTTGCGTTGTAATCAAAGTTTCGTAATGAGCAGGGTGTTATGACTTCACAGAACGCTACATTGTTATTTTATCTTTTCTCTAAATTATACCGTCTCTTATATTGTAATGTAATGTTGTGTGATGTCCTGAATAAATGTCTTTTCTTCCTTTCTTTAACTAGGCATCGTCAATTTTATTACTTACGAGCTTCTGCCCGCAGCTTCGCCCGCGGCGTGGCCTATGGGAAAATAATTCAACCACCCATTTCACCCTCTTAAGGGTGGAATTTTGAAAAATCCTTTCTTAGCGAATGCCTACATTATAACATCTACCTGCATGCCAAATTTCAGTCCGATCCGTACAGTGGTTTGAGCTGTGCGTTGATAGATCACTATGTCAGTCAGTCAGTCACCTTTGAGTTATATATATTTATAGATTATCCTATTCAGGACGACGATAAATCCAAAAACACAAAAATCATAAAAACTTGTCAACTGGTCCAACTGCTATTAATTTTTGAGTTGTAAATAATTCTTGAGTTATAAGTGGTGTAACTAAAAAGACTTTGTTTTATATATATACCTACATAACTTAAAGTGACGACGAATGTACTCATATTAAAATTTTCAAGTCTGTATTCTCATTGCAATTACTTTTTGTCTTATTTCAGAATAAATTTCTTTAAACTTTTACCGAACATTTTTTAATTAATGTTCTTTCAGTATTATATAGTTAGATGTTCTAGTTTGACTTCGAAATAAACCTTCATTGTTTCCTTAGTATTTGTATATTATGTATTATTTGTTATATGTATGTTTATGTATAGTATTGTATTTTAAGTAGTATATAATTTTATATTTGACTTAGTATGTATGTACACAGTAACTTTTTAGCACCACCGTCCTTGCTCGTTGATCTATCTCTGTCCATCCAAAGGTTGTCTGGAAGAGATCGCTTTTTAGCGATAAGACCGCCCATTGTTACCTATTCATTAGTTATTTCCTGTTTTTGTATTTGTTGCCTTGGTGTCAATAAAGAGTTTATCTATCTATCTATCTATCTATATTCACTTATTTTTAAACTCTACCAAAGGATCACTTGGACACGTAATACATAAAACAAAAAGGTAGCAATACCTTTTATAATTTTTATTTAATTTTAAATAATTACATTACAACTTCAATTTATTTCAGTAACTTTTTAAGGCTGAAGGATCCAATATATCAAAGTAACCGGTTATATAGTTCGTATCCTCAGAGAGTACAATGTTATATACAATCTTTCATCCCTCAATCCTCTATATGCCTCTAATCTCATTTAGACTACGCCCTTTCAAAGCCAAGGCTTTACTGGTTGCCCTATGTGGTGTTTACTAGAAATCTATACATATAAAATTCAAAGCTCTGACTGACCGACTGACTTATGTATAAACGCACAGCCTAAACCGCTGGTCCTAGAGACTTGAAATTTGGAGAGTGTGTTCTTTGTAAAGTGTAGGTATCCATTAAGAAAGGGTTTTTCGAAATTCCACCCCTGAGAGGGTGAAATGGGTGGCTGAATTATGTATGAAAAAATGTCATCTTCGTTTCCTATACGCCACGCGGACGAAGCCGCGGGCAGAAGCTAGTAACAATATACGCGGACTGAATTTTTTATGAAGGAGAAATATTAAAGGGTAGTTCCACATTTACACGTAGTTTCTGGTCCCGCATAATGAGTAAAGGCATCCTAGACTTATGCCCGCCTACCCTAAACTTTGACAATTTGCACTTATTTTTCTAGGGCGTACCCAAATGCAGTAGGATAAGTGCGAACTTAGGAGGTATCAGTCATTAGGTAGTAAAGACTTACGGGTATTAGTCTCGGGTTAGTTACTTCAGCTTTTGTCCTTTTTTTGCTACTGGTTTATTTAGCTGGATCGAAAGAGACAAAAGATGGTGTAACTAATCTAAAGCTAGTTCGTGTTTATTAATAAGGCTGTAAAGGACCTACATTACTATTTCAGATATTTTATAGAAACCAACATAATTTCCACAAAAAATATAATCTTTGTTGTTGTTTATACATATCAAAGGGTACTGTTGGTGACTGGCTGAATACAGGCGTTCCTTTTTAATTTTTTAACAGTTTTCCTTTATGTTTTATTTGACGTTCAAGTGTCACACAAGATTTGAGTTCCCATTTCGTTACGCGCAGTGGGTTTAGTTTTATTTTCTTATATTTTTATGGTAAATATTTAAATATACAGTTTATTGATCCTTACACCATCGCACGCCTTTATTTCTACTACTACTACTACTAGGTGCGCCCCGCGGATCTTTTTCGTTTTCCCGCCGAAACTCTAGATGTAGTTTTTTTTTTGTTTGATTTTGGCTCCACGCTTTTGTGTATTTAGCCAGTGTCAGGTAATTGATAATATCTCAAGTTAATTAATATCATATAATGTGTCAACTCAATTCAAGTTACAGCCCAAGTCATCAAGTTAAGTCATAGTCTAGTCTAGTCAAGTCATACTCTTAGTAAAGTGGTGGCAACTTTACCAGAAACTTCTATAGAATTTTGGAAACAACACGAAAAGAAACGTTTCACCATCATTATACCACACACTCATGCCTGTAATCCAGCACTCGAATAAAATGCCATCAATTGTATGCACTAACACTGAAAATAACACAAGTTTTGGAAAATAATACAATGCGGCTACGCGATCTTTTTCGTTTTCCCGCCAAAAAACCCAACTCCTATTTCTATTTACTTAGACGGAGTAAAATGACATTACGAGTGTTGCAACCATGGAAAATAAATAGTGCTCGTTAAAAAAGATACAATTCACTGATTCATGTCAATTTAGTGATCTATTCCATTATTTTATATACTACTAAGTGCGCCCCGCGGTTTCAACCGCGGATAAAAAATTAATTTAATTATTTCCTCATCCCACGGGAACATTTCACTTTTCCGGGATAAAGTGTAGCCTATATGTTAATCCAGTGTGAAACGTTTCTTTTCGTGTTGTTTTCAAAATTCCATAGAAGCTTCTGGTAAAGTTGCCACCATTTTACTAGGAGTATGACTTGACTAGACTATGACTTAGCTTGATGACTTGGACTGTGACTGGACTTAACTTTTGACTTAACTTGAAAAGTTATCAAATACTTGACACTTGGCTAAATACACAAAAGTGTGGAGCCAAAAAAACCACAAGCAACCAAACAAGAAAAAAACAACAACAAAAAAAAACGGGGTTTATTAGCTAACTTTGAGCTAACTACTAACTAACCTACACTACCTACTACAAAAAACAACTATTCAAAAAGGCAAATCAAAACAGGATTCTTAAAACGAATCCAGGGATTACAACTTCGTTAATATTCCTCGTTGATCTCAGAGACGCCTGTCTTCCTCTAGTAAACCGCATTATATTATAAATCGCGAGGATCAGCCCGTGATCGAAATTCAATGGTACCTAAGTTTGTTTGATTATTGATAAGACCGCCTTTTGTTCAACCATTCTTTGTAAGGTTTTTAAGGTGCATTGTCATGTATAATTGGTGTTAAGTAAAGTATTATTGTATTGTATTGTATTATTAATCATACTGTCATAGTTTTAGGGTTCACAATTAAAGGGGTGAGAACAAAAAGGGTTTATCTGATTTTTTTCACAAAATGACTTATGGGCATCGTTGGATTCAGCGTGAAATTATCTACAATAATACATTCTCAAAATACCGATATAGGCTTAAATCTCGAGATTTTGAGTCTAAAAACGGTTTATCTGTCACAGGAATACAGTTCGCTTAGCATGAAAACATTATTATATTTATTGTATTATATTATATTTTTAAAGTAATTCTATGAATTAGTACTATATTTAGTATTTTAAAATAGAATTAAATCATTTTCAAGCAACTGAAACTTACATAAACCTTTTTTATTACCTTTAGGCACTCTACATTAAAATGACGCCGTTGGAGTTTAAAGTAAATTTTCTCGAAACTGTCAATTTGACAGTTAAACCCTTTTTATTCTCAACCCGTCAATTCATCTACCTACAACTCTGTAGAAGGTGTGGCATGGGGATTACAGACTAATCCAATGCCACTTTTAAAACAGTTTTTAGCGTAACGTTAACACGTCGCACGGCACCGCGCACCGCCGCGGTAGGCGGTGAGGCGGATTTCACGTTGCACTGGTCTCTTGGTAATCCGTTGATGTCACAACACACGTACACTGCCCGACCGCGCGTTCTAGCGGTGCTCACGCCGCCACCGCCCCTCCGCGCGGACAGACGGTGCTTCACACACGGTGCCGTGTAACCACGCGGATCATTGTGGGAGTAGGGCCTTGTTACAGATAGAAAAAAATGGATTTCGATGTCAAAAATTTAAACCTATCCGCGCGGACAGTCGTGTAAACCGCCTCGCCGCGCGGCGCACCGCTATAAAATCCGCTTATCCGCTTCCGCACTCCGCGGCGGCGTGTGTAACCGGGGTTGGATTCCGTAGTATAATTATACTATTTGTACAATTATTTCATAGTGGGTAATGTAGTATCGTAATGCCACTATACTACGCGAAAATACCATAATTTTATCTTCAGGTTGACCGACTTGTATTAACAGTGAACCCATTAACTTTTTAATGTTTACCCTACAATATCGGGAATTTTTTACTTGATTTTCCTTAAGATTTCGTGAATATTTGTGATTAAAACGATATATCACTAAGGATACACGCAAACACTAAAAAAAAGCCGATAGTATCTATAATCGATACATATACGATATAAAAAAACAGGAAACCTCAAACGTGGTATAATTTTGGACAAATAGTATAATATTATTTTCAACGTACAATATTTTGTTGAGGTTCTGAATCCAGCCCTGGTGTTAACCGCCTTATGCTTACCTTATCAGCAACGTTATAAGGCGATATGAACGTCAGGTCCTTGGCTTCAATCCTCCATAGTACGGACGCCAGCTTTTGCTCGTATCTGTAGTGTCGCACCAGTAATGCTGCAGCGAGGATGGCCGCGGCCGCGACCGCTGCTGCTGCAGACAGAACTCCAGGGTCGTGGGGAAGCGAACACTTGACTCCGTCGAAGCCACACGCTGGTTCTGCTACTGGTGGTTTTCCACCAATCCAGGCGATGTTGCTTGCTCCGACCAGCTCCTAAGTTTAGAAAACAAAACGAATGTACCTTAGACCACACGACTGAAGTAAAACTTCTTAGTAGCTCCATCTTTGTTTTTGCTTTGTTTAATGTTAATGTCGCCATCTTAACAATTGTTAATTGTCATTTTACCGGACATACCAACATAATAATGTTGACAATAGAGATCTACCTGAACCAACTTCAACTTCACGGCATTCACCAGCCTACTCCTAAGTCATGCGTCAGTAAAGAAGTTTTACTTCAAAAATTGCTTTAGCTGTTTTTTTTGTGTTAAACTAGCTTCTGCCAGTGGCTTCACCCGCGCGGCCTATAGGAAAATAATTCAACCACCCATTTCGCCCTGTTAGGGATGGAATTTCAAAAAACCCTTTCTTAGTTAATGCCTACACATTACAAAGAGCACACCCTCCAAATTCTGTCTCTAGGACCAGCGGTTTAGGCTGTGCGTTGACATATAAGTCTGTCAGTCAGGAATTTGAATTTTATATGTATAGAAGTCTTCCTTACCGGTAGCAGTACGGAGGAGTTTGCGAATCTAAATTTGGCGACTGGCTGAGCGCTCCATCCTCCAGGCGAAGTGTCATCAGCAACCAAACCAATGACGGTGAAGTTGCCTTCTGCATCACCGGCACTGTCCATATTCACCTGCGGAGAGACGCGTTGCTTGAGCTTCGTCAATTTAGTTCGTCGGGTTAAAGTACAATTTTGTAGTTAAGAGATAAATAAAACAGAAAACAATAAAAAGGGAACTTAATCTAATACTTACAAGGTGGTAAGACTTTGTACTAGGTTTGGACTTTGTTGCAAAGTTCGTCTAGGTAGGTACCACCGCTTTGTCAGTTATTCTGCCGCCAAGCAGTAGTGTGCAAGCACTACTTTGTTCCGGTTTGAAGGGCACTGTAGCTAGTGAAATTACTGGGCAATTGAGACTTTATGATCTGATCTCACAGTTGAGTAATGACTGACCAGACTGAATCTTTGGCCGAAGTGTAGAAAGGTCATCAAGTATAGAAAGGTCTTTAAAAATTTGGTGAGCACTCGGTCCCCAAGACCCCAGTATCTCAACTGCAAATGACGCAAAATATAAAACCGCTATCACTAAAATGCCGCCCCAACTTCCAAGGAATTAAAGTCATTCCGTCGGGTCTTTTACCATCGTCATTCAGTATGTTCATTAAATTATTATTAAGCCCATTTCTTTCTTGTCAATATCACCTACTTAAGTTTACAAACTTGATGCCGAATAACTGGTAAAGCGGTGGTACCTACCTAGACGAACTTTGCATCAAAGTCCTACCACCTAGTACAAAGTCCTACCACCTAGTAAGTGTACTTTCTGCTCTCTATCTTTAATATGGAATTTTATTAAATCCATAATTGTTATAAAATAAAGTAAATCCGTAATTGGATGTAAGTTTAGTATTAAGCGAAACCATACTTTACCTTAAGATCTGTGCATGTTGTGAAATAAATTCATATGAAGATAAAAAAATCGTTTTACCGCTAAGATCAAAGTATCTGGAGTATCAACTCTAGCAAAAGTCGTCATCGTATTATGAGGTTTAGGTACCCAACTATTCATACAATATCTGTTTGACACAAAAATCCGCTATGAAAAAAATCACTGTTATAAAGCCATATTCCTAAGTGACTAGTGTGACGGACTAGATTTGTTTAACTGTGATATATCTTCCACCCGCAGTTAAGCTTGTGTTATTTTTGGTAGTTATGCCCGTCTGGACTAAAGTCTATTAAAATACAACTTAGCTAAACAACACTTTAGCTTGGATTTTTGTATGCGTCTGTTGAATTCGTGTATCGCGAATACGGAACGCTCATTGGTTACCTATAAATCATAGGCTGCTTCAACCAATGAGCGCACAGTATTTGACGTGTTGACTTGAGTTTGACAAACGTCTGACAAACTGGGGGCTAGAGAGATAATTGCGAAGTTAGGATTTGTCAAACTTTAGCACAGACGGGCTTACACAACTTCCTAAGAGTTAACGCCGTAATGTTGCCGAAGTAAGTATTACAGCGGTTGGACGAAATCATATGCTACGGCAAACTAAGCTTTATTAGTTCAGTAACATGATCATTCCGACGCTGTTTGGTAAGATAGAGCACGGCCAATGACGATGTGGGTAAATAGATTAGTGTGACTCATATATTTGGATACTACACCAGAAAAATCGTGAACAGAAGATAGTTTAAGTAATACAACATTCTGTAAAAATAAACCCTATAAACCATAAACCGAGAAGCTTTCAAGAGCTTTATGATATAATTTGCAGTAAAATCTTGGACGCAGAAATATAAAAAAGTCTTTTATTGCGAGTTATACAATGATATATACATTTACATCTATTGTTTACTTACTGCTTATTGTGTCATTCATATCTAGGTACGTAGTTGTTATTATTGAGGAAAATGGATAATGGAAAACGGCGGGTAAATGGGAACATCTATAAATAAAATACATCCCCTGCACTCCTCCGTTCCACAAACGCTCAATCCAATTCAATCTCCATCTACTCAGTGCATCCGCAAAAGTAAAAGCGTCAGCGCGATTTCTGTTATGGTAGCAATGCAAAATATTACGTACTTTCCTTACATTTTTTTTAGTGAATAGTAAATATAAATATCCATGCAAATAACATCTTTTGAAGTAAAAAATCTTGACTTGGGGAGTAAGCTGGCGAGGTGAACGGGAGCTGAATGTTGTTGGTAAACGTAGATCTCCATTGTCAACAAATTTAAAAACTTACTAGGTGGTAGGACTTTGTTGCAAAGTTCGTCTAGGTAGGTATCACCGCTTTGCCAGTTATTCTGCCACCAAGCAGTAGTGTGCAAGCACTACTGTGTTCCGGTTTGAAGGGCACTGTAGCTAGTGAAATTACTGGGCAATTGAGACTTTATGATCTGATCTCACAGTCGAGTAATCCTATTACCAGACTGTGCTGATGTCTCAGGATGATGTGCGCAGTGCAGTGTCGTGGAAACTATATGTTTTGGGGTTCCGAGTGACACTGTTCTGTTATGGGCGGCCGTGGCGCTTAACATCAGGTGAACGACTAGCTCGTCACATCATTCACTAACATAAACAAAAAAAAAACTTGTATTTTATGTTAAAAAAAATGTAAAATAACAATTGACAATTGAAGGGGTGAGAATAAAAAGGGTTTAACCGATTTTTTTCACAAAATGACTTATGGATATCGTTGGATTCAGCGTGAAATTATCTACAATAATACATTCTTCTCAAAATAGCAAAATGAGGCATAAATATCGAGATTTTGAGTTTAAAAACGGTTTATCTGTCGCAGAAATACAGTTCGCTTAGCATAAAAACATTATTATAATTATTTTATTATATTATATTTGTACATTAATTGTATGAATTAGTACTATATTTAGTATTTTAAAATAGAAATAATACATTTTCAAGCAACTGAAACTTACATAAACCTTTTGTATTACCTTATAAGCACTCTACATTAAAATGAAGCCGTTGAAGTTTAAAGTCAATTTTATTCAATTTGACAGTTAAACCCTTTTTATTCTCAACCCTTCAATTATTGTCAAGATGGTGACATTAGCATTCAACAAAGCAAAAACAGAGTTATACCGGTCAATAGATGGAGCTAAACTAAAAAAGTCATGCTTCAGTCGAGTGGTCTAGAGACACTCATTTTTTTATCATCACACAGATATTTACGTGAGAAACGGTCATTTTGTTTTAACTGCCTATTTCGCATAATTACGAACGGTGTCCGAAGGTTAAGTAATTGAGAACATTCCTAATTACCCCGAATGTTTCTAAAATCCCCGATTAGTTTACTAATTATTCAAAAATACTGTGTTTGTCCCCTGTGTTTGGACCCAGGAACTACGAAGACCATGTTCCCACAACACCCAGGGAACAAGTATTTGCGCCTTTTTTTCTGTGCAGTTGTCCTGCCGCGAGAATCGAACCCTCCACTTCCAGGTTATGAGCCGACCTCATATCAACTCTATCCGGCAAAATATGACCCGGGCGTGTTCAAGAGAAGAATTAATAAGTATTTACTTGGCTAGCATGCTACACCTTCGATCGCATCGTCACTTCCCATCAGGTGAGAGCGTGGTCAAATGCTAGACAAGTTTGAAGTAAAAAAAAGACCTCAAACACCAGGTTATCAAAAAAAAAGTATTTAAATAAAGTTTTCAAGTTTTATTCTTACATCAAATCCCTGCACGGAATGGTATGTGGTGGGCCTGAGAAGTTTCATCAGCGCGGCGCCGTCAGTGGGCGGGTGACCGGTCCTCATGGCGGCGGTGGCAGCGCGGGCCCACAGTGTGACAGCATCGAAGAGATGGGCTGCTTCTATGGGAACCTAAATAAATAAATAAACATTTGACTGGCCCGATAGCTTAATTGGTAATATCCCTGCCTTCTCAACTGTGGGTTTTAGGTTCGATTCCCACCCAGGACAAACAATTGTGTGATGAGTGATATTTGTTCTCTCTTTGGGTGTTATATTGTACTCTATGTATGTATTTACAAAAAAAAGTATATAAGTATTGCATCAGTTATCTCGTTTCCATAGTAAAATTTTGCTTAGTTTGGGGCTAGATGGCGCTGTGTGAAATGACCACATACTTTTTGTTTTTAAATACATACATAAAATACAATATAACACCTAGACACAGAACAAACACCTATTTTTCACCGAAAATGTTTATTCTGGGTGGGAATCGAACCCATAATCTACAGTTCAGAAGGCAGAGCTACTACCAACTGAGCTATCGGGCCAGTAGATTATTATACAACGGGCTAAAATTACCTATTCATTTATTATACGAGGTAGTTTACGAAGAGAGACCAAGTTATAGTGGGTTTTAAGCGCCGTGTTTTACACGTATTTACACTCCACTTTTCACTACGATCGCGAGAAAATAAAATAATCCAATTCAATATTAAATACGTGCCTAGTTTTCAGAATTTGCTCTATTTACTTATGTATTATATCCATAAAGATTGTTTGTACCCAAAAAGTATATAAGCCGCTACGCCGTAACATTGAATATGTGTTGGCGAGGGTTGAACTTTCTCCACTCGAATTCACTCGTTTTTCTGTCTTCCACTTCATAATTCAATTCAGTTTTTGTTTAATTTATTTTGTAGCTAGTTTGACGGCAACAGATTGAAAATTATTTCTTTTCCTTTCTCTTCCAAAATCTCCATACTCACTAGTTGATGACATTTTCACTGTTGTAAAATAAGTTACGATCACCAACTCAATTTGTAATTACGGGAAAATTCTACACGTGAGTACCTTTTCTATTTCTTTTGTAGCCTCAACGCATGCACGCAATCTATTAAACAAATTGCTGATATTATAGTGCCATTTTCAAAAATGAAATGTTCTTCTTTTTTTTGAAAGAGCAATGATTTGATTCTTTTTTTTTCCCTCACTCACGCCTGTAATCCAGCACTTAACGAATAGAATGCCATCAATTGTATGCACTTACACTGAAAATAACACAAGTTTTGGAAAATAATACAATGCGGTGACACGATCTTTTTCATTTTCCCGCCAAAACTCCCATTCGATTATTCTACTTATAATAAATACTCTTTCGTTTTTGTACGGTCGTTGGTAATAGGAATAAATATGAATAAATCTTTAGCCCCAGACGTATGTCTATGTATGTAGTGGATTATCCTCATAATAATAATAATAATATAAAGTAGCATTGCTTTATATTTGACTAGTTGACCCGTCCCGGCACGGGTGAATTAGTAAAACGCGGTCGAACGGTATAAAAAGTATCAAGTGCGTCTCCTGCTTCCAAGCTACCTCCCCACCAATATTCAGCCAAATCGGTTCAGCTGTTCTTGAGTTATAAACAGTGTAACTAACACTACTTTATATATCTATATATATTTATATTGTATTTTATATACACAAATTAGCATATAATGAGTATAATACGCTACAAGGATAATACGGACTTTTTGAGCAAGAGAAGTGAAAATACATTTAATAGGTAGCTGTTCTGTTTATAGAGAGGTTGGTTTATGATCCGTAGACAGTGGGTTCGAATAACATGCCTAACTTTTCATTCACTTAATGTTAAGCGCTACGGCTACTCACAATAATAATAATACCTAAATTCCATCCATATAAATGTTCAGAAAATTTTCAGCAAAACCCTAATCGTTGATTAAATAAAAAATACGTACCTACATAATTACATGCGTATATACGTACGTAATTTACAAATAGAGTTTACTCAAGAAAAACATTCCATGTCATGAAGGAAAAGTGATGACTAAGTATCCCAAACTTTAAAGGGCTATAAAGACTATTATCCTGAAACCCTTCCCTTCGCGGGTCATTACCTCGGTGTCCTCGAAGATTTTATGGTAGTTTGGCACACAAAACGGCGGTGCTGCGGATAGGGCCCGAATCATATTGCACAGGACTCTGGAACAAAGTTATAGTAGTCAAAATATTGTTGTTTTTTTTATATCTGTGTTCAGAATTCAAGATCAAAAAGGTAAACAGTAGTTTTGGCGGGAAAACGAAAAAGATTGTGTCACCCTCACTGCATTGTATTATTTTTAGTTTTATAACTTGTGTTATTTTCAGTGTTAGTGCATAAAATTGGTGGCATTTTATTCGTTAAGTGCTGGATTACAGGCGTGAGTGTGGGAAAATGGTATAATGATGGTGAAACGTTTCTTTTCGTGTTGTTTCCAAAATTGAAACTCCATAGAAGCTTCAAGTAAAGTTGCCACCACTTTCCTAGGAGGATGACTGTGACTTGACACATATTTGCGTGAAATATCGATAACTTGATAAATTATCAATTACTTGACACTGGCTAAATACACAAAAGTGTGGAGCCAAAACGTAAAAAAAAGGTAAACTTAGAAATGCCAAAGCGACATTTCAGAGTTCGGCAATACTCCCAGTCTAGTCTAAGAAAAATAACTGCACGAAAAAAACTTTCAATTAGTCTAAATTTGTTTAAAGTAGTAACCATGTAAAACAAAAAACTGTAAATTATTTAATAATTCAATTGTATTAATACTCGAAAAATAAGTCAAACTAATTTCTGTCATCAAATTGTAGACTGCACAGTTTTATATTGTATACAATTTTTTTTGTGCTGTTATCCCCTTGTTTACCTTTTTGATCTCGACTTCTGAACACTAGTATAAATAGTAGGTAGGATTAAGAGTTTTGGCGGGAAAGCGAAAAGGATTGCGTTACCGCATTGTATTATTTTCCTAAACTTGTGTTATTTTCAGTGTTAGTGCATAAAATTGGTGGCATTCTATTCGTTAAGTGCTGGATTACAGGCGTGAGTGTGGGAAAATGGTATAATGATGGTGAAACGTTTCTTTTCGTGTTGTTTCCAAAACTCCATAGATGCTTCAAGTAAAGTTGCCACCACTTTACTATGAGTATGACTTTGACTAGACTATGACTTGACTGACTTGACTTGATGACTTCGACTGTGACTTGATACAAATTTGCGTGAAATATCATTAACTTGATAAATTATAAAATAATTATTATAATATAATATAATTATAATATTATATAATAATTATTATAATATATTATAATTATTAAACTACTTGACACTGGCTAAATACACAAAAGTGTGGAGCCAAAACAAACAAAAAAAAATAGTAGGTAGTATTTGCTATTAGTTATTATATCTCTGTAGACTTGTTCGAAAGAATAAATATGACAATTAAACAACAACTCGGACTAGGACTTTCCAGCTGCCTTTTATAACCAGTTGCGTGTTGCGTTGCAAGAGTTTCAAGTTGCGAACTAAGAATATCACGCATCTATTTAAATAAATCTAATTATTAGTTACACGAAAATTTTATATACGGTTATAAATTTAATTTAGTAACATTTACAACAGTCTTTGTGATGTTTTCATTGAGTAGATTTACTAGGTGGTAGGACTTTACTGCAAAGTTCGTCTAGGTAGGTACCACCGCTTTGCCAATTATTCTGCCGCCAAACAGTAGTGCGCAAGCACTGCTGTGTTCCGGTTTGAAGGGCACTGTAGCTAGTGAAATTACTGGGCAAATGAGACTTTATGATCTGATCTCACAGTTTAGTAATCTTATTACTAGATTGTGCTGATGTCTCTGGATGACGTGCGCAGTGCAGTGTCACGCGAACCTCTATACTTTAGAGTTCCGAGTGACACTGCAGCTGATATGGGCAGCCGTGTCGTTTAACACCAGGCGAACGGCTAGCTCGTCACGTCATTCCATAACATAAAAAAAAAAAAAAGATTAGCTAATAATCTGCAATTCGGGACAAGAGTTTCAAATGTCAATGCAACTGATATGGGTAGTCGTGTCGCTTAACATCAGGCGAGCGACTAGCTCGTCATGTCATTTTGTAACATGTAAAAAAAAATGTATTTTTGTACACGAAAATAAGCTCGTAGTACTTGTTCTGTGTCTGGGTGTTGTGGGATTATGGTCCTTGTAGTTCCAGGGTCTCTAAGTTATTTTTTACAGCCAACTTGTCTAGTTTTGACCACGGTCTCACCTGATGGTAAGTGACGATGCGATCGAAGGGGAAGCATGCTAGCTAAGGAAACACCTATTCATAAGTACAGGGAATCCTAGTCCAGTAGGGTCCAGGATATTTAGGCAGGTAGGGTATGCGATCGTGGAGCTTTATTAAATTATTGATAACAAAATTTATTCATGTCCAGGCCAGAACAGAGTAAATTAATTAATATAAATAAATATAACTCAAAGGTGACTGACTGACTGACATAGTGATCTATCAACGCACAGCCCAAACCACTGGACAGATCGGGTTGAAATTTGGCATGCAGGTAGATGTTATGACGTAGGCATCCGCTAAGAAAGGATTTTTCGAAATTCCACCCTTAGAGGATGAAATGGATGGTTGAATTATTTTCCCATAGGCCACGCTGCGGGCGAAGCTGCGAGCAGAAGCTCGTTGATAAATAAATTCCGGATTTTTATTAGGTTCACAAAGTTCAATCCCGTATCGGGCGATTGTAAATAAATGTGGTTAGCCCTGAAATTAAGAGCTGCGTAGTAAATCTGATTAATAGATAATTTACGGCTTAACAGGGTTGAGTCTGTCGGTTGTAACTTAGTTTAGAATTTGAGGAAAGTGTATTTAAATTTTCCAAAGTACCGAGGATCCATAAAAGTTTTAAATAAATGCGGTCTACCTCGAAGTCAACAACAGAACTGCGCAGTAAAAACAACTTTTATATTTCCACTTTTTCATACATAGGGCACAGCCCATACAGCTTTTAATAAATGTACAACTTTAATTAGACGTTAATCTATGAAATTTCATAAATGATTCAGAAAGTAATTGAGCACACCATTAAATCAAAATCATTTTTATGAATATATAGAACTTTGTAGCCTCCGAAGTATATATTATTTGTTACTTTACAATTTGAAAGATATTTGTCTTGTAGGGTTTTGTAATGATACTCTACCATTTTATAATGGCATACGCGTCCTGAGACACAATTTGTGTAGGCAAAGCCGCGCAAGCATAGGCACAGGTCTTGCTAGCATATTTTGAACTTTACGTATACTGAATTTCTTAGATACACAGAAGATTGCATGAAGTGTCAGAATAATTAAGACGTAGTTGGCGCTATTGATTTATTATTTATACTTACGCGTAGTGGGGGTTGGTGGGGAAGGAGGGTGTGAGCTTCAACACTGCTCTGAATGCCAGGATATCACTGCTGGAGTTCTGGCCCAGGTGCTCTGCAGAAGGAAAAACATTCTATACTCTTTACAGTATGACTTACGTGCTTATAAAATACATAGATTAATGTTTAATAAAGGTAATGTAAAGGAAAAATATGAAGATTTGAACGCGCATCCATCTGCCGTCAAATTTTCCCTCTGAACTGTTAAGGAACAGTTTGTACATAGTTCGTTTTTTTGTGTATTTTGATTAAGTTGAAGTAGTATAGAATTTAAAAATATCGTTTTTAGTATTCTTCACTGGAGTTCTGGGCACGTTCGTTTTATGAAAATCGGTTTATCCAAAAGGAAGTTAAGCCATTTTTAGACAAGGGCTTCCACCTATATAGGTATAATATAGATTATAATATGGTGATGTGATATATATATAAATGTTAATGTAGTAAATGTATCGACAGGCCCGATAGCTCAGTTGGTAGTAGCCTTGCCTTCTGAACTGTGGGTTGTGGGTTCGATTCCCACTCAGGACAAACATTTGTGTGATGAACATAGGTGTTTGTTCTGTGTCTGGGTGTCATATTGTATTCTATGTATGTATTTACAAACAAAAAAGTATCTAAATATTGTATCAGTTATCTGGTTCCCATAGCACGAGCTTTGCTTAGTTTGGGGCTAGATGGCGTTGTGTGAGATGTCCACACATATTATTATTATTATTATTATACTTATGTATATTAAAAGGTCACATTTTATATATATAGTAGTACTAGCTGTTTCATAGTATTTTGTGAGAGCATATATAGCACGCCGATGGTCTGCGTGCGGTTAGCGGTTACACAACAGTCATATTGACGTCACCCTAATCCTTACGCCCTTGCAGTCCTGTCCAATCTTTGGGTAACGACTATGTATATTATTCAATCATATTCGCGGGCATCGTCTTTTGAGCATATAATATGGTGGAGGTGAATGCCCTTATCTAAAAATGACTTAACTCCCTTCTGGACCAAACGGACGTGCCCAGAACTCCAAAAAACACTACGGCAAACTTTATCAAAATTCATCCAGTGTTAAGGCAAATTGTGAAGAATACTAAAAACGATATTTTTGAATTCTATACTACTTCAACTTAATCAAAATACACAAATAAAAAAGACCTATGTACAAACTGTTCCTTAACAGTTTAAGAGGGAAAATTCGACGGCAGATGGATGCGCGTTCAAATCATATTTTTCCTTTACATTACCTTTATTAAACATGAATCTATTTATTACGCTAAACAGGTGACGATACTGCTATGAGGTACCTATTATATTTTTAACTATATAATACGTTTTCTTGCATGATCAAACACTTCGCACGTATGAAATGAGAAGGAAATGTTCGACTATAATATAGAAACCGCCGTCTTCCATTCCAATGAAACGCTCCAAAACTTATAAACATGTCTATTCGTAAAGGAACCACGTGGTTTTTATTTGTGGGCTCGGAATACTGAATAAGTAGGCCTTGTTTACAAAATTATGCTGAAATCAGTACTACTACTTAAGAATACTAAACAATAGATTTTTCTTTGTCAAGACTATAAGCTACAGCGGGTTTAAATGTGTTCAGTTATAAGTTAATTTATAGGAAGCACTTATTTAAATTTATTTTTATCCCTAACACACCTACCTATTTTATAAAAGAGTTTTTTAATAGCTGACCCGCTTCAGCTTCGCACGGGCTTTTTAAATCATTTGTAACTGTTTTTTCTTCTGGTGTACAATAAAGATTTTTTTTATTGTATTGTATTGTAAATGATTTAATTGTTTAACAGTCGAATAGAGAATCTGCCGCATCACGAATCTGTCCAACACTGAACAATCTATACGAACTCCGGAAACTAATCGCGGATACCCGATTATTTGATTAGAAATGGGATAATGGAATATTATTTGAGTTTGTAGAGCTAATTCGGTTTTAGTTACAAACAATTTAATTATGAAATTAAACTTGTTAGAATTAGTTTTTCAAGGGAACGTGAAGTATGACTGGATCGATTATAATAATAACATACTTCTGAACAAAGGGGTTATACCGACATCGCCACAATTCGCGACAATCGCTTAATAATTACGTACTTCGAACATACTTGGATGATATTATAACACACTTTTCCCAGTTATTTTGATTAAAAAGTCAAGTTCTAGATGAGTACGATGTAAAAAAAATCATTTTCAAGTTATTATTTCTTAAAAACAGTACCTTTACAAACAAAAAGTATTACATAGGCATGAGATGATGAAATGAAAAGGCATGCTCTAGTTTAAATGCTCCAGCCCAATCAAACTAAAAAAACGTGTAAAATTTTGTACATTCTATCGAGTGAATGTTATTATTACAGCCCAATCACAGATAGCGTCAGAATTTTTAAGACGCCTAAAGTCTTCTGATTTGTCTTAGCGACTGTTGTTTTACGACAAATCTGGGATAGCTGGCTTAATATTCCTTAAAAATAGGTCACCTATAAACTTTTTCCATAACCCGATTTGTGTCTGTGTCAGAATTTATAAGCCACCTAAAATCTATTACGACAAAATCAACTTAGGTCGGTCGTTGAAAAGAATCTTAAAATGGCGGTTGTGAATTTTGATATTATTTCATACGCCGTGTATTTTTGAATTTTAATGTGTGGTAATGGTGGATTATTTTCCGTCATTTGCTAACACTCGTGAACGTGCACGAGTACTAGCAAATGGTTCAAAGTTTTTAAATCATGCCTTTTCGTTTTCTCTTCAAGGCTTCCTATAGCCTTCAGTTAAATATCCACCATTTTACTGTGGCATTTTGAATGACAAAATAAGACTTTGACATGACATAACCGTACAAAAAATCCTTACTTGACATTGGCAGAATTGTCATTAACAGGGTCTTCTATTTTTTTTTTAATGTTTTGGCTCCACACTTTTGAGTATTTAGCCAGTGTCAAGTAATTGATAATTTATCAAGTTAATGATATTTCACGCAAATATGTGTCAAGTCACAGTTGAAGTCATCAAGTCAAGTCATAGTCTAGTCAAAGTCACACTCCTAGTAAAGTGGTGGCAACTTTACTTGAAGCTTCTATGGAGTTTTGGAAACAACACGAAAAGAAACGTTTCACCATCATTATACCATTTTCCCACACTCACGCCTGTAATCCAGCACTTAACGAATAGAATGCCACCAATTTTATGCACTAACACTGAAAATAACATAAGTTTTGGAAAATAATACAATGCGGTGACGCAATCTTTATCGCTTTCCCGCCAATAACTCCCATATTTTATTCTACTGTGTGTTTCGAATATTCCTTCGCAAATTTGTTTCTTGCTAATCCGCAATTGCACTAGTGTGGTGTCGGTGTACCTATATCGCCATGGTTGCATTTTTTTACTATAGAGTTGTTATTCTTCTCTCTGTAGAGAGTAATTATATTCTTTGGTCACTAAACAGCGATAACAAGCCATTAAATGAAGAGAAGAAGAAAATCAGCTTAAAAATGTCTTCAAATTAGGTTAACTACAAAAAAATATTCTTCATTCTACACCAACTAATTGTTTGCTGTAACTCCTAGATGATTTAGTTAGATGATATCAACTAGATTACCAGACTAAACTTAAAGGTTCTTTGAAAATTCTAAAGGATCCATTCTTGGAAAGCATAATAGCACTTGTAGAGCTAGAGAATTCATTTATCGAAAAACTCAAGCGTGCCACTTTAATATATGTAAATACATGCTCGTTTCTGTAATATTGATCGTAACTGCTAAGCATCAACTCATCTATATTTTATGCCTACTTGTTTATTAAAAGAGGCCAGCATTGCAAATAAATTTAAATAAAAACTTTTTATTTTCTGTTGGAACATTTTTATTAAAACACTTAACGTTTTAGAATCCAATCATTCCAGTAACAGCAGGCATTTATTCCGACAGGCTCTTTTATTCTGAAAGCCTCTGTGGTGGGGTCCGATTCCCGCGTCCGGACAATTATTTTTGCACAAAAAAAAAGCGCAAATACTCGTTCTGAGTCTGTGTGCTGTGGGACCATGGTCCTCGTAGTTTCTGGGTCCCTGGATACACAGAATAGTTGGGGGTCCATGATCTGTGTATGTTATTATTAATCTTGGGTGTTAGTATTAATCTACTCTCTCAACTCAATTCCCATGTCAATTAAGTACTTATAATATATTTAGACTTAGATACGTTTTGTTATTTACAACTTTTTTATTACTTTGCTCTTTAATTATTGAACTTTAAGAACGAGTGACTTACGTAGTAGTTATTTGGAAAATTTTGGCAATTAAAAAAAAAATACACTTGCTTTTGAGTAACTATTTGTGATTTTAAGTCGGTAATTTTTTTTGTAAAAAATATTTTACCTATATTAGTGCAAAAAAAAATTCAATTAAAAAAGTTTTTAAAGACAAGTATTTATGATCTTTCATGAGCCACGTCATGACGAAGTTTAAAAAGGGCTATCAAACTAAATGCATGTATAAAAAATCATGTCTGTCCTATTTACTGTTGAGGAGTTCCCTCGCTGGAAGTCAACCCTGGGTGTAGCAGCCATGATGGAGTTTAGAACAGGCTATATTATAGTTAAATCCATTTTTTTTTAAATCGTGTCTTTGTTGTTCGCCGCTGAGGAGTTACACTATCCACCTCCTGACTCCATCATCAGATCGGCTCAATAGTACCAGATTATTGCATTGTGACTACATTTACATAAGTATGAAACAAATTTTTTTATGAAACAAAATTTCAGCTCAATAGGAAAGTGGGGCAAAACTGACTTCTAAGATTTTATTACATTGTTAGTTGTTCCTTGAGGTTCCATCATCAGATCCTGACCTGATAATGGGACCTCCTCGGGATGCCCTTACGAACTAAAAATATTTTTTTCAATCGGTTCACATCTGGCGAAAATATCGATACACACAAAAAAACATACAGACTAACATAGTACCTCTTTTTGGAAGTCTGTTTAAAACTAATTCGCAACAAAAACCTTCAAACTTTTTTAATGGGCTAATGTTGGTCTCTTTTTGTTGGTTTTCTCTTTTACAGCGTCACCGGAAGAGAACTAGCCTGCATGAGTGATAGCAGCAGTGCTGGGGTCGTAGATCTCGTCGTCGACAGCCACTACTGCGTACTCTCCATTCGCTAGCAGCCCCCGTCGCTGCAGCACCTTCACGAAGTCTACCAGTGCTATGTGCTCACCCAGGAACACGTATACTGAAGGAAAGTCAAAACTGTTACCACAGGTCACAGTTGGGCGTTATAACAATATTATTATTTCATAAAGTTTCAAAAATAATAAAAATCCGACCATGACTGTTATAACAATTGCGCTCCACGGTTTCACCCGCAGATAAAAAAGAAGCATATGTGTTAATCTAAATATATATAACTCTACATAGTGATCTATCCACGCACAGCCCAAACCACTGGATGGATCGGACTGAAATTTGGCATGCAGGTAGAAAGGATTTTTCGAAATTCTATCCTTAAGAGGGTGAAATGGGTGGTTTAATTATTTTCCCATAGGCCACACCGCGGAAGCTTTTCCCCTATATATCTATATTCCAAATTCCTGTTAAGCATTAACTACCAGTCTTATACTCTATACCACGGTATTCTTTGTGCCATACGGAGTACTACTGCTTTCTTTGATCTTACGCCGTTCAAAAGCAATTTTATTGTACAGAAAGTCAACACAATGGTAAGGAATTTAATAAAATGGCACTCAGGTGTTATGACGACGCCGACGTTCCTAAATTTTTGGTTCCGCGACGTAGTTTGAGAGAAACTAATTCGAATATATTTTTACTATTTATTTTTGTATTTATTTTTTATATTTTCCAACCAGTCGTTTTGAGTCAAGAAAAGAGATGGCTGGTTTAACAGCTTTTAGCGTAACTCATTTAAGACATTTTTTGTTGTTTGATAGTATTGCGTTTGACCACTATCTCACCTTATAGTAAGTAACAAAGCGGTTTAGGATGTGACACGTTTGCCTAGAAGATAACTGTTTAGTTTCGATTTGAAGACTCCAAGGTTATAGTTTTCGGGAAATACAGACGCTGGTAAAGCATTCTTCTTTGGCTGTTTTGTGTTTGGTTAGTGTTAGTGTTTTGTGTTAGTGTTTGGCTGTTGGCATCATAAACGTGGAAGGAAATCGCTTTGTTCGCACATGAAGGATATTGACAAGGTAACGGTGGCGTTTATTCGTACATCTAATTGACCGATGGTGGAACGATGATGGCGGAATCAGGTTATGCAACTCCAATGCGCACTCTCCAAAATGCACTCGGTAAAAGACCGATAAATTGGTGACTTTGCGTATATGATCAAGGCTCTGTAGTTGAGCCTCAAAAAAGTCATTACTCATAAGCCTCTTTGCATGTTTTTTGATAGAGTCTGTGGCTTCTATTCTAGCTCATATTTAGCTGAAACATCCTAAAGGTGGCAGCAGCAGTGCACTACTATTCTTAACAAATACTTACTTCGGGTTTTGTCGTACGTTTGATCGACAATTGTTTCCATCTTAGATATATACCGCGGGATGTAGTCCGTAAACCGATGCTCTGTGGTCACCGACATACCGTTCAGATGAGCCAGCTCCTAGAGAAAAATATTTAATAATTTACTAAAATAAAAAATTCCAAATATAAAAAAATTCAAAAAGGAATAAGTTAAGAGTGATAGGAAGGAAGGGAAGGAATAATTTTTATTTAAAGGTTTAGTTATTTTTAATAAAAAAAAGGTTAGTACGACAAGCCTTAAACTTTGTATAATTAATTGCAGTACAGGTAACACATAGTTTAACACCAAATACTCAAAACCAGCCAAGTCTGTGTTGATCTTACGATAGTAATTACTATTCTAATTACTAATTATTCTAATTTAGGGAGTATTCACGAACACTTAAAGGTTAATAATCACCTATATAACACACTGATACTTGAAATCGCAATACATTTTAGCCAATAATACCAAGCCGATATGGGATATTTTTACACTCTAGAAATAATTTGTTTTTGTTGCGCGTTTGAAAATTAAAAAAACAAGCATTACATACATAATGATTCAATTTCAATTTTTTATTATTATCTTTATTTCTCATCAAAATACAATACTTATTGAACATTTCTTGTGTACGTGTAAATCCTAAAAATTACAAATATTAAAAAAGTAAAAAAAAAAAATTGTACACGTGTTCTTAGAAATAAATCTATGCATGTGTTTGCTACCTGCCGATCGCATGAGAAAGATTTTGTCATATTATTGTGTCGAAGTAACTTGAAGAGGGTAAAATACTTCAAACAAAAAATTACATTGAATTTTTTGATACATAGAATATACGTGTTATGTATCTTGAATGCTTTTTCCTCGATTCTGTTCCATGGAATCTTTCTATATAATATCGTACTAACAAGTACAATGATAAGAACCTTTAGATGCTTATAAATATGTCTTTTTTAGGAGCTTTGAAGTCGGTTAGTAGGTTACGACCATGTTGCAAATATTTCACAGTTCAGTTTGACAAATAAAATAACACGTGTAAAATGTAGAACTGAAACGTTTAAATATAAATAGGAAGTTATTATTTAAGTACCTTTCAATCTAGGTACATATACACGCCAGCGATTGAGACAAATAGAAAAAAAAAGAGTATGCTTTAGCCATCTTGGTAGTTGTAAATTGTCATTTTACCGGACATACCAACATATTAATGCACATTTTTGACTTTGTTATGTGGTTAATGGAGATCTACGTGAACCAACTTCAACTTCCGCTCGCTTCATCAGCTTACTCCCCAAGTCAAGCGTGAGTAAAGATTTACTTTTTTAATAAATGGGGGAGACCTGACTTAGAGATCCAGCAGTGAATAACAATATTTATCTATTGTTTACGCTATACTTGTTTATGTTATACTATCTTTGGCTACGATTAGCCAAAGAAAATACCGAAAAATCGGTCCATAGGCAACGGTGACCACCTCCTATCCGGTATGCTCGTTTGCTTTATGTAAGGAATTTACAGCATAAAGTAAATCCGTTGCTGGATATAAAATTTGGCATTTTGTAAAATTTCATCTTTTTGGAAATATGGATTTTGTAAAACTGCAGCAAATCTTTGTTCAGAATCTATGGTTTTCATTTAACTTATGGCAATATTATTTTAGTTTAAGCCTTAAATATTTTTTTTTTGTGGATAGTAATATCTAGATATAGTTTGTGTTTGCTGTGTTTTCACACAGCGCCATCTAGCCCCAAACTGTCTACTAATGTATACTAAAACATTTGGCCTCTATATTAGCCGCAATAACGTGCGTCAACGGAAAACTTTACGACCAAATAATTTAATTTATCACACTATCACACTAATATTATAAAGGCGAAAGTTTGTATGTGTGTATGTGTATTTGTGTGTATGTGTGTATGTTTGTTACTCCTTCACGCTCAATCTGCTGAACGAATTTAGATGAAATTCAGTACCAAGATAGCTTATACTAGTGTATAAGTTATCTTGGTACTCAATTTCATTAGATTAACATATAGGCTACATTTTAAAGAGAAAGTGAAATTTTTCCCGTGGGACGAGTAAGTAAATAATTAAAATAATTTTATCCGCGGGTGAAACCGCGGGGCGCAACTAGTATAAGATATTAGTTAGCAGCATGCGAGCAGCATAGCCTTGTTGAATTGCAATGTCATGTCAATTTTGGTGATGTGAGATTGAAACTAACTTTAATAGCATCCATTTGCTGTGCAGCTGCTGTCTGATCGTCACCAGCCACGATGGCGAACTTGATCCATCCGAAGGCTTTCAGCAGCGCCACAACGGACTTGCTGACTTTGTAGGCGGGCGGCAGCGTGCGCGCGAATGTAGAGCCCAGCCCGTTGCCTTTATCTTGAGTATTGTGCGCGCCGGCGCATTTCTGAAAACAATACCTGTATTTAATACATTATAGAAGACAATTTCGTTGGTTCTGATAATGGCGGATGGTAATACAAAAATTGGAATAATAAGCATCTAAATATATATAACTCAAAGGTGACTGACTGATTGACTGACTGACATAGTGATCTATCAACGCACAGCCCAAACCACTGGACGGATCGGGCTGAAATTTGGCATGCAGGTAGATGTTATGACGTAGGCATCCGCTAAGAAAGAATTTTTCGAAATTCCACTCTTAAGAGGGTGAAATGGGTGGTTGAATTGTGTGTTGAATGGTGGTTCCCGTAGGCCACGCCGCGGGCGAAGCTGCGGGCAGAAGCTCGTATAAGTATATATTGAAATATCTATATATATAAATATGAATCTCTATTTCCCTTGGTCATCGCATCACGCGTAAATGGATTGAACATTTTCGCTAATTCTTTTTTTGTTGTATTTATTATTGTCAGGAGAAGGTACAATCCTAGTTAGGGTTCAGAATCTATGTCTGTGATCGTTAGGCGTTATTATTATAATTATTTTCCTTTTATTTCCAAAAGCTATAAGAGTAAGAAAACCGATAATATTTATGGGTAAAACCATCAATTTCATTTATTGCTTTTCTAAGCAACAAATAAAATTTAAAGTTTCTTTTAAACCTTATAAATAGCAGTCCTAATTGGTAGTACCAAGTAAACCAGCCTTTGTTGGCATGCAAAGATAGCAAAAAGACAAATTGTTTTGTTTTCACCTCACATTTGAGTGTGGGCGCAAAACTGTAGCCCAACATTTGAATAAAACCTTTATTTGTGCCGCCCTAAATGGCGAATATCTCGTGGTACTTAAAGCCTATCGAAACGAGTCTATCTAAAACACACGTAATTGAGTTTTATCACAGTTGAATAAACACAAATATGTTGAAGACCGTTATTTTTAAACACTGGACAAATATTTTTTTAAATTTATATTTAATGTAAAGGCGAGCTAGTTGCTAGTCGTGAAACGATTTAAATCATGTGTTAAAAAAACTTTCAAATGATAAAAATAAATTTATTGAGATTTTATGGATTCTCTACAAAATTATATTAGTTATCGGGTTCTTAAGCAGCCTTTTCGCGTCAGGGGGAGACAGACTGCCTCACATTCAAATGGAATAAAGCTACTTCTCGTGTGAAAGTACTGACTTAGCGTTAATAATAAAAATAATAAAAATAACGATCACATGTATAGATCCTGGACCCTAACTAGGATTCCCTGTGTCTAGGAACCCAGGAACTACGAGGACCATGGTCCCACAACAATATTGGATTTTATTAAGAATAATTCAGTGTGAACGAGAAACATAAAAAAGTTGGATCATAAAAGCCTTAGAAATTACCCGAAAATTATACTTATCACGTGAAATTGGTTTAACAAAAGCAATTTGGCTGCCACTTCGTAACTAAACGAATATATCCCATCCCTAAAGGCGTCTGTAAGTAATATTCGCTACAAAAACCAACAGATTCCACCCACACATCGACGGCTGTAATTACGCTTCGTACCATTGCAATGTGTAGCAAAGCAATAATACAGGAAGTGAGGCAGTGAAAATTACGTACAAATCAATACATTAGTGAGCTTGGGTTTGCTTCCATCGAATATAAAACAATCACACAAATAGATAGATAGATAAATTCTTTATTGAAACACCACATCTTAAATAATTTAAAAAAAATTGAACAAACTTAGCCGAAGTGTAACAATGGGCGGTCTTATCGCTCTGAGCGATCTCTTCCAGACAACCTTGCATGGAAAGAAATAACGCAGTAATATATGGACGGTGGTTAGTAGTAACCCTGCTTTCTGAATGGTAGGTAGTGGGTTTGATTCCCACCCAGGACAAACATTTTTGTAATGAGCATCAATGTTTGATCTCTGTCTGAAGGTGTATTTTATTCTATGAATGTATTTACAAACAAAATTTATATAAGTATTCTATCAGTTATCTGGTTCTCATAGTACAAGCTTTGCTTAGTTTGGTACTAGATGACGCTGTGTGAAACAAATGCGAAAAAACTGTGTTCACAGATATTTGTTCATTTGATTATTTAGTTAAATTTCAAAACTGGGCAATAAAGTGGTCGCTGGTTACATTGATTATTAATATTGTGTGTGTCGGATTATGCAAGTTTGTAACAAAGCCAAAATCTCGATTTCCAAACAATGTAGCGCGTAGCTGTGCTACGGCGTAGCACACGCAACACTAAGTCGTTCCATTTAGGGTTTCGTACCCAAAGAGGATCGTATGGGACCCTATTATATTCTATTCGTTCAACTTTTAAACGATTCTATCATTTTCTACATTAGCACTTCTCTTCACTTCATTAGCATATCTGGGGGGTGATCACAAAACTTTGATTACAATACAACAAATTTCATTCCCAATTTGAAAATATCCATTGTAACTATGCACATAAACTGCGTATTAAAACTGTCAATCCATACAAATTTGCGTTTTTATGAGTTGCAATCAAGTTACGTGATCGCCTAGCTGTAGACGTAACGTAAATCGTGCGGGTGATACCCATAAAATCTGATTTCAAAGAAACCCAAAATTATTATTATTTATGTGGTGTAAACAAAGGTTTTATAACGCAAGCAAAGAAAAAAACACAAATCACGAAAACAAGTTAAGTTATTGAAAAGTTGTTGGTTCACGTAGATCTTCATTGTTAACATAACAAAGCTGAAAATTTGAATTATTATGTTGTTGTCTGGTAAAATTTTATTTAAAAAAATCTAACTATGTAATATAAATTCCAACTAATAAAACATTATTTACAAAACAAATATGCTATCCAACTCACCACCGCGTGGAAAGGTTCCCAGAATACTGACAGCATTACCTCGCTGAACTAGAAGACTTAGTTTCTGAACGAAGTATGTGCCAGCTCTGGGATCTCCCGAGGCGAGAACAATGACAATGTAAAATGACTATTTACAATTGTCGAAATGGCGATATTAACATTAAACAAAGTTGTACCAGCCGATAAATGGAGCTAAACTAGAGAAGTTTTATATCAGTCGTGTGGTCTACAGCACACTCGTTTTTTTGTTAGTATGCTGTGCTGCTGTATCTGAGATCTCTGCTTAACAGCTGTTAAGGTACTTGTCAGTTAATCAAACCATGAGCTTTGAAGTATCCGTACGGAACTACTCAATCTTGAAGTCGCGTCTTAGACCTCATTTTAAATAAAAAGCTATTTTGAGTTTAAAAAGTTGAATTATTAGATTAATTTTAATGTAAAGGAAAAATTTGAGTCACGAACTGGATGGAGGGATGGGAATACAAAACCCGCACTTAATTAAAAAAATTCCTTTACATTAAAGAATAGTCTGTTGACGCTAAGCCGCTTAGTAACAGACAATACTATTACACAAATCGTAAATATTTACATTGAATGATATTATATGGGAATACAATATATTTTCTTCGAACAAAATTTGTTTACAGAAAGTTATTTCCTTGAAATCATTTGATAACGGACATTCTTTTATGAACATATTTATTTAGAATTACTAGAAAATGAAACATCTGTCTATAGGCAGAATGGTAACAATAAGGAAGACGGATTATATATATATATTTTCTCTCCGTATCTTAATTCATATTTTATACTTTTAACATTATTTTTACTAGGTGGTAGGACTTTACTGCAAAGTTCGTCTAGGTAGGTACCACCGTTTTACCAGTTATTCTGCCGCCAAGCAGCCGTGCGCAAGCACTACTGTGTTCCGGTTTGAAGGGCACTGTAGCTAGTGAAATTACTGGGCAAATGAGACTTTATGATCTGATCTCACAGTTTAGTAATTAATTAAATTTAAAAAAAGTTATTAAATAATAACGGGCTATTTTAAATTTTTAGTTTTTATTTATTTTAAGTTCTCAGGTATAGTTTAGTTTTTTAGGTCTAGTTTAGTTTAGTTATTGTTAATTCATTTGCGTACATGTAATTATTTGAAATAAAAGTTTAGTAATCTTATTACTAGATTGTGCTGATGTCTCAGGATGACGTGCGCATTGCAGTGTCACGCGAAACTCTATACTTTAGAGTTCCGAGTAACACTGCAGCTGATATGGGCAGCCGTGTCCTTTAACATCAGGCGAATGGCAAGCTCGTCAAGTCATTCCTTAACATTAAAAAAAAAATGTTTATAGTTTAGGTAAATGTATTTCTAAGTTTATTTACCCATATGATCTGTCTGTCTGTCAAAATTCTTTTGCTCACAAATGGCTATGTACTAACTTTAAATTGGTAACAATTATTGAAATCTGCATCGTTGTGATCCTATAAAAAAGTTAATATTAGCTCGCTCTGTGAAAATTTCACCCAAGTTGGTTCAGTTGCAGAAAGCCACACTAACAAAATTACTTTCACCTTTAAAATATCATTAGGGATTAAATTTCCACTAAAGACTTTTTACATTTCTTTAATACCTCATTAAGACACGGTAAGTAAAGCGGATTAGTTATTTAGTGTTTTGATACTTTCTATTGCGTTTGAAATGAGATAAGATAAAACGAGAGAAAACACTGATTAGCTATTCATTACTATTACTTTATCTACTAGCTACTATTATATCAGTGTTTATAAGAGCGTGAATAAATTACAAACACAATACGGGGATTTGTGTCTGGATGTTCACCGGACCCAAGATCATTGTCCTCGAACATATGCTTTCGAAGATAATGGCCTATTTCCCGAGTTATATTCTATATGGCCGTTAGTCTTTTATGTTGAAACCATTCAGACTAACCCGGTGCTTGAGACCGCTGCAGACCTCGCAAGCACCGGGGCCGATAGAGACTGGTACCGTTTCTAACCGTCTCGTGTGAACGACATGGTTACGAATTGGCTGTTATGAAATAGTTGTCACCCTTTTGATACTATGTTTCTCATTTGTTTCTTCTAACACTTTTCTTGCTAATCCATGTAAGATTAACTTAAACTCTTTTTTCTATAAATTAAATTCTAGAGTTCTACCATGGGGATGACCACGGAAATTTGATTGCAATGCAACAAAGGAAATTTCATTCCTAATTTGAAAATCTTCATAGTAACCTATGTAAATGAACTGCGTATTGAAATTGTTAAATTCATACTAATTTCTGTTTCTAACCGTTGCACGTTGTTGTCACGTTCCCTTGTGACATACTCAAATGCATTGGAGTAACTACTCCGTAGTAAGTTCGCACTTATCTCTCTATGACATACCTATGTTTAAGAGAGATAAGTGCGAACTTAGTAGCTGTGAAACTTTTAGATCCGTATTACAGAACGTTGCTCAGTCATCGATCGGTGCTCAAGCAAAGATTTCATTCACTAATTGATCACTTTATGAATGAAATCTCTGCTTGAGCACCGATCGATGACTGTGCATCGTTCTGTAATACGGACCTTAGCGTAGTAGTTCGTTACATAAGGTAACTTACCTGCAACCTTACTAGAAAAACAGGATATCAAATGAATTACATCAATAATTTTTTGACTAATTCGCGTATCCATTTTTGAAGTGAAAACTTCAAAACGTCATCGTCACCAAACACTTTCCATGTGCTATATGTCAGTATATATTTATACGGTCGATTGATTGGAATAAAAGATTTATAACAATTAATACTCGCATTAATTTTCTTCTTGTAATTTCATTCTTACTTTGGAGCTTGTTTATTTTTTTTTCATTCTTAACATCATAGAGTACGGGTGTGTTCATAAAAAATCATTCACTATATCTAAGTTAACTTATTAATTCTTATCCTAACTAGAGACTAAAATTATTTCTACCTATGTGTACTGTTTGGGTGAACAAAAAGGGAGAAACTCACGTCATTGTCACCGCACGCTTCCCATGAGCTATATGTCACAAGTTACTTAGTTTTTACTTCTATCGGCAGTCCCTAAAGACTGCACCGCATTTTATTTTAATTCGTTTAAGATCGTGTAGACCACACTAATATTATAAAGGCGAAAGTTTGTATGAGTGTTTGTGTGTAAGTGTGTATGTTGTTACTCCTTCACGCTCAAACGGCTGAATGGATTTGGATGAAATTCGGTACCAAGATTGCTTATACACTGATTTAACATATAGGCTACATTTTATCCTGGAAAAGTGAAATTGGGATGCGTAAATAATTAAAATACTTTTTTTCCGCGGGTGAAACTGCGGGCTGCAACTAGTAGATAATAAAGATAACAGTACTCACGTGTGATATCAGAGGTAGATTCCATGCTGAAGCCAACCTAGCCTCGGTGTGACAGTTGCCGTCAGGGCCGAAGAAAGCGACCACTCCGAGGTCCCGCATTTGAGTCATCACCCTGAAAAAATATATTGTATGAGTTTACCATTAGTCCACGTTTTCACTACTAGTACACGGGCCTTCTCTCACATAAATAAATGAAAATGTGTGGACATTTCACACAACACCATTTAGCCTCAAACTAAGCAAATCTTGTACTATGGGAACCAGATGACCGATACAATACTTAGATACTTTTTTGTAAATATATACATAGAATACGATGTAATAATCAGACACAGAACAAACATCGACGTTTTTTTTTGTTTTGGCTCCACACTTTTGTTTATTTAGCCAGTGTCAGGTAATTGATAATTATTCAAGTTAAAAGGTATTAGATATATGTATCAAGTCAAGTCACAGTCCAAGACATCAAGTCAAGTCATAATCTAGTCTAGTCTAGTCAAGTCGTACTTCTAGTAAAGTGGTGGCAACTTTACTAGAAGCTTCTATGGAGTTTTGGAAACAACACGAAAAGAAACGTTTCACCATCATTACACCATTTTCCCCCATTCACGCCTGCGATCCAGCACTTAACGAATAAAATGCCACCAATTCTATGCACTTACACTGAAAATAACACAATTTGGAAAATAATACAATGCGATGATGTGATCTTTTTCGTTTCCCCGCCTAAACTCGCTAGACGAGTTTGAAGCTAAAAATTAAAACAAGATTAGGTACTTAAATTATTGCACTAAAATTACAAAGTATGAATTGTAAAGTTCAATGGCAAGGAATATTTTATTATAAATCGTCTCGCCTCCCGTTCAATAAATCAATACTACAGACAAGTTAATACATATTAATAAGGAGAGGCGTCGCATTATTTAAAAGATGAGCATATCTAAATACGACAAAAACGTTTTATGTCAGCAAAAGGCATTCTAATAATAGCCTGTATGCAGTTGATTGAACGGCTCGTTTTCTATTCGATATTTGTAGCACGCGTAATCTGTGGCTTATAAAACGGTTTAAGGGACATTGTAGCTAGTGAAATTACTGGGCATGTGAGACTTTGTGATCTGATCTCACAGTCCAGTAATCTTATTACCAGAACGTGCTGATGTCTCAGGATGATGTGCGCAGTGCAGTGTCGCGCGATACTTTATATTTTAGAGTTCCGAGTGACACTGTTCTGTTATGGGCGGCCGTGTCGCTTAATATCTATTGAACGACTAGCTCGTTCTATAAAAGGTGAGAACAAGTATCACACTAATATTATAAAGGCGAAAGTTTGTATGTGTATTTGTATGTATGTCGTCCTTCACGCTCAAACGGCTGAATAGATTTAGATGAAATTCAGTACGAAGATAGCTTATACACTGGATTAACGTATAGGCTACATTTTATCCCGGAAAAGTAAAATTTTTAAATAATAAAAATACATTATAATGCAAATAATTAAAATACTTTTTATCCGCGGGTGAAACTGCGGGGCGCAACTAGTAATATATATTCTAAGTGAGATAGTGGTAAAGCGCAAGCCTATCAAACAGCAAAGTCATTTATCAAACATTATACTTTTGATAATTGATAGAATCAGGCGTGACTTCGCGGAAGTTCATGTTAGATACAAAATGAAATAATAATATCTAGTGTAATTCCGCTGAATTCAGCGGAATTACACTAGATATTATTATTTCATTTTGTATTATACTTTTGGCAAATAAAATTTACGTTTGAAAGATATATTGACCACATTTAAATCCATAAATTTAATCTTAGCTGATAGTCTGATGCCTTTATATAATACGTGTTTGATTAATAGCCGCCCCGTTCGATACTCGAAATGTAAGCATTATGCAAATATTTTCATGATTTTAACATGGAATGAATATTTTATTTTCATCGTAAAATCTTTTATGACTGAGTAATGTAATTTTCCGTTGTCACTGAATATTAAAATATGCGGAAAGCAATTAAAGCAAATTAAATATGTGCACAAATACTTATCCTGTCACGGGAATCGAACCCGCCGACTCCGGGCTATGAGCCGACCTGCTCAACCACTAAACCACAGGGGGTGAGTTTAGATTTCTTAAAGTAACAATATTTACAAAGCCGTGATGACCATAAACAGATCAAATACTCCAGTCCACTACCAGCGGCATCGTACCCTACAATGTTATTTTGTCCTTCTTAGATACAGGCTACAATTTCCTCCAACCTTACACATAATAACTATTCGTTTCTCGCAAAAACGTTCACACAAAATTATTTACAAAATCAACTTGGACCTACATAAATATTAGGTTGCGTATTATGTTGAAGGGTACTTTAAAATGCGTTCGTTGTAGCTTACAGCGCCACCAATTTATCTGTTCTGGTCGACTTTTCGCCATCTCTTTTTAACAGTGCAGGGAATGGCTTCGGAAAAAGAGAGGGCGGATTACTCAACGTCACAGATAAGTTGGTGGCACTGACACACGTTCAGCAATGCTTATGGCTGTGGAGTTTTCCATGGAACCTATAAATAGCGAAACAGACCAGCTGGGTGATCATGTAATACGAGTGCAACCAATAGAAACAAAAATTCGTATGGATTAACAGTTTCAATACAGTTTATGTGCATAGTTACTTTTTGTTTTCTTTATGTAAGTAATGATGTGACGAGCCAGTCGTTCACCTGATATTAAGCAACACGGCTGCCCATAACAGAACACTGTCACTCGGAACTCCAAAATATAAAGTTTCACGTGACACTGCGCTGCGAACATCATTCTGAGACATCAGCACAGTCGTAATAAGATTACTCGACTGTGAGATAAGATCATAGTCTCATTTGCCCAGTAATTTCACTAGCTACAGTGCCCTTCAAACCGGAACACAGTAGTGCTTGCACACTACTGCTTGGCGGCAGAATAACTGGCAAAGCGGTGGTACCTACCTAGACAAACTTCGCAGAAAAGTCCTACCACCTAGTAAAAATTACTGTGGAAATTTTCAAATTAGTAATGAAATGTCTTCTGTTGCATTGTAATCAAAGTTTCATGACCACCCCCCTGTTACTGCTTGTTAACGGTGACCATTACCGACACAAATAACGACGTTACAGATCGGCTGATTAAGACAACGTCACGATAATTTTAGAAAAACCTTTTAAAGTTTTTTCTATTCAAACGATTGGATGGAGGTACTTTACCATTTTGTCTAGACAAGATTAAGACAAGTTTGTTTTTCTAGAAAGAATTGATTTAAGCTGATACTATTTTAGATTATCTATTATTACTGGTGATCCTTGCTAAAGGGTATAATATTTTACATTTCTTCGTTTCCAGAAAAAGATGTACTTATAGCCTAAAATATTTTACATTTCTTCGTTACGAAATAGAGATTTACAACCGAAGTGTGAAGCAATAAATTGTCTATGGTTACTGGCAGACCACTAATCATTTTTTTGTAATCTAAGGTTTTAATACAGATTTACGTTTAAAAAATTGAATACCTACCTACCTATAATAATACGCACGCTTGACTTAAGGAGTAAGCTGGTGAATGCGTACGAGGCGAAAGGAAGTTGAAATTTGTTGGATAACGTAGTTCTCCGTTGTCAACATAACAAAGTTAAAAATGACTATAGATATATATTAATAATATAAGTATTTTATAACCATAAATACAAAACTAAACTAGAAAATGACTTAATTTTTTTATTATTATGTAGGCGTGTCCGGTAAAATGACTATTTACAATTGTCAAGATGGCGAAATTAACATTAAATAAAGCAAAATTATATCAGAAGTTTTGGTGGGAAAACGAGAATGATTGCATCACCGCATTGTATTATTTTCCAAAACTTGTGTTATTTTGTGTATCAACTTGTTTTTATTCGTTAAGTGCTGGATTACAGGCATAAGTGTGGGAAAATGGTATAATGATGGTGAAACGTTTCTTTTCGTGTTGTTTCCAAAACTCCATAGAAGCTTCAAGTAAAGTTGCCACCACTTTACTAGGAGTATGACTTTTAGACTATGATTTGACTTGATGACTTGGACTGTGACTTGACACATATCTGCGTGAAATATCATTAGCTTGAAGAATTATCGGTTAATTGACACTAGCTAAACACACAAAAGTGTGGAGCCAAAACAAACAAAAAAAAGTTAAATTAGTCGATAGATATAGCTTAAGAAGTTTTACTTCAATCGAGTTATCTAAAGCTTACGATTTTTTATCTAGGGCGAAGGTTTCTCTGCAATCTACGTACAAAAAGAAAAAAATTGTTAGAGCTTTTTGAAGATTAGTCGGTCGTAGACAGTTCAATTCATGAACGTGAGCAAAAACTACGCAACGATGTTAATAAAAGAGTAATATCTCTTGTCCAAACAAAAAGCGCCAACGTTTTTCTACTCCTAAATGCTATTCGAATTGGATGGTTTTTAAACTACTCAGTTTTAAAACTATGCTCGTACTCGTACAAATATATTTTTTCAGATTTTGCAATATGTCACCTAAAGTAATGATTTTATGGTGTTAAAATTATAACTCATAACATAACATAACTCATATATATATATTGGACATATATTTTTTGCATCTAAATGTTTTTGGAGCATGGACACAGGAGACTGTGGTAAAGCAGTATGAAAAAAATCAAAACTTTTGATAGATTATAATATAATCAGAGAGTTGACTAAAAACTATAGTTTCTGTCAAGATCTTGAGGGTAAAAACCTTTGAGGTGAAATTCTAGTACATTTCGGTCGTGTATAAGCAAACTGTGAGCAAAATTGACTCTATATATAATAATAATAATAAATAATTGGCCCAATAGCTCAGTTGGTAGTGATCCTGCCTTTTGAACTGCGGGTTGTGGGTTCGATTCCCACCCAGGACAAACATTTGTGTGATGAACATCAATGTTTGTTCTGTGTCTGGGTGTTATATTGTATTCTATGTATGTATTTACAAACAAAACGTATCTAAGTATAGTATCAGTTATCTGGTTCCCATAGTACAAGCTTTGCTTAGTTTGGGGCTAGATGGCGTTGTGTGAGATGTCCACACATATTATTATTATTGTTATATAATTTCAGGCATTTTGGTGTGCTACACAAACAGACACACATCGTTACAGTTTTATATTATTAGTAGAGATAGATAGGTAAATAACATCTTTATTGCAACACCAAGATAGGAAATACTTAGGACAAGGAAGGAATACCTGGCGATTGAAGAGTTAAAAAATTTCCTTGTCCTACGGATCTCCAAGCCCTATCTCAGGATATCATTTTTGTTTAATTTTCTATTGGGTGTTAAAATTTATATTTAATGTTAATATATATAAAGATAAAAAGTCTCCAATGTTGACTCCCGTATGGCATAAGCAGGGTGCGCAAAATTTCATTCAAATCGGTTCAGCCGAAAAACAAACATACACGACGTTTCACTTTTGTAAATAATCTACACATATAAAATTCAACGTCCTGACTGACTGACTGACTTATATATCAACGCACAGTCTAAGCCGCCGGTCTTAGAGACTTGAAATTTGGAGGGTGTGTTTTTTATAAAGTAGGTATCCACTTAGTAAGAGTTTTTCGAAATTCCATCCCTAAGAGAGTGAAATGGGTGGTTGAATTAGCTATGAAATTTTTTCTTCTTCGTTTCCCATAAGCAGAAGCAGAAGCTAGTAAATAATAACGCTCAAGGATTACATACCCTAAATACCAAATCATGGACCCAAATTAGGATTCCCTGTCCCCATCTCTTCCCACAGCAGCATTCTAGTTGGTTGGCGACCACCAACGCACCTACCAAGAGTGGTGATTATGACCCCCCTACCCCCCTCTCTTCTTCTTCTATGGTAAGCAATGTGGCGTTTTAAGTGGGAGGCCTATGTTATGATAATGAAATGAACGAAATGAACGATATGAATGAAATGAACGAAATGAATGAAATGAAAAAAATGAACGAAATGAAACACATGAACGAAATGAATGAAATGCTATGATAATAAAGTATGTGAGAAGTTAGTGAAAAGATTAATCTCTCTACTCAATCACCAACCTTAAAGACAAGCTCTCCTTGTCCATGATGAAGGGCATCCTCGAAGGTCCGATGTCAGCGGCAAGGAACCTCAGCTGGAGACCAGGAAGTAGGCTGGGCTCTCGGTTCACTGCTTCCACCGCCAGCGGCATCGCTCCTAACACAGTCTGTATAAAGACGAAATTTCAGTAAGTACTTTCAAAATTTTCACGACTTAACTAAATATTAAACTTAATATTACCTTGGTAACTGTAGTTATAGCCTGGCGAACAATAGACATCGCGAACACAAACTTTTTTCAAACTTTGTAAATTAACACGGTAGTAGGATTTCTCTGTACATTCGTCTAAGTAGGTACCACCGCTTTGTCAGTTATTCTGCCGCCAAGCAGTAGTGCGAAAGTACTACTCTGTTCTCGTTTGAAGGGCACTGTTGCTAGTGAAATTACTGGGCAGTTTAAACTTAATGATCTGATCTCACAGTCGAGTAATCTTATTACAAGACTGTGCTGATGTCTCAGGATGATGAGCGCAATGTCATGCGAAATTTTATATTTTAGAGTTCCGAATGACACTGTTTTGATATGGGCGGCCGTATCGCTTAACATCAAGTGAACGACTAGCTCGTCACATCATAAAAAAACCGACCGTTACTTATGAATAGTGTGTTGACCAACATATCTGATGCTCTCTCTCTCTCTCTATCTCTCTCTCTCTAACCTGGTTGAAAAATCGCACACTATTCGTGAGCTAGTTAATTTAAAATGAGTCACAGAATAAATGAATATTAATGCTTATTTTTTGCAATAATTAGTGCTATTTATTATAATTACGTCTCAGACACGAATTCACGACCTCATATTTGACATAATATTGACCGATTTAATTATATCTAAAATACTGGTTTAGATTTACTACTAATACTAATGATATTAGTTAGGGTCCAGGTCCTATGTGTGTGACCGTTAGGCGTTATTATTGTTATTGAGCACCGAATTTTTGTGACAATATTATTAAAATCGGCCGTTAAATGGCACCGTAGTAAACTTCCCCTCTTTTTGGGGAAAGTACAAATCTAATAAAAATTTGGTAAAGATCACTTAAAAAGAAACATACAACCTGTACGCAAATACCAACAGTCTGACAGATGGAAACAAATTTCGCGAGTTGAAGTAGAGACTTTGCTCGCAACGCTCGTTTGGTCAACAAAAGTTCAAACGGCTCTATTCGCGCAAAGAATGCTATCAAAACCTCGACGTTTCGACCAAGTTATATTGGCCGTAATCACGAGAGGACTGGAGTAGAGAGTATCACTAAAATAATATCAGAGGAATGCAGAAAACTTGTTATAAGGTGCGTAATTTCATTTTTAGTTTTGGATAAGGTCTTTTCTTTTTTCTTTAAACGTATAAACTTTGGGTGGCTATTACCACCTAAAAGACTGTTTTTTTTTATGTTACTGAATGATTTGACGAGCTAGCCGTTCACCTGATGTTAAGCGCCACGGCTGCCCATAACAGAACAGTGTCAATCGGAACCCCAAAATAGAGTTTCGAGCAACACTGCACTGCGCACATCATCCTGAAACATCAGCACAGTCTGGTAATAAGATTACTCGACTGTGAGATCAGATCATAAAGTCTCAATTGCCCAGTAATTTCACTAGCTACGTGCCCTTCGAACCGGAACACAGTAGTGCTTGCGCACTACTGCTTGGCGGCAGAATAACTGGCTATATAATAACCTACCTAGACGAACTTTGCAACAAAGTCCTACCACCTAGTAAAAAGTCCTACCACCTAGTACTGTATATATTATTATGTGTTCTACGTGATCATGAATTACACATAATAGAATGTGTAATTCATTTAAAGTGTTACTATGGATCTCAGTGTTTGCAATAAAGATTATTATTATTATTAAACAACTTCTTCACTCATTTGCACATTATACAGGTTAATTGGTTTGTAGGCTGTTTCCTAGTATTGTAGATATAAGACTGCCCGAAGGGATACGTTTTAAAACAATGTTTACATGCCACGGTGACCTATAGATGAAATAAATACTGAAAATCGTAAATCGTCTTATCATCATCAAATTAAGGACGATAGCGGAAAATATGACCGCAATTTGAATCGATTTATTACTTCATTTCACTTCGTTTTACCCATAAAGTTGGTTATAATAACCTATAAAAAATGTAGCGAAAGACGGTTTTTAATAATTTTGAGGTTATATTTGCTAAAGAGCAGACTAAATTATAAAGATGCATCAACGTGCAACCAGAGCCTCGCATTTTCTGCTCCGAGTCATTATCCATAAAATATTATGTGTATACGAGACATGCACCCATACATCTACATCAAGTTGCATCTACGAAGTTTGCATCAAGTTTTATTTACTAGAGCTTCGGTTTTCTCCGTTCTTGCAGAACTGACGCAATTTATCATACAAAGGTGTTTGTTATGTGTCTGGGTGTCATATTGTATTCTATGTATGTATTTACAAACAAAAAAAAGTATCTAAGTATTGTATCAGTTATCTGGTTCCCATAGCACAAGCTTTGCTTAGTTTGGGGCTAGATGGCGTTGTGTGAGATGTCCACACGTATTATTATTATTAATGTTTCTTCATCTTTTCAATTCGTTTTACTATTTTGTCTTTCCAAGACTCACTATTTTGGTTACTGAGTCATCCCTTTCCCCTTTCCCTTGAAAATCCCCTTGAGGTTTTCTGTAAACTAGATTTTGAAACTTCAGAAAAGGATCTCCTAGATCTCCCTTACTCCGTTTATAACATCATATTCTCGTAAGGAATATATAAAAATTACACGAATTGGACTCTATGCTTCAGGAGCAAATGTTTCAAAATCGATCGTTCTTCACTTGTCTACTGCGCAGTGAAGTTTGTACCTAATTAACATTACATAGAGATACGTTAAAATATGTGAAGTGACAATGAAAGGACACGGAAGATAATATTTTTTTTGATTATTATCAAATTTCTGACCGTTTTATAGAAAATATGAACTTACCTGACTTCGTCTATAAGCTCCCAGAAATCCGATTGTCATAGTTTTGTCATTCTTCCAGTTCTCTCTCATGTTTGAACAAATCTTCGAACCGCCGCACTCGTTCCCTGCTACATCGTATAAATTAACGCCATTTGCCTCCATATCATCTACAGACACTTCTTCTTCTATCAAATTAGTTGTCACACTTGAGTAAATGTTGTTCAAGTATACCGAATCTAGGTTCTTTGTCTCAAAGATATCTGCTTCTTCGAAAGTGACATTAGTGACTTCGCATTTGTTTTTGTCTAGCACTTTGCTATCTTCTTTTGTTGTTTTAAGTGTTTCCATGTTCTTTTGTTTATTTTCATCATCTGTAGCATTGTAGAAATAGTAGATGCTTTCAGTAGTATTTTTCATTTCGATATTCTCGTTGGGTCTCGTATCTGGTAATTTCTTGTCATTTTTAGTTGGTTTGGCCTTACTTTCAGTGGCAATGATGAGCAATAAGTACAATAATGTTGTTTGATATGCCATTGTAGTTCACATTATCGTCGTGGTCTCTTCATTGAGTAATTTTTGGTTATCTGAAACAATCGAATATTTATCACTTAAAATTGCATATACAGATAAACTATGTTTATTAGCACCAAAAAAGTTTGATGTAAAATTGTATCACACTAATATTATAAAGGTGAAAGTTTGTATGTGTTGTTGTGAATGTGTGTATGTTTGTTACTCCTTTACGCTCAAACGGCTGAATGGATTTAGATGTAATTCGGTACCAAGATAGCTTATACACTGGATTAACATATAGGCTACATTTTTCCCGGAAATTAAAACATTCTCGTGGGATGAGCAAATAATTAAAATACTTTTTATCCGCGGGTGAAACCGCGGGGTATTATACTGAACTTCGAATACTGTTTTGATACTTTTTCCGAGAACACTATATTAGGTCTTTACCTATGAAATTGCCGTTTTGTTTGAAAAAAGTTAAAGTTTTTTTTTTTCGAACTTATTTATTTCTTTTATTCAAAGTAATCACCCCTGCAATCAATGCATCTTTGCCAACGCTGTGGCAGTTTATGGATGCCCTTCTTGAAAAAATCAGCAGGACGGAAGACAACAAACTCTTCAAAGGCGTTTTGTACTGCCTCTCGGGAATTGAATTTTTTTCCCGCTAAAAAGTTGTCCAAATTTTGGAAAAAGTAATAGTCGGTAGGCGCAAGATCTGGTGAGTATGGCGGATGAGGGAGAGCTTCCAAACCCAACTCATGCAGCTTAGAGACGGTCTGTTGTGCAGTATGGGGTCGCGCGTTGTCGTGAAGTAGCAGTGGAGACGACCGATTGACCAAAGCTGGTTGCAAACGTGCGAGTTTCGCCATCATTGTGGTCAGTTCTTCAATGTACACATCTGCAGTAATGCTCTCGCCGTTTTGTAAAAAGGTATGATGAATCACACCAGCACTAGACCACCAAACTGTGACCATCACCTTTCTAGGGGTCATTTTTCGTTTTGCACATTGCTTTGGTACCGAACCAGGATCTAACCAACTTGCTGAGCACTTTCGATTGTCAAAAAGAATCCATTTTTCGTCGCTTGTAACAATTCGGTTCAAAATTCCTTCATTTCTGTGCCTGTTAAGCAGCGCAAGGCAAGTCTCGACGCGTACGTTGCGCTGGCGATCGTTAAGTTCGTGGGGCACCCATCTATCAAGCTTTTTTATCTTGCCAATCTGTCGCAAATGGACCAATATTGTTTTGATGCTAACATCAAAAGCTGCTGCCAGCTCAGCTGTAGATTGAGATTCATCAGCTTCCACAATCGCCTTTAATTCATCATTGTTGACCAAAGTTTCCGGACGACCACGAGGTTCATTTTTCAAGTCAAAATTCCCAGAACGGAACCGAGCAAACCAATAACGGGTTGTACGTTCGTTTGTACAGTTCTCTCCGTAAGCGTCGTTGATGTTACGTGTCGTTTGTGCCGCGTTGGTGCCACGACGGAACTCATATTCCATAATTACACGAAATTTCAAAGTATCCATTATGAGGAAAAATGTTGAAATGTAATGAAAATACAACGCTAATCAATAAACAAAAGACTTATATTGTAAATAGAATGTCATATTTTTAAAACAAAATTAATTTGAATTTTGAATTCATAGCCAATCAAAACTTTTTTTTGTATGAAAAAGTCTGTACTGCAATACGGCAATTTCATAGGTAAAGACCTATTATATATATAGTATCTAGTTATGTACCCATAACCGGCCTCCTCCGGCCGCTGCCTAGAGTCACGCCACAGCCCCAGACGCATGATCAGCGGAATGTTATCGCATCCGTCGCTGGAACGGTGGCCAGAGCCGATCGGAAGGCAGTCGTTCTTGTATCAAATTCTACAGACGGTCGCTTACTGTAAAACTCTATTAATATTAAATAAATTTCGTAAAATCCGAAATAATAGTTTTAAAAATCACCTCAAAGCGCTCCCGAAAGTTATCTGGCGCAGCCGGTACGATTGCTGGCCGTCGCCATCGCGAATAGTAGCGCTAAAGTTTTCGTGATATTCGGAAAAGTGTGAAAAATCGCGTGTGGTGACTAACAGTGAGAGTGTTATAAAATATATATGTATGCCTAAAATCGGTATCGCGCTCTCCCCGGCAATCCATACGAACCAAATAAAATAAGATACTTAGTGGGACCTGGGACGTGATGACTATGGCGGTTGGACAGTGAGTAATAGAAGTAAAATCCTTCTACTTTCCTTCCCTGCCTAATTCCTAACTGGTGTTAATATTAAGTTATTTTTGGTTAGATATATTTTGTGGTTGGCTAAAATCGCACCATTTAACTAGACTAGTAAGACGCATAAATTCTCTTATATTATATTATATTATATTATATAGTGTGTATAAAATAGTTTTAAAATGGCTCAACCTCAAATGCAAGCTATGGCCGCGCCCTCACCTGCCTCGGTACCGCAAAAGCCTTCAGAACTGCAAGTACCACGGGATGATTTAAGTTTAGTACCAGAGTATAATGGTGAAACTAAGACTCTAAGCTTGTTTTTAAGAAAATGCAAATATGTAATTGAACGGTACCAGGGCACAAGGGCACGTAATGAGTATTTGATGCAGTGCTTTACTAGTAAGTTAACTGGTAAAGCAGCGGCATTGATTAGTGAAAGGGGGGATTTTGAAACATTCGATGAGCTTCAATCACTGTTGATTCAGCATTTCGGAGACCCTAGGAGTGAGGAATGTGTTGCTATAGAGCTGGAGACCCTTAAGATTAAGCCTAGTGAATCTTACCTCGAGTTTTGTGGCCGGATCCAGGATATTCGCGCGATCCTTTTGTCCAAGGTAAATCAAAGCTCCTCACCCACATTACGAGAAGCGAAGCGAGTAATTTACAATAATACATCACTAAATGTATTTTTATACAATTTATCAGAACATATGGTTAGAACTGTTAGAATTAAAAATCCGAGCTCGTTAGAGGAAGCGTTACAACATGTCTTGGAGGAAGTTAATTTTCAAGAGCAATATAACATGCGTTCTAAAATGCTGCAAAGCAAACCAGTGCAAATTAACTTTAGGCCATCACCTCTGCCTCAAGGTCAATTTAAATTTGGTATACCAAATCAGGCAAACAATTTCGTGCGTCCTAATGTACCCAGCTTTTCATATCGTGCACCTATTCCAACACAATTCGGATATAGACCACAGTTCAATCCCGCACCAGCTCAACCACAGTTTGGACAGCGACCACAATTTGGCTTCAGACCACAACCGCAGGTAGGTCAGACTGGCTTTAGACCGCAAGCAGGACAGTTCGGGTACAAGCCGCAAGCAGGTCAGTTTGGTTTCAAGCCACAACCAGGTCAGTTCGGATATAGGCACCCACAGCCACAAGGTTATCGTCCACCTCATCAATACTCAAACGACGTATCCATGCGAACAGCCCCAGCAAGACCCCAGCAGCTACCTGTAAATGAAACATATGCGTTGGAAGGTCAGTACCATGATTATTATTATCCCTACGAAACTTACGAGACCTACGATAATATGACTCCCGATGCCTATGACGGTATGTATGGTTATCACGAACCTTCAGTTGACCACCCCGCTGAAAATGATAGGAGCGAAAATAGTGAGCACGGTATTACGCCCTCAGCACCTAATGAGCAAGAGACAGTTAATGCTCCTGAAAATTTTCACGTAGGTGTATTTCCAATGACTACGAAATGATAGAAATAAATTATGACGCCTCATTAAAATTACCATATATATACGTACCGGATATAGACGGAAAGTTTATGCTGGACTCTGGAAGCACGCGATCGTTTTTAGGTTCTGCAAAAGCCAACAAACATTTTGCGGCATTAAAATCCCATGAACCATTCATGGTAACAAGTACTCATGCCTCCAGTATCCATCATGAGGTGGTTAACATTCCACTTTTCTCCATTTTCCAAGAAAACGGTGAACATAAATTTTATGTCTATGACGTTGACAATCGTTACGATGGAGTGATAGGATGTGACCTGATATCACGGCTTCAAGCCAAAATAAATTTAAAAGATAAGATTTTAGAAACCCCACGAGCTAAAATACCGATCATTTATAATGATGACCACATTATCACCATTCAGCCTCGGTCAGAACATAGAGTAAAATTGCCAGTAAATTTAGAAAATGGCGACGCTATTTTAAACTTCAAACAGTTCTACGATGGCGTACGTATGCCAACGGCGATAGTTAAGTGTAAAAATTATTCCGCTACTACGGTAATACAAAACATCACCGAAAATTTGATCACACTAACGATAACGGCACCTTTTACAGTAACTGAATTTAGCGATGACACAGCGTGCGATATAAACTATTCTGAGCTTACCGACGTAGAAGTGGATGACCTCTTGACCGACAATTTGACTAAGTTGAGATTAGACCATCTTAATGACGAAGAGACTAAAGCAATTCAACAATTATGCCATGACTATAGGGATATATTTTATTGTGAGAGCTTACCTCTCACCTTTACGAACCAGGTGAAACATCGTATTAGAACGGTTAATGAGGACCCAATTTACATTAAACCCTACAGGCAGGCACCGGCTCAAGCCGAGGAAATCAAACAACAAGTCGAAAAGTTGCTCAAGGATAATGTGATTAAAGAATCGCATTCTCCTTGGAGTGCACCGGTCCACATAGTGCCTAAAAAGATGGATGCTTCGGGTCAGGTCAAGTATAGAATGGTCGTGGATTATCGTAGACTTAACGAAATCACAATTGATGATAGGTACCCCATCCCAAACATATGCGACTTGTTCGATAAACTGGGTAAAAGTAATTACTACACCACTCTCGATTTGGCATCAGGCTACCACCAAATCGAAATCGAGGAATCTGATAGAGAGAAGACCGGCTTCTCAACCCAAAATGGACATTACGAATTTCTCCGGATGCCAATTGGCTTAAAGACGGCTCCGGCAACCTTTCAAAGAACCATGAACAACGTTCTGAGGGGCCTGCAGGGCATTCATTGTCTCGTTTATTTAGATGACATCCTGGTCTATTCGAATGGTTTACAGGACCACCTTCAAAAACTACGAGCCGTATTTGACAGACTTCGACAAACAAACTTTAAAATACAACTTGATAAATCGGAATTCTTGCGCAAAGAAGTACAGTACCTAGGACATACTTTGACTAAAGATGGACTTCGACCAAATAACGACAAAATAGAAGCAGTTCTGAAATATCCCGTACCACAGACACAAACTGAAATAAAGCGGTTCTTAGGATTTGTCGGTTATTACCGCAGATTTGTTAAAGACTTTTCTAAAATCACCCAACCTTTGACAGCTTGTCTAAAAAAGGGCAAGAAAGTAGTGACAGATACCAAGTTCATAGAATCATTCGAAAAATGTAAGGAGCTATTGGTTAATGCTCCCATATTACAATACTCTGACATGACTAAACCGTTTATCTTAACGACTGACGCCTCCGAGGTAGCAATCGGTGCAGTACTATCGCAAGGGCCAGTAGGTTCGGATAAACCAGTTGCATATGCAAGCCGAACCCTAACAAAAACCGAAAGGAGATATAGTGCGATCGAACGCGAGCTATTAGCAATAGTCTGGGCTACGAAACACTTTAGGCCCTACTTATATGGCAATAAATTTACCGTGTACACCGATCACCAACCCCTTGCATGGTTAAATAAGTTCAAAGAGGTCAGTAGCAAATTAACACGTTGGCGATTACGTTTATTAGAATACGATTTTGATATTATACACAAAAACGGAAAACAAAATGCAAACGCGGATGCACTATCTCGCATACAACTAAACGCACTGGGAAACGACGACAACGCCTCCATGATTGTTAACATTGACGATAAAGAGCAACGACTCCAGGAACATTTGCAACAAGTGACGGAACAAAGCTCGACTTTAGCAAAACGACGTGATACCAATGACTCAGGGACTATAACGATATCTGACTCCGACAGGACGGCTACCGCTAGCCCTATGACTATACCAGACTCAGACATAGAAGAAACACAGGAGTATCCCATACGATCAGAATCTAGCACTACACAAACGATTCATTCAGCTAGGGATATGGAATCATTGGGCATTCCCATACTTCATGAAGCAGTAGACACCAAACCTAACCAGATTCTAGTGTTCAGCTGGTTCCGCAATAATATGCAAGTCCGCGACTTGTCTAGGAATAATCAGAAGGTAATCGAGGTCTTTTTACCCCTTCATAATGAGGAACTGATAAAAGAGTTTTTAAAGAAACACATTAGGCCGAAAGTCAAGTACTTTGTCTACTTTGAAGATCAAGAACATCGGAAAGATTTTAGCAGGGTTATTATAGCACTATTTAAGAGAGGGACAGTAAATTTCTATGAATGTACGGAAAGGGTTATTTATATAGAGGATGAAAAAGAACAAAAAGCGATAGTAGATAGAATACATGACGGAAAAACGTGTCACCGTGGAATCACGGAGACCATTAAAAGAATTAGGCGTACCTACCACTGGCCTAACATGCAGGAAACGGTGGCGGCTATGCTTAACTCCTGTGAAAAATGCAAAACTTCTAAGTATGATCGTAACCCTATAAAACCGGTACTACAGCTTACACAGTCGCATGACTCTCCATTTCAAGAAATATTCATTGATATTAATAATAATAATAATAAAGTATTTTATTAGGAACCAAAAACAATTACACTTAAAAGAAAATGAGAATCGATGACACCTGCAGAAGTACGAGACTGTGTCGCAGATGTCAACGCCCTCCTCCGTAAATAGGACAGTAAAGTTCCAAACTAAAAACACAATGTAGGTAACAAATATAAAGTTTTAAACAAAGATAACATTTGAGAAAACTTAAATTAATAAATGCTAGGTAGGGATATAAAAAAAGTTATTTTACGATTCAAGTACGGGAAATAGGCAAACAAATGAGAAGAATGTGAACGTATGGTGATTGGCGTGTAGTGCGTGATGTGTGATATGTGATATGTGGTATGTGGTGTGTGGTGTGTGGTGTGTGGTGTGTGGTGTGTGGTGTGTGGTGTGTGGTGTGTGGTGAGTGGTGAGTGGTGTGTGGTGTGTGGTGTGTTGTGATAGTAAGTCTTATTTCACAACCATCAAGAGGTCTTCAGTATCTTGGTATGATAAAGTTTGAAGCCATTTGACACATTTTAGCTTGCAATTATACAACGTTAGGGAATAAATATTTAATTGTCTGTTTAGTCTATTGTACAGCATAGAGCTCATATAGTGGTAATGCCGACTCGCTATTGCCGTCCGTCTTTTTTCTGTGGCACATACTATGTCCGATCTGCGTTTAGTTTTAGTAAGGTTAGGATTATATTTCAGGTGAGCATGTTTTCTTAATATGGTTTGCAGAATAAAAAGTTGTCTAATAGTTAGGACTTGGCATAGCGAGTAAAGTTCACTGGTGGGAAAACGAAGGGGCTTGTTGGAGAGTACTTTGAGTACGGCTCTTTGTGCTTTTTCCAAACATATCATATGGGATTTTCCGGAGCCACCCCAGGAAGTGATGCAGTATGACATGACGGATTGAGCTAGGGCAAAATAAACAGTTCTTAGATATTGGAAATCAACCACTGATCGTAAGTTTTTAAAAACAAAAATTAGTTTTCGAACTCTGGACACAATAGATGTAATATGATGCTTCCAAGCCATTGCGCTATCAATCACCACACCCAAGTATTTAGTTGAATAGGAACGTTCTATTATCGTGCAGATATTTTCAATAGAGTCTAAACACTATCTTACTCTCATAGACGCATTTAGTAAAATTGGACAGGCTATTGAAGTACCATCGAGATCAACCCCCGAAATAGTTAGGGCATTGTTAAAATACTTTTCATTTTATGGTATACCGCGAAAAATAAGCTGTGACCCGGGGACTGAATTTAATAATGAACTACTCAAAGAATTGACAAACCTTCACAAAATACAATTACACATAGGTACGCCCAATAACCCTAATTCCATGGGCATGATAGAGAGATTCCACTCTACCATAATCGAAATATACCGCTTAGCTAAGTATGACAAGAAGTGTACAGACGCTGCGTCTGTAATGACATACGCTGTTATGGCCTACAATAACACTATACACAGTGCAACAGACTTAACGCCATTCGAGGTTGTATTCGGCCACACAGATCTAAACTCCGCATTCGACATTGACTTTGACAAAGCGTACAGACAACAGCTGATAAAAGACCACAGAAAAAGAACACACGAACTGTACAAACACCTTTCTGACAAGATGGTTAACTTCAAAAATAAGGTAGTAACTAAACGTGGTGGTGAAACAGGACTAGATTTTAACTTAGGGCAAACAATATTCGCAAAGGCTGTAAACAAAAGGCAGTCCAAGGACAAACCTAAATTCCAAAAAGCCATAGTAACTGGTCAGGTCGAACGCAATGTTTTGCCAATTAAAATAAAAGAGAGGCAGACCAAAGTCCCAATTAAAAATATTAAACGTCCTCCGCAGGTGGTGCGAACTCCTGGTATGGACGTCGATGATCAGGACCATCACTTGTCAAGTTGCTCCCAGCCAGAACCTTCAAGTGATAAAACTTGAACAAAATCCTGGCATATTACCGGTAAAGCAGGGCCGCGCTTTCCTGCAACACGATAAATGGTCGATTGTTAAAACTAACAGCCTCAAAGGCATTATAACCGATTTGAACTATAACATAGATAAATATTCGGAGTTTAATAAAATTATTAGCCAGAATAAGTCATACGTCAATGAGATCCTGGAACTAAAGACTCAGGTAGATTACCTCCGTGACGAAACTACGAACAAGATTCAGCAATTAATTCCCTCCAAGAGATACAAACGCGGTCTCATCAACCCCCTCGGATCTGTCATTAAAATTATAACCGGTAACCTTGACCACGATGACGCAATACGTTATGACAAACTTATTACAGGACTCAAGACTCGAGAACAGGGCATATCAAATAAAATTACTCTTGTATCCGCAATGTTGGACCACTTCCTGAACTCTACTCAAGTCATTGATGACAATATTAATGTAATGAATGAGCGTTTGCGACGCATTGAAACTATTGTAGCAGATGTGTCGAGAGAGAACATGTATATCTTTATATCATATTTGACTAATGTATTGAATATGTTTATTGTTAATTTCAGAACTCTATATATAAAACTTAATGAATTAGAAACTGCTATTGCACTCAGTAAAGTATCCGTATTACATAAATCTGTGATCGATTCAAAGGAACTCTTAACCTTGCTGTCCGAAATCTCAAGATATGATAATTTGATGTATTCTGTCACTGAGCAAAGTCTAGTTAATATAGAAGAAACACTTTCAGTGAAAACTTACCTTAAGAATGATGAAATAAGATTCATAATTGATGTTCCATTAGTTGCTAACAGTACGTATAATTATTTTAAATTGTACCCCTTACCCATATCACGTGACTCTCAAACCTACGTCATTGTTCCCGAATTCCCATTCCTATTAGTAGAAGGTACGAAATATCGTCCAACCGCTCGCCAATGCCGAGAAATAACGGCCGAAGAATACTTATGTTCCCAAGACGACCTCGTCCCATATGCTCCAGAGACCTGTATCGAGCAGCTGATGGAGTACCGGCGCAATTTATCCAGATGTTTCCCACGTAGAGTTCTTTCAGAGGACCTGAAATTGCAGAGAATAGCATCAACCCGTTGGATATTATACTCTAAATGTAATAAAATATTAACACAAACCTGTGGTCATGACGTAGTCCGTGAAGCCCTACAGGGAACATACATATTAACTACCCCGGAAGCATGCGATGTTTCTATCGATGGCGTTGTAATATACGGACGACGCTACCACCCACTGGATACCGGATATAAACCTGTTCCGCTTCTTACTCTACCTGAAGTACATGAACAAAAGCAGAACCACCTGGTGGAGAATACCGAACCTGTCGACCTCAAGGGAGTTGACCTAGAAGACGTGCAGCACCTAAACTACCTGTTGAAGAAAAGTGTAAAAAGTGTTGAAAGTGATAATGGGCAATATAATAGTGATCAAATCAACAGTGTCAGTGTCGCGACTATAGTACTTTATGTTATCGTCTTTATATGTGTTAGTTATTTAGTCTACCCTAGGCTTAAAAATATAGTTATAAGATGTGGAAGAGGACAGGTCCATGACGATCAGCAAGAGAACCAGCCTCAGCCACCCTTATTGTTAATTTCACGATAAATGTTAACGAAGTTATTGGAAAACTCTGTATTCCCGATAACTTCGAGCTAAGGGGGGAGGAGTTATGTACCCATAACCGGCCTCCTCCGGCCGCTGCCTAGAGTCACGCCACAGTCCCAGACGCATGATCAGCGGAATGTTATCGCATCCGTCGCTGGAACGGTGGCCAGAGCCGATCGGAAGGCAGTCGTTCTTGTATCAAATTCTACAGACGGTCGCTTACTGTAAAACTCTATTAATATTAAATAAATTTCGTAAAATCCGAAATAATAGTTTTAAAAATCACCTCAAAGCGCTCCCGAAAGTTATCTATCTACTCTGCAGAGAATAAAGGCTACTGTATAAATAAGAGTATGTAGGTAAGTAAGAGTATATAACTGTATGAATAAGGGTGGATTCGACCAAATCAGAGTAAATTTTATTCTTAGAATAAATCGTCATTTATTCGAGAGTAAATCAATTTCACATTTTGCCATCTACAATTCTAAGAATAACAAGTCTATTCGAGTATAAATACTATACTATCGTTTTTGGTGGATTAAGAGAGTTATTCCGAGAATATTTTAATTCAAAATAGACAAAGATAGAAAAAGACGTCCGACCATGTATTTTGTCATTTACTTTCCTACACTATAATACGACAAAAGCGAGTTGATATGACATAAGCTTGAATACCGTGTCGTTGTAGAACAACAATTGTTGACTGGGTAATAGATTCGTTCATCATTTATTCCGCTATTCGCGTATAGTAATCCACCCTAAGAGATACTTACGAGTAAGCCAACCGCCACAACCACGTTTTGTTGGTAAATCCCGTAATTTATTTATAAAATAAACATCTGTTCTTTATATCAGAATGTTAAATAAACATATTTTTTTTATTTTAACAGATACAGTAAGAATTATTTATCCGCTGTTTAATGAAGTTTTAGAATTTCGGCGGGAAAACTAGAAAGATTATAAGAGCATCACCGCATTGCATTATTTTCAAAACTTATGTTATTTTCTGTATTAGTGCATAAACTTGGTGGAATTTTATTCGTTTAATGCTTGATAGACAGGCATGAGTGTGGAAAAGTGGTATAATGATGGTGAAACATTTCTTTTCGTGTTGTTTCCAAAACTGTATAGAGCTTACTACTAGAAGTATAACTAGACTATGACTTGACTTGACGACTTGGACTGTGATTTGACACATATCTGCGTGAAATATCATTAATTTGAGAAATTATCAATTACTTGACACTGGCTAAATACACAAAAGCGTGGATACAAAACAAAAAAACATGATTTTTGTTCACAACTGTACGCATACTTGCCGAGTAGTTTATCCGTGTTAATACGCTTATTATTACCAACCTGTATTAATTGAGGAACGGTTTTTAACCCCCAGGGTGTTACAAGTTTGACGTGTGTGTGTGTGTTTGTCTGTCTGTGGCATCATAGCTCCCGAACAGATGAACTTATTTAGATTTTAGAAGTAAGACCTTTTAATGCACGCTTGGTTTGGGGAGTAAGCTGGAGAATGCGGAGCGAGGCGAACGGAAGTTGATTCACGTAGATTTCCATTGTCAATATAACCAAGTTAAAAATTTGTATGATGTAGGTACGTCCGGTAAAATGGCAACTTACAATTATTGTCAAGATGGCGTCATAAACATTAAACAAAGCAAAAATATAGTTACATCGGCCGATAGATGGAGCTAAACTTTACTTCAAAAAAGAAAGAAAAGAAAAATAAATTTTACTTCAGTCATGTGGTCTAAAGCACGCTCGTTTTTTTTAAAGGTGAATAAGTCGGTAGTGGTCTTAGCTATGTTTTATGAAAATCGGTCCAAGATGGCCGCCGCCACAAAATGGCGGATTTCTTTTTCTATCACAGGTTTATTAAGTTTTAAATTTAATTATAGCTTGTGAATAAGTAAAATCCTCTTCAAAGCTTTACATAATTTTTCATTTTCATTTTCTCACCAATGGTGGGTCAAAGCTGGTGGGGAGAAAACCCATCATCAGCTCATACCAATGTTAGACTATGGCCCTTTTTCTCTCAAGAAGAAATGTATATATAGGTATTAAAAAAGATATTCTGATTAAAGTTGAAAGATCACCAATTAAATCTCTCAATAAATAAGATGAAGTTAATAGGGGCCCCTGTTTAGAGATCAATGGTGGACTTGAATTTGATCTTGATTAAAGACTTCAGTTTTTCATGAACTAATTGGATTTTATACTGCCACTAGTACGTGTGAAATTAAAATAAATTGTTAAGCTGCCCTGCAACTCGATCCTTATTGCAATTTACGATGTATCCTGAGTGGAATTATGAGCAAAGCGCATCGTGACTCATATTACTATTTATAATAGTTAACAGGTAAATTTATATTAGTTTATTGCTACAGCACTAATTTGTAATATTTTTAATTGTCGTAAATATAGTATTCTTTTGTATTTTTCAGTATTTTAGATTCATTTAGGACATTCATAGCTGACCGCACATTCATTACCCACATATACCTAAAATTCTCACTGAAGAATCTTCGTTTTATGTGCTATCATTCTACGAGTACGTTATATTGGCAAATTGTGGTAACCTCTCCACAAAGGCCATTAACAAAGAGTTGAAGTTCAAGTTGCATTGTAGTGGCACATCTAGTGTTACAGATACATACAGGAAGGTCGTACGCTGGTTTCCAATAGCATAAAAAACACTATTTTGAAAGTAAAACTTCTTTACGCACGCTTGACTTAGAGGTAAGCCGGTAAGGCGAACAGAAGTTGAGAGTCTACATGAAGATAGAAAGAAAGCGTTAAGTTTTCGTGTGTGAGGCTAGAGAGGTGGAGCTAAAGAAGTTTGAATTCAGTCGTGTGATCCAAAGCTCACTCGTTTTTTTCCTCGATTTGATATTCCTTTTTAAATAGTTTCATTAGGAGTTACGCCATCTTTTTTTTTTTTTTTTTTTTTTTACTTCAAACTTGTCTAGCATTTGACCACGCTCTCACCTGATGGGAAGTGACGATGCGCTCGAAGGTGTAGCATGCTAGCCAAGTAAATACCTATTCACTCTTCTCTTGAACACGCCCGGGTCATATTTCGCCGGAAACACAGACGCTGGCAGGGCATCTATAGTGCGGTTTATATCTTAGTAATGGATGTTGAGTAAACACAATTTATATTAATTTACCTCAGAAAAAAATCCATTGACGAAAGGTAGTAAAACCAGATGTAATCTTATCGTTTTATTTACGCCGATCTCTTTCAAGCTTCACATATCAATATTTTTTTAGTTTCGTGATACTTGCGTTCCGGTTTGGTGGGCACTGCAGCTAGTGAAATTACTGGGCAAATGAGACTTTATGACCTAATCTCACAGTTTTGTAAAGTCAAAGTCAAAGTCAAAAGATTTATTACAAATAGGCTAATTTTAGCCCTTTTACAAGTCAAAATTATACTAGGTACTTAAAATTAAGTTATTTCACTAAGCATATAAAATTACAAAGTGCTTATTGTCAAATAATATAGCAAGCCCATTACAATATATGAGTTTAAAAAAAAAGCAGTTCTCTTTCTCACTACTGGTGCTGTCTCAGAATGACGTGCGCAGTGCAGTGTCACGCGAAACTATAATTTAGTGTTTCAAGTGTCACTGCAACTGATATGGGCAGTCGTGTCGCTTAACATCAGGCGACCGGCTTGCTCGTCATGTCGTTTCGTAACATAAAAAAAAACTTAAAATAGTAAAAATAGATTTTCAATAAATAATATTTTGTCATTCAAAATAATAAAAGCAATATCAGCAACGTCCTATACAAGATCAATCATTCATGTTCATGACACTTCCATTAAGGGAACTTTGTTTTCACTACAACGGAAACTTTATTTTATAGTTTACCTTAGATAATAATAATACATCGTTTTCAAAGGGAAATTTAATGGGTTTCTTCCTAACACACATTCTCATACATTGACACAAAAACACACACATACCCCACACAAATACACATACTGTATGGTATACTCGCATTTGGCCAGCGCAGCAGTCACTTGCACCCATGCATCTATATGAATTGGAAAGAGAACTATACAAAAAATTAGTGTGCTTTATACCACACGACTGAAGTAAAACTTCTTTAGTTTAGCTCCATCTATCGGCTGATATAACTTTGTATTTGCCTTGTTTAATATTAATATCATCATTTTGACAATTGTAAATTTTAATTTTACCGGACATACCAATATTTTATTAAGCAAATTCAAATTTTTAACTTTGTTATGTTGACAATGCAGATTTACGTGAACGAACTTCAACTGCCGTTCGCCTCGCATTCACTAACTTACTTACCAAGTCAAGCGTGCGTAAATAAATTTTACTTCATAAATATTTATATTATTATATGGCACTATTAAGAGATATTTATTACGTAGATATATGAGCTAACCCAAGCTCTTCCACACATGCAGTAGTCGTACAGAACACAGACGATATACGCCGCTATGTCGCATCATGAGTGATCTCAACGCATTACTTAGTACTTATCCAGACTGTGACGTTTTTTGCGATAAGTGGCCTACCATTTAAAATGTATTATTAACATTTTTGAGTCCTATGACCCTAGATCGAATGTTTGATGTCTCTGTGACTACCGTATCCATAAATTCCATTTATTTAGTTGACGATGTTTATTACTGATGAGTATTTGATATATGTTATAATTGCAAATGCGTTCATATTATAAATCACACTATCACACTAATATTATAAAGGCGAAAGATTGTATGTGTGTTTGTGTGTATGTTTGTTACTCCTTCACGCTCAAACGGCTGAATGGGTTTGGATGAATTTCGTTACCAAGATAGCTTATACACTAGATTAACATATAGGCTACATTTTATCCGAGAAAAGTGATATTTTCCCGTGGGATAAGTAAATAATTAAAATACTTTTTATCCGCGGGTGAAACTGCGGGGTGCAACTAGTAAATAAATAAATGAGGTTTCACGTAATTACAATACTATTTACTATGGCGGCGAGCGAAGCTCATTCCTTGTCCTAGTCGCATGAAATTCCGCGCTTACATTTCTACAGGTGAGTGTTTTGATTCACCGCACATAAGTCACTTTTATTTACACGTGTAAAATCCTACGCAGTCCACGACACTACACGCTTTTACACTTTATTTCCATAGAGGGATGACCTTTATGAATTTAAAAATGTTAGCAGCCCTTTGACTATCAGCTTTTGTGCAGTGCTCGGCGTTTTGATTAAATAAAGCTGGAGCGTGCGCTTTGAATTTACTTAAATGGTGGAAAGGAGCTACGTAATAAACAAATACACTACACAATTGAAGGGGTGAGAACAAATTGGGTTTAACTGATTTTTTTTTCACCAAATGACTTATGGGTATCGTTGGATTCAGCGTGAAATTATCTACAATAATACATTCTCAAAATACCGAACTGTCTGATATGTAATAATTGAATCTCTAGATTTTGAGTCTAAAAACGATTTACCTGTCACAGGAATACAGTTCGCTTAGCATAAAAACATTGTTATATTTTTTTATTATATTATATTTTAACAGTAACTGTATGAATTAGTACTATATTTAGTATTTTAAAATAGAATTAATACATTTTCAAGCAACTGAAACTTACATAAACCTTTCTATTACTTAATAAGCACTCTACATTAAAAAGAAGCCGTTGACGTTTAAAGTCAATTTTCTCGAAACTATCAATTTGACAGTTAAACCCTTTTTATTCTCAACCCTTCAATTATGAACACTACCTACAAAGCACAAATTAAATTTCCTTAGGTTATTGTTTTTTGATAAACTTTCTATAGGTCATCCGTGAGTTGACTCGAAGAATAGAACCGTTTGTTACTGCGTTGAAGCTATAATAACAATAATTATAACGCCCAACGATTACATACGTAGATCCTGGACCCTAACTAGGATTCACTGTGTCTAGGGACCCAGGAACTACGAGGACCATGCTCACACAACACCCAGACTCAGAACAAGTATTTGTGCTTTTTTTTTTATTATGTTTGCCTCCACACCTCCGTGTATTTAGCCAGTGTCAAGTAATTGATAATTTATCAAGTTAATGATATTTCACGCAAATATGTGTCAAGTCACAGTCGAAGTCATCAAGTCAAGTCATAGTCAAGTCCTAGTCTAGTCAAAGTCACTCTCCTAGTAAAGTGGTGGCAACTTTACTTGAAGCTTCTATGGAGTTTTGGAAACAACACGAAAAGAAACGTTTCACCATCATTACACGATTTTCCCACACTCACGCCTGTAACTTCTCAGATTGCGTCACCGCATTGTATTATTTTCCAAAACTTGTGTTATTTTCAGTGTTAGTGCATAAAATTTGTGGCATTCTATTCGTTAAGTGTTGGATTACAGGCTTGTGGGAAAATGGTATAATGATGGTGAAACGTTTCTATTCGTGTTGTTTCCAAAACTCCATAGATGCTTCAAGTAAAGTTGCCACCACTTAACTAGGAGTATGACTTTAACTAGACTATGACTTCGACTGTGACTTGACACATATTTACGTGAAATATTAACTTGATAAATTATCAATTACCTAACACTGGTTAAATACACGAGAGTGCGGAGCCAAAACATTTTTAAAAAATTACTCTGTTCTGCTTTAGAGGCAATAAATAATCAGATTTTGATTGATATTAAGTTCAATTTAGATTTTTTATTAGGAAACACAAATTAAAAAATAAATAATTTAATGATTCTTTATTGTTCATGTATTTTTGTGCATAGCTATGTGAAAAAGAGAAAAAAATGGTTAGAAATTGTATATCCTATGTCCGTCTCCTGGTTCTGAGCTCACCTCCCCACCAATTTTCAGCCAAATGGGTTAAACCGTTCTTGAGTTATCAATAGTGTAACTAACACGACTTTCTTATATATATATAACTAGTTGCGGCCCGCGGTTTCACCCGCGGATCAAAATTATTTTAATTATTTGTTCATCCTACGGGAGAATTTCACTTTTCCGGGATAAAATGTAGCCTATATGTTAATCCAGTCTATATGCTAGCTTGGTACCGAATTTCATCCAAATCCATTCAGCCGTTCGAGCGTGCAGGAGTAATCAACATACACACAAAAACATATACACACATGCAAACTTTTGCCGTTATAATATTAGTGTGATATAAATTATAAGTATTTAATTTATAAATTGGGCATCCTATATCCTCTTTATAAATACCTTTACAACTTCAAACGGAAACATTTCTTTACAGTCGGATAAATTTTACGTAGATCTTCACATAATTGAATAGCAGTTTCAAGAAAATTTATGTCAGGGAAACGATTATGACCTTTATATACAAAGTTTGATAACTGTTTGTCAAATAGAAAAAATACTTACAATTTTAGAAGATTACCAGCTAAGCGATCATGTAACTTGATTGCACGCGTGTCCTCACATACTCCGGGCTTACTCATTTTATATTGTTAATTGTGTGTTCGGTTCGCGAGGGCAATATATGTGGTGAAAAGTAATAATAAAACTTTTAATTATCCCATTCCGTTAGTGAGATTATTAGTGAACAATAGGACCTTTAAATATGGATTTAATAGTATCAATACATTATACATTTTAGTTTCTCTTTTTTTTTCGTGTGATTTGTTTTGTGTAAATGCCTATTTGTAAAATAAATGTTGTGTGATGTCTTGAATAAATGTATTTTCTTTCTTCTTTCAATACGCAGTTTACGTTATCATGAAATTTTTCAAATTAGGAATGAAATTAAGCCTTTTTTGAAGGGGGAAATGCCCTCGCACTTCCCTGCCACCACCCCCGTGGGGGGACTCGAACCCACTAAAACCCCCCCCCGTGAGCAACTCGTCCGACGTACCGGGGGCGAGAAGGGTTCGCGACTGCAGTCCAGCCAACTAATGAAATTAAGCCTACTCCATTGCAATCAAAGTTCCGTGAGACCCCAATGAAAAGTAATCTTCCCTTCCGGAAAACCAATTTGATAACTGGTTAACATTAATTATCTCTTGAAGTACAATAATTTAAGTGGCAACTATTTTATATCTACTTGAAGGAAATATCTCGTTTACACCAGTAAAATAAAACATTGTACTTACTTAAAATTGAAAAAAAATACTGACCGTAACTGACTTAGTTCGTAATTAACTGATGTTGAATAAGCAAACACCACACAGTAGCAGTTAAAGATTATTGAATATGGACTACGAATAATAAAAAAGTACTTAAATATTCAGTAATTTTCTCCTGAAAGTTCGGGTTCAATGTTTATCAACAAACAACTCGCGGCTATCCACGAAGAGAGACGCGTGCATTTGCGTCGACCGTTCGCGAAAGACTGAGGCGACGTAGTCGGAGGCTGTATTGTGAGAAAACCACACGTGCCTGAAATCTGAAATAACAAACCGCGCTGCTACGGCGTAGATGTTCAGAAAGTCCCCACAGGTTAAAAGGAAGTCTCTTCTCATCATTACCCAAGATTACAAAATCACATGCAGTACCTGCGGTTTCACTGGTTAATATTATATCATCTGTTATTACTTTTTTTAATTGGCAAAGTGCCTTCATTCTATAAACGAATAATAATAATCTATCTTCTTTTACTATATAAAAATAAGTCGGGTTTTCCTTCCTGACGCTATAACTCCAGAACGCACGAACCGATTTCCACGGTTTTGCATTCGTTGGAAAGGTCTCGGGCTCCGTGAGGTTTATAGCAAAGAAAATTCAGAAAAAATTCAGGACAAACCAACATTTTAAGTAGATGGCGCCGGTGCGTGATACATTGTTTTTCGTATATTATAAAATGTTTAATAAATAAACGTCCACCCGAGCGAAGACGGAACGGGCCGCTGGTAATTTATAATAATAATAACGTCCAATGATCACATGTATAGATCCTGGAGCCTAACTAGGATTCCCTGTGTGGAGAGACCCAGGAACTACGAGGATCATGGTCCCACAACACCCAGACTCAGAACAAGTATTTGCGCTTTTTTTATGCACAAATACTTGTCCTGCCGCGGGAATCGAATCCGCCGCCTCCAAGTTATGAGCCGATCTTCACAACCACCATACCACAGAGGTTATCAATTATATGTGAATATTATGTGAATTTAATTCCATGGAATTTCCTGATTGAATTATTAGAACAGAACACATGAAATCTAAGCCATATAGAAAACAAAATAAATAGATGTCATAGGCATTTTTTTTTTTACATCAAACTTGTCTAGCATTTGACCACGCTCTCACCTGATGGGAAGTGACGATGTGATCGAAGGTGTAAATGCTAGCCAAGTAAATAACTATTCACTCTTCTCTTGAACACGCCCGGGTCATATTTCGCCGGACACAGACGCTGGCAGGGCATTCCATTCCTTAGCCGTTCTAATTAAGAACGTGGAATCAAATCGCTTGGTACGAATGGGTGGTATTTCGACCATGAAAGGATAGTGCTTAGCCGAGCGTCTAGTAGTCCGGTAGTGGAATGGTGATGGGAGAATGAGATCATGCAGTGGGTATGTATTTGAAATCTCGTAGATGCCCCGTAGACATGTCTTAGGACGTAGCTATATCGTAGATAGAGATGTTTAGTAGCTCTTTTATCGTTCATCGTTTTTACTGGAATTTTATGACACGAACTAAGAACTTTTTACTCAATATTTACACTGGATTTTATACTTAATGTAGTAAACCATATGTCACCTTTTGTAATCAGTAAATGGTTTATTTTATGACTTGAAAGCTGTATGTTCGACTAAAGGCACCCCTCAATTTACGCGTTTTTTTGCGATAACTTTCTTAATTTCCCTAAATAAAGTACATGTTGGTCGTGGTATAAAAACCTATCTCTAAATATAAGTACAATAAATTATTATTAACTTCTTCAGCAACAGGTTGCGTATAGGGCTGTATCCTGGATCGTCTTGATCAATGGTGCAGGGGTTGCGTTTTAATAGTTCCAGGGATTGCGTATACAGCATATAATGTTTTTTATTTACCTGTAAATAAACTTTCGCTACTTAGCTTAGAAACATTTCGTAACTTTTGCAATACTTTTTATGGAACGCTTAGACATGACTAGGTAGTCTTCGCCTGATGTCTAGCGCCACAACTGCCCATAATACTACTCGGAACTCTTAATTAATAACTTTCACGTGGTACTGCACTATTTCCAGAGATTGCGAATACAGCATAAAAAAAATATTTACCTGTAAATTTACTTTCGCTACCTAGCTCAGAAACACTTCTTAACTTTTTCAATACTTTTTATGAAACGCATAAACATGACTAGCTAGTTGTTCGCCTGATGTCTAGCGCCACAACTGCTCGTAATAGTACTCGGAACTCTAAATTATTCACTTTCACGTGACACATGTTGTTTTTAGACATCGAAGTTTTCTGTGCGAAAAGATCAAATTCTCGTTATCTCAGTAATTTCACTAGTATTGTTACAGTGGTGTGGATCTCGAAGTGCGGCAGAAGATCAAAATGGTGGTATATATCCTTTGACGATTCTATGAGATACACAGACGTACTCTTGCAGAAAAATCCTACCATCTAGTAAAAAAATAAAGGGGTTAAAAATGTTGTAAGAAAACACTCACATTTACAAAATATTTATTTACAAAGCAACCGAGCTCCTTCACTCGGCTCGCTCACAAAGAAGGTCGGATGGCCTTTGTACTGGGTTAAAATCCGCGTCTTCACGTTTGAAACTTCGGATTTCTTTACCTGTGGGTCAAGAAAACATCATACTTTATATATCTTAGATAAAAAATATTATATTTATAATCTGCATTCCCTCATCCCGTGTAGGCAAGTAATTGTATTTATAGGAGACGGGTTGTGCGTAGGTTGCAACCTATATAACTATAGGCCTTCAGCATGTGCACCGGGCCGTGTCCGGAGCATGAATAATTCGTAGTACACCGAATGGTCCCTTTTTATAGCCAGATGGGTGGGGGAGCGATGACAGATGCCAGTGTTGCCACTGTAATAAATTTAAATGCTGCCACAGGGTAAATTACGGGACTGCCCACTCCGCATAGAGTTTATAACTGGACGTTGCCGCCGTCATATTCTATGTATATAATAGGTCTTTACCTATGAAATTGCCGTTTTGCAGTACAGACTTTTTCACACAAAAAAAATTTTTGATTGGCTATGAATTCTAAATTCAAATTAATTTTGTTTTAAAAATATGACATTCTATTTACAATATAAGTCTTTTGTTTATTGATTAGCGTTGTATTTTCATTACATTTCAACATTTTTCCTCATAATGGATACTTTGAAATTTCGTGTAATTATGGAATATGAGTTCCGTCGTGGCACCAACGCGGCACAAATGACACGTAACATCAACGACGTTTACGGAGAGAACTGTACAAACGAACGTACAACCCGTTATTGGTTAGCTCGGTTCCGTTCTGGGAATTTTGACTTGAAAAATGAACCTCGTGGTCGTCCGGAAACTTTGGTCAACAATGATGAATTAAAGGCGATTGTGGAAGCTGATGAATCTCAATCTACAGCTGAGCTGGCAGCAGCTTTTGATGTTAGCATCAAAACAATATTGGTCCATTTGCGACAGATTGGCAAGATAAAAAAGCTTGATAGATGGGTGCCCCACGAACTTAACGATCGCCAGCGCAACGTACGCGTCGAGACTTGCCTTGCGCTGCTTAACAGGCACAGAAATGAAGGAATTTTGAACCGAATTGTTACGTGCGACGAAAAATGGATTCTTTTTGACAATCGAAAGCGCTCAGCAAGTTGGTTAGATCCTGGTTCGGTACCAAAGCAATGTGCAAAACGAAAAATGACCCCTAGAAAGGTGATGGTCATAGTTTGGTGGTCTAGTGCTGGTGTGATTCATCATAGCTTTTTACAAAACGGCGAGAGCATTACTGCAGATGTGTACATTGAAGAACTGACCACAATGATGGCGAAACTCGCACGTCTGCAACCAGCTTTGGTCAATCGGTCGTCTCCACTGCTACTTCACGACAACGCGCGACCCCATACTGCACAACAGAGCGTCTCTAAGCTGCATGAATTGGGTTTGGAAGCTCTCCCTCATCCGCCATACTCACCAGATCTTGCGCCTACCGACTATTACTTTTCCAAAATTTGGACAACTTTTTAGCGGGAAAAAAATTCAATTCCCGAGAGGCAGTACAAAACGCCTTTGAAGAGTTTGTTGTCTCCCGTTCTGCTGATTTTTTCAAGAAGGGCATCCATAAACTGCCACAGCGTTGGCAAAGATGCATTGATTGCAGGGGTGATTACTTTGAATAAAAGAAATAAATAAGTTCGAAAAAAAAAAACTTTAACTTTTTTCAAACAAAACGGCAATTTCATAGGTAAAGACCTAATATTTCCGCAGCGTACGCAATATAACGGCATTTTTTTTTCACACCTTGGGTTACATTATCAAAACTTTCATATCGATCCCTAACTTTTTGAAAATTTTCTATGGCCTAATTTCATCAGAGATAATGTAGAATTCTAATGGTGAAAGAATTTTTCAAATCGGTCCAGAGCCTATTCAATGCAAACAAACAATCAAATCTTTCCTCTTTATATTAGTAAAGAAATTTAGATTAACTCATATTATTTCTGTAGTGACCCAGGGGGAATTAAAACGTAACTTACCAATGAGATGACACACCCCCCAAACCCACCCCCTGTCATCCTCGCGCCGTACACCCCCGGTGCGTCCCTCAGTATGTCCACTAGCTGATCCAATTCAGGACATGACACTTGCATCAGTCGACTGAGGGAGTCGTGGGACTGGTAGAATAACTCGCCTACCTGGAAAGAGACATCTTCATCTAAGTCAAAGTCAAAAAAATATTTATTGCAAACAGGCTATTTTTAGCACTTTTACAAGTCAAAATTATATTAGGTACTTAAAATTAAGTTATTGTACTAAGCATATAGAATTATAAAGTGGTCATTGTCAAATATTACATAACAAGCCCATTACAATATATGAGTTTGAAATAAAAAGTTCTCTTTCTCACTACTGGTGCAAGCAATCCGACACAATGCAGAACAGAAAAATCCGATCTCAAGCTTCGATTACATCTGTAAAGAAGAAGCTACAAAAAACTTTACAGTGATGTATTTTTTTTTTTCTAGTGAGTTTTACAATATTTATTTATTACCCACACTTCACATCGGTGCAAGAAGAATATTAAGATGATCTTAATAAACATTACAAATAGAAACTGAAACTATATAAATAGCAACAGGCAAGGTATAGGTACCTTGTTATATTATGAAATCTTAGGAGATTTCATAACATTGAGCTTGGGATATTCAGGCCAAGCTTTTTTGTCTGACACATAATCATTTATTGTGTAATAGGCTTTTTTCATTATATTTGACTTTATGATTATTTAAATATACACATTAACATTGTAAATTTATACGCACGCTTGACTTGGGAGTAAGCTGGTGAATGCGTTAACGATGCGAACGGAAGTTTAAATTTGTTGGATCACGTAGATCTCCATTGTCAAAATAACAAAGATAAAAATTACTTAAAATTTTTATTATTATGTTGGAGTGTCCGGTAAAATGACAATTTACAATTATCGAGATTGCAACATTAACATTAAACAAAGCAAAATCAAAGTTATACCGGCCGATGGAAGTTTTACTTCAGTCGTGTGATCTAAAGTACACTCAGTTTTTATATCTTTACGTTATGGAAAATCAGACTTCTATCAAAATTTCAGCATAAAACGTGTCCGGAAAATAACCAGTTTCAAGCGAATTGCTTAAAAAAGTGAAGTATGGACGAGCATAAATCGAATGAGAGAGGCATCAAATTTCCAGTGATTTAAAAAATTTGATGCGTGGTACGCGGCCGAGTTCGCAAAATCGTTGTAAATAAATGTGCCAAAATTCGATGGCTATATAACACAATCGGGTAGCAATGGAATTGAAAGAATTCCAAAGCATACAAGCATGAATTGCGTTTTGAATTTTGAAGTGAAGGCGTTATTATTTTTATTATTCAGTAAAAGACATCTTCGCGATGTTAATGTATATGTACTAAACTGTGTGTCCTATGAACATGTGCGAGGTTAAAATAGCATTAGTGTCACTACAAAACCACCAAAGTAATCGCCTAACTAAGCTACCACCGTCAAGGACAGTGGGTTCTGATGTTTTCACACCCTTGATTGATGTTCCCGCAGCCCTTTGAAAGTGAATTCCCAATCCAGGCGGAAATTATTACTTACTAGTTGCGTCCCGCAGTTTCACCCGCGGATAAAAAGTATTTTAATTATTTACTCATCATCACTGGAAAATTTCACTTTTCCGGGATAAAATGTAGCCTATATGTTAATCTAGTGTATAAGCTATCTTGGTACCTAATTTCATCCAAATCCATTCAGCGGTTTGAGCGTGAAGGAGTAACAACATACACACTGAAGAGTTTTTATTACAGAATAAATAGTTTAAATTTACTGTACTGTAGATATTGAAATCCAATATCAGTAATGCTTTGAGTGCCTATCTGATACATACGTGTTATTGATCCATTCCTGATTGGTATAAATAGGAACCAGCAACCGTTTCAGGGCCGAGGAAATACGAGTTTAGTATTTAATGGATCTATAATTCATTACAGTTTAAGTTAGTGTTATCACGTAATTGTAAATCATTTGTGGTTTCCGGTGAAGAAATGGCTTGTGAATTGTAGTGTTAAAATTCTCATGTGTGTAATTCTTTTTTAATTAATATATTTCCGATCGCCGCGATCGCGCTGCGTGAACTGACCTGAGGAAGAGCGTTGAATATGTTCGAAACCCGGTCGAGAAATTGACACACTATTCGTGAGTAGCAGTCGGAATTATATTAATATTCGAAGCGTCCGTGGTATGCTGTGTCTGGATGTTGTGGGACCATGGTCCTCGTAGTTCCTAGGTCCTGAAGAATCCTTGTTAGGGTCCAGGATCCATTTATGAGAATATAAGAGAAATTTCCATACTAACTATGCACATAAGCTGCGTATTCAAACTGTCAAATCCATACAAGTTTGTGTTTCTATCGGTTGCAATCGAGTTACGTGATCGCCCAGCAGATCTTGCTTCGTTTGGACAGACTATCCACTGCAATTTCTGCGGCTAAAACAGAGTGAATTATCAATTCTATTTACTTACCCTCTTTAAATTATTTTCTTTGAGTACTTTAGCTACTTCTTCCGTTCTATAGATTTCTTCGATTACATGCTTTGCCCTCATGATTACAAGTTCATCACAGTTTTGTTTCTTCAGTTCTGAGAAAATAAAACATAGATCATAATTTTAAAAAAACAGACCCACGAGGATATTGAAATATATAGATTATACGGTTTTACTATAAATATACGGTTCGATATCCGCCATTATCCCACTATTTCAGTTCACAATGAAAAGTCCTTTTCACAAGCCGCCAAGTCGTCAAGAAAACAATCAATCATAAAATCCTATACACCAGCCGGTTCACAAGTTGAGCATACAGTTACAAGTAAGAGCACGTCTGCACAGTACGGGAAGTGTGAGTAGACTAAAAAGTACTCGTACTGTGTACACCGCCTTAGCGTTTATCACTGAAAGCATATATCGCAGTTAAAAAACTGTGTGAGTGAGATAACACTCTACTAACAACCTGCCTACTTACTCTTTTTCTGCGTATTCAGAGCCTTTAGTGTATATTTAGAGCCCTTAATGTAGAGACACCTTCCGAAAGTACGGCGCTGAACGTTTTGCGGCTGAACTATCGGTCGTAATATGCATGGTATAAATACTTGACGTAATTTTCGGCTGGTGTGTCATAGGTTACTTTAAAAAAACACTGTAGCCGCATACAGCTAAACGTTCGTCATTTGACAGCCTGTGTGGTGTAGTGGTTGAGCAGGATGGCTCATAATACGGAAGCAGCGGGTTCGATTCCCGCGCCAGGACAAGTATTGGTGCAAAGAAAAAAAACGCAATTACTTGTTCTGAGTCTGGATGTTGTGGGACCATGGTCCTCGTAGTTCCTGTACGTATGTCCCATTTATCTATTTGTTACCTTTTCGTGAAATGTCTGAACCGACCATTATGAAATTTGGTATGGAAATAATTTGAACCCTGGGGAAGGACTTGGAATAGTTTTTTTATCGGGATAAAATGTAGTCCACGTGGATGAAGCCATAGATAGCAGCAAATAAATATATGTACGCCAAAACAAACATTGCTGACACAAAAGCTTGGTGAATATTTCAGCGGAATTTTCGCGACAGCCTATCAAACTTTCGCCATTAATATTTTAATTTGAAATCTACCATCGTTAATTACAAAGCTGCGAAAGACATGAAATTAAATAACTATGCATTGATACTATGCCATGAGCCATATTTTGGCGGATAGGTTACGTTTAGCTACCAAGTTACTTGATGGTAAGTTACGGTGTGGCCAAAGTTGTGACCTAGGGAGTACACTCTAGCCTCAAAGGTGCCAGTAGCTAGGTAACCAAAGGCTCTGGGACAAAAATAAACTAGGACCCCAATGAAACTATTTAAAATCTTTTGTTCCGTATTCGTCATGTTTTGGATTCAACGTATCCTAGATTTTTTTGTTATTAAATGATGTGTCGAGCTAGTCGTTCAGCTTATGTTAAGCGACACGGCCGCCCATAACAGAACAGTGTCACTCGGAACTCTAAAATATAACGTTCCGCGCGACGCTGCACTGCGCACATCATATTGAGACACCTGGCACAGTCTGGTAATAAGATTACTCGACTGTGAAATCAGATCATAAAAACTCAATTATCCAGTAATTTCTCTAGCTACATTGCTCTTCAAACCAGTAGTGCTTGTGCACTACTGCTTGGCGGCAGAGTAACTGGCATAGCGGTGGTACCTACCTAGAAAAACTTTGCAGAAAAGTCCTACCACCTAATAAAAAGCTAGCCAGATATATTCCGAATGTGGGAGAAATTTTCACTAGTTAAATTTATAGTTTGTAAGTCAGAGTCCAAGAGGCCCCCTAAGCTTGGGGGCCTTGGGGCACTGCCCCGTCTAGCTCTCCGGTAGCTACATCACAGAAAAGTGCCCAGGTTATAGTTTTAGGTGGTAGATTACTGTATAAGGCTAACATTAGAATGAGAGTAAGTAATACTCTTATATAATGTCAGACGAGGTCAAAAGGGCGAGCACACAAACAACATGGGGTTGTTTTGTGTATTCTTCTCTAAGACACGAAATTAGGTTTGGCAATCCTTAGGGATCAATTCGTGCCTTGACTCTGACATTTATAGAAAACCTCGTTTGACGCCCGGGAGAAGATTTAAAACCAAACTGGTCTGGCTCGTATAAATCGAGTCTAGCGCTATATTTACAGAGGGTAATACTTACCTAAATCCTTATGACCCCAGCATAAGTAGGTGTACGCACTTGAAGTGGCATTGCTCGTCGGACATTATATTTGTGTTAATAAATATAGTAGGTATAGGTTTTTACTAACCACTTACTATTTTTTAATGTACTAATTTGACTAGATCTGATTTTATTTATACTGGAATTGTCCCTAATCCTGTGCAAAGAATATTCGACCAATTTTAAGTTTCTTATCAGTTTTACATGTTTCTGCAACCATCCTTTACAACTGCCCCAATATGGATAATCTTACTCCCTGTTTTTTATTATTTATACTATGTATTATGTATTTGAGAGGGCGTATCCAATCCAGTTGTAACCCGGCTAACCTTGAGAGTCTCTGGCCCGACCTGACAGACTCTAATATTAACCATGCATGTATATCACCTATCTGATATCTTTCTCAACCGTTTTTATACCTTCTAAGTCCTGAATCTTGGCCCCTCTAAGCGAAGGGATGCCCAGTCTATCAGCGGCTTCCTGGCACTGCGCCCGTCGCTGAGGATACTCGCTGCCGGTGAGCTGATGCTTTACATTAGAGTTGATCACCAGGATCACTGCGTCACCCGTCTCTAGCGGTATTTGGACTGCTGAGAGAGATCTAAAATAAACAAAGACATCTGTGTTCGAGTTCTGGCGGGAAAACTAAAAAGATCGCGTCGCCGCATTATATTATTTTCCAAAACTTGTGTTATTTTCAGTGTTAGTGCATAAAATTGGTGGCATTTTATTCGTTTAGTGCTGCATTACAGGCATGAGTGTGGGAAAGTGGTATAATGATGGTGAAACTTTTCTTTTCGTGTTGTTTGCAAAATTACATAGCAGCTTCTGGTAAAGTTGCCACCTCTTTCCTAGGAGTATGACTTGTCTAGACTAGTCTATGACTTAACTTGATGACTTGGACTGTGACTAAACTGGACTTGACCAATAATATATAATTATAATAATATTGATTAACTTGAGAAATTATCAATTACTTCATACTGGCTAAAATACACAAAAGTGTGGAGACAAAACAAAACAAAAAAAAGACATCTGTAAATCATGTAGTCTTAGGTCCTCGTTGCTCATGCAGAGATTTCATTAACTAATTGATTACTTTGTGAATGAAATCTCAGCTTGAGCACCGATTGATGACTGAGCATCGTTCTGTAATATGGACTTTAGACCAGTACCCACTATAACATTCCTGAGTATAGTTTGGAACTGACTGAATGGCGGATAATTTTATATAAATCTAGTTTTAAATAAGAAAACTAAATATATAGCTATGAAGTGCTTGAGAACAGCAGCCACTGCATTCGTCTAGCCATCGCGACGCCACCGTCGTAGATCATATTATTTATTTTGATAGACCGACATTTTTGGAATTACCAAATACAGGAGGTAGATTGCAAAATCAATTATTTATTGGATCTTGCTAAAAATTCAATCAGTTCTCCAATAGTTTGGTCAAAATTGGAATAAAACAGTCAGGATCTGATGATGGAATATCCAGAAAATCTAGGATAACTAACTAACAATGTAATAAAATTTTAGAAGTAAATTTTGACCCACTTCCCGGTCTCCGATTGAGATGAAATTTTGCATACTTATCTAAGTTTAGTAACAATAACTAAAATGGATAAATAAAAAAATTCAAGTTCTCTCCAAACCGTACAAACCATAAGCATATTAGTAACTCTCACTCGGAATAAACCATATTCTCATATTCTCAAGCATATTGCCTACTAGACGCCTAGATCCTTGACCTCATTTCCAAGTATATGATTTAAATTCAATTGAAAGTGTCAAATAGTCTCGAATCAGAGTCTCGGCAACCATATTGCTGGAGTAAGCTATATATATACGAAACTAGCTTCTACCCACGGCTTTGCCCGTGTGGCTTATAGGAAACGAAGAAGAAATTTTTTCATTGATAATTCAACCACCAATTTCACCCTCTTAGGAGTGTAATTAAAAAAAACTTTTTCTTAGTGGATACCTACACTTTACAAAGAACACACCCTCTAAATTGCAAGTGGCTAGGACCAGTGGTTCAGGCTGTGTATCTAAATATATATAACTCAAAAGTGACTCACTGATTGACTGACTGACATAGTAATCTATCAACGCACAGCCCAAACCACTGGACGGGTCGGGCTGAAATTTGGCTTGCAGGTAGATGTTATGACTTAAGCATCCGCCAAGAAAGGATTTTTCGAAATTCCACCCTTAAGAGGCTGAAATGGGTGGTCGAATTATTTTCCCGTAGGCCACGCCGCGGGCGAAGCTGCGGGCAGAAGCTCGTTGATACATAAGTCAGTCAGTCAGTCAGTCAGGACTTTGAATTTTATATGTATAGATTGAGTATTTTATAGCAGTAAAAAAGCCTTTCTGACCTGGCAACTATCGGTAACGCTGTGTTACTGATTGATTATTGATTATTGGTTTCATCAACCGGGCCGTCTGCTTGTTGCTTATGTATTTAACAAAGGTCCTAATTAAGTTGCAAGTGCGTATTACCATTAGTTCAGAAGCTCCAACGCTAATTAACTACGTTTAATTATTCCGTTGCGGCGTGCAACACCCGATATTCAATCACTATTCATTAGGTATATTGACTGACTTTATTACAAACTGTAGATCTACTAAAATATTAATAGAAAACTGTACGTCGTGAAACTTTAACAAAATTAATGGAAAATAGGGCTTTTGTTTATTGGTAGGTCTATCATTGATACCTATTAATGTGACTCATATAATTTGAGGTACTTATTCTAAAAAATGGAACTCATATATCTTTCATTTATTTAACAAACTATGCAGCAAATTTATTTTATGCGCTTATTTCTTCGATTCTGGTTAAGGTAGATCATCGTTATGAGATTTTTTGGAGTGAAAACTTCTATAGGCATATTGAGCACTTTTAAGGTGTACAAAAATCATGGAACTTGCGTCTTCGTCACCGAACGCCTTCCATGAGCTATATTTTTGACATTGTCTGTGATGTGGTGGTTGAGCAGGTCGGCTCATAACCCATAGGTGGCAGGTTCGATTCCCGCAGCAGAAGAAGTATTTGTGCACTGAAAAAAAATGCGCAAATACTTGTTCTGAGTCTGGGTGTTGTAGGACCATGGTCCTCGTAGTTTCAGGGTCCCTAGACACAGGGAATCCTAGTTAGGGTCCAGGATTTATATGTGATCGTTGGGCGTTGTTATATATGTATACTGTGCATATGTGTACTTTTGGGAGAACAAGAAGCGTGAAACTCGCGTCATCGTCACGCGCGCTTCCCATGAGCTATATGTCGCAAGTTACTTTGTTTTCATCGGTAGTCCCCAAAGACTGCACCGCACATTTTTTTAAAGAACAATTACACTACTATCTATTATACTACTGTCGTGTTAACCGCGGCATAATAATATTATAATAATATCTGTGGACATTTCACACAGTGCCATCTAGCCCCAAACTAAGCAAAACTTGTATAATGGGAACAAGATAACTGATACAATACTTAGATACTTTTTGTTTGTAAATACATACATAGAATACAATATAACACCCAGACACAGAACAAATACCTATGTTTATCATGCAAATGTTTATCCTGGGTAGGAATTGAACCCACAACCCATAGTTCAGAAGGCAGGGCTACCAACTGAGCTATCGGGCCAGTTAAGCCAGCACGGTTGTCTTCTTATACCTGCAGTCTATGAGAAGGGCATGATTCTTCCTGCCCATTGTGACGATGTACTGGTCCATGATCCCACACGGCATCCCGGGGAATTCATGCTCAGCCTTCTGGCAGAGTTTGGCTTTCTGTACTGGGCTGTAATATCAAATATTTCACTCATTACATCACCATCATCAGCCTGAATACGTCCACTGGTGAACATAGGCCGCCCCTATAGAGCGCCACTTTAAGCGGCCCCTTATCATCACTATATATTTTTAATTGCATTCTTAGTGCGGTAGGAAACCCAAACTATAGACAAAACTCGTATTTATGGAGGGCTAGCAATGGGTTTAATGTACTTGATAAGCGTCTTAACTTTGACCTATTCTGTACAAGCGTAGCGTCGGCCAGGCAGCGGTTGAGCAGTGAATTTTGTGACTAATTACCAATAATCATATATACATATTATTATTATTAGTAATTTAAATAAAAAATACTTTAAAATCAACTGTAACATTTTTAGTTACTAGGCTAGCTGCTACCTGAATTATTTATTTACTTATAATTTATTATTGTGCATAGCTATTCTATAACTTAGTAAGTAATTCCATGCAGTGCGTATGTAGGTAGTACTCTTAGGTGTTCACTTCATTTAAATTATACTCTTTTTTGTAAATGTGTGTCTATATAATTATAACAGCTGTGGGTCTTCCAAGAATAAAATAAATAAATAAATATTGTTTAAAGGGCAGCTGCGTTTTCCTTGCTCTTCAATATAATCTACTGCATTCATCAAGTAAATAGAGTTTTTTTATAGTTATAAGAAAACCCTATTTAGTGCATCTCCTTCATGAATCACCTATAAAAATTATTAAAAAATAAAAAGAGTCCAACCGACTTCATTCCCACTGCATTTGTTTATCACAAAAATGAGAACATCATCATTGTAGTTGAAGCTGAAATACACATTATTAAGGACTAGCTGACCCGCCCCGGCTTCGCACGGGGAATTAGTAAAACGCGATTGAACGGGATAAAAAGCACCCTATGTCCGTCTCCTGGTTTTAAGCTACCTTACCAATTTTCAGCCCAATCGGTTCAACCATTCTTGAATTATAAATAGTGTAACTAACACGACTTTCTTGCGTCAAAGCTTCAATTCAGTCAGTCAACAACAGTCTTTTTCTTGATATATTTGCACTTTCATAACAATAGCTTTACAAAAAAATATCTCCCCATACAAACTTTCCCAACCCTTTTCATCACTTTGAGAGATAATATTTCAATTATCTGCGAGCAATTGCCAGCATAAAAGTGTTAAATTGACGAATCAGTACAAAAATCGGGAGAATTTCCATTATCATTTCCAACATTTATTCTTGGGAATCGTTGCATTTCGGTATTTCGATAGAACAGAGCTCATATTGGTAGAAATACCAAAAATCGGTAGGTTTGAGACCACTGGCAATGTTAACCGTGGCACAGTGGCGCCGCCACTGGAAGGATCCAGTTATCATAATGAGTTTCATAAAAATCGGTCCCTTACTTTTTGCGGAATCTATATGTTAGGCGGAATAATAAACATTTACCATAATACATTTCATCAAAATCGGTCCGGTAGTTTTTGCGTGATGGAGTTTCAAAGGTACACAGAAGTGAAGTACGTATGTAGTCAGTACACAGAAAATAAAGATGGCGCTGTTTGGTTTTGTCAACAATAATGCATAGTTTCTATGGAATTTGTGGTAGATTGTATGAAGTTCTGAATCACGCAAGCGATATTTTCCGTGTGCTGAGCGCTATATGACAAAAATCTGCTTGTTTTCCATAATGATATCGTTCCGAAGCGCGTACGATCTCTCCTTTATTTTATGTAATAGGTAACTGAAAAACTACCCATCAGATCTTGATCAAATTGATATGGAACACGGGAAGCACCAACTTTCAATTAAAAAAGAATCATGAAAACCGGTTCACCCAGTCGAAAGTTCTGAGGTACCGAACATTTACAAAAAATTGAATACAATCGAATTGAGAACCTCTTCCTTTTTTGAAGTCGATTGCAAAGCATCCAAGAACTCACTCTACCGTCGTTCCAGTAAGTCCTTCCAGTAGAGTGAAAACAGCGACCTCTATTGACGCGCTGCTGGACAGGCCAGCGCCCATCGGTACGTCCGAAACTACCACGGCGTCAAAACCATCCACTTTACCTAAAACACACAAACAAATAAATATTTGCACACATCTCACACAGCGCAATCTAGCCCCAAACTAAGCAAAGCTTGTACTATGGCAACCAGATAACTGATAGAATACATAGATACTTTTTATTTTGTAAATACATACATAGAATACAATATAACACTCAGACACAGAACAAACATCGATGTCCGTCACACAAATGTTTGTCCTGGTGGGAATCGAACCCACAACCTACAGTTCAGAAGGCAGAGCTACTGGGCCAGACAAATTATTAATCTAAATATATATAACTCAAAGGTGACTGACTGATTGACTGACTGACATAGTGATCGATCAACGCACAGCCCAAACCACTAGACGGATCGGGCTGAAATTTGGCATGAATTTTACTAGGTGGTAGGACTTTATTGCAAAGTTCGTCTAGGTAGGTACCACCGCTTTGCCAGTTATTCTGCCGCCAAGCAGTAGTGCGCAAGCACTGCTGTGTTCCGGTTTGAAGGGCACTGTAGCTAGTGAAATTACTGGGCAAATGAGACTTTATGATCTGATCTCACAGTTTAGTAATCTTATTACTAGATTGTGCTGATGTCTCTGGATGACGTGCGCAGTGCAGTGTCACGCGAACCTCTATACTTTAGAGTTTCGAGTGACACTGCAGCTGATATGGGCAGCCGTGTCGTTTAACATCAGGCGAACGGCTAGCTCGTCACGTCATTCCTTAACATAAAAAAAAAAAAAAAGGTAGATGTTATGACGTAGGCATCCGATAAGAAAGGATTTTTCGAAATTCCACTCTTAAGAGGGTGAAATGGGTGGTTTAATTATTTTCCCATAGACCACGCCGCGGCGGGCGAAGCTGCGAGCAGAAGCTCGTATAAGTAACATTATGTAAATAGAAAGGGTTTTTTAAAATTCGATCCCAAAATATTTTGTATGATTTGTATTTTGTATGCCGTCCAGTGAGCTTGTATAAAATGGAGATGGGTCATGCGAACTTAAAATCAGTATTGCTGAAAAACCGTTTTGATTTTGGAATGCGTACAAAATAGGATGCCCGGAAAGGTGTAAAATGAAGCTTACATTGGTAACCGTCTTAATTAAAATCTAAGACTCTGCTATTAAATGAATAATTTGTTTTACTTCTTATAATAATTTGTTTAATTTCTTATAAAGATATTATTTCTAATTCCATTCACGAGAATATTTGAATAAATATTATTTATTATAATAGAAACCAGTTCTAAAGAAGATTCATTTAAATATCCATTATTTTTTGGTAAATCCATACAAACTTGTTACTTTTTAAACTCCAAATTGGATTTTGATTCTTTTTAACATTTATACTTACTTACATGAGAATTTTTCCGCTGAAAGCCTCTCCATTAGCTTTAATCAAAGCGAATACTACTATTATTTATTTTGTGCCCAACCAACCTCCCCAGGCAATCATCCAAACGAAAACCTATAAAATAATATTTTATCCAAAATCATCCAACTTTCTAATTTACAATTTAAAATTATCCCTTCGCAGAACTGGAGATGTCTGGTTGGAAACATAAATCTAGGATCAGGCGTTATTGTATGCGATTCTTTATTTTACTTCGTTATATACTGGTTATCATAAAGGAGTAGAATTGCATGCTGAAGTTCTATAGTGTTTACCTGGAAAGTTAGCTACCACTCCTTTGATATAGTTCGCCCAGGCTGGGAGCCCTGGCTTCAGTAGTGCTGCTACTGGTGTAGGGAAGCTGGTCTGCAACTCTTCGCCCGTACCCAGGACGGACACTACTCGGCACTGGTCTGAACTGCTGGGGGATCCCACGATCAGAGTCAGAAAAGGGAGTGCCTGGGGATAGATAAATACTTTTTTATTTTTTCTTTCTATCTGCATTACCATAGACACCTGGGTCCATGCTTTTTGTTAAATTATTCTATATTTATAAATTTAGCTCATTATTAACATGAACATATATTAATTACAACACAGGAAGGACAATACAACTTAAATACTTGAATTGTCATAATGTTATAAATGTCTATAAAATCAAGTCATCTTGTCACCATCCGTCATCCTAGTACATTGTCTGGGTCATGGTCATACTTTAGATTTGACCAGGGGGATGATCACGAAACTTTGATTGCAATGTAACAGGAGATATTTTCATACTAACTAAGCACATAAACTGCAAATTCAAACTGTCAAATCCATACAACTTTGTGTTTCTAAATGTTGCAATCGAGTTACGTGATCGCCCAGCAGAGCAATATAATAGCAAAAAGTTATAAATAAATCACACGGTACAGATTGAAGAGGGTTAATCGCGCCTTTGATTACATATATGACCTACGTCATCAATACTGAATGGAACTGATAGTTTCATTAAAAAGGTGCCTACGACTCAACATCACCGTAGAAAAAGCAATTTTATTGCAACAGAATAAGACTTGTTTTCTCTGTTCCGTGCGTATCGCAAAACTTCATAATTTTTTACATGAATGTAAATATATTTTATAGGGTGTAGGTAACATAACTGATTCTATTTATCGTGAAAGTAAGCACTTTTACATCTTATCATGGGTTTTATTGTAAGTAGAAAACCTAAGATATTGCGTTATAGAATAGGGGACTATCTCGAGCCGCTCTAATCGAACAGCTTTGCAATGAGTACCTCCATATAAGTTACGAGCTTCTGCCCGCAGCTTCGTCCGCAGCGTGGCCTATGGGAAAATAATTCAACCACCCATTTCATCCTCTTAAGGGTGGAATTTCGAGAAATCCCTTCTTAGCTAATGCAAATTTCAGCCCGATCCGTCCAGCGTTTTGGGCTGTGCGTTGATAGATCACTATGTCAGTCAGTCAGTCACCATTAAGTTATATATTTAGATATAAGCTGACTCTAGCAAAATGTCAAATCTCGATACAAAGTCGTACGTAATGTCTTGACAAAAATATCGCTCATATTATAAAGAAAAAACGAGCCTATTCGTGCACAAAAATATCAAAACATAATTTTGACTATCCTTACCGACCACCCGGTGTTTATAAGATTGACTGCAACTGCGGTAGTTCCTACATCAGTCAGACAAAACGTACCATTGCGGAAAGGGTTAATTAACATATCGCGGCTGTGACAAATCGACAGACCATTATAAATCTGCAATCGCCGAACGCTTGAGTCAGGACCAAACCGCTGGATCGAACTTCATGCCCCTAAGGTTCTCTCTACTGACAAGCAATTCTTGTAAACCCAAGAGTTGTTCGAAAAGCAATTGGTGATAAAAAGGCGTTCGCATCCCGATTTTTGTTCGCGTGAAACTGCCGATACTGTTAGTACTGTATGTCGAGACATTGAAAAATTTACAAGACCAAATGCGGGTAGTTGGAGACGACGCCCGCTCTGCATGATGCTGACACTCGCCACTCCAGTTTTCTCTTAAATTGGTTCCAATGTAACTTGGTCAAAACGTCGGGTTTAGTCAAAATTATGTTTTGATATTTACTGGACCTTTATCTTTATAATATGAGTTCAAGTCGCAAAAATTTAATAACTGTTAAAAATAACGCCCAATCAAAATTATAGTTTTTTTATGGGCGGACAAAGCGAGGATCGACTGTGAAATTTTACCAGACGTGTTTGTGACAAATGTAGGAAGGCGTCGATTTCTCTTTGTTTTATTATTTATGAATATTCCAAATTGAATCAATTATAATAATCATCAATCAATTCTTAAATTGCTTAAATAATTTATACAAAGTTTAAAACTAATTTACTCAGATATTACTTAAGATTTTCTGCGAAAATTTAATGAGTCATGTTTACGCCATCAATCACCAATCACCAAACAATTTAAAAGCATACTTCGCTTTTTTTTTTAAATCCAATATTTTTTTAAATAAGCATCTAAAGATTTTCCTTAAAAATATAGTTAGAAATAAAAGTATCTAAGAAGGAGCGTACCCAAAAAGCTGGCAACATTCCCTCGTTGAAAATATATGCAAAAGTAATAAAATTATAGTAACTTAATTTTTATAAATACTGTTTTGCAATCTTTTGTAAAAGGAATGGTAGGTTTATTAATTGTTTTTGGAGTAAAACTTCTTAACACGCGCTTGATTTGGGGAGTAAGCTGGTGAATATGTAACGAGGCGAACGGAAGTTGAAAGTTGTTAGTTAACGTAGATCTCTGTTGTCAACATAACAAAGTTAAAAATTAATTAAATTTTTTATTATTATGTTGGTATGTCCAGTAAAATTTCTTCTTTCGTTTTTTTTCCGTTGGCTACATTTTAGTCGTTGGTAGGAGTTTAGGCGGGAAAACGAAAAAGATCGCGTCACAGCATTGTATTATTTTCCAAAACTTGTGTTATTTTGAGTGTTAGTGCATAAAATTGGTGGCATTTTATTCGTTAAGAGCTGGATTGCTGGCATGAGAGTGGTTAAGTGGTATAATGATGGTGAAACGCTTCTTCGTGTTGTTTCCAAAACTCCATAGAAGCTTCTGGTAAATTTGCCACCACTTTACTAGAAGTATGACTTGACTAGACTATGAATTGACTTGATGACTTGGACTGTGACTTGACACATATCTGCGTGAAATGTCATTAACTTGATATATTATTTTACACTTACTTTAATTACTTGACACTGGCTAAATACACAAAAGTGTGAAGTCAAAACAAAAACAATAAAAATTAATAAAGGACTTTATTCGTACGTGTGGCCTAAAGCACACTCGTTTTTTTTTTTTATCAATACATTATTACAGTATTATTTTGAAAAAAAGGTACGGTAGGTTCTTTCGTTTTTTTTTCCGTTGGCTACATTTAAGTCGTTGGTAGGTACAAACCACTGGCAGCACAAATCCCTCGCAGTAATCAATGTGCTCCCCTATAAGGTTGACGCGACCGGGCGCAGCCGCGACGACTGTCGGCTCACGACCGAAGCTGGCGACAAACTTGTCGCGAGCTTGTAGCAGCAACACAGCTTCCCCTTTAGGAGTAGCATCATTTGACATCTGAAAATCGCGATGAATTGTCTATGTAAAAAATACTGACGTGGTTTGCTGTCATTTTGGTTACATCTGCATTTTTTCGTGTACCTGGCTTAGCCTCCTCTAATATAAATAAATGTAGAGGAAGGGAATGGAACTCACTCCCGCGAGCACAAGCGGGATCATTGATGAGCTCAAAGGAGCCTGTCAATTATCCCGCTCGTATGAATAAAATAATAATAAGGGTATTTTAATTAGATTGTAAATTGTGCGTACACCCGGAGCAGTACGCTCACTAAAAGCTTTTTCTTGCGGCGGCGTCGTGTGTCGGGTTTCCTCTTTCCTTAAATATGGTCGAGGAGGGCGATGGCTGGAACATGCGTCAAGCTCGTGAACGGGTGCTGCTTGCGGAAGCTGGTTTGCTCGTGGTGTACGCACAATTAGAAATAAGCACTTGTGTTTTTGTTATTGGCTGTATTGTCCTTTCCTGTATTATATATATGAACATGTTAATAATAGGCTGATTTAGCCTATTAATATATAAAAAGTAATTTAACAAAAAGCACGGACCCCGGTGTCTGTGGAAATGCAGATTATAAAATAAAAAAAAGAACTCACTCCCGTCGTCGGTATTTCCATCCACCTACAACTTGAGTGTCTTTAAGTCAAGAGTAAATAGGTTATTTCCGGGTAAGCGTGCTCCACTTTCGACCTCATCGTCACTTAGCATAAGGTGCGATGTAGTCAAACGCAAACCCAGCGATAGTAATATAAAAAAAAATTGTGGACACACGGCACCATCTAGCCCATGGGTCTTTTTTTATGTTATTGAATGATGTGACGAGCTAGTCGTTCACCTGATGTTAAGCGCCACGGTCGCTCATAACAGAACAGTGTCACTCGGAACCCTAAAACATAGAGTTACAAGCGACACTGCACTGCGCACATCATCCTGAGACATCAGCACAGTCTGGTAATAAGATTACTCGACTGTGAGATCAGATCATAAAGTCTCAATCGCCCAGTAATTTCACTAGCTACAGTGCCCATCAAACCGGAACACAGTAGTGCTTGCACACTACTGCTTGGCGGCAGAATAACTGGCAAAGCGGTGGTACCTACCTAGACGAACTTTGCAACAAAGTCCTACCACCTAGTAAACTAAACCTAGCCCCAAACTAAACAAAGCTTGTCCTTTGAGAACCAGATAACTGATACAATACTTAGATACTTTTTTATTTGTAAATACATACATAGAATACAATGTAACACCTTGAGATAGTTGATAATTTCATATTGTAGTTAACCTGATACTCCTTTTAATTGGTTAACTATATTTTATTTATAATTTTTTAATACCTACAGCTTATAAACTAACCATGGTGGATAAAACTGGAATAAAAAATGGCTAGAATCGCACAGGATTTTTATTTTTCAAATAAAATTCCTGTGATTCAATGGATCACTTTGGGGTATCATACCGAAATAGACTAATCGGATTGAGGACGCTTCAGAAAGTTTATAAAAAAGATTTAACAGTCAAAATGAAGGCTACGGATAATTTCATTACACAGTTGAATTAAATCCAAGAAGTGTCTTAAGTATATACACCTATAATGACGTCGACAATTTTTCTATTTTTTTAAGTTGTAACATATTAACATGGAGTTTTAATAATATGATGATAAATCTTATAACTCAAGAACGGTTAAACCGATTTGCTGAAAATTGGTGGGGAAAGTAGCTTAAAACCAGGAGACGGACATAGGATATGATTTAACCCGTTCGACCGCGTTTTGCTAATTCACCCATGAGTATCCGGGGCGGGTCAACTAGTCATATATAAATCTAGTCTATTATGAGTATAGTTTTATACAGATAAAAATGTAACGGCTTAGTATTACTGTGTGTGGTTTACAGTTTCGATAACCGGAGTCAATAAAATAATTGTTATCACAGAGACTTCAAAAACAACGATTATAGATTACATTTTTGGTGGAATTATTTTTACCCAACAATTACGTACGCAAGTCCGCACTTCTTGTAAATCGATGTATTCATGGTAATTTTTTAATATTTGGTTTGTACAATAAAGAGTTTAGCTATAATAATAATAACTCCCAACGATCACATACATAGATCTTGGACCCTAAGGATTCCCTGTGTCTAGGGACCCAGGAACTACGAGGACAATGATTCCACAACATCCCCACACAGAACAAGTATTTGGGCTTTTTTCTTGTCTTGTCGCGGGAATTGAACCCACCGCCTCCGGGTTATGAGCCGACCTGCTCAACCGTCACACCTCTATTTTCGTCGTCGTCTTTTTCCTCCAATGTCAACCATGAAGTACGCAAATCCGCACTTGTACATCGATGTATTCATTGTAATTTTTTAATATTTGCTGTGTAAAATAAAGAGTTTAGCTATCTATCTATCCAATAAGCTAATGACTACATTATTTATAGATGTCTTAACGGCTTTAACGGTTCAATTTTGTCTTTTTCACTGTCATAGCAGCCGCTTTTTACCGTTTATAAGACTGTTTTTTATCATAAATGTTATAAAGTAATAAACGTAAATTTTATAAAGAGAATCAGTAAACAAGCTATGATAATAACTAATATTTAATCAGGCCTCAAATAACATGCACTTACTGAAATATTATAATTAAGTACCTAATTGCTTAATTACAATAAATAAATTTAGTTCTTATTAATTGATCCATAAATATGTAGGTAACCTACATTTGTTAAGGTATTATTTTTATTTCAAGGCATAAACAGGTCTTTGTCATAATAAAAATACGATACAATTTAATTAAAATACAATCTAATACAAAACAAGTTTAATTCTGTCAAGTGAAATTACTGGGCTAATAAGACTTTATGATATCTCACAGTCGAGTAATCTTATTACCAGATTGTGCTGGTGTCTCAGGATGTTGTGCGCTGTGCAATGTCACAATTAAACAAATAGAACTAGCTTTTAAAGTAATTAAACGTACCTTTCTGTGTGAATACGTTATTAAGTTATTTATAATGTTTCGATATTCACAATGTAGTACCGTAATTCTCTTGTTTATCAGCACGTTAGCGTATGCGGTAACTTCTGAAAACGTGTAGTCGCGGACTGACGAGATGCGATATCAGCCAATTCGTGTTTTATTAATCGTTAAGCTGTGTACTGAACGACAATGAGTTTTAATAAAGGAATATTGTATAAGTGTAGAAAATATGTGTGTCACAAATCGTTATAGTGATTGTAGGAGAACAATTCAGCGGTTAGTACCACAATGACCGTACTCTTAGCTATTGGTGGTACATTTTGGTTAAATTGTGGTACTTAATCTGCTTAAAGCGATTTTGTTTCTACAAAAAATTAAAGTATATAGCTAAATACGACTCATTGAATGCGCTTGGCTGAAATGAAACTTCTTTAGTTTATCTCCATCCATCGGCCGATATAACGTTGTATTTGCTTTGTTTAATGTTAATGTCGCCATCTTGACAATTGTAAAATGTTTTTTTGCTGGACTTTTTTTACTTTTTGGCTCCACACTTTTTTGTATTTATCAACATAATAATACAATTTTTTAACTTTGTTACGTTGACAATTGAGGTATGCGTGAACTAACTTTAACTTCCGTTCGCCTCGCATTCACCTGGTTACTCCCCAAGTCAAGCGTGCGTAAAGTTTTATTTCGATAAATTAAAAGTTAGGGCATATTCACACGAAGCAGTTTCAACGGCCCTCGCTTGGTACCGTAGTGAAGCCATCTCGTGTCGTAGACTCTCCCTAAGCAAGATACAAACCTTACTAATTTTTTTTGCACTTATGTATAACAGTTTATTAGCACATAACGCCACGGAAATATACTTCACATTGCTATCTTTCTTGCCCCACGTAATCCATTTCGGCAGCCTGTGCAGCTTAGAGGCTAGCAAATCTTCTAAATTGGCTTACATTCTATTTTTGAAATTTCCCTATGTTTTTGGAAGTTTAATAAGCCCATGAGACTAGCTCATGTTTATTTTATCCAGGCCCATTTGTCTATCTTTGGGTCTAATTGTATAAATAGCCGTCACTGTCTGTAATTTTTCTGATAAGATTTCATTATGTAGGCTCTTGTTTTGTCAGAATTCACGACACGAAAGCTACTCGGAACAGCGAATGTAATTATCTTTTTAGCAAGGTACCGTTTCTTCGCGCCTTCTCAGGACTGTATAGGTATCTACATATTGCAAAAAACTCCCTTTTCATAGCGTTCTATAAATAAAGATGAAACGTGAAAAATTCATAGCACTCTCGCAAATTATGAAAATGTTTTTGAACGGTAAAGTGTTTATATAAACAGTTTACAATGGATAATACATCATGATTAATAATCTTCCCATCCTGACACCTTGTACAACCAAGGTAAACTGTCGCTTGCTTTGTTTTATGAATGTGGGTAGGTATGCTTAAATTAGGTATACTTTATTCTTTGTATCTTCGGTTTCGGTTTTTTTCTTTCGGTCATCACTCTTTTCTGGCCTGCAATAAACACGCAATCCAATTTTTTTGTAATCTTTAAGCACGCTTGACTTGAGGAATAAGCTGGTGAATGAGCAGCGAGGCGAACGGTAGTTGATTCACGTAGATCATCATTGTCAACATAACAAAGTTATTTTTTTTATTATTTTGTTGGTATGTTCGGTATAATGACTATTTACAATTATCAAGATGGCGACATTAACATTAAACAAATCAAAAACAACGTTATACCGGCCATTACATGAAGTTAAACTAAAAAAGTTATAATTCAAACGTGTGATTTAAAGCACACTCGTTTTTCTTAAATTTATATTTAGTGAGACACACAAAACAAGAGTTTATAAACAATCTACAATAAACATGCTAAAGACCACCATCTCAAACCGTCTATATTGCGCAGAGTACCACAGAATATCTAATACCTAGTGCTTGGTGTCTATTGAAGGAGAGATTATCGTTTGTGTCGTTTATTCATTAAGAATATTGAAGTAGATACTGTGTTCTAAAAGTAAACGATGATAACATTTCAATTTGTTAATAAACAACAAAGTAGATGTTATTTATTAATATAAATACCTAATAAATAAGCAAAACAAAATAGTAAAACTTCTATCGGCCGGTATAAATTTGTTGTTTTTTTTATTATTATTATGTTTTGGCTCCACACCTCTGTGTATTTAGCCAGTGTCAAGTAATTGATAATTTATCAAGTTAATGATATTTTACTCAAATATGTGTCAAGTCACAGTCGAAGTCATCAAGTCAAGTCATAGTCAAGTCATAGTCTGGTCAAAGTCATACTCCTAGTAAAGTGGTGGCAACTTTACTAGAAGCTTCTATGGAGTTTTGAAAACAACACGAAAAGAAACGTTTCACCATCATTATACCATTTTCCCACACTCACGCCTGTAATCCAGCACTTAACGAATAGAATGCCACCAATTTTATGCACTAACACTGAAAATAACACAAGTTTTGGAAAATAATACAATGCGGTGACAATCTTTTTCGCTTTCCCGCCAAAAACTCCAAAATTTGTTGTTGCTTTGCTTAATGTTAGCGTCGCCATCTTGAATTTAAAGTAACTTTTAACGTTTTTTTTTATGTTTTGGCTCCACACATTTTTAACGTTATTATCTTGAATGGAGATATACGTTTACCAACAACTTTTCAACTTCCACTCACCTCGTTACGCATTCACCAGCTTACTCTCTAAGTGAAGCGTGCGTAAAGAATTTTTACATCAATAAAGTATTATTACGTGTTTCTTCCCTTCCGTCACAGGTGCCCCTGTGACTTAGCACGAGTCACATCATAGTTGGTCCAACGTACAGTACCCGCTTAGATAAACTAAACCCCACCACGTTACACTAACTGGATTTGGTGGTACTCGTTGGGAACCCGCATAAATAAACTAGATTACCTAAGCCGGTAATGCAGCTGCAGTCCAATTTCAGCAGCATTGTACAATTTTTCAGCATCTTTTCGACCATAACTCCTATAGGTAAAGAGTACTAGACCTTTTAGATTTTTATAACTTTCAATAGGGTCCACTCTTCCAATGGACGTAGTCTTCTCGATCCTCTTATCCCAGCAACGGTCCAAGACAAAATTGAAATTGTAAAACAGTAAAAAGGTAAGTAGGTGTTGAAAAGCAATGTAATGTTAAGGTAGGTAAGCTAGTTTAGAACAAAAATTATGAACGTTTGTTGTCTAATAAATAGTTTAAAATAAAGAAAAATAATATATACATAATATATATTATTTATCAGACAGAAAACAAAACTATATTTGTACAAGGGGGTCTGCATGTAGAGTTGTGCGTGTCGTGTGCAATTGACAGACGCTTAAGGTTCTAAGGTCTATGTTTGCCAGTGGGTGTCTTCTGGTGATAAAGACGAACAGGATCACTTGCTCAGCTGTTCCAGTTAATACAAAATAACACTAAATTGTACTCTTCGCCTTAAATCCAGCAGTATTACACTATCTACATGCTTGTTTATTGCCCTCTGTGATAACGCTACGAGCATCAGTTGTAAAACAACCACGATTAGGTAGACTGTGACGCCTTTATTGTTCAATTGAACACTGATAACGTATCGCTTGGGGTCCGCTGTCCACTTACTGGGAACTTTGAAGTTAATTTAACTTAAATATTATTGTGCGCAACAGCAAAACGTACAAAATGGCTATTGGCATGCACGATGCGCCACCGGTGCTGAAAGCCATGTACTTACCTCTAATCGTATGGTCAAGTTTTACTGCATTTTTTTGTATTATATGTAATCTGATATGGCCCAGAAAAATAGGACCACTGCACACGGCTGTAGCTAAGGGAGGGGAAGGGGGGGGGGGCATTCTGGGGCTGATCTAGAGGTCAGTGATATACATGGTGATTGATTTAGGAGCCCGTGCTTCGAGGGCATAGGGGAGGGGATAATGTTTTTACTTCCGCTCTACCTGTAACCAATGCTGCCCTACTTCAAATTCGACTTCCTATAGGACATCGTTATAATTTTCCGCGCGGTAAAGCACAGCGGGCTGTAAATATTTTGTGCTTATATACAACCTACCACAGACCAAGTAGAGGATACTATGTATCAACCTACTACGTTTTTTGTCACTTAATTTTAAATGAAGTGTTAGGACGTCATCTGTCACTACGCCAACCGCCCACGTCATTATCTTTTGAGACTCCATTCAGACGTACTCTGCGTGCAACCTCAGCGTAGCGGTTCGATGCACAATAATTCTTAATACATCTCGACGACTGAGGTGAATGTCCTATCAATTTTAAGCACTTGATTACTAGGTTTGATTCAAGCCCTAGGTTGATGGTAAATAGAATAGATTGCTTTGCAAATGCATAATTAAAAGTTTTCAAATAACGAACTGCGGGATCAACAGTAAAATTATCGAATTTATCTCAATACTTATGGAAATGTACAAGTTTGGAAACGTTTATGTACTTTATGTTTTACGAGTTTTTGTCTGGACGTGTAGACAATAACTTAGATAAACTAAACAATGAAGCAGTGGCTAAATTATCTGAGATTGGATTTATGCCCGTCTGCATCAAAGTTTGTAAACTCTTACGTCGCACTTATCCCTCTAGGACATGCTTTGCAATAGGTGTTTCTAGGGTTGCCAACATTTTTTCAGCCAAACACAGTATTTTTCAAAATAAGGATTAGAAAAATATAGTACGCTTCTAAAAAATATAGTATAATATAGACAAAAGGTTGTAGATGCGTTCAGAATCCGGAATTAGGTTACTCGAACTCGCTTTACTCAAAATTTAATGTAAGTGCGCTTTAATTATATTTTTAAATAAGTTTTTGTTTGTTAGATTTCGTTTGGTATTAAAAATATGGTATTCTTGCGTACTATATATTTCTTCAACAGTAAGTATAATTAGTACGCCGACTCGAAATATAGTACAATACTATAAATTATAGTACGGTTGGCACCCATAGGTGTGTCATAAAGGATAAGTGAGAACTAAAATTTTAGTGCAGATGGGCACCTACTTATTTTACAAGTACTTCTTTGGAATAATCTTCATTATTGTTACATTCTTTCAGGTGAGGAGGTACCACTATACTCTATCACCAGCCACTTATGTGGAGCACAAGATATTAAAAACTTTGTATCTTCCTCCATTATATTTCAGTAATGAAAAAAGAACAAGAAAAAGATAAATATTATAATAGGCACCGGCACGTGTAAGTGTAGACACGGGCTTGATTACCATACTGTGTTTTGTGACTGTGTTATGTGTAAAACTTTCCCGATTTCAGGTTTGCGGACTGTTGGTAAATTGCTATATCCGATGTAGTGTAATAACACCGTGGGAAGGTAACTTTGTATACATACATTGTAGCATACAACGGAAGTATAGCATCTCTAGAATCAGTTATATTTAATTTATTGATTATTTATTATACGTATCTATATTATCTTTATTTATTTATTTTTTTATACATTTCATTATTCTCAATTTTGATATATTCAATAGTGAATATCGTGTCTTCTCATACTATCTGCCAAACTTTGTAGAAGCTTGCGATTTTTTAAGGCAATAGACATCATCAAGATGTTTATTTATCTTTGTTGTCTGGGTTTTCTGGGAGTAATATGCTTGGGCATCATAGTCTAATACCATTTAGGTTTTTGGCAATGAGGCATAGCAAAATTGCCAGATAAATATCTATTTATGTAAAACGTAGAACATGATGTAAATATCGTTGCAAGTGTGGCTCAACAGTAGCACAAAATTATGCGACCTTCAAGCCGACGCACTCTGGTTCGAATCCTGCTCGATCCTGCCCCAATGACTTCACGTTATGTGCGGAGCTTACTTGCAATTGTAAAGAAATTATAAAATTCGGGACAATGACGTGTCAGTGTCATCAGCTTATAGTCTACATTATCTCTGTAAAAGAAGGCTTGTAGCTCAGCTGAATTGTATGTATATATTGGACAGATAGTGAACGTAAACAATTGTTGTTATAACCATTCGTGGTTTAAACAATCCACGTAAAGCCAATAACAAAAATGGTTTGTTGGCTGCGAGCACAGATTAGAAAAAAAAACCCATGAACTAAATGACTCTGAACTGTCATATGTCAGGCTGTCACCATAATTGTGCCATTGTCAATGTTTTTTACTGTCATTTGTCACTTCAATATTTTATATTACTCTGTTACCTGAAATAAAAAAAAGAAAGAAATTACAGTAAACAAATCCTGAAAATCTTCACTTAATAAAAAGAATAGGTACAAAATCCCTAATTTTAAGCCAATGTCTTTTACAACAAAAGATGTGGTCCTAAAAGAGGACAGGCCAAGAACACTTCTGCTCCAAAAACACTCCGACTTCTTAGCCAGCTATGGGCTGAACAAGGATGATTACGAGTTCTGTATGACAGAATATTTGAGGATGTCCGGTATTTACTGGAGCCTGACTGCAATGGAACTCATGGGACAGTCGTCTAGGTAGGTACTGGTTTATCTTTTTAATTGTGGGCGTTTACTTGTGGCACTTTTTAAAACAGCTCTAGAATTTATTGAAACTGAGTAACCTGAAGATAGAGTAATGATTAAATAAAATTCATGTTTCATCACTTTATAAAAGTTATAGTACTTAGCTGACAAGTAGCTATAGTGTAACTTGCCTAATTTCTCTATAAAAAGAGCTCTACCCTATGATTATCATAGCATGATCATGCTATACTTTTGTATGGAAGTTTTGCAGATCATTCAATGCTTTTAAATTGTTACAGAATGCCAAAGGATGAGATTTTAGAGTTCATTTCATCATGCCAGGACAGTGAGAGTGGTGGAATTTCTGCCAGCTTAGGACATGATCCTCACATGCTCTACACACTGAGTGCTGTGCAGGTTTGTTTAATTACTAAACATTGCAATTCAGTGAGAAGTTGACAGGGTTTTTTAAGCATTGATTAAATTAACTAACACATTTTATAGGTAAAACTATATTATTGTAGTGAAAAAAAATTGACAATGATGCTCATTTTGATGTCAGGATTTCAAACCACTAATTAATAAAAATTCTTGATTCTTCCAATCCTTCAGTATTAACAGCATTAGCATGTTCAAAAAAGTGTCATTATGGTGCTACCTATGTATCTTGTCTTCTATGCACCCACACTTATCCAGAGTCCTGTAGACAGTCTTTGAAAGTAGCTTAGCTATGAATGCTTAGGCATGCTTTTGCCTAATGATGAATGATGTCATATATCTGGAAGTTGTTCATTTTCAGGTTTTAACAATGTATGACCGTTTGGATGCCATTGATGTAGATGGTGTAGTCAATTATGTGGTGTCAATGCAACAAGAGGATGGCAGCTTTTTTGGTGAGATTTCTCTGTTTTTATGTACCTACTTGTTTTAGTAAATGGTGATGATAAAATTTTTTTTTTTAATTATATACTTACTTAACATGTAATTTACACTAAGAAATCTTGTCATTGTCACACCATTATTATCATCATTAATACTAGAAACTTGATGATTCCTTGTCAAGTAAATGATACAATACAATATAATACAAAAATTCTTTATTGTACACCAAAAATAACAGGTACAGATTATGATGATGTGACAATGATAAGGAAACTTACTGTAATATTGTATACTTCAGGTGACAAATGGGGAGAAGTAGATACCCGTTTCTCTTTCTGCGCTGTGATGTGTCTATCCCTGCTTGGAAGGCTGGATGCAATAAATGTATGTAACACAGTTGACTTTGTGCTCAGCTGTATGAACTTTGATGGAGGCTTTGGATCCAAACCTGGATCGGAAAGCCATGCTGGTAACTATTACTGATAAAAATTTGCATACACAAAAAACAATTTTTAATGCATTTTGTAACACATTTGCTTTTTAGCATTATTAAATAATAAGTACATTTAAAAATGGATGCAGGACTTTAATACCCAATTTATGGCCAAGTTCTGGTTAACACTTACATCTTAGAATGTAATCAGATCCAAAAAAGCTACTGATTTGTGATATTACATGTTGGTGGAGTACTTAGAAAACGGTTATATGTGTGTATTCCTAACTTGTTGCAATTCATGAATTCAGATTTTCCTCTAACTTTTAGAGTAACTATTGGGTTTGGAGTCAAAGTACACATTTTCCGCAGGTCTTATCTACTGTTGTGTGGGTACTTTATCAATATGCGGCAGGGCAGATGCTTTGAAGGCTGATGAACTGGCCTGGTGGCTATGTGAACGACAACTACCCAGCGGAGGCCTAAATGGTAGACCAGAGAAATTGCCTGATCTGTGCTATTCTTGGTAAGATATTATTTATCTTAACTTTCCCATTAAATACACATAAACCCTTTGAAAGTTTCGGTATAAATTTCAGTGAAGCCAATACTGCTTTTTCCTTCCCATTGACTATATTCATATATGAGTGTATAGTCAATTTTGACCAACATTTAAACATTGCAAGTAAATCTATAAATATATTTAAGATGATAGTTTTATCATCAGTCATTGTGAAGAAAAAAGAATAAAACTAAGAACCAGATTAAATCTTTCTTGCAGTAATCTGTTAATTAGCCCAATGTTTCATTTTTTTTTTTGTTTTGGGTGGCTCCACACTTTTGTGTATTTAACCAGTGGCTAGTAATTGATAATTTCTCGAGTTAATATATACTATATATAATGTCAAGTAAGTCACAGTGAACTGTGTCATCAAGTCAAGTCATACTGCTAGTAATGTGGTGGCAACTTTACCAGAAGCGTCTATGGAGTTTTGGAAACAACATGAAAAGAAATGTTTCACCATCATTAAACCACTTTCCTACACTCATGCCTGTAATCCAGCACGTAATGTATAAAATGCCACCAATTTTATGGATTAACACTGAAAGTAATACAATGCGCTGACACGATCTTTTTTGCTTTGCCGCCAAAAAAAACCGTTTCTTTTTAATTTTTTTTTTATGTTTTGGCTCCACACTATTGTGTCAAGTAATTAATAATTTATCAAGTTAATGATATTTCACAGAAATATGTGTCAAGTCACAGTCGAAGTCTTCAAGTCAAGTCATAGTCCAGACAAAGTCATACTCCTAGTAAAGTGGTGGCAACTTTACTTGAAGCTTCTATGGAGTTTTGGAAACAACACGAAAAGAAACGTTTTCCCAACATTATACCATTTTCCCACACTCACGCCTATAATCCAGCACTTAACGAATAGAGTGCCACCAATTTTATGCACTAACACTGAAAATAACACAAGTTTTGGAAAATAATACCATGCGGTGACGCAATCTTTTTCGCATTCCCGCCAAAACTCCTTTTTAATTAGGTGTTTTAAATTTCAGTTATTGCCATTTCATTTCTTTTCTTTCTATAGTAGTTTCTTTTCACAGGTGGGTGATGTCTTCGTTATCAATGTTAAACAGAATACACTGGGTGGACAAGAAAAGTTTAGAAGATTTCATCTTAGCATGCCAAGATGCTGAAACGGGCGGCTTTAGTGACAGACCTGGTGATATCCCTGACCCTTTCCACACATTGTTTGGTCTCGCCGGATTATCACTGCTAGGAAACACAAGCATAAAAAATGTAAACCCAATTTATTGCATGCCCCAAGAAACGATAGAAAGGTTAAAGTTAGAACCACCCTTATTAAATGTCTAATAATATGTAAAAAATCAATGAATCGATTACTATGACATGATTGTAGACATTATAGAATTTATACAGATTATAAGAGGTGATGGAGTACAACCTAACTTATTGATACCTTTATTGAAGTGCTTCATTTCATTATACTTCATGCACGGACTAAGTCCAGGATATAGGTAATTACTGACCAGACTACAGTCTATACTCATCATCATTTGCTGCATTGACATTGCTGATTTTGGTCTTTGTATAATATGTAAATCTTTAACAACCCAAAAGTATTTATTATGCTAATTTTAAGGAATACGCAATATATGTTTTATTGGAATAACGTCTTGTATATTTGTTATGAATGGTATAAACTTTATTTTTGATATATTACAATTAGAGATATGGTAGTAAAAAAATTATGTAGTAGCAACCCCGACATGACATTAGTAATTTGACTGACAGCAGCACAGCTGATTAATGTAAATAAACATAACGAAAATCTTTAAATAAACATAATGCAAGTCTTATTTATTTCGAGCAAAAATGACTATTCTCTATTTATTACAATTTCTTCTGTTTAGTGTTTGTGTTAACTTGTTCACGGTATTCAGTTATTTTGTGTATTACAGTGATAGGTTATGTTCCACGGAAACCATACAAAAAGAATACGACTATGTTATTGGTAAGTAAATAACTTAAATCTTTTAAAATGACATATATTACATTTTTTTTAAATAACTGGCTTCTGAAATCTTTTCTATAATAGATCAGTTTATTTAGTTGATAGGTACTTAAAATGGTATGGGAATGGTATATTGTAGGGTTATACTATTAAATTTATTACATTTAAACTTAACAAATATTTAGTAATTCCTGTTTCCAAAAAGAACTTACTAATAATAGATAAGTATTTTCTAATTGAATTTATATTGCATCATACAATAATTTGATTAGGTAAGTAGGTAGTAGGTACTATATTTATTCACTTTCTAGAACAACTTTATTTTTTACAAACTGGTTTTCTTAAGCAAGCTTTATATTTACTGGCTGATGAAGTATGGGTATACCTACATATTCCTAGTTTATCAATAATAATTTTCATTACAAGCTTTTTAAATTTACAGTGGGGTCAGGCACAGCAGGATCGGTTATTGCCCACCGTTTAGCAACAGAGACAAACTATAGCTTTATTGTCTTTGAAGCTGGAAGTCGCAGCCATGCATTGCTGGAGATTCCAGTGCTTGGCCCTTTCCTACACAGGTCTGTGTTTGACTGGCAGTTTGAAAGTGCACCCCAGAATGAGACTTGTTTAGCGATGGAAGGCAGGGTAAGAGGGTTATAAAAAAATTCTAATTGAATTTTGAAGGAAGAGTATTTAAGTATACTTTGTATCATAAAAATCATAATGCTTAGCTTCAGTATATATCTATCAATCCATCAATATAAATAAAAGTCTTTCGTCATGATACAGCCCAAACAACTTGTTTCTTTTACAGCCTAGTAGAGAACTAAGAAAGCATTTTTGAAAATTAAATCCCCTAATATGTAGTGGTTTTCAAAAATGTGATATCTCTAGTGCTAAGCCTTAGGGCCGAGTTTTATGGCTTTGTATGATGTGATCTGTATAAGGCTGCAGTCCACTATAATACTCTTTATTCTATCCATGCTAAAAGGATTTTAACACAGAACATCATCTAATATTTTATCCTTGCATGTCTTGTTATTACTGTCTTATAAATTAAAATAATAAATATTTAATATTTCAGAAATGTAGACTACCACAAGGCAAAATATTTGGAGGCTCATCAAAACTAAACAATATGATCCATGTAAGAGGCAACACATCACATTATGTAGATTGGTTTCATGGAAAACACTCAGAGGAATACATAATAAAACAATTAGAATTGGTAGAGAAAAGCATACTTTATCTAGATGACATTAAATACCAAAGTGACCTGTCTGATGCAATCATAGAAGCAGCTAAACAATTAGGATACAAGACTATAGATAAAAATTTCAAAGAAGGTTTTATGAAGACCAAAGTAAGCCAAAAAAATGGTAAAAGATGGTCAACCTCTGACCAACTAATGTCAAAAAATGTTGTTACAAATGCTTTAGTGAAGACGATTATTTTTAATGGTAACATTGCTCAAGGAGTTAATGTTGATGTATTAGGCGAAAAACACAAAGTGTTTGCCAGAAAAATGGTGGTTTTGTCCGCTGGATCAATTAATACACCAAAAATCTTACAGCTCTCTGGTATAGGTCCTCAAAATGTACTAAAATCATCAAACATACCTGTAGTAAAATTGTTACCAGTTGGCAAAAATCTACAAGACCATGTAGCTACAGGATTAGACCTAGTCCTTATAAATAAAACCGTTTCTATTGATGTTTTTGATATGATAAATCCAATAAATGTATTCAAATATTTTTTCAATGGCACTGGTCCATTGACAACTTCAGGATGTGAAGCTGTGGGTTTTGTATCAACTACAAACAAGAAAATACCGGATTTGCAATTCATGGTGTTGCCAGTGGGTCTATCTTCTGATAGAGGAAGTCTTTTTAGAAAGAGCCTGGGTATTAAGGAAGATGTTTGGCATGATTATTTTGTTAAAAGTTTCGATAAATTTGTAGCAACTATTTTGCCAGTTGTGTTGCATCCTAAAAGCACAGGTAAAGTTTACGTTACTAGCCAGGATCCTGAACAACATCCTGTATTTGATCCACAATATTTATCAAACAAACAGGATATAGAAACTTTAGTAAGTGGAATTAAAATAATTAAAAAGTTAATTGAAACTGATGCTATGAAAGGTATTGGGGCGTATTTGAACCCACACCATTTTCCTGGCTGTGAAAAGTATGAATTCTTCAGTGATATGTATTTGGAATGCTATATCAGACATTTAACTTTGACTAGTTACCATCCTGTAGGTACATGCTCCATGGGGTTGCCAGGTTCAAAAAATGCTGTGGTAGATACATCTTTTCGAGTTTTAGGTGTAGAAAAGTTGTACGTAGCAGATGCTTCGGTTTTACCGACATTGCCTAGTGGTAATATAAACGCCGCTGTGGCTATGATGGCTAGTATATTTTTTGACACAAACATTTTCAATCCTATGGCTAAAACTAAAATATTGTACTGCAAAAAGAATGATTTTCTATTTGAAAGTTTACGAAATGTTTGTTTTTCTGATCAGTTCATTTAGACATTCGTAATGATTATAAAATTTAGTTCAGTATGGACTAGGCGATCCCCTCCGAATTTAGATAAATAATAATATATTATTATTGTGGTCCACGGAAAAGGTTTCGTGTAATATTTCTACGTCCTTTATAGCTAAGTCATAAAATAAGAGAAATAATAAATGCTTTATTTTAATTTATATATCTAATAGATAATTAAGTTTTATTGACAGCTTTAAAAACACTTCTAAACACGAAATACTGCACAGTTACTATCTTAAGTTTTTGAACTTACATTCCAAACAATGTCGATGCTGTGTCGCATACTCTAAAGCTACACGAAATTAACATATTTCCGTCTTTTTCATTTCCCATTTATCAGAAGAGTACCGCCATACTCTAAGTTTATTTTAGTTTTAGAGAATGCGACACAGAATCGACACCAGTATCTAGACAATACATAGTAAGACCACAGACTTAATAGTACAAGATTCAATCCGCGAAGTCCCACAAATAGCGACTCTTGATCCAACGCAATAAAGTGCATTTCAGATCGCACAGCAGCGGTACCTACAAGCCTTCCATAATCAGGGGCTTCTCGCTGTCGTTCCGAGTGATTTATTAAATAAACATATAGAGGGGTGATATTTAGTAATGTGCTGCATAGTAATATCCAATCTTTTTTTAAATTCAAGTCAGTAGATTCTAGTGGATTGAGGGGTGCTATTGAGTCTTCTATGGCAATGGCAATGCCTTTAATTGAAAAAAAAAGTTTTTTTTACATTTAAAAATTGTCCAATTATCTACGGCTTGACTTATAAACACGCATGAATTTACTAATGTAATTAAATCCTGCTCAATATAAAAAAAAACTAGTGTACCTACTTTAGACCACACGGCTGAAGTAAAACCTCTTTAGTTCTATCTATCGGCCGGTATAACATTGGTTTTGCTATGTTTAATGTTAATGTCGTCATCTTGACAATTGTAAATCGGACATACCAATCATACAAATTTTAAGTAATTTTTAACTTTGTTATGTTGACAATGGAGATCTACGTTAATCAACAACTTTCAACTTCCGTTCGCCTCGTCACGCATTTACCAGCTTACTCCCCGAGTAAAGCGTGCGTAAAGAAGTTTTACTTCAAAAATTAGTGCGCAATTATAGGTACCGTCATTGTAATTCGTAATTCTTATTAGAGCGCGATGTCGCGGTATTGTATCGGTTCCAAATTAGGTTATTATATCTAGACTGGACAATTGGACATTATAAGTTGATATTTGAGGAACATACGATATATTCCAACTGTATTAATAAACATACCCACCAATCAAAAATCTTTACCCACATCATCAAAATAATATTACTGAAGAAATAAATCTTACTAAAATTACCCATTTCGTGGATTTAATTTCAATTTCGCATAAATTGTAAACATAAGTGAAACACGGTCGAAAAATGTATAATAAGACTTAGACGCATTTTACTGAGTTGTGCATTCATCCCCTATTCAATCGATTTCATGCATAATTTATGTTCAGACTACGTAATTTCCCCGTGGGTTTCAACCAGCGCAGCGTTGAAAATAGAAACGTTTTTATTAAAGAGTAGATATTTAATTTCATTATTAAATTTTATGGGTATCTATTATAGTACAAAGAAACGACTTTTCGATCAATGTGCAATTTAAGAAATTGTATTAAGAACTATATTTATAACTAATATTTTATCAATGTTAACTTCCACCCCGTCGTCGCTGCCCGAGACACGTCTTGAGCGACCCTGATGATCCTATAGCATCAGTAGTATCGGCTGCGCTAGGAGCCCGGACCAGTCTAGCCCTTCTGGCTCAGGTACCGCGCCCGGCACCGGTATAGGATACCAGCGTAACACAATCAGACACCGACCCCGCCGGCGAGGTCGACGTACCCCCCGTAGGTTAGCTAGAACGGTCGCGACTTTCAATAGGGTCCACTTTTAGTGGACGTAGTCTTCTCGATCCTCGCAACGGCCCAAGCCGAGGCTCGTAACCCAGGGGTGCCCTTGAGCTAGTTGCTTCCCACTATTGACGGCTGGGCGCCTTAAGCGATATGACGCTGTAAAGGTCGGTAGAGACCAACAGCATTAGCTCGTTTAAAAAAAACAATGTTAAAATAAAAAATGTACACAAATTCTATTTTCTACACAATTATTACCTTTCAACATTTAATTTAATTGACTAGTTATCAATCTAAGGTTGGGTTGCACCATATAACGGGTAATATTAAACTACAGTCAAATCTGCAGTTAAAACTCTAATTAAGCGGAAATGCGTTGCACCATTTGAACATGTGATTGCTCGGTTAAAATTGAGGCTATGGATTAAAAGCTGGTTAAGCTAGGTTTTACTATAGCAGTAACTTTAACCGGGATTATGGTGTAACCCCTCCGAAATATTCAGAGATAAATATATCTAGGCACAACAGTTACACAATAATATAGTACTTGTCGTCATAGGAAAATTAACTTGAGAATTTGACAATTTTCTATATACTCGTAGGTATTTGTCAATTTCTCAAACAACATACGCATTTATTCTAAATTTAAATATAATTACATAATATTGAAACAACTAGGATAGTTATTGTATTGGACGGAAGATTTAACAAATAGCGAAAAACATATTGTGCATGTTACACTTACAATGCATAATTTGAATACATATCAATATTTACCTACTTATGTACACATACCCTTATTTCTTTCATCAAGTCTACGTAAGTAGTTACAAAAATCACTGATGCATAAAATGTTTATTTGTGCGCAGTTTTAGTCGCGCGAACTCACGTCTTGGATTAATTTTAATACAGTAAAAGCTCCTTATATACATATTCACTATTCGCGGATTTAAAAAATGCGACCCAATTCCTATATTCGCGGCTAAAGATTTCTTTATGCGCAGATCTAATCGGTACATACACATTGATAAAAAGGAATCCAAGCGAATACCCTTTGTAAACACGTCGTCAAACGGACTAATAATAAAGTAAAATAGACTTTATTACAACTATGCCTAAAGTATGTTAAATGATATCGCGCTGTATTGGTTCCGCCTTTGCCAGACCATTGCCAAAGCCTAAAGAAAATAACTAATCAATATGGTAAAAAAATTCAATTAAATTCATTTTTATATACTAGTTTTTTATTTCGTCACCTAGGAAAGTATCTCCTATAATCCCATATAAATAACCATTCATATTCGCGGTATATTTACGGAACGTATACCCCGCGAATAAAGAGCTATTACTGTAACCCATATTGATAGAACGTATGTCGTGTACGTTACATTCCATAACTACCGTACCGTCTATGAAATTTCCTTCATCAATTTTATGCGCATGGATTTTTGTGTACAATTTATTGTATAATATTACGATACTTACACCTATACGTGTATCTAATTATTATTTGATAATAAACATCTACCTAGATAGCACAAAATGCTGAGCAATCGAACTCAAGGCAGTTTACTGCATACAATACTGGACGGGTATCTGATAATGCTTCGAAATACATTTCTAACCTAATAAACTACCTACAGCGGCGTCTTTCACGGATCAATAGACTCGGGGGGGCAGGAGGTTGAGGGACTCAAACTTGGATGACATTCGTTGATAGGTACTACATTATATCTATCATTAGATAGATTTTTTTTTTTTTAGATACATATAAAATTCAAAGTCCTGACTGACTGACTGACCGACTTATATATCAACGCACAGCCTAAACCGCTGGTCAAGAGATTTGAAATTTGGAGGGTGTGTTCTTTGTAAAGTGTAAGTATCCACTAAGAAAGTGTTTTTCGAAATTCCACCCCTAAGAGGGTGAAATAGGTGTTTGAATTATCTATGAAAAAATTTCTTCGTTGCCTATAAGCCACGCGGGCGAAGCCGCGAGCAGAATATAGTCATTAGATAGATATCTAAGGTCCGTATTACAGAACGATGCTCAGTCATCGATCGGTGCTCAAGCAGAGATTTCATTCATAAAGTGATCATTTAGTGAATGAAATCTCTGCTTGAGCAGCGATCGATGACTGAGCACCGTTCTGTAATACGGACCTTAAACACTCTTGGTAAAACAAAACAGTATAAGCAAACGGATAAACATTGTTAGAATTTGCGATAACAATGTCTTCCACATGACCTTCGACCTTCAAGCTACTAGATTAAACACCACAATCGGTTTCTTTTTAATTTACATAGAGCTGATTTACATAAGTTGTTATTCTATTTCACGCAGGCCGATAAATTATTGTTTTGAATCATCATATTAATGCCGTGAACATCAACGCAGATCATCATACGAGACTTCGAGAAATATAGAAACCTTATGCACTTTGCTTGCGCATTTATAATTGTGATGTGACACCACTCTGATATTTATGGGATGGCTTGTCACTGACCAATTTCCATCACGTGACTGAAGGTCATTTTAGTCAACTATTTAGTTCTCCGATTCAATAAAATTTCTATCTGATTTTAGCCAAGCTTTTAAGATCACCTCCCTGCATCCGTTGATTCGAAAATGACACCAACATAATAAAAAAAAATTGCTAATTACGCATTTATATTAATAATAAAATACTATACCTACATATTTTCATAATACTGTACGGTAAAACGTCACAAAGGAAAATACTTATTTTACAATTATATTTCGTACTTATTTATAACGTATGTATACTTATTGTTATATTGCTTTTATAAAAAATATATAGAAAACTTAATTGTGCTCTTGGACGGAATTTATATGCTCGTTTATTTTTTTAACTACTTTTTTAAATTAATGACGAGCTATCCTTTAACTCAGGGCCTCGCCTGTTAGTGACGATGCCGTCGACGATCGTGCATGCTCGTCTAATATAGAATCTAATATAATCAGAAGATACCGGTTCACTCTAGTCTTAAAAACTCCCAGATTATATTCGTTAGGAAACAATGACGCTGGTAAAGTGTGCCATCACATGCTGTCCGTATTATACAAGGTGGGATTTAATTCGTTCTTTTCCTTTCATATATTCAGTCCATGCTATAGAATGCTCCCATAACTAAATAAAAAAAGTACTTATGAAATAAAAATTAAATCTAGGTATTATAAAATTTAAATTCTAAAGAAAAGCCTTGTGACATTGAACAAAGCAGGTGTTTTATTGCCTACGAAACATTTACAAAGCACTCAGCTGGTGCCTGCACTGTGTGTACCGTTAAATAGACATTTTGGCTGTCATTCGGTTACTTTAAGAGGCACTAAATACTAAAACAAAATCTTTTTTTTTAATTGTACTTTGTACTAATATTCTATAGCATGGTCTGAGTACATACATTTAAGTAAAAGAGTGAATTAAATGCCACCTTGTATATACGATCAAATGGTATAGCCGTGTTTATTATGGTAAATTGGGATGGAGGAATTAGTTGTGCAATTCCATCGCACACTCGTGCATTTTGTATAAAACCGATAGACTGGCAACCTTAAGTCGGTGCTCAAGGCTTTGGAGTTACTGACTTGGAGGCGTTTTATACTTTTATAACACCAATATTTTTATTAAGGCAGACTGATTGATTTTATTACCCTAAATACAGTAAGTCACCTAAGATTTATCAATAGTATTTGAAGATGTTTCGTGCATAATTACAAACTAATTCGTATATTCATTTACGTTATTAATCCCTATCACTGATCACATTGTTTTGATTGCTATCACCTACGCTTTGGACGGTGTTTAGTTATACATCTGTGATATTACAAAGGTATTTAATTTATAATCCTTTTAATAAAATTAGGGTGAGAACTTATAAAATACATTAAAACTATGAATTTTTTAATACTTTAGTTCGTCATTTTTAGAATTGAGCTTTAATACTGATTATTTATGTTTCACTTCGCCATGATGTCGAATTGTATGAGCTTTAGTTCTTTGAGCAAAATATTGCAATTGAGATAAATCTTTAAAGTATTTTATACTTTACACAAGACAAAAACTCTACTACGGTTACTAAAAAAATTGTGCATTTTCTTTAATACTCTAGAACCTACTTCCTAATTATAAACGTTGTAGAAAAAGTAATTTATTATTTAATAATATTCTCTTTCGCTTGTGCCTTCCTTTGACTAGACTGTACGATATTTCATGTTCTATAACTGAAAACTTTAGCTCAGAACTGAATTAACTAAACCTAATCTAATACGTAATCACGCTGCACAATACTAATGTCATCATCAAATACCTATCAACGAAACCATATCTATCCGTATCAAACAGTAAAAAACTTACTTGAAACAGTTATCCAAGTAATTATCCAACATATCCAACTGAAGGTCATCCCAATCGGTGGGGCTCAAGAGCAAGGAAGTTAGGTCATCTTCAGCGATCAGAGGAGGTGGTATCGCCGGTTCCACGATCACGTTGGCTCCAACGTTGGGCTGCAGGTCTATGTCTTCTATTAACGGTTGAATTCCTCCCAAATTGTAATCTGGTAGATGTAACGTTACAGCGTTGGCTATATCGTTGACCAAGCTATTGGTATTGTCTAGGTGCTGGACAGCTGTGGCGACGCTTTCGTCAGTTTTCGGTTTAGTGCCCTTCTTCTTCTTGGGAGGCCTATTGGAAGTCCGCTGTCCCCCTTCTAAGTGAGCCAGGTCAAGCTTCCAAAAACCTCCTTTGCCGGGCTCCTGCTTGGATCGAGCAACTTTGACGAAAACTTTGTTTAAAGAGAGGTTGTGCCTGATTGAGTTCTGAAAATAAAATTATTTGATTAATTAAAGCTGTTCATCAAAACTAACAAATTATAGGTAGTAGCGAAAAATAATTATAAACTTTTACTTGAAATAGATACGTATACTCATCGCTTCGCAATCCCCAAAAAAGAATAAAGGCTGCATAGGTACTTATATACTCAAGTTATCGCATAATTCACCGATTGAACACTTCAAAAGCCAATTCATTTCACGCAAATCCAATTAGAGCCAATCTTATCACCGTTTGTTTGCACCCCTTTATTAAATCACACAGGAACCGTACCACAGACTACTGTTATGATATCTGATAGCCCTCACCTGCCACGTGGGGTCGGCGTTCCTGTAATACTTGAAGTTCTCCCGGATCCACGAGTAAATAGCCGACAGCGTCATCTTATCGTTATTATACCGCATGGCCATACATATCAACGTGCTGTAAGAGTATGGGGGCTTCTTCTTCTTGTTCGTCTGATACTCCTCCATGTTCTCCGTAAAGTCCTTCTGACATTTCGCTATGGTTTGGTTGAATTTTTGCAGGCGAGTATTCTGCGGTGGCTTGGCCGGCGGCTCGGGCGACATCGGCGGGATCGGGAACTGCGGCAGTTGCATTATGTTCGTGATGTTCTGCAACCACGTCAAGTTGGTGAGGTCCGCTTCCGGCTCCTCCTCCACTGCCATCTTCTCCGGCTTTTGTCTTGTTCGTGTAATTTTGGGAACATCTTGTACTGGCTTGGTCGTTTCTATCTGAGCGACGTCCGTCGTGATCTCATCTTGACTAAGTGCGTACGTCTCCGGCTGCTCGTAGATGTACTCTATCTCGACCGTGTGCGATGACTCGGGCACTGTGTGGTCGATGGCGAAGAACGGCGTACCGCAGTCGCCAGCATCTCCGTAGAAGTTGATGGATGTATCCAGCATCTCACCGGACGCCGGCGACAGTCCCGTGGTGATGTGCATGGTACGCTACATCGCTCGCGGCACCTGAAACCATTGCGACGTTCGATGACTCACTATATAGTTGATGATTCAGCCTTTCTTGCTACTTTCTCTATTATTGATATTAAAATTGGTTTTGAATTGTGTCCAATTTGAAAGAGAATGTACATAGTACAAATCGATAAAAAAGATCCAAGTAACGTACCATGAAGTGGTGGGATAAGTGGTCGACGGTGACCATCCAAGATGCCGGACGGTATCGATCGGTGGTGACGTCGCGACGGTCAGCGGTGGTGGGTCGCGGTGCGCGGTGGTGGTGTGCGCGCGGCGGCGGCGCGCTCGCTAGTGGCCGCCGGCGGCTGCAGGTGCGCGCCGGGGCCCGCCGCCGCCCGGCCCGGAACAGGTGTGTGTGGATCGATATGTTCCGCGAGCCGCCAGCCGTGGCCGTCAGCCGCCAGCCGCGGGCCCGCATCGGTGATAGCTCCGGACAATTAGTCACGGTTATCGGCCAGAGTCGGAGCAGGCGTCCGTTTGTGGTGATGTGGCGCAGGTGACAAAGCTCTTTCCACGTTTTGTATGAATGAAAACTGATGAAAACCGTTCATGACCCTTGTAAAGTAAGCAGTTATGACGAATATTTAAACAATGAATGTCTTGTTTTGCACCTGCGAGCACAGTTGATGCGGGTTCAAAATCTTGAGACCCCTCGTAAAAGTTATATTTTCATTTCTTTGGGATCATCCATTAACCACGTGAGGTTCGAAAGGGGGACGGGGTTCGGTAAAATCACGACGTCACCAGGGGGAGGAGAGGGGTTTTAAAAGTAGCTAAAATACATGACGTGATTAATAAACCACCTCTTTCTGTCTTCAATAATTTGCATTTTTGATTTGAAGAAACTGTTTGAAGTTGATGTCTTTTTAACATTCAAAATATTTCGTTTGTTATGTTAGTAAATAGTTTACTTAATACCACCACAAACCGTCGTATTCCGGCCCTGCATTTAACCGAAGCACCATCTTATCGGAGCTTACGTTAAGCGAGAAGCTGCGGGTACTTCCGGCGCACTATTATATTGGCAAATGCTAAGTATGGTCACACAAGCTAGTATCGTTCTTCAAGTGTTTATCAGTTTAGGTAAATTATGAATACGTTTATTCGGATTATTCCCTTCGTGTCAGTCAAAGTTATTTACCTAACAAGACAAGAGCAAACAAGTTGCGCGCCCTCATGTCGAAACCCTCATTTATTTTTGCCTTCGACGGCTTTAACACTTCAAGCTATGTTAAGTATTTAGATGTTGACGATCTACTTGAACCAAGCTACTATAAAATTACTACTATTACCTACCTAATTCACATCGTCAACTTAGGTTTAGAAAAATCCCCAAAATAATATCTAGTAACCCTATCTGATTCGACTCCATTTGAAAAGTAGGCTATACCTATGCAAAATTAGTTTTATTACCACAACAATAAGCGCATAAAATGAAAGGTTATGTCGAAAGTAAAATAGTCTTTATTTGACAGGAAACAAAAATAACAATGTTAATTTTTATTTTACAGGTAATTTTTATTTGTCAATATTGGTAATTTTGAGTCCCAACAATTAAGTTGGAAAATGAATGTGTCACCAACCCCCTATAAGGTCAACCAACGGCGAGGTCGTCATACTCTAACCCTTGCATTGCTTTCAGAACGCCATTGTACGTGACTTTAAAATTATTCAACAACTTAACGTGGAGTTACGTTGATTAGAGAGGTATTAAATAACTTGCGAAGTAAACCAAGACTGACATCTTGACTTAGGTCCGTATCATAGAACGATGCTCAGTCATCGATCGGCGCTCAAGTAGAGATTTCATTCATAAAGTGATCAATTAGTGAATGAATTCTCTGCTTGAGCGCCGATCGATGACTGAGCATCGTTCTAGGTAGTGTCGCCGAAGATGGCCCGGCTCCTAAGATAGCCCACTTTAAAAAAAAATACAGTTATGATAAAACGAAACATTTTAAATTTCGCGGGTTTATGCTACTAGTACCATAGACAATAATGCAAGTGTGTTTTAATTATTATTATTACAACTTCCATTATGTTTTTTCTATACTTTATTTATCTGCAAGATTTCACGAGGTTTTGAAATTAAGTGGGCCTTCATTGGCTCCTGTACCTTATAATACAGACCTTAGTGCGTTCGCCTTAACATCGCACGAAGTTATGACAGCGTCATCGAGAGGGGCAATGTTTTTCAATCGACTTCAAGAAAAAGGAGGTTCTTAATTCGGTTATATTTTTTGTAAATGTTTCTTTCCTCAGAGCTTCGTAATTTTATAACTGATTTAGAAAAATATATTGTATTTGAAGGGACATTTTTAGTTTTGTCATAGCATCAAAATCATTTCATACTTAAATGGTATGGTTTATAAATCAAAATAACTGGTTGGTCTCCTTATAGGAGATATATATTAGGTCTTTACCTATGAAATTGCCGTTTTGTTTGAAAAAAGTTAAAGTATTTTTTTTTCGAACTTATTTATTTCTTTTATTCAAAGTAATCACCCCTGCAATCAATGCATCTTTGCCAACGCTGTGGCAGTTTATGGATGCCCTTCTTGAAAAAATCAGCAGGACGGGAGACAACAAACTCTTCAAAGGCGTTTTGTACTGCCTCACGGGAATTGAATTTTTTTCCCGCTAAAAAGTTGTCCAAATTTTGGAAAAAGTAATAGTCGGTAGGCGCAAGATCTGGTGAGTATGGCGGATGAGGGAGAGCTTCCAAACCCAACTCATGCAGCTTAGAGACGGCCTGTTGTGCAGTATGGGGTCGCGCGTTGTCGTAAAGTAGCAGTGGAGACGACCGATTGACCAAAGCTGGTTGCAGACGTGCGAGTTTCGCCATCATTGTGGTCAGTTCTTCAATGTACACATATGCAGTAATGCCGTTTTGTAAAAAGCTATGATGAATCACACCAGCACTAGACCACCAAACTGTGACCATCACCTTTCTAGGGGTCATTTTTAGTTTTGCACATTGCTTTGGTACCGAACCAGGATCTAACCAACTTGCTGAGCGCTTTTGATTGTCAAAAAGAATCCATTTTTCGTCGCACGTAACAATTCGGTTCAAAATTCCTTCATTTCTGTGCCTGTTAAGCAGCGCAAGGCAAGTCTCGACGCGTACGTTGCGCTGGCGATCGTTAAGTTCGTGGGGCACCCATCTATCAAGCTTTTTTATCTTGCCAATCTGTCGCAAATGGACCAATATTGTTTTGATGCTAACATCAAAAGGTGCTGCCAGCTCAGCTGTAGATTGAGATTCATCAGCTTCCACAATCGCCTTTAATTCATCATTGTTGACCAAAGTTTCCGGACGACCACGAGGTTCATTTTTCAAGTTAAAATTCCCAGAACGGAACCGAGCAAACCAATAACGGGTTGTACGTTCGTTTGTACAGTTCTCTCCGTAAACGTCGTTGATGTTACGTGTCGTTTGTGCCGCGTTGGTGCCACGACGGAACTCATATTCCATAATTACACGAAATTTCAAAGTATCCATTATGAGGAAAAATGTTGAAATGTAATGAAAATACAACGCTAATCAATAAACAAAAGACTTATATTGTAAATAGAACGTCATATTTTTAAAACAAAATTAATTTGAATTTAAAATTCATAGCCAATCAAAACTTTTTTTTGTTTGAAAAAGTCTGTACTGCAATACGGCAATTTCATAGGTAAAGACCTATTATTAAGGCTTTTAAGTTAAGGCAGTAAAGACTGTGGGCATTTCATATAAATCTTTGTATCAAGCTGAAAACCACAAAAACATTCACTTTAATTTATATTAGGGCTGGGCTGGGGCACAATCACAGAATCGATTAAAAAATGACAGAAATCATTCAACGTTGCGTAGCTTATTGAACACGGTATCAAATATTTTACGGCATTTTTTCCACAATTAGCGAGGGATTCGGGAGTGACGGCTGGTGGTACCCGTCACGGTAGGTGCACCCCATGCACCCCTAGGTACCATGCAATAACAGTATGACGTGTGGGATCCAGTAACAGGGGTGCATGATGGTTAAACTTTGTTTTTTAGAGGAATGGTGTTTTTCGCGGGAATATATACAAAGCAGACATCCAAGTAGTTGAAAAGAATTAAAGAATTCTTTTTTATAAGTTTTTGAATTGAAAACTTGTTTAAAACATGAAACTCGCGTTATTGTCACCAAACGCTTTCCATGAGCTATCTGTATACTGTGTAGGTATATATGCGTACTTTTTGGGCGAACAAAAAGCATGAAACTCGGGTCATCGTCACCGCACGCTTCCCATGAAATGTGTCACAAGTTACTTACTTCTATCTGCAGTCCCCAAAGACTGCCTGCACATTTTTTTAAATCTTAAGGTGTAACACGGAATGTTCATGAAGCAGGCTTATCTGTAGCTATACCTGTCCCAGCACAGACATGGAAAAAAAGATTTTTAACTACCTAGCTAATGAAAACGCAAGAATAGTTTATAACGTGATCCGCGTGATCGTTCACACGTTGGTCAAACGCTTTCTCGAGAGAAGGGACGGGTCGAGTTTTCATGCTAGCCCTGCAGGATACTTAAACCACAGAATAAATAATAGTACATTCCCAATACCTAAATCTGTTTAACTGCGATTAGCGAAATGCGTAACGTTTGTTTATTTCGCAAAGATTTCGCGTTTGTCACTTTGATCAAAATCTCCGCGAGCTGATTGGCTGGCTTACAATAATTATGTTCATAAGGTTTACGAAAATGTATTACCTACTTAGTTTTAATTGACTCCTTGCCGCAAAGTAATTTAAAAATACATATATTACATAAAATATACTTACAAGTATACAGTCAAATAGGGGAAGGTGTCGTTAAAACCTTGTAAACCAATAACGGTACAAGGTTGTAAATCGATTGCACCCAATAACTAATGGAGTGGTTGTAATGAGCGACATAGCGTAAGAAAAGTCAGAAGGCGATAACGTATTATAAGACATTCCGTTGCCCGTCGTCCTACTGCGGAGTTCCACCTACATTTTGACCAAGGGCATTTTTTTGTCCGTGGTTTTATCAGTAGGACTACAGAGAAACATTATACCTATAGCTCACTAGTTAGTAGTAGATACTACTCGGCAAGCGCGGCCCGTAGTTCTATCGAACTCAGCATTCATTATGCGGACAGTAAAGGAATGGAACAAATTACCAGCGTCTCTTGTTTTCTGAAAAATATAATTTGGGAGTTTTCAAAGCAAGAATGAACCGGTCGAGCGACAACTTGCGCCGAATGGCTGGCAGTAATTGGGTGAGAGGAGCCGAAGACCGGGTTCAATGGCGTACCTTGGGAGAGGCCTATGTCCAGTGTGGACTAACACAGACTGATGATGATGATAAATGAACCGGTATCTTCTAGGCAAGCATGATCCATTGTCTACCACGATGTGACTAATCATCAGGTCACCCTATCAAAGGTAAAACGATGCATTTGTCGATCAAGTCGAGATTTCATTCACAAATTGTTCATTTCATTACTTAAATCTGGACTTAAGCACCGATGGATGACTGAGCGTCGTAATATGAACCTTAAACATTAATGTTTGAAACGTAGTACTTAAGTATCTTTACCTGCTTAATACAGTTTTGTTATTACACTGTCACCTATACCTACTGGGCAACCGTCACCCCTTCGCTTCCGGACAGGTGCTCGAGACATGTGCCGAGCGGCGTACACCGGACCCACGCAAGCATCGCGCCGGACGTTTGCCCAACAATTTGCCGGTAACTAATTATATTGGATGAGGGGACCTATATCCCTATAGTAATAAAAGATAATATTCGATAGTTGATGATGATTTTCACGTTAAATCTGCGGAGAATGGTCGCTACTTTCCGTAGGGTCTCTTCCCCCGGCAACGGCTCAAGCTGAGGCTCGCCCTCTACGGGTGCCTTTGAGCTACTTGCCTACCGGTGTTGACGGCTAAAGGTCATAGCACTTTTTATGCTAAAATGGGCATACATTTGACATCTCACCTAATGTGTAGTGACGGTGTCGTTTGCATTATTGTATGATATACTCATTCAATCTTGAAGGGCGAAACGCGGCTAACACACTACTTAGTCCAAATCCAAAACCACCTATTCGTACCAAGCGATTTGAATCCACGTTCTTAATTAGAACGGCTAAGGAATGGAATGCCCTGCCAGCGTCTGTGTTTCCGGCGAAATATGACCCGGGCGTGTTCTAGAGAAGAGTGAATAGGTATTTACTTGGCTAGCATGCTACACCTTCGATCACATCGTCACTTCCCATCAGGTGAGAGCGTGGTCAAATGCTAGACAAGTTTTAAGTAAAAAAAAAATTTTAATACTAGACCTTAAAACCTGATATGGCTGGTACATATTTCAGATATTGTATGATAGCAGTAGGTTTCAATATTTCATTTGTATCCAAACATAAATCAGAAAACATTATGTCATAACCAAACCCCCTGGGTTGAAGATCTAAATTCTAATAAAGTACCTACTGGCACTGATAAATAAGTAGAGCGCAAGAGACATTTAGATACCCAGTTTTTTCGATTCCTCTATAAACACTAAACCTCAAGGGTACCTAAGGATTTAACTAAATGTAAATAAGAAAAAATTACATAATACAATCGTTTATTACACGTACAAATACTATAACAAGCTTACATTGAGCATATATCTTGATTAAAAATACAAAACTTCAAATATATTTGGTTAAACTTAATAATAATGTAATATAAAATTTGTAGAACACTATAGTTCTAGATAAATGCAGTATAGTAAGTATATATAGCCTATAGTAAGGTTTAAAATTTATATAATTACTGATATGCCTCATCGTATTAAAACTGTAAATTAAATTAATTCATTCATTTTAAGAAATATACTGAACGATTTTTTAAAATTGGCTTTTATCTTTCTAGTCGTAAAGAAATTACCAGTCCTTTTTTTCGATCCGTAATTCATGCATTGTTTCAAATTTTATGTTTTCCTCTTTAAAGTCCATGTGTAGCGCGTTTCGTTGTGAGGTTATGTCGCAGTTTGCGGCTTTAGGTGTGACAGGAACCAGTTCGCGCTATTGATTAGGTTGTCCATCTCAGCAGGCTGGGACGACAGCGAGTGGTTGTCATCGTACATGTATACTCTGCGAATATATTTGCTTATTTATTATGGGAAGCTATCGTAAAATTATTTAGTTTCTGGGGTTAATTCGAATTTAAGTTTTCTTGCAATTTAGTTTTGGCATTGTAAGAAAAATCTAAAAGTAGAGAATCTCCACGTCACTGCGTAGCATAGGATTTGTATACATAACTCAAACCTAAAGAACCAGTTATTATTATTATTATTATTATTATTATGGATATTAACATAATAATATTTAACTCATAAGTATATTAACATAATTTATAGTAACGTATGAAAAATCCGCTACTTCTGATGCTGGCGCAATCGGTAGGATTCTAATTCCCTTACGGCGCGAAGCCTTTAAATTTAGCCTAAAGTAGAATAGAAAATGCAAACTTTGCAGAGGGAAACACTACAAATATCAGACTGTATAATGAGAGGTGGTTTAAAAAACGTGACAAATGATAATCGAAAAAAAAATGTGATCGCTTTCGAAAATTCAATAGGTATCAATTTCTTTAAAAGCAAAATTTTTTAGGAAACTCCAGAATTCCACATTTTTGTCAGATTTCGTACAATTAAACAAAGGAGTAGAGACCATTCTCAATTCGTTTCATTCGAAGATCCATAGAAACCCTTCAGTGACATTGCAGCATAAAGGGAAAAAAAACCGTTCTCTATTTTATTTATTAGTAGCAGCAAACAATTACAATAACAAATCATTACAGATCAAAATAACACAAACTTGTAATTGGTTGGGTAATGCAGCCCACAACACTATTCGCTGACATTCAAATAAAACAAACAAAAGCTAAAATCACTCAACAGTTCGAACTGCTACAATAACCTCAACTACTACTAAATACTACTGGCTAGAATTTAGACTTTGTGTGTACTATCCGCGCTGGCTATATCTAAAGCAGCCAATTTACCCCCTTTTCTGGAACAGTTCAACTGAGAAATACAAGCGTACTCACCTGGTTTCCACCCCGTTAGCCTTGAGACGTCTTATATAGTCCAGCCCCTGATAGTACGGAACCCGCTTGTCTCCGCTGCCCAGCATCATGGCGGTGGGCGCGCGGACCTTGTGCACATGCGCTAGGGGCGAACACCTCCTCATGGCGAGGAGGTGGTCCTCTGATAACGGACCCTGCTCCGTGAAGGCAAAGCCGGCTTCTACCGCGCACCTAAATTAATTTATCGTACTATATTATCAATTTAGTTAAGACTAGTTGACCCGTTCCGGCTTCGCACGGGTGAATTAGTAAAACGCGGTCGAAAGGGATAAGAAGCATCTTATGTCCGTCTCCTGGTTTTAAGCTACCTTACCAATTTTCAACAAAACGGTTCAGCCGTTCTTGAGTTATATAAATATATATAAATAGTGATAATAAGTTTCCAGGACAGACATAGGTAGATTCCAAAAAAATTTTAGATGGCGCTGTTTGGTTTTGTCAATGATAATGCATAGTTTCTATGGAATTTGAGGTATTTTGTATGAAGTTCTGAATCTCGGTTATGATATTTTCCGTATACTCAGTGCTATAAGGAAAAAATCTACATGAAATCCATAATGAATTCCGAAGCGCGCACGATCTCAACTTTATTATATGTATAGATTGACATTTTGGAAGCTACATAAAACTAAGATTAAAATTTAAAAAAACGAGTGTGCTTTCCACACGACACTCTTGCCCCTACAGTAATAAACGAAACGTAACTCTTTCTTTCTATCTTCACGTAGTTCAACTTCCGTTCGTCTCACCAGCTTACCCCTAAACCAAGCATGCGTATAAAAGTTTTTCTTGAATAAATAAAATTTCGCTTATCAGGCTAAATAGTTGGATGGGTGATAGCCATTTGGTTGATGTGGTATTCACAAGTGAGCGCTACTGTGCTTTAGAGAGCGCGTTACGCTGTCTTGGTTGTTATCCACTTCATAAATCACATTCGGGAGGTTTAACATTTCTGGGACCAGCAGGGCGATCACAACAAATAACTTTTATAGGAATGCAACATGCGAAATGCATGATATTTTTAAAGCGAGAAATGAGCGTACCATAAACTACTCAAAACGACCTTTTCTTGCAAATACCACCTGAATTAACTGAGAGAATATTTAAACTAGGCTTCGAAATTGTAACCTTTTAGAACTTCGTACATCTTATAATCTTCGTTAGCATCTTTGTCGCCGACACGCGTCATACGAGTTTACGACTCCCTAACTGTTGAATTCTAAATTCTTCTGTCCTTGTTAGAGTTTTTTTGAAGTTTTGTTGTTAACACTATTTTGTTATGTTACTGGACTGTTTTTGTTGAACCTGTTACTGAACGGTTAACGTCAATTTTTTTAAATTTTTTAATTACTATGTAAAATCTAACAAGCATTTGTTTACTTTTTTAAAGTCATAGCGAATCCGTTTTTGCAGACCGTACCTAAGCGTCAGTGTGACGTAACGCGACGCGACGCGAGGTGCAAACTTAGCTTTGTCGAGTTTTAATTAACTTAATTCTTTGGCACTCAAGACTCACCCGTCAGCATTGTCGGCGTAATGTCCCTTTGTGGCGAGGTCTATCAACGGGTTTTTCATGACCATAGCTTTAAACGCATCGGGGTATCTTGCGGCAAGATGGCCGACCACCAAACCTCCGTAACTACCTACAATACAAGTATTAACCCAAAACTGGTTTAAAAATATGAAAACGTTAAATCTAACTACATTTAGAAGCGTGTAGTAAAAAGTGGTTTAATGATGATAATTTTTTTGTTTCCTCGGGATGTGTGTAGGACACGTACATGCAATTCGAATCCCTATCCCGTTAGAATAAATGACATGAAATCATTGAAATAAGATTTATTACGACTTTTTATGTGACTAGCGGTCCGCCCTGGCTTCGTACGGGTATTTTATATATATTTTATCGCCTATGTTCATCAGGGATAATTTAGGAAATAATTTTTCAAATCGGTCCAGGAGTTTCATAACCTATTAAATGCAAACAAACAATCAAATCTTTCCTCTTTATAATATTAGTTGTAACGTAGCCAATAGATAGTTAGACAATAAAAATTGATATTTTTATTCTAATTTCTGTAACTTTTAGCTACCTGCAAACAGGACCACGTGAGATGTGTTATCTCTCTCCAACAGGGTGGTTAGAGCGAGATAGCAGTCAGCTACTTCATACTGGCCTACATGGCCGATGAGGCTTCGTACGTTCGCCTCACCAAAGCCAATGGAACCTCGATAGTTGCACCTTAACAAAGCGAAACCTAGGACAGAATTGTTTAAACTAATTTTGATATTAACTTACATTTGATAAGCAAGACCTGGTAGATAATTTGTTTTTCAGACAAATGAAGGAGTAATTTCAACTACAGTACCCTTCAAACGAACTCTCTAGAACTCTTACGGAAAAGACCTACCAGCGGAGTTCAAGGAAGCGGCAATTAAGGCCTAAGTATCAAAAATAATTTATTGGTAATTAGTAGGTGTTATTAATGATGATTGTAGTTAAACCAGACTGATTTATTGATTGATTTACTTGATGGAAGTGGCGATAATGTCTAAGGTAATCTTATCAGTCGAAAACTTCATTAAATTTTTCCTATAAGTAATAATAATAATAACGCCCAACGATCACATACGTAGATCCTGGACCCTAACTAGGATTCCCTGTGTCTAGGTACCCAAGAACTACGAGGACCATGGTCTCACGACACCCAGACTCAGAACAAGTATTTGCGTTTTTTTTCTGAAATACTTGTCCTGCCGCGGGAATCGAACCCGCCACCTCCGGGCTATGAGCCGACCTGCTCAACCACCACACCACAGAGGCTGTCAATAATAATAAGTAGAAAAGTTCTGAACACAGCGGCCATTTCTATAGCCTTTTCTTTTCTGCTACACTACCGACCTAAATGAGAGTGAGAAATTTTTAGTCACAAATGGTTTCTTCGATGACGCAAGAATAAGGTTCATAATATTCATACTAAATTTTTACATAATATATTCATACGAACCACTTCTTTTAGCAGTCACCCATCCAATTAGTGCCCGTAGCGACCGTTGCATAAAATATCGATTGGTTGAAAATGCGTGGTCAAACTTCGCTGTGAGCGCTGGCTCACTTAAAACTATAAAAAAGCCAGTTGAGCCAGTTCATTTAAATACCAACGGACTTCAAAATCACAAGATAAAAAACGAGTGTGCTTTAGACCACACGACTGAAGTAAAACTTATTTAGTTTAACTCCATCTTCCGGCCGGTATAACTTTTAACGTTTTGCTTAGTTTAATGTTAATGTAGCCATTTTTACAATTGTAAATTATCATTTGTAAATTGTCTAATAAACATGAATCAACTTTAACTTCTGTTCACCTCGCATTCACAAACTTACTCCTCAAGTCAAACGTGCGTAAGGAAGTTTTTCTTCAAAAAGGTCGTAAGCTTTAACTAGTGGCGACACCCAGCCAATACTAATGGAACTACATAGCCAGAGACGCTGTCCAAACCAAGTAGATTATCCGCGTGGCTGGATTGAGGACTCGTATTAAAGAATGACGATAAGTCATGAATCGCTGCCGAAGTTTAATAATTATAAAATTATCATTTTGTGTATGAAATCTCGACTGGGGCGCCAATCGACGTCTGAGCGTCGTTCTGTGGTAATACGGTTTCTAAACCCAGTCGTGTCACACTAGATGTCGCTATCTCACGCTCGTTGGTTTTCATAACCTCTCTTTCCCAAGTATCTAATCTACATTATTTTAGTGTCAAATCAGAATTTCGTCTACGAGTGAAATAGCGGTCATTGAAAAGAATCCGAAAATGGAGGTTGTGAATTTTGAATTTCTTCCATAACCCGTGTATTTTTGAACTTTAATGTGTTATAAGGGTGGATTATTATCCGTGAGTGTTCGTGAACGTGCACGAGTGTTGGTAAATGGTTCAAAGTTTATAAACCATGCCTTTTCGTTTTCTCTTCAAGGCTTCCTAGAGCCTTCAGTAAAATATCCACCATTTCACTGTGGCATTTGGACTGACAAACTAAGACTTGGACATGACATAACCGTGCAATAATTCATTACTTGACATTGACAGAATTATCGCTAAAAAGCGATAGCAAGCCAATAAACGAAGAGAAGAAGAAGAGTGAAATAGCGATAGTGTAAATTGAAACAAAAGGGTAAAGTTGTAATGTGGACTCCACACAGTAAATCTTCTAAGTCCAAACTCACCAATCATTAATATCCGTGTAATTGTACATAGTGGCGACATCTACCACTGGGTTTCTGCTAACCACCGCTTTATAGGTATCCGGGTACTGTCCACTTAGATGGGTGACCAAGAAACCACCGTGCGAACCTCCAAACAGCACCATCTGTTGGTTGTCTACTGGCAACATTTTAATGACGACATCTGTCGCCAGTTTGCAGTCTTTAACGTCCGCGTCGCCGACGCGCCGCGGGAGGAAATGTATTGAAGCGTCACCCGCGCCTGATGACCCTCGGTAATTGATAAGGAGAGACGCGAACCCTGCAATTTTGAAACTTTAAGCCTACAGTGGTGTCGATTCCGTGTTGCATACTCTAAAGCTAAACGAAATTAACATATTTCCGTCTTTTTCATTTCCCCTTTATCAGAAGAAGAGACCGCACTTTTTTTTTATGTTTTGGCTTCACACTTTTGTGTATTTAGCCAGTGTCAAGTAATTGATAATTTTTCAAGTTAATGATATTTACGCAAATGTGTCAAGTCACAGTCGAAGTCATCAAGTCAAGTCATAGTCTAGTCAAAGTCATACTCCTAGTAAAGTGGTGGCAAATTTACTTGAAGCTTCTATGGAGTTTTGGAAACAACACGAAAAGAAACGTTTCACCATCATTATAACATTTTCCCACACTCACGCCTGTAATCCAGCACTTAACGAATAGAATGCCACCAATTTTATTCACTAACACTGAAAATAACACAAGTTTTGGAAAATAATACAATGCGACGATGCGATCTTTTTCGTTTTCCCGCCAAAACTCCGAGACCGCACTTACCATCAGGTGTGATAGTGGTCGTGAACGCGAGCGTATCAATCAATTAAAAAAAAGAAGCGTATCGCCATACTTTAAGTTTACTTTAGTTTTAGAGAATGCGACACAGAATCGACACCAGTACATATTTTACTAACAGCCTGACAGCAGTATCTGTAGTTGTTGAGCAGTTCGGCTCATAGCCCGGAGTCGGCGGGTTCGATTCCCGTGGCAGGACTAATATTTGTGCATGGAAAAAAGCGCAAATACTTATTCTGGGTGTTGTGAGAACATGGTCCTCGTAGTTCTTGGGTCCCTAGACACAGGGAATCCTAGTCCAGGATTTATGTATATGATTGTTGGGCGTTATTATTACTATTATTTTTTAATTCCAGCTACGAGTTCAATTTAGTGACTAGCATATGTTCGGGCATTACTAGGAGTAGTTCGTATTAGCTACAGTGTGAATTAAAAATTCACAATTGATACTTGGAGAATGGTCCATCTTCAACCTTATAGACATTTTTCATCAAGTAAATCACAAGCAACACTGCTTTTCATTACGAATACAAGTAAAAATTAAAATATGGATTAGCTAAAGAAAAAACTAGTGAATACAAATCTCTGGTATACGAAAATATAAATAAAACTGTACAACTCGAAAAACAAATGAAGATCGGATTGCCGCTTTCCCGTCTTATTTTTTTTTCTGTGGCCGCAATTACTTTTCATTTTCATCATTGAAAAAATGGTGAATATTATGCCAAAATCAAAGTTATTTTAAAGAATTAATTGAAACTAAATTACAAAATAGTCATTTTAAAAAATATATTCTTTAATTAATACTTAGCTTTATGTTATTAGTTATTATTTATGTTATAGTGACTGGCCCGATAGCTCAGTAACCCTGCCTTCTGAACTGTGGGTTGTGGGCTCGGTTCCCACCCAGGACAAACTTTTCTGTGATGAACATCGATGTTTGTTCTGTGTTTGGGTGTTATATTGTATTCTATGTATGTATTTAGAAACAAAAAGTATCTAAGTATTGTATTCGTTATCTAGTTCCTATAGTACACGCTTTGCTTAATTTGAGGCTAGATGGCGCTGTGTGAAATGTCCACAGATATTTATTAAATTTAAATTTTACATCGCGCTGTAATTGAGTGGCTGTAGAAAAGTATGAACATCGTTCAATAGAAATGTTTAATAGAACTAGTTATTTTAATATAATTTGACAGCTGTCAGTTGAAACAGCAGTTGAAAGTTCAACCTGCTCCTCAGGGAACTTTAAACCTGCTTTCCAATTATGAGTAATGAAAAATACTTACCTAGCTTGTTAAACAAGGCAGTTTCGAGAGAGAACGCGTTCACAAAGTTCGAGTGTGGCCCGCCGTGCGGCCATACAATCAGCGGGAGCTTCTTTCCCGCTTCCACTTTTGGCGCGAAGTATATCGCCGAAAACGACTCTAAAAGTAAACGAATTTTTAAAATTCTCGTTATTTGAAAGAAAGAAAGAAAATACATTTATTCCAAGAACACACACACAATATCATAAAACAAACAAAATTTCATTAATAAGTAGACAACAGATATTGCATGAGGTCCGTAATAGGCTCCGACTCAGCATACAACTGAGGCTGCAAGCTACAGCCTCAGTTACTGGTTTTCAGTCGGGGCCTACTGACATGGCATCACGGACGCTTACACATAAATAATAATTAACAAAGGCAACAGCAACAGTAATTAAAACAATAAGTAAGTAAATAAGCATTTTAGAATATGAACACAAAATAAATACTTATAAAAAATTAACATCTATGTAACTTGACACTAACGCCATCTAAGCGGTTATATTGTAAAACAACCAACAAACAAGTACAAATTTTGAGTTTTGGCGGGATAACGAGAAAGATTGCTTCACCGCATTGTATTATTTTCAAAAACTTGTGTTATTTTCAGTGTTAGTGCATAAAATTGGTGGTGTTTTATTCGTTAAGTTCTGCATTACAGGCATGAGTGTGGGAAAGTGGTATAATGATGGTGAAACGTTTCTTTTAGTATTGTTTCCAAAACTCCATAGAAGCTTCTGGTAAAGTTGCCACCACTTTACTAGGAGTATGACTTGACTAGACTATGACTTGACTTAATGACTTGGACTGTGACTGGACCTGACAGATATATATATCATAGTAATTAACTTGAGAAATTAATTACTTGACACTGGCTAAATACACAAAAGTGTGGAGCCAAAACAAAAAAGTAAAGTGTACTCACTGACGTCATCCGTGCTACCCTCATGTGTCATTGGTAAATACTCGACTTGTGACGGTTCGAGCGGCGATGGTTCGACCACCTGTCCCACTCGCACCCAGTTAATGTTGCTCTCGTTGTCTTTCTCTGGCAGTCGTGCTACATACAGCTGCAAGACCATAAACAATTCAACATTTTGGAACGTTGAAGGAGTATTGGTGGGAATTGCGTGGCTTGGTATTTTTAATAGTTATTGTACTAAGCATATAAAATTACAAAGTGCTTAATGACAAATCTATACATATAAAATTATCGGGTATCTGATAATGCTTCAAAATACATTTCTAACCTAATAAACTACCTACAGCGGCGTCTTTCACGGATCAATAGACTCGGGGGGGCAGGAGGTTGAGGGACTCAAACTTGGATGACATTCGTTGATAGGTACTACATTATATTTATCATTAGATAGATACATATAAAATTCAAAGTTCTGACTGACTGACTTATATATCAACGCACAGCCTAAACCGCTGATCCTAGAGACTTGAAATTTAGAGGGTGTGTTCTTTGTAAAGTGTAGGTATCCACTAAGAAAGGGTTTTTAGAAATTCCACCTAAGAGGGTGAATTATCTATGAACATTTTTCTTCTTCGTTTCCTATAGGCCACGCTAGCGAAGCCGCGGGCAGAAGCTTGTATAATATAGCAAGCCCATTAGGTACAATACGTGATTTTGAAAAAAATAATTAGTTTTCTCTCCCACTACTGGTGCTAGCAATCCGACACAATGCAGAACAGAAAACTCCGATCCGAAGCTTCCATTACACCTGTAAAGAAGAAGCTATAAGAAACTTTTCCGGTTGCTATCTATAATTTCAGTTTCTCTTTGTAATGTTTATTCTCAGTATTATTTTTGCACCGTTGTAACGTGTTGGTTACTTTTATAATAATATGTTCATTATCTCAACTGTAATAAATTATATGTATTGTACAAGACAGTAAAAAAAAATTCATCACTGTAAAGTTTCTTGTAGCTTCTTAGGGTAATTTGCTTTGCACTTAAGTCTAAAAGTGTGACATAACGCAAAGAACTTGCTTTAAAAAAAACGACTGGGTTTTAGACACACGACTAAAGTAAAACTTATTTAATTTAGCTCCATCTATCGGCCAGTATAACTTTGTTTTTGCTTTGTTTAATGTTAGTGTCGCCATCTTGGCAATTGTACATTGTCATTTTACCGGACATACTAACATAATATTATTATTCTTTACTTTGTTCTGTTGACAATGGAGATCTACGTGAACCAACTTCAACTTCCGTTCGCCTTGCATTCAGCTGCTACCCCAAGTCAGGCGTACGTATAGAAGTTTTACTTCTAAAATAGCCAGTGTAACAAACCTGTCCAGGGGTGGTGAAGTTGGAGAACGAAGCTAGGATTATGTCAGACTTCACGTCCAGAATTGTTGTCGACCCGGCGACGTTCCTCAGAGAGATGTCTATGATACGTCCGCTGTCTGCACAAACAATATGGACACAAAGCTAAATTTTTTATCGTAAAAAATATCAACGAACTAGTACATTGGACTAATCACCATTAAAGGCACTGAACTTATTTATGTTAATTAATGATGTGACGAGCTGGTCGTTTCTACTCTAAAATATAAAGTTTCGCACGACACGCATCTGCGCAGTGCAGTGTCGTGCCAAACCAAGGATTATGTAATCCTGAGACATCAGCACATTCTGGTAATAAGATAACTCAACTGTGAGATCAGATCATAAAGTCTCAATTATTGTAATCAATCTAAATCTCCAGTAATTTCACTAGCTACATTGCCCTTCAAACCAGAACACGGCTTGGCGGCAGAATAACTGGCTAAGTGCTGGTATCTACCTAGACGAACTTTACACAAAAGTTCTAACACCTAGTAAAAAAAAAACTTAACAAGGATTTATGAAATGTAATGAAATTAAAATTTCTTGTCATAAAAATAGTTGAAACAATCATAAAGGGCAACAGCTACCAAAAATATAGCAAAGCAAGTTATAAAAACTTACGATAGGCTTTATTGTGATACTGAGTCAATATGTTCATAAAATTTCGAATGTAATTGTTTAAAAAAAAAATACCAACATCTGACCAAATGCGTGCCAATATAATGTCGATAGATTTTATTATTATTTATTTTATTACAACTGTTCTACTATACATTTTAATTCAATACAATATCAGATCTTTCCAATTTGAGTTCCTGCCAATGTTCTGTTGAAAATAGGATCTTCCATCGCTAAACGAGCAAGCTAAACAAAAGACTACCCTATTATATCTAGTCTACAGCACATATTACATTAAACACATACCGAGATGTTTTCCATAACCCCTGATTTTATCTGACATGGTATAAAAACAATCTTTAGTTAACTAAAGCGCCATGCATTAGTAAATTTTTTAACATAAGTGTAAAAGAAAAACTTACCATATACTAGTTAAAAAGCTCGTATAGAATTAATAACGTACCAAGACATTTCACATAGCTCCTGATTTCATTCTGCTGTGGTGTTGAGAAGATAATTCTGTTCCCATCTTTGCTGAAACAATATGTGGGCAGGGCCTGGCTGTACACTCCGTAGAAAGGCTTCCCATTGTCTGTCTTGATTTCTGTGTCTACGATGTCTATGATAGGAAACACTTCATCCTGCAATATATTTTGTTGGTAAGATTTCATAGCCTTTAAGGTCTATATTACCTTATTTTAGTAAATTTGGACAAATTCAATCATCATCATCATCTGCTGAAAATACGCCTCCCTCATAATATAATATAATAATAATAACGCCCAACAATCACATACATAGATCCTGGACCCTAATTAGGATTCCCTGTGTCTAGGGACCCAGGAACTACGAGGACCCTTTGGTCCCACAACACCCAGACTCTGAACATGTATTAGCGCTTTTTTTTCTGTGCACAGTTACTTGTCAAAGAGCGCCAACTTGAGCACCTGCTTTGCCCGTTGCTTCCATTGGCTCCTTGCGGTTTTGACTATATCTAGTGAATTTTAAAAGGAATTTCCTACGATTTTATTAACGTTGTATCTGTTCTGAGCTCTATTACAAGGTATGAAGCCAATAAATTTATAAACAACCTGACCCGCCCCGACTTTTTACGGGCTAATAAATTTTACGCCTAAATGCCCTTTCCCCTGCCTAAAATGTAGGGTTGTATTTTTAATGCCAAATTTCGAAAAACTGTCCAAAAAATTTTAAAAATAATTTGGTCTTATCACTTAGTGGTATGAAAAATAGTTTACGTCCTATTCTCAAACCTACTGAATATGCACATAAAATTTCATAAGAATAAGTTAAGCCGTTTCAGAGGAGTTTTGTTACAATCACTGTGACACGAGAATTTTATATATTAGAGATAATACGTTTGGAAATTTTTGATTCATACTGACAAAGACGACAACGTAAAGTGATAGAATATCCCTAATTGTGTGTGCATCAATATCTCCTATAAGGAAAGCCATGACAGCCGCTATTTAAAATGGGTTCACTGCAAAACTGTACCTTATGTCCTACTAAGATGTTTTTTTCAGCCCAATAGAAATGAAGCGCGCCGAAAGAGAAATTCTCTGCTAGTTAATAAGAACCTTATGGCCTACTCACAGAGTTCTTTTTCTTCAACACTAGTTGATGGCAAGCGTGATGTGGCCCGTCTGCCGCCCGCTGCAGCCACACCAAATCACCGCAAGGACTAAAGCGAGGCGAACGCACCGCGTGACCTTTTTTCGAGAGCTCCGCTGCGAAATACAAAAGTTTTGTGAGCAAATTTACCTAAAGGAAAAATTACGTAAAAACGTAATTTTTTACTCCTATAGGCAAGTGGTTAGCCGTGGTGTTATTTATTAAAATACCCGAAAGTTTTTGCCTCAGTCTCTTATATTTTATTTTTACTTCAAACTTGTCTAGCATTTCACCACGCTCTCACCTGATGAGAAGTGACGATGCGATCGAAGGTGGAGCATGCTAGCCAAGTCAATATTCTTATAGTCTTATAAACCAATCCAGTTCGTGTTCTAGTCACAATATTTCTAATATCAGCGGTATCACTGCTGGACGGCCTCCGTTGAGCTTACCTCGACTCGGCTGAGGCAAATAATCCAATATCATGCTCAAAGAAGCCCAGCTAGAAGAATGACAAAAGCTGTGGATGATGATGGTAAAGGTTTAAGACTTGGCGTTACTAGTTTTTCTTTATATAAATAGATTTACCTTTGACCACTAACTCGCCTAATGGTGAGCGAAGTTATGGACGAAGATTGAGAACGTAAATCTATATCTAGAAGGTATTTTCACTCTGAGCCTTGAAGACACCCGGTTATAAATTTCAGGAAACAGAATATGGCAGGTAATATTCCTTAAAATGCCTTTTCTTGGCAGTGAATTTAAAAATCTTTATTCGTCATAAAGAAATCCTATAGTTATATAATCTAGGGTTCATTAATAAATCCTAGACATGACTGCAATTTATTGAATGACATTTCTTGACATTACGCACTATGAAAGTGGAACCAAATCGTTTAGAACGATTCGAAACACCAACTGGAAAGTGATGACATTATCTGATTTTTTACTGACGTAAGTATACCTACTGAGTGAATATTACAGCGGAGAAAAGTACTTACTTTTAACCCCCTCTAAGGTGAGCGAGAAGATGTAGCTAGGCCTGTTGGTGCAAAAAATAAGCCCAAGCCGCCGCGGTTCCGTCTCCCACGCCGTGCCGACCACACTTTTGCCGTTAGGAGTAAAACGCACCTGTCGATTAAACGTAATAGTCAAAACATGGTTCATTTTTGGGGTCGTGTCCGTTTAAACGAAGGGCTTTGTTGTCCAGACATTTAAAAAAATCAGGTAACCACGTCATATTGATGGATTCGGAGTGTAATAATATTTAAAAATAAACTGTTTAACTTTTTAGAAACAAAAGTTCTGAGGATTATTGATTATAAGCTTCTGCCAGCGGCTCCGCCCGCGTGGCCTACAGGAAACGCGATTTTTTTTCATAGATAATTCAATCACCCATTTCACCCTCTTAAGGGTGGAATTTTGAAAAATGCTTTTTTGTTGGATACCTACACTTTACAAAGAACACACCTTCCTAATTTCAAGTCTCTAGGACTAGTGGTTTAGGTTGTGCGTTGATATAAGTCAGTAATTTGAATTTTATATGTATAGATGAGGATATTTCATTATGTTTCATTAATGAATTTATAAATAAAAGTTAGTATTTTAGATATATAGTGATTAATGTTTTATTTAGATAATTGTTATTTTAGTTACTTGTTTAATATCTCCTGTGTATATTAGGTGTAAATATTTTTTGCATGCCTTTCCGGTAGAATATGGAGAAACATAAATTATTTATTATTGTTATAATTGAACATGGGTATACATACAAATAGACCCATGTACAATAAAATAAAGAATTGAGTTGAATTGATTCATAGACAATGTGACGTCATTCATTACGCCGGCCACTGTATGTAGAAACCGCTCTTCTAAAGGTGGCATTGACATGAACATAACCACAACCGGACTACTAGACGGTCGGCTAAGCGCCATCCTTTAGTACCAAGCGATTTGATTCCACGTTCTCAATTAGAACGGCTAAGGAATGGAATGCCCTGCCAGCGACTGTGTCCGGCGAAATATGACCCGGGCGTGTTCAAGAGAAGAGTGAATAGGTATTTACTTGGCTAGCATGCTACACCTTCGATCGCATCGTCACTTCCCATCAGGCGAGAGCGTGGGCAAATGGTAGACAAGTTTGAAGTAAAAAAAAAGCTCGCGGTGTGTAGCTGATGGATGGAACACATGTTCTCGAGAATATGCGAATGTTCACATCGACCGAATGCTCGTGTCAGTCGCCACCTTAAGAAACCGTAGCACGCTACGCCCTAGACTAGGAACAAATATGAATGTAGCTGCGGTCACCTGTCCGGGACACCAGCCAGCCGGCAGCTGGTCCAGTACAGTAAAGCTTTCGTCTTCCAGCTTGCACACGACTATCGCGGACGAGTACTTGCCCATCAGCTGCTCGCCCCAGTCCTGTCTGTACACGAACTCTTCACCCTGGTGGTTATATACTATATATATATAATAATAAAAAAATATTATATATATAATAACGCCCAACGATCACATACATAGATCCTGGACCCTAACTAGGATTCCCTGTGTCTAGGGACCCAGGAACTACGAGGACCATGGTCCCACAACACCCAGACTCAGGACAAGTATTTGCGCTTTTTTTTTCTGTGCACAAATACTTGTCCTGCCGCGGGAATCGAACCCGCAGCCTCCGGGTTATGAGCCGACCTGCTCAACCACCACACCACGGAGGCTGTGGTACTACTAGATGGTAGGACTTTACTGCTAAGTTCGTCTAGGTAGGTACCACCGCTTTGCCAGTTATTCTGCCGCCAAACAGTAGTGCGCTAGCACTACTGTGTTCCGGTTTGAAGGGCACTGTAGCTAGTGAAATTACTAGGCAAATGAGACTTTATGATCAGCTGGTCGATTATGTATCTCTGATTTCGATCAGTTTCAATATGAAATGTGTTACAATCATAGTTTTTTGACCATGCACGACATTTTTTGCAATGAAGGTCAGCAAAAGATCCATTGTAACTGCTAAAGCTTTTGACGTAAAAATTTTTATCGACATGGCCAAATTGCGATTACGAATTGCGTTTTGAAACAAAAAGACAACAATAATTGCGATTTTCATAGAAACAGGGTAAAAGTTGTTTCTTATATAGAGTAGTACTTAACTTTTCTTACTTTTAGTACTTGAATTTGATTTTTGTGCCTTATTCTGAAAATTGAGCATCTTCAACCCGTGAATTACCTACGAAATAAGTAAGTACCTACCTACATATAAGTAAAACGTACCGATAATAATAGTAGCTAATACTTTTGTGTTTGTAATTTATGTGTGGAAGCTTGTCACCATAGTTATGAAAAATATATTTTGTCGGTATAACTCAACATTAAGTGTTGTTGTATTTCAGGTAGAAATGTTGCGGGCACTTTTGTTGGCAAATGCGGAAGAAAATCGTCGCAAAAGACAGCTGAAACTGACGAGACGGATATTAAGGGATAGCAGCAACCCATTGAAAAAAAAACCCAACATCCAACTCATTTTGCTATCCTAAAATGAGTTTGTCCGTTAGTTTCGGCTGTCTAAAATTGCCTTCCAGCAGCTACACATCTCCCACATAGATCAAGAAGATGAACAAGAACTCAAAGTAAGGTTACAAGAATTTAATGGCAATTAATTATAGTAGAGAATTTATAATACTCGTACATAGATAGATTAACAGGGGCAACAAAAATAAACAACCCCAACAGCTAAATGATTAACCGAAAATTCAAATATATAGGTACGTAGGTAACTAAGTACTTGAGATTTTTTTTTTAGATTCATGCCCATAAATTGAAATACCTATGTACCTAATGTGTGTCACTACACTACATTACACTACAAATTTAATGAAGTAAATTTCGTTTCGTTCTAAATTATATAGTAATCTAATCATGTTACTAAATTGTAGGTCCTGGCGGCTTTGGCGTTTTGTGGACATGGCTTCTACCAGCGAGGCGTAGGTACCTCTCACCTTCATAATATATACTAATCAACATTGGACTCCCTGGAAATCCACCTAAAATATAAAGCATTTTCTCAGTGGAAAAGAAGGGATCATATAATGCCCGAGTAAGTATGCAATCTATGTCGCTTTCAAAAATATTTATTAGGTCTCAAAAAAATTGATTATAACTATTATGTTTTTGTCGAATTATATTTTACATGACGATAATATAACATACATTTGTCTTTCAGATTTGTGAAATGCGCCTTGATGTCCTCCACATTGATTCATCCTATGATGGTGATGCCCACGACAGGAGCCCAATTGAAGTTTATGTGGAGCAAATTGTAGGCACTGCAGCGTGTCAGATTATAATTTACAGTAAATCAAGACAACATCCGAAACGCAGATGACAGAGCATTGCTGGTAGAGATAATGGGCGGCAAGACAAGATTGAATAAAATACTCTTAGTTGGAATTATACTTTTATGTGTTCATTACACAAATGTTTGTCCTGGGTGGCAATCGAATCCACAATCCACAGTTCAGAAGGCAGGGTTACTACCAATCAAGCTATCGGGCCAGTCAAATATAATGTACATAAAATATACTTATTTATATTTATTGTACATTTGAAAGTAACTCTAATCTATTTGTTACCATTTCACACATAAATGGCTCAAATAGTTTAAATGAAAATAAATAAAAGTCTTATCAAAATGTTATACTTTTTTAATATAACTACTTTTTATTTATTTATTTATTGTTCAAAGTATATAAAATTACCATGTGCTTAATACGAAATACAGCAAGCTTATAATAAATGAGTTTGAAAAAAGAATTTCTCATTCCCACTACCGGTGCTAGCAATCAGGTACAATGCAGAATGCCTATTCTCCACCACCCTGTGCTGATGTACCTGAAATACAATTACATATTATGGAACAGAGTAACTCGTTATTGCATAAACCAACATTAAAACTTTACATTAGAGTACTATAGCAGCACACTTTCAGTGGGCCTTACTACTAAAAGTGATCACTCCTATATCAATCAATCTAAAGCAATCTTTGGGCGGACAATTATGTTATATTAGTCAGATAGTTAACTATAATGATGATTTATATTGATGTTTATAAACTTGATAACCTACACCAAAACCGCCAGCAAATACCATACAATAGAAAATTGCATCAATCATCATCAAGATGTTTAGAAGTATTGAGAAGTTACACATTACATATACATGCCGGCAGGCTACATCATACTTTGTTTAGTACATGTAGAAAATAGGTAGATGTTCATTATTGCTGATAAAACATGTAATTCAGCCACAAGCTTCAACTTTTTGGTTTTGTTTTGCAGCTGCTTTATAATATGAATAACACAATTGATTTTGCTTACCTTCCAATGGGGTACTGGAGATTAATCTCCAGAACTTGAAACGGTACTGCATGCTTGATGGACGGAGGATGGCTCAGCCGATGTTACTGAAATAAAAATTTCTATTCTGTACAATAATTAACAAAATTATTCATATGATATGTAGCACAATATTACATGAATAATCCATAAAGCAATACAACTATGCTCACATGACTAGATGGCTGAACCTATGAACCTGTAAGTATGCATATAGTTTGAACTTTAAATCCTTGGGAAAACATTGACTTTTTAATGCAATATCAATAAATCGGTAGTTGGATACATTTGAGTTTTAAATTACACACTAAATAATCCTTAGCCACACCATTGATTACTAGTGGTTGAATATTCATTACGGATTGAAAACTGTTAATTAAGGTTCAGTACATAGCAGTTGTGTAAAATAAATGGCAGATATGTTCATTGCTGTAATATTATGATTATCGAGTTGTTATGTTCATGCATATTGTTTACATTTCAAACAAGTACACAGAGAAAAAAGTAAATTACCCGTTTCCACTGGTCGGGAGTTCTTTTGGCCCCTTCGCCACAAGCATTTTGGGGGCGAAACAAAGTCTACCACTCTTTAAGAACTAGCTGCTCGATATAACACAACAATTCACTGATTCAACTTCAACTCTGACTAGACGACGATTTCATCAATGTCTCCAATACATACAAGAGATTCTTTTAGTGTTTTAACACCGCAATTGCACGTATTTACCTATAGACAATGTTAATTTAGTAATAAACTCTAAATATAAGCACCACTTCACTTCGCGGCCATTCATCAGCTAATTTTTTTTCATGTTTTGGTTCCACACTTTTGTGTATTTAGCCAGTGTCAAGTAATTGATAATTTATCAAGCTAATGATATTTCACGCAAATATGTGTCCAGTCACAGTCGAAGTCATCAAGTCAAGTCATAGTCTAGTCAAAGTCATACTCCTAGTAAAGTGGTGGCAACTTTACTTGAAGCTTCTATGGAGTTTTGGAAATAACACGAAAAGAAACGTTTCACTATCATTATACCATTTTCCCACACTCACGCCTGTAATCCAGCACTTAACGAATAGAATGCCACCAAATTTATGCACTAACACTGAAAATAACACAAGTTTAGTAAAATAATACAATGCGGTGACGCAATCTTTTTCGCTTTCCAGCCAAAAAAAACTCAGCTAATTTTTCATGAACGTAATAACATTTAGGGATGCCCGATACGATATATCGTAATATCGATACAGCACTATACGATATGTCGATATTTAATACTATATTCGGGCCATACGATATGTTCGATATATCGTATTCGTATAAAAATATAACATTAACGTATCGCATCAAACTATAACAATGTTTTACAGTTTATAATTTAAAAATTCTTGTTCATCGTGACAAAATGATGATCAACAGTGCCGCCATTGAATATATTGTTATTCGTAATAAAAGATATCGCTAACAAAAATGTTTATAGAACAAGAACACCCGACTCTTGTTTAGAAATTTCGATTACATATTTAAATACCTATATCTTTAGACTTTGTAATACTGTCAAATATTATCAATGAAAGTTTCCTCAGATTCCTATTTAATAAACTATTGAAAAACTTTCAAAAGTTACCCCTTTGCATTGATGTACGCTTATTCTGTCCTCCTAAGCATAACCAACGCATGCGCCTGTTGGCGAGTTTTGAGAATAACGCACCTAAAGTTTTTTATTTTCTTTTTGCTGTCACGCCTAAACTAATCAATATATTCAAAACATTTTAACTTTATATGATGTTAAAAAATGTTCACTTTATTATGTTAGAGCACAATTTATCTATTTAATTTTATTTATATTAAAATAACCCCCAAAACTTATTTAGATTAGTATACATAAAATATTTTTCATTCAATTACTAAGCATAACCAACGCATTCTCAGCGATTGCCTAAGAAAGCTTTCATAAACGATGTGTATATTATAGCAAATAGCTCCTTTACTAGTTATTATGAAATATCCATGTATAAACTGTGTGTTGCTTCAGTATTTTATAAATTTAATTAAGATAAACATACACATACACCTATTTTGCGGATTAGGCTGTATCTTATTTATGTAAGCTGCAATTATATCAGTGGACGTATGACAATAATAATTATAGTATTAGAGCCGGTATTATAAACAAAAATTCGATAAAATCGAATAAATTATAAAATAAGCATTTATGCATAAGTTTACTCAAAATTGTATCACTTTATAATACCTTTTTTATAAATAAATACAAATACCAGCTATATTTAAGTGTATTAAATATAGCTGCAGTATATATAAGAATTATAATTATTGAGATCGTAGTTGAGATGATTACTAACATTAATAACATTAAAACCTTACATTGAAATAATTGGCCCTTCTAGTCAAGATTACAAAAATACAGTACCTAAGTGCATATATAAATATAAATACAGACTCTTACGTTCCTTATGCTTAGGATTCCTAACGCAACTACCTACTAAAATGGTACTGTGTATATAATATTGTAATGGACAATGCGTTGCTTATGTCTAGGAAAAGGATGTAAAGTTAGCGATTGCGCTACTTATACCTATCAATAAATTGATAACTGACAGAGATAGAAAAAAACGGGTAATTGATCTAGATAGATCCCGCTGCACTGCAGTACATCCTGAATATGTATACAACTCATTTTCACCAAAAATGGCGAATTCGTTAGTTATCTTTAGGAGGGCAGTATTATATCTCATATCGATAGAAAAGCATGCGATACCGACGCGGTCCGATATATCTATACAAAGGGAAGCATTAACATCGCGTATCGATTCAAACGATTTCGATAAAGTTATAATGCGATATATCGATACAGAACACTTTTTTGGGCATTCCTAATGACATTTACTCGGGAGTTAGGGCGGGAACGCGAAAAAGATTGCGTCACCGCATTGTATTATTTTCCAAAACTTGTGTTATTTTCAGTGTTAGTGCATAAAATTGGTGGCATTCTATTCATTAAGTGCTGGATTACAGGCGTGAGTGTGAGAAAATGGTATAATGATGGTGAAACGTTTCTGTCCGCGTTGTTTCCAAAACTCCATAGAAGCTTCAAGTAAAGTGGCCACCACTTTACTAGGAGTGTGACTTTGATTAGACTATGACTTGACTTGATGACTTCGACTGGTACTTGACATATATTTGCGTGAAATATCAGTAACTTGATAAATTATCAATTACTTGACACTGGCTAAATACACGGAGGTGTGGAGCCAAACATAATAAAAAAATGACATTTACTGTCACAGATAACCCAATATATCTGTGTTCACTGTTGACATTGGCTAAATTGTAGTTACCATAAAGGCCATTAACCAAGAGTTGAAGTTGACCTTTATTGTTTCGAATAAAACCATAGACAAAAAAGCCGCAGAATACAGCCATATAGAAATGTATACCAAGTTAAACGTGTGTTCTATTATAATCTAGCTTTTTAACGCGGTCGAGTTAGCTGCAACTTCACATAGTAAGCTATCGATAAAAACTCATTGTAATCGAAGATTTAAGCGCTACGTGATCCCATACTATTGAATGCTACTTGTTTCAGTTCCAATAGATCAGCATCAAGTTGGTGTTCGCAACAGAGATTCATGATAGGCCTACTGATCTCACAGTTTAGTAATCTTATTACTAGATTGTGCTGATGTAACAGGATGACGTGCGCAGTGCAGTGTCACGCGAACCTCTATACTTTAGAGTTCCGAGTGACATTGCAGCTGATATGGGCAGCCGTGTCGTTTAACATCAGGCGAACGGCTAGCTCGTCACATCATTCCTTAACATAAAAAAAAAATTATATATACATTACACATGCTTGGATTCTCAAACTTTCATGACCTTTAACCATCTACATATCATGGGGTTTCATCATCATCAAGAGAACGAAAAAGTCCACTGACGAACATAGGCCTCCCCCATAGAGCGCCATTTTGAGCGGCTGTATGGCTTTTGCATCCATCGGCTTCCCGCCGTTTTGACCATCTGGGCGATCACGTAACTCGATCGCAACCAATACAAACACAAATTTGTATGAATTTCGCAGTTTGAATAGTTTATGTGCGTAGTTAGTATGGAAGTTTCTCCTGTTGCATTGCAATTTAAATTTCGTGATCACCCCCCCGATCGCTGGTCAGTCGGTAAGTGGGGTAAACATTATAAGTAAATTATTGAAATGGTTTGTTTCTACAACTTTACTTACCTATTCGTTTTACAGTAGCATTTGAAGTTTTGTGTTTTCATATTCCTATTGCTATGTTAAAGCTTCCACGCATGAACATATCAGAGGATGATATGTCCATGTTTCCGCAGGGAAGCTGCCTTTAAGCTACTTATAATATCTTACTTATAATATATAAATATACCTTTTTCGGAGCGGAATCACCTTCACTTTTAGGTTTTTCTTCACCCTTCCTCTTTATGTAGGGCTCACATTTTGGCGGCTTTCTTTCCGCAACATACACTAATGCTGTCTCGTCATGCTTCCAATCAAGGCTGCCGAATTCAGCTGTAATAATTTACTGTCTTTATTATATCTAGTTGAAGTCACAGAAGACAAAGACAAGTATATGTACAGAAGCTTTACTTCACATTTTATTCAATCCATTTTAAACTCTGAAATGAAGCAATAAAGTACAATTCAGATCGCATAGCAGCTCCTACAATTATTTTCAAATCTGCTTTCTATTATTATCTCTTACCTACTTTTTATAGGTCTATCTAAGTGTGGAGTGGATCACATATTACAGTAATATATTAAGGCATACTTACAGTCTGCATATACATCTCCATGCAAGTCCAGAGCAGTCAAATCAATGCAGTGTGTAAGGGTGCGTTTCTGCCATACTTCTAGGTACTGCTTCTTGACATCTTTGTTATTTTTCTCCTCGCGTATTATTGCTTTGTAGGTCTCGTTAGGTGAAACCGCAGATAACAACCTGAAAAGCATAACTAGTGCTTAATCAACCATTCTACAACTTAAAATTTCTCCTAAGAAGCCTCTGCAATAGCTAAAACCTATAAATCTAGTGACAGAGAGACATTCAGCTAATTAACAAGCATTCTAAATAGGTGCATTCACATGTTAGTGAATGCTACAGTTTTCCTCTTTATTCTATTTTTTATGCTAATGTGTTTGGTTGATACCTAGTACTTACTTTTAAAAAAGAATCACAAGTTCGTAAATGGACTCCAACCTACCCACCTAAAGAGACATGATACAGTATGGGCTGATACATACTGATACAGGTGTGCCAGTGACTCAAAGTTGTGCTCCTTGGGCTATCTGGGGCAGTGTAAAATTCACAACACACAAGACCTCAGTATGGGCTTGTACCAACTCCCTATAGAATAAGAATCACCAACAGATAGAAGATGTCCACTGAACACAAGCCATGCATATAAAATAAATATACTCAAAATAAAATACTAAAATGGACATATAAAAATATTGTAACTTACTCATTGGTAACATCTGTAGGAAATTCACTTGATGCTATGAGACCAAGACGTATATCCAAGATGTAGGTAGTGGAGTATTTGGTGCTCTTTCCTTTATCCAGATTCCTGACTGACCATTTGGCAGTGATCATGTTACCGGTATTATTCAACTTGCCTCCAACTATGGATGGGATCTTAGTTAAGGTTTTATAAGCATTGACTATGTGTTCTATCTGTGAAATAAAAAGTAATATTAGTACTTACCAAGTACCTACACAAAAATCACTGTAAATATAGTCAAAAATGGAATCCTTATTCAATCATTTGAGCATGCTGAAATGTTCAAGTTGAAACTGATAGCAAATACATAAATAAAATCATCATTATCATTAATAAGATAAAAATCTGAGAGATATTCAATTGTCTAATAGAAATTGATATGTGAAAATGAATCATACCTGCGATGCCATTTTCAGAATAGCACAATGACAGCTACAACTTTGTGTGATAATTGCTATCTACAGGCTGAAATGCAAATATTTAAAATGAGATATAATAGATAGTACCATGTAGGTAATCAAATGCAATTATAGTAATGTACATTTATTAAAAACTAGCTTCTGCCCGTGGCTTCGCCCGGGTGGCCTATAGGAAACCAAGAAGAAATTTTTTCATAGATAATTCAACCACCCATTTCACCCTTTTAGGGGTGGAATTTCGATAGACCCATTCTTAGTGGATACCTACACTTCACAAAGAACACACAATCCAAATTTTAAGTCTCTAGGACCAGCGGTTTAGGCTGTGTGTTGGTATATAAGTCAAATAAAAATTCAAAGTCCTGACGACTTTGAATTTTTATATGTATAGATATGAAATAATGTCATCTTAACTACCTTGCTTGATTACGTTAGGCAAATCTAGCATGCAATTATGACATCACACTTGCATACAAATTGCTTGCGTTGGAAACAAAGATGTCTGAGAAGGTCATCATGGGTGGAAGACATACAGCTGTGGTTGGTGCTGATCTCAGTCATTTGAGATAATAGTATATTACCAATTGAATAAAAAAAAGAAGCTGTATAAGTTCAAACTACCCACATGCAAGGTGTAACTTGTATGCAGGTCACTTGCATAGGTACAAGTAACTTGCCTAATCGTAATCGCGCCTTAAGATTATATGGCCTACACTCTTCCATATAGAAGGCGTGTCCCAGCAGTGAGAACGTATGGGTTGATGATGTGACATAGTAAGCTCTCTAACAAAACAAAAGGCAACAAATGAATCATATAAACCAAATTAAATTAAATTTAAGTAGGTCTGGTTGATTCGTTTGAGATGTAGGAAAGTGCTTCACACTTCTGTAGTATAAACATTTGACTAGCTACCAATTAACTATTAAAACTCATGGGGAAAATTCTATGACTATCGCTAATTACTTTTATCAAGTCGTTTGAAATGAAAATAACTACTTACTAATTAATTACTTAACAGTTAACTCTAACTTAAGATTTACTTACCCAATTAACTTATGTAAATAGGGCAAAATCTGTGACCCAATAATTATTTATTTGGCAAGCCTTATACTTATAATGATAAACAACAACAATGATAAGTAAGTACGGAACGTAGTAATTATATACTCTTTGAGTAAGTAAGTGATTGATAAGAGGAAAGCCAAAGAGTATATTATGAGTATTCTGAGTAAGAGTTTGTTGTGAGCTAGGACTTTGAATCAGAATGGACAGAGCGCAGTAAAAAAATGCTTGTCCATTTTCTGTTGGTGTGAGTATCTAAAACTGCATTAGTGTGCGTGAGTAGAGAAGTGAACCCTATTACACAATGTATCGATATATACTAAACCTAACCAAACAACACCAAAGAAATAAACTTAACCTTAATGATGATGTATTTATAATATGTTATTACCTTATACTATATAACAAACCTTAGTGATTATGTAATATTCTCACAATCATGGTCCTAGGATTATAATGGACGGAGCCATGCGGCGTTGCCACTCCGCATCCGTCGTGTATACATATTGTCTCGTACCTCTGTCTAATACACGAATCGTCGCATAGAATATGCAAGGAAGCGATTGTAGGAACGGCAACCTGGTACCACGTGTAATTTTGTGACAGAATAGCAGGTGACTACATTGAATCGCAAGAGCATATAAAAGTGAAAATATTGTGATATATTGTTATCAGGACTAAATATTGTATCCTATAGTGAAACTATATCGTGTTGCGCTGTTTTGTTCATCAAAAACAACAAAAGGAGAAATAAGGATTTCATCATCATTTCATACGTAAGTGTCCACTGGCTAATATTATGTTAAATATCGAAGTTTCAAAGTAAATATGCATTTCACATTAAGAATATAAATTTTTGGCACCATATAATTACCATGTTGTGATCGTTTCTTGGAGATTTGAAGCTTTAATTGATATTATTGAGATGGGTTATTTTACGCCTTTCGAATAGTGATGCACCCACACAGCCCATTAGACTTTGTCGATATTTGTAATTGTAAACGTCATACACTTGCACAAAATTCCTTTGATTTTGGTGAAAGAAAAAAAATAGATCTCTTTCCTAAAAGTGGCCTAATGGATTAACATCAAAGTGCAAGCTTAATTTTAGAAAAAACTACAAATTAGGAAATGTAAAAATTGGCACCTTATACTATTTTCTAAAACATCTGACATAATTATTGTTGAAGCGTAGCGTATAATAGTCTCATACGGCTCACTGTCAAAACTCATAAAATTAGTTATCATAAAACATTCTAAGGAATAAAATTATGCAGGTTGATAATATACCCAGATTATACAGATTTAGTATTACCACAGATCTGTACCTCAAGATTGGAAATATATTTTTTTTAATTATGGTATGATACGCTGTAAATCTGTCGCCCTTATGATGTCAATGTCGATTAAGCGACAGCTTACATTTTTGTTGACCCAGTGTCATAATCTGACACTATCTGGGTAAATACAGACAAACAGTATTGCCATGCTAATTATTGTTAAAATTTACCCAGTGATCGAGCTCATCTTTCCAATATGTGAGTTTTGCTAGGAAGCTAGTTTTTTTTCAAAGGTAGGGTATACACATAGGAAAAAAAACACCCACTAACTCACTGACCGATGGCTAATTGACACAATTGGTTTCAGCTCTCAGAAGTGGTGGATCGAAATCATGTATGGGGTGTACAGAGATGGAACACGTAACCCCCAGAAAAATTCAACACCAGAAATTAATGATCACGACGTAGTACCCCAACGCATCTCGGAAACGACAAGTCATATGAGGGTACCGTTTTAACCAAAGTTGAAGTAAACCTAGAGAAATAAAAAAAATGGTGCTCTCGAATTATAAACATTATCTGGCTTCTATATAGAATTGATATCATAAATTAGAAACGGTAATTAATAAATCATGATACTGAATATTTGCGGTGGCCTAAGTTACTAAAATGATTACTGCTCATTGTTAAATAATGAAGATTTTGCACGTTATTGCATACTTAGAAAATCCTTTCGTCCTATTATTTGCTGCAAGACTGTTTTATCGCGACGTCGACGTTTCGCGATGTCATAGAATCCATAGACAATGTTATTAAGTTGGCAGCACTGAAGGATTAGAAATAGAAAGTCTGCTAGTGTGCGCAACCACGTGAGTCATTTTGCTCAGTAAGTTTAAATATGGTGGACGCAGAATAAGAATAGTTCAGTTCTGTTTAAATCATTGTGGGCAAAGAACATATATACCCAAGGGCCAATATATATATATGATTGTGGGCTTCGGAGGAGTTCTGGACCAACGGATAAATGTTAAGTACCTAGGCTAATTTCTTTACCTAAAAGACATTAATTTGCAAGTACTAATTTGTATAGATTGTTAAATCCATTGTAACCTACTAGGCCCATGTGCTCCATGATTGATGTGGTATGATGTGGTATTCTATGATTTATACGTGGGTATGGTGCAACCCACCTGCCTAACTTATGTGTTCGATATGTGTGCGTATAATAAAGCCAACTTGCCTAGCCCACATGTGCTCTGTGATATAAGCGTGAGGTTGATGTAGCCCGCCTGCCTGGCCCATGTGCTTTATGATATATGAGTGAGGATGATGTATCCTACCTACTTAGCCCGAGTGCTCTATGAGAAAGGTGTGGGTATGATGCAGCCATGATGCAGCCCACTTGCCTAGACAATGTGCTTTATAATATATGAGTGAGGATGATGTATCCTACCTACTTAGTCCGTGTGCTCTATGAGATACGTGTGGATATGATGCAGCCATGATGCAGCCCACTTGCCTAGATTGTGTGCTTATGTTAAATGCGGACTTGACGTTAACTCGGTTTAATATGTTTGACCTTTTATGTGTAATATTTGCTTAATATGACTCAACGACTCTAGCCTTGTACTTGGGATCACTGCTTGGTGAAAGCCTTGGGTGATCGCTTTGCCGGTGGCACCACATACCGTGGTGTCACCAAATTTACAGATTGCACAGCGGTTCCAGTCTCCCTATCCATTAAAACTATATTGCGAAGCAGATATGATAAAGGAAAGGAATACAATAGAAAAGAAAGTCCTCTGTCACATCAGGCGTTCTTGGTAAGCTGAATACACACCCAATCAATACAATACATTTTTAGTTTTGCCCCCATGTACTGTAAGATATGTCATTAACCCCTTTTATAATCAGATCGGCGACTCTGTCAGAGCCGTGTGTCTTGCCATAATATAAGTCATTTGTTTATGTGACGTAGATAGTGTGTGTGGCAGGCACATCAACAGCATCAACTAAGGGTAGCCGACATGTTTGGTTAGGTTTAGTAAATATCGATACATTCTTAACAGGGGTGACTTCTCTACTCACGCCCACTAATGCAGATCTAGATACACACACCAACAGAAAATAGACAAGCATTTTTCAAATACGCTCCGTCCATTCTGATACTACGACCATGGTTCGCACAAATCCCTCTACTTGGTCTGTGACTCTGTGCCACAAATTATGAAGTAAAAAGTACAATCTATCTACAATATTATGCTTGAGTTTTGGCGGGAAAGCGAAAAAGATTGCGTCACCGCATTATATTATTTTCCAAAACTTGTGTTATTTTCAGTCTTAGTGCCTAAAATTGGTGGCATTCTATTCGTAAGTGCTGGATTACAGGCGTGAGTATGGGAAAATAGTATAATGATGGTGAAACGTTTCTTTTCGTGTTGTTTCCAAAACTCCATAGAAGCTTCAAGTAAAGTTGCCACCACTTTACTAGGTATATGACTTTGACTAGACTATGACTTGACTATGATTTGACTTGATGACTTCAACTATGACTTGACACATATTTGCGTGAAATATCATTAACTTGATAAATTATCAATATTTGACACTGGCTAAATACACAAAAGTGTGGTGTGGAGCCAAAACAGTAAAAAAAAATTATGCTTTTATTTTAATAAGTTTATTCATTATTAATTATTTTATTATATGAATATATGCCATAAACTTATTAGCACACGTAAAATTTAGAGATGTAAGAAGATAGACAATACCCAATATAAGTCAATTCTATAATTCAGATTATTTTATTACACTTCTTTAACAGTTATAGTACTATACCATATTTATTTTCGTGAAAATGTAACCATGGAACAAAGCACTCGAATTTTTGTATGTAATACATGTGCAAAGGATTTTTTCACTCAAGATCATTTGGACAAACACATTGAGTGGCATACTTTACAGAAAAACCAAGTAAGTATTGCATCTAAAAATTGTTGAATGTTGAATAGAAGATGAGATTACCTAATTCTTTGAAAACTAAATTAATGTTTATATTTTTTAATTTAGAATATATACAAATTCATATTTAAACTTTAATTATTTGATGATACAAAAAATAAATAAATATTAGAGTACTTAGGTACCTGTTGATAATATTACTGTCATATATTTAATTGTAACACTACATATTTTTAGAATATGAAAACTATGGTACAAAACACTCAAGAGCTATTATGTAAAATTGGTTCAAAAGAGTTTTCTACTCAAGATAATGTGGACAAACACATTGAAGGACATTCTTTACAGATAGAGCAAGTAAGTATTCTTTTATCTACTTTTTTGAGTGTATTTGTGAAAGATATAACACTGCTTATATAGCAGAACGGGTGGCTACTAGAGTGCTTAATAGAAGATATCACATCGACAGCCAGAAGGCTTGTACTGCTGAACTGTGTTCTCCTCCCTCATAAAACACCACTTTGGGTACTTATCATAGGCAAGGGTTTGCCATAATCACCATGCTTGGCAGGTGCCTTAGTGATTGCAGAAGATTTAAATGTATGGTTGAGAATGCTACTGCCCATTCCCTAGATTTTCCCTTGCCAGCTCTTAAAGCATCCACTGGAAAAGATGAGATGGTTCTATTCACACACTACTGGAACAAAATAGCCAATAAGCCACTAAAATAATAATATATTGAATTTTCTACAGTACATGTTTTTGAAATAGATAACTTGTACATTGTTGTTTGTCCGTCTGTCTGACTTTCATTCAACTCAATTGCTATTATCTCAAAAACATCTGAAATTTGAAGCAAGTAATCCCAGCCTCTATAACCCTGTGGAAAATTCAAGCTTGTAAACCAATGCTTTAGAAAGATAATTTTGTCACCAATTTGTCCATATTTCTCGCATCATAAATTTACAACCTTTAAAATTTTATTCAAATAAAAGTTAGAACACAAGAACAAAATGTCTTCGGCTTAATAGAGACAATAAGTGTTATTGGACACATTCTTAGACAATTATGTAATAGATTAGAAGTTTAGGTTAACTTAAAATACTCACTAGCCAAATAAATGGCTAGGTTTTTGTAATATATTTAAATAGAAGGCTTAATTTTAATTGAGCACTGGAAACAGGAAATATAATAAGTGAAGCAAAAAATTCAAAATCCATGAATTTCTATTCTTGTGGAATTATCACAAAAATTAATGAAAATATAAAAAATATATATGTGAACATTTCACATAGTGCCATCTTGACCCAAACAAAGCAACAGTGGTGCTATGGGAACTAGATAACTGATATGATACTTAACTTATATTTCTGTTTGTAAACACATACACATAGTGAACATTCTTTGAAATTCTTTAAGAATACAATATAACACCCAGACACAGAACAAACATCGATGTTCATCACACAAAGGTTACCAACTGAGCTATCAGGCCCGTCAAAACAAAGTTGAGTTCCTTTTGAAACAACTTGATTTGGAAAACTGTGAAGGTTACTTTACTCTATGGATATTAAAGCTATACATAGAAGGTATTCAAGAGTACAGGAACTTTCAGAGAGCAAGCTTTACTAGCCACGTCATATTATTCTTATTATTTTTAGGAAAATGTAACTATGGAACAAAGCACTCTAGAATTTTCTTGGAAAACATGTTCAAATGGGGCTTTTACTCATCATAATCAGGACAAGCATCTTGAATGGCATACCTTACAGAAAGACAAAGTAAGTATGTATGCATTTATATATTGTTGTATATCTTAAATAGAAGATGTGATTAGTTGATTATCTATTATCTTCCAGAAGCAATGGAAATTGATCGAATTATGTAATTTTTATCAATCAATTAAAACACTTTCTAATTGAATAAAGTTCTGATACAATTGATGAATATCTAAAAGATAAAATTTAAGCATAATATAATTATACATACTTCCTTTAAGTTCTCCTTTTCTAATGTTGCATGCCCGACAGGGTCCTTAATGAACTATATATTCAAGAAAACAAAAATCTGTAAACAACATTGTGGAATGCAAATAAACAATTGAAATTGAAATATTTCTTGTGAAACACAGTAAAATATGTTATTGCGATTTGTTAATTTTATTTTCAGGAAAATGTAACAAATGAACAAAAAATTCAAGAGTTTTTATGTAAAATTTGTTCAAAAGAGTGTCTTACTAAAGATAATCTTGACAAACACATTGAAGGACATTCTGTAAGTAAATATTTTAATGAGTGTTTTTGAATAAGGTATGAAACTAATAAAGCACAGCCGAGAGTGGCTAACAGCTTAAATCAACACCTTTCGATTTTATAAAATTGAACTGCACATGGTGTGCGAATTTTATTAAAATCGGTTAAGTGGTTTAGGAGTCCATTGAGGACAAACATTGTGACACGAGATTTATATATATTAAGATATATCTAATTTAGAAGATATTTTTGGGATGCCATTAATTTGCATAATGATAGATGAACAATAAAAAGGTGTACTACAAAAAAACAGCTTTACCCAGATAAAGTGCATCTATTTGGCTTGGGCTTAGCAACTTAATAAATCATAGCACTACAAAAGATATTTTAAAATAGTCTTATTATTTTTAGGAAAATATAACTATGGAACAAGACACTCAAGAATTTTTATGTAAAACATGTTCAAAAGGGTTTTCTAATCAAGATAATGTGGACAAACACATTGAGTGGCATACTTTACAGAAAGACCAAGTAAATATCAATTTATACCTTCTGTATGTTTTTTTATGTTAAGGTTTCACATGATAAGCTAGTTCTTCGCCCGATGTTAAGCAACACGACTGCCCATATCAGTTGCGGTGTCACTCGGAACTTTAATGTATAGAGTTTCGCGTGACACTGCACTGCGCAGGTCATCCTGAGACGCTAGCTCAATCTAGTAATAAGATTACTAGACTGTGCGATTAGTTCATAAATGCGCAGTAATTTGACTATCTACAGTGTGACCTTCAAACTGAAACACAGTAGTGCTTGCGCACTATTGCTTGGCGGCAGAATAACTGGCAAAGCAGTGGTACCTACCTAGGCTAACTGCAAAAAGTCCTACCACCACACTAGGTCTTGAATAGAAGATGTGATTTGTTGATTCTTGTACAACACTCCCTCTAAAACTCAATCAGCCTTATTAATAAACGGGTATTAGTCTCGGATTAGTTACTTCAGCTTTTGTCCTTTTTTTGCTATTGGAATATTTAGCTGGATCGAAAGAGAGAGAAAGAGAGAAGTGTTTATTAATAAAGCTGAATAAGATCAAAATCAAGAAGGTCATTGATTTTTAGTATTTCAGAATTTCATTATTTTCTTATTGTTTTCAGGAAAACGTAACCGTGAAACAAAACATTCAAGAATTTTCATGCAAAGTATGTGCAAAGAAGTTTTCTTCCCAAGATAATCTGGACAAGCACTCTGAATGGCATTCCTTTCAGAGGGAACAGGTAAGGGTGCTATTGTTCATTATTTATTGAGTAGCTTGGGCGAAATTGTAGTGGTAACTAGATTTGAAGTAAAACTTCTTTACGCACTCTTGACTTGGGGAGTAAGCTGGTGAATGCGTATCGAGAATCGCGAATGGAAATTGTAAGTTGTTGGTTCACGTAGATCTCCATTTTCAACATAACAAAGTTAAAAATTTGTATTATTATGTTGCCGTATGTCAGGTAAACAGACAATTTACAAATGTCAAGATGGCGACATTAACATTAAACAAAGAAAAACAAAGTTATACCGGCTGATATAAAAGGAGCTAAGCTAAAGAAGTTTTACTTCAGTCGTGTTTTATTTCGTCGTTTTTTTTTTTCAAAAGCTGGTGCTTACCTTTTGGTCCCATTTTTTAATTTGATCAAGAGATGATGGGTAGTTTTTGAGTTATCCTTAATAATGTGTATTTCAATTTCAACTACAATGATGATGTTCTCATTTTTGTGATAACAAATGCGGTGGGATTCTTATTTTAAAGGGATTTTTTTTTATGTTAGTTGAATAGTGTGACGAGCTAGTCGTTCACTTGATGTTAAGAGACACGGCCGCCCATAACAGAACAGTGTCATTCGGAACTCCAAGTACAAAGTTTCTCATGACACTGCACTGCGCACATCATCCTGAGACATCAGCACAGTCTAGTAATTTACTCGAGATCAGATCATAAAGTCACATTTGCCCAGTAATTTCACTAGCTACAGTGCCCTTAAAACCGGAACACAGTAGTGCTTGCGCACGGCTGCTTGGCGGCAGAATAACTGGTAAAGTGGTGGTACCTACCTAGACGAACTTTGCAGTAAAGTCCTACCTAGTAAAAATAGAATGTGAAATGTTTCAGACACATGTTGGACCGCCACACGTTAGGTTGGACCGGATTGAGATACACAATTGTGATTACTGCACCAGAGGGTTTTTGTATACTGAAAACTTTAAAACACATCAAAAGAAATGTCTCAGGGCGAAAGTGTAAGTAAAGATATACATCTAATATGGGGCACGCTGAATAATTGTTAGAGAAATAATAATAATAATCATGTAATAATGAAGGGCACTTGGCATAGGCTCTTCATTCATATACCGCCGGGGCGAGATGCAGACGGATCACGGGGGGTTTTAGTTGGTTCGAGTCCCGAGAGGAAGTGCCAAGGCATTCCCCCCCCCCCCCCTCTCCCCCCCCCCCCCCCTAAAAAGGACCCTTCATTCATATACAGAAGTATAAAGATCCTGGACCCTAACTAGGATGGGACCCAGGAACAAAGAGGACCATAGTCACGACACTCAGTCTCAGGGCAAGTATTAGTGCTTTTTTTCTGCACTTGTCCTGCTGCGGGAATCGAATCCGCCGCTTTCGGGTTATGAGCCGCCCTGCTCAACCAACACTCCACAGGTCCACAGGGGCTATAATATAGCCAATTGAAAATTATATGAGTAAAGTATGCATACACTACAACTCTTATATCTCTTATACGGATGTATGTATGTGATCATTGGGCGTTATTATTATTAGTGACTGGCCCGATAGCTCAGTTGGTAGTAGCCGTGCCTTCTGAGCTGTGGGTTGTGGGTTCGATTCCCACCCAGGACAAACATTTGTGTGATGAACATAGGTGTTTGTTCTGTGTCTGGGTGTTATATTGTATTATATGTATGTATTTACAAACAAAAAAGTATTTAAGTATTGTATCAGTGATCTAGTTCCCATAATACGAGCTTTGCTTAGTTTGGGGCTAGATGGCGTTGTGTGAGATGTCCAACACATATTATATTATATTATATTATTATATTATTATAATACCTATATTTTAGATGAACATCGAAAAGTTTTAATTAAAAATATGTTCCGTTCCAGTTACCGAACATCTGAAATCAGTTATGAATTAGTAAGGCATCACAACTATAACATGGATGAACGATTCAAATGGCATAGTGTGCGGATGAAACATGTAAGTAAGAAATAAAAAGATATTCCATCTTCCTCCAGCCTCTGGTGTGGTGCTTGAGCAGGTCGGCTAATATAATTATAACCCGGAGGCGGCGGGTTCGATTCCCGCGGCAGAACAAATATTTGTGCACAGAAAAACCTACTTGTTCTGTGTCTGGGTGTGGGACCATGGTCCTCGTAGTTTCTGGGTCCCTAGACACGGAATCCTAGTTAGGTTCCAGGATCAATGTATGTGATCGTTGGGCGTTGTTATTATTATTATTATCCTTTCTATTTAATCACTAAACAAATATCATCTATCTATCTAAACAAACGCGTATTAATAAATATATAAAAAAATCCCAAAAAAAAACTTCCATAAATATTTATGTATCTTTTTATTATTGAATTGGGAAATGCTTGTAATGAGTGAATTGTAGTGAGTGAGTGAACGAGTTATAATTTGAATGAATAAATAAATTAGTAAAAATGTTTCAGATGCAAAGTTTAAAAGTGAAATTGGTACGTGTGAAAATATTTAAATGTGAATATTGCACAAGGGGCTTCTTAGACCAAAAACAATTTAAACATCACCAAGAGAAATATTTTAAAATGGAAATGTAAGTATCTATCACGTTCTGTGGTGGAAATATTCCTAGGCCTGTGTGTTGTACACAATAAATAAAGCTTCCTCTTTCCTTTTATTAGCGACTCTAGTTACAACGTAATACAGTGAAATTTAGCTCACACACCGCCGCAAGTTTAACAACCCCACTTTTAGAAGCTAAAATTCTTTAAGCACGCTTGACTTGGGGAAGCTTGCGAGGCGAACGGAAGATGAAAGTTGTTGGTTCACGTAGATCTTTGTCAACATAACAAAGTTAAAAGATTGTATTATTATGCTGGTATATCCGGTAAAATGACAAATTGTAATGGTCAAAATGACGACATTAACATTAAACAAAGCAAAAACAAAGTTATACCGGCCGATAGATGGAGGTAAACTAAAGAAATTTTACTTTAGACGTGTGGTTTAAAGCACACTCGTTTTTTTTTATCGCATATTCCTAACCGCTCCACACCTCTCTCACCCGGGTAGATTGGAAACAGTAAAAACGCCAAAAATACATACAGATATATTAATATTCCAAACGTGGTATTGAAAATGTTATATATTTTTCCAGTAAAATATCTGCAGAGGATAACAACAATCAATTCGAAAAGCCTTACAAGTGTGAAGAATGTGGTTGGAGGTTCGTGAAGGAAAGCACACTGCAAGCTCACTCCGTCCTCCACGAACCGTTCCCGCACATATGCGAGTGTGGCATCGGGTATTACAAAAAATGCGACCTCGACGGCCATCGGAGGCTTGTCCACAATAGCTACAAGCCGAGCACAGCAACAAACATCAAGAAAGAACCTACCGTCAAATCTACCGTTAAATACAAATCAGAAACAGAATCGGAATCTGATATTGAAGTAAAATCGGAACAAAGTGATGAGGATTGCATACCCCGCGACAGAGGACCGAGATTGAGACCAGAACTAACATATAAGCGCCCAAAAATCAAAATTAAACTATCCAAATCCGACAAAAAATTGTCCTACGAACGGGACGAGAATGGAAAGTATATATGTCCCATTTGTGCCAAACCATATATCGAGAAACGTAACTTGATGGCACATATCGCGTCGCATCGCGGAGAGTCTTACAAGTGCGATAAATGCAACAGGGAGTTCCTAACAGAACAAAGCTTGTCTCAACACATGGACAGACATGCAGGCTTGAAAACGTTCAAGTGTGACACTTGTGGGAAGAATCTCTCCAGCAAGGCTGCCTTGTTCACGCACTCAAGAGTCCACACTGGGGAAAAGCCTTACTGCTGTAAACTGTGCCCCTCGAGGTTTACTCAGCCGGGGACGCTGAAACTCCACCTGTTAAGGCACGCGGGTCTGAGGAATTACCCGTGCAACGTTTGCAATAAACGGTTCTACAACAATTCGGATCTTGTATTACACATGCGTACTCACACAAAAGAGAAACCTTTCGAATGCAAACACTGCGGGAAGAGCTTTGGCGATCCGTCGGCCAAGGCGCGGCACGAGCTCACGCACACGGGGCTGAAGCCGTACAAGTGCGAATTTTGTCCGATGGCGTTTTGCGACCGGAGCGCGCAGATCGTCCACCAGCGCAGGCACCAAGGCATGGCTTTCTACTGCGCTGTCTGCGGGAAAAAATACGCCACCCGATCGGGCTGGATGTTCCATATCGAAACGGAGCACCAGGAAGTAGAGAAGGAAAAGAAATTCGAGTGCGATTATTGCAGCCAGAAGTATATGCGGAAACAGTATTTGGTATTACACATACGATCGATGCACATGAATTTTAAGAACGTGAAGAAGGCTACATTTGAATGTGGCATTTGCGGTAATAGTTTCCAAAGCAATTTTACGCGTAGAAATCATATTATTAGAGTACATAATAAAGTATGGGAAAAGAAATATGAGTGCGATTATTGTCATAAGGGATTCGTGCTAAAGCATGATTTGCAACAGCACATAGTGTGCAAACATTTAGGCATAAACTGCAAGGCGTGTAAATGTTCTTTCCTGACGGCAAAAACATTAAAGGAGCACAAGTTGGCAGGCTGCCTCCGTTGTAAATTGTGCCATATTCCGTTCCAACATAGAAGTCAATTAGAAAAACATTCTACCCTACATTTGCGCGAAAGTGAACAGAAAATCTATAAATGTGATCACTGTTACCGGCAGTTTCCGCTTGAAACGACACTGGCAACACATATACAACGTTGCCACTCAAATAAGCCGAAACCTACCTGTGACCATTGCAATGGGAGCTACAATAGTTTATCTGCACTTAGAAAACATATTTGGGACAGGCATATGATCAGCCTCTATTGTGATGGTTGCCTGAATAGATTCTACAGCGAGTATGACTTAAATATGCATAAACGCGCGACAAGGTATTTACAACCGTAAGCCAACGAAATAACCATATCCCATGGCTCGAAAAATGTGGAGTGTGTAAGACTGGTAGCGATGGTGACTGTGGGCTCTCGCTCGCACTCATGGATTTGTATATTGGTGCGTGCAGGATGGCAGGCGTAGACCATTAGTAGATCATGGAACTTGATGCAACTGAGAGCAACAAATGTGTATGGACAGTTTTAATACATAGTTGACAGGCATAATTACTATTTTCAAATTAATTATGTAATCTCTCGCGTTACATTGCAATCAAAGTTCCGTGATCATCTCACAGAACAGTACTTTATGGAACCATTGAAATCGGTTCAGCTGTTTTGTTTGAACTTTAAGTGACCAATCGGGACGCGCTTATTTTGTTTTTTAATTATGTGCAAATCAAAAAAGTTTTAATACACTAGAGAGCTTCCTTGGCTGCAAACTGATTTTCTGATCTGTATTAGGGGAGTAAAAAAACACTGCTGACGCCGTTATTTATGCGTATTTACGGTTTTCACTTCTAGTTATTTTGTTGGTAATTCGTAAAGTTTTCCTAAAAGTTCCAGTATATTTTTTTAGTTTTATATGAAAAAGAAATTAAAAAATCAGTAGGTAGTTAGTTATGCGACAATTATTTTATATAAATAAGTATAAATCTCACTGTTCCAAATAACTATTACTAGTTGACCCGCCCTCGCTTCGCACGGGTGAATAGTAAAACGCGGTCGAACTGGATAAAAACTATCCTATGTCCGTCTCCTGGTTCTAAACTACCTCCCCACCAATTTTAAGCCGTTCTCGTGTTATAAATAGTGTAACTAACACGACTTTATTTTATATGTATAGATTAATTAATTTTTTTATCTTCATTTTATTTCACTATTAGTTGCTGCATTTCTACTTATAGCATGTGATAATTAATTTTTTTTATTGTATCAAATGAAGAGTAAGACTAAGTGTGTACGTGATAAGATATTGGTGTCGATTCTGTGTCGCATTCTCTAGAACTAAAGTAAACTTGAAGTATGGTGGTACTCTTCTGATAAAGGGGAAATGAAAAAGACGGAAATATGTTAATTTAGTTTAGCTTTAGAGTATGCGACACAGAATCGACACCATTGTGCGTTTAAATCCTTAAATGATACATAGTTATTTTAATAATATAATTTTATAAAACATAGTCAAAAATTTTAATTAAATAGATTGTTTTATATGAGTAAGAAAATACCTATAGATATGGGCATCGGCAATAATTAATGTACATCGAGCTAAAGGAGATAATCTAGCGTTTCCTAGATTCTAGATTCCTAGAGCTTCGTCGCTGATAGTCGGAGAGATAATCAGTAATATAATAACAGTAAATAAATTTCTTATTAAATTGTTTTAAAGGCTTGCGTTTGAGCATTCGCACCCGATGGTAAGTGACGATGTGGTCTAGGATGTAACACGGTACATATATATTTCAGGACACATAGAGCTCAGTTCATTATATAACTTAATTATAGTTCCTAGTTAGGGTCCAGGATCTATGTATGTGATCGTTAGGCGTTATTATTATTATTATTGCCTGCCCCGTGTGAAAGAGACATTTCTCTACGGTGTGACAGAGACGACCACAAACGTTCTACGAAACCGTAGAACTATTATGTATTCCGTGCTGAAACTAGCCGAAGATGTGCATTATTTACTGCCGGTAGGTACCTACATATATATTATATATAGATAAGTTGCCTGAAAAAATAAAATTTTAACTTATTTTCGTCAATGTTTTATTTTTGAATCCGAAGGTACAAATAATATAACAATATTTACTAGTAGACGCAAATAAGCTCTTTTCTCTTGTTAAGTGTCAAAGGACTTAAACAAGTTTGAACTTTACTTGCGTTTCAACTTGGACCCTAAAATAACATTACTGTACCTACAAGTTTCCACGGAAGATATAGTTAGGGACAATAAACAAACGGGGATTCTTTGGGGAAATGCGTCCGTATTTCGTCAATTTTCCCGAGCTCGATCAAATTATTTGGGCACAAAGGAAACGCCAATAATTTTTTGAGTTTAAAATGATTATGGTTAGGGGCCATCCAATAATGATGTATCACGTAAAGGAGAGAGGGGGTCGACGAAGTGTGAAGTCCCAAATTTTGTGACATTACATTTTTTTAATAATATAATATTTTATATACTTATCAAAATATAACAAAACATTTTATTTAATAATTAATAATAATTTTATAAATTTTACATGTAAAATGGCAAAATATCTGACATCAAACTAGGTAGGGGGGATCTCACAAATGTGACCTGTGACATAGGACGGGGGAGGGGTCATGAAATTCATGTGATGTAATTTATGGATGCCCCCTTACTATTATAATATTATCTGTGCTATGATGATATACCTACAAGTGTCCAACCCAACATGCGAGTCATTTTTTTTCAATTACAAAAATCTTTATTTTTCATGAAGAAATCTTAACTTGGTACATAATCTAGTGTACATAAATTAATCCTAGATATGACTACAATTATAATAAAAAAATATGATACGATATAATATTTTAAATGAGACAATGCATGAAATCCAAGATAAAATCATAATAATTGTACTTATATCGATACTTTTGTTTACTTTAGTAAATAGCATTACAATTGCAAAAAGAACATGCAACATGTGAATAATTATGGTCACATGGGGCAATGAGGATCAACCATGGAAGTATCAATCAGTTTAGCACACGTTTTGTGGTGGCCTGGATGACCCGGATCCAGTGCTCTCCTAATACCTATATATTCACGCATATCAATGAGACTTGCTCTTGCTCATATCACAGAATAATTAAATACCCAACCGTTATTTCGGTGAATGGGTGACGAGGCGAACGGAAGTTAAAATTTGTTGGTTAACGTAGACCTTCATTGATAACATAAAAAAAAAATTACTTCAGTATTATTATGTTAGTATGTCCGGTAAAATAACAATTTACAATTGTCAAGATGGCGACATTAAACACAATTATACCGGCTGATAAATGGAGCTAAAGAAGTCTTATTTCAGTCTTTTTTTTTTATTAAATTGATTATGATTACTTCTGTATTATATCCGAGTCCTTTGGCCTTGTTCACAATCTTCGTCTTCTCTCCGCCATACTACCTGAATATACCTATATACATTATCAAATAGTGCAATTGTGATAAAAGTCAATAAATAGATAAACTACATAGTTAACGTTTGTAAGCCCGAGTCGAAGGCGTTTGAACGTGGTCAATGGACCACGGCAGCCAGAATGCGGGGCGTCAGCGCGATTTGTTTTCATTATTATAGCCACTAATCACAATTGGTTATCTAGTTCTACCTAATTAATATTTGATATAGTCAGTTAAAATTTGTTAGGCATTTATATCCAGAGCATTATAGTGCTTACGTGTAAATTCTGAGAAAAGCTTAGATGCTCACTAGTTCGCTGTACCATCAAAAGTCAATGTGCTGTCTAAGCTAAGTACCTAAACTTTATGCTATTAGTCAAACTATGCGACCGCTACCACTCAGACCACCCCTGTTTACGTACATGATTGTAATGATAGATTTACATTGTTCTCACTCTTTAGGCTAATTTAAACACAATAGTTTAGTTTATAAAGGTGAATTTAGCATGTGGTCGGGGTGCGACGCGGTTGCGTTGCCGCGCCGCGCCGGCCGCGCCGCTCGATACGCGCGCACCGTGCGTCCCGCGCGGCATCGACCCCGTCTGTCTGCCACCCCCAGTCCTCACCGGAGTCGGATAACGCACCCTCGCTTGCATTAAACTTGCAAAACTCAATCGAAAACAATCTCCATTTATTATAAAAAGTTTTTAATATTTTATAAAACAGCCAAATAAATCGCGTTCTCTCTTACGAACAGTGGATTCAAAACAAATCGGATAACTCGTTAAAACTTAATTACGTTACAAGAATATAAGTATAACGCTTCATTATCCTTGAAAAACATCGCTGATACTCAAAGGAGCAATTAAAGTTTTCGGATAACTGTGTTAGAGTATACAGTAACTTAGTGAGTCGAAGAAAGAAGGGAAACGAAAAGCCGGTGCTACAAGATGAACGAACTGGACCTGATAAAGGAGGTGGAGAAGAGACCGATTTTGTACGACAAATCTGTCAGTGGTTTCAATAAAACAAAGCTGAGGGATGAAGCGTGGAGGGGTGTCAGCGTAGTACTAGACGTTACTGGTAAGTTTAGGTAATGAGGTAAACAAGATTACTTGATTGTGCGGATTTAAGGATAGATACCAAGGCACGTGTAGGAAGATATGTGTCTACTTATATATTATTTTATACATCTTGTTTTAGAGTTTTATACATCTAGGGATCTAGTGTTTATACATATAGTAAACTAGCGGCCCGTCCCGTCTTCACACGGGTGGATATTTATTTCTTAAACATTTTGGCGTTAACATTTATTTTTTTGCAATTAAAATAGCCTATATTAATCAGTGATAATGTAGCATCAAAATGGTGAAAGAATTTTTAAAATCGGTTCAGTACTTTTTGAGCCAATTCGTTACAAACATACTTACATACAAGTCTTTCCTCTTTCTAATATTAGTATAGATTATAGTTATTCGGAAAAGCATGCGGACAGACACTGATACAGAATACCTCTCCTTAATTGTTAGCAATATACCTGCATAAATTAATTCTTCTCGTGTGTGTGTGTATGTAATATGTGTACTCTAACTAATTAGTATGACATAGCCTAGGTAAAATTAATAATGGGAGAAGCCACTGACTCCTGAAACACAGTTTCCACTAGTTCGGGAGTCTATGGATTCATTATAACTTGGTAACCAATTGTGACAATAAATACATTTGTATTTATTTGTATTTGTATTACTGCCTCTTGTTCTTCTTTTGTTGTCTATCCATTCATATGTTGTCTGGAAGAGATCGCTTAAGCGATAAGACCGCTCATTGTACTAGGTATTGTATTGTAAGGTAGTAACCTTATCGCTAATATTTTGTATCGTAGGTGTTTGGTTTTGGTACTTTGTATTGTACTCGTATGTAAGTATTTTTTCAAACATTTTCAAGTTTTATAGAAACTGACGTGAGTAGTACTCGTAATTACAACTATTGTGTGTAGTGTTAGCCGTGTAATAGTTGTAGTTGATAAAGTATTCTTCTATTCTATTCTTCTCCAGAGTCAGAATGTAAGAAACGTTGGCGTTCCCTCCGTGACTCGTTCATAAAGCTGCAACGCACGCACTCTGGACGTACTCGCTGGCCGTACCACCACGCCATGCGCTTCCTGATGCCGCACGTCGAGCCCAAGCCAGAGCCGGAGACCTCTGCTCAGCGGAGGTACGTACATATAATGAGAGGCTCAACGGTCTTTATACGTGTTATCTCTAGAGGTCAGCCGGTCATGCATGACTAAGGCTCGTATTACAAAACGATCAGGGGCCTTGCCATCACCTCTGAGTGCGCTTCAGTTGAACAGAGAGTCGCTACAACACAATTTGTACTAATTATAAAGATCCTTTCATTTATTAAAAAAATTATAAAAGAGTTTAAAAACGTCCTTACCTCTTATCAGTGTTTATATATATTTAAGTTCTCTAGGCGTATAAAAATTGTATCTCCGTTGAGAGTCTGTTCCTACAGCATGAGTTTGGAGCCTAGTGTGGTAGCGAGGTGTTCCAATCTCAACCATTATGAAATTTGGCCATTTATCAAATAAATGTTTCATTTATTTTATTCATTCATTAGGTGTTAATTTGAATTACGCTAAGAGTTAATCTATATATATATATATATGTATATAACTCAAAGGTGACTGACTGACTGACATAGTGATCTATCAACGCACAGCCCAAACCACTGGATGACTGATGGATCGGGCTGAAATTTAGCATGCAGGTAGATGTTATGACGTAGGCATCCGCTAAGAAAGGATTTTTTGAAATCTACCCTTAAGAGGGTGAAATGGGTGGTTGAATTATTTTCTCATAGGCCACGCCGCGGGCGAAGCTGCGGGCAGAAGCTCGTGATATATAAAGCCCCTAAACGCTGAATCTACCGATTCACTACCGGCCATCCTTTTGTCCGGGCCCTGAGATATACTCGAGATATACCGGGTCGAGATTACATTGATATAATTGTACGTTTTATGAATCAAATCCAAACTTGAAGACCTATTCACGTCTGAGTGGCGTTCCGTAATACGGGCCTTACGCAGTTAGTGATAATGTGACACGGAGGACCGCCGCGGTAGTAAGTAGGTACGATTAGTACAAATTATGCGGAATAAAGTTTCACAAAGATACGAGTACCTCGACGGGTTATCGGTAGGTTCTTGGTACTTATACTTTATGATAACTGGATGAATTAGTCATTGGTCAACATCCTAACGTAAAAGGGCGTATGTGAATGATGGATTACTTACTTATTACTTAGATATAAGATTATAAGTAGGTTAGTTTTTTACGGTCATCTGAACTGAAAGAGGAAAAATACAATACACTGACACCTTACGTAGTACCCACCTAATCACATCACATCACACTAATATTATAAAAGAAAGTTTGTATGTGTGTATGTGTGTATGTTTGCTACTCCTTCACGCTCAAACGGATGAATGGATTTGGATGAAATTCGGTACCAAGATAGCTTATACACTAGATTAACATATAGGCTACATTTTATCCCGGAAAAGTGTTTTTTTCCGTGGGATGAACAAATACTTTTTATCCGCGGGTGAAACCGCGGGGCGCAACTAGTTATGATTAAATCTCACTAGGTAATAATCACTAGATGGCAGGACTTTTCAAAGTTCATCTAGAAAAGTTATTATGAAAACAGTTATTTTGCCGCCAAGCAGTAGTGCGCAAGCACTATTGTATTCCGGTTTGAAGGGCATTGTAGCTAGTGAAATTACTGGGCAATTGAGACTTTATGATTCTCACAGTCGAGTAATCTTATTACCAGACTGTTTTGCAGTGCAGTGAATGACGTCACATCATTCATTTATATGAAAAAAAACCTTTTACGCATTCCTTAACCCCGATCAGCGATCTACGAATTTACGTTGATTTACAGGCTGTCTTTATCTGTAGGCTGCCTAACTGGGTGTATCCAACGGCTTCCACAACTTTACCATTCTTATTTAGCAGGACAAAGAAGGAGCCCGAGTCATCTGACGAGGAGGAAGAGGCGCAAAGGCAGCGTGCTATCCAGTGCCTCCCGGACTTGTCGTTCCTAGCCCAGGAGACCAAGTACGATGACGACTCACCTGCGCCCTCGCCCAAGAAGCCGCGCCCTAATTCTTCGGATGAAGAGAACAGCAACCAGTGCCTTTGTAACAGGTAAATATATATTGTGAATAAAATCAGGAGCATCTCTTAAGCATCAATGTATTCTTCGTTCTTTAATATACGTCGTAGTTTTTCACTAGCAACCCAAAGACTAGCTTGATTCAGCGTTTTTCTTGCTCCACTCATGCTTTTAGTAGTATAGTCTAGTCCAATCACACGCCACTCTGTGTTGTCAACCACAAAAAAAAACTATTCGCCCAATTTCGAAAAATATGTACAAATTGTTAAAAAAAATGATATTATCAGATGATAATCTCCAATAAATAAGTATATTGAACGAACATTTTCGACAATTTTTATACAACTCCTTGTTCTAGGGGGCTATGTATAAATAGATAGAAAGCCTAAAAAAACTATGCGGGGTTGTACGTAGGCCTCATAATATTCTTATTGTTTTAGGTCGGATCCCGATGAGCTGTTTTTACTGAGCTGTGCACCAACCTTAAAGCGACTTAACTCCAAGCAGAATGCTGTAGCGCGTCTAAAGATACAGCAGGTAAAAACAAATAATACTCCTGGGAAAAGTCCTTGATTTCTGTGATTCTCGGACATGCTCCTTACGTTATTTGATCGGTATTCGAACCGGTTCCGTCGTTTGAAAGTTGCACGGGTTACCGCTGAGCCACACCCGCTTAGAATTACTCATGCTCTGTACTCGCCTCCAATTTATAAAAATAAAACACGATCACAAGGTTATTGACCTGTGAATAGGTATTTATTAGGCATCTAATATTGGTCTTTACCTATGAAATTGCCGTTTTGTTTGAAAAAGTTAAAGTATTTTTTTTTCGAACTTATTTATTTCTTTTATTCAAAGTAATCACCCAAAGCAATCAATGCATCTTTGCCAACGTTGTGGCAGTTTATGGATGCCCTTCTTGAAAAAATCAGCAGGACGGGAGACAACAAACTCTTCAAAGGCGTTTTGTACTGCCTCTCGGGAATTGAATTTTTTTTCCCGCTAAAAAGTTGTCCAAATTTTGGAAAAAGTAACAGTCGGTAGGCGCAAGATCTGGTGAGTGTGGCGGATGAGGGAGAGCTTCCAAACCCAACTCATGCAGCTTAGAGACGGTCTGTTGTGCAGTATGGGGTCGCGCGTTGTCGTGAAGTAGCAGTGGAGACGACCGATTGACCAAAGCTGGTTGCAGACGTGCGAGTTTCGCCATCATTGTGGTCAGTTCTTCAATGTACACATCTGCAGTAATGCTCTCGCCGTTTTGTAAAAAGCTATGATGAATCACACCAGCACTAGACCACCAAACTGTGACCATCACCTTTCTAGGGGTCATTTTTCGTTTTGCACATTGCTTTGGTACCGAACCAGGATCTAACCAACTTGCTGAGCGCTTTCGATTGTCAAAAAGAATCCATTTTTCGTCGCACGTAACAATTCGGTTCAAAATTCCTTCATTTCTGTGCCTGTTAAGCAGCGCAAGGCAAGTCTCGACGAGTACGTTGCGCTGGCAATCGTTAAGTGCGTGGGGCACCCATCTATCAAGCTTTTTTATCTTGCCAATCTGTCGCAAATGGACCAATATTGTTTTGATGCTAACATCAAAAGCTGCTGCCAGCTCAGCTGTAGATTGAGATTCATCAGCTTCCACAATCGCCTTTAATTCATCATTGTTGACCAAAGTTTCCGGACGACCACGAGGTTCATTTTTCAAGTCAAAATTCCCAGAACGGAACCGAGCAAACCAATAACGGGTTGTACGTCCGTTTGTACAGTTCTCTCCGTAAACGTCGTTGATGTTACGTGTCGTTTGTGCCGCGTTGGTGCCACGACGGAACTCATATTCCATAATTACACGAAATTTCAAAGTATCCATTATGAGGAAAAATGTTGAAATGTAATGAAAATACAACGCTAATCAATAAACAAAAGACTTATATTGTAAATAGAATGTCATATTTTTAAAACAAAATTAATTTGAATTTAGAAATCATAGCCAATCAAAAAATTTTTTGTTTGAAAATGCAATACGGCAATTTCATAGGTAAAGACCTATTATTAAAGATTTCTTAAGAAGTGGGTTGCATTAAATGTATATGTTTTTATTCATTCTTTATCTCTCTCTCTCTTTCTTTCAGGCCCTTTACGAAGCAGAATTCAGGGTGCAAGCCGAGAACGGGACTCCAGTCAACGAAGGCTTTGGACCAATTGAATAATATGAAAATAATGAAATTAAAATACAGGACTACCTAAAATCCTCGTCTAATGTCTGAGCTTTTTAAGTCGTCATCTTTTTCATCAAGTTGTCAAATGTTTTTTCTATAAACAATAAAAATAATATAAAAACACGATATACGAAAGTTAGATAATAGTTATATGTGCAAAAAGAAAGCAAAGTTGATTTTTGGTTCGAGTACTGATGTTGAATCCCGACTCCCGAGCAAGCGAAGGATTCTAATATCCAGAGCGTAGCGAGGGATTCAAAGGCAAAAAACTTTGCCACAGAGACTGGCATAAAACTTTTCATTTCAGCAACGAGAACGTAATTACAGGTAAAAAATACCCAAAAGTATAATAAAAAACATTTGAACGTCTTTTTGTATTCTCTCCAAAACTCCTACATAGAAGCATTAAATATAGTACAAACGATTTATTGGAGCTTGACTAACTTGATTGATGATCAGACTAGTTTTTGGGGAGACAGACTCGACATTGGTTATTCCGTGCGAGTTTTTTTTATAAAATGGCTAAATATGCTAGTCACGCACCTAGAGCCATTAAATTTAAAAAAAAACTTTTACTCCCGCAATGACCAAGATGCGAATAAAAAAATGTGTTTAAACTGCTGAGCTCGGAACACAGAATAGTATATACTCCTGCTCGGATATTTGTCATTCGAAATAGTGCATTTTATCCACTAGCGTGGAAAGAGTTTTTTAATACCGAACCTTCTGTTCAATAATTTTCTATACCGCTAGCATAGACTTAGGTCCGTATTACAGAACAATACTCGGTCATCGATCGGTGCAAGCAAAGATTTCATTCATAAAGTGATCAATTATTGAATGAAATCGCTACTTGAGCACCGATCAATGACTGAGCATCGTTCTGTAATACGGACCTTAAAGGGGAATTCTGTGACCGCTAGTTGGTCCACTAAAAATGCATTAATATACTTAGATACAGAGTCCTCCAGTCATAAGGCTACTCTTTAAATTAATATATTTCCGAGAATTTTATTTTTAAAATGGTTACATCCTCAATACTTTAATTTTTTTGCCTTCAGTCGAGACATATATAAATAAAACTATTCTAGTCATTTTTAGAATAATTGTACTGGCCAGCACGATGAAAGCATGAAAAATATAATTTAAATAAAAAAAGTAAATTATTTATTAATTTCATTTATTTCATAACTATTGTGACAAAAGAAAAGCTGCTTTTTAAGTTTCTACTTGGATTAATTAAAACGTAACTTATCACTATGATTTATTTTTATGATATTGTTAGATAAGTATTATACTTACCGCAGACTAAATAATATTCTGGAAATTTCTAACATTAACACCATATAATCATGGCGTTTGTTGTAAATACCAGTGCCAATATTTTCTGCACTTTTGCAGTCTAATGTAAGGCCCAAGAGAGCTCAAGAGAGATCATAGAAAATGCTCTAAGAGAGAGATTTAATTCACTATTAGACCATATTGTGAGTGAAATATCCTCTTGAACAGAGATTCACGGCTGAGCGTACATCTGTAATACGGGCCTTAGTGTAGATTAACGTTATGAAATTGAGCCCAATTTTTTTAAATATAATGAGGGAGGTATATAAGCGTTTACTTAGCAATTAATACCTATTAAGAAAATTTAATATAAGTTATGGGTGTACTGAAGAAAATCAATTACTGACGTCCTCCATCCACTCGTCCAATCTAACTCATCTAAATACATGCCCAAAAGTTGATAAGTAAAATAGATAGGTATTAAATATTTTTTACCCTAAATAAAGACATACATAGACAAACATTATATCGTAAATATTGTAGTTTACTATTTAATAAATTGTTTACTTGTTTTTTTATCACACAATAACAAAACCTCGGACAAGCACTTTCCCTTACTTAGTTGCTTAGTAATTAGCAACCTCACCCTACGATCTCAAAACATTTTAGCCAAAGGATCACAACGTTTATTTATATACGGTTAGAGTTCAGTTTATTTTATAGTTGCCATGAAAACTGAAACTCGTAAAGTATTTGCATACAATAGACAAACAAAATTTTGTAGATTTCTTTTTGTACTCATGTAGGCAGTTAGGCTTATTTTACCTACTTGTTTGTTATTGTTATTGTTCTCGCCTCGGCGGTATAATAATAATACCTATAGATAGATAGATAGAAAATAGGCTATTTGACTACTATATTTTTATTACATACATAAATAATATACCTCAAAAAATAGATAACTGTGAAAACAAAACTTGAATATCTCAAAAAATTACTAAGTTACAGGCATTTTAAAATACAGAAATAGAAAGAGACAACTCAAACACGCAGTGACGTCAGTTACCAGTTCTCGCAGTAACTCATTACTAAGCTGTGGTAGCTCTACATACAATCTTATTGGCATGTGACGTCACAAGCCATACCTTCATATTAGCTGTGAGGAAGCTCCACACGATCTCTGTTTTGCGAGAAAGGGACAGGAGATGAAAATTTAAAAGCGTACTACTCCGTGATTAATTTACCGATTTTACTTATTTTTACATTGAATACATTCATTTTTAACCTACTTAATATTTACTTGTTCATTTTTAATAGTAGTCAAATAGCCTATTCTTTATTGCACAAACAACAACAATTGAAGGTGCATAGGCGAACACACTTAGATCATTATCTTCCAGTTAACCCCGGCGTAGTGTGGAAGGCTTAATGCGGTAGTGCAATATTGATGGGACATAAAAGATAATTGTATAGTACCAATAATACACAACACGATGCACTGTTGCGGCGCAGGAGTTAGATCTCCGATCCATGGGTCTGGAGTTCGAATTTTCAAGATTTCATCCATAATAATCGTAGATTCCTGTGTCTGGGTGTTGTGGGACCATGGTCCTCGTAGTTCCTGGGTCCTTAGATACAGGGATCCTAGTTAGGGTCCGAGATCTATGTAAGTGATCGTTGGGCGTTATTATTATTATTATCCTTAATTTTTAACCCTGATACATTTATCTAAAAGTCATCCGATCAAGCATAGATATAGAATTCTGTGGATACCAAATTACCGATTATAGAGCTTCGAGCAGTTCTCTAAGATATGGAGGTAATCTGTGGTAGGTAGTCACGGGGCAAAGGAAAAATCGATATTGTATTGTATACAAAATAAATATTTTTGTAGGTAATATACCTACAAAAATGACACGGTACATAGAGATACGGTATTCAACTTTTAATGCCATAAATAAAATAAATAAATTACGTACTACGTACCTCCGCTATGAGACTGAGCTATATTATAGGTTATAGGTATACAAATGGGCAGAATACAAGTAGAAATACTAAGTAAGGTACGTACAGCGCAGAGCCACCGCCGCACCGCGCTTAATCTATGAAGATCTGTTTTAAATTAATATGTTTCCGACTTACTCGAGCATATCCGATGCTCTTCCTCGGGAGGTGAGTTCACGCGGCGAGATCGTGGCGGCCTCAATCCTCATTGAGAAATCGACACACTATTCGTAACAGTCGGAAATATATTAATTTAAACTCAATCACAATTCATGAGAATTATAATACTAAAACGGCATCTATATTGCCTGAACACCGGTCAAGATATTCGACTGCATCTCGGGATTGTTAGCCGTTTACTAGTTGTAGTTGATTTTATTAATACTACGCAAATTAGTTTTTATAATATTAAAGATTGATACTATAAGTAACTGCTTATCTACCTTATAGTTTAATTTTCTTATCTGCGTATTGTAATAGCAATACCCAGTTCTATCTTATGGCACATATTTATAAAAAGTACATACCTACTATAGCAGGAAAATTGTAAACGCGTAAATGATTAATCCATTTGGCATTTTGTTTGGTGTTTAAGTACAACAAAGCACTCGATGACTTAAATATGTCTATTATTGGAACAGTGGGGAGATAAAATAATGACTAACAATGTTAAATAAACGTTACAAAAAACATTTAATGATAACTGTTCATCAGTCACAAATAAAAATAAAAATTATCATACCTAAATATATTAGATATACATTTTTAATACGTACCTACCTAAATGAGTGATTTTATCACGATATCCATTTTGAACATTCCATAAATTACTACAATTAACGACTTCAAAAACGTCATTAATAATTAAGTAACTGGAAATTAATCACTAGTTTTTCTATAATAAATAGTTTCAGTCACTAGACTTGTCGCGCATCAGGCAAAATGGACGCCGCACTGTCGTCAAACGTCATCTCCTTCCCGTATCTCTGCAGTAGCTCTAGAGCCACCCCGTTGGTCCACCCGAACCCGTCCTGCACTCCGTACTCGCCCCCGCCGCCCTGATGCCCGGGTTGTACAGCACTGTACTTCTCAAACAACTTCTTCCAGTGGCTAAACCCAATGTAATTAGCTCGTATCCACAGCTTCGCCTGCTCTCGCGCTAACTGCATTGCCTCGTCGTGTCCGCTGTTCTCTAACCCGCCAATCAATATACTTTGCAAGGGAGGCCATGCGTTGGGATAGTCCCACTGCTCTCCCGAATGCAGAATCGACGCTGGGATGCCCCCGGGAAAGTTCAGTGCTCCAGAGGAAAGTAAGTATCGTACCAATTTCGAACCGTATTTTGGAGCGTCGTAAGGCTCGATTGCGCCGGTCCATAGGGGTGTGGCACAGCTCGGAAAGAAATGGCGTCTTGGAGCCTTAGCCTCAGCGTCGTAATCATACCACACACCGTCTACTGGGTCCCACATAACATTTTCGATGGCGCTACGCCAATATTTGGCAAGACTCCACCATTTCTGCGCTTCACGTCTGTCCTTCAGGCGATTGCGAAAATCACCGGCGAGTTCAAGTGCGCCGGCGAAAATAGCATTGAGATCGACCGGCAGGATGCGCGTAGCGTGCACATCCGTCAGGTTGCCAGCCGTCGCGTCACTGGCTGTTACGAACCAGCGCGTCGAGAAGTCCCATCCGCTTTCCGCGGCGCTTTTCATCTCCAAGTAGAAGTCCTCGCGCATGGCATTACTTGGCAACACTCGAGCGTTAGTGTAGTCTTCGTAGTACGATTCTGGCCTAGGGCCTTCGCTTTTTTTGTCCGACAAGTATCGCAGCAGCATGTAGTTTTTGCCGTTTACTTGGATGGTCACCTTCTTTTTCTCAAGCCAATATTTCAATTCCTTCTCCACGGTACCTATGTGCTGTTCCAGCCAGGCAAGGTCTCCCGTTGCCGCGAAATAATTAGCGACCATCGCGGCTAGCAGCGGTGGCTGACTTCGACCCAAGTAATACACACGGCTTCCGTTTGGGATATACCCGATCTTGTCAACGAGATACAAAAGGTTTTCTATCATTCCTTTTGCAGTCTGCGTCATATTACTGATGAGGAGACCGCGCACTATCCAAAATGAATCCCAATAGTACAATTCCTTAAATCTTCCTCCGGGTACGATAAATCCATTAGGTACGTAGAGAAAACTATATCTATCGGGATGCTGAGCAACTTCAGGATCGACCTTCCTGCCCAATTTAGCCCAAATACTAATCACATTTTTTGCGAATTCTTTTAACTTCGGATCTGTTATCTGGTCAAGAATTGGTGGCTCGGGATTAAAATCTGATGGCATCCAAGTTTCTAGCTCGTTACCTTCCATAAAATGTTGATCGACGAATTCAATGAGCTGTTCTCGTGATGGGTTTCTCTTGGTCTCTTGCATAAACTTTTCGAAATCAGCTAATGTTTCATTTTCCGTGTACTTGAGCTTTAAATCGACGAAAGTCTTCGAGTCGGGGAAGATGCGTGCGAGTTGTACCCTGTTAAGCAGCTCACTCGAACAGTAGATGGAGGAGCGGCAGGCCGGAACCACAGACAGTGCTTGCGCATACGCGCCCAGAATCCCCAGCACGGGGTATAATGGCACGTACCGTGGAAACCAAATCTTCAACATGATGCGTTACGTTTTTCCACCGGAGGCTAGCCGGTGCGTTGAGTGCGGAAGCGCGCGCTGATAAACATAACCTTTGAACGTGCGGCGCGGACGTGAGGTGACTGCGAGCGCCGCGGGGCGAGTGACCGCGTGCCCGATTCGTAACCGCTATAAAACACTGGCGATTCTCGCACGCCATAGCAAAAGCCGATGTGTGTCAGAGTTGCGCTCAGCGCCGGTGAATGAATACCCCGCTCGCGGCGGTGGTGAGCCAGAGGCGACCATCCTATCCCAGCTGTGTCAACTGCTCAGAGCCGTGCCTGCGCTTTCACTGCGTCCCGCTCAGTCCCGGCTAGACTATGCGTGCGCACATTCTAAGTTGTTCCCAAGGCCTCGACCTTGTTTACTAAAATTTATCGCATTGCATACTATCTACTGAGGAACAAATAATTGACACGATTAATATACCAATAATCAAAGACATTTAACCAATAATTAATATTATATTCTTTCTTTGAGGTAACATAGAGTATTATATATATTTACATACTCTATGTTACCCCAATAGTATTCTGTGATGTTACCTCAAAGAAAAAGATTTATTTATATATATAGCACAGATCCTATAAAAAAAACTTTTTTTTGGATCTGTGAGTCTTACGTCTTACGCTCAGTCATCGATCGGTGCTCAAGCAGAGATTTCATTCAGTAATTGATAACTTTATGAATGAAATCTCTGCTTGAGCACTGATCGATGACTGAGCATCGTTCTGTAATACGGACCTTAGATCTAAATACGTTATTATGACTGACGGCATCGGCAAACTGACGAAGGCAGTTTACGAGAGTCTTGTTTGTGGTATAGCTAATGTTGGGATAACGACAATCCGCCGGAGCGAGATGGTTAATGCAATCGCGACTCCATTTCGCTCCATCCCGGTGGCGCGTGGGGTTTTACGGGGGGTTTTAGTGGGTTCGAGTCCCACATATCACCCCCGTGGTGGCAGGGAAGGGCATTTCCCCCCCCCTCAAAAGGGTTAACGACAATGGTTACCACAGGTAAAGTAGTTATACCTACTAGTCTATGGTAGTCACCGCGAAGTTTATATCCTCAATTCTGTAATCACCATTACCGAGTTGGTGATAATAATAATAATAATAATATCTGTGGACATTTCACATTGTACTATGGGATCCAGATTATATTCAATGTTATCTGTGTCCGTGCGGTTATCTGGATAACTGATACAATACTTAGATACTTTTTGTTTGTAAATACATACATAGAATACAATATAACACAGAACAAACATCAATGTTCATCAAACAAATGTTAGTCCTAGGTAGGAATCGAACCCACAACCCACAGTTCAGAAGGCCGGGTTACTATCAACTGAGCTATTGGGCCAGTCAAATTAATGGTAAATGGTGTTATGACTTAACACTCAATGAGCAATTAACTTTTGGTGGGAATGTGTAAATGTTTCGTTTTCGGCTTTGTTAACTTATTATTTAGTCTAGCCTAAATCTAGCCTAGTCTATTATAGCCTATAGGTTAAATGTCTTTGTACGTACAATTTGGCAAAAAAAACAGTTAAATAAATAAAATAATAGGAGTCTAATGTCTGTGCTCTCTGTATGGAAACACGTAATTGAACAATATCCTAATCTTGATTATTTGCTGATTATTATTACCTGTTACCTTAATATATGTTCAATATGTTCAAATTTAATTTAAATTTGAACATATTGAACATATATATACTTATATTTTAAAAAGTTCGGTTATTATCAGAGACGCTTATTATATTCAAGTTCTGTAATATTCTAAGAAGTATTCACATAAAGTAAACTCTAATTAATATGGTATTAAATACTTTCTTTCTATTTAATTTATTTTATTACGTGTTATACAAAATTTTCCAATCATCATCAGTAATATCTTAGCTTGAACGGGAATTAAAATTCCCAATAATGTTTACCCCACATACCGACTGACCTAATAAGGGTCCTAATAAAGACCTAATAAGGTCTAATCGCGCACAAAAATTTTGAAAACATAATTTTGACTAACCTCGAAGTTTTTACCAAGTTACATTGGCCGTGGTCACGAAGGGACTCCCGTTTTATCTTTGTGATATAAGTTCAAGTCGCAAAAGTTTAAAAAGTGATTTATAAGTAGTTGGCATAATGAACGTAATAAAAAAATAAGAAAGGTTTTTAGGTCTAGTTCAGTTTAGTACTAGTTGCGCCCCGCGGTTTCACCCGCGGATAAAAGTATTTTCATTATTTGCTCATCCCACGAGAAAATTTCACTTTTCCGGGATAAAATGTAGCCTATATGTTAATCCAATATATATATATATATATATAGTTATCTTGGTACCGAATTTCATCCAAATCCATTCAGAGCGTAAAGAAGTAACAAACATACACATAAACACACATACAAACTTTCACCTTTATAATATTAGTGTGATTATGTTTATATTCTGCCTACAAATTCTATTTCCATATTTGTCATTGTAATTAATTTGCTACGACGACGACGCCTCAGTCGTCAGTTTGCATTCTTTACATCAACTTGTATTAAGTACATACCTATAAATCAATAATAAATCTATTATGCGCTAAAACAATTTAATATTATTTATGGTCACCACTTGCCTCTCATCACCTATAGGAACACGCATAGGCTAATAGGCAAAATATTTAGAAGGAAATATAAATTACACACCAAAAAATAACATGAATAGGACCTGGGATATCTACTCTGAATAAAAAAGGAAAATAATTTTAATATAGTAAAAAATTAACGGACGAAAGAAAATATAATGAGTGGCGAATTCATACCAAATTCTCAAATGATGATAACCAAAATTAATGTTGGTTTTTTTCTTACTTCAAAATTGTCTAGCATTTGACCACGCTCACACCTGATGGGAAGTGACGATGCGATCGAAGTTGTAGCATGCTATCCAAGTAAATACCTATTCACTCTTCTCTTGAACACGCCCGGGTCATATTTCGCCGGAAACACAGACGCTGGCAGGGCATTCCATTCCTTAGCCGTTCTAATTAGCGTGGAATCAAACCGCTTTGTACGAATAGGTGGTATTTCGACCACGAAAGGATTGCGCTTAGCCGAGCGTCTAGTAGTCCGGTCGTGGAATGGTGATGGGAGAATGAGATCATGCAGTTCTTGTGCGCATTCACCGTGGTGTAATCTGTAAAAGACCGACAAACTTGCCACCTTACGTCGTTACATATTAGAATGGCTAAGCTAAAATTACAAAAAAAATATGTAATATAATACAGAGCGATTTTGTTGTAATTGTTCTTATTTTCTATGAAATCTTGATAAAACACATGTCAAATCAATATGAACAACAAGAACTAAAAATCCCGTTGGTCAGACCACAGAGCACATATTACTAACCTACCACCAATCTGACCACTGGGAAACACAGCTTTTTTCTATTTGAGCTATTAAGTGTTTTGTGGGTAAAAAAACACCTTAGTTCTTACACAGCCTTTAATAATTTACAGTTTGAAATACAGTAAAGTTATTAATAAGTACTACAATAAAACATATTTTTAAGTACCCATATGATAAGTAGTAAATACTTGGGTATAAGTAATTTATTGTTTTGTTGTCGGCAGGTAACTAAATATGTAGTTAGGTTATATGTAGGTATACATTATGCTTATTTTTTAACAAGTTATAATCTGAATAAAAATTTAGTAAATGCCTAAGATTTGAAAATATTATCATTTCGAAACATTCACTTTATTCGATAAAGTAATAAAAACTATTCTTAATTGTGTACCAAAAATTGTTATAAAGCTCGCCATCGATTTTAATAATATTAACAACCTTTGTTATATAAGGACTATAAAGTATATAGATAGACGTAATACTATTTAAATTATATTTAATTGGATTATCGCTTATATAATATTAATTATTATTTGTATAATCGTATAGTCAATACTCATTTATTCCCAAAAATGTTTAAATACAAATATTAACATACACAAATCTATAAATATACTTCAAAACGTATTATGGCACGAATTCAAAAATTTCTTACGATTTTTAGGTTTAATAAATAAATACACATTTTATGTTAAGCTATGTTCACAACCAACGTTTCTTGTTAATATTTATATCGAAATATAAATAAAAGACTTTCTCGAGATTTGGTACAATTTTATAAGTTAAGTACTGCTTTGTAATTTTTATTTTTTAAGTAGGTAACTAACCTATTACTTATTGTACTATACTTAGTGTACTTAATATATAACATCATCTAATCTTATAAAAACGTGTGCGTAATTAACAACTCAATATAGGCATTATCTACCTACCTGCCTATAGGTATTGAGTAAGTAGGTATCTATAACATAATATAATATTTAATTAAATGTATTAATAAAACAATATAATAAAGTACTTATGTGGATCATGGTATCTAATTAAATATATTAATTTAGAGGTATGAAACATAGGTGCTTTTGGTTTAAATGCAATAATCCATTATAATTATGTATTGATACCCAAACATTATTTCTTAATAACAAATTCTTTAAGCAGCAGGGTGAAATAGTATATTATTTTTTAATGAAAGTAGCTACGCGGGTTACATAATAACTTTATAATACTTTACAGTTCCTTGAATTAATAATACCTACTTAATAGTAATGGCCGGAAGTTCTAGAGGTATTATTATCAGTCATCCGTTTGAAGTTACTCTTCACTCGCACTGCTGTCGGCCGAGCTAGAGGCCTCAATGTCTCCAGAAACAGTTTTCTTTTCGTTCTTTTTCTCATCTTGCAGAGGAAGAACCTTCAGCTCCTCATTGGTGTCGTTCGTTGACTCGTGTGCGGTCATGATCTCTCCGTAAGAGTCGAGGCACTCGAGCACTACCCCGTTGGACCACCCAAATCCCTGTTGTACCGTATACTCGCCGCCCGCGCCGAACCTGCCAGGGCTATTAGCGTCGTATTTCTCGAACATCTGCTTGTGTTCTTGGAAGCCTTTGTGACAAATCCTTACCCACTCTTGTGCTAAATGGAATGCCAATTTTTCACCGTCGTCAGTTCCCATAGCTTGCAGAGCTTTAATAACGATACTCACTTCTGGCGGCCACACATTGGGGAAGTCCCATTGCTCGCCACTGTCCGAAAGTGATACGGGAATACCCCCCGGGTAGTCCAGACCTTGCGAGTGCTTTAAGTAATAGATGACGCGAGGAGCGTGGGTTTTGATTAGAGCGTCATCAACTGCAAGCATCCAGAGTGGAGCCAAGTTGCTCGGGTAGAAGTACCTCCTGTGTTTCTCGTTCTCTATGTCGTAGTCGTACCATATTCCATCTTCTTCGTGCCAGAGTACTTCTTCAATTGTAGCTATCCATTGCGTCGCTCGATATGCCCAATGTGTAGATCTACGTGAATTTCCAATTAATGAGTAGAATGTAGCGAGATTTTCAAGAGCATTCGCAAATATGGCATTTAAGTCGACGGGAATAATGTACCTCGTATGGATGTTCGTCAAATTTCCTGAATTGTCACCATTGTCACTGACAAACCATCTCGTGGAGAAATCCCATCCGCTTTCAGCTGCACTTTTGATGTCGATGTAAAATTCGGTGTGGTCGTCGTGGGAATCGAGCTTTTGTGCGGTATCGTAGTCCTCGAAGTAAGACTCCGGTCGAGGCCCCGCGCTCGGGGCGTAGTATCTGAGCAGAGTGAACACTCTGTCGTCTTTACGGAATGTCACAATGTGCGTATCCAACCAATAATTCATTTCTTTTTCGAGGGCCCCTATATGCTTTTTTAAGAACTTCTTGTCCTTAGTCTTATCGTAATAGCGCAGCATCATGGCGGAGAGAAGAGGTGGCTGACTGCGCTCCTGGTAATACCATCTGCTGCCGTTGGGAATGTGTCCAATTTTGTTAAGCAGTTCAATAAGATTTTCGATCATGCCTTTGGCTGTCTCTGTCATTCCACTAATGAGGAGCCCTTCTATGATCCAGTAAGCGTCCCAGTAGTAAATCTCCTTGAACCGCCCTCCAGGGACTATGAATCCGTTCGACACGGGGATGAAGCTGAACTGGTCAGGTTTCTCAAAAACAGCGGGTTTCACTCGTCTGCCGAGAACTGGCCAGATATCGTTGATGTTTTTGGCGAACTCCCGCAGATTTTTATCGCGAATATTGTTCAGAAATTCTGGGTTTTTGCTGTAGTCATTTGGAGTCCAATTCTCGAGTTCGCCGTCTTCGGTGAAGTATTCTGTGACGAAGTTAATGAGCTGATCTCGACTGGGTGCGTTATTGGTATCATCGAGTAGTTTCTGGAAGGCGTTTAGAGTGGTGTTCTCGTCGTTTCTCATCGAGAGGTCTACGAACGTCTTGGAATCAAGGTTCAATTCTGCCATTTGCACGTGGTGGAGAAGAGTGCTGTTGCAGTAGACTCGCTTGCTGCAAGACGGCGGCAGGTCATCGGTGACCACTGCTGCCGCCGCCAGCACCACCAGGAAAAGTTGCTTCATCTGGAACAAGATAGAAACGCCACATGTTACTACATTTTATTTTTCCAACGTCTAAAAGTATATTAGGTAAAGTAAATATCTAATGTACCTACTACTAATGTATTAATTAAGTACCTAACTTATTCACATAATTTACACGGTAGACCTGACTGCTTAAATTCTGTGTCAAGTCAAGAATTTCTTTTACGTAATTTAATTCGTCCGTTATTTTTTTTACAATCTGGTATAATAGTAGAATGTATATATTAATAAAAAATTAAAAATGAGAACCAGATAATAAAATAATAAAATAAAATACTGATATACTCGTACTTTTTTATAACATTATACCGATAACATTAAAAATTTGTACGGAAATACTTTAAGGAATAATATTTAAAAAATTCTTATGCGTAAAGCTTATTATAAAATTTACGACTTCCTTGCGGAATATTAATATTATATACTTTTTTGTTTGTAAATAAATAGTACATTTTTTTTTTTTTTTTTTTTTTACTTCAAACTTGTCTAGCATTTGACCGCGCTCTCACCTGATGGGAAGTGACGATGCGATCGAAGATGTAGCATGCTAGCCAAGTAAATACCTATTCACTCTTCTCTTGAACACGCCCGGGTCATATTTCGCCGGAAACACAGACGCTGGCAGGGCATTCCATTCCTTAGCCGTTCTAATTAAAAACGTTGAGTCAAATCGCTTGGTACGAATGGGTGGTATTTCGACCACGAAAGGATGGCGCTTAGCCGAGCGTCTAGTAGTCCGGTACTGGAATGGTGATGGGAGAATGAGATCATGCAGTTCTTGAGCGCATTCGCCGTGGTGTAATCTGTAGAAGACCGACAGACTTGCCACCTTACGTCGATGTGCAAGGCTCTGGAGCCTTTCACCAACCAAAGTGTCGTCGTCAATGAGCCTTTTGGCACGCCGTTCAATCGAGTCCAGAGCCTCAAGCTGGTACTTGGCAGACCCGTCCCACAGGTGGCAGCAGTACTCCATACACGATCGGACTTGTGCTTGATACAGATTTAGAAGCTGTCCAGGTGTGAAGTACCGCCTTACCTTGGACAATATGCCGAGTTTTTTTGAAGCTACTTTGGCTTTGGACTCGATGTAGGATCCAAAGTTTAGGTTTGACGTGAGATCAACACCCAAAAGCTCAAGATGGTTTCCTAAACTTACAGATACACCACGGAATGAAGGAGCCAGATGGAGTGGGCTCTTTTTAGCAGTGAATAAACACGCCTGTGTTTTTGCAGCATTGAACCTAACCAAGTTAGCATCGCCCCAATCGGACACGGCTTTCAAAGCCAGGTTCATGCGCTCAACCATAGCCTCTCTCTCAATCCGGACATCGTCACCACTGGCTCGGGCACTGGATGTGTATCTTTCAACAACAGTACTATCATCTGCATACCCAAAGGTACCGGGCTTTAGCAAATCATTGATGTGGAGTAAGAATAGTGTTGCTGAAAGAACTGACCCCTGAGGTACACCAGCATTAATAGCTAATTGATCGGAAGAGCAGCCATCAAGAACCACTCTAAGCGATCGTTCCCTCAAAAAGTCTGATATCCAAGTGCACAAACCAGCAGGTAGTCCGTAAGATGGAAGCTTATTCAGAAGACCGTCGTGCCAGACCCGATCAAATGCCTTAGAGACGTCTAGAGATACAGCAAGTGCCTCTCCATGCATCTCCAAGGCTTCGCTCAATATGTGCGTGGCGTATGCGAGAAGATCCCCAGTTGACCGGTTTCGGCGAAATCCGTATTGCCGGTCACTGAGGAGATCATTGACTTCAAGGTGTGCCAAGAGCTTGTTGTTGATTATACGCTCCATACTCTTACAGAGTATGGAGGTAATTGAGATGGGTCGGTAGTTGGCAGGATCAGCACGACTGCCCTTCTTAGGTACAGGTTGTACATTGGCTAGCTTCCAACTCTTAGGGACTATTCCGGTGTCTAGAGAGAGGCGAAATAGGCGTGTTAAAATGAGAGACAACTCAGGTGCACAGCTCTTAAGTACAATTGCTGGTATACCATCGGGACCACTGGCTTTGTTCACGTCTAGACTGCATAATGTTTTTAGTACCTCCTTCTGACGTATGCGTATTTCCGGCATGAAAGCACCGCAATGTGGAAGGCAGGGAGGTACCTCATTAGCAGTATCTAAACGCGAAGCTTCTGCAAAGAGAGTGGCAAACAAGTTTGCTTTTTCTTTTGCAGTGTGAGCCAGCGATCCGTCAGGTTTTAATAATGGAGGCAGTGAAGATCGACAGAAGTTCGCTTCAACCGATTTGGCTAGGGACCAAAAAGCCTTACTACCAGCTGGATAGGAAGCAAGTTTAGTCCCTATTCGACCAATATGATTGAAACGAGCCTTCCTTAATTCCTTCTTACAGGCCTTGGCGGCAACATTAAAGGCTTTCTTCTTAGCTCGAGTGTCCGATGCCTTGCGTTTTCGAGCGTCAGCCCATGCCAGATATGCCGCATGTTTCTGCGCTTCAGCGTGTGCACAGTCGGCTCCAAACCATGGGCTGGCTTTGCTGGTCATGGGTTTATCGGAAAATGGAATAAAATATTCCATAGCCCGACATACTACCTCAGTAACCGCATTCGCGCAAACCGTCGGATCTCCAGAAGAAAAACACGTTTGCCGCCAAGGATATGAGGCGAAGAAATGTCGCATCTCATCCCAGTCTGCTAAATTGTATCTCCAGACACGCCGAATGCTCTTAGGGCTTGGGTCAGGCGGGGAGTATACTGAAACGGACTTAACCAGACAGTGATCGGAGCTACCAATGGGTGAGGATACCGCCACAGAGTATCGGTCTGGTTCAGTCGTGAGCAGAAGGTCGAGGCAGTTAGCAGTGTGGCTATCAATGTCAGGCACTCGCGTTGGCTCTTGAACAATCTGCGTTAAATTGAGCGCCAAAGCGAGCTTACGCGTCTCTCTCCCAGCGTGGTCCGTGATCTGGTGTGGGACTAACCACTCCTGGTGGTGAGCATTGAAGTCCCCTAGAACAACAAGCTGAGCCGAAGGATAGCGTTGCTGAGCCACATCTGCCGTTTCACTGAGATACTCCATTAGAAGAGTTGTCTCCCGGTCACCGCTATGTGATCTGTACACACCAGCATAGAGAATTTTCTCAATGCCAGTGTCCACTAGCACCCAAATCACCGAAAAGTGGGGATGTTCAAGGTTCCGGAGACGCAAACAACAAATGTCATCACGGACGAAAACGCAGATACCAGCGCGTGGAAGGAAGCGGTTTTCCAAGATGAATCCTGGATAGTCCAGATATGCCGTGTCTGATGGACATCCTATTTGCGTCTCAGTCAAGAAGAACAAGTGTGGTTTATTGGTCTCCAGATGATGATGGACCGCTTGCAGATTTGAGTGCAGCCCACGAATATTTGTGAGGTGCACTTTAAGAGTGAGGACGTGCATCTGCCGTTTAAACTTGTTCACTTTATTAGACTTTTTCATGGTTGGGTGAGTTAGGTAGACAAGTTAGAAGTGGACGAGATATTGGGATGCTAACCCTCAGTAATAGAGAAGCTTCCGCGCCAATGGAGAACTTGCGCGGAGACTGCGGGGACGCCCGAACCCCCCTGAAATTACCCACAAGTTCCTCACTTCCAGTCGCCAACTGGCCCTGTGGGCAACCTCAGGATTTTACACAAGCGGCGGGGCAGCCTTTCGTAGTTGGCTAGACTACTACTTGGGCCCCCTACAACTTGCGGTCGGCCAGCAGAGAGCACCGTGCTTCGGATCCCGCTACCCTCCGAAGCAAGGTCTCCGACGCGAAAGCCTCTCCATCACCAATACCGGTCTGCATACCCAACACAACTGTCCACATCTACTCGTCAGAACGGCTTCATTGGACGTCACGATGGAACACGACGAGTCGCTTGGCATCGTGGTTTTGTCCAATGGGTGGTAACTAAGCCGGCGGCTAAGGCCTTCCACCAGTTATTTGGTTGCTCTTTTGGCACCACCCAGGGGTCACGTGTAGGGAAACTAGGGTTAAAGCCTACGGACGCGAGCAAACACAAACCCCCCATACATATGATACAATATAACACCCAGAATAAACATTTATGTTTATCTATAAGTAAATATAAAATTCAAAGTCCTGACTGACTGACTGACTTATATATACTTATATATTACTTATACATTATATTATACTTACTTGACTTATATATTATATAAAAAAATAAAATAAAATAAAATATAGCAACGCACAGCCTAAGCCGCTGGTCCTCGAGACTTGAAATTTGGAGGATGTACTAGGTGGTAGCACTTTACTGCAAAGTTCGTCTAGGTAGGTATCACCGCTTTGCCAGTTATTCTGCCGCCAAGCAGTAGTGCGCAAGCACTGCTGTGTTCCGGTTTGAAGGGCAGTGTAGCTAGTGAAATTACTGGGCAAATGAGACTTTATAATCTGATCTCACAGTTTAGTAATCTTATTACTAGATTGTGCTGATGTCTCTGGATGACGTGCGCAGTGCAGTGTCAGGCGAACCTCTATCCTTTAGAGTTCCAAGTGACACTGCAGCTGGTATGGGCAGCCCTGTCGTTTTACATCAGGCGAACGGCTAGTTCGTCAAGTCATTCCTTAACATAAAAAAAAAGTGTTCTTTGTAAAGTGTAATTATCCACTAAGAAAGGGTTTTTCGAAATTCCATCCCTAAGAGGGTGAAATGGGTGGTTGAATTATCTATGAGAAAAATTCTTCTTCGTTTCCTATAGGCCACGCGGGTGCAGCCGCGGGCAGAAGCTAGTCACATAATTATGTTTCTCCAGGGTGCGAGTCGAACTCAGAACCTACACAGTTCAGAAGGAACTAGTACCAATTGCATATGAGGCGTGGCATGGGTGGGTATACGCAGGTGGTTCTGCTACCCTGACACTATACTGTCACAGTCTGTATTCTACAGTTTTTATAATTTATGGTTATTATTAATTTGTGTCCCTTGTCACAGTGTCCGCCAGATACCCCACCGTCTCTTACACGTGCTAATTTATACAAATAAAAAATCATGCCTGATTTTCAGAGCTATCGTAAAAATACTAATTAGAATTATAAACCAATAAAACCTGTTCATAATATTCTTAATCTCATGACATTTCATAGTTCGTTGTGACGATCATGATCCAACGGATCACAATTAATATATCTATATATAATAATCTAAAATTTGATTACCTTAAAAAGGTTTTATAACAATATTTCCGATCGGTATTGGTTATTAAATCACTGTTTAAAATGTGAAAATGTCAGTATCGTTTACAAAACATAAACTGGATTGTAGATACAAAACAATCAGTAATTGGTTGAACCGGCGGCGGCGTATGGAATGGAAGATGAAATTTTTTTTTTACTACTTTATTAGATCGTGTAATTAAGTCTCCTGATTTTTGTTGCGATGCAATTTCTGTTGAAATATATAAGATAGAAAAGAGTCATATGGAATTACAAGATACAGTTTTTAACGTATACAATCACCTGAACACCTTTAATATAATTTAACTTTTTTAAATAAAATTAATATTAAAAAAAAATTTATTATAATTTTAATTTAATTTAAATAAGTACTTACATAAAAATAATACTAATGTACCCATCTTTACTTATAAGTACCTAACATATAATAATAATATCGAACGTAAAAAGAAGAAAGCTTTTTTTTCTTTTTTTTTTCTATAGCATTAAGACGTTCGATCGTAATGTAAATGAAGCCTTATAAGATCGTTTAGAGATGGAAGCATAAATCGCAACTATAAATAGGCCATGAACTCTACCGTTTAGTGACTGAACAAAAACAGCATTGAGCGCTTTATTTGATTTATTTTTTATTGAAACCATGACCCAATTTATGTTACATTATTGTTGCAAATTTTGTCAATGTTTCGATTTTAAGTAGATGTATTTTTAAGCACCCAATAAAACTTAATACATATATAGTATAGTCATTTGCAGTAGGTATATTATCACCTGACGCAGTGTATTGGGCTTTTTGAAAATAAAGTCAGATTATTATTATAGAGGATCTAACAGCGATTTTTAATTGTTTGTGAAATGAACCAACTGTTTTTTTTTATCACTGACCGATAGTACCATAATGTTGGTAGGCTAGGTACCTAATACTTATAGATACATTCCTACCCACTATTGAATCTTCTATGTGTGAGTGCGGCCATATAATTTTTATGTGAATGTCTAATTATATTATGACAGCTAGTGATAAAAGAAAATAGTTTTGATAATTGTGATTTTTCAGTTATGATTTAATTTTAGTTCAGCACTGAATAAATGATATAAAAGATCAGTACGTACATAGTTAGTTTGCAAATACTTACTTAGGTACAATTTATGATTAAGATTGAAACCTCTTTACTAATAAAGAACACACATTACGTTTCCACATTACGTGGAATATCTAGCCAGTATTTTCTTTTGTTTTAACTTTGCCATTTGAAACTTGATGGAAAGAAACAAATCACTAAATAACTATTCTTCCTCTACATCTACACAATGTTTATTGGTAAGGAGGATGGTGTCCAGCAATACATTATGCCTACAGATTCAAGATTAGGTAGGAGTTTTGGCGGGAAAACGAAAAAGATCGTGTCACCGCATTGTATTATTTTCCTAAACTTGTGTTTTTTTTCAGTGTTAGTGCATAAAATTGGTGGCATTCTATTCGTTGAGTGCTGGATTACAGGCGTGATTGTGGGAAAATGGTATAATGATGGTGAAACGTTTCTTTTCGTGTTGTTTCCAAAACTCCATAGAAGCTTCTGGTAAAGTTCCCACCACTTTACTAGGAGTATGACTTGACTAGACTAGACTAGACTATGACTTAACTTGATGACTTCGACTGGGACTTAACGTGAAATATCATTAACTTGATAAATTATCAATTACCTGACACTGGCTAAAAGCACAAGAGTGTGGAGCCAAAACATAAAAAGAAAAGATTATGTACGATAAATTCAAGATGATTTTACTAGCTTTTTAGTAGTGAGTGAAAAAACAACAAAATCAGTAGGTAATAAATATGTAATAATGCGTTTGATTTATAGTTCATTATTTTTGATTAAAGAATTTAAGGTTTTGCAAAAATAGGCAGGTAGCTCAGTTTGAATTAAAATTAGAATGACCGGTTAATAATTAAAAATAAATGTAAAAAACTGAAGTTGCTTGTAAAATCAAATTGGTATAAAAATTTTACGACCTTTAAATTATTTTGCTTTAGCAAACCTGATACAAGCGAGCAAAAAAACGCAAACATGTTTTTAGTGTTTAGTTGGTATTTTTCATTATGTATTGCTTACCGGCAGGTCTATATGATAGACCTACAAATGAATAAAAAACGAGTGTGCATGAGTCTACACGACTGAAGTAAAACTTAATCTATCTATCCCGAAATCAAGCGTGCGTAAAGAAGTTTTACTTCAAAAAAAATGCGCCAAAGAATGCTCATGAATAATCGATGATGGCAATTTAAAAAATCAGATATTGATGTTTTGTATTGCTAAGTTTTTGTGTCAGGCGTTGTTTAAATATTCACCGTACAAAATAATGGACCTTGAATTGGCTCTGACCGAATTTTACGCTTCAGTAAAGTAACAACAGGTTACCTACTTAAATAAAAAATAAAAATCAATGGAGTTAACAGGGCTGGGTTCTTTCCATATTAGCCTTCCTATTACGATTTTAATATTATCGTTGCTTTTTTATGTGACTGCACTAAGACAATTTTATTTTCCGAGTCCTCTGCATGTCCAAAAAGTATTATACACTTTTGAACGAGCTACGGAACGGAAGACGAACCTGAAGCCACAGATCCTATAAAAAAAGTGAAGCTTGTGATTTAAATACTCGCCAAAAAAGGCAAAATACATTCGTAACAGCGAAATGAACATGATGACATATTGATCATGTTTGATGACTTACTTAGTTCCGTCCATCATTTAATAACTATATTAACATCATTTCTGCATCATTATTGTCCCCCATAACCTTGTTAACCTTAGCCTTGCTTTTTATCAATAGAACAATTACCTGTTCAATAGGTTTACTTCACATTTGAAAGAGGAAAATGTAAATTTATTTGCGGACGGAAAAAATACGATAAATCTTTCCTAATGAAGATTTTCAAGAGAAAATATGAGAATTACTTTTAGTTCAAATTTCTTTTGATTTCGTCTGCTTGGCGATTAAGTAACTTGACTGCATCCAATTAAGAATACCGAAATGCATATATGGATTTGACTGATTGGCTAGTAGGTATAGAAAAATAATTAAATGTCGCCTTAGTTTCATATCAGAATTACGTCACCCTGAGGCCTTTGATCAAGTATTTATAGAGATCGTCGTTCACTTCTTTGTCATTAGCCCACCACACCATTTGTCACCAGTCACACCAGTTGTTGCCACGATTTGTCAACCCTATCAGTCAAATCTCATCGTATCGAGGCGTGTTGCGGCTCGATATCTAGCAGATCGCAGACACGGTTCTAGCAGATCGCAGAGACGGTTCTAGCAGATCGCATGGCAATAGCAGAGCGCATAATAAATTGGATATCAGATTGGATGGTGTGGAACCACCTTATTTTCGATACATCGTGCATCGTTTTGATGTATTCATGCACTTATATACTCGCATATTGTTATTGAAATAAATATTGCTTTTATTTACGTCTAATACATACTTGAGTAAAACGCAATCACCGCTTGGCTTGAGGTTTTATCAAGGTCTGAAAAAATAACAAATGCAAACGAATTTATTGTGAATAGCTTAGTGCAATAAATGTACTAGTAATAAAACCATGTAATTATATTATAAGTAGGTTAGCGTGCGTGTGCGTAGTTATCTATTGAAAATATGTATTAACGATTGTATAAATTAGAGACATTTAACTAAATCACAAAGAAGGACTCGGGAATTTTTCGAAATCGTTCACGAAGAATTTTCAAAGGCACGCCACTGAGTTCGGTTGTCGGTTTTATTTTTCCAGTTACTGCCAAGCTACCTTGCGTATAATCATCGCCCCATTTCGCTGCAGGGCATCCTACACTACGTCTGCCGTTTCGCGGTCTCCACTCCAGAATACATCTATCCAATGGTTATAGGATCTTCGGCAGATATGTCCAGCCCATTGCCACTCAGCTTGCTATTTCGCTGATCTACTTGTCGGTAACCTTAGTTCTCTGGCAAATAGAGTGGCTTATGTCCAGTTGTGGACTATGTATAGGCCGGTGATGATGATGATAATGATTCAAAAACATTTAGGTACTTATACCACAGCATAAATAATAATATTAATATTTTTGAAACCATTAAAAACAAAAATAAAACAAGTGTGATTTAGATCACACGACTATATCAAGTAAAAACTTCATTAGCTCCAATGTCTATCGGCTGGTACCTTTATAACATTGTTTTTGCTTTGTTTAATGTTAGTGTCGTCATCTTAACAATTGTAAATTGTCATTTTACCGGATTTACCAACATTGTGAGTAATTTTTAACTTTGTACGTTGATAATGAAGATCTACGTGAACCGACAACTTTCAACTTCCGTTCGCCTCGTCACGCATTCACCAGCTTACTCCCCAAGTCAAGCGTAAAGAAGTGATGTTCCGAGTTTTTCCTGATTGGAAAAAAGTCTTGTCTCGTCCATCACTCAGTAGCCGGAACACACCGCCAGGTGCCAGCCTCCTGCGTGCTACCTGCTGTGCATTATTAAAAAGATAATAAAACCTGCGAGAGATTACGCCCATTAGTTTCCTATCCATTGTACTTGTCTTTACTTGTCCGCAAATCTATAAACGATGATACTTAACTATCTATTGTCTGGACTAATGTCGCATTGAATTTTAGTTTCGTTACGTATATCGATTCAATGATTTCTTCGCTTGATGGTTAGTGCTGATGATAGTCAATCATTGCCGATTCATCATGCAGTGCACTACGTGTTCTTCCTCATTCAGATGTTCGTTTCTCATTACATGAAACACATCCTTGTAATTTTACCTTCTTTCTTTTGTTGGGCATGTGGTAAGCTTTTATTTATAGCTCCAGTGCCCCTGGGGGTGTATGACTGTGATTGTGACTAATCTCTCGCACGTAAGACCATTTTCCGACTGAGGCGTCCAAAACTACAAATGTTACTTGAGAAATGTTACAAATGTTACAGCCTCTGTGGTGTGGTAGTTTAGCAGGTCGGCTCATAAACCGGAGGCGGTGGGTTCGATCCTCGCGGCAGGACAAGTATTTGTACACAGAAAAAAGTGCAAAAACTTGTTCTGTGTTGTTGTGGAACCATGGCGTTTGTAGTTCCTGCGGTCCCTAAACACAGGGAATCTTAGTTAGGGTCCAGGATCTATGTAAGTGATCGTTGGGCGTTATTTATTATGTATTATTATAAATAGAGATGCGGCCGGCTGGCGATCCTTGGTAAAATACCTACCTAGATAGTTAGGTATCGTGAAGGCTGACGACAGCCGTGTCATAGCGTGTGTACGGCGGTTGGTTTTTTTTTTGTTTAGTTTTGGCTCTACACTTTTGTGTATTGTACAGTGTCAAGTAATTGTTAATTTCTCAAATTAATTAATATTATATAATGTGTTACGTCAAGTCACAGTCCAAGTCATTAAGTTAAGTCATAGTCTAGTCTACCCAAGTCATACTCCTAGTGGAGTAGTGGCAACTTTATCAGAAGCTTCTATGGAGTTTTGGAAACAACACGAAAAGAAACGTTTCACCATCATTATGCCACTTTCCCATACTCATGCCTGTAATTCAGCACTTAACGAATATAATGCCACTAATTTTATGCACTAACACTGAAAATAACACAAGTTTTGAAAAATAATACAATGCGGCAACGCGACCTTTTTCGTTTTCACGCCAAAACAAAAAACGGCGGTTGGTGCTGATGGTGTTACCTACATTATTATTATTAAATACTTGGTGCTGTTCGCTAGAATCCATGTGGTTGGATTGTATGTACGCTTATTGGAGGATTTTTATCCGGCAATGTATTATTATTAGATCTTGTCGGTGTCAGCAGCGGCGGAACATCACACTATCACACTAATATTATAAAGGCGAAAGTTTGCATGTGTGTATGTTTGTTACTTCTTCACGCTCAAACGGTTGAATGGATTTGGATGAAATTCGGTACCAAGATAGCTTATACACTGGATTAACACATAGGCTACATTTTATCCCGGAAATGTGATTTCTTCCCGTGGGATGAGCCAATATAATACTTACTTATAATACTTTATCCGCGGGTGAAACCGCGGGATGCGTATTGTATATACAGAGACACATACGCCAAAATGTAATTTAAAAGAATTTACGTCATTGTTAATAATAAGACAAATATTCTTTTAAAACCTCTGCTTAAGATAACGAATGGGTGATATCGAAGTATTCAAGTAGAGGTAAACATAGTTGACACAGCAATGATATGGTGTTTAGATAAAAGATATGATAGAAGACGAAGGGTATCTAGTACCTAAAATATTATGTTATCTGTGGGTATATTTATCTATTAGTGTACATAAACCAAGGTAATTGATGATCATGGTGCCGCTTTTATCCTAATAATACAATGTTCTATTATAAGATTTTAAGCCTTCATGGTCATAACATGGTTAAAACATTGTTTACAAAAAAATTACATTGTAAGTCTTCCGTAACTAAATATTAGGTCTTTACCTATGAAATTGCCGTTTTCTTTGAAAAAAGTTAGAGTATTTTTTTTCGAACTTATTTATTTCTTTTATTCAAAGTAATCACCCCTGCAATCAATGCATCTTTGCCAACGCTGTGGCAGTTTATGGATGCCCTTCTTGAAAAAATCAGCAGGACGGGAGACAACAAACTCTTCAAAGGCGTTTTGTACTGCCTCTCGGGAATTGAATTTTTTTCCCGCTAAAAAGTTGTCCAAATTTTGGAAAAAGTAATAGTCGGTAGCCGCAAGATCTGGTGAGTATGGCGGATGAGGGAGAGCTTCCAAACCCAACTCATGTAGCTTAGAGACGGTCTGTTGTGCAGTATGGGGTCACGCGTTGTCGTGAAGTAGCAGTGGAGACGACCGATTGACCAAAGCTGGTTGCAGACGTGCGAGTTTCGCCATCATTGTGGTCAGTTCTTCAATGTACACATCTGCAGTAATGCTCTCGCCGTTTTGTAAAAAGCTATGATGAATCACACCAGCATTAGACCACCAAACTGTGACCATCACCTTTCTAGGGGTCATTTTTCGTTTTGCACATTGCTTTGGTACCGAAACAGGATCTAACCAACTTGCTGAGCGCTTTCGATTGTCAAAAAGAATCCATTTTTCGTCGCACGTAACAATTCGGTTCAAAATTCCTTCATTTCTGTGCCTGTTAAGCAGCGCAAGGCAAGTCTCGACGCGTACGTTGCGCTGGCGATCGTTAAGTTCGTGGGGCACCCATCTATCAAGCTTTTTTATCTTGCCAATCTGTCGCAAAAGGACCAATATTGTTTTGATGCTAACATCAAAAGCTGCTGCCAGCTCAGCTGTAGATTGAGATTCATCAGCTTCCACAATCGCCTTTAATTCATCATTGTTGACCAAAGTTTCCGGACGACCACGAGGTTCATTTTTCAAGTCAAAATTCCCAGAACGGAACCGAGCAAACCAATAACGGGTTGTACGTTCGTTTGTACAGTTCTCTCCGTAAACGTCGTTGATGTTACGTATCGTTTGTGCCGCGTTGGCGCCACGACGGAACTCATATTCCATAATTACACGAAATTTCAAAGTATCCATTATGAGGAAAAATGTTGAAATGTAATGAAAATACAACGCTAATCAATAAACAAAAGACTTATATTGTAAATAGAATGTCATATTTTTAAAACAAAATTAATTTGAATTTAGAATTCATAGCCAATCAAAACTTTTTTTGTTTGAAAAAGTCTGTACTGCAATACGGCAATTTCATAGGTAAAGACCTATTAAATTATTGGTTTTTAAATTGGTTGAAAAATAGTAGTATAGCAGTAGGCACCTATAGTAACTATTTGACTGGCCCGATTGCTCATTTGGTAACCTTGACTATTGAACTGCGGGTTATGGGTTCGATTCCCACCGAGGATGAACATTTGTGTGATACATACTCTGTCTGAGTGTTATATTGTATTCTGTGTATGTAATTTCAAACAAAAAACGATTGTGCTTTAGACTACACAACTGAAGTAAAACTTCTTTAGTTTAGCTCCATCTATCGGCCGGTATAACATTGTTTTTGCTTTGTTTAATGTGAATGTTGCCATTGACTTTTTAATTTTAAACAATTGTAAATTGACACTTTACCGGATATACCAACATAATACACATTTTAACTTTGTTATATTGACAATGGAAATCTACGTGAGCGAACTTCAACTTCCGTTCGCCTCAAAATTCACCAGCTTCCCAAGTCAAGTCAAGTCAAGCGTGCGTTAAGAAGTTTTAATTCATATGGATTTCATCCGCGGATACCAAGTAGCCTGTGTTAATCCACTACATAAGCTATATACAAGGTGGAATTTAATTCGTTATTTTCCTTTTATAAATGTATTCAATCCATGCTATAGAATGCTCCCATATAACTAATTAAAAAAGTAGATACTTATGAAATAAAATTTAAATCTAGTTATTATCAAATTTAATTTCTAAAGAAAAGCATTGTGACATTGAACAAAGAAGATGTTTTATTGCCTACGAAACATTTACAAAGCACTCAGCTGGTGGCCGCGCTGTGTGTACAGTTAAATAGACATTTCGGCTGTCATGCAGTTATTTTAAGAGGCACTAAATACTAAAACAAAATCTATTTTTTTTTATTGGACCTGGTACGAATAATCTATAGCATGGTCTGGATACATACATTTAAGGAAAAGAGCCGTTAAATTACACCGTGTATATTTCAAATTTCAACCAAATCCGTCATGCCATCTGAGCGTGAAAGAGTAACAAATATCCATACTTCCATACAAACAAACTTTCGCGTTTATAATATTATTAGTAAGATTACTGCATTATATTATCTACTAGGTAAATAAATAAATAACACCCAACCATCACAAACAGAGATCCTAGACCCTACCATTCCGTGTATTTAGGGACCCATGAACTACGACGGTCAATGATCCCACGACATCCCGACACAGAACAAGTATTTATTTATTTATTTATTAATCTAAGATTCACAGCTTATTATATCCGTTCCGCTATAAAACTGTTATGCATGTATTTGCACATTTTTGCACAAATGATTCCGTTGGAATCGAACCTGCAGCTTCAAAGCTATGAACTGAGTAAGCAAGTACCTAGTTGGTACAAAGATAGTGTAATATTGTTCGGAGGTCCCTATTCTAGGAAATGTAGCTATGTTAGGACATATCTAGGGATTTACAATAATTGCAGACTAATAAAAATGACCACAATTTGAGAATACCCAAACTTGATTTATTTCTAAATTTATGATTGATGTTTTATCAACCAATTAACAGAAATGCGTCTAACAGCTTCTTTATCTAGAGTACCTACAAGATTGTTGTGGAAAGTGGTTGATTTTGTATGATAACAGAATACTTAGTGTCAATAAGTACCTGTAATTAAGATACCTATCTACTCGGCAAAGTCCTATGTGGATTATTCCAATTAACCGAGTGCGTAACATAAGTATTTCGAGCACATCAGAACACTTATCATATTGCTTACGTCATTTAATATAGAAATACATAAGTGTCTAATACGTGAATACTTCCATTACCTAGTCTATTCTCCTTTTTTTATGTTCGTGAATTTATGTATTTATTTATTCATTTGGCACACAAAACAGAATATAACCAACAAAAGAACAAAATAAAAAAGTGTTTACAAACATTTTGAGCTAGGTTACATCCCAAAACATGTGCACACATCACGATTAAAAAAACAATAAAATAAGTAGTTAGTAAAAAATTAAATATGTTTTCATGGTATCGATTTGTATCTTAAATGCAAAATCTTTAAACATTTAAAGTTCAGAAATGATAGCTAAAACGTCTTTGTTAAATTTTGGTAGTTTTTGGTCAAAGATATCACCTGAGCTGTGGTGTTCCTTCAAGATGTCGAATTATGTGACGAGCTAGTGGTTCACCTGATGTTAAGCGACACGGCTGACAAAATATAAAGTTTTGCGTGACACTGCGCTGCGCACATCACAGAGACATCAGCACAGTCTGGTAATAATAATAGTTTTATTATTCAATTTGAAACAGTATAAGATATCTATATAGATACTTGTGATATTCAATATTCTGTGGCAGTATAATACCCCTAACCCTACTACTATTATTAGTCTATGTATGTATGTAAGTATTGCCCTCGAATCTTATAACATTGAAACTATGATAAAAATACCTATGAGGAAAAGTATTCTTCACGTTTTTCCTTTTCTTTCCGATTCCACTGATTTACTTGATATATACCTAAGTAGTCAGTAGGTGTATAGATAAAATAGAACACCCATAATACCTTATTGTTGCAGATTTTCAGAGGTATGGGGTACAAGAAGTATTTAGTATTATCCTGAGTATCTGGGAGCCAGTTACTAACGCAAGCCGTGGATGGTTTTACAAGCGTCGGCCGTTATTAATTTTCCAAGTAGAATTTGTTCTAAATCCTCTTTCTTATTAGGTACTTTCTTTATTAACTAACATATCTATTTTTTTTTGCAAATTGCCTTTATTTTCAACTAAATACTACAATGATATAACAACTAATACTAAAAACACTACCTTGGTCTATATACTGGCCGCGATGATCTACAGACAGTCCAAATACTCCAGCCCACTACCAGTAGGTAGCGTACCCAGCATGCTGGCAGCATTGCCCCGTTGAATTAATAAGTGCCAGCATTTTGGTCACGCGTAGCATCGACCAGGCGCTCTGATAAACTTTTGAAAACACGATGAGCTCGCGGCCCCCACGGACCCAGGGTCTCAACACCAAACGGCTCAAATATGTAACCACTACCGAGATTACTATATTTGTGCCGTTTTAGCTGCTCAGCCGAATTAGCCGCGGCGCCGGCCCTAACGTGTGTCTCGGGAAGATGTGAAAAAAATAAACTTAACTATTAACCTAAAAGTTGATTATACATCATTATACCTACAGGTTTTTACGATCTGTAATGAATTGATAGAGCCTTGAACTTTACTTTAGAATTAGATTACAAAATACAGTTAACGAAACGTGAGTTCATTAGCGTCTCAACATTTTATTAATTTATTGATTGCCAATAATTATGGCACAGATTCGCAATATTCCATTAGGGGTTCATCAATATTATCTAGTTTTTTTTTTAAAGTAAAACTTGTTTACGCATTCTTGACTTGGGGAGTAAGCTGGTGAATACGAGGCGAACGGAAGTTGAAGTTCGTTTACGTAGATCTCCATTGTCAACATAACAAAGTTAAAAATTGTATTATTATGTTGGTATGTTCAGTAAAATGACGATTTACAATTTCCAATATGGCGACATTAACATTAAACAAAGAATCACAAAAGTGCGGGTACCTAAGTGTTAGTAGCGTTTGTTTTGTGATTGTTGAACAAGACTCCTTCGCCGGTGTAAGAGCTACTAGGATATTATAGCAAGGCTAGATCACCGTAAAATGCATACAAAATGTAGGTAACAAAATATTTAAGATATTCAAATTCAGTCCATAATATTTTACGAATATCAATTTGCATTTTTTGGGTCGAAACTGGTTAAACTTGTTAACCTTTTTCAAAATACGCTGCCTGTACCCTGTTCGTGGAGGTACCTACTTAGGTATTACCTTATTAAAATTAGAATAAGATATATTAAATTAAGATGAATAAACCTTATGAAGTAGTATCTAAAAAAAAGACTGAATTAAAACATCTTTAGCTCCATCTATCCGCCGGTATAACTTTGTTTAATGTTAATAGGTATAGGTATTCGTTGACGTAATCATTTTATATAGCAATTTTTGTATATCTTAGCAGGTACCTGTTTGCTCAAATACAGTGTAAGTACACAGATGCAAGTCTTATGACTTATTACAGGTATCTATTATGTATTACATAAAGAAATGATGCATTGCAGATGGAGAAAATGTATCAGTTGGTAAGAATATTTTTTTCCATAAGTGAATGAAGTCACTCTTGCGTCACGCACATGCCGATTACAATTGCAGTGCCTGAGGCACTGTGCCTCCAAAACATAAATTAAGAGCCCTGAGGTAGGTAGATAGGTCCACAAATTACGCTCCAGACACAGTACTGTGTTAAATTCACAATTGAAGGGGTGAGAACAAAAAGGGTTTATCTGATTTTTTTCACAAAATGACTTATGGGTATCGTTGGATTCAGCGTGAAATTATCCTCAATAATACATTCTCAAAATACCGAAATGAGGCTTAAATCTAGAGATATTGAGTCTAAAAACGGTTTATCTATCACAGGAATACAGTTCGTTTAGCATAAAAACATTGTTATATTTATTTTATTATATTATATTTTTACAGTAATTGTATGAATTAGTACTATATTTAGTATTTTAAAATAGAATTAAAATATTTTCAAGCAACTGAAACGTACATAAACCTTTTCTATCAGCTTATAAGCACAAGTATAAGCAAAGTCAATTTGACAGTTAAACCCTTTTTATTCTCAACCCTTCAATTGTTTTCTCTAATCTGTGGTTAAAACTACTGTAATGACAAATGGACACGCACGTCACTGAAGGATTTAAGACATAAGACTTAAGAAGTTCCATTACAATTTCACTAATGGAATTTTTCACTCACCACAACGGTGAAGGAAAACATCGCAAGGAAATCGGAATTTTTTAAGAATCACAAAAATTCAAGAACAATTTCAAACAAATCAATTTTGAAATGAGTTATGTATTATTTACCAACTGGAATTATGCCTTACACGCTCTCCATGTGACATTATGAGAAAATATATAGACTCGTGTCCCACCAGCGTTGGGAGACTATAATAGACGAGCTTTTGCCCGCAGCTTCGCCCGCGGCGTGGCAAATGGGAAATAGTTCAACCACTCATTTCACCCTCTTAACGGTGGAATTTTGAAAAATCCTTTCTTAGCGGATGCCTACGTCATAACATCTACCTGCATGCCAAATTTCAGCCCGATCCGTCCAGTGGTTTGGGCTGTGTGATAGATCACTATGTCAGTCAGTCCTTTGAGTTATGTATATTTAGAGATTGTTGGGCTAGGGCCATAAAACTTTTGGGCCGATGATGTTGTGTGTATCCACAGATTCAAAGATTGAGATTTGCTCGACATTATTGAAATAAAACTTCTTTACGCACGCTTGACTTGGGGAGTAAGCTGGCGAGGCGAACGGAAGTTGAAAGTGGTTGGTAAACATAGATCTTCATTGTCAACATAACAAAGTTAAAAATTTGTATTCTTATGTTGGTATGTCCGGTAAAATTACAATTTACAAATTGTCAAGACAGCGACATTAACACTAAACAAAACATAAACAAAGTTATACCGACCGATAGATGGCGCTAAACTAAAGAAGTTTTGTAACTCCAGTCATGTGGTCTAAACTTTAGACCACACGACGTGTGTGCTTTAGATTCTAAAGCACATTCGTTTTTTATTCTTAAATACTAACCCACTTAAGTAGGTACTAATAAATATTACATAGGAGTTTTGGCGGGAAAACGAAAAAGATCGTGTCACTGCATTGTATTATTTTCCAAAACTTGTGTTATTTTCAGTGTTAGTGCATAAAATTGGTGGCATTTTATTCGTTAAGTGCTGGATTACAGGCATGAGTGTGGGAAAGTGGTATAGTGATGGTGAAACGTATCTTTTCGTGTTTTTTCCAAAACTCCATAGAAGCTTCTGGTAAAGTGGCCACCACTTACTAGGAGTATGACATGACTAGACTATTACTTGACTTGATGACTTGGACTGTGACTTGACTTGACATACATATATATTACTTAACTCGAAAAATATCAATTACTTGACACTGGCTAAATACACAAAAGTTTGGAGCCATACCAAAACAAAAAAAAAATTACATAACAGACTCTAGCTACTCGAGAGAAATGAAAATATTCTAGGTCTTTGAACTACTCCAGTGTTTTATCTTGTGATTTATTTTACTTATTTTAAATTTAGTAAACAGTAACATAACATAAAATTCTCTCATAAAATTCTTGCGCTATATTTATTAGTAATAGGGGCGGAGGGTAGTATCTACACTGAATACCTACCATATTTACGTATGTTATTTTGTTGTTGTATTGACTAATCGGTTATATAAAATGGACACTATTTTACTAGATACATAATTACACAGACCGGTAACCTACATCATAACAAGGTTACTTATGAAACTGTTCATAATTACTATAAAGTTTTTAATTTAGATTGTGCTTTCACTTCTATACTATAGCCTGAAGCTAGCATCTATAGAGAATACAGAATGCTAAGCATACGAGCTCAAGGCAATGAGCTTGCGGTAATATATAAAAAATAATCTCTACGTCCCTTGGTCGTCGGACGTCGCATCACGCGTGAACGGGTGGAACATTTTCGCTAACTCTTTTTTTGTTGTATTTATTATTGTCAGGAGAAGGTTTTTATGAAAGAAAAAATTAAGAAAGTTGAGCGGTAAATTAGAAAATTTTCACCCCGCCGGGCACAGTTAGTGGAAATACAGTTCTCAATTTGGTGTCCCACTCGCACGTTATACATAAAATATTACTTAAATTACATTATTTAAATATAAGTCATAAATAATATTTCAATAATGTTTTGGTTTAAAGATCTTTCACTTTAAATACGGAAGAGATTGAGAAAACCAAAAATATTAGTTTGTTCGAACTCAGTCAAATTAAAAAGATAACTAATTTAAAACCCAGTAATATGAAATTAGGTATAATTGTAAAAAAAAAAAATAACAAAATATCTATTTTCTGTAAATTCACCCTCTAGGTACCTTATGAAACGTCAAATGTAAGAATATACGTCTGTTAGCATAGTCTAAAATGTCACTGTAAAAATATTTGTGAGCTTTTCTTGAAATTCATAAAATCACGCCCACATGAATGTAAGAAAATAAAGACATTATTCCATATATATTAAGTATCTTATTCATTGTCCATATTATTTATTCACAATTTGTCAGGCTTTTTGGTAACGCTTGGTGTATGTAGCCACATGAAAGTCAACGATGTCAAGTACCAAAGTCGAATGGGTATAATTGTAGCGACACTCTGTCACTACACTATCTAGAATCTGTATTGTCGAATCTAATCTCACGGAGGCACGAAGGTCAGCTCATTCGGGATAACGCAACACGCATGTGCCAATATGCATGTCCTAGAAACTTTTATATCTTCTATGTGTAGGTGTAAATTTATTTGAAGAGGTCTTTTGAGGTCAGATTTTCAGTCTAGTAGATAGAATGTAAATAAATAAATATGTGTGGACATTAACACACAGCACCATCTAGCCCCAAACTAAGCAAAGCTTGTACTCCCTAGTACATAAAATAAGCTCTAACGTGCTTCGAAGAGCACGTTAAGCTCTCCTGGTTGTTGCCGTATATTTTCTCTAAGACCATTTTTTTTTAATGTTAAACGGAGCAAACTCGCATACGGCCCACCTGATGGGAAGTGGTCACCGTAGCCTATGGACATGCGTAGCACCGGAGGAGGCGTCACCAATCGTAAAGCCAAGACAGAGAAGTCTAGGTGGCGTAAAAATTCTGACACTATATAGAACAAACCACGTAAGTACACAAGAAGAAGATTCAATATCAATCATTCAAAACATCTTGCATTCTATTTGTCTACAAAGCTAATTTTAATCTGTGACATAACGGAAACGTGACTTTAATTTCCTTTTATGTTATGCATTTTATTAAATTATTAATTAAGCGTTTTAATGACGCTGGCAATTAGTGAGATACACAACATCTTTCACTAATCATAAACCATTATTGCAGTATTTTATTTATTAAAATGAACCCAATTTAATGCCAATGACCCACCCAAATAAACAGGTAATTTATTGCACGTAAAACATGTTCCATTTTTAGAACAAAATATTTCCAAGCATAACGTGAGACAAGTTATTGGTTAGATGGGTGTTATATTAAATTGATTCGTTATATAGACCACTAGCTTCTGCCCGCGGCTTCGTCCTCGAGGCCTATAGGAAAGGAAGAAAATAATTTTTCATAAATAATGCAAACACCCATTTTACCCTTTTAGGGGTAGAATTTAGAAAAACCCTTTCTTAGTGGATACCTACACATTACAAAGAACACACTCTCCAAATTTCAAGTCTCTAGGACCAATAGTTTAGGCTGTGCGTTGATATATATACTCGTAAGTCAGTCAGTCAGTCAGGATGTTTTGATATGTATAGATTTAGAATAATTGCAAAGTAGAGGCAGGCCCTTGTTGCACGTGGAGCCACTGGTGGACCCCACTCGTCGGACGAGGGCTCACATACCCCCAGCCACCACCGCCGTGGTGGCAGGCAAGTGCGAGGGCATTTCCCTCCTCAAAAAAAAGTATACCTTTTACACACCATTAAAAGAGTTTTTAAAAACTGTTTCTAAGTAGAACCTTCAACCATAACCAGGAAGTCTCGCTCCAAATATCATTCTTCTTCTTATGACTTTCTATCGCATTTTAAATTTAATCTTTTTAAAAAAGATTTCTATTATTTTTCTGATTAATAAAAATATTTTTTGTAATAATTAACCTAAAAAAACAAATTGAGGATATAACTATATTAAACCTGAACAAATAAACCATCTATATCTAAATTTGAATTATGTAAACTTATAAATATTTTTTATTTACATTTCAGTGTAGTTATTTGATTGGTAACAGATGTTCGTTTTCTTTATGTTTCGTGTAAGGCGCCATTATATACGTAACTATCCTAAATGAGTGAGTACGTTTACTAACGAGATCAATAATTTATGATGGACATAATTATCGTTTTTATCTGTCTTCGAGATTTTTTGTGAAGTCATAGCATAGCAGCAGCAGGTTTTGCTGCGCAAGTCTAGTTTTTGTTCAAATAATCTTTAGATCTACTTGGGTAGATGTATATCTACCTAAACACCTACCTAGTTCACAGATAATTATGTACACAGCGTGAATTCTGGTCAACTATTCGCCTTGATTACTGCTCGTTTCTGTTTCATTATGATTCTACCATTCAATTATTATTCATTAAAAATGGTTTTTCATTGTCATCGTAAGTTTAAAGTTCGTTTTACCTAACTCGTATATCTCTAGTTACCAAAACGGCTGAACAGATTTGGATGAAATTTTACACACAGATGAGACAGTTTTCGTAACACTAACAGAAATTACCATAGGATTCATAGGATAGCCCGGTGCGGCGGGTTCGATTCCCGCGACACGACAAGTGTTTGTGTACAAAAAAAAAGCGGAAATACTTGGTCTGAGTCTGGGTGTTGTGGGACCATGGTCCTCGTAGTTCCTGCGTCCCTAGCCTAGACACAAGGAATCCTAGTTAGGATCCAGGATCTATGTGGGCGTTATTTAATTATTCATTATCCCGGGAAATCTAAAAATCTCGTGGGAAAACAAGTATATTTGTGTGATGCACCGTGGGTTAGCAAAACGTACTCGTTTTACTTTGTCTTCGTATTTTTCCATTAGTACATCGCTTAAGTATGTCTTAAAATAATAATTGCAGAATTCGTGGAAACTGCAGGAAATTATTATTCAAAAAATAAAAGTGTCTGTATCATGGAATGGATTTCAAAGTGTAAATTACACTTAAGGTACAAAATATATTACGAAATTGCCGAAATTGTTAGAAACCCAAGGGTATAGTAAACATGGACGGCAGAATACGGAATGTTTGCGTTCTAGTGAAAGGAACACCTGCGACAATTGTGTACCTAATTATTAATTATTATTTTATTTCACATTATATTTTATTGTATTCTTTGTGGTGGTTGCCGTTTAGGTGTTCAGAAAATTTGTAAAAGGTAAATATTAATAAAATAAACACACACACAGTTCAGAAGTCAGGGATACTACTTTTTCGTGCTTTTTGGTGACCGAGCACATTGCCCAATTGAGAAAACACAATATTGTTATGCGAAAATATTAAGAACTATATTTATGTAATGACTAAGCAACCATGGCGCATGCGACTATAGCTTATTTAGCAGAGTGTTTACCCGGTGAGTATAAATCCGAGGGTTCAAAACCCGCTTGTTGCAATTTTTTTCGATCTACCTATTAATATCTTTAAATCCATTCCAAGATAGCTAAATGTATATAGTCACGATTTTCCCCGTTGGCGTTTTTGTACCCAAAAATAAAATAATATCAAATTCATCCGTTATAATTCATAATTAATACTTGATCGTATATAACTAACGTCAGTAATTAATAAATTATTATATATATAAATTATTATTAATTACTGATTAATAATAGGTATGATTACATAACGCCCAACGATCAAATACATAGGTCCTTACCCTAACCAGGATTACCTGTATCTAGAGACCCTGGAACTACGAGGACCATGGTCCCACAACACCCAGACTCAGAACAAGTATTTGCACTTTTTTCTGTGCACAAAACACATACTTGTGCTGTCGCGAGAATCGAACCCTCTGCCTCCAGGCTATGAGCCGACCAACTCAACCACCACACCACAGAGGCTGTCTAAATGTTTAGCATGTTTTTTATTGTCTAAAATTTAATGGCGGAAATCGTCATGAACAATATTTTGCGCTGCAAATGCGATATCATAAAGTTAATCTTATCAGAATGGTTGAATTGTTTACTTTCAGTCGCTATCATGTTGCAATTTACAGTATTTTTATATATGTTTATTTCATTGAATTGGGTACTTAGTTTTAACCACTGGAACGTCAAAAAGCTGCATAACAATGCATATGGGCGATTCTCTGTAAACTCGTAAACGGCTGTCCTGACCAAGTAAAAATAAATAAATAAAGCATAGAAATACAATTTATGCCTCATATTATTAATTAAATGCTGGCCTTTATGGTGCTATTATATTTATAACAACAACCATTCTACTTTTTTTTCTAAAAAATATTGAACCTCTAAAAACACAGTCCCCTGGCTGTCCCTTTTCACAGATTCCCACTTTAGGATAATATTAAAAAAAAAACTATGCATACTAAATAAATTTTGCAGTTCATATCTAAAAGTAGAATGATTAATTTATATTTATGTCACAAAACAAGGTCTATTATCTTATTTTTTAAATTTTATAATGTCATGTTAATGTTGTCCGAAGTTTTCTTAGACAGTCCCCTGTCAAAAATTTAAACGTAAAACAAAAGAAATCTGATATGTTTACCAACGTTTTTTAGCGTGATATTAAAGGCCACTAGTGTGAAGATACTAATATTTCCGAGAACAGCGCCCAGCCTCCATTTTTTTTAATGTCCAAGCGCAATTTATTTTGTGGGTACACGTGTTGATCGTTGCGACAGACAGTCCTCTGGTAAGTGATATTAATAATGTTAATAAGAATATATATTTATATAAACTGTCTATATATCTGTGATTTGTGTCCAAATTTTTCTGTAGCTTCGTATGGAATCATGTTTCAATAGTTTTGTAAATATTTTGAAACTAAACCAAAATACACAGTCCCCTGCCAACAGTCCCCTGCCTGGAAATATGAAAGAGGACTGTTCTATTTGCCAGGGGACTGTATATCTCATTAAATTGTTCATTGTTATAAGGTTTGTTTGCATAAATTCATTTACTCATAGAAGATTTATTCATATAAGAAACATGGGAACCTAAATAATGTGTTCCGGATTAACTTACTTCGTAATTACGTAAATTATGTTATAGGTTGATTGCACGAACTCAAGATGGCTCCTAATAAAAATTTATCGCAAAGAGAATTGTTGGAGAAAACTAAGATATCAACGTAGAAAAATGATTCTCTAAAGAGATGAGATGAAAGAAAAGGAGAGGTTAAATTATCAGAAAAAGGTTTGAGAAAATTGGTGAAAAATATGACAAAACGTGAGCACAGGGCTGCCTTAAAGACGTGAAAAGAATGCTGCACTGTATACCGATCCAAACAAAATAGACTGAACAGCGATACTAATACGTTTATGCATGAAAATACCCCACTATAGGATCCTAAAGTTGATACTCCTCCTTACAGACAGCCTACTCCAGTTCCAATTCAGCTTTCTGCAGCTCCAAGTCAATATATTAATTCACTACAAAGAAAAAGACAAGCCAAAACGAGAAGACAAAAATATAACAAAGAAAGAGATATAAAAGTCGCGGATTTACGGAAACAACTTGAGATATACAGTGTATTAATAGAAATGCTTTTGTATAACTCACAGCAACTTAGACCTGAAACTCTGAGCTCTATATGAAGCCTAAATTATGTCCTACAACAATTACCAGAAGCTGCTTGAAGACCTGTGTTGTAATCGGTACTACGAAGACTGTTTATCGAGAATCTGTTCTACTTGCAGCAATAAAAATCCCAAATATAATGAGTTTGACAACAGCAAACTGATTAAATATAAGATGTAAATTTCTGAGAGGCAAGAAATTCAAGATTTTAAGACTAAAATTACTCACATATTGTATTGGGCTTGCTATATAATATTTGACAATAAGCATTCAAAATTAAGTTATTTTACTAAGCACATAATTAAGTAATTTTATAAGCTTAGTACAACAACATAGTTTAAAGTACTTACCTAATATCATTTTGACTTGTAAAATGCTAAAAATAGCCTATTTGCACTAAAATCTATTGTGCTATAATTTTATTAATAGTACTTCACAAAAGACTGTATACAGAATATTAGAATTGATACTAGTAAATTATCTAAAGGTATATAATATACCAAATATATATATTTCGGGTACAAAATGTTTCTAGTACCAGTTTTGAATTAAAAAAAATATTCTGTTAGAAAAGATATGTTTTTGATTATGTTTTTTCTTAAGAAAATATTCGAATGTTATATATATAATTGTTTTATGTAAAAATGGTATAAAATAATAAATGATTCATACCAGTTATATGACTTACTTCTCAATAAAACAGTCCCCTGTCGCCATTTATCAGAAAACCTAAAATTACTTTAAAAGTATACATAAATTCAATTGGCCCTCGTGTGTACTAAAATTAACAGCTATTTTTCTAAGCTATACTATTAAAATTTTACGGATTTAACAAAAAAATATGCCAGGACAAAGTTTCTATGGGCCATTACGAGTTTACAGAGAATCGCCCATATATGACATATGATAATTTTCGCCTTAATCCTATACTGAGATATACTTGATGTTATTTTATCGTGCATATATTTTCCAATTATCATTTTAAAAAAAATTGATGATATTATATGGGATCAATCTAAAACCCTACCCTTTCAATTTCAAAATTATATTCTAAATCGGTTTATAAATGATTCAAATATGAATTAACAATCATTTAAAAAAACATGCAATGCATTGAGAGCATCAACAATCTTTTAAAGTCTGAACGACACGCATTTGTTTTAAACTTAAAATTATAAGTGATCTTAGGAACTTGTTAAATAGAGATGCGAGGACATTAGTGGTATATACTAAAAATCTACATACCTTATGCAGCAATCTCATGCACTTGGTGAACACGATCTCCTTAATTACAATCGAAATTAATTAATATCACAAAAAGACTAGGCAGTTATACATTAACAACTAATCAAAAATACATCGCACTGAACTGACTAGTTAAATCACTGAATTTATTTTACATGAAATAATTTTTTGCTCTAAATAACAGAAATGTATCAGGAATTGTGTTTAATTAGTATTCGTAACTTTAATAATTTGGTTGTATTTTTATACACGTGCGTTGGCGACCGGTCGCCGCGACAACTAATAACAGGTGACTGATAGCAGAGCCTTAAATGCTTGCCGCTCGCAGGCTGCGCCGGCGCAGGCTGTCACAGATTGCTACGCAGTTTTTGTGGAGGCTTCCAATCAAATTTTAGTTAGGCTAATAGGTATTGATAAGAACTTTATTACGCGTATAATTTATGTTCACCACTTGTTCGCTTATAGCTGTTATCAATAGACGATTAATTGATGACTAGCTTGTGCATATGACTGCTCCCGCGTATTCAAAAGAGATGTTTTTTTTTTTAAATATTAAACACCTCGAATGTTGTGAAGTGTATCTAGGTTTACTAGGTGGTAGGACTTGTCTACAAAGTTTGTCTAGGTAGGCACCACCGCTTTGACAGGTATTCTGCCGCCAAGCAGTAATGCGCAAGCACTGCTGTGTTCCGGTTTGAATAGCATAGCTAGTGAAACCACTGAGCAAGTGAGATTTTATGCTGATCTCACAGTCTAGTAATCTTACTAGATTGTGCTGATGTCTCAGGATGGCGCAGTGCAGTGTCACGTGAAACTCTATAATTTAGAGTTTCGAGTGATACTACAACTGATATGGGCAGTCGCTTAACATCAGGCGAACGGTTAGCTCGTCACGTCATTCCTTACTCTAGGTAGTTAATACCGCCCGGTTGCGCTAAAGTTTGTTTAAAATGGAAGTGTTTTAACAAATAAAATGATTTGATTATTTTGCAAGTTATGTGTTATTAAAGCTTTTATACATTCTATGAAACGTTGTCTTTTGTTTTAGTGGCTTTCATGATAAACTGATTGGACAGAATGGGATAAGATTTTGTACAGTACCGGGATCAACATTGGAAAGTGGGAAAATGGTTAATTTGCGACTGAAACCGCGGGGCAGTCCTAGTAATCTATCCAAAGTATATATGAGGAAATGTACGGCTTGCATAAACAGATAATTCATTAGCATATGTCAAAAGGTTTAAAATAGGTATATATAATGTACCAAACATGCGATGAAAATCCCATGGCGATAGGTTATGACTAAATAGAATACAACGAACCACTACTCATCTATAGGTGTAAAAACGATACATACATCTATCTAGAATACGTCAGCGCATAACGAAACGTTACCACGCCTACTAACCAACCAATGGGCAAAACCCTTATTGTGTGCAGGAACAAAAGCATATACAGTACAGTATTATATCAGCTACCTGTATACTAACTATTCCTAACCTAACCTACTTTGAATAGAATTTGTAACAAGAAAACTCTTTCTAACCTAAACCGAATTGGCTCATCTGTTAGGAAGCTACGATGCCTCAAATTCATAGATCCCTTAAATAAAAATCCATTACCAAGCAAACAACTTTTTTAGGGATCGTCCATTAATCACGTGAGGCTCAAAAGAGGGGGGGGGGGGGGGGCGAAGGGGGTATGTAATAAATCCCGAAACATATTGGGGTGGGGTATAGTGAGATGCACGTGTATTTTTTTTTCTTTGAACGCGGGTTTTTTAGACCCAAAGCGGTGCGTGATTTTGACTAACATTATATTTACAAAATTTAATTTAATGTAAATTATTTGGACCAAAAACATACACGTGATTAGGAGGAAAGGGGGGATAGTCTTGAAATATAATTCAAAAGAATATAATCCTGAGCTTCAGGCTCAGCTTAAAATAGTGTTGCTACCGAGATGGACTCACAAGTAGTAGTGCTTCATAGAACGGCAGTTATAACCCAATTGGTTTACTGTTTTGAACAGGGCAATGCTGTTGGTCTCTATCGACCTTTACAACGTCGCCGGGCGGATACAGTCACCGGGTGGAAGGGACTATCGGTGTGGCACCGACGAGTAAGTCACAGAGATAGACTTAAACGTGGACTAGGACATAGGGTACTTTTCAGCAACAAAGTTTCATTCACAGTGCAGACAATGTAATATGTGTTGTAAGGGATGCAGTCTTCTCATAAAAAAATACATCTACTTTACTATTGGCTCGATGATGGTACCCACTGAGTATATATATATTTTTTTTATGTTAAGGAATGACGTAACGAGATAGCCGTTCGCCTGATGTTAAAAGACACGGCCGCCCATATCAGCTGCAGTGTCACTCGGAACTCTAATTGAGGTTCGCGTGACACTGCACTGCGCACGTCATCCAGAGACATCAGCACAATCTAGTAATAAGATTACTAAACTGTGAGATCAGATCATAAAGTCTCATTTGCCCAGTAATTTCACTAGCTACAGTGCCCTTCAAACCGGAACACAGCAGTGCTTGCGCACTACTGCTTGGCGGCAGAATAACTGGCAAAGCGGCGGTACCTACCTAGACGAACTTTGCAGTAAAGTCCTACCACCTAGTATTTCATAAAGGATATATTGTATCTAACTTAACGGGAAACAGCTTGTCTCTATAGTGTACCTTCCCTGCACAACTAAGTAAGTACATAATATACCCATTTTGTTATTGGTAGGCGGTACTGACACTGAAAAAATGTAATAGCCCAGAAGACAGATATAGAAGGGTATGCGGTACCCTCATTGAACAAGCTTTGTATTGGCCATGAATACGCAAATGGTAATCATTTAAAAGTCCATTAGAATAACGCTATAGTTGTACAGATAGGCACACATCAGAACATTAGAATTCTAGTTTATACATTAACAATTTTATGTATATTATGAACCCAATTTCGCTATCAAAGTTGAGTTTAAGGGAATATACAATTTAGAAGTACTTACTTTTAGAATAACAATGGGTTCATAGAATATTCAGCACGTGAGACCTTGCATGAGCTCCACTTGTAGGTGGTTTCCTAACAAACAACTAAAAGGAAAAACTTGGTGACGTTTTTCCTTGACGTCATTCTTCTAGGCAAGCGTGTTACATCCTAGACCGCATCGTTACTTACCATCAGATGCGATAGTGGTCCAACGCAAGCCTATCAAACAATAAAAAAAAAGAATACTTTTTATCTCTGAATATTTAGAGTTCCCGCGGGAAACGGGTGAGTGACAGGTAAAACCGCGGGGCGTCTCTAGTAGTTTCATAAGTCACGTCATAACCTCTAAAATCTTTCCATTTCGCTCCATCTCCTGGTTCTAAAGATCATCTGCTGTTAAAGATCCCATATTCCTTTAAATAAAAAAGAACTCACAATTTTCATCGCTTCCTTTATTGTTTTTTTTTTTTTTAATTTGATTGGCTTGCATTTGACCACTATCTCACTAGGTGGTAAGTGACGAGGTGGTCGACCACGGAACGTGCCATACACCCTCCTTGTTCCATGCTTGTCTAATATGGGTGGTTTCTAGCTCGATTTTGGAGTTTGTTGGAGCTGCCATCAGCCTTACCACTTACCACAGAATAAATAACATTAGATACACTACCGTAGTTCTCCATCTGTGGTTTATATTATATTCTTTGCTTTGCTTCGGACCCATTCTCTAAAGTACTGGTGAGCTCAATCAACCGTTGGTACGTAACCTAACACTTGGGTATATTCTATTCTCGACCCGAAATGTCTATATGGATCTCAAGGATTGTCGTGAAGTCGACATCTCAAAAGGCTCTGTAAAAAGTACCTCTAGTTCCTTCAAACCTTTATAACCATCTCTGAACTGCAAGCTATAGCTCTTAATAGTTAAAAATGGTGAAGCTCATCTATCGTTCGGTCGTGTAACAAACGGTATTGGGTCAAAAGTCGGGTGATTACCATTTTGACATTGGCTTTATTAAACTTAACGCCATTGGATGAAATTATGCATTTTTGTTCTATGCGGGTCAAATTGTGTAGTTGTGATTTGCATAGATATAAATATGTAGGTAACTGAATGCTGGATTTTTAACTCTGCAAACTAAGACTTCATGAGTATGTTTGTAATAGTTTTCCTAAAACCTATGGACAATAAAATAAGTCGTTGAGCTCGCACATAGAGCCCCAGATGAGCCCCAGATGGGCATCACCATCCGTAGACTAAACAACTAAGTAGACTAAAGTAATCAAAGTAGGTACTTATAGGATTTAATGAAGCTACTAGCCCCATAAGTTGGTTTAAAAATGTGAAGGATAAATTTTAGCTCGATGTGGTGATTGTCACGGTAGCTTAGCGAACGGATAGATGCGGATTCTTTTACATTAAAATTAATCTACTTAGGGCTTGTTTCAGAATGTCCGGTTAAAGTTCCGGTTAAGCTAATAGGAACTAATCTGTTATATAAACACTGTTCTTGCGTTTCACAATCACTGGAAAGGGCTAACCAACAAATTTAGTATCTACTACTTGCGCCCCGCGGTTTCACCCGCGGATAAAAGGTATTTCAATTATTTGCTCATCCCACGGGAACATTTCTCTTTTCCGGGTTAGAATGTAGCATATGTTAATCCAGTGTATAAGCTATCTTGGTGCCGAATTTCATCCAAATCCATTCAGCCGTTTGGGCGTGATGGAGTAACAAACATACACACATACAAACTTTCGCCTTTATAATATTAGTGTGATTAACTTAAATGGCAGATTGAGTGGCAACGAAATCGTTATTTGATGAATAAGGAGTTTGTTTGACAGCTGAAGTATGCTTTGAGCAATTTAACAAAAACGCGAGATTTTTTTAATGAAATGTTTTATTTAAAATGCCATTGTACGTTGTAAATGTATTATAGTAATAAATATTCGTTACAAAATAATTAATACAACCGAAAACCTTGCTAAAGTGATTATATTGTAACGTTGTAATATCAAAATATCATCAATATTTTCAATTCATACGGTTCTTAGGTTCGTATTAGGGGAGACTGGGTACGGTTGAAACGGGGTACGGTTGAAACAACGTTAATAACCCGTAAACTATAAGCGATGCAGGGAGCGGTACAAGGGAAGAAAGACGCGGGCGGCGGGGCCGGACATGATTCTCAGTGACGTGTCGCGCTTCGCGGGCTGTGTACGTTTTTAAGGGACTATATTGTGTTTTTTCGACCAAAAGTAAGTATTTTCTATGGTTTTCTTTTTCCAATTGCTCTTTTGATATTGGCAATTGTATTTTAAATGTTTTTTTGCTTTATTGTTAGACCTTGAAGGTTCAGAAACCATGATTCGCTTTTAGGTTAATATGTTTCGTCTCGACGTTCGAATCGTTTTCGTATGGCGCACATAGTGGCGCATGAGGAGGTGGGGACTGTTGAAACAAATTTTGTGGGTACAGTTGAAACAATTATATCGTTTGCTTTTTTTTGTAGATGTCCATACAACGTATAAAAACCATCTAGAGGTGAGTGTGATATTGCTCACTACGAAAACGCATAAAATTAATTATAAAAGGGAACTTCTTTTCGAAAAGCTGCAGAGATGTTTGGAATTTACCACTCTTCTCTTCTGCGATACAAGAGAAAAAGAGACACAGCGACTGAAGAAGGTAACAAGGCCGGAAGTCTAAAAATACAATAAAGAAAAGGAAAGCTGATCCATCATTAGAATGATTGTTTGAAAACTACAATATAAGAGCACATCAAAAGCTCAGTTGCTCTGGTTCAAATTAAGAAATAAATATAAATAAGTAAAAAAGTGATGTCAATCTGGTTTAAAATAATAAATTAACAAACATAATAATGGCATTCGTTTTAATTTTTTAGTTCAAATTGAGGTGTCTTTTTATTTTTGTTAATTTATTATTTTATACCAGAGTGACATCACTTTTTTGCTTATTAATATTTATTTGTTAGTTTGAACCAGAGCAACTGAGTTTTTTCATGTTCATTTGTTGTGTTAAACCAAGTAGGACTACTAGAATTTAACTATTTCTTATTTTTTATGAATAAAGAAACTGATTTTATATTATTTATTTACTTGTTTCAACTGTTTCAACTGTTTCAACCGACCCTGGTATGGGGTCGGTTGAAACAGTGTCACATCTTTTTATTACACACTTGCTATCTAATAAATGTGGTAGTTGAGCTTATATTTCTAGTATTTATTTGAAGACGATCGTCTACTCTCTCATTTTATGTATTTTGTTTGTAATTACGTGTCATAATGACAGTGCTACGCGCGTTTAATCGAAAATTGTTTCAACCGTACCCAGTCTCCCCTACAGAACGATGCTCAGTCATCGGTGCTCAAGCAGAGATTTCATTCATAAAGTGGCCAATTAGCGAATGAAATCTCTGCTTGAGCACCGATCGATGACTGAGCATCTTTCTGTCATACGGACCTTAGAACGGAAGGAATAAATGCGACGTTGCTCGCTGACCGAGTAGGTTACGATAAGGTAGCCAGATGATAAACAAAGACTGTGAAATATGAAACCTTTTAGCTTCCACATAGTTTACGGGATAGTTAACTACTAGCAACTTTAGTAGCACCTTCTGAAACAAGCCCTTAGTAAGTATTTAGAGATATTCACTACCAGAAACAATAAAACAAACAAAACTGTAATCTACTATATAAAAATAAGTCGGGTTTTCCTTCCTGACGCTATAACTCCAGAACGCATGAACCGATTTCCACGGTTTTGCATTCGTTGGAAAGGTCTCGGGCTCCGTGAGGTTTATAGCAAAGAAAATTCAGGAAAATTTCAGAACAAACCAACATTTTAAGTAGATGGCACCGGTGCGTGATACGTGATTGTTTTTCGTATATTATAAAATGTTTAATAAATAAACGTCCACCCGAGCGAAGCCGGAACGGGCCGCTAGTTTTTATATTTTAAAGTTTATTATTCTTATACATTACTATATCAACTTATGTGAAGGCGGTTGATTGTCGAACCCGAGCTTCTTCAAGTCCTTGGAAACCATGGATAACTCCAGCGTGACCGTCCCATACGACTCTGTCCGGAGTACTGGAACAAAAAAACGAAAATATCTAAAGAAGAGAAGAGAAGAAGAAGACCAACGCTGAAAAATTGAATGAAAATTGTAAATGTGATATAACTCAAAGGTGACTGACTGACATAGTGATCTATCAACGCACAGCCAAAACCACTGGACGGATCGGGCTGAAATTTGCCATGCAGGTAGATGTTATGACGTAGGCATCCGCTAAGAAAGGATTTTTCGAAATTCCAGCCTAAAGAGGGTGAAATAGATGGTTGAATTATTTTCCCATAGGCCACGCCGCGGGCGAGGCTGCGGGCAGAAGCTCTGGTGGATATAAAACCGTACTGCACTGACCCCAAATGGAAAATGTACCAGTATGTACCAGTACCATCGGTTTAATCTGTGGCAGGGCACGATGATAATGTTGGTCAGAAATTAAGCATACCTACACTTCAATATCGCAGTCTATACAAATCATTCTATACATTAGAAAAACTTAATAGGGTCAAAGACCTTTAGCCACCTGGGTTTGGCTACCGAATCTCGAAAATGGTCCACAACTCTAGAATGTTGATAAGTCCTATTTTATCATTCGATTTCGAATTTTTTCGGGTTCGATTCCCGCGGCAAGACAAGTATTTGTGCACAGAAAAAAAACGCAAATACTTGTTCTGAGTCTGGGTGTTGTGGGACCATGGTCCTTGTAGTTCCTGAGTCTCTAGGCACATGGAATCCTAGTTATGGTCCAGGATCTATGTATGTGATCGTTGGGCGTTATTACTATTGTTATTATTATTATAACGCCCACCGATCATATAGATCTCAGACCCTAACTAAGGTTCCCTATATCTAGAGACCCAGGAATTACAAAGACCAAGGCCAATACCGAGAAACAGACCAAGAATCGAACCTCCGGGACATCACTAACATGCTCAACCACTCAATCACAGAATGTATTAAAGTATTATTAAGTCAAGACTTTGGCCATCTAGACTCTGATTCATTCATCTCGAAAATAGCTTAATACTTTTAAATCTTTATATTAAAAATAATACATAGCAACTTTAAAAGAACGGCTTAAAGGGTCATATAGGTAACACATTAGTGACAACTCAAATGTTATAGTTGTCAATATAGGTGGCAAGTCTGTCGGTCTTTTACAGAATACACCACGGTGAATGCGCTCAAGAACTGCATGATCTCATTCTCCCATCACCATTCCACTACCGGACTACTAGACGCTCGGCTAAGCGCCATCCTTTTGTGGTCGAAATACCACCCATTCGTACCAAGCGATTTGACTCAACGTTCTTAATTAGAACGGCTAAGGAATGGAATGCCCTGCCAGCGTCTGTGTTTCCGGCGAAATATGACCCGGGCGTGTTCAAGAGAAGAGTGAATAGGTGTAGCTTACCTACTTGGCTAGCATGCTACACCTTCGATCGCATCGTCACTTCCCATCAGGTGAGAGCGTGGTCAAATGCTAGACAAGTTTGAAGTAAAAAAAAAAAAAAAAAAAATACGGTGGCTGGTTCCCATGGGCCGTATGCACTACAAATAAATATAGAATCTTCATCCATCCATCCTCAATCTTACAATAGTTATCCTTTCCATGAGCCAGCATCTTCGGATCCACCAGTTCAGGGTACCGCCCAGTGATCCAGGCGAGCCACTCTCCCAGGACTGTACTGGCCTGGGGCCGGAGTAAGGAAGCGGTGATGGTCCGAGGGCCGATCGTGGGGGGGCAAAGGGCGAGCGCGTATCCGCGAAGCGAATCGCCTGAAATGGGGTTCTGAGCCCGTACTGTTAGTACTAGTTGCGGCCCTGGAAATTAAAATTAAACGAGGGGTTTGTGTGCGCTTGTAACATAGGCCTCCTCCACCTGGGATTTACCATAATCACCACGATTCTTTTAAATGTTATGAATGTTTTGACGAGCTAGTCGTTCACCTGATATTAAGCGACACCACCGCCTATAATAGAACAGTGTCACTGCACTGCGCACATCATCCTGAGACATCAGCACAGTCTGGTAATAAGACTGCGGTCAGATCAGTCTCATTTGCCCAGTAATTTTACTAGCTACAGTGCCATTCAAATCGGAACACAGTAGTGCTTGCGCACTACTGCTTGGCGGCAGAATAACTGGCAAAGCGGTGGTAGCTACCTAGACGAACTTTGCAAAAAAAACTCCTACCACCTAGTAGGTATCTACATATATATTATAATATGGTATTAGGCTTGGTAACTCGGTGTTCGCAGTAGATTATAGGAGAATACTGCTGCCCATTCCCTGTATATTCCCTTAGCCGGCTCTAAGTTACAGATGGGATGGTCCGACTCTCCTAATTGATTGTTAAACTCCCAAAACCGTTTATCTATTTATCCCTACTTCCTTATTTTCTCTACTTATATATAAATGTAAAACGTTGACTGTTGAAAATTGTCTGTGAAACAGACGAAGTTAATATAATATAATAATATAATATAATATGTGTGGACATCTCACACAACGCCATCTAGCCCCAAACTAAGCAAAGCTTGTGCTATGGGAACCAGATAACTGATACAATACTTAGATATTTTTTTGTTTGTAAATACATACATAGAATACAATATGACACCCAGACACAGAAAAAACACCTATGTTCATCACACAAATGTTTGTCCTGAGTGGGAATCGAACCCACAACCCACAGTTTAGAAGGCAGGGCTACTACCAACTGAGCTATCGGGCCAGTCGAAATTAATGTGTAAGTTGAAAGTAATGTTACACATAGATTTATAATACTAAAGAGATCAACGTGAATATTACTTTTTATTCCGGAAAATTTATATTTTGCGTGAATTTCTAGGACATATTGAAATATTAGATTTAGTAGGTCATCGCGAAGGCAGAAAGTGGACGTACGTATATAGCTATGCTTGGAGTACATCACCTGCATATATTCACGTAGCACGTACAATTATTCAGGACGTCATTCGATGATGCAGATATATTAACAATACGCCCACATTATTAAACCACAGAATATACTTAGGTGCTTAATATAATCTATGCGGTACTTAACAATAACCTACTGTAAAGTGAGAAGTGAGTAATTATAACAGGAAAAGTAAAAGAAAACTCACAACCGGAAACGTTCGTGCTGCTGAATGTCATTTCTATGGGCAAATTAAAGGTCACTCGCTCAGGGTCAGTCCCCGAACGGGCCAGTTGGCTAGAGCCGGTTGACAGCCCAGAAAGAGGCTCCCAATCAGGCCCCCACACTACTTCGTACTGAACATAGAGAAGGTCGTCAAACACACCAGCGGGGAAGGTCACGTTTTCAATCTGACCGTAAAATGATACTAAAAACTTTGTTATTTCGTTATCTTTCATTGTAACTAAATAAATCTTTTACGCCGACTCTAATTCCAATGCCGACGAAAACAAAACAAAGCGTTGCTATGGCAACGTCAGTACGTTTAGTATTGCCAAACTAAATGAATTTAAAAACCGTAAAACTTTTTGTTTTACATTTTCATACTTTGCGCTATGAACAATACTAAACTTGAATATTATTTTATTTCTTTTAGTGGAATTCGCTGTAAATAAATAGAAAATTTATTTATTTTAACATGTGTTAGTATTTTACCGATTTCTTGCATAACCAGAGACAATTTTCAGCACTTCCGCTATGCTGCTTTACCGACGGAGTTTAAAAGTTTTGTGGCAAGATGGCGCTAGATTCGCTTTCAAAAAACTCAATCGGCCACCATTGTGAAGGCGATTCTGCTAAAATGTTCGATAGTTTTCGATTTTTTTGTGTTGATTAACGGTGAAGTACGACTTTTATTGCTGTTTGATAAACTGGCCAATATTCCAACTATATAAACAAAGCGTCACGCAGCTGTTAAAGTGACTATTTTCAAAATCTTAGTGCGTCCAAAATGTCACGCGAAGTAAGCATCACATTCGTGAACACCATACCATGCACAAAATAACTTTGAGTTTCTTATAAAAAAAAGTGATCGGCAACCGTGTGCGAGTGTTCTCACTCGATCTGTATACATGTGGAATGCAGTGGGATTTCGGACTGTGGAAGTGCACATGTGAAAACATTTCAAAAGTTTCTGTACACGTCGTAAGGGAGCGCAGTTACGCGGGTGAAGGCTTAAAAGTTACCGGCATCATTATGGTGGACTGAGGGAGTGTTTGTTGACGGATTCTCGCTAAGAGGTCGTCGTAAAGAGCGGCGCCGAGGCGAGCTCACGATGTCAGGCTCGCAGCACAACCCGAACGGACGGCAGTCGCAGCTGGGTTCCGGGTGGAGCCCCCTGCAGGTGGTGATTATTATTCCTCTATATTGTACATAAACTAACTAATTTTCGTAACATCCTGTCGGAAGTACGCCAACCACATGTTTCGACATTTATCGTGAATAATTGCGCGAAATTATTCTAAGTAAAGTTCCAAGCTTTTATGTAAGTAGATAGAGAAAAGTGTATTTTACGTGTGAGGATTGATGAACGCGTGTAGTCTGCGCGAAGCACGCCCCACGCCAATCAGCTGTTTGCATTCACAAACATGCTAATTAGCAGCTTTAAATGTGCTAGTTTATTACATTTCAAAATTTACAAACTACTTTCTAGCCAACATCAGTGATGATATGGAAGTTTCTAGATGCTCAATAATGACCTACAATAAATGGGTCACAAATTTCTTTAGGAACACCTGTTGGGAATAAGTCTACCAAGTTACAACTTTGTTATCTCATAGTATATACTGCCTGCCAGGATGAAACCTGTGAGAAGTAAAATTAACTTTCATTGAATGTTGTTAAAAGTTGCCTCTGTTTTGTTGTTGTTTGTTTTTGCAAAGACTACTTTCAGAGATGGAATTTGAACTTGGAAAATGTGTTTTGGTTAATTCTTTTATTGCAGAATTAAAAATATAATGAGGTCATATTTTTTGGTGTGCTTTTTATTAAATTTTAGTTTCTTCAATCTATTGTAGATGTATGGCTACTTTCTGAATTATGAAGTTTTTTATGCTTGCTCTTGAGACTCAGAATGTTAACATAATTTTTTGATGGAAAAAATACATATCAAAGATTTGGAGTGATGATGCAAAATGTATGTGTGTGAGAAGTAAAATCAAATTATTTATTGTTATGTTATTAGGTTATTATTATGTCTGTGGTAGTAGCAGACTGTGGGATGTAAATATATAGACTTGTCTACATCAATAGGCTTGGTATACCTACAAATGGAGATAACTTCCATATTTCATTATTTGAACAAAGTTGATGCTGTCAATTTACAATAATTCATTCTGACATTTTTTCATCTGGTACTTACATTTAGAAGAACATGAAATTCATTTAACATAATATTCTTATAACTATTCACTATTTATGGGCATCATAAGATAAAAAAAAGTGTTTATAACTTGTATCTGTGTTCCTTCAATGTTTGACTTCAGGTGAACTAGCGTGTAATTTATGTAGTAATAAAAGTTATGGTGATGAAGCTAACATGTTGGTGCTGACCTCACTACCGTTATAACTTACAACTTATTGTCTACTCAGTGATACTTAGTAGTGACTGTCTCACCAGAGTAGTCTAGCACTACTACTGTGCTATTTATTTAGCGCAGTAGCCTTAGTCCTAGACCAACAGCGCCGTAACAAAATGTCGCATAAACACAACAAAAGAGCCTAAGAAATAGGCAGAATGTTGTATGTTTACTCTATCAGTAGCACAGTAGCCTTAAGATTAGACCAATTTGTAAGCTTTAGTTTTCCATTTTATTTATTTTCATTATCATGCAAGACTTTTTTCACCTCATTATGTATGAGGTGAAACAAAAGAAAACATACCTACCATACCTGAAACATTTTGGCCTTGAATATTTTGTTCATTGCATGTGTACTAAATGTAAATTAAGTTTTTGTAGATAACCTCCTTCTAAGTGATGAACTTATTGAAAATTACTTGGAATGGCTGTCTACTGTATTTTTAAATATGGAAATGTATTTTCACTATTAATCATTATGTGTGGACTCAACTAATAGGTTATTGTTAGTAAATAAAGTCTATTAAGATTTGGTCTTCCTTTAACATCCTCAAGAGAAAGCCTGCTAGTTGAAAGTCCATTTAATTCGGAATGTGCGTAAAAGTTCATTTCTCAAATAAATTAAAATTAATCAAATGATAACAATGAAATCCAAGGACTATCTATTGTTTGTAAACTATTGTGAGTATGGTATGTACATTTTGGAAAAAAATTATAGACAAGTGTCTATAATTTTTTTCCAAAATGTACATACCATACTCACAATAGTTTACAAACAATAGACAAACAATAGTGAATACCAATGGCTTGCGTAAGTAACTGGCTCCCAGAAGGACATTGAATATGTCAGAAACCTGGTTGGAGTAAAATCGACTTTTAATTTTTCTAATAAGATGGATGTGGGTTCAAATCCCATGCATAATTAAATTTTACAACTAGCTTACCCGCCCTGGCTTCGCATGACATTAACCTTGTACATAGGAAAGTTTTCAATCTATTTACTGAGTAGTAGATTTAATATTTTTATTGGTACAGTTTATGTGTTAGTGGGCCATTTTTAAACATCCCAGTCAATTTAATTATATTATGTATAATTAGATATAATCAGCAGATCTCTGTTGATTATTAAATTGTTAGCCCTATTAGTCTATGTAATGTCTATATGGACCACCAACCACCACCACTGGCTGGAGGCTGGGGCCTCGGTGGTTTGGTGGTTGAGCAGGTTGGCTCATAACCTGGAGGTGGTCGGATTCCTGTGGCAGGACAAGTATCTGTCACAGAAAAAAAGCTGAACTGCTTGTTCTGAGACTGGGTGCTGTGATACCATCATCTTCATAGTTTCTGGGTCCCTAGATACAAGGAATCCTTGTTAGGGTTGATCATTGGGCGTTATTATTATCAATTCAAAGTGTACAATTGTTGTATGCCTAAATTACTTTATGTTGAACTATGTCCTAACAGTTCTTGCTAAAAAAAAGCAATGCACATTTCAGTTACAGATGGCGAACCTACTCGCTCGGGCTCCGCAGGCGCACATGGCGTCCGACCGCGGCGTGACGTGGCACACGCCTACGCCTCCGCCCCACCTCTACCACGTCCCGGCGCCTTCGCCCCCTGACCCGCTTCAGGTATGCTAAAAATTCTGGCAGGCTTGCACTTTAAGCACCCAAATACAGGGTACGTATCAACGAATCCTAACAAACCGATCCCACCTTATCTTTTCTGCAACTGTCACCACGAAAAATTATTTTAAATTCCTATCTGATCCCATTCAAAGTATTAGATGTAAAACAAACTATTTGTAAGTGACGCGGAGGTTGAAGCATAGGGCTATCTTTTGGTTGCTTTTTAGATTTCGTTTTTAAGAAAGTTTGTTTTAACAAGGAGAACATGTCTGTTTAGTTTTTTATGTAAATTTTAAATTTATAATGTATTTTTCGCCACGTCTGCCGCCCCTTTATATTTCGCACATTATTTTTTACATTTTTTACGGAAACACCTAGTCGTCAGCAACACTATTATCGCTGCCAGAGCACCAACTACAGTGCCACCAATTTATTTGTGCAGCTCGATTTTTGTCATCTCTTTCTAATAGGGCAGGACGAGCCTCACTAAAAAAAGAGATGGTAGAATATTTAACTACACGGAAGTTGGTGGTCGGTGGGCCAGCCTGGGCTGGTCCATCCTCGATAAAATATATCGCGTCAAAAAGTATAAGATTTATCCGTGAAAACAGGAATAACTAAATTTTTTAAAGTATGTGGTGTACGTGTAATTCAAAATAATCTTAACGGTCTACCGCCACAAACAATCACACTAATATTATAAAGGCGAAAGTTTGTATGTGTGTATGTGTGTATGTTTGTTACTCCTTCACGCTCAAACAGCTGAATGGATTTGGATGAAATTCAGTAGCAAGATAGCTTATACACTGGATTAAAATATAGGCTACATTTTATCCCGTAAAAGTGAAATTTTACCGTGGGATGAGCATATAATTAAAATACTTTTTATCCGCGAGTGAAACTGCGGGGCGCTAGTAAAAAAATAAACAGCAAATGATAATCACTCACTTTATCTTGTGATCATTCCACGTGGGATAGAAATTAATGGATTTTAAGTTAGGCCGGTCCATTAGGCCGCGCCAGACTGGCAGTAATCTTGAAGTGAGGCCCATGGTTCATGGCAAAGCACTCCTGATCCTGTCGGTAACCTGCGCAAGCAGCGTCGAGTGCCGTGGAGCGATCCACCTGCGTCATGCAACTTAGACAACGGGGAGTCTATGAACCCGTTATCCACGTGTACCAGAATTGTTTTCTCATTATTACCTAATAATATATACTCATGCGGTGATCGTTTTTTCTATTTCGTTTTTGTTCATTGCCTCGTGATTGCCTGGCTCGGCTGCATAGCAAACGAAAGCGTACGATGAATTATCACAATCGCACAATAGTATGTGAAAATTAAAATGTTTGGTCATAACACAGGATTTACGAACTACCTAGTACCACACAGTACACCATATATTATACATTATATATTTTACCCTAGTACACCCTAGTAGTCACAGAAATGATTTGTCTACGAATAGCTATTACACATGGTGATTGATGTAGGAGTTCGTGCTCTGAGGGCAGATCCATTATTATGATTTTTTTTTTTACTTCCGCCCTTCCTGTAACCAATGCTGCCCTACTTCAAATTCGACTCTAGGTACAGGCCTGCCTGCTACTACTAGTCTAGTAGTACTATACCCTATACAAAGAACAGACTAGCTCTTATCTCGAACAAACGTGATAAAAATGTTTTTAAGAACCATGTCATTGATTTTAGAGATTAATTAACTGCATTCATAGATTTCGAAAAAAGATGAGACATGTTTACTTAGTAACCTTTATTTCTTACAAGCTACACAATGAATATCGCGATAAATAATGAAGCGGCTCCCCGCTTCATTATCCGTTTGAGCGTGAAGGAGTAACAAACATACACACATACAAACTTTCGCCTTTATAATATTAGTGTGATAGTGTGATTGTTTGTGGCGGTAGACCGTTTAGATTATTTTGAATTACACGTAGACCACATACTTTAAAAAATTTAGTTATTCCTGTTTTGGCGGGAAAGCGAAAAAGATCGCGTCACCGCATTGTATTATTTTCCTAAACTTGTGTTATTTTCAGTGTTAGTGCATTTGGTCCCATTCTATTCGTTAAGTGCTGGATTACAGGCGTGAGTGTGGGAAAATGGTATAATGATGGTGAAACGTTTCTTTTCGTGTTGTTTCCAAAGCTCCATAGAAGCTTCAAGTAAATAAAGTTGCCACCACTTTACTAGGAGTATGACTTCGACTGTGACTTGACACATATTTGCATTAACTTGATGAATTATCAACTACTTGACACTGGCTAAATACACAAAAGTGTGGAGCCAAAACATTAAAAAAATAATAATAATGAAGGTTCTTAGTAAAGTAAAAGTTCTTTACGCACGCTTTACTTGGGGAGTAATCTAGGGGATGCGAGCCGAACGGTAGTTAAAGTTGGTTTACGTAGAGCTCCATTGTCAACATAACAAAGTTGAATGAAATTGTATTATGTATTATGTTGGCATGTCCGGTAAAATGACAATTTACAATTGTCAAGATGATGACATTTACATTGAACAAAGCAAAAACACCGGCCGATAGATGGAGCTAAACTGAAGAAGTTTTACTTCAGTCGTGTGGTCTAAAGTACACTCGCTTTTTTTTTTAACGTAGTCATTCTTATCTCTAAAATCGACGACTTGTTTTGTAAGAACATGTTTTCCTACCTCTTACACAGCTTACAGCTTCAAAGGCCCACACTGACCCATCTCAAAGTTACGCCCTATATGCTAGTCTGAGATTGACATAATAGTAAACCGTAGTGACGTTTGTTTATTGACGTTTGTTTGTTATTTTCTGGGAATTTGTTCTTTATTGCCCGGGGATTTTGACGTGATAACGTCTTATAAATCGACGAACGCTGGCTGCACGCACGAAAAAGCGTCATTCATTGTCACGTTCAGTCTTAGCCGAGCGTGCAAGCGAGAGCGCGGAACAAGCGATAAAGAGGCACAATTGTCCTAAGTGTTTTTATGACGTTTTCACGTAAAATTATCGTCCGTAAATTGACTTTACAACCATTTTTTAATGCCATTTATGAAATCACAACAATTACTCCGTATTCTGTCGTTATGATTACTTGTCCACACTGTAATTATGGTTTATTGTTGTTACGTGATGATTTTGCATTCGTTCAGAATTCACAGTCAGCAGTTTCGTTATTACAAATCTACATGATATCGTGTTACCTGTAATTCTTTCCATGTAAAGGCTCGCGCACATAAGAGCGGACCGCACTAAAACGCATCGCATACCAAAATTCCTAATACATTACTTTCGTACATTTTGTTTGAACTATCGCACGCGACAGGTTCATATAAATATATATACAAAACAAAAATTCTTTATTGTACATCCATCAGACAAAAAAAGAGTGTGCTTTAGATCACACGACTGAAGTAAAACTTCTTTAGCTCCATCTATCGGCCGGTATAACTTTGTTTTTGCTTTGTTTAATTTTGATGTCGCGATCTTGTCAATTGTAAATTGTCATTTTACCGGTCATATACCAACATAATAATACCAATTTTTAACTTTGTCATGTTGACAATGGAGATCTACGTTGACGAACAACTTTCAACTTCCGTTCGCCTCGCCAGCATACTCCAGTCAAGCGTGCGTAGGTAAAGAAGTTTACTTCAAAAAAGATATACAGCTGATGAAACTTAAGTTACAGTTATATATCTATATTATCTATATATAGACATATATCTGTATGTATTTATTGGTAGACAGGTAGCTTAGAACCAGGAGACGGACATAGGATACTTTTTATCCCGTTCGACCGCGTTATAGTTATTTACCCGTGCGAAGCCGGGCGGTTCAACTAGTATGTACTAAAAGCAAATACTTCTTTAATATAAATTGTACGAAAGTGATGTAGTAAGATTGTGTTTGCAACCGCCTTAATGTGCGTGAGCCTTTAATGGGCGCTTTCACATTAGAACATAACAACACTACCTTCATATCGACACTTCCCATCAGGTGAGTGTGATCGAACGTTAGATAATCCTGATGCAAATTTAAGAAAGTCGGCATGACAAGGTGGTAGGACTTTTCTGCAAAGTTCGTCTAGGTAGGTATCACCGCTTTGCCAGTTATTCTGCCGCCGAAAAAAAGGGCCGAAGGGGTTTGAAGGGCACTGTAGCTAGTGAAATTACTAGGCAAATGAGACTTTATGACCTGATCTCACTAGTAATCTTACTAGACTGTGCTGATGTCTCAGGATCACGTGCGCAGTGCAGTATCACGCGAAACTCTATACTTTAGAGTTCCGAGTGACACACTAATATGGGCAGCCGTATCGTTTAACATCAGGCAAACGGTTAGCTCGTCACTTAAAACTTAGAAAGTAGAAGAAACCGACATGTCGGCACCATGCAGATGTAGATGGTCTATATGGTGCCGACATGTCGGTATCGAGCTTCGCTCCGCACTCTGTCGTTGCCGGTATTGAATTTTATACATATACTTATGACAATAATGATTATTTTAAATATTCCGATTTCTCTCTTAAATACACTAAAAAACGAGTGTGCTTTAGACCACACTACTAAAACTTCTTTAGCTCCATCTATCGGCCAGTATAACTTTAATGTTAATGTCGCCATAATGACAATTATTGTAAATTGCCATTTTACCAAACATACTAACAAAATAATACAAATTTTAAACTTTGTTATGTCGACAATGGAGATCTACGTGAACCAACTTCAACTTCTGTTCGCCTCGCATTCACCAGCTTTATACTCCCCAAGTGAAGTGAAGAAGTTTGACATCAAAAAGCCGATTTCAATAAATTTCTGACCACTGCCTTATTCGTTCCGTTGTGCCAACTTCAGATCACGCCCAGACCATACCTTCAGGAAGGCGTAAAGTCTGGCACTATAAGGCGGCGGATTGGGATGGATTGCGAGAGTTTTATGCTTCTTATCCTTGGGGGCAGTTGTGTTTTACTTCTGATGGCATTGACGTGTGTGCTGACTCCGTTGCTGATGTCGTGCTGCAGGGTATGGAATGTTTTATTCCTAGCTCTCGGGTACGCATTGGTGGCCGGAGTCGTCCCTGGTACGATAAATCGTGTGCTATCGCATCTCGCCACAAAAACGCAGCCTATACGTCTTGGACTGAAGCATACCTACGTCAGGACCCCAACACAGCCGTGCTAAAAAAGAAGCTTAACGCTGCCTCCAGATCAAGCAAGAGAGTTATGGCTAGGGCCAAAGCAGTCCACATTGGCAAAATTGGGGACCGGTTGGCAAGCTTCCCTTCGGGAAGCCGCGCCTTTTGGTCGCTCGCCAAAGCTGCTGAAGGCAATTTTTGTCAACCCTCATTACCAGCATTACGTAGGTCGGATGACACTCTGGCTCATAGTGCAAAGGAAAAGGCTGAAATTCTTGCTAGTTTCTTTGCCTCTAGCTCGACCCTTGACGATGGGGGCGCCACACCGCCTGTTCTTTTGCGATGTGCGAGTTCCATGCCAGAAGTACGTTTCACTCAGAAATTGGTACGGAAGGAACTCATGTCTCTTGATGTGCATAAATCGAGTGGGCCAGATGGCATTCCGGCTATCGTCTTAAAAACCTGCGCTCCAGAATTGACTCCAGTCTTAACGCGCCTCTTTCTACTCTCATATTCAACTGGAAATGTGCCATCTTCGTGGAAGGTTGCCTTAGTCCACCCGATCCCTAAGAAAGGGGACAGATCAGACTGTACTAACTACAGACCTATAGCTGTGACCTCTCTGCTCTGTAAGGTGATGGAGCGTGTAATAAATACCCAGCTCTTAGGTTACCTTGAAGATCACCAGCTTATCAGTGACCGTCAATACGGTTTTCGTCACGGTCGATCAGCTGGTGACCTCCTGGTTTACCTTACTCACCGCTGGGCCGTAGCCGTGGAGAGCAGAGGGGAGGCTCTGGCAGTCAGTCTTGATATTGCCAAAGCTTTTGATCGGGTTTGGCATAGGGCACTGTTATCGAAGCTTCCATCTTACGGCCTTTCCGAGGGGCTATGTGCATGGGTCGCCAGCTTTCTCTCCAACCGGAGAATTATGGTTGTTCTTGAGGGCTCCTGCTCCGAGAGTATACCTATCAATGCTGGCGTCCCTCAGGGATCTGTGCTTTCACCAACGCTGTTTATTCTGCATATCAATGACATGTTGCAAACTAGCAACATGCATTGCTATGCAGACGACAGCACTGGTGATGCACAATATGCCGGTCATGCAAATACCCCTCACGAAAAAGTTGTAGAAAGTAGGAACAAGCTTGTGTCTGAAGTTGAAACTTCCCTTGAACAGGTTTCAGATTGGGGGAAACTGAATTTAGTTCAATTCAACCCAGCCAAGACACAAGTTTGCGCATTCACCGCTAAAAAAGCTCCATTTGTTGTGGCTCCCAAATTTCAGAATGCTCCCCTTACGGTTTCAGACAGTATTGGGATCTTGGGTGTTGACATTTCTGCCAATGTACAGTTCCGCTGTCACATTGCGGGCAAGGCTAAGCTTGCATCAAAGAAACTTGGCGTGCTCAATAAGGCGAAGCGGTACTTCACGCCGAGCCAAAGACTTGTGCTTTATAAAGCACAAGTCCGACCTCACGTGGAGTATTGCTCTCACCTTTGGAACGGAGCACCCAAGTATCAAGTCCAGCCTCTTGACTCAATACAGCGTAGAGCTATCAGAATTGTCGACAGTCCCAAGATCACCAAACGCCTTGAACCACTCAATATTCGCAGGGATATTGGATCTCTGTGTATATTTTACCGCCTCTACAATGGGGAATGTTCTGAGGAGCTGTTCAACCTGATCCCGGCATCGCGTTTCTACCATCGCTCCTCTCGCCACCGCAAAAAAGCTCATCCACATATTATTGAGTCGTGGAAATCTCATACGACTCGATTCATGCGTTCGTTCTTGCCGTACACCTGCAAAATGTGGAATGAGCTCCCGCCAGCGGTCTTTCCACAGAGTTACAGCATGGAGTACTTCAAAAGGAGGGTTAAAAGAGTCTTACAGGGTAAGCAATGCATTGGTGACGCCTCCGGTGTTACAGATGTCCATAGGCCACGGTGACCACTTCCCATCAGGTGGGCCGTATGCTTATTTGCTCCCTTTAACATAAAAAAAAAAAAAAAAAAAAAAAAAAAATAAAAAAAAATTATTCGACACTGATCGCTCTTGGCGACTATAAGCCACAGAAGCTTATTTTAACTAAATTTTAAGGAAAATCAGGAAAATCGCTGGTATTCCGGTGGTAGTTCTATATTGACTGACAAACGTATCAAAAACAAAAAAAAGCTAAAGACATTTAAAAATAGTAAAAAAATAAACTTCTATAAAAAGGAGGTGCGTTCAGCACATTTCTCCCCCTTTTAGCAGGAAAACCAGCTTCTTTACAGGCCTCCGAAGCACCCCAGTAGCAGTCGTAACATCAGTGACATGTATAATACCATCTTTTCCAGGAAATACTGTTTATACACGTCCTCGGGGCCACGACCCTCTTGGCAGGTTCCCATCGGCTATAAGCACTAGATCTCCCACGGTAATATTCGGACTAGTACCCTGACCTCGTCTCGGCACAAGGGTAGGCAGGTACTCTTTGACCCAACGCTGCCAGAAGTGGTCAGATAATCTAACGGCTCTGCGCCAGCTACTTCTGCTCACAAGGTCAGCTTCACATAAAACTCCTGGGATTGGATGACCTGAAGAAGCACCAATCAAAAAGTGCATGGGTGTGAGTGCCTCATCGCTTTTCACCTCAACTGACACGTGCGTGAGTAGACGTGTGTTCACGAGCGTCTCTGCTTCCGCTAGTAATGTTCGCAGAACTTCTTCCGACGGAGCTCGTTCCTTGAGTGTGATTTTAAGAGCAGATTTTACACTTCTTACTAGGCGTACCCACGCTCCGCCCATAAAAGGAGCCGCTGGAGGAATAAACCTCCAATTAATCTTCTCACTCGCAGCAAATTCGGAAGTGGCGCTATCGTAAATAGCTCGCAGTTCTCTGTTGGCACCCACAAATGTTCCGTTATCTGCCCACAGCTCTGTAGGTGTGCCTCGCTGCGCTATGAATCTGCGAAGGCTCATGATGGCTGCATCAGTGGATAGATTTCCAACGACTTCTAAGTGGACGGCACGGACGACCAGGCATGTGTACAAAGCAACCCATCTCTTTTCTCGCCTCCTGCCGACAGCTACTTGTACTGGTCCGAAATAATCCAGGCCTACATAGGAAAACGGGCGATGGTGGTGCGCCAGACGGGCTTCAGGTAAGTCACCAGTTGGTGGTGCGAATGCAACGGCCCGACGTAAATCGCATCCTTGGCAGTTGAATGCGACAGATCGCACAGTCCTTCTGAGACTCAAGATGAAGTACTCTTGCCGTAGTTCATTTACTACTGTATAGCCGTGGCCAGCTTTCTGATGATATCGTTCTACCAAGAGGCGTACTGCAGAATGTCTTCCATCGAGTATAATGGGGTGCTTCGTTTCCTCTCGGATTCCTGATGCTGAAGAAATGCGGCTGGACAAGCGAAGCAAGCCATCAGTAGCGACGATAGGGGATATTTTGTATAGGCGACTGATAGGCTGCAGATGTTGTTTACAACGAAGCCGCGCTACTGCATCTTGAAATGAGTCTAGCTGTGATTGGCGCAGTATGTGCGCCCCTGCCAGGCGTAGATCGTCTGCGGTTACCACCTTACGTTTTAATGGTGATAGGTGCAAAGGGGATAAGTCGTTGACCGGCTGAAACATAAAAGTACAGAGACCCCCTTCTAAACGTACTAAGTGAGCTACATCTAAACCCCGGCGATGTAAACTACGTGTTCGCAACAAGGTGATGTACTTATGTGCGATAGCTGTTGCACGCACCAACCTAAGCCAAGAGCTAAAGCGCTTTGGATCAGCTGAGATTGGCATTTGCTTCTCTACTTCACTAATGAGATGAACTGCGATACGTGAAGATGGTTTCAACTCTTCTTGCCCTTTCTTTTTCATATCACAAGGTTCACAAGGCCAATCAGATGATAATAAATAATGAGGTAAGAACCAGCGAGATTCCAGAGATAGTACCGAGCGCTTCAAGCGTGTTGCATCATCCGCTACATTTAAATCACTCGGGACCCAGCGCCATTCTTTAACGCTTGATAGCTCTAATATCTCGCCTATTCCGTGTGACACGAACGGTTTGAATGATCTAGCGTCACTGCGAATCCAAACGAGGACAGTCATCGAGTCACACCAAAAGAAACGTCTTGTGGCTTTTAGTCTGTGGGCTTCACAGATTGACGAAGCTAAACGTGCTGCTAGAAGAGCACCTTGAAGCTCTAACCGTGGAATGGAAACTGGCTTTATTGGAGCTACGCGAACTTTACTACAAATCAGAGTGAGCTTGACGTTACCGCCACTTAATATAAACCGCCAATATGCAACTGTGGCATAAACAGACTCGCTAGCATCACAAAGAACGTGAAGCTCACACTCGACTACTTCACAATCACTCAAGCAATATTGCCGTGGGATCTGAAATTGTGACACGGAAATTAAGTCATTAAACCAAAGCCTCCACGCAACATCGTCACTTTGAGAAAACTCTTCGTCCCATTCGAGACCCTTACGCCATGCATTCTGAAACATGATCCGACCTCTAACAACAATGGGCGCAAGGATCCCAAGTGGGTCAAAAATACGCATTACATGAGATAATGCTACTCGTTTAGTTAATTTTACTGGTAGCACCTGTTCGCGTTTAACACCAATATTGAAACTTATTGAATCTGTAACGGGCTGCCAGATTAGGCCCAATGTACGTACAGGTGTTACAAGTCTACCTAGATCTACGTCTACGTTCGGTTTTACTACAGGTGATTCCAGCAAAGTCTCCTTCGGCAACAATGACAGTGCCTTCGGATCGTTTGAAACCCAACCGCGCATTTCTGTACTATGTTTTTCACATTTAGAAATACCAATAGAGTCTAATTTATATTGTTCTCTTATTAATTGCTCTAGATTCGAGCGATCACTAAAAATATCACGTTCGTGTAAGGTGGTATGATTGACCACTTCTACCGGGGTGGTTGCGCTACACCCAAAACCAAAAAGAACCCAACCTAAAGCTGTGCGAATCGCAACCGGTTGCGTTTTGGTACCCTTACGCGTAGCCTTAGAAACGCTAAGATGCCAGTTGTCAATACCTATAATAATCATTGGCTTTACGTCATCATAAATAAATTGATCAGCAATATCCGCAAGATAAGGATACTTACACACGCTTTGTTTCTGAACTGACTGACGCGCGACACCTAAACCGTTAATCGACCTAGCTTTACGAATCAGAAATGATTCTTTCGAGTGTAAGCCCTTGATATTGAAATCTACATACTGCACTTTCGTTTCCTTACCTAATCCGCCTACACAATCAAGATGGATACGACTCTCGGGCCCTGTAACTCCTAACTTGGCAGTTATCTCAGCATCAATAAAGGTAGCTGTGGAACCATCATCTAAAAGGGCATAAGTGTCAACACTGCCTGAAGGACCAGACACCGTCACAGCTACTACCTTCAATAATGGACGGAGAAATGTTGGCTTACAAATAAAGTCACTTTTACCATTTGAAGAAGTCGAAGCGTGAGTAAGGATTTCATTAGGTTGGTCGATTTGTGGCGTTGCCACGGCAATCGCGACGCTCGGCGTGACTGGCATGTGCTCTTCCTCCTCTGCGAGCTCGTCGTCTTCTTCTACGTCGACGTGCGCAGCTGCGGTACGCTCGTAGTTCGGGTTATGAAGCAAAGCATGATGACGGTAAGTGCAACCATCAATGCCGCACAAACTTTTTGCCTTACAGTTATTAAGCCTATGCCAACCTACTTTTAAACATCGGTGACAAATTTTTTCTTTCTTTATTATATGCCATCTTTCATCAACCGTCAATGACGAAAATATGTCACACTGACATAAGGTATGTATTTTCTGACAAAAAATACACGGAACACGAGTTAATGCTGCCGCCGATGAATTTTTATTTATAGCAGTAGCAGGTGCTTCGCAGTCCTCGGCAACAGCATGGACCCTGTCCTTCACCCGTCCTGAGTTGTACGTGGCATGTGACGTAGTCGGTGCTATAGAAAGTTCCGTCACTAACCCGTACCTAGCTTGCAAGTCAACTTCGTTTGCTAGAAACAACTCGAACAGTTCTAGCTTAGAAAGACCCGTAGGGTCATTGCGGGCAGCATAATCTAACCATCGCGTGCGTAACATCAGCGGGACCTTACTGACTACCGCGTGAAATAGCTCGGGCGAACATAGATAGTCAGGTTGGTTTAGTAGCCGAACGATTTCAATGCAGTTACGTACGCGAGAGGAAAAAATTGCAAGGTCCTTACCTTCGGCGGCAACTCTAGGTAGCGCGCGGAGCGCTGCCACCTCTTGGAGCACTATCAGCTCAGGCCGACCGAAGCGTGTGTCTAGCGCGCGCACCACAACTCCGGGGTCGCGCGCCGACACCAACAGCGCTGCTACAGATTCACGCGCGGCGCCGCGCAGTGCAACGTTTAGACGAGCTAGATTTTCTATAGGCGAGTGTAAATGCTGTGTCTCTTCGAACATTCTTTTTAATGCTAACCAATCTAAATGTGTTCTTCCATCAAACTGAGGCAAACTTATGGAACCCGTCTGAGGACGGCAACTTCTGTTCACGTTATCAATCAAAACCTCGAGGGACTTCACTAGTTGCGGCACTCCATTGCCGCTGTCGTTAGGTGTCGTCGTAGGGACAAAACCGGGAGCTGAAAAATAGTTATTTTCGTTAAATCTTACATGGGTACTAGTGATTGGGACCTCATTTTTCAACCACTTCTGAACATTAGCACCACTACAATTTGAGCCGTGCTGACTCGCGTCTGCCTCGATGGCGGCGAGTTCCGCGCGGAGCTCTAGATCTGCAGCTTCACGTTCAAGCTGCATACGGCGTTCTGTTGCATCACGTTCGAGCTGTAAGCGGCGAGTCTCAGCCTCGTTAGCTTCGCCCTCAAGATCGGCGAGGCGGCGCGCGTGTTGCGCCTCCGCTGCCAACCGTCTAGCTGCCATAGCGGCAGAGGACGCTGACGAAGTGCAGCTCGCAGGACGAGAAGGCGCCTGAAATACGGTTGCCGACGGGGCATGAGGGCCGCACTGCGCGGACGGTTGTTCCTCCCTCACCGAAACGGTCTTACCTTCATTACCCTGCATCTTTGAGCCCGAACGGGTTTCTACCACCATACTTACTAATTCACGGTGAAAGGACCAAAATATAAACCACAAAAGCTTATTTTAACTAAATTTTAAGGAAAATCAGGAAAATCGCTGGTATTCTGGTGGTAGTTCTATATTGACTGACAAACGTATCAAAAACAAAAAAAAGAGCAAAAACATTTAAAAATAGTAAAAAAATAAACTTCTATAAAAAGGAGGTGCGTTCAGCACAGCGACGATACGACGATGCTTGTAATATCGTGTCGGTATCGTGTCGGCATCGCAATCGGCATCGCAATCGGCCAATGTGAAAGCGCCCAATGACGCAACTTTGCTACCAATAATTTTAATTTAGTTTTATTTGCACTGTGATTGCAGGCAATGAAAAATGCCGGTAGCAACTCGGTGTTCCGGCACACGGCGACGCCACCGGAGCTCTACCGACACACGCCCACGCCTCCAGATAAGCTCATGATGAGGTTAGTTCTAGTACTAACTACATGATGTACTCGCTCCTGATATATTTACTAGGCATATTGACTCTTATCCACTAATTTACTATAATCTATAGAACTTAATTACTCAAACTTAGAAATATTCAGCCAGCAGCAATAATCATGTGGTAAACTCTTGTGTGTGTGTGTGTGTGTGTGTGTGTGTGTGTGTGTGATCTTGTTGGAGTGGACAATCTTCTTAATATATAAAATCGAAATGCATCGTATTTTCACTAGACCTTTTTTATTGTGTGCATTATTTTCAGAAGAAAGATTTTCACCACGCGGGTGAAACCGCGGGGCACGGCTAGTTATTCATATTATTATTAAATTTATACCTTAAACATGCAAGGGTATTTACTGTTTAATTGTTTAGGTTCCAATTGAGTGACAAAATTGTAAAATTACTGGAGTTATTTACCTTGTCTAGACACATAACCTCGCACCTTAGAGGTGTCCTTGAGTTACTTGACTCTAACGTTTCATTCGCTGGGCGCCTTATGCAAGCTATGTTCTATGGTCAGGCATAAAGCTTTCTATATAATAATAATTAGGGCCGAGCCACATCTGTCCAGCACTTCTATATGTCACAACTATTTGGTTTTCACTTCTATCGGCAGGCAAGCCCCAAAGACTGCCTGCCTGACAAGTTTTTTGTGCTCTATCCTTTTAGCGCAGAATCGTCAGCGATGCGATAGCTCACGCTGTCTTTCTCGCTCTCTCGGTGGTTGAGTGTAAAAAATTGAAATATTTGTGCAAAGAAAAAAAAGCGCAAATACGGGTTTTGAGTCTGGGTGTTGTGGGACCATTGTCCTCGTATTTCCTGGGTCCTTAGACACAGAATCCTAGTTAGAGTCCAGGATCTATGTATGTGATCTTTGGACGTTATTATTATTATATTATTATTATTATGCTGAGCGAAAGAAAAGTATAAATTGTAGGGAAATGCGATGCCTTGCTGACTCAACGTAACCTTCAGTTTATTGTATAAACTAACATTTATTATTGGATTATAATTTATTTGATTATATTTTCAGACATACTCCGTCGCCAGGAGACGTTAAATCCGGCCCGCCGATGCCGCCGGTCGATTTGTTCCCACATCTAGCGCCAGGCAGAGGTAACGCCACCTTATAAATATATAACACTAGTTGCGCCCCGCGGTTTCACTCGCGGATAAAAAGTATTTTAATTATATGCTCATCCCACGAGAACATTTCACTTTTCCGGGATAAAATGTTGCCTATATGTTAATCCAGTGTACAAGCTATCTTGGTACCGAATTTCATCCAAACCCATTCAGCCGTTTAAGCGTGAAGGAGTAACAAACATACACACATACAAACTTTCGCCTTTATAATATTATGTCCGTATTACAGAACAGTGCCCAGTCATCGATCGGTGCTCAAGCAGAGATTTCATTCACTAATTGATCACTTTATGAATGAAATCTCTGCTTGAGCACCAATCCATGACTGGGCATCGTTCTGTAATACGGACCTTAGTGTGAGTTTGATAGCACCCGCCAAACTTCAACATTTTTGAAGTAAAACTTCTTTACATTCCCATACACATCTAGCATTGAGTGCTAAACGCTGCATGCGTCCGTAACGCTTGCATCGTCGTATCGTTGCCAAGAGAGATCAGCGTCGAATAGTTGATTGCAAAACACACACACACACACAACTGACATTCTGTCACGTATTTATGCACATGGGCACATATAATTTTTTTTCTTGTTTAAAGTTTAATATTAAAATTAACACTGACATAATTATATAAGTCAAAGGATGAGAGAAGCCTCGGCTCCTGAAATACAGTGTTCTCACTAGTTATATATTTATTTATTATTGTTCAATTTATAATAATTAGCTCACAGTTTATGACCAAAACGCTAACTATTTTAATGATTACTTACGTGTAAATTTAAAGTTATTACAAATAGTCCTTATGTTATCGTAAAATATGTCGACATGCTGGCACTCATGAGTGAACGCATTAAGTAGGGCCAGTGCCCGCAGCGTGGGTGAATTATTGCAGTGCATAGTTCGGGAGTCTGTGGACTCATTAACATGTATGAAACCCTTTTATGTCAATAAATGCGATAAACTAAAAAGCGATAGAAAGCCATTAAGCGAAGTGAAGAAGATTCCAGCAACAATGTGTGTCGACCGTGGTTGCAGACAAGTTGGTCCGCGCGGAGGAACTGCTGGCGTACGCGCGCGTCGGCGTGGACCTCTCGCTCGGGTCGCGGGCCAACGGCGCCGCGCCGCCCCCCGCGCTCCCCGCGCCCCCCGCGCTCCCCGCGCCCCCCGCGCACTCGCCCGCCCTCTCCGTCAGGGACGCGCCTACCATCAACAGGTAACCGATGGCTTTTTTGGCGGGAAAACGAAAAAGATCGCGTCGCCGCATTGTATTATTTTCCAAAACTTGAGTTATTTTCAGTGTTAGTGCATAAAATTGGTGGCATTTTATTCGTTAAGTGCTGAATTACAGGCATGAGTGTGGGAAAGTGGTACTATGGTGGTGAAACGTTTCTTTTCATGTTGTTTCCAAAACTACATAGAAGCTTCTGGTAAAGTTGCCACCACTTTACTAGGAGTATGACTTGACTAGACTAGACTATGACTTAACTTGATGACTTGAACTGTGACTTGACTTGACATAATTTTTTAGTTCGAAAGGGTACTCCCGAGGTGGTCCCACTATCATCAAGTCAGAATCTGATGATGGAACCTCGAGGAAAAACTCAAGTACTAGTCAATTTTGACCCACTTCCCGGTTTCCGATTGTGCTGAAATTTTTCACACTTATCTAAGTTTAGTAACAATAACCTTATAAAATAACCGATAAAGTTTAGTATAATAATAAAAATTAAACCGACTTGAATACCACAAATAGACACTTAAAAGCAAAAAATAAATATTTTTTTGCTTTTGAGTACCTACCTATTCTTTTGAATTTGGTATGTTTTGTTTTAAATATGTTATTGAAGTTTATTTGCACGCGTCGCTTCCAGCCTGATCGGTCGCGGCGGGGGCGCGCGGCGCGTGGACTCCCTGCTGGAGCGGCTGGCCCCCGCGCCGGCGTCCCCGCACTCCGTCATAGTGCACCCGCGGGCGCAGCCCACGCCCAGCCCGCCCTCCTCCAACGAGGTAACACATATGACGCCGGCGACGTCCAGTTTTGAACTCTATGCGCAGCGGGCAGGACCGTATTTTACCCTGTGGTAGCATTTAACATTATTACAGTGGCAACACCGGTACCTGTCATCGCTCCCCCACCCATCACACTTTACACTAATATTATAAAGGCGAAAGTATGTATGTGTGTATGTTTGTTACTCCTTCACGCTCAAACGTGTGAATGTATTTGTATGAAATTCGGTACCAAGATAGCTTATATACTGTATTAACATATAGCCTACATTTTATCCCGGAAAATTGAAATTTTCTCGTGGGATGAGCAAATAATTAAAATACTTTTTATCCGCGGGTGAAACCGCGGGGCGCAACTAGGCTAGTCTGGCTATAAAAAGGAAGCGCTCGGTATACTACGGACCATTCTTGTTTCGGACGAACCCCGAGCCTATACATACAAATTAATATGATCCGGGCGTGTTCAAGAGAAGAGTGAATAGGTATTTACTTGGCTAGCATGCTACACCTTCGATCGCATCGTCACTTCCCATCAGGCGAGAGCGTGGGCAAATGCTAGACAAGTTTGAAGTATAAAAAATAAACACACACCACTTTATCATCAACTCTGGTGCTTTTTTGTCTGGCATGATAGCTCAGTTGGTAGTAGCTCTACTTTCCGAACTTATAGGTTGTGGGGTCGATTCTCACATAGGACAAACACCTGTGTGATGAACATCGGTGTATGTTTTGTGTCTGGGTGTTATATTGTATTCTATTACAAAAAAAGTATCATACCACTATATAAGTAGTTATCTGGTTTCCATAGTACAAGCTTTGCTTAGTTTGGGGCTAGATGTCGTTGTGTGAAATGTCCACAAATATTAACATTGTCCATAAATATTTGTAAATACTATAATACCGAGAATATAATATAGACGCAGAACAAACATCGATGTTCATCACACAAATGTTTGTCCTGGGTGGAAATCGAGCCCACAACCTACAGGTCAGAAGGGTTACTACCAAATGAGCTCAGTCAGAATAAATCAATAGATGCAGTTCTACCCACATCTAGATAAATGAGGTTTCCCGTACGGTTCCAGGACTCTGCGGACTCTTGCGGCGCGGCGCCGGGGTCGAAGCGCAAGCGCAAGCCGGAGCGCACCGTGCGCCTCCCCCACCCCGCGCCGCCCGCCCTCCCCGCCGCGCTCGCCCCCGCGCCGCCCCCGCCGCACGGTGAGTACTCTTGTACCGTGTGAGGGACAACCGGCTAAATGGGGCCTTACTCCGTAATTCAAATTATTATGATAATAAATAATTTGCTATGTTAGAAATGGAGTTTAGGCTCATGTAATATATTATTGTTAAAGTAGAATTCATGCTAGTTAATATCAGATTTGACTTGGTCTGTTGAAAGCTTCCAGTTTACTATACAATGACGTCACAAAATGGGCATCTTGTATTTAATTTAAAATTAAAATAATGAGACCGACTGTATTCCCAGGAAATAACATTTTATATACATATTTGTGACGATTGCTGTCAGTTTATAACTATTTTTTAAATTTGGTATACTACCCTATTGCGGGTGAAATTCCTTATAGAATTAACAACACAAGATACTTCCATTTTATTTTATATATTTTTGTTAGAGGTTACATGAGCTACTAGATAGTTAACTCTTTTGTATTTCTCTTACGGCCGTTTTCAATAAGCTATCTATCCACGGTTTACCCTTACTAAAGTATAAAAATCTATCCATGGACACATTTTTACGTTTCTATATAGCAACGACAGATAGCAATTCCTAACTTCAGTAGCTATCTATCCTTGGGAGGGGTTACTGATAACCAAAGATAGCTTTTTGTAGGAAATGGCGCTAGAATGCTTTTCAATATAGTTTTGGCAGCTATCCGTCAGTATGTCAAATAACCAAAGATAGAATTTTGGCCTATCTGTCATTTTCTACGGATAACCTCCATTACCAGTTGTTTGTTTTTGTATGTTGTCATAAGTTTCAATGAAAATTTCAGGTCAAATCTTCAAAAAATACAAATCTTCAAGTTCCAATTTAAATTTCAAAGATGTTTCTATAAAATATTATAAATGGCTAATTTTAGTAGTAGCAGTGAAAGTGATATAGAATTATTAGGAGTCCTCTCTGACTGGGATGATGAAGATCAACATATTATTCTACAAAGAAGACGTCGAATCTATAAACAGAGAATAAACTATATGGTGGAATTGGACGATTACGATTTTATGTATAGATTTAGATTAAGTAAAACAGTGGTATGTGATTTGTTGGTTGAAATATAGCCCAGTCTGAGAGTAACCTCCGCAAGGTAATTTATTATTCTTCGTCTACATCTTACGCTATGCAATGTGTATATAATATATGCCTAATATTAGTACCTATACCTTTACTCTTGTTTTAGGAATCATGGAATATCAACATTACATCAACCCCTTCTTACATTAGACAAAACAGTAAAACACTGTTAGGGCTGGGTTTTGCGATACTAAGTATATTTATTTTATATTATTTTAATACTTCTATAGATGTTTTATTCTTTATATGTAATTTGTGGTATTATTTGTTCTGAATATCGACACGATCACAGACCAAGTAAAGGATACTATGAACACGATGGTAAAACGAAGGTGCCGGGTGGCCACAGACTACAACACGGTTGTCAAAAACGTTTTGTTTCCATTGTATTATTTACAAACAAAATTATTATTAAATTGGATCATGCCAAACATAACGTGAATTTATGGAAATCTGTTATTGTATAGTACTAATTTATTAATTTTTGCTATTTTTATTATATTATATCACTGTAAATACTTCCGTAACCACTTATTTAATTATCAGAGTTCTGAGTGATTTTGCAATAACGAAACGCATGGGAGGGCACAGATAGGGCGGCATCGTTTTCTCCAAAAGGATAGCAGTTACTGGTGCTTGTGAAACGCAATCAAAGGATAGATCGAAAGTTATTGCTTATCAGAGATAGCTATCTATCTGTTATCTTTAGTAGGTTATTGAAAACGGCCGTTAATGATATGTCATCGCCTGTAAATTTTGAATTTTCGTCTGTCACTCACCAGAAAACTGTGAAGCAACCTAACTGTTCTTTATAATATATATTTTACGTTTACCTTTAGATACCAGTTTTATTTGCTAAAACGATCTAAGCGGACCTCATAATCAAACACCAACAATTTTTTATACAAATAGCCTCAAAACTGTTAAGGGTAATGGAATGTTGAAAACATTCAAAACATCTCATTATAAAATTCGGAGGTAATATTATATTATGAACACAACAATACCAAAGTTTTCAAGCCATCTGTCCTGTACTTTGACAGCCTCTGTGGCATGGTGGTTGAGCAAGTCGGCTCATAACTCAGGTGGTGGGTTCAATTCCTGCAACATGATAAGTATTTGTGCACAAAAGCACAATTACTCGTTCTGTGTCCGGGTGTTGTGGGACCATGGTCCTCGTAGTTCCTGGGTCCCAATGTAGCTAACAGGGAATTTTACAGCCTTATTAATAAACACGAACTAGCTTTAGACTAGTGGCTTTAGACTAGTTACACCATCTTTTGTCTCTCGACCCAGCTTAATATTCCAGTAGCAAAAAAAGGACAAAAGCTGAAGTAACTAATCCGTGACTAATACCCGTTTATTAATAAGGCTGTTAGAGTCCAGGATCGATGTATGTGATCGTTGGCGTTATTATTGTTGTAATGTCAGTGTATAAAGTTAGGGTGTGTTCCAGCGGCGAGCGGCGTGGTGACGCGGCTGTCCCCGCCGCCGGAGAACGGCGTCCCCTCCCCGCCGCCGGCCGAGGGCGCCCCGCCCCCGCCCGCGGCCCCCGCCCCGCCCCCCGCCGACCACTCCGTGCGGAGAAAAACGAGATCTGGTTAGTGTTTCCTTCCTTTTTCAACTAAAAAAGAATCTTAATCCTCTCAAGAGGATATATATACACCGAAGCCCAAAACTCTTAGCTACAGATTCCTCCAATAGAAAGGTTGTCTGTAATAGATAGCTCTAAGCGATAAAACCCCTACTGTACTAGTACTAGTCAATTATGTAAGTTTTTCCTTTTGTAAAATTGTTTTTTCTTTTTATGGTGTACAATAAAGTGTTGATCTATCTATCTGTAATATACATAAATTAAAAGAGACGTGTGTGAGATTTAAATCTATCCATAGAACTTGTGTCTTTTTAAGGCAAGAGTGAATACACATCTCTTGTTATTTATGTGTTTTATAGCGAGTGTTGAACACTGATCTTTATTGTACTAGTACGCTGGACTGCATATAGATAGATCAATATAGATTGAAGGCATTTTGGCGCTGATCGGTAAGATTGACATAGTGAGTGTACTCGGAACTATTAATTAAACCAACGGGTTGACGCGAAAATTATAGTTCTCAGTGCACTGGAATGGCGCTTCAAACGACACAAGAATTTATCAATTATTGTATGACATAGTCTAGCCTAATAGAGATCAGAGGCGTTGAATGAAAAAAAGTTAATAATATATTATATAGGTAATACTATGAATATAAGTAAACGTGTCGATCGCTTAGGTTCCGCGGAGACGATAGCGGACATAGCGGCGATGATAGCGGACGGGGGCGGCAGCGTGGCGCCGCCGTCCCCCGCCGCGCCCCCCGCCGCGCCCCCGCTGTCCCCCGACAAGCTGGAGAGCGTGCTGGCGTCCCCCGCGCCCAGGGACCCCGCCGACACACGTGAGTAGTACTCATTGCGATTCAAGCGCAGCGCACTTACAGCGGTACATGCGATGGGTAAAGTTAAGCAACGATCGCTGCGGTCAGAATTTGGATGGGTGATCGCTACAAAAAGTGGTATTCGACAGACTCTGTGGTGTGATGTTTGAGCAGGCTGGCTCATAACCTGGAGGTGGCGGGCTCGATTCCGGCGCCAGGACAAGTATTTGTGCACAGAAAAAAGTGCAAATACCTGTTCTGTGTCTGGGTGTTGTGGGACTATGGTCCTCGTAGTTCCAGGGTCCCTAGATACAGGATATCCTAGTTATGGTCCAGGATCTATGTATGTGATCGTTGGCGTTATTATTATTACTATTGTACGAAACCTACTCAGTTACGTAGGCACGTATTTATAGGACGACACTCAAAATTGAAGGGTTGGGAATAAAAAGGGTTTAACTGTCAAATTGACAGTTTCGAAAAAATTGACTTTAAACTTCAACGGCGTCGTTTTAATGTAGGCGGCCTATAAGGTAATAGAAAAGGTTTATGTAAGTTTCAGTTGCTTGAAAATGTATTATTTCTATTTTAAAATACTAAATAATAGTACTAATTCGAAAAATTACTGTAAAAAGATAACATAATAAAATAATTATAATAATGTTTTTATGTAATAATGTTCTGTATTCCTGTGACACATAAACCGTTTTTAGACTCAAAATTTCGAGATTTATGCCTCATTTCGGTATATTGAGAATTTATAACTGTAGATAATTTCACGCTGAATCCAACGATACCCATAAGTAGTTTTGTGAAAAAAATCAGTTAAACCCTTTTTGTTCTCACCCCTTCAATTGTCGATCGGTGTTGAAGTCAACATTTCATTGATAAAATTATTGGCAATGTTACAACTTTTTATTGCATATATTACAGTACAATAATATGTAATACTAGTTGCGGCCCGCACTTTCACCCGCGGGTGAAACTGCGTCCAGCGTATAAGCTATCTGAATTCCGAGTTTCGTTAATATTCATTCAGTAGTTTTTGCATGAAAGAGTAACAAACATATACATACAAACTTTCGTGTTTATAATATTAGCACGGATTTATTTCAATAAAGAAATTTTGAAATGAAATTCTTTTTCTCGTGCTGGCGTATCCCGTTTTTAGGCTTAAGGTGTCAATCTGGGGTCTTACACTGCAATTCAATTGAAGACGAATATTATATATAATAATATATATAAATAATATATCGATTTCAGATTTTCAACAGAATCGCGCTAAAACGTGTAAAGGTCAAGGCCGCTGAGTTTAAATTCGTATGCTATCTTGAAAGGTGATTCTGCTCCCGAAAGTCGAATAATGCAAATACATTGGTAGGCGTACATACGTACGTAGTTTTACTAGGTGGTAGGACTTTTCTGTAAAGTTCATCTAGGTAGGTACCACCGCTTTGCCAGTTATTCTGACGCCAAGCAGTAGCGTGCAAGCACTACTGTGTTCCGGTTTGAAAGGCACTGTAGCTAGTGAAATTGCTGGGCAAATGAGACTTTATGATCTGATCTTACAGTCGAGTAATCTGACTGTGCTGATGTCTCAGGATGATGTGCGCAGTGCAGTGTCACGCGAAACTCTGTTTTAGAGTTCCGAGTGACACTGTTCTGTTATGGGCGGCCGCTTGACATCAGGTGAACGACTAAATCGTCACTTCATTCACTAACATAAAAAAAACATTGTTGTCTATTTGTCCAGCGGCCGAAAAACATTGTTGTCTATTTGTCCAGCGGCCGAAAAACATTGTTGTCTATTTGTCCAGCGGCCGAAAAACATTGTTTTCTATTTGTCCAGCGGCCGAAAAACATTGTTGTCTATTTGTCCAGCGGCCGAAAAACATTGTTGTCTATTTGTCCAGCGGCCGAAGCCGAGCCGGCAGCCCCCGGGTCCCCGCCCGCGGCGGCCAGCTTCGTGGAGGTGGAGAACCAGCTCGAGAAGATGTTCGCCGCGCTGGACGACCAGCCCTCGCGCCACTCCGACACGCCCGAAGGTGAGTCGGCCAGGGCCGCTCGCACCCATGGACATGATCCTCGCTTTGTTACGATACACTATTCAGTTCATACTTATGTTATAACTAGCTTCTGCCCGCGGCTTCGCCCGCGTGGCCTATAGGAAACGAAGATTTATAATTAATAATAATAATAATAATGTGTGGACATCTCACACAACGCCATCTAGCCCCAAACTAAGTAAAGCTTGTACTATGGGAACCAGATAACTGATACAATACTTAGATACTTTTTTGTTTGTAAATATATACATAGAATACAATATAACACCCAGACACAGAACAAACATCGATGTTCATCACACAAATGTTTGTCCTGGGTGGGGATCGAACCCACAACCCGCAGTTCAAAAGGCAGGGTCACTACCAACTGAGCTATCGGGCCAGTCCGTTAATTCATCCTCCCATTTCATCCTTTTAAGGGTAGAATTTCGAAAAACTCTCTTAGTGATACCACCTACACTTTAACTTTACAAAGAACACACCCTCCAAATTTCAAGTCTCTAGACCCAGCGGTTTAGGCTGTGCGTTGATATATATGTCAGTCAGTCAGGACTTTGAATTTTATATGTATAGATTCAGATTTAAATTATATTGTGTTCATATTTATTGGGGCTTTTTTTTAAGTAAAACTTTTTTACGCACGCTTGACTTGGGGAGTAAGCTGGTGAATGCGAGGTGAAACGACATTGAAGTTGGTTTACGTAGATCTCTAATGTCAACATAACAAAGTTAAAAATTTGTTTTTATTATGTTGGTATGTCCGTTAAAATGGCAATTTACAATGGTCAAAATGATGACGTTAACATTAAACAAAGCAAAAACAAAGTTATACCGACCGTGTGGCCTAAAGCACACTCGATTTTTTTTTCTACATAAATAATGATACTTTTTTATACTTCAAACTTGTCTAGCATTTGACCGTGCTCTCACCTGATGGGAAGTGACGATGCGATCGGAGGTGTAGCATGCTAGCCGTAAGTAAACCATACCATTTGATTTTCAGTGAAAGAAACGACTCCGGCGAGGAAGCGACGGAAATCGGCGCCGAGCCGAGGTCGAGACGCACCGTCTCGCCGGAAAGGCCCGCGCAAGAAACCGGAAGCGAAGCCGCGCCGGAAAGACGCCCGGGAGGGATATGACTCCGGGAGTAATGCCAGTTCCGGCCGGTCTAGGGGGCCTTACATACAGGTTAGTATCTTACCACCTGGTACTGCGCTTGTTATATATAATATTACCACGCGATTATCGTATTAATCCAGCGATAAGTTTAAATAAAATCTAGTTTTACGTCGTGAAAGTCTTTTTTTTGTTAATGAATGTGTTGAGCTAACCGTTCGCCTGATGTTAAGCGACACGGCTGCACATATCAGATGCAGTATCACTCGGAACTCTAAAGTATAGACTCATCCGGAGACATCAGCACAATCTAGTAAGATTACTAGACTGTGAGATCAGGTCATAAAGTCTCATTTGCCCAGTAATTTCACTAGCTACAGTGCCTTTCAAACCAGAAGACAGCAGTGCTTGCGCAGTACTACATGGCGGCAGAATAACTTGCAAAGCAGACCTACCTAGACGAACATTGCAGAAAAGTCCTACCATCTAGTAAAAAAAGTCTAGTCTAGTCACGGTTAAATCAGAGTCACGTTCCAGTAAAGCAACGAAAACTTTACTGAATGCTTCCAAGGTGTTTTGGAGAGAACACGAAATGACACGCTTTTTTTTATGTTTTGGCTCCACACTTTTGTGTATTTAGCCAGTGTCAAGTAATTGATAATTTATCAAGTTAATGATATTTCACGCAAATATGTGTCGTCATAGTCGAAGTCATCAAGTAAAGTCATAGTCTAGTCAAAGTCATACTCCTAGTAAAGTGATGGCAACTTTACTTGAAGCTTCAATGGAGTTTTGGACACAACACGAAAAGAAACGTTTCACCATCATTATATCATTTTCCAACACTCACGCCTGTAATCCAGCACTTAACGAATAGAATGCCACCAATTTTATGCACTAACACTGAAAATAACACAAGTTTTGGAAAATAATACAATTATATTACAAATAATACAATAAAATAAGACACAGTCTTTTTCGCGTTCCCGCCAAAAACCCGACACGCTTTTTCCATCTTTGTGCTATTTTCATTTCGGCCATGCACATTCAAGACACTTCCACATCAACTGTTAACGTTCACTGTTATAAATAGGTCTCCCCCATAAAGGGGAACGGGTGGGGGGGTTGCTATGATCATCTCTCTCTCTTCCCTTGGCCGGCTCTTTGGCACCCGTGGAAATGGTTGGACCACACGGAATAAACCTTTAGCGGTTCATAACACACCCGGAAATACACGGCTTTTTGTTAATAATTCAGAATAAGTGCAGCTGTGGTGGTGTGGTGGTCATGGAACTTGATTGTTATAAATAAAACACGTTCTTACGCTAAGCAGAATCAAGTGAGGTTTTTTATTTTTTTCTTTTTGATACCACAGACTAACACCCCCACTTATCAAAATGAAGTAAATAGGTATTACAAAACAATTTTTCTTACTATCTATTCTATTCTACTATACCCAACATTTTAATGAATTTGTAATGCTTTACAGATGGTAGGCCTTTTGTCAACAAGTCAGCAGGCATTTCTTGTGTTTTAGTATACAAGATTTTAATTAAATTATTTTGAACAGCACTTCTGACATAATGAAATCGAACATCAATATGTTTGGTTCGGTTATTAGACTGTTGACCTGTTGCCAACTTTAGGGCACTTTGGTTATCACAGTGCAACTTAATGACACATAGCTTTCCCGTTAATTCATACAGTAAATTTCTTAAGTATATAGCCTCCCTGGAGGCTTCTGAAAGGCTTACATATTCTGCTTCGGTACTGGATAAGGAGACCGACTGCTGTTTTCTACTTTGCCATGAAATAACAGAACCAGACATAATAAAGCAATAGCCACTGAATTATTTTCTATCTAATTCACAGCTAGCCCAGTCAGAATCAACATATCCTTCTAACTCTACATCAATATCTTTGCTATACCTTAAACAATAATGTTTAGTCTTTTGTAAATACTTTAAAATTCTTTTAGCATAATTATAATGAGTTTCATTGTGACAACTATTGAACTGGCTTAGATAACTCATTGAATATGCAATATCTGGCCTAGTTAAAACTGCTAGGTACATTAAACTTCCTATTCGTTTCTGATATGGAATGTCTTCCTTACAATTTTTAGATTTCTCAAGGTTTAGTTTACACTCAATAGGAGTATCCACAGGTTTACAGTCAGACATATTGAATTTAGACAACAATTGCTCAATATATTGTTGCTGGTCTAAAGTTATAGTGTTACATTCTTTATCTACATTAATTCTCATACCTAAGTATCTTTTAACACCACCTAGGTCTTTAATTTTAAACTCTGAGCTTAATGCAGCCTTTAACTTTTCTGTTTGAATTACATTGTTTGAAAATATTAAAAAATCATCAACATACAGAGATACAATCAATTTCACATGTTTATCAATTTTTGTAAATAAGCAGGGCTCATATTTGCTATTTTTAAATCCTAGGTTACACAATAGTTCTTTTACTCTTTCATACCACACTAATGAAGACTGCTTTAGTCCATAAATAGCCCGTTTTAATTTTAATACTTTTCCATTACATTCTTTCATGAATCCTTCTGGAATAGACATGTAAATATCTTCTTTTAAGTGACCATTCAAAAAGGCAGTATTAACATCTAGGTGAGTAATGTCCATACCTACTTGTACACTTAGCGCAAAGAGCATTCTGAGCGTTGAATGTTTCACAACCGGGGAAAAAGTGTCTGTATAGTCAATACCACGTTTTTGTGTAAATCCTTTAGCCACAAGTCTAGCACGGTAACGCACTTTATCATTAACATCAAGTTTTTTATTTAAAACCCACTTTCATTGCACTATGGATGCACCACTAGGAACATCAACAAGCTCCCATGCATCATTTCTCTCAAACGATAGAAGCTCTTCTTCCATGGCACACCTCCATTGAGGTGCTTCTGGACCCTTCAGTGCCTCTGAGAAGACTATTTGCTCGACCTCTGGAGTGCTGGAAACACAAATGTTAGAAAACCCATACCTTTGCGGAGATTTTCTGGTCCTTTTACTTTTCTCCGCTAGTGGTACCTCAAGAATTGTTTCATTGCTGTCATCACTTTCCGGGTCAGTGTAAAATGGTGTGCTTGAGTCTGAGAGCAGAGATTCATTAACTGTAGTCTCCCCCACTGAATCTCTGGTTTCTACAGCATGTTCTAGAGTTGGCTCCACAGATGCCTCCTTTTCATTATGAATCCATATAGTAGTGTCTGTATCATAGCTTCCAGTCTTTTGTTCCATCACAACTACATCCCTGCTGGTAGTAATGGTATTTTTCTTTGGGTTATATATCCTGTATCCTTTCACATTTTCAGAAAATCCAACGAGAATGTGTTCTTCCGATTTCTTATCCCATTTTAGTCTCTTCTCTTTAGGAATGTGTACCATTACAGGGCTACCAAACACACGAATGTGGCTTAAATCTGGCTTCTTCCCATACCATGCTTCATAGGGTGTCATGTTGTTTAATGCTGAAGTTGGTGATCTATTTTTAAGATATACTGCTGTGTTTGAGGCTTCTGCCCAAAATTTCTTTTCTAGTTTAGCATCAAACAACAAGCATCTTGCTTTTTCTACAACAGTCCGGTTTGCTCTTTCACAAACTCCATTTTGCTCTGGTGTGTAACTATTTGTTTTCTGATGTATTATCCCTTCATTTTTGAGGTAATTTTCAAATTCATGACTACAAAGGTCACCTCCATTGTCAGTTCTGAAAATCTTTATTTTCTTGTTTTGTTGATTTTCTACCATAGACTTAAATTCCTTAAATGTTTGAAACACTTCATGTTTGTACTTAAGAAAATATATGAAAGTCATGCGGCTGTAGTCATCAATGAATAATATGAAATATTGCGCACCTCCTATTGATTTTGTTTCCATTTTGCCACATACATCTGCATGTATAATCTGTAGTGTTTCTGTACTTCTCTGTCCAATATGAGTAAAAGGTAATCTCATTTGCTTACCTTCACAACAAGTTACACATTTTGTTTTTGATGTGTCAAAATTTTCTGGGTATGATAATCCATCTACAACACCATTTTTCATTTTGTTCATATCACTACTATTGATATGTGCTAGCCGTCTGTGCCAAAGTTCTCCACTTACTTTTGCTGAAGCTGCCATCAAACTATCTTGGATCTGTATATTTAGTTTGTATACTCCATCTGTCAACACTGCTGTAGCAACCAACTCAGTATTCTGGTTATATATATAACAATGATTCTTTTTGAAAATCACATTGTTTCCATTCCGAATGAGTTCACTTACAGACAACAGATTTGTTGTTAGGCTTGGCACACATAGCACATTTTTTATTGTAATATCATACTTACAATCTGTTGATATATTTACGCTTCCAACACACAACACTGACAATTTAGATTCATTTGCAACTATTATTTCTGGATGATTCTGTGAGTAATCAGGGTTCACTATCCAGTCTTTATATGCTGTCATGTGTGCACTTGCACCGGAATCCACATAGAATTCATTTTTGTTGTATTTTCCGTTTATAAATACAGCACTAAAAGCATTAGATTGCTTATTTTTCTGCAATAATGGGCATTGATTACGGTAATGACCAACTTGTTTACAACGATAGCAGGTTATAACTTTTTCATCTGTCATTTTCGATGATTTATTCTTATCGTTCGAGATCCCGCCTTTTTTCTGTGAATAGTGGGTAAATTTTTTCGCAGCAAATGCAGCGCTGGTATCCGTCGTAATCTCCATGTCTAACAGTTTTGACTTGATTACATCTGCCGTTATCTGTATGCCCGAGTGCTCAATAGCCATTATCATCGGCGAAAACTTTTCTGGCAGTCCTGCTAATAACAATGAGCCGACCCACTCATCACTGATTATAAATCCTGTACCATTAAGACGTTGCGACGTTTCTACAACCTGTGTCACGTATGTGGTCATGGAGTCACAATTTTCTCGTCTGATTGATATTAAAAGGCGTAGTAAGGTGATTCTTCTGCTGAAACCCGAATCATCGAACATCGATTTCAGTTTGTCCCACAATTCTTGTGACGTCGTAGCACTTTTAATATGTACGTATAATCCAGGGTCTATTGTTAAAATTAGCTTTGCCTTGGTTTTCTCATCATCGCTCTGCTTCTTGTCCGTGGCGCTATTTGATTTTATGTACTGCACCATGCCATCCAAGACGAGCAAGTTTTCTGCCGCGAAACTCCATTCGTCGTAATTCTCGCGACCTTTTAACTTCGGCACACTTTGTATATAATTTACAGACATACTAGCGATATTATTCCGACTTTTCAAACTGTTTACTGTAAAAATATGAGATATTTTTTGCCCATAACCTATAAATAAAACACGTTCTTACGCTAAGCAGAATCAAGTGAGGTTTTTTATTTTTTTCTTTTTGATACCACAGACTAACAATTGTAACAAAAAAAACGCATATTTGTATGGATATGACAGTTTCAATACAAAGTTTATATGCATAGTTACTAAGAATTTTTTTAAATTAGGAATGATTTTCCCCTTGTTGCGTTGCAATCAAAGTTCCGTGATCGCCCCACAAGTCCATGACTATATATTGTAAAGATAAAACGGGTCTATTCGCGTACAAAAATTATCAAAACATTATTTTGACTAACCTCGACGTTTTGACCAAGTTACATATTTAATTTGCACAGTTAAAATTATTCGCATATTTGTTCCTTCTTTAATATCTGTAAGTTCGCCAATTGGCAAAAGCTTCCTCCAACCTGCAACTTGTTTGAAATCATCGTCCCATCTTTTTGTTGTCTACCTCTTTTTCTTTTACCTTCCCTTGGGTACCATTGTGTAAATTATGAACTGAACAAAACGGAACAATTTCTGAACAAAACGGAGTGTTGCGATCTTCTTTCGAAGATCAAACTCCAGGTACCTACTCGTGCTGTCTCCAGACGGAACTATCTTATGCTTCATGTGGATACATGTTTGACTAATTATACACAGAATTCTTTCTTTATTCGTGTATGTAGAAACTTTAATTCCAACTATTCTAAGAATGTTAAAAATTATGTAACATCTACTTTTTTGATGACTTATAGGTTTACTCTTTGCTCAGGTTCTATAGATTGATATGGATTTGCTTTTTCCTTTCCCCCCCCCCCCCCCCCCCCCCCCGTTCTATCTTAAAACTTTGTTAAAGGTATATAGTACTTACTTATTTAAATATCAATTCAATGTTATAATCGCACCACTTAAATGGTATATATTGCAATAGTCTGCACTTATTTAGTTTAATTATATATAAACTGGAAAGTACCTCTGCTCTATTTGTGAAAACTGTTAAGGCTTGTTTGATAACAAATTTTGTACTATAATATATTGCTTAAAGCTGTTTGTTTTCCATGAAATAAATAAATAAATTATTTTGCTCCATTGGTCCTTTCCTCTAATCATGTGTCCCGACCAGACGACTAGAGGTATACATACTAGAGTTTTATTAATGTTTGTTTTTCAGATCGTGGGTCCGTGCGCGTCCCCCGCCTCGGTGGTGGTGATGAACGCGGGCGCGGGCGAGGAGGAGGAGGGCGGCGCGCGGCGCGCGGCGGCGGGCGCGGGGGCGGGCGCGGGCCGCCGCCGCGGGCTGCACGCCTCCACGCTCGGGCTGCGGTACGTGTACCGTTATATACTTGTGTACTTTTGGGGGTCTTGCGGGCTTAGCTTGGAGGTTAGGCATTGGCCACTTTCAGTTTTTTTTTTTATGTTAATGAATGATGTGACGAGCTAGTCGTTCACCTGATGTTAAGCGACACGGCTGCCCATAACAGAACAGTATCACTTGTAACTCTAAAATATAAAGTTTCGCATGACACTGCACTGCGCACATCATCCTGAGACATCAGCACAGTCTGGCAATAAGATTACTCAACTGTGAGATCAGATCATAAAGTCTCATTTGCCTAGTAATTTCACTAGCTACAGTGCCCTTCAAACCGGAACACAGTAGTGCTTGCACACTACTGCTTGGCGGCAGAGTAACTGGCAAAGCGGTGGTACCTACCTAGACGAACTTTGCAAAAGAGTCCTACCACCTAGTAAAGTTTAGTGATGCGATATTGGCAGGCCATAAAAATTCCTGGTAACAAAAATGCAATTTTTGATGAGACCAATTTTCTGATGTTCCAGCCTTTTTCTCCGATATTGATTAATGATGAAAATAATCCGTGCTAAGCACAAAAATGGTCACGTTTATGTATATTTACAGAAAATATATGAGCAAAAAATGTACGAAGCATTTTTTTTTCTACAAAAATTGCTGTGATGTGTTGTGTGTTTGCTTTTTGTGACTTTACGGATTTTGATGAAATATTGCACACAGATTATTTGCTTATTATCTCGGAAAATTCAGTTCTCGCGCAGGCAAACCGGTACAATTTTCAGGACACCTATAGTGATTAATCGCTATACAAGTATATCTCTTATCTCGACGACACTTTGTTTGCTCGTCAGCGACACGCCTCTGTATAATAATATAACATGTTTGGACATCTCACACAACGCCATCTAGCCTCAAACTAAGCAAAGCTTGTATTATGGGAACCAGATAACTGATACAATACTTAGATACTTTTTGTTTGTAAATACATACATAGAATACAATATAACATCCAGACACAGAACAAACACCTATGTTCATCACACAAATGTTTGTCCTGGGTGGGAATCGAACCCACAACCCACAGTTCAGAAGGCAGGGTTACTATCAACTGAGCGAGCCAGTCAAGAAGTATGAACCTCTAAATATTGCGTTACTTGGTTCCATGTATTGCGACAGTCGCCTAAATACTAAAGCCAGTTTTGGCGGGAAAACGAAAAAGATCGCGTCACCGCATTGTATAATTTTCCAAAACTTGTGTTATTTTCAGTGTTAGTGCATAAAATTGGTGGCATTTTATTCGTTAAGTGCTGAATTATAGGCATGAGTGTGGGAAAGTGGTATAATGATGGTGAAACGTTTCTTTTCGTGTTGTTTCCAAAACTCCATAGAAGCTTCAAGTAAAGTTGCCACCACTTTACTAGGAGTATGACTTTGACTAAAAAAAAAAAAAAAAATACTAAAGCCGCCTATCGCAGATTTCCGTATGTGTGTGTATGAAGGCCTGTATAACGGTGTGTCCTGGCCACAGGTACGACGCGGCGACGCGTGACGTCACGTGGCTGTGCGCGTTCTGCCAGCGGGGGCCGCACGCCGCGGGGCTCGGGGACCTGTTCGGGCCGTACGCGCTCGACACGGACATGCCCGAGTACAGGTACTTTTTTGTAGTTTTTTTTTGGCTCCACACTTTTATGTATTCAGCCAGTGTCAAGTAATTGATAATTTTTCATGTACAGGTGCTTGCAATATTTTATCATGTGACTCCAACAAAGGAGGCGTTTTGTATTCAACCTTATTTTTTAGTAGAACTGCACTCTTGACTTGGGGAGTAGCTTGACTGATGAATGCGAGGGAAGTTGAAATTGGTTCACGTTAATCTTTATTGTCAACGTAATTTAGTTGAAAAATTTTATTATTATGTTGGTATGTCCGGTAAAATGACAATTTAAAAAAAAAGTTAAGAGTCTTACAGGGTAAGCAATTCATTAGTGACGCCTCCTCCAAAAATTTTATTTTTGCTTTTTCAATTGTATTTTATTTTTGCTTTTTTAAAAATTATACCGGCCGATAGATGGAAAGAAAAAAAGAAAGAAAGACATTTATTCAGGACCGCGCACAGGATGGAGCTTAAAAAGTTTTACTTCAGTCATGTGGTTTAAAGCACAACCGTTTTTTATATATTGTGTATGTTAAACGATATGTCGAGATTATTACGAGAAACAAAAAATTCAGATGCCAATTTTTGCCTTATGGAACGCGCCACGCCAAAGAAAATGTCATAAGCATTGTAATCTTTAAAAAGTCATGAACGAATGAAAGTCAAGAATGTAAGTCTTATTTCAAGCAAATGTAGTAAATAGTAGCCAATAACTGATAGCGGCCAGTTACACCAAGTTATACCCTACCAGCCTTATTAAACTAGCTTTAGACTAGTTACACTATCTTTTGTCTCTTTCGATCCAGCTAAATATTCCCAAAAGCTGAAGTAACAAATCCGAGAGTAATACCCGTTGATTACTAATGCTGTACATGATGTGTGCAGGGCGCTGGACGGCGCGGCGCGGCGGCGGCACGCGGCGGGCGCGGGCGCGGGCGCGGAGGCGTGGCTGCACGCCGAGTGCGGCGTGTGGGCGCCCGGCGTGCTGGCGGCCGGCGCGCGCGTGTGGGGGCTGGCGCGCGCCGTGTGCGCCGCCGCGGCCGAGCGCTGCCGGCACTGCGCGCGGCCCGCCGCCGCGCTCGCCTGCGCCGCGCCGCGCTGCGCCGCGCGCGCGCACCTGCCCTGCGCGCGCGCGCACCGCTGGCGCCTGTGCGCCGCCGCCCTGCGCGCGCTCTGCCCCGCGCACGCCGCCGCCGCCCCGGACTCGCCTCACAATGACACGCTCCAGTGAATACGTTCCGATTACAGTGCCCCGGACTACACATCTTGACAGCACAGTACAGTACCGGTGATCGACCCTAAGTCTAATAATTTATAGTAATAGACTAATTCCATCAGTCCTGTCAGTCTAATGATTTATTGTGAGATATATCAACCTCTTTACAAACTGTTCTTTCTTGGATTTGTTGGTCTACTTGACATTGGCAAAATTGTGGTGTGGCATCTCCATAAAGGCGAGTAACCAAGAGTTGAAATCAAGATTATTTTCATCAGGCCAGCTCAAGTCTAATAATTTATTGGGAATAGATGATTAGAAGCAGTATTGCAATATATTAGGTTGATTACGTAAGTTTATTGAAACCATTAGAAACAATGGATGTGACATTTTCAATACAAAGTTAATGTGTATAATTGGTAATGAAAGAGGAAAATGATTTCGCCGATTGCATTGCAATCTAAATTACGTAATAACCGCCCAGAATGAAACACCACTCTCATATTACAGCATATAATCCATTCTTAGTACACCCCTAACATATAAAAGGAAGACCTCATCCAAACACCCAGTCTCTAGTTCCAACAGTTTGGATTGTATATCGATTGTCAGTCAGTTGTTCAGGCTCCAGAACAAAGCCTCTTATAAATGTAGTATAGACTATAGATAGATCAGCTCATTTCTTTCCCAGGTGAGATGAAGGCCTTTTCTGACAGAGTGTAAGCTATAGTCCACCATGCTGGCCAACTGCTGGATAATACATAAACAGTACCTTTCCATAAATTATCCGCATATTAGTAATTTACTTATGTACTGTCTGTTACGGATCTACTTATACTTGCCCAAGAAAGTTTTCAATGGTGACATGCGGTGATGCCTCGTTATGAGCCAATCGGAACACAATATTCCTTAGGGAAAATCTTAAAACTTTAATTACTTATAGATTATGTGATCTGCGAGTGTAGATGACATGTGACAGTTGACATATGTGACGTCTGGGGTAACTCCTTCGTTTCCCCGGTTGCGGACGTTAGACGAATGTGTAAATATAAACATTAGTGTAAATAGTTTGCGCATCGGACCCCTGTTAAGTATGTGACTTGTAAAATATTGAGGGATATTGTCTCGTCGCAATTAATAGAATGTAATTAATGCAGTATTTGTTAGTGAATGATGTTCTTTATTCCGTACACGAATCAATTCATAATAATGTAATTATGTTTTAAAATCTCAGATGTACTATTGGCCCCATGGTGTAGAGGCTTATCTGATTCGCCATGAAATTAATATATCCCAAGTTTGAATACAGTTTTGTATTGCCACTTTAATAAATGAATTCTCTATATTTGTATTCACATCGAAATATTGGTTTCATTGTCACTAAAAAAATCCCATTTAATTATTTACAATGTAACAATGCAGTGATAATTAATATCTATCAAATAATGTAAATCGATGTGACAATTAAAACATATTGTTTATGTAAAATACAACCGTTCAGTTGCCATTTTGTAATTATAAAGGACTAGTCTAACAAATAGGATCTTGTGATTTTTAAAATTTTATGAAGTTGTTTGGGGTCTTAAAAAAATTTACAATTTTAGCTTGATATGTGATGCATGCGAGACCACGCTGCACTGTCATCGGTGAATAGCTATTATAGTTACTGCACAGGGGATGTAGTGACCAAATTTTATGGTTATTTGAACCGTGGAACTTACGCTTAAAGTTTAATTGAAACGTCTCAAATGTTTTGGACGATTTAACGTTCGAAATTAAACCACATGATATTTAAAAATGTTCTACGCACATAATTTTAATAAAAAGAAAATTATTTATAAAAAAGTTAGGATATACAACTCGCATCATGGCAGCCAAGAGAGAAGTCTAGCGGGTCTGTTAATGTTATTGTTAGTTCCCAGTAAGGGTCGACACGCACTTGGCCGCGCCGAATGCGGAATATTCAAAGCATAACTCCATGAAGCCGTATTTATAAACGAAATTTTTCAAATTTTATTTTGACGATTTTGTAATCAAGTAATCAAAAATGAGGTGGAATCTTTATCTTTAAAAGCAATGACTGGATTTTTTTTGGGATTTTTTATTCAATGCAACCTTGCTTAGGACAACCTAATACTTCTGACCTTGTACTATCGTACATTTGTATTACACGTTGATTTTTATGGAGAAAAAAGCAGTAATGAATTTTTTTTTCTTCATTATAATAATAAACATAATAATAGATATAATTTTTTTTTTTTTTCAATGAAATAATGGAAAATCACAAAACATTTGAAAAGTTTCACATAACAATAAAGAGGTAAATAATTAAGTAAAATGTTCATTTGCCTAAAGTGCGGTGGCAGATTATTATTGTACTCTAATTCCAGTGGTTAGGCAAAATAGACTTTATTTAGAAAATGTTAAGGTACAAATTTACTGTAGGGAGATGCAGGCCAGTCTAGTGTTTTAAAAAAACTGCCGGAACATTGAACATGACGCAAGGGAATCGACAATCACAACCATCCAAAGCCTTCATATTTGTAAATGGTGTAAGTTTTTTTATCACTTACGGCAAATGATTACTTTATTAAGTATGTAATTGTTATAAATTATATTTATCATGACATTATAAGCAAATTGAAATACAACATGTTTAAAACGAGAAACCAACTTTTTATTTGAACATAAAAATTGTAAGTCAACTATGAAAGATTTAACATGCAAGCTATTGAATAAGAACATACTGAAGCTAATGTTGGAAGAAAGTTACAATAAATGTATACATTTTATGCGGAGTACAAATGCTATTCCAAACTTAAAGATGTATCAAATAGAATATTAGGCATACTACACAGATAGTATAGCTCGAGCAAAACTTTATGAGCTCTCGGAAGTTAGGCCCGAGTACCAAACTGCGCATGGTACAGTTGAGTGCATTGTAAAAGCGGCCATACAATAACTATAATATGCGTACTGCGCAGCCATCCGCGCTAACTTCCGAGAGCTCATAAAGTTTTGCGCGAGCCTTATACAGAAATAATGCGGTTTAACTAGTTGGAAAACCAACTTTACTGACGTGTAGTTTACAATCATAGAAGGAACAAGTAGCAAGCCAAGGCCCCGCATGACTCCAATCCGCCCCGTACGCTATACTCTCATGCTCGTGGTACTCTGAAAGTACGAGGCCTTTTTCCACGAGTCGAAACCCACCGTACATGCATGCTGCTGCCACCACGTCGGGCCTACAGGGGTGATACTTGAGGCGCCAGACGCCTCCATTTACGTCGGTCTCGGAGACGCAGACTTTGAGACTCCTCGTATCCCAGTAACGGATTTTTTCATCGTAACTGCAAGTAAAAATAATTTAATGGCCGTCTCAAACTATTTTTTTTTTAAATAATAAATTGTGCACTTTTTTCACAGCGCCATCTAGCCCCAAACTAAGCAAAGCTTGTACTATGGGAACCAGATAACTGATACAATACTTATATACTTTTTGTTTGTATACATACATAGAATACAACATAACACCCAGAAACAGAACAAACATCGATGTAAATCACACAAATGTTTGTCCTGGGCGGGAATCGAACCCACAACCTACAGCTCAGAAGGCAGGGTAACCAACTGCTATCAGGCCAGTCAGTAGATAATGGCTACGTCATAAATCATGAGCCGGAATTCGTTCACTGTTGAATAACGCCTCCTTTGTAGAGCGCCACTTTAATGTGTTATTTTCCTCCTGCATCAAGTACGGTTCCCGGCGTTCGTGGTCGCGTTCGATAAACTTTCTTGTAGTATTATATTATCTGTGCTTATAAGTTGTCGGTTCTGCGAGCGATGCTCCTACATATTGCCATTTCAACTAGATAATTAGAAAGCAATGTCGGTAGATAACTAACTAGTTAAGTTTTCCTGAGGATTTTTTTATCACGCAAGGAAATCCCAAGCATAAACCTCTCCATAGTTCGGTGCGCGTTATGAATGGGTTACTTAAGTAGTCTAAATGAAGAGCCTACCTGCCGGTCAACAACTCGTGTTCGACATCCAAGTGACTCCGTATAGTGGTGACTCCTGCGTCATGAGTTCTGTTCGTTGCGAGTACTGCGTCCGGCACTCTGACGTCATAACTCTTGAACAGGCAGTCGTCTCCACCTAAAACATGATATATTCAAAAGATTTTTTCCCTTATCTTTAATCAGCGTTAAAGCTCTGGCTTATCATACCCGAATAAAATATGTCTGGATTCCAATAGTTGAACGCAGCGATCCACGCCTCAAAACCGTGGGTTCGCCATGAACCCATCGCTTCTAAACGATCTTCAGCTACCCTCAAAACTGTTATGCTGCCCGACGAATCACTGACGACCAATTTAGGCTCTTCCACATATGTCTTATTTGTCGACCAATCAACAGAGAGAGCTAATATGTCCTGTCCAATGGAATGTTCTAACCACAATTTCAACTGCTGCGTCCCATTTTCGTCTATCAACCGGTAAAGTTCGATCGTTCCTATTGACGTCACTACAGCTAATGTTGGATAGCTTGATATTGTGTGGTAGCACCATTTTTGGTCCAGTATCCCTGCCGTGTTAATAGTCTGAATGGGGGAGAGTTCTGTAGTATCATCTTCAATTGTGAAAAGGTATATTTTCCCAAGCCTCGTCTGGTTCTTAGGCGTTTGATCTGGAAAGATTTTGAATAAGTATATAAGTACCTACTATACGCAGTTGATATCATTGCCGTTCTCATAACCGTATCATGTTTTCGTTAAAACGATAGACTACAGTTTCATCAGATCTTAGCCGAACCTACCCTAAGATATCTTAGGGTAGGTTCGGCTAAGATCGATCCCAATTGAAGATGCATTAGTAATCATATCAGTATACATATACATATGAAGTAGAATACCTACCTTTTTCATCTGTTTTATCGAGCTGGTAGGTCCCGCAAACGAGGACATTTCGATAAGGCTCTACGGGGCACCACTCAACGGAGTCTGCGCTGTACCCGGTGTTCCAGCGCCATTTTGTGCTCCAACTCATTGTTTTATAAAGTACCTACGTAAAATTACAAATATGACTACGGTGCCCGCCCAATGACGGCTTAATTTTCAATCAAAAATACAGCCTGATTTTTTGGCTAAACGCTGCAACGGGGTTTCTTAGAATAATGTTTATGGTAATTTTATAGGGTTGGTTGTATTCGCCATGAGAATACCTAACAAGATACTATAATACAAAATGAAATAAGAGTATTTAGTGTGATTCTGCTAAATTCAAATAATAAGATCATCTAGGTACATTGGGGCGCTCGCAAAGCATTATGGTATATTAATGATAAAACCTGAACATCCCTAAAAAACTGAAATTACAATAACAAGTTATAAAAAAAATTATTATTAGTGTTATTTATAAAAGCGGCACTTTCGTATGAGCCTTCGTCGAGTCAACATCGGTCCTGAGGATGCCTCGTGAAAAGGAGAAACACGTGTCGAGCGAGGGTTCTGTATTGGTGTGGGTAGTTATTGTCAGGTCTATGTAATTTATAATAATAATATTTTTATAATTTGTTATTGATATTTCAGGTTTTATTTATAATAATAATTTAATTTAATAATATTCTTTTACTTAAATTTCAGGTTCGATTTATTTTAATAATCATAATATTAGGTCTTTACCTATGAAATTGCCGTTTTGTTTGAAAAAAGTTAAAGTGTTTTTTTTTCGAACTTATTTATTTCTTTTATTCAAAGTAATCACCCCTGCAATCAATGCATCTTTGCCAACGCTGTGGCAGTTCATGGATGCCCTTCTTGAAAAAATCAGCAGGACGGGAGACAACAAACTCTTCAAAGGCGTTTTGTACTGCCTCTCGGGAATTGAATTTTTTTCCCGCTAAAAAGTTGTCCAAATTTTGGAAAAAGTAATAGTCGGTAGGCGCAAGATCTGGTGAGTATGGCGGATGAGGGAGAGCTTCCAAACCCAACTCATGCAGCTTAGAGACGGTCTGTTGTGCAGTATGGGGTCGCGCGTTGTCGTGAAGTAGCAGTGGAGACGACGATTGACCAAAGCTGGTTGCAGACGTGCGAGTTTCGCCATCATTGTGGTCAGTTCTTCAATGTACACATCTGCAGTAATGCTCTCGCCGTTTTGTAAAAAGCTATGATGAATCACACCAGCACTAGACCACCAAACTGTGACCATCACCTTTCTAGGGGTCATTTTTCGTTTTGCACATTGCTTTGGTACCGAACCAGGATCTAACCAACTTGCTGAGCGCTTTCGATTGTCAAAAAGAATCCATTTTTCGTCGCACGTAACAATTCGGTTCAAAATTCCTTCATTTCTGTGCCTGTTAAGCAGTGCAAGGCAAGTCTCGACGCGTACGTTGCGCTGGCGATCGTTAAGTTCGTGGGGCACCCATCTATCAAGCTTTTTTATCTTGCCAATCTGTCGCAAATGGACCAATATTGTTTTGATGCCAACATCAAAAGCTGCTGCCAGCTCAGCTGTAGGTTGAGATTCATCAGCTACAACAATCGCCTTTAATTCATCATTGTTGACCAAAGTTTCCGGACGACAACGAGGTTCATTTTTCAAGTCAAAATTCCCAGAACGGAACCGAGCAAACCAATAACGGGTTGTACGTTCGTTTGTACAGTTCTCTCCGTAACGTCGTTGATGTTACGTGTCGTTTGTGCCGCGTTGGTGCCACGACGGAACTCATATTCCATAATTACACGAAATTTCAAAGTATCCATTATGAGGAAAAATGTTGAAATGTAATGAAAATACAACGCTAATCAATAAACAAAAGACTTATATTGTAAATAGAATGTCATATTTTTAAAACCAAATTAATTTGAATTTAGAATTCATAGCCAATCAAAACTTTTTTTTGTTTGAAAAAGTCTGTACTGCAATACGGCAATTTCATAGGTAAAGACCTATTATTTTTTAAATATGTTATTTTAAATTTCATATTAATTATTAAAAAAAATTATAACTTGTTATTTGTAATTTCAGGTCATTTTTGTTATCAGGTTTTATCATTAATTTACCTACAATAATCCTTTGCGACCGCCCCAATATAGATGATCTTATTATCTGAATTTAGCGGAATCACACCAAATATTCTTATTTCATTTTTTATTTAAGATGAACTTCCGCGAAGTCACGCCTGATTCTATCAATTAAGGTACTATAAACCTGGTAGCATCCAATATAGAAACAATGTACGGGTCGCCTAGCTTCTGTCAGTAGTCTCAGTCATCGATCGGTGCTCAAGCAGAGATTTCATTCATAAAGTGATCAATTAGCGAATGAAATCTCTGCTTGAGCACCGAGCAATGACTGAGCATCGTTCTGAAATATGGACCCTAGTTACGGACGGTAGTTAAAAATAGTAGTACTATTATCTATTCTGTGGTCGTGGCAAAGGTCAACATATTTGCCCTTTAATGTACCTACATACACATATGTATACATATTTAAAAAATATATTTTTTTAGAGGTTTACATTGAAACACACATAAAGACTTACCTATTTAATCAACTTCTTTAACTTTGATTTATGAGTAACAAAATGAAACCAAGCATTATTTAGACCCATTTAATAAAAATATGTCCATACATGAATAATACGCAAACTAACGCTATATGCTCCAAACAGTTAAAGTTAATATCTTAGTAAATTACCTATTTAATGTAAACATACATTTATTTCTTTAAAATTTGTACTGTGTTATGGTTCACGACTTACACATTACTTTGGGACAAAGGTGAGGGTGGAAGAGACTAGATGAATACAGTAGAAGCTGCTAATCAAAGGTTCCAGTCGATGCGGGCTAGTACGAGTATCTCTGAGATTTTGATATTTAACATGAATCCTATGACTAAGCCCAAGTCAGAAATAGCAATATCATAATTGCGACAAATTACGCTAAAGTTAAGCAACTTCTACTGTATTTCTATATACATATTAGTGTTCTAAACGAGAATTTGTAAGCAACAGCTAGTTTGAAGTTGTGTTGAAGTTCAAACCAAATGATACACGGAAGTACCAGCAATTTCTCGTTTAGAACACACACAAAAATTGCAGCTTAATATATAAGTGATCATTTGTAAGTTGAACAGGACTGCCTCAAAATCTACCTTAACAATCAACACTTAGACGATTTATAAAGTTAAAATATTCACTTAGCTTGTCAAGATCAAAAAGTTTTATATAATAATTTTATCAAGTATACCTTTCTTTCCATATCGTATACACTTTGCGATAGCTTTGACATGGCTGTATGTCAAAGGATCCTGTCTTTGTGTAGCTATCACGATCAAACTAAAATAGTCAATCATACTAATCAATCACTTTGGCCTGGATCGGTCCCATTTGTGATGTCACAAAGAAAGAACACTCGAAGGCAATGTTTGGATTACGAGGGGGTGGGGGGGATTTGGGCGACACTACAGGTCTTAGTAAAGGATCAACATTAAAAAAACTAGTGTGCTTTAGACCACACTACTGAAGTAAAACTTCTTCAGTTTAGCTCCATCTATCGGCCGGTATGGTATAACTTTGTTGTTATGTTAATATATATGCCATCTTGACAATTGCAAATTATCATTTTACCGGTCATACCAACATAATAATACAAATTTTTAAATTTGTTATGTTTACAATGGAGATCTACGTGAACCAACTTCAACTTCAGTTCCCCTCGCATACTCCCCAAGTCAAGCGTGCGTAAAGAAGTTTTACTTCAAATACAATTAATAATTGAACCCGGGCACGGTGAAAAGAACTATTCATTACCTTTATAGGTCAAGCAATTGGTCTTGAATAAAGATCATGATCATTCATCAAGCTGTCGTTTTGTGATACAACTTACAACCGACCAACAACCTGAGTACCAATAAAATGTTCATAAGGATGCTAATTTAAAAATTCAAATTTCATTATTATAGTAGAACGGATCGTCTGAGCTACACTAAAGTACCACCTACTATCTATACTACCAACCGACATCGTTACCACATTCACTACTTTTATGTATACATATATATTAAGAGCTAGCTTCTTTTGCCTAAAGTCAAGAAACACTAGAACTGAATAATGATAGAATAAATACATAACTCCTAAAATATTAACTTTCTTGTCCTTATACAGACATCTATGTACTTTGACGGCGTATACTTTTACGTCACTCCTAAGCCAGTGGTACTGGCAACCACTTTTGCATTTATATATTTGGCTTTTGAAGTTAACTCTTGCTATTGAGGCAATATAATTTAATGAATATAAATGAAGAATATTTCATTCCAATAATACATAAATTCTTTGTCCAGTCTACAATTCAGACAACGCTATATGATATCTACAACTTATAGCAATAAGCTCAAAAGCTCACAAAGAAGCAGTCCTGTACACAATTTGTAGGAACATCAAGAGACAATTTGTAAAGATGTCACTTTCATAGGTGTTATTACTGAAACAATATCTAACAAGAGTAAACAAAAATGAGAATTGATTTATATCCAATATTGTTACCTTAATATCAAGTAGGTATTCCTATTCATTTTTTATGAAAGTAACATCAACAACACATAGGCCCATATGAAGAACGACACTCGGTGGTCACACGCAAGTCGAGATTTACATTCGTAGTGATCATTTTATAAGTGAAATATTTACTTGGGCACTGAACGTTCGGGCAGGGCAGCTTTACAATTTACAACGACTCTCAGTAGTCGATGGATAGTCAAGACGAAGATTCCCTAATAAGCGTCGTTTCGTAATAAAGGCCTAAGTCAGTAGAAAAATAAAATTGATAGCAACTGATTCGCAAATTGCAGAGCATAGCTTAGGAAACATTCCAAAAACATATTCACATAATGATTCAGATAAATGGACATAAAATTAATAATAACTACATATAATATTATTAAGTAAGTACTTGTATTAATTAATGGTAACTTATCGTAGTTATGTTAAAATTATTCGTAATATCTTTCTTACAATGTAGACTACACCTAAAAGTATACTTCGTGCAGCTGGACCAATACATTTCAAGTGATCAATCAGACTAACAAGAATGAATGAGGAACCAATGAGTGTTAATAACTTGATGGACTATGAATAATTTTTGTTTAGATGGAACCAAAGTACTGCCACAATTACTATAGTAGAAAATTTATATATGATAATAAGAATCGTTTTATAAGCCCAAGAAGAGCTTCCATAAGTTGAACCAAAATAGCTACTTTCATTTATGAACTTCAGAACATTATTTTCTAACTTACAACTGTGCAAGTTCTTCTATACAATGGAAATACAATATAATAATGGAATTCTAAATATTACGTCATCATCATCAACAATCTGCAGACGATTTTGGACAACTGCTTGCCTCCTGCATCCATCAGCTGCCCACTGTTTTGACCAGACAATTGGTCCACCTAGTGAGGTGCCAGCCTACGCTGCGTCTTATGGTTTGCGACTACTCAAGAACCTTTTATCCTCATCGGTTGTCAATTTAAGAGCAACGTGGCCTGCCCATTTCAACTCGCTAATTCCAAAAACCATTTTCGCTCGTCCGACTTCTACGGATCTCACTTCAGGTCTTATCTCGCAGGGAAACACCAAACATAGCTTGCTCTCCACAGCTTTACATCACAATTTTATTAATAATTCAAGATTACTTTTGCCCTTTCTAACATAAATTGAACCACCCCATCACTCAATTCTCTTATGTAGTAAAGAGATCAGAGCTAAGTTGACTTGTCTGGGTCTAGAGTCTAATCTAGATCGTTTCTTTAATATTGGCCTGCTAAGATATATTTCAATATGATTGTATACTATTGTCACAGCTGTTGTACAGAAGTTTTCAGTTAAAACTAAATTATATACAACTTAGGCGCTATTTATAAAAACAAAGATCCAAAAATCAATGAGCACATTTAACTTACATGCTATGTGACATAAGTTTAATATTGAGGTCAATGAGATGGCATTTAAATAGACCCACACCTATTGGGCCTGCAAGGCGATTTAAGATGAGAATACAAAAATTTATGGAAATTATTATCAACTTTGCAGTTATATTGGGTGATGACCAACAATTTCTTTAAACAAGAACCACAAATCTTAAAATTATGATCTCATAAATAAAAAATATCTTACAAATATTTCCATTTTGCTTTCTAAATTCTTCTTACAATTATCAAGTACTGGATGATCCAGTAGCTTGACATGTTACCAATCTAAATATAAAGTTAATAATATCAAAGTATTGCTGACAAACTTTATGCCACTGTGGGATCACCCAGTTTATAAAATAATTATTGTATATAACCAACTCTAACAAGTTTGTGTGCATCATACAAGTAGTAGAGGGAAAATATTAACACTTTCTTATTTTCTGATAAATCATGTCTTGTTAAAATACAATATTCATTGCATATAAATATTAAAATATAGGTATTTTGTATGAGGTAGATGTTCACAATAAATGTTGCAATCACAGCCTGTGTTCATTCAAGACAAAAATTCTGAGCTTGTAAAAATATACTAAATATAAATAATACAGAACATGTTACAGACAAAAAGAAGTTCCAATATTGATTAGATTACATATAGTTTTGTAAATACACTATTTTCTTTCTGAAATATTAAATTTGCAAATTATAGGCTTTTTCTTATATTTATGTCTAAGTACCCTGAATTATTAATTATTTATTTGTAAATACTAATAAATAAAATGCTAATATTTTTGTAACTCACAAAATTAATAATTAAAATTATTGAGTTGTGTTTAACCATGTGAGGATATCTGCTGACACAAAAGTCACCAATTTTTTCCTGTCAGAGAAGTAGAACACTCTTATTTTATATTTTTAATAAATAATAGAGAAATCAGTTATAAGTAGCCCTTTAAAATGATGGTATAATTAGGTACACAATGTCTGATAAAATACAAAATTTACTAAAAAAATGAAACCTTGCAAGAACTGTATTGGTAATGGAATAAATTCATAAACAATATACCAAGCTATGAGCCATTCAGAAATTTGCCTATTTAAACTTTGCTCAATATCTTCTAGATTCTCTACAAATTGACTGTGGCAACACGCTGTTAGCGGACTTACTGCCGTGCAGACCTTTCAGTTTCAATGAGACACTCTCGCACTAGAATGCGAGCATGCACAATGCCACGCTTGAGGCGCTCAGCAGAGCTGCGACTACCAGAGTAGCTGGGTCTCACCTCCTTGCCCATCTCTTCGATGACAGCCAGTAGCTGGGCGTACTTCGACACACCATTGTCTTTGTCTTTGCCAAGTGAAGAAGGTGAGGATGCAGGAACAGTGGATATAGTAGCGTGGCTGTTGCCGCCGTGGTTCAAGTCTTTGTGCACGCTCTTCCCACTCATCGGGATCGCTGTCACCGTGACGTCACTTAACTTTGATTCGACCGCTTGGATGTCCATTGCTTCCATTCCTCACCTGAAAAAAAACAGGTAAATAGTAATGACGTACATTTTATTGAAAGCATACTACAACAAGACTATGGACTTACCTAATGTAATAAATTGTTTTGGCTATAAAACTCGTCCCAAGAGCACTACGCGAACGGTAGGTAAGTGATAAATTCAACTATAAAATGTAGGGCATACCTATAAGTTTCTCCCAATCTCCTGAAGATGTGATATCTAAGATTTATCTGCTTGTGTTGATGTGATTCAAACGAAATATGTTGAAATTACTTAAAATAATGGTAAATGCAGTGAAATGCTGAATTAAAAACTAGTATTTTACAAACAACAAACAAGATTTACCACCACCAAAAATCATCATTTGACAATTATGGCCACAGAATACTATTACTTCTACCGAGTATGATTATGGCTAGTCACAGAAGAATTCTATGTCACAGGGTAGAGTAAGTCAAAGAGTAAGTAATTGGTGAGTAAGTCACAAATTGTAGTTTTTAGCGGGAAAACGAAAAAGATCGCATCGTCGCATTGTATTATTTTCCAAAACTTGTGTTATTTTCAGTGTTAGTGAATAAAATTGGTGGCATTCTATTCGTTAAGTGCTGGATTACAGGCGTGAGTGTGGGAAAATGGTATAATGATGGTGAAACGTTTCTTTTCGTGTTGTTTCCAAAACTCCATAGAAGCTTCAAGTAGAGTTGCCACCACTTTACTAGGAGTATGACTTTGACTAGACTATGACTTGACTTGATGACTTCGACTGTGACTTGACACATATTTGCGTAAATATCATTAACTTGAAAATATAGTGTATCTAGTGTCAAGTAATTGATAATTTCTCTAGTTAATGATATTTCACGTAGATATGTATCAAGTCAAGTCACAGTCCAAGTCATCAAGTTAAGTCATAGTCTAGTCTAAGTCTCCCAGTCAAGTCAAGTACTCCTGGTGAACTAGTGGCAACTTTGCCAGAAGCTGCCATCGAGTTTTGGAAACAACACGAAAAGAAACGTTTCACCATCATTATACCACTTTCAAAGAATAAAACACCACCAGTTTTATGCACTAACACTGAAAATAACGCATGTTAGGAAAATAATACAATGAGGTGAAGTGATTTTCCCCGCAAAAAAAATCAATTAGAAGTTATTTGAGATATTTTTCCATTATTATAGAATATACATTAGAACATGATATTGACTGGCCATTTACAAAAAGGTACTAGGAAACTACTAAAAAGGAGAAAAATGGAACCACACAGGAAGCCACACACACCAGCTTTCAAATAATAAAGAATCATCAAAATCGGTTCACCCAGTCGAAAGTTCTGAGGTGACAAAAATTTTTTTAGTTACAGTCGAATTGAGAATATCCTCATTTTTTGAAGTTGGTTAAAAAAGTACTCTTGACTGACTGACTCTCCGTGAGGTATCATTGAACATTGTTTTTGTGACATTTTAGTTGTATTTGTATTCTGTGCTTTATAACCGGCAGCCAGGGTTGGATTTCGTACGATAATTATCGTATTTGTACGATAATTTGGTATAATGTACAATATACTATCCTCATTTAATTATCGTATGCAAAAATACGATAATTTCCGAGTTGACAAGTTATTTTCAATAAATACCTACAAAAAGCATTGAATCACCTAGTGCTTCCACATACAAATGCAGATTTAGGTCCGTATTATAGAACGATGCTCAGTCATCGATCGGTGCTCAAGTAAAGATTTCATTCCCTAATTGATCACTTTATGAATGAAATCTCTGCTTGAGCACCGATCGATGACTGAGCATCGTTCTGTAATACGGACCTGAGAAAGAATATTTATTAAGATCACTCTTACTAAGTCAAATACGCAGAACAGACTTATAACACGAAATGTAGATGCAATCTTATTTTCATGCGATGAAATAAAACTTAGCAAAAGTGGCAACTGCACTGTTTCGAACCAATGTTAAGAAGAGCTAATGACAAAAATAATGACGGTAGTAAAATAATGCAGTTCATTGAACAAGTTGCAGATATCAAAATAAATAATCCTTAGTAATTTATATTATATATAAATGAATCTATATCTGCCTTGGTCATCGCATCCCGCGTGAACGGAAGGGACATTTCACAAATTCTTTTTTGGTTGTGTTTATTACTGTCAGCAGAAGTTTCTTATGAAAGAAAAAATTAATAAAGTTAGCGGATTATTAGAAAATTTTCGCCACGTCGGTTAAACCACGGGGTGCATCTAGTTATTTATAATTATAAGTTACTTGATAATCTAAAGTTGTTTAATTGATGATCAAATTGTTTAGTCCATGTTTTCTTAGTTTCTTAAATTATTCTTCCTATACAGTGTCATACTGCGAGAGATTATGGTATTAAACTGGTTTCATTCCAAGACGAGATTTTTTTATAAATAACATCTTTTTGAATAAAACGTACAATTTTTTATTATCTATCCAATTCCAACACTGCCGGCTTCGCATTCTTTGGTCTTGCTTGAGTCTTGTTCGTTCGTTGTTCGTACTTCGTTCGCGATAGTTTGGAAATTGACACCATGGGAGAAGTAATAGTATTCTGTGCCATGGAACGTTTCAGAATACAGTAATCAAATGAATGTAAATAATAAAACAATAAGTGGTCGGTGTCAAGTGGATTGTCCGCCCACTGCGGACACGGTGTCTGGCTGGTGGCGAGTGGTTCATTATGCGATCAGTGCTAGGATTGTTGGTAGTGGTTGATGAGTGAGGTTGCTTGAAAATGTCTGGCGAGGGCGAGGGCGCGTCGCGGCCGAGTTCGCTGCTGCTGGAGTCGCCGCCACCAGAGCGCGAACCGCTGCATTTCGACGTGCAGCTCATCGGCGCTCCGCCCGAGGTCGAGCAACTCGTCAACAACATCAAACAAGTTGCAGAAGACTTCCTCTACCACTGGAAAACTTTCCCTATTGGTGAGAATTGTTTTATTTTTTTTCTTACTTTTTGTGATTGATTGTACTGGATTTCAACTGTTCTTTGATTTCATATCTTTACATGTGTGTTACAATTTTCTTCAAAAATATAATTAGGTATGTAGGCAGATTTTGTATTAAATATTTGGTGCATTTTTATCTAATTTAAAAATTATCATATTGCCTAGCATGCCTTACCTATTAAAGCTATGTTGGGGCTTTATGTTAATAAAATTAAAATATAATTTGTGCCAAGTTTTGATTAATAATAGGTCTTTACCTATGAAATTGCCGTTTTGCAGTACAGACTTTTTCAAACAAAAAAAGTTTTGATTGGCTATGAATTCTAAATTCAAATTAATTTTGTTTTAAAAATATGACATTCTATTTGCAATATAAGTCTTTTGTTTATTGATTAGCGTTGTATTTTTATTACATTTCAACATTTTTCCTCATAATGGATACTTTGAAATTTCGTGTAATTATGGAATATGAGTTCCATCGTGGCACCAACGCGGCACAAACGACACGTAACATCAACGACGTTTACGGAGAGAACTGTACAAACGAACGTACAACCCGTTATTGGTTTGCTCGGTTCCGTTCTGGGAATTTTGACTTGAAAAATGAATCTCGTGGTCGTCCGGAAACTTTGGTCAACAATGATGAATTAAAGGCGATTGTGGAAGCTGATGAATCTCAATCTACAGCTGAGCTGGCAGCAGCTTTTGATGTTAGCATCAAAACAATATTGGTCCATTTGCGACAGATTGGCAAGATAAAAAAGCTTGATAGATGGGTGCCCCACGAACTTAACGATCGCCAGCGCAACGTACGCGTCGAGACTTGCCTTGCGCTGCTTAACAGGCACAGAAATGAAGGAATTTTGAACCGAATTGTTACGTGCGACGAAAAATGGATTCTTTTTGACAATCGAAAGCGCTCAGCAAGTTGGTTAGATCCTGGTTCGGTACCAAAGCAATGTGCAAAACGAAAAATGACCCCTAGAAAGGTGATGGTCACAGTTTGGTGGTCTAGTGCTGGTGTGATTCATCATAGCTTTTTACAAAACGGCGAGAGCATTACTGCAGATGTGTACATTGAAGAACTCACCACAATGATGGCGAAACTCGCACGTCTGCAACCAGCTTTGGTCAATCGGTCGTCTCCACTGCTACTTCACGACAACGCGCGACCCCATACTGCACAACAGACCGTCTCTAAGCTGCATGAGTTGGGTTTGGAAGCTCTCCCTCATCCGCCATACTCACCAGATCTTGCGCCTACCGACTATTACTTTTTCCAAAATTTGGACAACTTTTTAGCGGGAAAAAAATTCAATTCCCGAGAGGCAGTACAAAACGCCTTTGAAGAGTTTGTTGTCTCCCGTCCTGCTGATTTTTTCAAGAAGGGCATCCATAAACTGCCACAGCGTTGGCAAAGATGCATTGATTGCAGGGGTGATTACTTCGAATAAAAGAAATAAATAAGTTCGAAAAAAAAATACTTTAACTTTTTTCAAACAAAACGGCAATTTCATAGGTAAAGACCTAATATTTATTTCAGTTAGATAAATGGTGTCATTCAAAAAAGGCCATCAAAAATCTTAAAGCTTATAATACTAATCATGTTCACATTGTAAGAATGTTGTAATTGTTTATAGAAAGCTTGCATACACAGTCATGTAGGTTTGAACAATACTGTTATTGCATTTTCTCTTTTTGGAATGTAATAACAAGTCTGATTGTTCTTCAGAAAAATCACATGGTTTAGTTGGTTGGTCACATAAATTAGTACCAACTATAAAATGCCCACTTTGTTTAAAAAAGGTATGAACACAATAATATACTCTTCAATTCAAGGAAGTCTAAAAGATTTCAACAAGATTTAAAGTGTCCTCTTGTCCTACTTTTTGCAGAATTGTGAGATTAAAAAGTAAACAATCACAGCATATTTTTTTTAAGGTTTTAAGCTTTTATGTGGGGAAAGATGTAGTTCTATTTATTTCATTATACATTCTATTTATTTCATAATCATACCAGTTTCAAAGTATGATAGAAAGCTCATAAAGGTACAGTCCCCATGCCAAATTTCAACTTCATTGGACTATTGAAAGTCATTCTAAAATCGTTTTCAAAATTTATTACCATACAAACAAATGAACAAATAAATAAATATATATAGTCATCCTGAAGAATAATAAAAGCTTAAAAAACTGATGAGCAAATATATCACTGTCACTCAAATTAATGAATAATTAATAACTCCATTTTTCTTCTTATTAGGTATGTATACTTTGTATATATATTACAATTTAGCACCATCTAATCAGGGAGCTTTTAATTGTTTAAGTCATTTGGAAACATAATGAATGTTTCCAGTGTTGCAATTGCAATAATCAATCATAATTTTATGGTAAAAAAAAATACAGGCTAAAGTTATGCATGCTAATAATTTTGTACCATGTGGTTTTTCAAAAAGGGAATTGAAGAAAAAATAATTTTAAAAATTAACAGTGAACTAAGAGAACAATAAGTAGGTACTTTCCTTATTCAGTTTTTATAAGCAATTATTATTATGTGACATCACTGCATGTTGAAATTACTTTTCTTTATTTGTTTATTCTCCTAGTTCTACCACCATCACGATTCACCGGTCCTGGCAACCGATTGTCTGACATCATTATACCGCCTCCATGCGATGAGCTGGATGCAGCCGCACTTGATGCAGGTGTTGAACCTGAACCGCTGTCCCCGAAGCAACTACAATCCATCAGAGAAAAGGGGTATGTTTTTTAATTGTATGTATTCATTTTATCCAATAACTATAAAAACTGGTTGAACTAAAATGATATGAATATTTGAAGTGATAATCAAAATCTTTCATGACTCTGCTAAACACTCTAGGTCTGAATTTATTGAATATTAGAAGTTATCTATTAATAAGAATGGACTTCTTCTACTTCTGGTGAGGTTTAAGTAGCGGCACAAAACTCTAGCGCAACTATGACAGGGACAAAGGGAGGGATGAAAGAAAGAGAGAGAAGAGGAGAAACGCACGTAGCGCCGCCGGTTGGCTAGCCATTCCTATTCCGTCCCCCGCCCCATACGACGCTCAGCGGATTTTTGACTGTACAGTCGCGCTCTAAGGTGTTATTATTTTTTTGGTTAAGTTTGAGTTTGTTTGTCATTGTTGGATTTTTTATTAGTGTATTTTAGTAGATAGTGAATATGCCTAGAAGAAATACTGTTTTGAATAGGCAGGTACGAAATATGGTGTATGACGTGCATTGTTTTGTTAAAAGAGAAACCAATGAATTGATTGATTCTTTAAAGCAAGATTTAAAAAAGAGGTTAATCTTGTATAGTAAAAAAACTTGTTACAAGCTATGCAAAACTTTAGCATTAAACCCATTTATTAATGATTGCGCGCGCCACAGTACTCATGCGCAGCTATCCCCTCCACATTCCGCTCAGCGCTAAACTTTCGTGCCGCTACCTATACTCTGTGGCCTGTGCAGTGCACAAATTATTATGCGTTTTATTGTGCTCAGGTCATTTCTGGTTCCTCCATGTTGTGTTTAAAAAACTTTCTCCTTCCTCCCAAAATAATAATTTTATTGTTATATTATTTTTTATTTGTATAGTTGTTATTATGTTCAGTCACCCTTATTTAATTTAAATTTCAAATACTGGCCATACATTTACGCATTATAACTTTTTCCATAAAAAAAAATGGAGTGGACTCAAATGGAAGACACAGTCACGATTATTGCGCAGCATCTCTGTGGTTATCCAACCGAGATTTTCAAAGAGCTTTGAATACTACTCTCTATTGGCTCTGATACTTCTTGTTTATATCATATCATATCATCATATCATACTACTTGTTTGCATTAGTGTTATAAATAAATGACACAAAATTGTCTCAATCGTAACATTTGCAAGATATACGCTTTCGAAGTTGCGCTGGTGGTGCCGCCGGTAAGTTGACTTAGAAATAAATTGGCCCATTGGCTCTAAAAATATTGTTCTATAGTCATCCAGCATTAGGGGGAAAGGTTTCCACACTGATTATAACTGCTTGCTGCTAGTTATTTGTGGATGAACTTAAAATTTTTTGTTTGAACTCGAGACTCGAACTCTACTACAAGAGGACGTGAGCTATGTTTGGCATAGGAGAGCAGGCAGGCATATCTTGAGAATCCATCAGCGAGGGCATTATCCTTCATCACCAATAGTTTGGCTTGGGGTCTCAGATTCAAGCTTAAATGAGACGTTTATTTATGAAAAATTGAGGATGGCTCAAAAACGTTGTGGAAGCTCCTCAAAAAATGTTTGAAAACCGAGACTGGATATTCCAACAAGAATCAGCGCCAGCTCCCCAGAGCTCATCGAGAAGCATGTACGCAAAACTGGCAGATCGCCCATGGAATCGACTTCATCTGATACTACGAATGACCCGCCTCCAGTCCAGACTTAAACCCGTTGGATTACAACATTTAGACAACATTAAGAAAAACAAACTGCCTGCGCTAAACCTCGCCAGAATTTGGAGTTTATCAAAGCATCCCTGATTAAAAGCTTTGGCTGATATAGGCATAAACGTAGTGCATGCCGCGATAGACGGCTGACCGCAGAGGTTAAGGTCCTGTATTCAAAATTAAGAAGTGCATTTTGAATAACTTTAATGAAATATCAATCTACATTTCATCGCCGCCCGAAACATATATATGCATAGGATATATACATAGGATTTTTGGATGATTCTAGCCCTTCTCGTTACCGTTTTTAGCACCAGTATAAGATACCACAAAATCTGATTTTGACTTTGCCGAAGAGGTTGACCTACTCCTCGTAGGCTTAGGTGGAATGTTCATGACTTTCCATAGGTTCCACTGATAAAATTTTACTAGCGTCTTTTCGTTCATTTTCTTCCAACAGCTACGCAAGCTGAGGTTCGCTAGCTAGTTGCCGTTTAATTTAGTTGCCAAAAAACAGCAATGGCTATTAAAAAAAAGTGGCAACAGTAATAAAAATATGTGTATTTTGCGTACTGTGCAATTGGTTATTGTAAGCCAAGGAAATGGCCCCTCGCCCTTTCAAATAAATTAACTTCAATTAGTGGTTACATTCAAACTGATGAACTCGATCAACATGTTTCCACAATGGCTGTAGTCTCGCGGCTTATTGTACGTACTTTATTAGGGGATTTCTTTTTATTTTTGTGTGAAATGATTTTGTACATATGTGGTGGAATGATATTGCCATTTGGGTCTTTTCTTTGACAGGCGTGAAATGTGTAAAGTTTTCCAATGAATGTTAATAATTAATTTATCTAGATAATTTGGTAACCCTTAATTTACCTTTAACTTCATGCCAAAGGTTTTTTCCTGTATGGGAAGCTTTCCATGACATTGGTACAGCATCTGCTTACCCTTATGTCCTTGGTTTTTTTTTACGATCAACCGCCTGCATGTTGCTAAAGTCATTCCTCTTTTGAGGGTCATAATTGGTTCCCACCAACGATGATACTCAAAGAGGAATGACTTTAGTCTTTTGTCTCCCGACTGCCACCGGTCTGACAATTTGCTTTTGGTTTAATGGTTTATTTTTTGTTGGTTCGTTAATGTGTGGTTTGTTGGTTGTTATTGGTTGGTTTGTGTTATAGTGGTTTGATTTATTTTTTGGTTATGGCCATTCCTAGTGTTTGTAATTTAGGCCAACATAACAATTATTCTATTTTGTATATTTTGTATTTATACAGGGATTTCTATATATAGACAGGGAATCCTAAAATAAAGTAAAACACGTTTGTGCTTGCCCAGTGGCGAACCTATTGCATCTAATTGGTTCAATTATCTAGTTATGGTTATGATTGCGTGGGCGCAGTCTCGTGAAGTGATTCTGGAAACTTGACGTTCAACTATTTTTAGCGTTATTTTAGCTATGTAAACTTATTGCCATTGATTATAGAATGAAGGAGTTCCTACAATTTACACGCGTGTGTAAAGTAACATCAATGCGCTCGCAGTATAATATTAGCTTCTAGAATGCCGTTTGAAATTCTATTATTAGCCGAGTTGGTTATTCAACTCAGGAGCGCATTTTGGAGTTGGCATCGATTTAGTTTATAATGCATTTATTACAGTTGTTCTGTCACGAAGGGGGGTTGGTCTTGATTGTGTGTGTAGAACTGTAGATGCACATGCACATTGTTTCTGTGTGCGTATATCGCCCGAGCACAACACTCGTTCCCGCCTTCGTGTGATAGAACAACTGTAACTCGTTTAGAAATCTCAGCTGAACCACCATTGAACATTTCTTTATATCTATTTTTATGATCAGTATGTATCTCAGCAAAAGAGTTCTAAATCAGTGTGTGTTGCCAGTGATGTCTTATGGCTCTGAGTCGTGTTGGCCTCATTAGTAAGCTCAGAGTCGCGTAACGAGATATGGAGAGAGCTATGTTTTCCCTGCGAGATAAGATTCGAAATGAGGAGATCCACAGGAGAACTTGGTTCTAGGTAGGTACTACCGTTTTGCCAGTTATTCTGCCGCCAAGCAGTAGTGCGCAAACTGTGTTCCGGTTTGAAGGGCACTGTAGCTAGTTAAATTACTGAGCAAATGAGACTTTATGGCCTAATCTCACAGTCTGATGGTAATCTTATTGCTAGACTGTGATGATGTCTCAGAATGGTGCATAGTGCATCAGTATCACGCGAAAGTATACTTTAGAGTTTCAAGTGCCACTGCAACTGATATGGGAGTCGTGTTGCTTAGCATCAGGCGAGCGACTAGCTCGTCATGTCATTACGTAACATAAAAATAAAATACAAATACAAGCCAATTTTTTACTTATAAAAAAATACAAAATGGGTCACGCAACGTGTGTAGGTTCCATTAGCGGTGTTCTCCATGAAATCGGTTATTAGAGATGTGAGTGGTGGTGTTCCAGAGAGTTCGAGGTGCCGTCGCGCCACTTCCCCGGGCAGACGCACGTGTGGCGCGTGGCGGGCTGGCTGCAGCGCGGGCGGCGGCGCGCGCGCGAGGACTTCCTCACGCACGTGGCGCGCGCGCTCGCGCTCGTCGTGGTGGTCGCGCGCGACCGCCTCTGCAGCGACCGCGCGCTCTCGCTGCGCGCCGCCGCCCGCGCCGCGCTCGCCGGGCTGCTCAGGTGCGCTGTGACCCTTACCCATGCCTCTCACAGGGCGCTGGATCGTCCCGCGTTGACCCGGCTTTATTTTTATATTAGCAGTATGCTACGTCCCAGTTGAGGTACACAATAATAAATTGGTACTCGTAAAAGTAGACTTAGGTCCGTATTACACAACTATGCTCAGTCATCGATCGGTGCTCAAGCAGAGATTTCATTCATAAAATAATCAATTAGTAAATGTAATCTCTGTTTGAGCACCCATCGATGACTGAGCATCGTTCTGTAATATTGACCTAAGAGTTGATATGAAAAGTTTATAAGTTAAGTTTTAATAAATATAAAAGAATGACAGCTGTGAGTTTAGTCGATATCCCCACGCGCGTGTATTTGGCGCGGCGTGTAAAAGCGCACTGTTTTGTGAAGTAGGAAGTTGAATATGCCGAGTAGCAAAATGCATTGTACTTCGTACACAATATTTATTTCCAGAAGAGTATGTACAAACTCTATCCCTTTTCCCCATTTTTTTTTTTACATCAAACTTGTCTAGCTTTTGACCGCGCTCTCACCTGATGGGAAGTGACGATGCGACCGAAGGTGTAGCATGCTAGCCAAGTAAATACCTATTCACTCTTCTCTTGAACACGCCCGGGTCATATTTCGCCAGAAACACAGACATTGTGTATATTTTTTATGGAGTTAGGTTTCCTTCGGTTTTTGAGCAATTTGTTTAAAGCGCCTAGGTTGAGAAAGCATTGATGGATGTTTTTTGCCCAGACTGCTAGATCTTCTTATCGGAATGCCATCGATGGAGGCGCGGGACCTAGAAAAGAAGATACAGGAAGAGAGGTCGCGGTACCTGGTCGCTGAATTAATATGCAAGGTATTTATTGAGGACTAGCTTCTGCCCGCGACTTCGCCCGCGAGGCCTATAGGAAACAAAAAAGATTTTTTTTTATAGATATTCAACTACCCATTTCACTCTCTTAGTGGAATTTCGAAAAACCCTTTCTTAGTGGACATTTTACAAAGAACACACCCTCTAAATTTCAAGTCTCTAGGACTAGCGGTTTAGGCTGTGCGTTGATATATAAGTCAGTCAGCCAGTCAGGACTTTGAATTTTATATGTATAGATAAATTTCTTTAAATCTAAAATGACAATTTACAATTGAAGGGTTGAGAATAAAAAGGGTTTAACTGTCAAATTGACAGTTTCGAGAAAATTTACTTTAAACGTCAATGGCGTCATTTTAATGTAGAGTGCTTATAAGGTAATAGAAAAGGTTTATGTAAGTTTCAGTTGCTTGAAAATGTTTTAATTCTATTTAAAATTACTAAATATAATACTAATTCATACTACTGTAAAAATATAATATAATAAAGTAAATATAGTAATGTTTTTATGCTAAGCAAACTGTATTCCTGTGACAGATAAACCATTTTTAGACTCAAAATCTCGAGATTTAAGCCTTATTTCGGTATTTTGAGAATGTATTATTGAAGATAATTTCACGCTGAATCCAACGATACCCATAAGTCATTTTGTCAAAAAAATCAGCTAAATCCTTTTTTATTCTCACCCCTTCAATTGTCAAGATGGCGACATTAACATTCAACAGTTACACCAACCGATTGATGGAGCTAAAGAAATTTTACTTCAGTCGTGTGGTCTAAAGCACACTCGTTTTTTTTTAGCATTCTGACTTTGACTTGTAAGTGATAAAAATAAATATATATCTGTCGACATTTCACACAGCGCCATTTAGTCCCAAACTAAGCAAAGCTTGTACTATGGGAACCAGATAACTGATACTTAGATACTTTTTGTTTGTAAAAACATACTAAGGATCTTATTACAAAACGATGCTCAGTCATCGATCGGTGCTCAAGCAGAGATTTCATTCACCAATTAATCAATTTATGAATGAAATCTCTGCTTGAGCACTGATCGATGACTGAGCATCGTTCTGTAATACGGACCTTAGAATACAATATAACACCCAGACAGAGCAAACATCGATGTTCTTCACACAAATGTTTGTCCTGGGTGGGGATCGAACCCACAACCCACAGTTACTACCAACTACCTGGCCCAATAGCTCAGTTGGTTACTACCAACTGAGCTATCGGGCCAGTCAATAGTAGCAATACAGCAATACAGTAGTCAATGGCAATAGGCTTTTAGAATTAGACGTGAAGCCCCTCGCATATGCGTAACGCGAGCACGGGGGTCCGCAGCCCGAGCACGCGGAGGAGGTGCCGGCGGTGGCGGCGTGGGTGTCGCGCGCCATGCGCCGCGCCGCCGCCGACAAGGAGGCGCGCGCCGCGCCGCGCCCGCGCCCGCCCCTGCACTACACCACGCCCCAGCGCGTTGAGGTACGTGGGTGTCGCGCGCCATGCGCCGCGCCGCCGCCGACAAGGAGGCGCGCGCCGCGCCGCGCCCGCGCCCGCCCCTGCACTACACCACGCCCCAGCGCGTTGAGGTACGTGGGTGTCGCGCGCCATGCGCCGCGCCGCCGCCGACAAGGAGGCGCGCGCCGCGCCGCGCCCGCGCCCGCCCCTGCACTACACCACGCCCCAGCGCGTTGAGGTACGTGGGTGTCGCGCGCCATGCGCCGCGCCGCCGCCGACAAGGACTGACGACAACAACTTGGGTGTCTTTAAGTCAGGAGTAAATAGGTTATTTCTGGGTAAGCGTGTTCCACCTTCGACCTCATCGTCACTTGGCTAATAAAAATAAATTAAAATGAGTTCCAATGATTCTGAAAGTGAAAATAAAATGGATATTGACTGCACTCCACTAGATTTAAGATCGGAAGCTAAATTAGCGATGGAAAACCTGCTTCCAGCGAAATCAAAAGAAAATTAAATTATTATGTAAAAGGCTTTTTTTTATTTCCTTTAATTTTTTTAAGAAAAGCTCTATATATGTCTCGGCCGAAATGGCAATTGCCTGTCTCGTATCATTCTCAACTCATACTGGAGCTGCAATTGCCCTTTTCGCTGCCTTTACAATAATGTAGTAATAAATGAACGCTGCGGGCGCGCGCCGCAGATCGACCTGCGGCTGCACCGGCGCGAGCTGCTGCGGCGCGCGGCGCCCGCGCTGCAGGCCATCCTGGAGCGGGAGGCGCGCGGCTGGTTCCTGCACTTCCGCGAGCGGACCGCCGCCGCGCTCGCCGCGCAGAAGGTGCCGCCAGAAGACATCGAGGAGGTGCGCGCTTCAACTATTGCCTAGTTTTACTTTTTTGTTTATGTTTTGGCCCCACAGTTTTGTATATGACGGCGGCAACGTCCAGCTATAAACTCTATGCGCAGCGGGCAGTGCCATAATTTTCCCCGTGATAGCATTTAAATTTATTACAGTGGCAACACCGGTAGCTGTCATCGCTCCCCCACCCATGTGGCTATAAAAACTCGGTGTACTAGGGACCATTCTTGCGCCAGACACGGCGCGGTGCGCATGCTGACGGCCTATAGTTATATAAGTTGCAACCTACGCATAGCCCGTCAGCCTATATATATTTAGCCAGTGTCAAGTATTTGATCATTTCTCAAATTAATTGATATTATATATTGTTAATAATAACAACATACGTAAATCACAGTTAGTTTAATTTTCGAACAATACAAAGTACAATTTTTAGGTAGGTTCATAATTTAAATGGACGTGCGATCACCCAGCGTCGGCTTTGCGGAGTGGGGCGGTAGTCCAAGCAGTCAGCTGGTGTAGGCCCCCGCGCACCGCGCACACCCTTCATCTCCATCAAACTTGTCTGCGCGTAGACATCTTCCGGGGCCTTGAAAGCGCTGCTTTCAAAGACTTAGCATTAGTATCTGCTTCATTGGAATAGTCTGAAGCTCCTTTGTCCGAGTTTTCTACATTAGTTTTCTCGTCTTCCTGATTTGGAGTCTTAATAGTGTTGTCGTCGACGGGTATTATACACATTTTATTTATGGCCCTCCTCATTGTGCCTTTTGTAGTAAGAACATCGGCGACTCTGCTTATCCCGTCTGACCCAGGGTATAATTGGCTTATGCGGGCAAGTCGCCATTGCAGTGGAGGGAGATTGTCTTCTTTAAGTATTACTAGGTCGCCGACATGAAGTTCTCGCTGCTTCGTCTTCCATTTAGTTCGCTGCTGGAGCTCTGCTATGAATTCTCGGCGCCACCTCTCCCAGAAGTGCTGTCTTAGCTTCTCTATAAGTTGGTATCTGTTGGGGTGCTTTGATGTAATTGGCTGTGACGGCACCGAGGTAAGTGGCCGACCAATCAGAAAGTGCCCTGGAGTTAACGGTGAAGGATCATTTGGATCGGAGGACAGTGGGGTTAGCGGACGGGAGTTCAATATCGCTTCAATCTGCGCGAAAAGGGTTGCGAGCTCCTCAAATGTTAGGGAAGCATTGCCTGCTATGCGACGTAGGTGATGTTTGGCTGACTTAACGCCGGCCTCCCATATGCCCCCAAAGTGAGGTGAATATGCGGGACTAAAGACAAATTTGAAGCCTTCATTAGCAGCATAATTACGAACAGACTCGCAACTGGATCGGAGTATTTTACTCATTTCGTTGTTTGCTCCTTTAAAATTAGAGCCGTTATCACAAAAAATTGAATTAGGCTTACCTCTTCTAGATACAAATCGCCGTAAAGATAGAATAAATGCCTCAGTACTTAAGTCACTTACTAATTCTAAATGTAACGCTTTAGACGAGAGACAGATAAATAAACATAAGTAACATTTTGAAATGCGGTTGCCTTTTCCCTTGCGACAAGAGATCATGAACGGTCCGGCAAAATCGACGCCACACGAGTAGAAAGGAAATGATGAGTCACTTCTTTCAGCAGGTAGGTTGCCCATCAAGGGCTGCAACGTTTGTCCCCGTAAACGAATACAAATCATGCACTGCTTAGTCGTAGTGCGTGCTAAATGCCTGCCACCGATAGGCCAAAAATTATCTCTTATAGAGGCAAGTAGATGCTGAGGACCAGCATGAAACAGGCGTTCGTGTTCACTTTTAAACAAAATTTTCGTGAAGTGATGTTTTGAGTCTAAGATCAAGGGATGTTTTTTATCATAACTAAAGAATAGAAATCAATGCAGTAAGTTCGTTTCTATAGGTGGGTGATTTATAACGATTACAATATACCTGCCGATAGCTAAATTAGCTTTGCATAGAATAGAAGTAAAGTTATTTATTTGGGTGCAAAAAAATGAGAGAATACAATAAGTTGTATTTAAGAAAGAAGTTATAGTTTTTTAGAAAGAATTAAATTATATTTTAGCAAGGAAGATTGAAGCATAATGAATTTATAGGGAATATCAATATTTTATTACGTGTTAGCGATTGAAATTTAAAGTCGCTAAAACGTGAAATAAGCCTGGATAGTCTTACTTTAAGCTAGATTAGAATAGATATCTAACGCTTGAGTAGCAATTCGGCCATTTCACACAAACTTTTGCGTATTGACGAAGAAGAAAGATTCGGAAGTTTATTAGGATTAGGGCTTACTTTCTTTGGATTAGACCTCTGTATTATGATGCTCCAACACAGGCTCCAAAAGCAGCTTTTTCTTTGTTCGACTCCGGCTCCGGCAATTGCGATTTGAAGCGCGTACAACAATCACGTAAGTAGTCTTCTGTAATGACGTTGCAATTTTCGAACACGACACGGGCGACTAGGAACTCGATTGTGAGCTTTTTAGCACTGTCCTGTCACGGTCGCCAACTTTGTTAATAATAACAACATACGTAAATCACAGTTAGTTTAATTTTCGAACAATACAAAGTACAATTTTTAGGTAGGTTCATAATTTAAATGGACGTGCGATCACCCAGCGTCGGCTTTGCGGAGTGGGGCGGTAGTCCAAGCAGTCAGCTGGTGTAGGCCCCCGCGCACCGCGCACACCCTTCATCTCCATCAAACTTGTCTGCGCGTAGACATATATATTTATATAAGTCAAGTCACAGTCCAAATCATCAAGTTAAGTCATAGTCTAGTCTAGTCCAGTCATACTCCTAGTAAAGTGGTGGCAATTTTACCAGAAGAGTATGGATATACTATATACTTCACACTAATATTATAAAGGCGAAAGTTTGTATGTGTGTCTGTTTGTTACTCCTTCACGCGCAAACAGCTGAATGGATTTGGATGAAATTCGGTATCAAGATAGCCTATACACTGGATTAACATACAGGCTACATTTCATACCGGAAAAGTGAAATTTTTCCGTGGGATGAGCAAATAATAAAAATACTTTTTATCCGCGGGTGGAACCAACAAACAAACTTTCGCCTTTATAATATTAGTGTGACTAGCCTATACGAGATGGAAGGGAGGATGCCACACACCTAGACGTGGCCGCGTGCGTGTCGCAGGAGGTGCGCGCGGCGGCCATGCGCGAGTACGTGTCCCGTGTGTGCGCCGCGGTGGAAGGCAGCGCGGCGCTCGCAGCGCTCGGGGACGGCGTGCCCGCGCTGCTGGCCGCGCAGCTGCGCGCCGGCGCCGCGCTGCAGCGCGCCGAGGACGGCGTGCGGCGGCGCCTGCGGGCCGGGCTCGCGGGCGCCGAGGCCCGCCTGCGCGCGCGCCATCCGCTGCTGTCGCGCGCCGCCAGCTGGCGCGAGGCGCGCCTGGCCGCCGCCGCGCGCCGCCTGCACCACGAGCTGCGGTGGGCGGCGCGCGAGGACGCCGCCGCCGCGCTGCTCGCCCTCAAGCTGCCGCAGCACCGCTACTTCCTCCTGCGCGACCTCGCCTTCCTGCGCGACCGCGAGCCCCTGCTCGCGGCGGAGCTCCGCGCCGCGACCGCGCCCACGCGCACCTTCTCCTGGAGCACCAGCGTCGCGCCGCCGACGCGCTGGACGATGGCGGAGATGTGGCGGTCGCGCGCGCCGTCGCGCGTCGTGTGCACGAGCACGCGGTGGGCGGGGTGGCGCGTGGCCAACGCGGCGGCGCGCGCGCGCTGCTGGACGTGGCGCGTCATGTACGTGCTGGCGGTGCTGGTGGCGTGGCGCTCGCCGCTGTCGCTGCGCGTGCTGCTGCGCCGCGACCCGCCGCGCGACGACCTCGAGCTGACGCAGGCAAGTGACGCCGCCGCGCGACGCAATCAGTGCTCGAATCGGACTCGCTTACGAAATGGAACGCGTTTTCCCAAAGTGCAAGACAATAAACCGGAATTTTCAAATGAAAACAATGTGTTTGAAGTTTTAATCGTAAATAGATAGTCTGAGATTTTTTATTTATGAATATTCAAATTTGAGCTGGCTATCTATTACAGTTCAAGAGACAGACTTGTGGAAAAAGGGGTGATATGTTCCCGTTTTTACTCTGGACATGGAACTCTAGTCATTAAAAAGTAAAACAAAAAAGTCGCTTGCGCGTTGTTAGGATTAATATTGCAAATATATATAGCCAACCACTGTTTTCTTAACTCTTTACTCTAACCAAGTAGATAAATCAATTACCAAACCTATGATTGACGATTTGATTGACGATTGAGATTGGCACCTGTACATACTCAGATTAACCAATTGTTTTTGAAGTAAAACTTCTTCACGCACGCTTGACTTGAGGAGCAAGCTGGTGAATGCGAACGAAAGTTGAAGTTGATTCACATAGATCTCCATTGTCAACATAACAAAGTTAAAAATTTCTATTATTATATTGGTAAGTCCGGTAAAATGACAATTTACAATTATCAAATATACATTAGATAATGAATTATAATTAACTAACATTAAACGAAGTTATACCGGCCGAGCTAAAGAAGTTTAAGTTAAGTGCTACAGAATGGGCTCTGTTAAAATTCCCTATGTACTCAAAAATAGAGAAAAAAAAGAGTACGCTTTAGACCAAACGATTTAATTAAAACTTCTTTAGCTCCATCTATCTATCAACCGGTGTAACACACGGCACAATATGTGTAAGTGGTATAGCTCGCGCAAAACTTTATGAGCTCTCGGAAGTTAGCGCGGATGGTTGCGCAGTACGCATATTACAGTTATTGTATGGCCGCTTTTACAATGCACTCAACTGTACCATGCGCAGTTTGGTACGCGGGCCAAGCTTCCGAGAGCTCATAAAGTTTAGCGCGAGCTATAACGGCGGAGCGTGCGGCAGGCGGGCGGGCAGGCGGGCGCGGCGGCGCGGCGCGGGGCGGAGCCGCCGTCGCTGCGGGCGCGGCTGCGGGCGCTGTGGCGGCACGTCTCCAAGGAGCGCAGCCGGATCGACGCCGAGCCCGACACCGGTAAACTCTAAACAAACATTACACACAACACTAAAACAACTCAACAAACAACACAACTCTAAAACATTTATTTAAAAAAGCGCTAATACTTGTTCTGTGTCTGGGTGTTGTGGGACCATGGTCCTCGTAGTTCCAGGGTCTCTAGATAAAGGGAATCCTAGTTAGGGTCCAGGATCTATGTATGTGATGTGAACCCAAACCACTGGACGGATCGGGCTGAAAATTGTCATGCAGGTAGATGTTATGACGTAGGCATCCGCTAAGAAAGGATTTTTTGAAATTCCACACTTAAGAGGATGAAATGGGTGGTTAAATTATTTTCCCATAGGCCATATATTCTCAAGTTAGTAATAAGCTACATTTATAAATTTAAAATAATATTACAAAAAGCACGGACCCTGTTGTCTGTGGTAATGCAGATAGAAAAAAAACTTGGTGTCAAGGGACACCCGGACGGAACGAAGTTCTTTTTATTTATTATGTACAAAAACCTGTATACACTCAACAAAAATAATCGACGCGACATCACCACTGTTCAATGCGAAATAGAAAGACGAAACGAAAATAACTGACTTGCTTTCTATGAGAGAGAGAGAAAGAGGCATACATAGAAACACGCGCACGCCGTACGGCTTACAATTATATCAAAAGAAGTTTTGGCGGGAAAATGAAAAAGATCGCGTCGCTGCATTGTATTATTTTCCCAAACTTGTGTTATTTTCAGTGTTAGTGCACAAAATTGGTGGGATTTTATTCGTTAAGTGCTGGATTACAAGCATGAGTGTGGGAAAGTGGTATAATGATGGTGAAACGTTTCTTTTCGTGTTGTTTCCAAAACTCCATAGAAGCTTCTGGTAAAGTTGCCACCACTTTACTAGGAGTATGACTTGACTAGACTAGACTACGACTTGGACTGTGACTTGACTTCACACAGTATATATTAATTTTGAGAAATTATCAATTACTTGACACTGGCTAAATACACAAAAGTGTAGAGCCAAAAAAAAATAACAAAAAAAAATATATCAAAAAGTGTCGTTACACCTTTTGGTCTTAATTTTTTCCGTGTAGCCCCCTTGCGCAACGCGCGATATGCCACTCCCACCTGATGGACCCCTCTCGGCGCAGGGCTGCTGGGCGCGGGCGCGGGGCGCGCGGCGGCGCGCGCGTGGCTGTGCGCGGGCGTGGGCGGGCTGGGCTCGGCCGCGCTGCTGGCGCTGCTGCCGGCGGCCGCGCTGCTGGTGACGCTGGCGGCGCTGCTGGCGGCCGCCGCCGCGCCGCTGTGGGTGCCGCCGCTGGCGCTGCTGCTGCACCTCGCCAACGTGCTCGTGTACGACCGCGACTGCCCGCGCCCCGGGGAACTTAACCGGTACGCTTTACTGTTCCCAGCCTCCGTGGTGTGCTGGTTGACCAGCTCGGCTCGTAGGACGGAAGCGGCGGGTTCGATTCCCGTGGAAGGACAAGTATATGTGAACAGAAAAAAAAGAGCATGTACTTGATCTGTGTCTGGGTGTTGTGGGACCACGGTCCTCGTAGTTCCTGGGTCCCTAGACACAAGGAATCCTAGTTAGGGTCCAGGATCTATGTATGTGATCGTTTGGCTTTTTTTATTTTATTGAACTAACACTTCTTTACATACGCTAAGCTGGTGAATGTGTAACGGAAATTGATTGGGCGAGGTGAACGGAAGTTGAAAGGAAGATATGCTTATATCTATATCTCTATACTCAACGTGAAGATAGTTACGTTTCGTATATTATTATAAGGGCAAGAGAGGTGGAGCTAAAGAAGTATTCTTAAGTCGTGTGGTCTAAAGCACGCACTCGTTCGTTTTTTCTTAGTATGAAATATCATTTCATTTTAATCGACTTCAAAAATAACTAATGTCGCCCATTTGTGATCAATGGGCCAAACCATAGATCCTGCACAAATTGATTGAAATCAGCTTGACACCCTGTTTTGAAAATGATACCATAGTTTTGTAAACGACAAATCAAGTAAGTGTATCTTATCGCAAGTTTTGAAGTCGCCATTACTAACGACCGATCTTTCTTCGCTTCAAAATTACTTTTTCTATCTGATGATAGAAAAAGCCAGCAATTGTTGATACTATTGCTGACTATGTATTGATTTGATTCATTTATTACTCTATGATCACTTTTAAGTTAAAATAAGTTGTCCCTTGCGTTTCTCTTTCACTTCAATGTTACGCTCATTTGACGACGGCAATCATGTAACTGAAACACAAATTTTTATGGATTCGACAGTTTCAATATTGTACGGGCTCATCCGTAACATTATTGTATTACATAATATATCTAATTAGTACCAATAAAGTATTCAACCGGAACGCACGTCGTATCATTTCTGCTACTGTTCCCGGTTGCGTTGGTACTCAATATTAATTATCAAAACCTATGTAGGGTTAAACACTAGTCCTTATAAAGTGGTCCTTCGAGCCGGATTTCGAATCAGCGACCTATGGATAAAATATAATTCAAGGGGGTGAGATCAAAAAGGGTTTAACTGTCAAATCGATAGTTTAGAGAAAATTAACTTTAAACTTCAACGGTTTCATTTTAATAAAGAGTGCTTATTAAGTAATAGAAAATAATAATGTTTTTATGCTAAGCGAACTGTATTCTTGTGTCAGATGAACCGTTTTTAGACTGACAATCTCGAAATTTAAGCCTCAGTTCGGTATTTACAGTCTATTATTGTAGATAGTTTCACGTTGAATCCAACGATACCCATAAATCATTTTGTGAAAAAAATCAGTTAAACCCTTCTTGATCTCTTTCCTTCAATTGTTTTTATCATTTAAAAAAATGGAATTTACTGATGCGTTAATAAAAGTGTCGCGATCACCCCCAGATGGTTCCCGCTGGCGGAGGTGGTGGTATGGCGCATATGCGTGGTGGGCGCGGCGCAGGCGGCGTGCGCGGCGGCGCTGGCGGTGGCGCTGTGGCCCGCGGCGGCGGCGGCGCTGGCGGGCGCGGCGGCGGGCGCGGCGGCGCGCGCGGCGTGGGAGGCGTGCGCGTGGCGCGCGGTGATCGTGCGCGGCGCGCGCGTGCCGCGCCGCGACTCGGCCTTCTGCGCGCGCGCGGCGGGCCCCGGGCTGGCGGCGCCCGCGCTGCTGCGCCTGTCCGCGCCGCAGGCCGCCGCCGCCGCCGCCGCGCGCGCCGAGCTGGACGCGCTGGCCGCCTGGGCCGCCGCCGCCGTGCGCCACGTCGAGCGCCCGCTGCGCGACTACAGGCACTTCGTCGACGCTTGCTTCGGGCCCTTCTCCGTGCAGATCGCTAAGGTGATCATGCTTTCATAGTTAAACTTCTCCTCGTCTTCGCACCATGTATCGGACATATTCGATGTCCTTCTGGAAGCCACTTACTAACGCAAACCGCGGCGGGTTTCGCGAGCGTCGGTTACGTGCTAATATGAATTACAAAAAAATTGTTCTGTGAAATAAAAATTTTGAGATATAGAAAAGATGTGGCTGTAAATTTTCCTAATATAAATAAATAAAATATGGATGTTTTATGTGTCGCGCAGACGGGGTGTTACCGCGCGCTGGAGCGCGAGTGCGCAGCGCTGGTGGCGTCGGTGCGCAGCGCGGTGGCGGCGCGCCGCCGCGACCTGGCGCTCCCGCTCAGCACCGCGGCGCGCGCGCGCTGCCGCCTCACCGCGCAAGCGCTGCGCCGCGCGCGCGCGCACGCCGCCACAGAGGTACACGCGACCTGGCGCTCCCGCTCAGCACCGCGTAACTTGAGAAATTATCAATTACTTGATACTGGCTAAATACACAAAAGCGTGGTGTCTAAATAAAAAATAAATAAAGAAGCAGCCGGGTGTGTGTCGGCAGGTGCGGCGCGCGTGGGGCGCGTCCCCGCCGGGCGAGGAGTGGTGGGGCGCGCGCGGGCTGGAGGCGGGCGACTGGGCGGGCGCGGGCGCGGCGGCGCTAGCGGACGCCTTCCACGCGGACGTGCTGCTGCCGCTGGCGCCCGCCGCGCCCGCGCGCGCGCTGGAGGCGGGCCCGGGCGCGCGCGCCTGGGAGCGGCCCGACCCGCCGGACCTGCTGGCCGGCCCGCCGCCCGGCCTGCCGCCCGGCGCGCCCGACCCGCCGCGCGTGCCGCCGCCCGCCCTCGACCTGCTGGCCTTCAGCCCGCGCGCGCCGCCGCACCCGCCGCTGCCCTCGCCGGCCACGGTCGCGCTCGTGCTCCACAACAGGTAGGGTGAACTATCCAATAACTGGCCACTTTAGTGAACTGGCCAGTTCGTGCTAGTTTCCATACGGTAAAAATTGTGAACTAATATGAAAGCTCATAGATAAGATAATGTTTACCATGATCACACGGCGTTACGTGAATGTAAGTCTTATTTCATGCAAATATAGTAAATAGTGGTCAATAACTAATAGCGGCCAGTTACACCCAAGTTATACCCTACTGGGAGTTTTTTTGGCGGGCAAACGAAATTGATCGCGTCACCGCATTATATATATACCGCACCGCATATAGCATGCATACATTTAAGTAAAAAAACGAATTAAATTCCACTGTGCATATATAAAAGAAAGTCGTGTTAGTTATTATTTATTATTTATAACTCAAGAACGGCTGAACCGATTTCGCTGAAAATTGGTTGGGGCGGTATTGACACCTTGTGTATAACTTAAACTTGATAAATTATCAATTACTTGACACTGGCTAAATACACAAAAGTGTGGAGCCAAAATATTAAAAAAACAGGTGCCGCATCAGTGTTATAGTTCGCGCGAAACTTTATGAGCTCTCGGAAGCTTGGTCCGAGTACCAAACTGCGCATGGTACAGTTGAGTGCATTGTAAAGGCGGCCATACAATAACTATAATATGCGTACAGCGCAGCCATCCGCGCTAACTTCCGAGAGCTCATACAGCCTTATTAATAAATACGAACTAGCTTTAGACTAGTTACATCTTTTGTCTCATTCGATCCAGCTAAATATTCCAGTAGCAGAAAAAGGACAAAAGCTGAAGTAACAAATCCGAGACTAATACCCGTTTATTAATAAGGCTGATAAAGTTTTGCGCGAGCTATACACACGTTTTGTATTGCTGTTTGTAAATATACACTTTGGCGTATTGGTGGGAAAGACCTTACCATCCGGTAGGTTTAATTGTTGTTTGGTTCTTGAATAAAAACTTTAGGCACGCTTGATTTGGGGAGTAAGCTGGTGAATGTGAGGCGAACGGAAGTTGAAGTTGTTTCACCTAAATTTCCCTTGTCAACATACCTAGTTTAAAATTTGTAGTATGTTGGTATGTCCGGTAAAATGACAATTGACAATTGTCAAGATGGCAACATTGACATTAAACAAAGTTACCGGTCGATAGATGGAGTTCTTTAGTTTAAAAGAACTTTTACTTCAGTCGTGTGGTCTAAAGCACACTCGTTTTTTTCATAACAAAATATATTTAAGGTAAATTTTGTAGTTTGTAGTAAAATTTGTATTTTTAGATAGATAGAATTAGTGTCATATTATATTCCCAGCTTTGCGAAGTTTTATCAGTAACATGGAATGTGCACTCGTCAGGGAGGCGGAGTCCCCGGTGCCGCTGGAGGCCGAGCTGTGCAGCGCCGTGCTGCGCGCGCTGGACGACGCGGCCGACGCGCGCCCCGGTCGGTATCGGCCGGGCGGTCATGTTACTCGATTGCAACCGATAGAAACACACATTTGTATAGATTTGACACATTCAATACGCTGTTAATGTGCATAGTTAACTGGCCCGATAGCTCAATTGGTAGTAGCACTACCTTCTGAACTGTGGGATGTGGGTTCGACCCCAAACCAGGACAAACATTTGTGTGATGAACACAGGTGTTTGTTCAGTGTCTGGGTGTTATATTGCATTCTATGTATGTATTTACAAACAAAAAGTATTCAAGTATATTATTAGTTATCTGGTTTTCGCATAGTACAAGCTTTGTTTAGTTTGGGGCTAGATGGCGTTGTGTGAGATGTCCTCACATATTATTATAATTTTTTATTATTATCTTCCTCTTTTTATCTTTTCTTGGGTACCATTTTACTTTTACTATATCATTACGTACTATAACGACAGATTGATTCATATGAAAATTTCTCCTGTTGCATTGCAATCAAAGTTTCGTGACCACCCCCACAAGTGTCCTTACTAGCGAAACTTCGGTCATGTATGCGTAACTAACGCGTACATTAGCTACTATAGGCTGATCATGCCTGTTTTAGTTTGAAAACTATCGTGGTTATAATACACTAGCTTCTGCTCGCAGTTTGGAAAAATAATTCAACCACCCATTTCACCCTCTTAAGGGTGGAATTTCGAAAAATCCTTTCTTAGCGGATGCCTATGTCATAACATCTACCTGCATGCCAAATTTCAGCCCGATCCGTCCAGTAGTTTGGGCTGTGCGTTGATAGATCACTATGTCAGTCAGTCAATCAGTCAATCACCTTTTTATGTATATATTGATTTAGGAATATATATAACGGCATACCTGCACCCTTATCGTATAACTGTTCTGGATATGGACTTCGCCTGCCATCCTGCACGTCTCAATTTACAAGTCAATGAGTGCGAGCAAGAGAGCACCCGATCACCATCTCCACCAGACTTACTGGAATATATGCCGCTGCGCCGGCTTTGTGTCGGCTGACCGTGTGGGAGCGGCAGTAATAAACCGGTTGTAAAACTAAGCGGTGGTATCATTTGTGCCCTCCTAGCTACTTACTTTTACTTACCCCTGATCAGAGTGATTTCGACATTAATCTCAGTTACTCAGCAAAATTTCCCTTCGAACTCCAACATTTAATTTACGGCATACACCGCTTCTTTCTGTTCCTTTGGCGAGAACAAACTATAAGCAAAATACCTTCTTCTGGAGAACCTCTTCATTTCTTAATGACTTTTTAAAGATTAATAATGCTTATGACATTTTGTTTGGCGGGGAGCGTTCCATAAGGCAAAAATTGGCATCTGAATTTTTTGTTTCTCAAACTTAATAACATTACTAAATAGGTCTCATGCTAACTTCATTAGCTACCTACTACGAGCTTATTTCTTTATATACTAATGTTTCTATAGGTGGAAACTTGTAACTGGCCTAGTTTCTTTTACTGTAAGTTTACGTTTTTATATGTATTTTGGCTGTAAGTTTTCCTAATATGAATAAATAAAATAAAATAAAATTAATTGATGCAAGTGTAGTCGTTATCAATGTCCCAAAATGGTCATGTCGCCGTACGGTTGCAGAGTCCGTGGAACGTTACCGCGGCGGCGGCAGCTCGAGCTCCAGTTCCGACGACGACGAGCGCCGCCCGGTCACCAGGTAACTAGCACCAGTAGGGAGAAAGAGAACTTCTTTTTTCACAAACTCATATATTGTAATGAATGGGCTTGCTATGTAATAATATATTTGACAATAAGCACTTTGTAATTCTGTATGCTTAGTACAATAACTTGATTTTAAGTACTTAACTATTATAATTTTGATCCTAAAAGTGCTAAAAATAACCTATATACCTAAAATTTGCAATAAATCTTTTGGCTTTGAACTAAACTAAAAATGTATCCACGACTTATTACTGTCAAAACCTGTGACGCTCACACTGTCTGTATACATCGACAAAAACATTTTTTTTTTTTATGTTAAGGAATGACGTGACGAGCTAGCCGTTCGCCTGATGTTAAACGACACGGCTGCCCATATCAGCTGCAGTGTCACTCGGAACTCTAAAGTATAGAGGTTCGCGTGACACTGCACTGCGCCCGTCAACCTGCGACATCAGCACAATCTAGTAATAGGATTACTAAACTGTGAGATCAGATCATAAAGTCTCATTTGCCCAGTAATTTCACTAGCTACAGTGCCCTTCAAACCGGAACACAGCAGTGATTGCGCACTACTGCTTGGCGGCAGAATAACTGGCAAAGCGGTGGTACCTACCTAGACGAACTTTGCAGAAAAGTCCTACCACCTAGTAAACATGCGCTATATTGAGGATAAAAAAAGTTTGTTGAAAAGAATCCGAAACTAGCAGTGTACATTTTGATTTTTTTTTCCATAACCCGAGTATTTTTGAATTTTAATGTGTGATAAGGGTGGATTATAACAAAATATAAATAAACAATACTTTTATTAATCCTTGCCATTCATTGAAATTATAGATTTTTGTTACTTCTCTGCTGTTTCCCCCACTGTTAAATCAAGGACTTCTTTACGGGTAAAGGCCTCCTCCATAGAAACTTAGTTTTCTCTTTCTTCTGCTTCCTGTATCCAATAATTTCCGGCTGTTACTTTTATTACGTCTGTCCATCTCTCTAAAGGTCTGCATTATTTTTAATTTTCCCAAATGACCCTTTGCATTTTGTAATTTTATATGTCCATCTTCTGTCTTTATTCTGGAATATGAGCCGGCCTGCTCAACCATCACACTACAGAGGCTGTCAAATTATTACAATTTAAAAACCTCTGTACAATTGTGTGTAATAGTGTATATTTTACAGTAGTAAAAAAAGTGTATAGTTGTTTAAAAATTAATGTTCAAAATTATGCTCATTTCCTTATATGCACGCCTAATCAAATTGTTTCTCTGCACGCCTTGGTTGACTGGTAGAAAATGCTGTTAAAAATTAAGTCCTCCTTTGTACTTTTTATGTGCATAAAGTATTCAATTTATTTTTCATTTCTTTTTAATAAATAAATATAGTTCACATTAGTAAAATATACTCTTTTCACTTACATACGTAAGTAAAGTGTAGTGGTTTTCCCTAGGAGCATAGAGAGCGTGTGTGGCGGCGGGCGGCGCGGCGCGTGCCGCTGGACGCTGACGGGGCGCGGCGTGCGGCTGCGGGCCGACCTCGCCAGCCCCGAGGACGTCACGCTCGACCTCGAGCGCCGCGGGACCTCCGTGTGACCCGCCTCGCCGTCCACTGCACAACACCTGCCCCATGGAGCGCACCTGCGAGCGGCTGCGGGCCGACCTCGCCAGCCCCGAGGACGTCACGCTCGACCTCGAGCGCCGCGGGACCTCCGTGTGACCCGCCTCGCCGTCCACTGCACAACACCTGCCCCATGGAGCGCACCTGCGAGCGGCTGCGGGCCGACCTCGCCAGCCCCGAGGACGTCACGCTCGACCTCGAGCGCCGCGGGACCTCCGTGTGACCCGCCTCGCCGTCCACTGCACAACACCTGCCCCATGGAGCGCACCTGCGAGCGGCTGCGGGCCGACCTCGCCAGCCCCGAGGACGTCACGCTCGACCTCGAGCGCCGCGGGACCTCCGTGTGACCCGCCTCGCCGTCCACTGCACAACACCTGCCCCATGGAGCGCACCTGCGAGCGGCTGCGGGCCAACCTCGCCAGCCCCGAGGACGTCACGCTCGACCTCGAGCGCCGCGGGACCTCCGTGTGACCCGCCTCGCCGTCCACTGCACAACACCTGCCCCATGGAGCGCACCTGCGAGCGGCTGCGGGCCGACCTCGCCAGCCCCGAGGACGTCACGCTCGACCTCGAGCGCCGCGGGACCTCCGTGTGACCCGCCTCGCCGTCCACTGCACAACACCTGCCCCATGGAGCGCACCTGCGAGCGGCTGCGGGCCGACCTCGCCAGCCCCGAGGACGTCACGCTCGACCTCGAGCGCCGCGGGACCTCCGTGTGACCCGCCTCGCCGTCCACTGCACAACACCTGCCCCATGGAGCGCACCTGCGAGCGGCTGCGGGCCGACCTCGCCAGCCCCGAGGACGTCACGCTCGACCTCGAGCGCCGCGGGACCTCCGTGTGACCCGCCTCGCCGTCCACTGCACAACACCTGCCCCATGGAGCGCACCTGCGAGCGGCTGCGGGCCGACCTCGCCAGCCCCGAGGACGTCACGCTCGACCTCGAGCGCCGCGGGACCTCCGTGTGACCCGCCTCGCCGTCCACTGCACAACACCTGCCCCATGGAGCGCACCTGCGAGCGGCTGCGGGCCGACCTCGCCAGCCCCGAGGACGTCACGCTCGACCTCGAGCGCCGCGGGACCTCCGTGTGACCCGCCTCGCCGTCCACTGCACAACACCTGCCCCATGGAGCGCACCTGCGAGCGGCTGCGGGCCGACCTCGCCAGCCCCGAGGACGTCACGCTCGACCTCGAGCGCCGCGGGACCTCCGTGTGACCCGCCTCGCCGTCCACTGCACAACACCTGCCCCATGGAGCGCACCTGCGTGCGGCTGCGGGCCAACCTCGCCAGCCCCGAGGACGTCACGCTCGACCTCGAGCGCCGCGGGACCTCCGTGTGACCCGCCTCGCCGTCCACTGCACATCACCTGCCCCATGGAGCGCACCTGCGAGCGGCTGCGGGCCGACCTCGCCAGCCCCGAGGACGTCACGCTCGACCTCGAGCGCCGCGGGACCTCCGTGTGACCCGCCTCGCCGTCCACTGCACAACACCTGCCCCATGGAGCGCACCTGCGAGCGGCTGCGGGCCGACCTCGCCAGCCCCGAGGACGTCACGCTCGACCTCGAGCGCCGCGGGACCTCCGTGTGACCCGCCTCGCCGTCCACTGCACAACACCTGCCCCATGGAGCGCACCTGCGTGCGGCTGCGGGCCAACCTCGCCAGCCCCGAGGACGTCACGCTCGACCTCGAGCGCCGCGGGACCTCCGTGTGACCCGCCTCGCCGTCCACTGCACAACACCTGCCCCATGGAGCGCACCTGCGAGCGGCTGCGGGCCGACCTCGCCAGCCCCGAGGACGTCACGCTCGACCTCGAGCGCCGCGGGACCTCCGTGTGACCCGCCTCGCCGTCCACTGCACAACACCTGCCCCATGGAGCGCACCTGCGAGCGGCTGCGGGCCGACCTCGCCAGCCCCGAGGACGTCACGCTCGACCTCGAGCGCCGCGGGACCTCCGTGTGACCCGCCTCGCCGTCCACTGCACAACACCTGCCCCATGGAGCGCACCTGCGAGCGGCTGCGGGCCGACCTCGCCAGCCCCGAGGACGTCACGCTCGACCTCGAGCGCCGCGGGACCTCCGTGTGACCCGCCTCGCCGTCCACTGCACAACACCTGCCCCATGGAGCGCACCTGCGAGCGGCTGCGGGCCGACCTCGCCAGCCCCGAGGACGTCACGCTCGACCTCGAGCGCCGCGGGACCTCCGTGTGACCCGCCTCGCCGTCCACTGCACAACACCTGCCCCATGGAGCGCACCTGCGAGCGGCTGCGGGCCAACCTCGCCAGCCCCGAGGACGTCACGCTCGACCTCGAGCGCCGCGGGACCTCCGTGTGACCCGCCTCGCCGTCCACTGCACAACACCTGCCCCATGGAGCGCACCTGCGAGCGGCTGCGGGCCGACCTCGCCAGCCCCGAGGACGTCACGCTCGACCTCGAGCGCCGCGGGACCTCCGTGTGACCCGCCTCGCCGTCCACTGCACAACACCTGCCCCATGGAGCGCACCTGCGAGCGGCTGCGGGCCGACCTCGCCAGCCCCGAGGACGTCACGCTCGACCTCGAGCGCCGCGGGACCTCCGTGTGACCCGCCTCGCCGTCCACTGCACAACACCTGCCCCATGGAGCGCACCTGCGAGCGGCTGCGGGCCGACCTCGCCAGCCCCGAGGACGTCACGCTCGACCTCGAGCGCCGCGGGACCTCCGTGTGACCCGCCTCGCCGTCCACTGCACAACACCTGCCCCATGGAGCGCACCTGCGAGCGGCTGCGGGCCGACCTCGCCAGCCCCGAGGACGTCACGCTCGACCTCGAGCGCCGCGGGACCTCCGTGTGACCCGCCTCGCCGTCCACTGCACAACACCTGCCCCATGGAGCGCACCTGCGAGCGGCTGCGGGCCGACCTCGCCAGCCCCGAGGACGTCACGCTCGACCTCGAGCGCCGCGGGACCTCCGTGTGACCCGCCTCGCCGTCCACTGCACAACACCTGCCCCATGGAGCGCACCTGCGTGCGGCTGCGGGCCAACCTCGCCAGCCCCGAGGACGTCACGCTCGACCTCGAGCGCCGCGGGACCTCCGTGTGACCCGCCTCGCCGTCCACTGCACAACACCTGCCCCATGGAGCGCACCTGCGAGCGGCTGCGGGCCGACCTCGCCAGCCCCGAGGACGTCACGCTCGACCTCGAGCGCCGCGGGACCTCCGTGTGACCCGCCTCGCCGTCCACTGCACAACACCTGCCCCATGGAGCGCACCTGCGAGCGGCTGCGGGCCGACCTCGCCAGCCCCGAGGACGTCACGCTCGACCTCGAGCGCCGCGGGACCTCCGTGTGACCCGCCTCGCCGTCCACTGCACAACACCTGCCCCATGGAGCGCACCTGCGAGCGGCTGCGGGCCGACCTCGCCAGCCCCGAGGACGTCACGCTCGACCTCGAGCGCCGCGGGACCTCCGTGTGACCCGCCTCGCCGTCCACTGCACAACACCTGCCCCATGGAGCGCACCTGCGAGCGGCTGCGGGCCGACCTCGCCAGCCCCGAGGACGTCACGCTCGACCTCGAGCGCCGCGGGACCTCCGTGTGACCCGCCTCGCCGTCCACTGCACAACACCTGCCCCATGGAGCGCACCTGCGTGCGGCTGCGGGCCAACCTCGCCAGCCCCGAGGACGTCACGCTCGACCTCGAGCGCCGCGGGACCTCCGTGTGACCCGCCTCGCCGTCCACTGCACAACACCTGCCCCATGGAGCGCACCTGCGAGCGGCTGCGGGCCGACCTCGCCAGCCCCGAGGACGTCACGCTCGACCTCGAGCGCCGCGGGACCTCCGTGTGACCCGCCTCGCCGTCCACTGCACAACACCTGCCCCATGGAGCGCACCTGCGAGCGGCTGCGGGCCGACCTCGCCAGCCCCGAGGACGTCACGCTCGACCTCGAGCGCCGCGGGACCTCCGTGTGACCCGCCTCGCCGTCCACTGCACAACACCTGCCCCATGGAGCGCACCTGCGAGCGGCTGCGGGCCGACCTCGCCAGCCCCGAGGACGTCACGCTCGACCTCGAGCGCCGCGGGACCTCCGTGTGACCCGCCTCGCCGTCCACTGCACAACACCTGCCCCATGGAGCGCACCTGCGAGCGGCTGCGGGCCGACCTCGCCAGCCCCGAGGACGTCACGCTCGACCTCGAGCGCCGCGGGACCTCCGTGTGACCCGCCTCGCCGTCCACTGCACAACACCTGCCCCATGGAGCGCACCTGCGAGCGGCTGCGGGCCGACCTCGCCAGCCCCGAGGACGTCACGCTCGACCTCGAGCGCCGCGGGACCTCCGTGTGACCCGCCTCGCCGTCCACTGCACAACACCTGCCCCATGGAGCGCACCTGCGAGCGGCTGCGGGCCGACCTCGCCAGCCCCGAGGACGTCACGCTCGACCTCGAGCGCCGCGGGACCTCCGTGTGACCCGCCTCGCCGTCCACTGCACAACACCTGCCCCATGGAGCGCACCTGCGAGCGGCTGCGGGCCGACCTTGCCAGCCCCGAGGACGTCACGATCGACCTCGAGCGCCGCGGGACCTCCGTGTGACCCGCCTCGCCGTCCACTGCACAACACCTGCCCCATGGAGCGCACCTGCGAGCGGCTGCGGGCCGACCTCGCCAGCCCCGAGGACGTCACGCTCGACCTCGAGCGCCGCGGGACCTCCGTGTGACCCGCCTCGCCGTGCACTGCACAACACCTGCCCCATGGAGCGCACCTGCGAGCGGCTGCGGGCCGACCTCGCCAGCCCCGAGGACGTCACGCTTGACCTCGAGCGCCGCGGGACCTCCGTGTGACCCGCCTCGCCGTCCACTGCACAACACCTGCCCCATGGAGCGCACCTGCGAGCGGCTGCGGGCCGACCTCGCCAGCCCCGAGGACGTCACGCTCGACCTCGAGCGCCGCGGGACCTCCGTGTGACCCGCCTCGCCGTCCACTGCACAACACCTGCCCCATGGAGCGCACCTGCGAGCGGCTGCGGGCCGACCTCGCCAGCCCCGAGGACGTCACGCTCGACCTCGAGCGCCGCGGGACCTCCGTGTGACCCGCCTCGCCGTCCACTGCACAACACCTGCCCCATGGAGCGCACCTGCGAGCGGCTGCGGGCCGACCTCGCCAGCCCCGAGGACGTCACGCTCGACCTCGAGCGCCGCGGGACCTCCGTGTGACCCGCCTCGCCGTCCACTGCACAACACCTGCCCCATGGAGCGCACCTGCGAGCGGCTGCGGGCCGACCTCGCCAGCCCCGAGGACGTCACGCTCGACCTCGAGCGCCGCGGGACCTCCGTGTGACCCGCCTCGCCGTCCACTGCACAACACCTGCCCCTTGGAGCGCACCTTCGAGCGGCCGCTTGCCTTGTATCCATCGGCTTTTGACCAGCTGGGCGATCACGTAACTCGATTGCAACCTATAGGAACACGAATTTGTATGGATTTGACAGTTTGAATACTCAGTTCATGTGTATAGTTAGTATGGAAATTTCTCCTGTTGTATTGCAATTAAAGTTTCGTGATCATCTCCCAGGTCGTCGGTCACCTAGTGGGGGCCTACACTCATCCGGGTCGCGGTCGCCACACGAGAACCTTTCTTCCTTGTTGGTTGACGGTTCTGCCAGCAATGTATTCTGTCCAATGCCATTTAAACTTGCTAATTCTACGGTGACTAGTTCTGCAGATAATATCTCGCAAGGAAACCCCGAGCGTAGCTCTCTTCTCGTTGCGCGTCTGACCTTGCACACAACATCTCAACTCTACCCTTACTTCGGCTAGAATCGCTTGTGTACTGGGTTTCAATTTCGGTTGGTTTTACACGTTCCCATCATGATAGAAAAAAAAATGATAGGAAAGCGAATTCGGTGGTCTAGGGACCTTACGATGATTTCACGTCTCCATATAAAAATACGACAGTTAAAAAATTATGCATCGATTTTATCCGGTAGTAATAACTTTAAAATATTGTAGCAAACGTGATCAAATTATAGATATGAAACTATTTGTTTATAAGCTTTAACTTCTTAGATCGTCCTTTATAGAATTAGAGAACGAGTTCAAAGAACTACCGGGAATTAATGAATATACACAATCGACTCAACGACTTAAATAATACATTAGATATTAGAAATGAGCACAAAATTGAAGAAATTTGTTTTAAAAGATAAACTAATGCATCAATCGGTTTTTTTTAATGTTATTTCGCTCTCTTAACAGGTAAACCAGCATTGCATTCTAGTTTTCAATCTGGACACTTAAATAATAATTTGTTTGTCAAATCGCAAATAGTCCAGACTCTAAGATTACTTTTACTTATCTCCTAGTTATTCTTTAAAGGGCAAGGTGCTTTTGTTCTTGTACCTAATTTTTACTATCGTATTAACTAACGTTAAATGCAAATGGCTTCTACTATGAGCTTTAAAATACATTGGGATTGTATATATAGCCGTGTTGACATATAGAGAAATCCAAGTGCAGTTTCTTCATTCAACCATGGCCTGTCATCTAACTTTCGAAATATCTTAGTGTGATAAGGTTCTACAATAGCGGGCTTTAAGCTTTGTTTTATGTAAATATCTTAAAATGTAAAGTTTCACAGAGCACATACACAAACCTTAAATATTAATACTATAAGATGTTTGACTGTTTTTAAATCTAGCTGGTTATTTTTGGGTCTTACCGTGAATCGAAATTAATAATAATAATAATAATAACGCCCAACGATCATATACATAGATTCATATATGTACATAAATTATATTAGTATGTGATTATATCGAAACTAAACCAAGGATCTTCCACTTGACTCGTCGGATATTTAAATTTTGTATGTAAGGCGATCGACTTTTTGTTTGATAGGGTCTCTGGAAGAACATCTTTTGCCTTTAGGTTTTCATTTTGGTTTTATAGGACAGCAAAGATAAATGTTTCAAAATGGTTAATAATACATTTTCTATCAGCATGGTACTCTTTTTTAACATGTCAGAGTGCACTTTTCTATCCTAGTGTTTGTTGTGAGAAAAATAACAAAATTTCTAAGTATAAAACAATTGCATTCATCGTTCATCAAATGAAATGGTTCACGTTTTTGTTAATTCACTTTACCGGCGTAATTAAGTCCTATAGTTCACGAGACCGGTTCAGGAAGTACTGGCATTTATGATACACCTCTGAATGATTTTATTTAAAACAATTGAATGTATATAAGTATGTGCTCTGCGAACGAGTCTAAGACTACAGTAGGGAGTAGCGTTCCTCAGAATAAGTGCACTTCATCACATACAACGATAGACTTAGAATTAAGGCTTATAATTAATCTGATCATTAGGTATCGTTAAGCTCGAGCAAATATTTAGCAGATACGGTACGGTAAGAGTGATTTTTGCGTGGTTTGCGAATCAGCTAGTAGTCACTTTAGCTCACAATCGTATAACATTATTTAAGTGTATTTAATTTTTGGTTACAATTTGTGGTTTAATTTGTCTAATGATTTGTCTAATGGAACTCAATGCATTAATGCGATACCACATCATGGGACTACAAACGTGCTACGCTATAGCTCGGCCTCAGTTAGGAAAACATGAGCCAATTAATATCAATTTATTTGAACAAATGTTACTACATTTGATAAAATAAATTCAAAAGTATATGAAGATTTACGAGGCAGTTTTTCAAAAGTATCTGAAAATTTACGTACTAAAACACTTCCGAGTATCGAGCTATATGTACAAATGTTAGAGTTTTGGCGGGAAAGCGAAAAATATTGCGTCACCGCATTGTATTATTTTCCAAAACTTGTGTTATTTTCAGTGTTAGTGCATAAAATTGGTGGCATTTTATTCGTTAAGTGCTGGATTACAGGCGTGAGTGTGGGAAAATGGTATAATGATGGTGAAACGTTTCTTTTCGTGTTGTTTCCAAAACTCCATAGAAGCTTCAAGTTGCCACCACTTTACTAGGAGTATGACATTGACTAGACTGACTTGATGACTTCGACTGTGACTTGACACATATTTGCGTGAAATATCGATAACTTGATAAATTATCAATTACTTGACACTGGCTAAGTACACAAAAGTGTGGAGCCAAAACTTTTTTGACACGTTTGGAGTTTTTATTAAGCCTTCTTGTTGTGTTGTGGTAAAATAGTAATTTGTTCCCACCAGAAAAGTATACTTTGAGCATTTATACTATATATATATTTTATTGTATCAATTAGTGGCTAGAATGAAATTATAACGCTAATATACTAATGTATACTAAACTTTTCTTTATAAATGAATGAATATTCTAAAACAAAAGTTTAGTATGTAGGTAATATATCATAGTTGATGCAAATTAAATAATCATAATTACTGCCTGAAACCAAAATGCAAGTATGCAGCTCTAGAGTAAGTGAAAATATGCAATTAATAATTATAAATAAACATGTAGTTATAATTATCAATGTATGACGCTTTAATTCGCCATGAATGTCGAGCATCAAGAATCAAGCTCGGTTGTCTAAACCGTAATTAAATCCCCTCATCTCTAACGGGTACACTGATCCAAGGTAGATGTAAAAACGAAATTAATATTTAATTATTAATCCAGAAATCACAAAAGATGATATTACTATTAGCTATATTGCCAGCGGCAAAAATGACAAAGCATAATCCAACTTGTAATGTACCAGGCCTAAATACGCATGCTTTAAGAATGTATAATAAGTACGTAGTTTATTTAGATCGAAATCAGCGAAACATAGTAACTGTAAACTGAGGTTCCGCAACTAGGTACCGCGTGAATTTGTCAAGTTTGTGGTCAATTTTTGTCTTGCTTCTATAGTAAGCCGCTTTCGGAAACTGTACTGAAACGCTTTTATTCAATAAGTATTCATAAAGCTCTCTAGATTTAAAGTCAAATTGAGATTATTTACTTATAGTTATATTTAAAATGTATTTATATAAGAATCAAAATTATATTCTGCAATCTCCACATCAGATATTATTATTACCTAGAATAAACATGGCAACTGATGCGTGTGTTATGCCAATTTGCTCATTATTTTTGTAATGCTCTAATTTGTAGGTAACTTTGGCTTTACTTATTTATCATCTATTATTTATTATAATATAATACGAGATATGGTAACGCACTGGAGTATATGTGTTTATGTCTCCATTCTTAGAACAAACCAAAAGAGATAAAGTTACTTTATGGCCTTATGGATAGTTAATTATAATTTAGTTTTTTATCCCCACAGTTTTAGAGGCAACACCATCAGTACGAACATTTGTTACGAATTCAGTGAGCGACATGTATTCTGGTTTGTTCTAAATTAAATGATTTTTGTTTGATATAGCAAATCAAGATAATATATTTATACGGTATTATACGCCGGAACAACACCAAATGCAAATCAAATAATATTACGGATAGGTACAGTGTGATCGTTTTAATACATAAAATTGATGCGCATGCATCAGCATATGTTGGGAGTGGGTATCTAGAATTAACTCCAATCACTTGGGGTTGGATTCTCGGTCATTCGGCTTGTCTTCTGTTCTTTTCGTTTACATATTTTATCGATAAAGTTTTGTATGATAAAGATTTCAGAAGTCTAATTGGCTGCAACCAAGGCCCTGCCAGCTTGTACTAATATTATGATCTCACTGTATCTTGGTTGGGTACCTGAGCGTAGCTTTTGCGCGTAGCTGTATCTTCATAACAATGTTAAAAGCATACGCAATGTCAGTTTTATAAATAAATTCTCACGTATGACATCTTCTTTTTTTACCTTCCTTGATCAATTTATCATTATGTAGGTTAAATAAATATAAGTAGGAAAATCCGTGATACTTATTTGCTAACACTAAAGTTCCGTTGTAAACTTGGTATTTATATAGTTACATTCTTGTGGCAATGCCTTGTGAGCATTGAATATTTCAAATATTTTTACCACATTGGCATTTTCGAAAATTATCAGGGTAAAACAATTATTTGCACTCATCTGGGAGTACTAGTAGGCGTAGTTTATTTATTCTGCAATGGGCATAAACATAGATTTTTCTTTTTCCAAGATAATTAGGAACTAAAATGCGATGTGTGATTTTAAAGGTAAATAAACGGGTGATGAAATAAAACAAAAAAGTTATTGAATCGAATTTAAAATTTATTAAACCCTACCTAGCTATTAAAATTATAAACTTCGCTCTCTTTTACACGTTTGTATCACTTAGACATATTAAAATAAAAAACTTATTATAAAAGCATGGGAGTACAAGTAACCGTACAAGTGTAGTAATAAAACAAGCTAAGCCCCGTAACGTGCCCACGTGACCTACGATCTGCGTAGTACGCGATTGAGAATATGTTACTGTGCGTACACAGCTCATATGATGCGCTGCCGAGAAGAGATATTTCGATTCGCTTCTGCTACCCGTGCAGGTACATTACAAAAATTGGCTACTGTATTTTCACAGCCAAGCAAATTGCAAAATTAGATATTTTTCTAATTGTTTGGATTTTTTAAATAATAAATTATGAATGTTGGACACACATTGTGTCGGTTGGTACACATTTTTATGACGAATTTGTATATTTCCCATATAATTATGGTAATGGCCATCCCGTATAGGACTGAAAACAGTTCACCATCTTTAAGTATGACGACTCCAAAAATGACGTCGCTGCATCTTAAATCCACCAAAACGTTTATCTAAAGATTGTTTATTGGTTTCCGCCTGTTCTGTTTCTTATACTCCCACGCCCGCGGTATAAATACACAATATATTTATTTCAATTTATAGTAATATAATATAAAAGCTATATTTCATCTCTTGTAATTTTCAGCGAATACAAACGTATAATTAAATTATTCTTCTACAACTATTGCTAATTTAACAATTATAATTTTATAAAAATTTGTTGGGCCTACCTACCTATTGATTAAATAAAATAGAAAATATAAAACAGAGTTATTATGCATACGCAACAATGCTCTTTTTATAATAAAAAATTCTATAACTAAAACGAAACTACATTTTGTGTTATTTTATGTAAGGATTAAATAGAATAAAAAAATGTATTGTGCGTTATTCCAACGACAACCGATCATCAAAATATGAAACGGAAAAGCGGACTTCATAAACCGAGACAAATAAAGGTCCTTGAAAGAATTTTACTATACATGTTCGATATTGGTATAATTCTGAAGCTAATATAGCAGCTCCAGCGTCCATGTCGTTCCGATGAATACAATGTGTACCTGTTAACCAGAGTAGTACAGTGTAGTGTAGACACATTAACGGATCGATATTCGAGAGAAACTTTGTGACATGACTATGTTGATTAAAAAAAACTAATACAATATTCATTTTAGGCAGTTATAGTTACAACCTACTGCTCTATAAATTAACCAGTAATAAAATATAATTATCCCCAGTGCCTCAAATAATACTTCGTTAACAAAAACTTGCCTTACCTTTTACATTTATTTTTATTTATATATATATATACAATATATACTTATATATTGTATATACTCTACATCCAGATGTCACGCTGTTATATAAAAAAATGTTCAGCGTTCACATAAAGTTCTTGTTTATAGGATGTTTACATTTTATGAGTAAGAGGGTTACACCGTAACGGCATTTGATTGAAGCTCATCCCAGTTTTGAGGATACATCATTAAAATTGGTAATGTCGAAGTACAATGACTTGAAGCGGCTGCCATTGGACAAACACACGCTAATATTTAAATATATTAAATAATAATAATAATAATAATAATATGTGTGGACATCTCACACAACGCCATCTAGCCCCAAACTAAGCAAAGCTTGTGCTATGGGTTCCAGATAACTGATACAATACTTAGATACTTTTTTGTTTGTAAATACATACATAGAATACAATATAACACCCAGAAACAGAACAAACACCTATGTACATCACACAAATGTTTGTCCTGAGTGGGAATCGAACCCACAACCCACAGTTCAGAAGGCAGGGCTACTACCAACTGAGCTATCGGGCCAGTCAAAAAATAAAATAAATAACTTAAAATTATGATTAAACATTTCAACATAACAAAAATGCTACACTTCTGCAAGCTTACTGCTAACTATAATTATTGATGCGCTGATAACTGAATTCAAAATAAAGAATTCACCATGATTTTCCAAAAAATGGGTAATAAATAATTAACGCGTTTTAACAAACTGCAGCTTAGTGTTGTCTATAACTTAGTCGTAGTGCCTACACATATCGCATCAGTTTGTGAGAGTCACCATTAGGGATGAGCCGAATCTGTCAACGTGGAATTCCTCATGCTCTATCCTTTTCTATCAGGATCACTACCTCCCATAGCGAGAAAGATGTAATGAGTGCTATCGCGATAACACCCGCTATCCGTCTCGCTCCAGGAAATAACGATCCTGAAAGATAGAAAAGGATAGAGCATGACGTGTCGCTCAACCCTTAGCCGTAATACTCATCAAATTTCACTAATATCCAAACTGCGTATTTTCCTACATCTTACAGAAGTAACATTTGGGTCCATACAAAAAGAAACGTATTAAATAACAAGATAGGTAGGTGTGTGAAGTATTACTACTTAATTAATTTCTATTATTTGACGCAAGTTTTTCGTTTCATAGAATATAAAAATAAATATAGCTCTAATACATGTTTATATCTAAATATGTATAAGTATGAAACACTAGCAAGCTAGACTACGAACTATGGCCACACAGAACATTTTGATTCTTACCCATTACAACTACGATCTACGCGAAAACAAACCCAACGCCGAAGACCATCGATCGCCAAATAGAGAGCAAACTGAGAAACGGACGCTAGCATTCGAAACCAGATTAAATCAATGGAGCATGTAATGCCCGTCTGTACCAAACTTCGTTAGTTCCTAAGTTCGCACTTATTCCTCTATGACATACAATGAAAAATACGTGTATTTGGATAAAGGCAAGTAAGTACATTACATTAGGTTAGAAAAATCTGGGTCCCCAGTGATTACACTAAGCTCAGGGCCCATACAATGTATTTGGGTAATGTCATAGAGGACTAAGTGCGAACTTAGGAGCCGTGTAACTTTAGTACAGACAGTATTTTTATTATATCATCAATATCATACTCGTAAAATATCAAATAATATGTAAAAGAGCCGATGTAATCATAATGAGACATTTTATTTTTAAATCAGCCTTTAGTGTTAATTTCATATAATTCACATTAAATAATGGCTCATCTGTAATACGGGCCCTATATATGGAAAGAATAGCTGTCATCTATATTAGTTTGGTCACTTTCGTTTCTGAACACTCTTTTTAATACATATTTATCTTGAAGCATTATTTTTATTTGCATAAAACAACGACCTACGCAAAATATGTATTTTATTTTATTTTATTATTTTTCGAAAAACTAACAGCTAAAAATATAACAACATATATTTATATGTATAACCTCCATAGGTTATACATATAAATATCTATTCAGGTCAGTTGACCATAGAACTTGTAACTAGCCATCTAGTTAAAAGTTCTATGGTTAACTGACCTCAAATTGACTAAAATGAGCTACTGTAATTTTTATGTTGGTAGAAATAGGTATAATTATTACAAGAAAACTTTTTGGGTAAATTGTTTGAATTTATAGTTTTTTGTTTATAAAAAACAAAGTCTCATTATTTTGTGCTTTTGGTAGTAAACATAAAACAGCATTTATGTGTTCTTGTTTAGGCCGAATTTTAGAACACTTACAAATGGTAATGTATAGTTATATTATAATAATTAATATTGCAACAAAACATGCTAATTTGCCTCGGTTTCAGAGCTTAATCTGTTTAAATATTAAGTCACTTAATAGATTATATAGTTTTACAACAGCAACCCCAGAACAAAATGTGCCGTGTCGACATATGTATGTAGGTATGTATATATAAAACTATTAAACATAGTCCACTAAAGAAAAGCAGTATCTAAAATATTATCCAATAGGTAAGTAAGTTCTATAAATATGTATACGATACGATTTATTTTAAAGATCACCAAAATATATAAAACATGATTTAAGTTAGCTCTGCTCTTCTTTACAGGACCCAACATACATTATGATCTCTGGATAGGCGGTCCGATGGGTACATATCATTATGTTATTGCTTTTGTTCACAATGTAAGACAACATCGCAGCTACAGCGCAGCATTTATTAAGTTACATTACAATTTGAAAACTCTACTTAACATCTAGTACTTAATGCTACGTTTAATTTGTTATTCATATACCGATATAAAATAAAAACTTCACGAAATATATGTTACCTAACCATATAGCATTACAAAGAGTAAACAAATAAAATTGTATAAAAGACTTTGCTAAAATAAGTGTACATAAATATAATATACATTGCGTTTAGTCGTTTACGAAACCGTATTTTTTTTTTAACAAATTGATTACTTTCTTTTATATATAAACACAACATATTCACTGAAGTTCATTATTGATAAGTAACTCAATGTTAATCACAAGATACTGTCACAAAACAATAATAGAAACTAACTTGATAAAAAAAGGTGCTTATTAATTTCTTGTGTGCTGGCAAACTCTATATATAGTCATCTTGTTTTATGCACAATATTTTTGGTCCTGAACATTTTAATACGATATGAGTTATGTTCAACATGTATCTATGAAGTAGGATGATGATTCGTTATGCAAATGATCTAAAACAAACTACATATAACTTAAATAATACTCACTACCACTACTACCATCTTTACTGCACAGGTTTCATACATTCTAATAGTGTTATATTATCTGGGCTACTGGTAATAAAGCAAGATCACATTATTGTGAAAGTGGAACTTTAATTCTAATTAATAGAGAAACAAGTATGGTGTCCTTGTAAAGTGATTGTGACGACTGCTACAGTAATTCGTGTACCTGTCTGTAAACTAGTATCAACCAACAACATAATCTTCAAATAATTCTGTGAAAGACTAACCAGAAAAATTAATTCTCGAAAACAAAATTCGTGGCATATTATGTACTAACTTCTGCCCGCGTGGCCTATAGCAAACGAAGAAAATTTTTCATAGATAATTAGACCACCCATTTCACTCTCTTAGGAATGGAATTTCAAAAAACCTTTTTTATTGGATACCCACACTTTACAAAGAACACATCCTCCAAATTTTTAATCCTCTAGGACCAGTGGTTTAGGCTGTGCGTTGATATATAAGTCAGTCATTCAGTCTGGACTTTGAATTTTATATGTATAGATTTCGTATTGAATGGTGATAATGGGGAATGTTAATTTAAATAAAATGTTACAATAACAAAACCATTGCGAGGGAAAGCTTACTGATCACTACCATAAAAATCTTAAAAATTAAAATTGGTTACGGATTATTAATATTTTAGGCTTTTGATGACGTCACTTGTGGTTAAATGGAAGAAATGCCTGAACAAAAACATGATAATTTTTTTTTTAATTTTTGTCTCTTAAATTGCTCTATTTTTAATAAAAATGAATGTGTAGAAATTTTGGACATACCGTAATATACCGACGCGAGTATTAATCGTAAAAATATTTGAAGCTAAATGTGAGTATAACGTAACCACCGATACGCCCATCAATTTTTTTTTTAAATTGTCTCACTGGGAATGTTAGTTCTAAAATGCGATCGATGTGAAACAACCATCGTTATGTATTGAAATACAATTTACGTATCTCATTACTTTTGAAAACCACATAAAGCACAATTTATACAGAGATGAGAAATGAATCGCAACTATTTTACTTTGGACCAACAAATTATGTAGAGATTTTCTTTTGCATTCACTAACACAACAATAATAATAATAGTAATAACGCCCAAAGATCACATACGTAGATCCTGGACCCTAACCAGGATCACCTGTATCTAGGGACCCAGGAACTACGAGGACCATGGTCCCACAACACCCAGACAAGTATTTGCGTTTTTTTCTGTCCACAAATACTTCTGCCACGGGAATCGAACCCGCTTCCCCGGGTTATGAGCCGAATTGCTCAACCAGCACACCACAGATATCAATACAGTACAATACCAATAGATTTATTTAAACTAACCCTTGAAAATGAAACGACTAACAACGCTATGGTGTGATCCAATTAACGTTCGATGATATTATTGAGGTAGTTAAAATGTCAAAACAAATTCGGTATAGCTTTTTGATTATTTCTCCGGGCACAATAATTACTTGGATACCCAAGACTTTTGGATTAATATTAAATGCTATTCAGTGGAGATGGCATTGTGGCTGTTTAAAAACCTACGTTACATTTCGCCATGTGAGAATGTAAATTTATACGTACTTGTAATTGTACGTTATGTAATTCTGTCAAATATATCAGTGTGTTTTTTATTGTTTACGTCAGTAATTAGTAAAGGAGTTCATTGCTAGAATAGAATAGAGATCGTGCAGCTACAATGAATGCCGGGTCAGCCGGGTTTGGTATTACATGGAAACAACTCTTAGGTTCGTATTACAGAACGTTGCTCAGTCATCGATCGGTGCTCAAGCAGAGATTACATTCAGTAATTGATAACTTTATGAATGAAATCTCTGCTTGAGCACCGATCGATGACTGAGCATCGTTCTGTAATACGGACCGTAGTCATAATATTATGTAAATGACATACTATTACAAAAGACAGATGACATAAACAACAATGTACAAAAACTAATCTTAATTAGATCGTGAATTTCAAAAATACACGCATACTTTTATCATAAAATAATGAAATTTCAATCTTACATTAAATATAAAATCTATAGTGTATATATAATAATTATAATATACTTGACAAAATATACCAAAAGGTTTTTACTGATTCGGGTAGATTTTGATTTGAATTAATTTGAGAAATGAAAATGATTATAGTAGCAATATAACGCATAAATGTGTTCGTTATATTTATAAATGTTTTGGTCCATATTAAGTTTGGCTATACAATTGTTTATATTACGCGCCTCAAAAGCATTGCAAAACCAGGCAGGTGCCATGCCTGTAATCTAACACTTAACGAATAAAATGCTACCAATTTTATGCGCTAACACTGAAAATAACACAAGTTTTGGAAAATAATACAATGCGGCGACGTGATCCTTTTCGTTTTCCCGCCAAAACTCCAAATTGCGAGTATATTCGAATGTGCATTACTGTAGTTACGCATGGGTACCGCTTGCACTATAATAAACATGTAATAGGGGTAATGTTCGTAATATATAGACACGTAAAATTGTAATCTGATGACTGTTTTACAATGTGACAGTAATTCAAGTTTTACGGTGATATTGTATAAACGGTATGTAAGAAGAAACAACTGACGAATTACCTTACTTTAAATAACTACCATAGATAATTTACGCAGTCGTATTCTAATATGAACATGCAAATATAATATACATTTAGATACTACTAGCTAAGTATACATATAAAACTATAAAATCTCTTCTTCATTACACGATTAAAATGTTGTCAAATGTGATTTTGTGAAATAAGGTTTGTTAAATGTCATATTGATTGTGCAACCACTTGTGAAAAAATCCACGAAGAACTGTTACATTAAAGTCCCAACTCCACCTTTACTGCAGTTGGAGTCTGGACTCTAATATAACCGCTGTTTTACTCCATGGTTCTCATCTTTTCTCTTTATCTAAATGCTTCGAGAAAACGAAAGAGAAGGAGGGAGTCAATGATAGTAGAATTTGATCCAGTTCCATGCATTTACATTTCCAAGTGCGGACTCCAAGTTTACCTAATCTTCATAGTAATTTTGACGATAAATATAAGGTTATACGGTTTCATTAAATAACCGATAATATTACGTTTTCTTTAGTATAAAAATAATTTTAAATAATCTAACAGATATAGTATAACGATTTAGAAAATGCAAGGTGTTGTTTTGTGATAGGTTTGGATTTTGGAATGTCCTATACTAAACAAAATAGCAAGATCCTGTGCCAAATACACTAGGTCGCCACCTTCGCTAATATACTTCCATGGTTGTTTGCTCACTCGCACCAATCGATGTATATTAATCATACCGAAGTTGGGTTTAATTAAATTGTTTTCTACAGTGGATTACCCACATTGCAATCGTTTCTTTAATGACGTGAGTTATAAAATTATTATGTGCATTTAATGTGATTTATTATGTTAGTTATAAATGCAAAATCACGGATCGAAATCAGGATAAATTATCATTTTAGAGTTACTTTATGTTAACAGGATTGTAAAGTATCTACCGATGCTTGAACTTGCCTGCACAAATAGGGCGCTCAAGAACTTTGTAGATAGCCGCGGACTATCGGTGCAGGGCGTTCATAAAGAAACAAATTTAAAATGGCCTACATTACTGATTGAAAATTATATAAACTGTTTTATAATCCGATTCACGGTGATTGTGATATACTATATTTGTAACATTAACATAATGTTATTTGAACAGTATCGCTTCCACACGCTCCAAGCCGGTGTACATTCGAACCAACTCACGAGTACCTCCCCTTTAACCCTACATTCAAGTAAATCCAAACATAACTACTTCTACGATGCAAACAAACGACCCTTAATCTCCCTCGCATTCTGAACAAATAGACTATATAAAAGCTTCGATGAGCGCGTTGTAGGATCGGGTCACTGGTGGCGCTGCAGCGGCGCGTGGCAGTAGGGGCAGTCGCGCGCGGTGGCGGCGCACGGCTCGCACGCCACCAGGTGGTTGCAGGGCCGCAGCGCCACGGCGCGCGCGCGCTCCTCGCACAGCATGCACGCCGCCGGCTCCTGGTACAGCGCCTGCTCCACCGCGTCCAGCTCCGCGCGCGCCGCCGCCTGCAGCGCCTTCAGCGCGCCCACCGGCAGCCCGCGCAGGTCGCGCCGCGCGCCCACCGCGCCCACCGACCCCACGGTCGCGTCCAGCTCGCGGCGCAGCGCCAGCGCGTGCGCCAGCGCCTCGTCCCGCTGCCGCTCCGCGAGCGCCACCTTGCGGTGCGCCTCGTCCAGCTCGCGGCGCCACGCCTCGCAGGCGGAGCGCGCCTGCGCGATGCGCTCGTCCCAGCGCGCCACGGCGGCGCGCGACGCGACCACCTCCTCGCGCAGGCGCGACAGCTCGGCGGGCGGCGCGCCCACGCTGGACGGCGAGCCGCTCAGCTCGAAGGAGAAGCTCGCCGGCTTGCCGTGCGAGTTGAACAGCCGGTCCGCGTCCGCGTACCGCAGGAACGGCGCCAGCGGGGAGCCGGCGGGCGGCGCCACGGGCGCGGGGCTGAAGCAGCGCAGGGGGCGCGGGATGTTGACGGGGGCGGAGGGCGCGAGCGCGGCCTCGCCGTCCGCGAACTCGCGGTCCAGCGCGGCCATCAGGTTGAGCGGGTCGTCCAGGTGCAGGTCGTCGAGCGCGTTCCCCACCACCTCCTGCAGCACGGTGGGGTCGAAGGTGGCGCGCGGCGGCCACGAGGGCGCGGGGGCGGGCGCGGCGGGGGGCGCGGCGGGCGGGCCCGAGCCGCCGCTGGAGTTGGAGGCGCACTCCGAGTCGGCGCCGTTGGCGTGCGACGGCTCGGCGCCGTTGTCGCGCGCGGCCGGCAGCGCCGACGACAGCAGCTCGGCCAGCGACGTGCCGCACTCCAGCGCGGCCTCGCGCGCGCCGCCCTCCTCCGCTGCAACACGCGCCACGCGCACGGTCACGGGGCAGACAACACATATACATGCTGAACGTTCCGCTTTCAAATAGGGATCTAACCAGCAGCAGTGATATATATCTATAGAGTTTTTATGACTATCCCGCACCACCTTATCTTTGCGATTTTTTACTTTATTTAAATTTTGTGAAAATTACTCCACCTAGAAATGAAGATTCAGTTTCTGGATTCATGTCTTCATTTATATCAAATTTCTTTACAAATTGCCCCAATTTAATATTTATTTCATTTCAATAGAAAACCGATTTTTTACGTTTGGTATTATGTTTAACGTACATTTATTTTTCTTCTTATCCCAAAAACTTTGTTAAAGGTACTTATTATAATCGCACTATTTAAACGGTAAACATTTCAGTAGTGCTTATTTAGTTTAATAATTTAAATTTACATAAACTGGAATGTAGTCTTATTCTATTTGTGAAAACTGTTAAAGCTTGCAAACTTTTATACTATAAGTTGATGTTTTAAGCTGTTTGTTTTCCAATAAATAAATAATACCAGCAATATCTAAGACTGAAAGTCTTGACAGATCATAGTCATATTATGTGTTCGTTTCTAAAGTCCGTATTACAGAACGATGCTCAGTCATCGATTGGTGCTCAATTAGCGATTTCATTCACTAATTGATAACTTTACGAATAAAATCTCTTCCAACACATAATATGACTATGATCTGTCAAGACTGTCTGTCTAAGATATTGCTGGTATGATTTATTTATTGGAAAACAAACAGCTTAAAACATCGACTTATAGTGAGCATGGTTCTGCGATGCGGACCTAAGAAACGAGTACCAAGGTGTACAAGGGTAGCGTCACGGCACTCACGCTCGACGTGCGCGAAGGCGCAGAAGAGGCCGCGCGGGCAGTAGCCGGCCTGCTGCACGTCGTTGCACTTGGTGGACTTGTATATCTCGGGGTGGAACTGCTGCTCCGTGCGCGTGTGGCAGTACCCGCAGCCGTCGCCCGCCTCGCAGTTGGTCGGCTCGCCCCACTCCTCGCCGTGCTTCACGTTCGGGCACGGCGTGCTGCGGTACTTGTACTTGCGCGGCGACCGCCGCTTGTCCTGCACAGGGCCGTCAGCTGTACCACTCGACACATCTCTTCTCGCGGGATAGCGTTTGATCAATGAAAAAGGTTTATGACGTCATCTGGGTGATCGCTCATTAGTCACGCCAATGAAAACGCAGCAAAAGGTTTGTGACGTCATCTCTGGGTGATCGCTCATTGGTCACACCAATGAAAATGCAACGAAAGGCATATGACGTCATCTGGGTGATCATTCATTGGTCAAACGCTTTCTTGAGAGAAGAGACATGTCGATTTCAAAGCAGCTTCATCCCGCGAATATAAGAAAATTAACTTGTCTAGAGCATGTCAGGGGTATGTACAATAGGATGTCCCACATTGTTTGTTTCACGTAGTTTTGTTGGGACATTATTTGTAGAGAACGAGAATAATAAAAACATAATATTCCCTTCCAGTGTCCCAGTGTCGGGACAAAACTGTGAGGAGAAAGGAAATAATTTCCGATTTCTTTTGGAATAGACCATACATTGATTGATGATTATGAAATGCCAAAATATAACTTTATTTGGAACTGATTTGGTTTATTTCGAGGGTTAATTAATTTTAGATTTTTTTACTCACCTTACTATTGTGATACTGTGGGCACGCATAGCCTTGTCTACATAGCCTAGGGGGCCGCTTGCACGGCTCCGTTTTGTATGATGATAGTACGTAGTTTGTATCTGCAATGTTTGTTTATATTACATATTGATAGTCATATTGTTTACTAGTTGCGCCTCGCGGTTTCACCCGCAGATAAAAAGTATTTTAATTATTTGCTCATCCCTCGGGAAAATTTCACTTTTCCGGGATAAATTAGTCTAGTCTATAGTCTATAGCGAATTTCATCCAAATCCATTCAGCCATTTGAGCGTGAAGGAGTAACAAACATACACACATACAAATTTTCGCCTTTATAATATTAGTGTGATGTGATTGTTGTGTTTTTTTTTGAGTCCCCTCATGTCTACAGCCAATGTAACTTGGTCGAATCGTCGAGGATAGTCAAAATAATGTTTTGTTAATTTTTCTGCGCGGATAGACCCATTTCATCTTTATAATATGAGTAATATTGTTGATATTACTATTCGATACTATCGACTCATCTCATTGAATACCTATGTTCAATGAGACAATGCCATGGGCCTGGTATTGTCATTTCGGAAACGATCCAAAAAAAAACTGATAAAATGTTCTGTGCAAGCCCAACCCCTATTTATGAGCGCTCCAAATCTCACCGCTGCGGTTGGAATAACTGTGAGCGAGCGAGCAAACAGATCGTCTCGTCAGTTAGCTTTGGTTTAGCTTTATCATGCTTGAGGCAATTTTTTTTTTATGTTTTGGCTCCACACTATTGTGTATTTAGCCAGTGTCAAGTAATTAATAATTTATCAAGTTAATGATATTTCACGCAAATATGTGTCAAGTCACAGTCGAAGTCATCAAGTCAAGTCAAAGTCATACTTCTAGTAAAGTGGTGGCAACATTACTTGAAGCTTCTATGGAGTTTTGGAAACAATACGAAAAGAAACGTTTCACCATCATTATACCATTTTCCTACACTCACGCCTGTAATCCAGCACTTAACGAATAAAATGCCACCAATTTTATGCACTAACACTGAAAATAACACAAGTTTTGGAAAATAATACAATGCGGTGACGCAATCTTTTTCGCATTCCCGCCAAAACTCTGAGGCAAACTTGCAGTCAGCTACCAATAATTCAAACGCATTGTTTGTCAAACTTTGTTGTTACCGGTGAGAGCGAGGGAGATAAATCCAATCATTGCAGATATCATTCGCATATTACATACTTAGGCGGCAATTTGATTTTCTATTCAGTGTTCGATTTTTCCGTGCAGTTTGAAATCGTCCGTTACGTTTTTTTTATGTTTTGGCTCCACACTTTTGTGTATTTAGCCAGTGTCAAGTAATTGATAATTTTTCAAGTTAATATTTACGCAAATATGTGTCAAGCCACAGTCGAAGTCATCAAGTCAAGTCATAGTCTAGTCCAAGTCATACTCCTAGTAAAGTGGTGGCAATTTTACTTGAAGCTTCTATGGAGTTTTGGAAACAACACGAAAAATAAACGTTTTACCATCATTATACCACTTTCCCACACTCATGCCTGTAATCCAGCACTTAACGAATAAAATGCCACCAATTTTATGCACTAATACTGAAAATAACACAAGTTTTGGAAAATAATACAATGCGGCGACGCGATCTTTTTCGTTTTCCCGCCAAAACGTCCGTTATTAATGACATAACGTAAAAAGAAGATATGAAGCCATGAAGCTTGCTACAATGTAGCGAGCTTCATGTCTATTTATTTATTAAGAGACCAACAGCAAGATAATACATGTAATTACATTAAGCTGAATTTAAAATAAAGCCAACAAATAGGTCTCCATACTAAATATATGCTTACAATAAAAGAGAAGCCAGCATTGAATTTGTCTTCATGAAATCAATCTGTCGTGTCGTTATAGTACGTAATGATATGGTAAAAGTAAAATGATACCCAAGAAAAGATAAAAAGTGGAAGATAATAATAAAAAAATAATAATAATATGTGTGGACATTTCACACAGCGCCATCTAGCCCCAAACTAAGCGAAACTTGTATAATGGGAACCAGATAACTGATACAATACTTCGATAATTTTTGTTTGTAAATACATATACATAATACAATGCTATATTATTTGACAATAAGCACTTTGTAATTTTATATGCTTAGTGAAATAACTTAATTTTAAGTACCTAGTATAATTTTGACTTGTAAAAGTGCTAAAATTAGCCTATTTGCAATAAATCTTTTGACTTTGACTTTGAATGTAACACCAATAAGATAATTTAAAATAATTTAAAAAAGATATAATGGCAGACCTAAATGATGGTAATTGCTGGTAAAGCCTGGACACAACGGAAGGGGTTCGAGGAAGCCTTTGTCAAAGGGCACACACAGATCATTGCCGATGTAGAAATAGAACCTTAATTTTCAAACTAAATACTACAATGATATAATAACTAATACTAAACACTACCTGCTACTAAAAAAAACATTTGAACTCTATACTGGCCGCGATGACCTATAGACAGTCCAAATGCTCCAGCCACTACCAGTAGGTAGCACACCCAATATGCTGGCAGCATTGCCTGGTTGAATTGCAATGCTTATTCGAAATAGAATAATGACACAAAGAAACATTGCGAGTTTGGGATAGGGTTTGTAAATAAAAATAAAGGTAAGCGTACCTTGCCACTTGGGGTCCTCCGTGACGAGGTTCCGCTCGCGGTCGAGCGCGTTGGGCGCGTGGTCGTCGGGCGGCGCGTCCAGCTCGAGCGCGGCCAGCTCGCGCGCGTCCAGCACGGGCGGCCGCAGGTCGGGCCCGCCGTGCGCGAAGGCGCAGTGCGCGCCGTTCTTGGTGCACAGCCCGCGCGCGTCCGTGTCGTGCACGCACATGCACGTCTTGTAGTAGCGCAGGTGGTAGCGCCGCTCCGTGTCGCCCGCCGTGCGGTGCAGGAACGGGCACCTGCGGAGCGCCCACACACCTCACTGTACACGCTGACGCGCTCCGCGCTCAAACACCACGAAGCTCTAGTATGCTGGACTGCCGTAACACCACAAGTGCGTTTTCGCATCATCAGCCTTTTTGCTGCTGCTTAACATGGGCATCTCCTATCAGAAGATGATTTGCCATAATCACTACGCTTGGCAGGCATCTTGGTAATTCTTATGCAATCCGAAACAAACGCTGTTGACCATTCCTTGGATATTCCCTTAACCAGCTCTGATGGCACCCGCAAGAAGAGATGAAGTGGTCCTATTGTTACACCGGGACCATGTTTATTAAATTAATGAGCCATGCCATTATGGCAATGAATTCAGAAAAAGGCAATAGTGATTTTCCATGGACGTAATGAATTCCTTTAAGGAATGCCAAGTTACATTTCTGGTTCTTCTATAAAATAAGTTTGGGGACTGCACTTCATAAATAATACTAAATCAGTACTATAAATAGTTGTCTTTTTTGATAATTTGGCATGGCCAGTCCAGGACACTAGTAGATAGGATTCAGTGGCTAGGACCCAAATTATTCAGTAATCAAAAAGTGTATGTGTTGCATATTTCTGATAAAGTAAAGATGTACATCACAATAAAGATGAAGTGACATAAAAAATTATAAAACACACATCTTAAACGTTACGTTTGGGTCCTTGTGCCTACATCTACATTGAAGATGAAGGAGACGAAGAGTATAGATTCTAAATCGGAACTATTCTGATATATTGTGAATCAGACTGTGGGTACCTCACAACATATTAAGTCTTCTGTGCTGCAAGTGCTTTATTTTTATAGTAGACTAGCTGACCAGTCTCAGCTTCACATAGGTTAGTTTTATTATATTTTTTTTGCCATATATTCAGTTGTAATAGAACTTCAGAAAGAGCTCTACTGCAATAGATAAATAATTAATAAATAATTAATCAATTGTATATTATACATTTTGTACATGGGTATGAACATTTCTTAAGAAATCGTTAATAATATGATGTAAATTGATTAAAAATTATTATGAATTACTTCTAAGAAACCAGTGAAACTTGTATTTTACTAATTTTTGTATATTATTTTAATTAGTGAATGCATTACCCTAATAAATTAAAAAAGTGACTAATCAATGGTGTATTGTGAAATTTAGTTCAGTCTTTTTAACTAAATAACTTTACAGTATTGTAAAAAGTATTGTATTCTATGTATGTAATGTAATGCAATATATTAGATATACACCAAATATTTGGTTGAGTTGCTATATAATAACCAAACATTTTATAAAATAAATTCCGTTAAAAACTTCCAAATTTATGAATTTTTATGTGATCTGATTCTAAGATAATCAGAACACTCAATACTTTTTAATCAGTTTTCTACATAATACTTTCTTTAAATGATGCTTGATCAACATAATTTTTATTTGACGGGACTGAGCCTCGTTCCTGTAGTGTCATAGAGTGTGATTTTGTCCCATGTTTAGATAAAATATTTATATCTAAATATGGATATTATTAGATATAAATATTATATCTAAATATCATTTTGTAAAATATTTGGTTATTATACAGCAACTCAAACAAATATTTGGTGTATATCTAATATATTGCATTACATTACATACATAGAATACAATACTTTTTACAATACTGTAAACTTATTTAGTCAAAAAGACTGAACTAAATTTCACAATACACCATTTTGACCAGAACTGCATTTTCTCAAAACTATCATTGTTTGGATTGGTTCCATTTCACAGAAACACATCCAACAATTGTTTGCTTGACTTTTAGACCTTTGTAAAAATATTAAATCAAACAACAAAATTCACTATCTTTTTCCCATCATTAATATTTTTTGAACAGGAAAATGATTTTATCCTCCTCAAAAATAACTAGATATCACCACCATTCACGATTTGCACTAATATACTATTATAAAGAGATATTTTGGTATTCTACTAGTTATTAAACTCGCTAGATGCTAATGTTTTGCATAATGCTACAATATAATCAACTAAAAGTTGTATGTGTATGGGTATCCATATGTCCCTCATTCCTTGGTTTAAAACCAGTACCTTTCCAATGATCTACCATTCAACTATTATTTTGTTCCTCTCCATAGAGAGGTACAAGAAAATGTTAACAAATAAATAAAGGATAAGAACAAACAATTTTCTATGAAGCTTGTTGTGCTTTAGCAGAGATAGGTATGAAAATATTATGTAGTATTTCAATTTATAACATGGATTAGAAACGAGAGCATATAACTGTAACTTTTTAAGTACTCACTCGTCGCCGTCTTCGCAGATTCCTGAAGTTTCATTATATTTGGTACAATAATTATCGGCGCTGTAGTTAAACGACCCATCTCTTTTTCTAACAGGCCTTCTTCTTCTTTGATTATTAAAATGCCAATGAAAACATGTGAAAGGCCTATGTTGTGTACATTTATGTTGTAAGAAAGAGGGACACTGTTCCACTCGAAACTCCTTCAAGTATCTGTAACATCACAACCGTGGATTAACGACATCCCGACCCGATCACAAGTAATACACCACTTAACACTTGCACACAACTATGCTTTATTATGATAATTACTTATAATGATTTGGTTTTTCTGTTTGCGCTGCTAACAAAGGTTTAGATTCCGACGGCATTTTGGAAAACTAATATTGCGCCTCTCGCGTCGCGCAGGGCACGCTCACTCTGTCGACAGCGACCAATTAAAATTCAATACACGATCACGTGATAACATTAATCTTACATATGAAAATTAACTAAATAAAGCCCAAAAAGAGCTACAAATAACACGAATAATATCAACATTTTATTTAACACGAAAAGCCTTGAACTTAGAAACTTTATTATTACTCATTGTGTATCTTGTTATTTTTGTTGTAAATTAAAAAAACTTTCATGACATTGACAGAACTGTCACTTATATGTTTTCTCTTTGTTTCACTCAAACGGTAAGCAGAATACTCAAACGAGACCGAGACAAAAAATAGGACAATGCATAATGTGTCAAAAATGATAATTACAGTTTTTTCACCACAGAGTATATTAGATTCCGAATCAACATCCTTCTCAGAACCTAACTGGGCGGCCAGGACCCTTTTGTTTTTTTCTATGCAAAAGGTTAAAATTACCAGACTATGACGTAAGTTGTAAGCACCACCATCTGCTTCCCTTGTCTCAGCGCCGCGAGGCGGCCGACCTGACGTTCCTCCATAATCTAGTTCTGAACAAAACGGAGTGTTGCGATCTTCTTTCCAAGATCAAACTCCAGGTACCTACTCGTGCTGTCTCCAGACGGAACTATCTTATGCTTCATGTGGATACATGTTTGACTAATTATAGACAGAATTCTTTATTTATTCGTGTATGTAAAACTTTAATTCCAACTATTCTAAGAATGTTGATTTATTTACAGTGAAATCAAATTTCTTCAAAAATTATGTAACATCTACTTTTTTGATAACTTATGGGTTTACTCTTTGCTCAGGTTCTATAGATTGATATGGATTTGCCTTTTCTTTTTTTTCCCCCTTCTATCTTAAAACTTTGTTAAAGGTATAGGTATAGTACTTACTTATTTAAATATCAATTCAATGTTATAATTGCACCACTTAAATGGTAAATATTTCAATAGTCTGCACTTATTTAGTTTAATTATATATCAAATGGTATGTAGGTCTGTTCTATTTGTGAAAACTGTTAAGGCTTGTTTGATAACAAATTGTGTACTATAATATATTGCTTAAAGCTGTTTGTTTTCCATGAAATAAAAAAATAACTTAAAATGTAAAATCAAACCCCGTACCGGTTATTTTTTTACTCTCCGCTCATTTTATTGGACTTCACAGAACGACGCGGACGATTTATGTGGACGTCCGCTACAGAGGCAAAATGTGTAGAGCTCATTCAGTGCGATACGAACGTGGAGAGCTATCTGGGAACTAATGGATTCCAGCAGTGTATGCATTACAGTAAACCCTACAAATATGGAGAGTATGGAATGCACCATCCAGTGTAACCGTTTAAATTTTTATGTGACTGTTATACGTACAAAGCCAACTTATTTTCTCAAAATCATCCCGGGGTCTACTTTATTTTTAAGCATAATAGTTGATTTGTAAATTGGGGTACTTCGTTTTAGAGACAGAAGTTGGTGATGCATTTAAGTGTATACTATAAACTCCAAATTAAAGTAGTGTTGTAAATAGTACAATATGATACTATATTTTAATGCATAACGAAAAGATAATATTATAAATGCGAAAGGTTGTATGTGTGAATGTTTGTTACTGACCTTTACAGCATCTCCGGGCGGCAGAGTTGCAATTTCTTTGCACAAAATATATATGGACTGAATTGCAATGCTTATTCGTTGTGCCGAATAAGTGCCAGCATTTTGGTCACGCGTAGCATCGACCAGGCGCTCTGATAAACGTTTGAAAACGCGATAAGCTCCCGGCCCCCGTGGACCCAGGGCCTCAACACCAAACGGCTTAAATATGTAACCACTACCGAAATTACTATATTTGCGCCGCTTTAGCTGCTCAGCCGAATTAGCCGTGGCACCGGCCCTAACGTGTATGTCGGGAAGATGTGACGGCGCCATAATAGTTAAACGAAAAAAGTAAATAAAATAAATATATATATATATATAATTGTCACTGTGACCGGACGGGGACGCTCATTTTTAAATATTTAAAGGTTTTAAAGGTTGTCTGGAAGTTATCGCTTTTTAGCGATAAGACCGCCTATTGTAACCTACTTATAAGCTTTCCTGTTTTGTATTTCGTCATCTTGGTTTATCTATCTATATTCAATAGAAATATTACAAAAATCGTAATTATTCTTATACGCTGGCAATGTTGATGGTTTCGTTTCGTATGAACCAACCATAGAACAGCTTTATTTACCAATCAGACATTCTAAAACGTTATGCGGCCAACCAATCACTGTTGACATTCTTGGCGTCACTATCGCCCGCCATTCTCTTGGGCGCCATTTTGAGCATACAGTCGCGTTGTTTGTGCTGATTGTGTGAATCATCTGTTTTTAATAGTATTTATCTCTACTGTGAGAAGAAAACTCGAGATATCTAACTGTACACTTAGTGAAAAGGTAAGTGATAATATGAATGCAGTTAGTTTCGAGTTTTTGCTTAAACAAAGCCATCATCAAACAATTTACCTATTTGTGCAATTTTTTAAAAATCTATTTCATGTTTCAGTGAACTATGGCACGTACCAAGCAAACAGCTCGTAAGTCTACGGGAGGTAAAGCACCTCGTAAACAGTTGGCTACTAAGGCTGCTCGTAAATCAGCCCCTAGCACTGGGGGTGTAAAGAAGCCCCATCGTTATCGCCCTGGAACTGTGGCTCTTCGTGAAATCAGACGTTACCAAAAATCGACTGAGTTGCTTATTCGCAAGTTGCCATTCCAGAGACTGGTGAGAGAAATCGCTCAGGATTTCAAAACCGACCTTCGTTTCCAGTCTGCTGCTATTGGAGCTTTACAGGTGAGCAAATGGATAATTTAATTATTTTCTATGAAACGTCAAGTACGTTGACAATTAAAACTAATTATTTTACAGGAAGCCAGCGAGGCCTATTTGGTAGGGCTGTTTGAAGACACAAACTTATGTGCTATCCATGCCAAGCGTGTGACTATCATGCCTAAAGACATCCAGCTTGCCCGACGAATCCGTGGTGAACGTGCTTAATATGTCTATTCAGCATAAATTATTTTTAATTAAAATACTTAGATGTAATTTTCTATATACACATGATTGACATTCATTTCATCATTCAACTTTGTATTTGTTTTGGTAAGGAAGCAGCAGAACTGATTTTTTTATTTTCTTAGGTTCTAAGTAGGTATCACTATGTGTTTCCATGTTTATACTTTTGTGAACTATAGCAAATTAATTGGTATGTCTAGCATGTAAACAAATAGGTTTAAATCAGTGTTTGTGGTAAGTGTATTGTGTAGTTTCTTTAAGTGATGATTGTAGACAAAATTGTTCATGTGTAAGTGGCAATTATAATATCTTTGAAGAACACAATTCGGTGTACTTGAATATTGTGTAATACTTTGATCTTAACATAAATAAATGTAATTTAGATGTATACATTTGTTTTATTGTGTTCTAAGAGGTGCCTGCAGTTTTCTTGCAATGATTGTTAAAATCACAAAGTAATTTATGTGTAAGTACTCTCATTACCTTGCATTATGTAGGTGTGTAATGTGTTTACTTAAAACTACAATCTTGCCGATTCTTCCTAAGTAAATTTACTGAACAAAAAATATAATTTTCATTCCTGTTGCTAACCCATTATGTGGAGCTAGTAAGTATCCCTGTCCAAACAAAATATGTGCCTACACTGAACTTCACTATTCTCTGAGGTTGGTGAATATGTAAAGGTGGCAGCATTTTTCCAGGCAAGCATGTTCAATCATCTGTTGACATTGGCATCACTTATCATCGGATGAAACTGGCCCAATAATAAATATATTTTCTATGAACTGATTTATCATTAGAATGGGATCTCTAAACATAACCATGATGAAAGCTTGTAAATCTAGAACTCCATAGGCAACTATTTTCAGGGGGCCCAATAGAAAATATGACATTGTATCCCCTTTGTATATACTATCCACAGAATGAAGGCAGTGAATAATAAAATAAATTAATAGACAAAAGCTAAAATTTAAGACTCAAAATCTTTATTGTTAAACCTCACATAACATCTACTTACTACAAAAATAAACTACCCAAGTATATTGTTACTTAAATCATAGCTTTAGACTCTTCCTCTTCAATCTCTTTGAGTCTCTTTTCAATGTCATCCACACTTTTTCCATGTTCTTTATTATACCTGTATGACTGGAGCAATTGTTCTTTTTCAAGTCCATGTATTCTGTCATAAAGTGTTTTGTTGAATTCCATATCTACATCATTTTCTTCACGAATAATACAAAAATATATGAGAAATACTGCAACACTTGCAACAACAGAGTATGGTTGATACCATGGCATATTGTCTTGATTTCTTAATATAGGAGTAACTGTTCTTCTGGCAGCTGGACTGGTTGAGAACTTTATTGGTTTATTTTCATCTACTTCAACTTTACTGCTCAGCAGCCTGTTTTTTTGTAGGCATAATAAACATTTTCTGTAAAAACATTTAAAAATGTATTAATTTTCTTTAAAAAAATTATGTGAGACAAGAAATGCAGATATTACTTCGACTATCCTAAAACTATTCATCACTAACAGTCAATACTCAACAAAACTAAATCTGCTTGGGGCAACAGCAAAAGCAAACCTGAGATATTTAATTCTTTGTAGGTGTAAGTTTGGCGACAACATTGTATCCCAGTCCAGTATTCAATTGAAGTACAATATAAATCAGTTTTCTTTTCAATTTATGTACTTTTCTTCTATTCAGCAGCAGGCTTAGCACGGCATGTGGAGAAATTGTCTTTCCCCCGGTTTTTTCCACCTGTCAGTTAAAATAATCCCCCTCTCCACCTTACGTAGCACGGCAACGAGGAGAGGAAAGAAATATTTCCATTTGACATTATCATAGACATTATATCCCGCTACTCCCAGCTTCAGAGCACGGACTCGGAAGAAAGTGGATAATATTCTCTTGAATTGACATAAAGCAGAGAGTATTTATCTTCGACTCTTGTAGGTGGGTATAAGGAAGTCAAAGTGTTTTAATAGGCACAAAAATGTCGCGTACCTATTATAACTATGTTTAATCGCGGGAACTCGAATTTTGGAGCGAAAGTTACACCGGGAGAAGCATTCGGAATACAAGTAATCCCTTCTAAATCCCGGGAAATGAGTTTCAATACAAAAAAAATACATAGCGAAATATTCGTGAAAATACAATTATTAGTTTAGTTTTAATAAGGAAATTATTTAATTTACGTAATTAACTTAAATGATGCATATATTTTTTGAGTATATTTTATTATAAAATATATACATATAAAAATTTAAAATATAACTAATACACAATAATTAATCACGTTTTTCCGCTCATATTACAAACAAAATAAAATTTTAATATAAACTACTCACTTACTCTCACTCATATACATAGTAGTCGTTACATACTCTTTGATTAACACAAGGACACAGACTCAAAAACCTTATATTTTCTTAATTTTTATATTTTGTCTTCAATCCCAGTATATTTAGCCGAACAATTATCGATGGTTTGATGGACTGAACAAAATATTGAAGCATGTAATGTCATTTTAGTTACATTTTCTCGTACTGGCAACAATACGGTAGAGAAATCTAAAAACGCTACTCCCGCCGTTTATCCCCCGGATAAAGCTTTCCACTGTCGCGGCCGTGCTCGCAGAGTGGAATAAAGTGACAGTGAGGATAAGTTTGTTATCTACTCCCCGGGGAGAAGTTGTCCACCGGCCGTGCTAGGCCTGCTGGCCTAGCACGGCAGGTGGACAACTTCTCCCCGTGGACAACTTCTTCTCTTCTTCTTCTCTTTGTAGTACTTATATTTTAAATTTTTATATGTATATATTTTATAATAAAATATACTCAAAAAATATATGCATCATTTAAGTTAATTACGTAAATTAAATAATTTCCTTATTCAAACTAAACTAATAATTGTATTTTCACGAATATTTCGCTGTGTATTTTTTTTTGTATTGAAACTCATTTCCCGGGATTTAGAAGGGATTACTTGTATTCCGAATGCTTCTCTCGGTGTAACTTTCGCTCCAAAATTCGAGTTCCCACGATTAAACACAGTTATAATAGGCACGCGACATTTTTGACCTACAAGAGTCGAAGATAAATACTCTCTGCTTTATGTCAATTCAAGAGAATATTATCCACTTTCTTCCGAGTCCGTGCTCTGAAGCGGGGAGTAGCGGGATATAATGTCAAAGGGAAATATTTCTTTCCTCTCCTCGTTGCCGTGCTACGTAAGGTGGAGAGGGGGATTATTTTAACTGACAGGTGGAAAATCCGGGGGAAAGACAATTTCTCCACATGCCGTGCTAAGCCTGCAGATATAATAAATTTGTAGTTTTTAATGAAAGGAACAGACAGACTAGGTAGAGAAAATGAATGTCAGAATCACAATTTGTTTATTTTGGCTCTACACTTTTGTGTATTTAGCCAGTGTCAAGTAATTGATAAATTCTCAAGTTAATTAATATCATAATTATATGCTGCCTTTTCTGCTGAATAACGTAGGGCGTTCTTAATTCTGAAAGAAAAAAGTTACGGATTATTTTAGAAACAGATTCACGCGTCGTTAAGTACTCACTCAGTCAGCGCTCCGTTGAGCACTGAGTCGATTTAGTATCCGCTTTTGTTTTAGTATCCAAACTACGCGTCAATCCCGAGTTCCGTACGTGATATCTGAATTTTTTATAGGATCTGTGCCATTACCTAGTGATACATAGTATCCTCTACTTAGTCTGTGACCTAGTGTAGTTTGGGTAAACTATCAAAATTCGTGTTGTTGATGACTAGTTATCAATTTATGTTTAAACTAATGCAAGTTTTTATTGTAGAAATATTCATTTGTTTTAAACATAATATTATTTAATAAACATAAAACAATAAAAAGGGAATTTAATGAAACAAACCACTACCAGTAGGCAACGTGCCCATTATGCTGGCAGCATTGCCACGTTGAATGGCAATGCTCAATCTTTGGCCGAAGTAGAGGCCAGCATTTTGGTCACGCGTGGCTTCAACCAGACGTTTCGAAAGGTCTTTAAAAATTTGGTGAGCACTCGGTCCCCAAGGCCCCAGTGACTATGACTAGTTATGTTGCTTAATTAATCATTACTGGCGTAGCGGTTATATTCTTCTAGCTACATATTACTGATCTGTTATATGCTTATTGACCGGGATCAACGCACATTTGCAGAACTCTAAAGTACATAGGTAGGTTAGGCTCATAATAAATAATATTATAAAATATATTTTTGCGCAATTATAATGTGTGCGAGCTACGCCAAAAGCAAAAAAAATGTCCCACTCCGCTTTACCTTTAAATTAGTTTTGATCCAGCCTACATATTGAGACATTCTGTAAATGTAGGTACATTTTTACCTTATGAATTCTTCCCCACAGTCAGGTTCATTCATCAAGCGATCCCGTTCCACCATTAGGCTTTCACGTTTTCTTTGGATATTTTCAAGAACTTCTCCATGTTGAAATATATGTTTAGTAGTTTGTTCTGGGCACTTTGTGGGCTGGTTAGTTGGTTCTATGTACTTGGGCTTAATAAATAACGCCCACACATCACATTGATCGGATACGTTATGAACTTCATTGCTCAGTAGGTCACGCAGCTTCCACACTTTTAAGATTCCTTGATCCTGTTGAACGTTAAATAATAATAACAATAATAACGCCCAACGATTACATACATAGATCCTGGACCCTAACTAGGATTCCGTGTATCTAGAGACCCAGCTACGAGTACCATGGTCCCACAACACCTACAGACTCAGAACAAGCATTTGCGCTTTTTTCCTGTACACAAATATCTGTCCTGCCGCGGGAATCGAACCCGCCGACTCCGGGATATGAGCTGACCTACTCAATCACCACACCACAGAGGCTGTCAATGTCTGTAATTCGAAGTAAAATCACTATATAAACTAGGCAGATTTAAATAACCTCTCAAAAGCACGGGCCGTGCTTAGTACTTAGGGTTCCGCTAGACGCACTTGTATTATGTAGCTTAGGTACCTACTCACAATCAAAAAATTTACTATTAAGTATTTTAAGTGCGGTCTAAGCCAAATATCAACAAAAAGCACTTTATGAAAGCTCAGTGCGACGTGACGTGACAAAATAATCATCTCTATACACAGTGGAATTTAATTCGTTCTTTTCCTTAAATGTGTGTACTCAGACCATGCTATAGAATAATTCTTGTAGAAGGTGCAATTAAAAAATTTAAAATGCTTCCTAAAATAACTGAATAACAATCTAAATGTCTATTTAACCCCATATACAGTGCGGGCACCAGCTGGACGCTTTGTAAATGTTTTGTATGCAATAAATCACTTGCTTTGTTTGATGTCGCAAGGCTTTTCTTTAGAATTTAAATTCGCAGTAATTTAATAATACCTACATTTCAGTTTTATTTCATTTGTACTTTTGGTAAATAACATGGACTGGATACATACATTTAAGGAAAAGAACGAATTAAATTCTACCGTGCATATATAAAAGAAAGTCGTGTTAGTTAAACTATTTATAACTCAAGAACGGCTGAACCGATTTGGCTGAAAATTGGTGGGGAGGTAGCTTGGAACCAGGAGACGGACACATGATACTTTTAATCCCGTACGACTGCGTTTTACTAATTCACCCATGAGAGCTGGGGCGGGGACTAGTATGAAATAAATTTGTACCTAAATAGAAAATAACGGTAAAAACAAAGAAACTTTACTTGGATTTTCAAAATTGTTCTAATGACCCCAAAAAATACTCAATCAACAATTGTTCAAATTTTCAGCGTTAACAACACATTTTTTCACAAATTAACTAGCCACTTGTGTTCTAAACGAAATTCTATACGTGCGATTGACTTGGGGAGTAGGTGGCGAGGCGAACGGAAGTTGAAAGTTGTTGGTTAACGTATACCTCCATTGTCAACATAACAATGTTAAAAGTTTGTTTTATTACGTTAGTATTTCCGGTAAAATGACAATTTACAATAGGTGTGACGAAAGATTTTGAAATCCTGTTCCGTAAATTGGGTATATATTTACTATTTACGAAAAAACCTTTATTTCGGTAATAAACTTCGGTTTAACGGCGATTAAAGCAATTTTTAATACGGCGCGAAATTACAGCTCGCAGGTGTCATGGCGTCCTACATCATACTTATACTGTATCGCAGTATAGATAGATAGATAGAGTACTCCTTATTGTTCCGCCTTTTTTTTTTTTTTTTTTTTTTCTTTGAACGAGCTAATGCTGTTGGTCTCTATCGACCTTTACAGCGTCACCGGGCGGGAGGGCGGGCGCTTAGGGCGCCCAGCCGTCAAAAGTGGGAGGCAACTAGCTCAAGGGCACCCCTGGGGTGCGAGCCTCGGCTTGGGCCGTTGCCGGGTTAAGAGGATCGAGAAGACTACGTCCACTGGAAGAGTGGACCCTATTGAAAGTCGCGACCGTTCTAGCTAACCTACGGGGGGTACGTCGACCTCGCCGGCGGGGTCGGTGTCTGATTGTGTTACGCTGGTATCCTATACCGGTGCCGAAAGCGGTACCTGAGCCAGAAGGGCTAGACTGGTCCGGTGATCCTAGCGCAGCCGATACTACGGCTGCTATAGGATCATCCGGGTCGCTCAAGACGTGTCTCGGGCGGCGACGACGGGGTGAACCTTATTGTTCCGCCAATGAAATATAAAAGTATCAAGAAAACCTTATAAACTATTGTGGACATTTCACACAGCGCCATCTAGCCCTAAACTAACTAACTAACAACGGGCGGTCTTATCGCTGACAGCGATCTCTTCCAGACATACATATATATTATATATAATAAAAATAATATATAAATTAAATTCCACTGTGTATATATAGTAACAAACCTCTTACCAGTTTAGTTTTTAGTTAATTTTATACAAAGATTACACTACAATTTTATAAAATTGAAAAAAATAGAAAGTGGCGGCACAAACAATTTTTACCGTAGCTTATATTTCCAGTGTTCTATCCATACTGCCTTTCAGAGATCTCCAACTCCGAACTAAGTGAAAACTTGTATTTCAGAGTACAGAGAACTCTCAAGGCAGGGGGCAACTAGACCACTCATTATTGTTGTGCCCCTTACAATATTTTGACAAGTGAATAAAGATTATAATACGACTAGAAGTTACGATAGAGACTTGAGTGTAAGTTACGTACAACTAACGACAATTATTGTAATCTTTACTGAAAATTGATTGATTGATATATAGTTACATAAAAAAACTTACGTATACAATTCTTACCGATTCAGTTTTAAGCTGTTGCACTTGTTTAGCCGAGGCTTCGAGTTGCGCTGTCAAGCTACTGCGGTGCATCTGCTCTGAAGATAGTTCAGCGGCAAGTGCGTCTGCTCTAGCGGTGCCTTCAACAATATCTTGTTTCAGTTTCGCTGTGCGTGACATCGTTTCACGTAAGTTGCGGCTTAGCGACGCCAACGTGGATTCAACTATAACATAATATGATGAACATACGAGTAATATTATTGTGAGTTCATTTTAAACAGCTTTCATTCACAAATTTCGGACAGCTTCTGTGGTGTGGTGGTTGAACAGGTTGGCTCATAGCCCGGAGGCGGCGGGTTCGATTCCCGCGGCACGTCAAGTATTTGTGTGTAAAGAAAAGAAAAGCACAAATACTTGTTCTGAGTCTGGGTGTTGTGGGACCATGGTCCACGTAGTTCCTGGGTCCCTAGACACAGGGAATCCTAGTTAGGGTCCAGGATCTATGTATGTGATCGTTGGGCGTTATTATTATTATTATTATTACTTATTAGCTGTTTGCAATAAAGTTGGTAGCGAAACGCTTAGTGCAGGATGAAGGAATTTCAACCATATATGGATGCCGTGTTTCTGTGCGTCTTGTAGTCTGATGAAAGAAAGGAGATGGAGGATCAGAAAGTATACGCACTTGTACGTTGTTCTCTCAACTGAGCTTCTTTGTCTTGTTCCTGAAGTTTAATTTTTTCAATTGTGGATTGTATAGAACTGTTCATGATGTTTAGACAAAGTCTTCTGAGATAACCCTATGAACAAACAGAATAAAATTATATAATCATATATTATTTGCGCTTATTAGTTTTCCTATTTATTCATAAACATTAAACAAATATTTATAGTTATTGTACGTAGCACTTTTTTGAGTATGTATAACTACCTACGACCTTTTTTTTTCTCATCGGTATACAGAAGAATCAAAATAAAATTGAAGACATTTAAAATAGTAAATTTACGAAGGGACATAACTACCTATAATTCAGTGGCGTAGCTCCCGGAGGGCTAGAAGGGGCAGTGCCCCGGGACCCCCAAGCTCAGGGGCCCCTACGAATTGAACTACCAGCATAGAACTTGAAAGAACTTGGCCAGTGACAATATGTCTTAGAGTCTCAATTAGGTACATATCACGATGTGATAATAGCAAGACGCGATATTGACGGGGTTGATGCGCGGTAAGATTTCAGCGTGATATCAGTTGTCATACAGAATTGGGCCCCTGGATACCTTATAATTCTGATGGTACATTTTATGTTATAAGTAATAACATTATATCCTTACATACTTATTAATCAAAATATTCTGTCAGTTTAATAATCATCGCTAATGAACCCAGTGCCAGTTCAGGATTAAAAACGACGGTATATAGCTATTTCAAACTTAACGAATTTTCTCTTTTTCTTACGGCTAAGTTTTATATTAGTCGCTTTCGGGCTTTATTGGTGACACAATTTTAATAGAATTATTCATGGAAATGTCTAAATAATCAAAGGAAAAAATAAAAAACGGGAGTGTACAGTGCTACTATCGCAGAGTTTACAGAGTATACAGAGTTGAACAAACGCATTTCGCTGATTGGGAAAAAAAACTGTCTCATGGAACTATTTGACTTACGATAATATTACAATTTTGACGGGTTATATCTCAAGAACCATGCGGATTTATACACAACTGAACAAAATATTTACCTGCTTTTTTTCTCTTTCTTAAGATACCAAAGTCTCAAAAATTCTCAGAATTTGATTTATCCGAGTTTTAAGTTAAGCGAAACAATTGTCAAGATGGCGACGACATTAATATTAAACAAAGCAAAAACAAAGTCAGGTCATACCAGCCGATAGATGGAGCTAAACTACAGAAGTTTCACAAACTACTAAGGGATACTGCTTCGGTTGTCAGTCATGTAGTCTAAAGTGTTAGAAAATTATTATGTTCTTTCCCATGGCTATGTCTCTGCTAATGTATTGGTATTTGTAGTCTGTGTCTTACTCGTTGATTGTCATATAGTCTGTGTTCACAATTGATTCTTTCTCTTTCCTGTGCAAATGTTAATCGCAACACCGTGTAATATTAATTACTTAATCTATTATAATCGTCCTATAAAATAGTGCATATCGGTTTTGTTATAGTGCGTATAATTAAATCGATTGCTCCATATTTGCTACAAGTTTTATTTCAGCTACCCAAACTGCTACTCTGTAATTAGAACGACAGATTGGTCGAACAGGTTATGGGTTCCAGCAACCATACATGAAGAAGAAAAGACAAGAAGTCGTTTGTAAAATCAGAAGCCTTGAGAATTCTAATTGTTGTTGGGTGCAGCAATAAACTTAATCTGCAAAAATGTCGCAAAGCGACGGGAGCGGCGCACGTGGCGTAACGCCGGTAACATGGCAGCCGGCGAGCAATAATATGTCTAATCATCACAATTTTGAGCGACTTACTGGTATAGCTAATTATACGTCGTGGAAGTTTATAATGAAGATGTTATTGGTGTTGGATGGTTTGTGGGGATGCGTGGATGGCACTGATGTTGATCCTGTACGGGATCAGAAAGCCCTTGCTCGTATATGTATGAGCCTCGTACCTTCTTTGTATCAACATGTGAGAGAGGCGACTACAGCCAGGGCAGCATGGGATATGTTAGCCAAAATTTTTGAAGATAAGGGCTTGTATCGCCGTGTCTTACTATCGCGACAACTTCATAGAATGGAGTTCAGCCAATTTGATTCGATGACAGACTATATTAATGGGGTAATGACCCTAGTCCATCAGCTGGCCGACATAGGCAAACTCATTGAAGATGCAGAAGTTGCAGAGATTCTTTTAAGTGGCCTACCAGCTGAGTATGATATTCTGGTATCTAATCTGGAGACAGCGTGTATAAGTAGCAACTTAACTACAGAGTTAGTACGTACTCGTCTACTTCAAGAAGAGTTTCGAAAAATTAATGGCGGAGAGTCACAAAATAATGCTGCTTATGTATCTAAACATAAAATAATTTGTCACTATTGCAAGAAACCAGGCCATATAAAATCAAAGTGTTTCAAGTTAAAGCGTGATAAGAAGAGTGAAAATTCTGAAAAGACTTTCGTTACTAGTGCTGTAGCATTATCGGTAAAATCAAGTGACTGGATCGTTGATAGTGGTTGTACTGCTCATATGACTAATTCTAAACAATTTTTAATGGACTATAAACCTAATAAGAGTGAGGTATGTATAGCTAATAATGATAAATTGTCATGCTGTGGCTCTGGAAAAGTGAAATTGGTGTTAGGTAATGATAGTACTGTGGCTGAAACTATGCTCGTGCCAGATTTATCCACTAATCTTTTGTCTGTTAGTAGACTTACTAAAGAAGGTTATACTGTGGTGTTCGACAAGCAGGGGTGTCATTTTTATAAAAATTGTCAAGTATTGGGGGATAGCAAGGGACATGCTTCTAATGTTAATGGTATCTATAAGTTAGATAGGGTTGTCAACAGGATCTTGCAAATGGAGCATTCTAACCCATCCCTAACTATGGTGCAGGGTGGAGAGAGTGCAATGGTCGCAGCAGTGCCGGCATCTGTCTGGCATAAGAGACTTGGGCATTTGAGCTATGGAGGTATGTGTACTCTGCGGAAGGCTAATGATATTTCATTTCAGGACAGTGAGAATAATGAACTTGAATTAAAAAATTGCATAGCATGTCTTGAGGGGAAGCAGGTAGCTAAACCATTCCCTTTAGAGGCAAAGCGTGCAACCCAACCGCTAGAGTTAGTGCACTCCGATGTCTGCGGGCCCATGAATAGCTGCAGTTGGGGCGGCGCTAGATACTTGTTGACGTTTACCGATGACTACAGCAGGAAGAGCTGGGGATACCTACTACGTTATAAATCCGAGGTAATGTCCACTTTTGTACAGTTTAAGACTCTTGTAGAGAAACAATCTGGCTATCCGTTGAAGTGTCTCAGGTCTGATGGTGGGGGCGAGTATTGTAATGATAAGTTTGCGATATACTTGAAAGGTGAGGGTATTGTCCATCAAGTGACTGTTCCCTACAGCCCTCAACAAAATGGTGTATCAGAGAGGCTTAATAGAACTCTGATGGAAAAGGCACGGTGCATGCTGCAGGGGTCAGGTCTCTGCCAGCGCTTTTGGGGAGAGGCGGTAATGACTGCACTGTATTTAAAGAATAGGTGCCCCTCTGTCGCTGTGGCAGGATCTTTGCCTGAAGAGGTATGGACTGGTTCTAAAGTTGAACTTGGTCACCTGCGCGTGTTTGGTTGTGTTGCCTATGCACTAGTACCTGAGCAGAAGCGAAATAAACTTGATGCTAAATCCAAGAAATGTATTTTCGTTGGTTATAGTGACACTACAAAAGGATATAGGCTTGTTGACCCTTTGGTACCCCACATGATAATTTTTGCCAGGAATGTAGCATTTTTAGAGAATGAATTTTTAAAGACTGATGAAAATAAAATTAATAGTTATAAGTTTTATCAATATGACTGTTTACCTAGTCTAAATGACCAGTCAAATAATAATACATTGAATAATAATATGGACAGTAATGGAATAAATAATAATTTAAGTAATAATGAGATTGATAATACTATTTCAAATGATAATGTCAATAATTTATCCATGAATGAAAATATATTATGTGATGACAGTTTTTCTAATCAAAATGTAACTGTGGTTTCAGCTCCTGAGTCGGAGTATGCAACTGGTGATGAAGCAATGAGCCTGGGGAGTCCGGTTCTTGCTACTGGAGGTAGCACCACATCCTCGCAGTCTGATGGGTGGTCTCCTAGAGGGGAAGCTGTGACTAGTCCTGAGAGGTCAGTGACCGTTGCTGAGCGACCTGTAAGGAGCACCCGTGGTAGGCAACCAGCCAGGTATGAGGATTATGACATGTCCTTGTTAGTTCAGGGTCAATCTGATCCTATAACATATGGAGAAGCTATTTCTTCATCGAGCGGTGTAGAATGGCAAGCTGCCATGCAAAAAGAGTATGATGCTCTCATCAAAAACGGTGTATGGAAGCTTGTTGATCGACCTAGGGGTCGCAACGTTGTAAAGTGTAAATGGGTTTATAAAACCAAGCATGGTAACACAGGTAAGGATAAATATAGAGCGCGTTTAGTGGCGCGCGGTTTTTCACAAAAACAAGGGGTAGATTATGATGACACATTCTCGCCAGTCGTACGCCACAGTACGATGAGAATTTTATTTGCTTTAGCTAATGACTTACATATGAACATAGAGCATTTAGATGTAGAGACTGCCTTTTTAAATAGCGAACTGAATGAGCATATTTTCATGGAACAGCCTGAAGGGTTTAACACTGATAAAGATAAAGTATGTTTATTGATGAAAAGTATCTATGGCTTGAAACAAGCAAGTAGAATGTGGAACTTAAAGGTGCATCAATTATTGTCAAAAAATGGCTTTTCACAAAGCAAGTGTGAACCCTGTGTTTATGTTAAGAAATGTAATATTACAAAATGTTTAACTATAATTGCATTGTATGTCGATGACTTTTATTTATTTAGCAATAGTTCATCCATGAAAAATGAATTGATAACTTTGTTAGAGCGAGAGGTTCATGTTAAATACTTGGGCACACTTAAGACATGTTTAGGTATTAATGTGAATCATGATAAAGTTAAAGGTGTATTAACGTTAGATCAAACTGAATACATTAAGACATTGTTATCACGATTTAATATGCAAAACTGCAAGCCAGTATCAACTCCTATGGTTTTAGGCACTAAATTAAGCAAGCCTGAAGATAATTGTTTTGATGATGATTTGTATAAATATAGAGAATTATTAGGATGTTTGATGTACTTATCTGTATGTACCCGACCAGATATTAGTTTTGCTTGCAGTCAGCTAAGTCAGTTCACTCATGGTTATGATCAGTCTCATTGGCTTGCGGCTAAGCGGATATTACGGTATTTAGCAGGAACATTAAATTATAAACTATGTTTTTATAGAACTTGTAATTTAAATTTGACTGCTTATACAGACGCTGATTGGGCCAACGATATAGTAGACAGAAGATCTTACACTGGGTTTGTGATAAAGTTAGGTAACAATACAATAAATTGGGAATCACGTAAGCAGAAAAGTATCGCTTTAAGTAGTACTGAAAGTGAATATTTAGCAATAAGCGATGTTTGTAAAGATCTATGTTTTATAAAGAATTTTATATCAGAAATGTTGGATAAGAAATTTAATGTTATGATATATAATGATAATCAAAGTGCCCACAAATTACTGGAGGCTAAGGAATACTGTCATAAAAGGACCAAGCATATAGACTTAAGGTATCATTATGTAAAGGATTTGATACAAAAAGGGTTTGCTAATGTAGTATATATGCCAACTGAACAAATGATAGCTGATGTGCTCACTAAGCCATTAAGTTCAGTAAAACATGCACAATTTACTAAAGAGATTAATGTAAAACCACATTAGGGCTGAGTAATGTTAATAATTTGACTTTGATTTTATTTAGTGGTTTGATAATTGTGTTATGTTTGTTTTATATAATTGCATGGTATAAATATGAATCATTGTTGTAAATATTTTGTTAAATTATAGTGACCATGTGAAGAAAATAATAAGGGGAAGTGTTAGAAAATTATTATGTTCTTTCCCATGGCTATGTCTGCTAATGTATTGGTATTTGTAGTCTGTGTCTTACTCGTTGATTGTCATATAGTCTGTGTTCACAATTGATTCTTTCTCTTTCCTGTGCAAATGTTAATCGCAACACCGTGTAATATTAATTACTTAATCTATTATAATCGTCCTATAAAATAGTGCATATCGGTTTTGTTATAGTGCGTATAATTAAATCGATTGCTCCATATTTGCTACAAGTTTTATTTCAGCTACCCAAACTGCTACTCTGTAATTAGAACGACAGATTGGTCGAACATAAAGTACACTCGTTTTTTTATAATTTCAAACTACCGATTATTCTCACAAAATACCGAATTTTTCAGGTAACTATTATTTTATAATCGTTAATACAAAAGTAAACTAGACCTAAAGAACCAAATTATACCTAAGAACTTAAAATATGAAAAAATAAAATTAAAAATTTCTAAAATAAAATAAAATTAAAAAGCTATTTCTGATTTTTTTGTTACGATTGGCAGTACTAGCTATTAGTATTATAGAATTATCCCTATTTACATAGGTTAATGAGGTATCTATTGAATGTTGCAATGTTGAATTGAATAGCCTACAGAATTCGCACAAGTCTTTAGTCTTCAATAGTCAATTGCTAAATGACATCAAAAATAGGTACCACCTTTTGAAATTTAAACGACAGAGTATTATGTATATAATAATTATGTACTCATAGAAATTTAATAACATTTATAAGTTTCCCAAAAACTCAAGAATTTAAAATTTAAAAGTACGTATTCAACACTGTTAATTTTTTTTTTTACATTTCTGCCAGTTTCACCTCAATTTGGCGGGAGAAATATATATAATCAAAGAGTATAATAACTGAATTAATAACTGTACTATGGTCACAGAATACTATTACTGGTAGTCCTAGGCCCGTAGCAAGACATGCCATGCGCATTCGTGAACCTGTGCTCAAGACGAGATTTCATCCATATAATCGTGCATTTGCGAATGAAATCTCGATTGAAGCACCTATCGACGACAGTATCTTTCTGTAATACGGGCCCTAGTATCCTTTGTAGGTAAGTGGCACGTTTTTTTACATCAACCACAGACTAGAAGAAATCTACTAAGCAGAGAGTAGAAATACTTGTCTGTCTACGGATGTGTATACTGTATACTTCGTATTCAGGATAGCGTACTTAGAATAGAATACTCAATTCATACAAATTTACACTCTAAAAACAAAAAGGTACAATACATTTTCATTTGTCATACTCATATGTCAGGGTGGAAAATCAAGCCGAGCGCTTAGAGTATTATTGTCTCTGTCTACGGCCGAGCGAGACAGCTCCGAAGTTGTAGCACTCCTTGTCTAATATGCAGCCATTATTTGATAGTATTTGGGAGATATTTTTCATTTTAATATATTGCCTTTATTCTATAAACTATGTAACTAAATACTGCAATAATATAACAACTTTATATATATATTTAAATATTCATTGAACGCGCAGCTGGTCGCTATCAAAGAGCATATAACTACTACGTTTTACTCTATTTGGTCGCCAAAGAGCATATAACCACTACGTTTTATTGGTCGCTATGGAAATGGAAACGCTTGATTTTCACCAGTTTTTAGTATTTTCCAGTTTTGTTCACATATTCCATTCTGCTTGTTTTGGTCAGCCTCTATACGTTAACATTTTCATAGAAGCCTAGTCTATATTCATTTACAGTAAGTACCTAGGTATAATAGTATCTATATCTACTATAATATATCTACTTATTAGATACGTAGTGTTATGATTAGTATAATACAAGTAGGTGTAGAAAACCGTGACTCATCAATGCCTATCTATACAGGCCCCCATTCTGTGCTGGTAGCATAAAATTATAATTTATACTACTTAGCTTTTAGCATTTACCTTTTACGAGTGTGGCTCGGCGTGCAACTTTCTTACCGACGTACCAACGGTCAATTGGAATTCCGGTCAGCTCTGCACCAATGACCTTTCAAGTTATGAAGCAGTTGAAATGGGTCCACACGGAAAGAACTGGCTTTCAAATAAAAAGAGAATCATCAAAATCGGTTCACCCAGTCGAAAACTGAGGTATAAAAACTGTAACAAATATTTTAAAAAACTGTCGAATTGAGAACCTCTTCCTTTTCTGAAGTCGGTTAAAAAAACATCGTTCAATGAATTAAGAACCTCGTTTATTTAAATTTGGTTTCACCTATAGTTTGTGTCGTGAAGTGGTACTTGATTTTTTTTAGTTCGAATTTTAAATCGTACAAGTCATTAAAATATTTTTTTTTAATTAGCGGATTACGATGGCTAACCCAGATTCTGAAGGATATGTTAACGTCTTGTGGCCCAGTGGAAACGTGCCGCACGGCGGTATATTTCACACGCGGATCGCAGAGCCTTCTATGGAGCAGCAACAATTACTGAAAGGTATGTTAAGTACATACAGTTCATTACTTTGAGTGAGTCTTTTCTCATCTACGAAAAATCCCATTTCTATACTCATCGCTATTACATTGTCGTCGAATAAGTATATAGATACTTGGGTTAATATATTCGATGGACTATTTTATCACTAAGCCATTTATTGAATCCTACTGGAATAAGCACTTCTGATGGAATGCCTAAGAGCCCGTTATCCTTGTCAGTAGGCTGACACTTAAATAAAGTTATTCCAGTAATTTTCATTACTTTATGTGTCTCGAGTTGTGAATGACTCAAAGTGCTTTATAATATAGTACACTAGCTGTGCTGTGCCCCGCAGTTTCATCCCTTCAATCCCACGAACCATGCTTAAGAATTGTTCACGCCTATGATAATTATTTAAAACTTCAATAGCTTGCTAATATATTTTAGTAGGCGTTCATTTTTTTATGTTATGAGAGGTTCATAAAAACGACATTCATCTAACCAACAAGCAACACGTATAATAATTGTATTCTCGTCTTTAAATATCAAAATACAAGTAATTCAGTACTCAAAACGAGTTTAATTTGAAGACTAAACCTATCTATGTCTAATACAAGACAAGAATCTTATGATCACACTACGGCCCTCCAACTATTTATATGTGAAAACTTGTCAATAAATTGATCCGTTACCGCTTGAAAGAGACGAAAGCAAACTTTATCGTTTACTAGCTGACCGGCTTCGCACGGGAGAGTTAGTAAAACGCGGTTGAACGGGATAAAAAGTATTCTATGTCCGCCTCCTGGCTCTAAGGTACCTCCTCACCAATATTCAGCCAAATCGGTTCAGCCGTTCCTTAGTTATAAATAGTGTAACTAACACGACTTTATTTCTAAACTATGACTTGACTTGATGAATTGGACTTTGAGTAGGAAACAATACTGCCTTTATTTATAATTTTTTTTCACACTTGCATGCAGGTTGAACACAAAATGTCTAATTATTTTAAGGTTTCTCGGTTTTTTCCTGAATCTGCGCAAATTTTCCATTCATATACTTTACTTATTGATTCTTCTATATTGTTCATATTCTTTTTTGTTCCTTTAAATCGTTTTGAATTTGTTTTAAAATCTCCATCATAACGTCCATTGTTGTGTTTTATATAACAGCCCTCTAGCGTCAAGTAGCAGTACTATGTGAAAAGTATATCAATCTTGAACCCAATCTCTACGGTAGATAATTTGCTACTCAACGATAGATGTCAAAACTATTTAATAAAACTTTGTATGGCTGGTTGTTACAACACGCATTTTATAGTGTTAAGTAATTCCAAATGTACTGTAACAAAATATTATTTAATATTTGCACACTTGCATGCAGGTTGAAAACAAAATGTCTTCATTATTTTAAGGTTCCTCTGTTTTTTCCTCAATCTGTGCAAATTTTCCATTTATATTTTTATTTATTGATTCTTCTATATGGTTCATATCCTTTTTTTGTTCCTTTAAACCGTTTTGAATTTATTTTAAAATCTCCATCATAGCGTCCATTGTTGTAATTTATATAACCGCCCTCTAGCGTCAAGCAGCAGTGCTACGTGAAAAGTATATCAATCTTGAACCCAATCTCTACGTTCGATAATTTGCTACTCAACGATAGATGTCAAAACTTTTTAATTAAACTTTGTATGACTGGTTGTTAGAACACGCAATTTATAGTGTTAAAGAATTCCAAATGTACTCGTAATGTAACAAAAATAACTTTGAACACAAAATGTCTAATTATTTTAAGTATCAACACTGAGAGAAAAGTGACTTTTTATGTGATATAGTGCACTTTTTGTACATTTTTCACTGAGTCTTATCACTTTTTGAATGCTTCTTGCCTTAATGTGTGTTTAATTAAAAACTGTGACGCTTCAAGCTTCAAGCTTCGATCAAGTTATCGATATTTCACGCAAATATGTGTCAAGTCACAGTCGAAGTCATCAAGTCAAGTCATAGTCAAGTCAATCTAATCAAATTCATACTCCTAGTAAAGTGGTGGCAACTTTACTTGAAGCTTCTATGGAGTTTTGGAAACAACACGAAAAGAAACGTTTCACCATCATTATACCATTTTCCCACACTTACGCCTGTAATCCAGCACTTAACGAATAAAATGCCACCAATTTTATGCACTAACACTGAAAATAACACAAGTTTTGGAAAATAATACAATGCGGTGACGCAATCTTTTTCGCTTTCCCGCCAAAACTCCCCGGTCCCTAGTTTTGGAGCTATGGCAAAATTGTGGTAACCACGGAGTACTTTTCTTGGTTGAAGAGTAGTAAGGTAGTGTCGCCGAAGATGGCCCGGCTCCTAGGATAGCCCACTTTAAAAAAAATACAGTTATGATTAAACGAAATATTTTAAATTTCGCGGGTTTATGCTACTAGTACCATAGACAATAATGCAAGTGTGTTTTAATTATTATTATTACAACTTCCATTATGTTTTTTCTATACCTTATTTATCTGCAAGATTTCACGAGGTTTTGAAATTAAGTGGGCCTTCATTGTAGCCTTGCGCATTTTAGTTCGCGACAGGGAGCGCTCCTTTTAGTTCGCAGGTCGTCGGTGAACTAGGTCGTTCTTCTAGTTCAGTAGTTCGCGGCAGGACCGAGAGCGGGTAAGACGATTGCTCTCAGCGATCTCTTGCCTGGTCCCGCAAGAGCGACCTACTTAGTTCGCAACAGCCAAAGAGCTGTAGTTATATCTACTACTATGCTCTATTTTGTTTATAAATTGTTATAGCTTCTGTTGTAATAACTACTAAATAGGTACAATTGCATATTAATTTATTAATTTAATGCCATTGCATGGTATTTAAGAAAAAAACATTTTTTTATTAGTACCTATAGGTACTCAGTCTACATAGGTAATGATATAAAAATATTATACTAGGTAAGTACCTACTAAAAATATGATATACCTAGGTACTTAGTTTCGATGAACATATTAAGTAAGTATTTATTAAAACTATGTAGGTATTGTTAATGTTTGTTAAAGAAAAAAGACTTTAAAATTAACCATCATTTATGTAATCAATATTTAAAATATTCTAAGTAAGAATGATATGTACGATCATCGCTCTCTCCCGCTCGCGACACGCGCTCGGAGCGCGGCGCGCTGGGGAGCGCGGCTCTCGCCGCCGCTCGCCGCAAGTCGGTCGGTCAAAGAACGAACGAACTAAAATCAGACGCAACCGACACCTAGTTTGCGTCGTTCGCTCAAAGGAGCGCTCTTTTGAACTAGGTCGTTCGCGACCTACACAAGGCTACTTCATTGGCTCCTGTACCTTAGTAGTAGAACAAGAGTTGAAGTTGAAAAATAACACTATAACTAACAGTGTTTGTATCTTCGAGGATCACAGTTTGTGTTGTGCGGTAGATAAGAGAAGAAAAGGGCACAAATTAATATTATATTTTTATTATATAGTACCCATATACAACAAAAGATTATGTCGACGTACAATAATGTTATGGCTAAGAGATCAATCAAAATACCAATCACAACTCGAGGCATTGGCTTTGGTGTAGCACTATATTACAATGATTTAAAAATGTTACCCAACAAATACAACCAATTAAAATTTGATATTAATCATATGTATCGTGTGGGCTTAGCTTTAGTAGAATGGAAATTAAGTAAAACGCCCTCATTTAGTTATAGTCATAAGGAATATGATTATTCTTTCTTTGATGAATATATTCAACTGACTCGAATACCTGTAATGATTAAAATGATTATAGATGCTATAGGACCAATAGAACATCATGGTATAAGACACGAACCAGCAATGTCCAAGGATTTAATAGATGACCAAGGTATTTTTGTACCTAGACCAGAAAATATTTTGCTATCTAATTTGGAGCGTACAGTACAATCATTATCAGATGAAGCAACTCCAGAAATATATCGTAGAAAGTTTTATGATAACAATTCATTACCAGGTGCTATGTGGGATGAGAAATTTATTTTAACAAATGCGCCTGACATATATCCACTAGGGTATAATCTAAAGGAGAAGTTGCAAGATGAATGTTTTGAATTGAGTAGTTTTCTCAATAACCATTATGTGCAGAAGTATGTTTCTAATAATGGGCAAATTGATTTTAATACTAATGTGAGGTTGGGAAATCGGTCTATCTTTATGTCAAATGCAATGGGCACATTGAGAATCGCAAATAGATCGACTGATGGTGTTAAATGCACTCTCAGTAGACGGTTATTATAGCACCGTTAATATGTCTCAAAGTGAGAGCAATTTTGGAGGACTAGCATTGTTGGGTGAGGTGCCGGTTTATAAGGAAGTAATGCAGTTTTACAGCTTGCGACAAGAAAACATAAGTCCATATTGTATGGGACATATGGAGTATAAAGTTTGTAAGATGGCATTTGATAATAATATGAGAGTAAACCAACATTACTGATTCGTCTTCCTATTGATTAACAATAATTTTGACATAGTTCTCTTGGAGGAATCGAAATTCAGTTTGAAGTTACGCGAAAGCCATGCGTTCGGGCTGCGTGGCGGTGAAGAGGGCGCGCGGCCTCGTGTGGGGTCGTCACCAGAGCAGGTGTCGGTACTCCGCCCGAGGACTTCTCGTCGCCGGTCACTCTCTGCCATCCGGAACTCGGGGGCGCTTGATGTTGACACGTGAGTTTGTTATTTTATATCCCTACCCCAGCAGGGCTAGCATGAGCTATAAAAATCTATATATCTTTTCTCCCGAGAAAGCGTTTGACAAATGACTGGCCCGATAGCTCAGTTGGTAGTAACCCTGCCTTCTGGACTGTAGGTTGTGGGTTCGATTCCCACCCAGGACAAACATTTGTGTGATGAATATAGGTGTTGGTTCTGTGTCTGGGTGTTATATTGTATTAAGTGTATGTATTTACAAACAAAAAGTAGATAGATAGATAAACTCTTTATTGACACCAAGGCAACAAATACAAAAACAGGAAATAAGTAATGAGTAGGTAACAATGGGCGGTCTTATCGCTAAAAAGCGATCTCTTCCAGACAACCTTTGGATGGACAGAGATAGATCAACGAGCAAGGACGGTGGTGCTAAAAAGTTACTGTGTACATACATACTAAGACAAATATAAAATTATATACTACTTAAAATACAATACTACTATACATAAACATACACAAATAATACATAATATACAAATACTAAGGAAACAATGAAGGTTTATTTCGAAGTCAAACTAGAGAGATAGAAGTGCTTAATTTGAGTCTTAAAAGCAGTGAGTGATTGAGCCTATTTAATATTGAGAGGTAGTTCATTCCACAAGCGTACAGCCTGAGCAGTAAATGAGCGGTCGTAGAAGGTGGTACGACGCACCGGTGGCTTGAGGAGAAGGTTCTCTGATGACCTGAGACACATAGTATTAGAGTGAGAATTATAAAGGTAGTCGAATCGTTCCTTTAAATATTGGGGAGTACAGGGATTGAACAGTATATTATAGAGAAGAGATAAGATATGAGTATTCCGGCGAAAACGTATGGGGAGCCACTTGAGCTTACAACGAAACTGTGAGACATGATCATATTTGCGGAGACTGAAAATAAATCTAATGCAGAAATTTTGAAGCCGCTCAAGTTTGTTCAGCTGGTCCTCGGTAAGATCTAAATAGCAGGCGTCAGCATAGTCAAGAATAGGAAGAAGGAGAGATTGTGCGAGCGTAACTTTAGTAGCAATAGGCAAAAAATTACGCAGTCTATTGAGAGAACGTCCTGACGCAAATATCTTACGGCTAACGGATTGCAGTTGAGGACCCCAGGACAAACATCAGTCGATGATCACTCCGAGATTTTCACTTCTGCGCTGTAGGGAACTGTAGTCCCACCAAACTCTATCTTCGGAAGTGTAGTGTAATCAAGCCGTGAGATCAACCTTGAGCTTCCTATAATAATGGCCTGAGTTTTAGCCGGATTGACTGTGAGTCCATATGATTTGCTCCAGTATTCAATACGTCTTAAATCACCATTAATAGAGTCTACACCCATACTTAACTTGTCAAGTGTAGCTTGAGTATATATTTGGAGATCATCTGCATAAAGGTGGTAGGGAGAAGCTAAGAAGTGGGATATCGAGTTAATAAAGACAGCAAAGAGAAGAGGAGAAAGCACACCGCCTTGTGGTACACCGACATTCGTATCACACCATGAAGAAAACGAATAGTTAGGAATCAGTTACCTACTAAATATCTTAAGTTACATCTCTCTGTTCTGTTTTCTTATTAATTTGTGGTCAGCGTTGTTGGTACACTAACTACCTACATTCTAAGGCTTAAACTACTTTAAGATTATGTGTGTTGTGTACTGTTTGTTGATCCTAAATAAATAAAAAAAAAAAAATCTTCGAGGCGGACACGCTGCCGACGCCCAAACAGATAACTGTGAAACCATTCAGTTGCCATTGGAGATATGTTAATAGAGCGGAGCAGGGCCAAGAGGATATCGAAATCAACAGGGTTGAAAGCATTGCTGAAATCGAGTAGCGTCAGGATTGTAAGCTGACAGTTTTCCATACCTAGCCTGATGTCATCTGTAATTTTGACAAGTGCTGAGACAGTGCTATGACCAGGTCGAAAACCGGACTGAAAAGGATTGAGGAGGTGGTTTTTGTTGAGGAAACTACTAAGTTGAGCGTGCACTAGCCGTTCAAGGACTTTAGAAAGGAAGGGGAGGATTGAAATAGGACGGTATTCGGAAAATGATTTAGGATTCGACTTCTTGGGTAAAGGGATAATATGGGCTTCCTTCCAGCATGATGGTACAGCAACCTTCGAGACAGAAACGTTCAGTATATGGCACAAAATTGGCAAGATTTCATCCAATATAGGAACGATCATGTTTCGACTGATGCTGTCTCCACCCACCGCATTAGAAGAGATGGACAGAATGCTCTTTTTAACATCACAAGCGGCAAAGTCACTGATAAAAAAAGGAGCATAATCAGGAGTTGGGAGAGACGAAAGATGGTTAATCATGGCAATTTTGTCATTCAAAGCAATGTTGGATGACGAAGAAAAGTGAATATTGAGGGAATTAATATCTAAACTGCTCGGAATGGATTCTTGACGTGATTTCCCAACTCCCAGTGATCGTAGAAATTTCCAAACTTTAGCAGGATCTTCATTTTCTACTGAATTATGAATGTGGCGCCGCTGTGCATCCCTACATACTCTATTACAGTGATTCCGTGAGCGCAGATACTTCTCTTTATTTAGGTCATTAGAACAACATTTAAGTTTGGCCTTGGAAACAGCTTTCTTATGCATAAGTTTTCTAATATCATCTGTAATCCATGGAGCCGGAAGGTGTTTCATTTTAACTGGCCGTAGCGGAGCATGGTCATCGTACAGTTGTATTAGCTTAGAGTTGAAAATACTGATTTTATCATCTATGTTACCAGCATCGATCACTTGAGTCCAGTCAATAGACCTGGCATCGTTACGGAGTTTTTCCGAGTCTATGGCACCAAAGTTACGCTGCAGAAGAATTTTGGGTTTGCATTTAGGAGGACGAAGTTTATAGGATACGAAAATCAAGTCATGGTAAGAGAAAGCATCCGCGGAACATTGGCCATGCTTAGCAACGCGCTGTAATGAATTTACAAGTATAAGGTCTAGTAGAGATGGAGTACAGTTTGGAAAGTTATGTGTGGCATTAAGCGGAAGAATATGCATGTTGCTAGCATTCACAATAGATTCCAACGTAGAAGAACGCGAATCTTTTTTAAGGATACATGTATTATGTAGTCACCCATGATTATGTTATGTGAATATGAAGGAATGAGATTTTCCAAGACCTTTTCGAAGGATGAGAAGTAGTTAACTCGCAGAGAAGGGCTATAGTAGACTCCGAGAAGAATTTTGGTGTGAGAAATTTCAACTGCTATAAAAAGATGTTCACCGGCATTGGCAGGTGGAGGCTGCGGAGACATGTCTACCACGGAATAGGAAAAATAAGAGCGCAGATAAATGGCCACACCACCACCACCACTGCCAGTTCTATCATTACGGATTAGAATGAAGCCGGGGAGAGATGTAGATGGGAGACAGGGTTTTAACCAAGATTCGGAGACTAGTATAGCATGGACATTTTTATGGTCAAATGACGCCAGCATTTCAGGGTAATGAGCCGGAATACTTTGGGCATTTATGTGAATAACATTAAAGTTCTTAGGCACATCAGAGAAATGACTCGAAATAGTATCGCTCAGAGTAGGAATGCTCAAAAAACTTTCATCACTACTGGACACGCTGTCAGATGAGCAAGACAGAAATTGGTCACTGCTATTAATATCTTCATCATCAGACATGATATAAGAATGTATAAAATAAATAAAAAATAAAATATCAATAAACAATAATAAAAATAACAATACTAATAATAAATAATAAAAATCTATACAATTAACATAAATACTTTTGAATAACTATTAACTAACAATAATTACATACTTCATCTGCCAGTTTGTGGAGAGAGATAGCAATATATTAACGTAACAAAACAGTATTAACAATAAAAGATAAATGTCTTTGAACTAACTTACAAGTTTTAGGTAGGTAATTATGTAATCCAAATCTAATCCAGCCCATTAAATTGATGCAGCTCGATGAAGATAATATTTAATATTATAACATTATAATTTAATTCATCGTATTTATCTAGTTCAAAAAATAAAAATAAAATAAAATAACACGATGGATAGTAACTTATAATGAATGGAATGGTTAAGAATTGCCACAGACACAACCAATAACTACATAGTTAACAATGTTAACATATAATAGCTAACTTCAATGACTAATCTTATAGAGAGAATTTAAATATGCTGAAGAGGTGTGTGTAATTTTGATATGTTCAGGTACCGGCCAATAAAGCTAGGTGGGGACCGCGAGCATATGAAGAGGCAGCTAGCCAACATTATGGCTTTTGGAGACTCGGAGCAAGTGCCACCTACTGCCCTTCAAAGGAAACAAAAACCAACGCCCAGCATACCCACAGTCAAGGAAACGTGGAATGAGTGTATGTACCCGTACTCACACCCGTACATACTTTTTTCTCTGAATCAGAAAAGACCACCCTAAAAAAAACGAGGAGGTTCTCTATTCGGTTATAATATTAATTATCTTTGGGTTGGAAGATATCGCTTTGAGCGATAAGACCACACATTGTGTTCATTTAATTTTTGAATTTGTGCTTGTAAATTGTTCCTGTTCAATAAAGAGTTTTATCCATCTATATGTCTCTCCATGTTTTCAGTGGTAACGCAGATTCGTGAGCGCGCAGAGTGGCTGGCGGAGATGGAGTGGCTCGGCGAAGGCGCGCCGCATCGCGAGATTATGCAGGTGATATTCCTGCGGGCATAATATATCAAGTATATCTGCTTCTTGTATCAATGGGCAATCATGTTTGAATCTCCTGGCCTTCATTTTTATCTGTATACACAAATTTTAAGCAAAATATCGCAATTATAGTAAAAAATTTACTAGGTGGTAGGACTTTACTGCAAAGTTCGTCTAGGTAGGTACCACCGCTTTGCCAGTTATTATGCCGCCAAGCAGTAGTGCGCAAGCACTGCTGTGTTCCGGTTTGAAAGGCACTGTAGCTAGTGAAATTACTGGGCAAATGAGACTTTATGATCTGATCTCACAGTTTAGTAATCTAATTACTAGATTGTGCTGATGTCTCTGGATGACGTGCGCAGTGCAGTGTCACGCGAACCTCTATACTTTAGAGTTCCGAGTGACACTGCAGCTGATATGGGCAGCCGTGTCGTTTAACATCAGGCGAACGGCTAGCTCGTCACGTCATTCCTTAACATGAAAAAAAAAAAAAAAAAAGACGAACCAGCTAGTTCTCAATGAAAAAACAATAACCGATTCATTTCCTGTCATCATGCTAGTTTATACAAGGCTAACACAAAATTTAAAAAATGAATAAAAAAATTATCATCCAAATAGGTCCATAATTAACAGAAATATTCATGATTAAATTAAAAAAATCATTATTCATCTGATATTGGAGCCTGCAGGTATACTTTTCATTTGTAATGGTATGTTGCTTTGAAGATAAAGAAACATAATTATTCTTTAAGCAGACACCACAAAGTCACAAGTCACAAGCAAAATACATAATTTTGTTTACTTGGATGATATATTCTATCCAATTGTATTTTATTAAAACCAAACTACATACATGATGATTGAATTGATACCTGATAAAACTTCAAATAATAAAAGAGTTTTCTACATCTGCTTATAAATGATGGGGTTCTGAGCAAATAAACAAAAAAAGAATTGAAAACTACCTCCTTATTTAGAAGTAATTTAAAAAAAATTCTTACACACCAATTCAAATTGACAAGGGGACCTGTGGGGTGACCACGAAACTTTGATTGCAATGTGATATGAAAAATTTCATTACTGATTTTTAAATTTCTATAGTAATTATGTACATAGATTATGTATTGAAATAAAAATCATCCATAGAAATCCATAAAAATTGGTTGTTCTATTTTTTGCAATAAAGTTCCACCGCTTTGCCAGTTATTCTGCCGCCAAGCAGTAGTGTGCAAGCACAGCTGTGTTCCGGTTTGAAGGGCAGTGTAGCTAGTGAAATTACTGGACAAATTAGACTTTATGATCTGATCTCACAATCGAGTAATCTTATTGCCAGACTGTGCTGATGTCTCAGGATGATGTGCGCAGTGCAGCAGTCATGCGAAACTTTACATGTTGGAGTTCCGAGTGACACTGTTCTGTTATGGGCAGCCGTGTCACTTAGCATCAGGTGAACGACTAGCTCGTCACAACATCCAATAACATTAAAAAAATGATGTTATGTATTTTAATTTGTCCAGACGCCGGGTAGTAGCGAAAAAATGTATCTTTATTTACAGGAGCAGATAGCAGAACGAATGCGTGCGCTGGACGCGCTCGGTGTGGACAGTGCTTGCTCGTCTGCACGCTCGACCGTGCACTCGTCCGCGCGCTTACCAGCCGCCACCAAGCCAAAGCTCGACGGTAAATCCTATATATATTACGCTAGCAACATGGCCTAGCAAGCTGGGCCCAGCAACTCGCACATTACTTGACTTGCCTTCCACAAATTACATTGGTAACGTAGTTGGGCCCAGTTAATTCCACGTAACATTCTATTCAATTCACTTTGGGACTGAGCCGTCGGTTTACACAGGGCGAGTAGGCCGACCGAGTCGACTAAAATGGGTGTTGTGGGAACAAAACAACTCCCCATTACTTGCTCTTTCGTTTACTTTGCATATATTTAAGTATTATTTATTTCTTTAGGCTTCAATCTTTTTCTCATCTTCAATTCTTTTTTTTCAATGTTAGTGAATGATATAACGAGCTGGTCGTTCACCTGCTATTAAGCGACACGGCCACCCATAACAGAACAGTGTCACTCGGAACTCCAAGGTGCTCTTGACACTGCACTGCGCACATAATTTTTTTTTTATACTTCAAACTTGTCTAGCATTTGACCGCGCTCTCACCTGATGGGAAGTGACGATGCGATCGAAGGTGTAGCATGCTAGCCAAGTAAATACCTATTCACTCTTCTCTTGAACACGCCCGGGTCATATTTCGCTGGAAACACAGCCGCTGGCAAGGCATTCCATTCCTGAGACATCAGCACAGTCTGATAATAAGATTACTCGACTGTGAGATCAGATCATAAAGTCTCAATTACCCAGTGGTAATTACTGAATTTCACTAGCTACAGTGCCCATCAAACCGGAACACAGTAGTGCTTAACCTTGTTATGTTGAGAGTTATAAGAAATCGCACGATTTTCCTCTTTGTATAATTTGCTTTTCACTCATGCCGGTCTAGATTCACCAGTATTATGCAGTTTAAGTAAGTTATCAGCTTTTTCTTTCGTATGGCCAATTCTGTTCGTTTCAAATAATTTCCAGCGGATCACTTTCGAGAAGTTCGTCTTATACTTCCCTGTTTTATCTTAATCTTTGCTCTTGGGGGAGGGAACTGGGATTTCACCCTTCCTGTGGTCCCGTGCTATATTGGATGTGTGGGTGTCGGCTATGCCATATCTATTATTAATGTATTCTATGTCTACCTATACGGATTCCCTACGCCGTCTTAATGATCCCACTATTACCTATTTCTATTGGTCCTACTGATACATTGAATCGAAAATTTTAGTACCTCCTGTACAAATTTATCGATTTTAATTTTTAAGCATAGAATTACAAGGTATAGATAATTAAAAATTATTTAAATAAAAGAACTTAATAAAATTTCTAAGTATTATGGACAGCCCGGCGGGTGGATCTAGGTTAAGTCAGGTGGGTCATCTTCCTTTCCATGGCAGTAGGCCACGATCTCTCGCTGCCGAGCGTGGTGAGAGCCATGCTCGACAGCGAGAGATCGTGGCAGGCGGTGCGCCATCACGTACTCGCAGAAGGAGACCGCGGAGCGGGTCAGAGAGGAGGCCGCTGGAGCTGACCCGCTCCGGCGCAGACGAGCGGGAGGGAGGAGGAGGCGTTACGCGCACCTCCTCCCTCCCCCGTAGTGGGGCCACTGTTGGAGAGTCGGGGGACCCTCCGCCGGCTTGCACGGCCCCACACGTCTGGTGGGTGACCTTGGTGAGCAAGGTCACCCATCCATTGGCGCGGAGAGGCCCGAAAGGGCCTGCCGCCGGGGGCGAGTTGGCTGGACTGCAGTCGCGACCCCTTCTCGCCCCGGTACGGCGGACGAGGGCTCACGGGGGGGTTTTAGTGGGTTCGAGTCCCACATACCCCCTGCCACCACGGGGGTGGTGGCAGGGAAGTGCGAGGGCATTTCCCCCCCTCAAAAAGAAGGCGGGTCACCTTGTCATTTTATACGTTTCTTGCAGTGCGTTCGTCAGCGTCTCCAAAGGCTGAAGTCGCGAAAAAATCGTTTGGATCAGCGTCGACGCGACGCGGACGCGGGCGGTGGCCTCAAGAAGAAAACGTTGCGGCCTACAACCAGCTCTCGCCGCTAGGCTATTCGCCACGGCGCCGCGTGTGATGTTCATTATAATGTTGTACTTACATGACGACCGGCCCACAGGAAACCGAGCAAACTAGGAGTAAACTAAACTTACTTAACCGAAATCAAAAGGAGGTTCTATCTTCAGTCGAAGATAGAGCCTCCTTTTGAAGTAAAACTTCTTTACGCACGCTTGACGTTAGGAATAAGCTGGTGAATGCGAGGCGAATGGAAGAAGTTGCTTGACGTAGATCTCCATTTTCAACATAACAAAGTTGAAAATTTGTATTATTATGTTGGTATGTCCGGTAAAATGATAATTTACAATAATTGTCAAGATGGCGACATTAACATTAAACAAAATAAAAACAAAGTTAAAAACAAACCGGCCGATAGATGAAGCTAAACTAAAGAAGTTTTACTTGTTTTTTTTTTAAATTATAAATTATACTGAATTCCGATTCCTCCAGAGAACTTTACAATGTATTAGTTAAGTACGATTAAATACTGCCTGTCTTAAATAACAATCTTAATAAAGCTTCGGTACACAGCTGGTGGTGCGCGTCGGGGCAACGCCATCCAGCGCGATGTGAATCGGTACTCCGATACTTCGTGGGATTTGACTAGGTACTCGATAAATAGCAAGTAATTGAGTAAATATAGCAAAATAGTAAACTGGACTTTCTAGTAGAACAAATAGACAGCGAGCTCAAAACTAGAAGGCGATGCAAAAAAGTTGTTTTTATATGAAATAGCATTCATCATCATTACACCCCAATGTGTGACCTTTTTTGACATATAATAATTATAAGCCTATAGTGGTGTCAAAATCCTAAAGTATGTAAATGTAATTGCTATAAATCCTTTAGTAAATTTAAAAATATGGCTGCCCCTTTCATATAACGAGGGAAGAACAAGGATCGCGATAGTTTTGGACTTGACGAATTGTTTTAGAATTTTGTACAACCGAAAGTTTACTGTTGTATGTACCTAATATAATGTTATGTGAAATTCCTATTATAAATGCTATCAGTTATGTAGACTGTAAATGATAAGACGAAACTTTTTCTTGAGTATAATTTCAGTATTCCTCATCTTTGATCAAGAATAATAGAATAATCAATGCAGTAGTAGTAATGTTTATGAACCTATGAAATTGCGATTTCGTATTCCTCTTTGTAGCTTCACATTTCAGTTGTGAACGCGCCCTCTATAGACTATAATATAGTTTATTGTTCATTACACAGAGCAGGAAAAATATTATACTAATTGCCCCCTTACTTTTTTTTTTTTTTTTTTTTTTTTTTTTTTTTTAATTTGGCTCCACACTTTTGTGTATTTAGCCAGTGTCAAGTTATTGATAATTTATCAAGTTATCGATATTTCACGCAAATATGTGTCAAGTCACAGTCGAAGTCATCAAGTCAAGTAATAGTAATAGTCAAGTCAGTCTAGTCAAAGTCATACTCCTAGTAAAGTGGTGGCAACTTTACTTGAAGCTTCTATGGAGTTTTGGAAACAACACGAAAAGAAACGTTTCACCATCATTATACCATTTTCCCACACTCACGCCTGTAATCCAGCACTTAACGAATAGAATGCCACCAATTTTATACACTAACACTGAAAATAACACAAGTTTTGGAAAATAATACAATGAGGGACGCGATCTTTTTCGTTTTCCCGCCAAAAAAAAAAAAAAAAAAAAAAAAAAAAAAAAAAAAAAAAAAAAAATAAAACCACCCCCTTACTTCTTTTTCCCTAATTACTTTTCCTGCTCTGTTGCTTGCTCCATTGTAATATTGACTAGTAATTTGGTGTTTAGTACACACGGTGAATTTTTCTTGAAATCCGAATGTGAGTGAAATAGCAAAAAATTCGTCGTCGGAGTCTCGGGCCCGATTTCGATAAAAACTAAAACTGTTAGATTTTTCAGAAGGTAATCAATTTTCTTACCCGTTGCTATTGTCGCTATTTCCTATACTAGGTCTATGTGAAAAATTCACCATATTAATATAGTCTGTGCAACGGAGAAACGCTTGCTATTCCTCAGTCCCGCCCGGCCCCGCCCCACACCGCATCGGTCGTCTTCATTGTCTTTGTACCTACCGAAGCCTTATAAGACTCAGAGCAGTGCATTATATTTTATGGTAATTTTATTTTATTCTTTTGCTTCAATATCAGCGATATTTGGTTAAATTGTAATAGAATAGATAAAGGCTTTCTGTATTATCTGCTTTCGTTTTATATTTGGTGTTGGTTATATATTATTTTATTTTTAATTTCTGGGAGAACTTATGTGCGTAAAATTATTATATTAACGTTATTAACGTAACATTATTATATTATATTAACATTATATAATAAAATTGCGCAAGTTTCACAATCTACTATTAACTATGAGATCGGCCTAGAATCTCGATTCTATTTTATAAACTAGAATTTAATATCTGTGCGATAAGGCGTTAAAGATTAAGGCGACAAAAATTCGTGTCTTTTTTGTATATTGTACTTTTATATAAATAATAATAAATTAGCAGCATGCACATTTGACTGTTTTCTTTTTTAACTTAGGTATTCAGATAGGACCTATCTGGAATAATAACCATACCTCAGTACCTACCTAAGTTTTTCCATGCTGCTGTAAAAATGCTGAGTGATTCACGACATCGGTACCTAGGCTAGGTCAAAACTGCATACTCGTCAAGACTTAAAAACAATTTATTATAGATAGTACTGACTAATATAGCATAGCTGATGACCTTATTTAAAAGTATTGTTATCTTCAGTGCAGTGTGACTTAGACCTTAGTCAATAAGTAGATAGGTAGAAAATTGTTATTTTATATGTCTACTATCTATCAAGTCTTGCTACTCGAGCATTCATACGCGCGTTGTCCATACACAGACCACAGTGCAGAATAGATAAACGCTGAAAGAGGTCCACTTAGCTCATCACATCTTCCTATATCTCCGGCTCCATCCTAATCCCAGCTGTTCCGCTAATAAGGAAATATTAAACGAAACTGTCCTATTGATACTGAATGCTGTGAGGGTTTGAAATTGATTAAGTACTCGTTGTGGTCGAGCGAGACAGTGGCGCGGCGCGTGATGTGGATTTTTATTCTAATAGTAACGTAAGTAGTTGCATTTATTAGCTTTTAAATTACCCTTGAGTTTTGAAGTAAAACTTCTTTACACGCTTGACTTGAGAAGTAACCTGTTTTCAAAACTCCATAGAAGCTTCTAGTAAAATTGCCACCACTTTACTAGGAGTATGACTTAGACTAAACTACTACACTACTGACTTTACTTGATGACTTGGACTGTGACTTGACACCTAAATCTGCGTATAATATTATCACTTAATAAATTATCAATTACTTGACACTGGCTAAATACACAAAAGTGTGGAACCAAAACATAAACAAAAAGAAAGCACACTTGTTTTTTTAATCGGAGAAAAGGATTGCGCGACGGCACGCTCTTGGCATGATTAGTAGAAATAATTTTGTCAATATGTACGTAATCTAAAAAAAAAAGTCGTGTTTTCAGTAACTTAATAAGCTTGAGTCATGGTGAGTCTATCGCGGGGCTCATTCTCGCTAGAGGCGGTTCAAAAGGAGTACGACTGAAGAATCTTCAGAAAGTAGGTGGAGTGAGCCTAGTGCGCACCGCGGTAACCGTCGCGCAGCAGGCAGGTCTCACAGACGTCACCGTATCTACCGACCATCCACTGATAGCGTTGGAAGCACTTGGCTGTGAGTACCGTCATCAGCAATACCTTCTTACTGCTAATAACTTGAAAAGTCATTGATGCAGGACCGAGCGGGAATTGAACGTTGAGTGCGTCGTCGGTTTGACAATCGCATCAACAATCTCTCGGTTAAGTATAGTTACCTACCTAATCTTATAAAATAGCATGTTTGTTTCAGCTAATGCATCGGTGTTTCATCGGAGTCGCATAACGGCAGCAGATTGGGCGCCGTCTATCTGGGGTGTGGCTGAATTTTTAGCTCACAGATCTGATGTTGAAATATTAGTTTTGCTACAAGCCACATCCCCGTTCATCAAGCCCTCACAGCTGAGGGGTGCTATGTTAAAAATAAATAAACCGATTGCTTACGACTGTATCTTTTCGGTGACAAGGTACGTTTACGTGCGTTTTTGTGCACCTATTATGTTATCCACGTCAATACTCATCCATTTTTCCATTTTCTTATATTATAAAATCTTAAATAACAGAAAAGATGTTCAGGATAAGGTAAGAAGACGCTTATTCCGAATTTAAGCAAATAAAAGCTGGAGTACCACAGGGAAGTGTACTAGTTCCGGTCCTTTACTTATTGTACACTTATGATATGCCTGAATTAGAAAACTACATCATATCAACCGTTGCGGATATTGCCACCATGGCTACAGGAGTCACCCAAGAGGCAGCTGCTGAAAAAGCCCAATCAGCTATAAACAAAATCTGATTGGAGTAACAAATGGAGAATAAAACAACGAAAGCAAGTCTATACACAGTAATTTTACTATCAAGAAACCACATCACTATCCCAGTAGTCCAGTATCCAGTATTCGTAAACTACCAACAAATAACGTACAGTCTGACACTAGATGCAAAACTTCGCTAGAAGGCGAATGTCTGAAGATGCACTGGCTGCTTGGGAAGCAAATTCTTCTTTGTCAGTGCTTATATAAATGCCAATATGGATTTACAGTATTCAGTTATGGAGCTGTACAGTATTTTGGTGCGCCATAAATGCACCATATATTAAAAATTAGGACCTACATCGGGACCGCCATGTGAATGTTGAGGCCGTCCAGCTCCTTGATAACTCGGATGTAGTAAGAAGACTAAAAACCTTGTAACGGGGCGTCCTTTCGGCTAGCTCGCCTGGGCGCCTCGTTATGTTGGTAAGTCAGGCCTTCGCGTCTCTGAGAGACGAAATAGAGGATGGACCTACCTAAAGGGGGGTTAACCGGGGATTTGGTCTAGAGAAACACGGATGTGAAGGTAACAACAGAAAGGTTCGTATATTCACTATTCACAAAGGTTCCGCTTATGTTATGCTTAGTTACTATTTAGAATGCTATACGCCAGATGCACACGGGAGGGTGACGTAACGTGGGCCTGCGGGGCCACGGAATATCCTCGAGCAGGAGCGCGGCGGCCTGCGAGGATCACGGTACGGATGACGGTCGGGACGGTACGGAGAATTACGCGGCGGGTACGCGACGGATACGCGGCGGACGGTTTTGAGGTTTGTTAGTGCAAGGGTCGTGCGACAAAAGCCGAAGCCACGCGCGCGGTTGCCCCTTGCCGGGTGACGGGAACATGCAGGTTTCGGGAGTGAGGGTCCTGCGGCAAAAGCCGAAGCCACGCGCAAGGATGGCCCTCCGGAACGGGAACGGGTCGGGTTACGTCGGGAGGTAATCGTGCCAGCATAAGCCCGAAGCCGCGCGCACAGAAAGCTACCTCCCGCCGGATTAGTATGGAACACGGGTCAAGGCGATTTGCTAGAAACTTCTACTGCGCGGGAGGACTGGTGTGCCGGCCACACGTCCGTACGCCGCGAAAGTATCGAGCAAATGCCCCCCCGAGTCGCGGTCGGTGTGGCTTATATAGCCTCGGTTCGGCGACGCGGCGCGCGCTAGTGTGCGTGCGGTGCCGACGGTTCAGGCGAGTACGGTGGTGGGGCGCGCGGGCGGCGCGCGGAGTCTGGTATGCCTGGTTGGTCGCTGTAGGTCCGTTACACCCTCCCGTCTTCTCTGGAGATTTTTACCTGGGAAAAATCACCGTTTCTGGTATATAAAAATGTACATAGATTTTGTTTTATTTAATTGTTCGTTGTGGTCTTAGTTACTTTGTACTATACTTTTATTGTAATAATGGAGTCTTATATAAACAAAAATTATCTAGTATGTAATGGATTTCAAAAAAGACATATGGTTGAACGTAAAAACTTCCTACTTTGTAGTTGGTTACAAATATTGGGTGCGGTACATATGGTCGAACCTAAAACCTCCTTCTCTTATTGTGGTCGGTAAAAATTCTGGATATGAAGTTGGTTTATAGGTACTTATAATAATAATCTTATGATATATAATTATTACATTACATATAACAGTCGGTATTTATAACTAGTCGAATAAGATAACGAGTAGGAAAAAAAATTGTGCATTCTGGTGCGGTGGTTTGATCGGTATATAAATACATGGGTTAAACAGCGTTACCATTTTACACAATATCTATAATTATTAGATTTAAATAAAAGGTAACTGTCAACTATAAAGAACGGCTAAACGATTTAGTGGTTGTTATTAAACAAAAGATTTTCTTATATTCTATGGTATGACTACGGTCTATCGGGATGACAATATAACGAGAACGAGTATAAAGTATGTTATGTAACAAGCTAACGGGTAAGAATAAACAAATAAAAAAAAAACGCCGTATACAAGGAAAACAAAATCTTTTATGAAAAACAAATTTGATTAGTTAGTTCCTAATTACGGACTCGCTTTTTATCGGTCATGGGCATGTCTGTGACGTCCTCTTTTCCTTCCGCTTATCTTCCTTTCTTTTGATGACCTTGGTAATAGTCCTATGAGGTCCATTGCTACCACGCTCCATGGTGTTTTTGAGTTGTTTGTATGCGTTAGGTCCGATTGCCTTTGTTTTGGTTTTTTATTTTTATGCCGTTCTTTCTTATCTTCTTCTAGTACGAAAACCGGGTTTCTGGAGAGTTCATCGGCTATTCTATTTTGGTTGCCCGGTCTGTATTCTATATTGTAGTCGTATTGTTGTAGTTCTAAAGCCCACCTCGCTAATCTTCCGGATGGGTCTTTTATTGTATTTAGCCATTTTAACGCTTGGTGATCGGTGATCACTGTGAATTGGTAACCTTCTAGGAATGGCCTCATTTTTCTTATTCCCCATATTACAGCGAGGCATTCTTTTTCTGATGTTGTGTATCTTTTTTCTGCTGGTTTCAATGCTCTGCTGGCATACATTATTGGGTAATCTTTGTTTTCTTGATTTTGTATTAGTACTGCTCCTAGTCCTGTGTCACTTGCGTCTGTCTGCAGGATGAATGGTTTCGTAAAGTCTGCTCTTCTAAGCATTTGATCTTGTGTGATGATATGCTTTATTTCGGTGAACGCTTTTCGGTGCGCTTCTTCCCACTTAAATTTCGTCTCTTTTTTAAGCAGGGCTGTTAGTGGGTGCATTACTTCTGAGTAGTTCGGTATGAATTTCCGGTACCATGACGTCATCCCTATGAATCTCCGTACTTCTTTAATGTTTTCGGGTGGTTTCAGTTCTTTTATTGATTTTATTTTCCCCTCGTTCATCTTGATTCCGTCTTTGTTTACTTTGTGTCCCAAGTACTCAAGTTCTGTCTTACAGTATTCGCTCTTCGTTTTGTTTATTTCCAGCCTGGCTTCTCGTATTCTTTTGAATATCTCTTTCAGGTGTTGTAGGTGCGTTTCAAATGTGGGGCTGCACACGATGACGTCATCTAAATATACGTATGCGTGTGGCTCCATCTCTGGTCCAATCACGGTGTCCAATAATCTCTGGAAGGTTGCACCACTCGAATGGAGGCCAAACGGCATTACCGTGAATTGGAACAATCCTCTTCCTGGCACTGTGAAAGCGGTTAATGGTTTACTGTCGTCATCCAATTTCACGTTCCAGTAACCGTTTTTTAAATCGATTTTTGAGAAGAACTTTGAATTTCGTAATTTTTCCAGTGTGTCGTCTATTTGCGGAAGGGGGTATGCGTCTCTTTTCGATATTTGGTTTATTTTCCGAAAGTCTATGCAGAATCTGTATTTGTTGTCGGCTTTTCTCGCCAGTACTATTGGTGAGCTATACGCGCTGTTGGAATTCTCTATGATGTGCTGCTTCAGCATTTCATCTACGTGTTCGTTTATGATTGCCTGCAGCTTGGGGTTGCGTGGGTAATATTTTTGTTTGACCGGTTGCTGGTGTGTGAGGTTTATCTTGTGCTTGACCCATGTGTTACCTTTAGGGCTGGCATCGCACCTCTTATATTCTTCTGTTATCAGGTTTTCTAATTGTTGTTTTTCTTGTGCGGTCAAAGTTGGGTCTCTATCGTATTGTTCTGGTGCGTTGTTTTCGGTTGTTATTTTGGTGTCTTCCGTTGTTCGTTGTTCCGTTATGCCTTGTGTGTCGCTCTGGTCCGGTGTCCACTCTAATTTTGCTCCTATTATTTTTAGTATATCTACCCTATTAATACTCTCGTGATTTCTGGGTGGTAAAGCATATGGTGGGTTATTCTGTTCTCCCCTATGCTTATTTCCAATGGCAGGTCTTCGTTTATCTCTAGTTTCGCTCCGTTTGCTAAAATAGCAGTTTCTGTTATTCGTCTTGGTTGTAGGCTTCTGTTTCTAAATTTTTCATAAATTTCTTGGTTTATGTATGATCTGGTTGAACCTGTGTCTATTAGTGCGTCGTATTCGTTCTGTAATATTTTGATTTTTGTAAATGGTCGGTTATCCCCTTTTTGTTTGTTTTGTGCGTTTACTATCAGCGATTCTATGTGGTTGTTTGGCTTTTTGCAACATTTTGCGGTCTGGGTGCCCAGCTTGCCACAACCGCTGCAAAATAATATCTGTTTCCCGTGGCACTCTCTCATTGAGTGTCCGGGTTTGCCACACTTCCAACAGGATGCCGTTGGGTTGTAGCTGTGGATGTATTTTGCTTTCTCTTCTACCTGGTTGCGCGCCTTAGGCAGCCATTTTTGCCGTGTTTCTTCTGGATTTTTATTCTGGCTTGTTTTCCAGTATTGCTGGTTTTGGTTGTACGTTCTCTTAACGTTTGTGTATCGGTCTGCTGAGATACTTTCGTAATCTCTTGCTAATTGTATTAATTCGTGCACGGTGGTGAATTCTGAGCGTTTAATATAATATCTATACTTTGAAGACATATTCTCATAGATTATGTTTAGTTCTTCATTTTTCGGCATTTTTCCGTACCGGCGCATCAGCGTTTGTATATCTATCAGGTAGTCCGTGAATTTTTGGCGGTAATATTGTCTTTTTGTCATTATTTTCTTAAATAATACATTTTCGTGGTTACGGGCAAAGAATGTTAGTCTGAAATATTTATTAAACTCACCCCAGGTTTTGAACGCGTCTTTGTTGTTCCGGTACCATAGCACAGCCTTGCCTCTAAAGAATCTAGGAATCACTTTTAGCACTTTTTCTTTTCCGACACCACTTGATTCTATTAAATCCTCCAAGCTTTCCAGGAACTCAACTGGGTCGTTATCTGTATCGAACTGCAGGTTCCATCTTTCGATGCTCTGTTCGTATTGTTCTGGGTATCTGGATGAGTATGTTTTGTTATCTTTCCCGTTTACATCGGGGTCTTCGTCGGATCGCGACATTGTATTTTTATACTCTGGTTCCGATTCACTGGTGTTACCGCTTCCTACGGGCGGCGAGGCTATATCGTGGGTTTGGTGTGCTTCAGCTCTTATTGCTTCAGCCAGGTTATGACGCAATTCTCTCACGGTTCGGTTTTCGGTTGTGATATTTCTTTTTATACACTCTTGTTCCAATTCGGGTTTTTTCAGGTTATAGATCCAGGAAGTTTTATCCGACATTTGTTTCTTATTATTTAATTTTATTACACGGTTAGTTTTTTGTCTAGACCAATTTTATTTAGGCCACCCGCTAAGTGATGTACTCTTTTGGCTTATTTGCCGGAGTACGTCGCTGTAGTGAGTGGCACTATCCCCTGGGTTAAAATGAGGGTTATAAGTTGGGTGCCGATGTAACGGGGCAACCCTACTATCGGGTTTTCTGGTCGGGGTTTCGGTTGGGGTGTCGGTTGGGGGTTTTTTTTGTTGGGCGCCAATGTAACGGGGCGGCCCTACTATCGGGTTTTCTGGTTGGGGTTTCGGTTGGGGTGTCGGTTGGGGGTTTTTTCGTTGGGCGCCAATGTAACGGGGCGTCCCTACTATCGGGTTTTCCGGTCAGGGTTTCGGTTGGGGGTTTTTTCGTTGGGCGCCAATGTAACGTGGCGGCCCTACTATCACGTTTTCCGGTCGGGGTTTCGGTTGGGGTTTCGGTTGGGGGTTTTTTCGTTGGGCGCCAATATAACGGGGCGTCCTTTCGGCTAGCTCGCCTGGGCGCCTCGTTATGTTGGTAAGTCAGGCCTTCGCGTCTCTGAGAGACGAAATGGAGGATGGACCTACCTAAAGGGGGGTTAACCGGGGATTTGGTCTAGAGAAACACGGATGTGAAGGTAACAACAGAAAGGTTCGTATATTCACTATTCACAAAGGTTCCGCTTATGTTATGCTTAGTTACTATTTAGAATGCTATACACCAGATGCACACGGGAGGGTGACGTAGCGTGGGCCTGCGGGGCCACGGAATATCCTCGAGCAGGAGCGCGGCGGCCTGCGAGGATCACGGTACGGATGACGGTCGGGACGGTACGGAGAATTACGCGGCGGGTACGCGACGGATACGCGGCGGACGGTTTTGAGGTTTGTTAGTGCAAGGGTCGTGCGACAAAAGCCGAAGCCACGCGCGCGGTTGCCCCTTGCCGGGTGACGGGAACATGCAGGTTTCGGGAGTGAGGGTCCTGCGGCAAAAGCCGAAGCCACGCGCAAGGATGGCCCTCCGGAACGGGAACGGGTCGGGTTACGTCGGGAGGTAATCGTGCCAGCATAAGCCCGAAGCCGCGCGCACAGAAAGCTACCTCCCGCCGGATTAGTATGGAACACGGGTCAAGGCGATTTGCTAGAAACTTCTACTGCGCGGGAGGACTGGTGTGCCGGCCACACGTCCGTACGCCGCGAAAGTATCGAGCAAATGCCCCCCCGAGTCGCGGTCGGTGTGGCTTATATAGCCTCGGTTCGGCGACGCGGCGCGCGCTAGTGTGCGTGCGGTGCCGACGGTTCAGGCGAGTACGGTGGTGGGGCGCGCGGGCGGCGCGCGGAGTCTGGTATGCCTGGTTGGTCGCTGTAGGTCCGTTACAACCTCTTGAGTTAGTTTAATGGCAGTGACATTAAACCATAATGTAGTGAGTGCTCCTCAGACACATGAACAAGGTGAATCCCCTTAATAGAAACATTAAGAAAAGTGTTAATGGACACTGTTATATCTGCTCCATGCACCCCCTATTGCCTACTCCTAACCTTTTCCTGCCGACTCATCATTTCCCTTGTCATAGAACTCAGTTAGCCCTCAGCTCCAGTCAGTCTCCATCCAGCTTTCCAATCCGACGGTCGTCTTAAAATTAATTTCATTTATTTTATTTCAATTTCCTTTTTTTAAAAAGACTTCAGCCAGTATCCTTATAATATTGGTGGCAGCGTTAAGGGATTTTAAAAGAAAGTCCCCGGTACCGTCTCCGTTCCGAGTACACAGAAATACGCGAAATTAACGCGAGTGTTGTGTGGTGTACGAGTGCCAAGTTACCGGCCCCATTGTGTATACCCGGCTAGCCCGGATATCGGACTGCACTGAGTTGTGGTCCAGCTCATCCCGTAGAAGGCCCACTGTTGCGCACTGTTCGTGCTGCAACCGGCCTCCTTCAAGAATAGCCGCAGCCGCAGCCACACCCACTGTCACGCACAACCTGGTGCTGTGACCGGTAGTGGTTATCCGACGAGCGAGCATCCATCAGACGAGCGAGCACCGACCGGGTGAGCAACGCGCGGCGCGCGACGCTTATCTACATCCTGCTATATCCCGTGAGCGAACTTCGAAGTAATGATAGCTTTCGTTATCACTCTGTCCGCACTCAAGTAAGTGATTCGTGGTCATTGCGATTGTCAAACTTTTGTCACTATTGTTTTATTTTATTGTAATTTTATTTTATTGTAGTTTGAATATTATTATTTTCTTTTCTTGTGTGAATCGTGATTATTGTCAAAATGTCCGAGAGTAGAGCCCAAAGCCCAAAGTTTGAGAGACCCGAGTTAGCCGTAACAGACACGGAGGATGACGGATTGTGTCCTCCACCCTCTGGCCCGACTACGAGGTCATTGTCCAAAAAGAAAATCACCGCTACGAATAGTAAAGTAGAACTTGACCTTTCAACCTTACTGAAATTCATAAAACCGTTTGACGGATGCAGGGAAACACTGAACTCATTTCTGGTTAACTGCAATAACGCTTACGAATTAGCCTCAGAACCTCAAAAGGACATTTTGTTTAAATACATATTATGCCAGCTGCAAGGCAGAGCACAAACTGCCTGCTCTGTTAAAGAGTTCGCCAATTGGTTACAACTTAAGGAATTCCTTAAAACTCAATTCAGTGAAAGAAAACACTATGCCCATCTACTGACTGACCTTCAGGAATGTAGACAACAAATTAATGAACCCGTGAGCCAGTACGCTTTAAGAATAGAAACATGTCTTTCTCAATTACTTACAGAAATATCTATTTCACATGGTCATAAAAGTAGAGAAATGATAGGACGTACAGCAGCCATGGAGGAACTAGCCCTCCATCATTTCCAAATGGGGTTGATACCCCGTTTGTCGAACATCGTTAGATGTAAGTCGCCCAAGACGCTTAACGAAGCCGTGAACGTCGCTATATCCGAGGAGAAAATTCAACAATTTTTATTTAAGCAGAGCCCATCTAGTACTCGACAAGAAAAGCCAAGTAATTTAAGGCCAAATTTCCCTAGGCCGAATTTCCAACCAATGCGTCGTGACCAGAATCTACGATTCCCTGCAAACCCGAACCAGCCTAGGCCCAACTTTTACCCTAGTCGGCCTATTAGTAATAATGACTCTTCTACTCCAGTCTGCAGATATTGTAAAGCACCAGGACATACCCTGGAGCAATGCCGCAAACGCGAATATAATAATAACCGCTTCAAATTTGATCAAAATCAGTCCAGAGGCTCTCAGCGTATTCACTTTGTATCCAATGCCCCTGAGGACGAATCCTCAGCTGGCTTAGAAGAAGGTTATGGTTATGACACCGTTGACACCGAAACAAAAAACGAATAGCTGTCTCGTCCCGGTGTCGTACGGGACCTCATGATTTAAAAATCGACACCTCAAGCCTCAATCCTAAGCCTGAATCGACTCCGCGACATGGACGTCATTCTATAAATATGCCAAACCCTTTACCGTCATCGCTACATGATGACCTGCCAAAATCCACTGTATCCACGCAGGAAATAAACCTGCCAAAATTTTCTAAGTCCAATGTATTCGAGATTACCAATAATCCTGCGATAATGTTACTACCTCATGTACTCGTCGAATCTTGCGTTTCAGACATCCCTTTGACGTTACTTGTAGACTCAGGATCCTCTGTAAGCCTCTTGAAGCATTCCTGCTTAATAACACACCCCAAACTTGTGAAGGAAAAAATCCAATTAAAAGGTATTGATTCATCAGAAGAATCTATCCAAACCCGAGGTCATTTTAAACTCAAACTACAATTACCTAAAACCAGCATATCACACAGATTCCACGTTATCGACAAGATACACTTACCTTATGATGGAATCATAGGTTCCGATATGCTCAACGCGCATAGCTGCAATATTGACTATACCAATAATCTTCTCCATCTTGGCAAATCTTCCTTGAAACTGCACTTTTATGATCCAGCATACTTAATTCCTGCAAGAACCGAAACTATTATTGAGTGTTCTGTTCAGAACCCTGAAATGAAAGAAGGATTAGTCCTCGACCAGAACATTACTGAAACCTTACTTATCGCAAACTGTGTAGTCCGTGTTAAAGAAAATAATAGAATAAATATATCCGTGGTTAATACCTCTGAAGAACCTGTGACATTAAAATCAAATCTTAACCTTAAACTCTCCGCTATTGATTCTTTATTGTACAAAGAACAGCCTGCTAGTTCTGTAAATCACATACGTGCTGCGAGTACAACTGACTGTGCTACGCGTGTTAGATACTTATCATCTTTAATTTTGGATGCTCTTGACAATTTGTTTAAATAATAATGAATACATTATGTATCTCGCTATTTATTAAGAACAATAAAAAATTAACAACATGTCATCGCCGATCGGGGAGTGAGGCGCGGGCGGTGGGGCAAAAAGTGTTGCCACGCTTTTATAATCTGCATTAACAGGCTCCCCCGGGTGGAACATTCTGTTCCACGGAATCGTTGACGGGTAATGGGCAAATCCGATTGTATGCCCTCTTCAAGATTCCTCCAGCAGTGTTGACATCGACGACGCGTATGCAGTTGTCTGCACCAGGATACAGGCGGACGACTCGTCCGAGCAGCCATCTGTTAGGGGGGAGGCGATCATCTTTGACCACCACCAGGTCTCCAAGGCGCAGCTGTCTTTCGTCCTTTCGTTGCCACTTAACGCGTTTCTGAAGCTCTGAGACGTATTCTTGGTAGTAACGGTTCCAAAAGTGGTTAGCTAGTAACCTTACTCTCTTGTAGCGTGGCAGTGTGCATATCTGTGCACCTTTATCGACGTTACCCGGCGAGGTTGGCAACATTGTGAGAGTTCGTCCCAGAAGAAAGTGAGATGGAGTAAGAGGAACGAGATCGTTAGGATCCGACGAAAGCGGAGTTAAAGGCCGTGAATTGAGAATACCTTCTATTTGAATAAGAACGGAATTCATTTCTTCGTATGTTAAATGAGTTAGAGATAAAACTCTCTTCAGATGATATTTGACAGATTTGACTGAGCCTTCAGCTAAGCCATTAAAGTGCGGACTATAGGCAGGTGAAAATTTAAAATCGATGGATTGTTCAGACGCGTATACACTTATATCATTGCATTTTGACTTAAGAAATTTTGAAAATTCGTTATAAGCTCCTACAAAATTTGTGCCGTTGTCAGAAAAAATGGTAAGTGGCTTTCCTCTGCGAGCCACAAATCGATTTAAAGCAGCAATGAATGCCTCGGTACTCAGCTCAGTAACAAGTTCTATATGCACCGCCTTTATAGCCAGACATATGAATATGCACATGTATGCCTTTAGAAGTTTGCAACCTCTACCTTTTCTGTCAGCCAGCATTATTGGACCAGCGTAATCTACGGCCGTGTTACTGAATGGAAAATCAGCATGAAGTCGTTCTTTTGGTAAACTGCTCATTATTGGCTGAATAGACTTCCCAGAGAACCTACAGCATGTCACACATTCGTGTGTAACCTTTCTAACTAGATTTCTACCTCCTATTGTCCAATACCTATGTCGCATAATGGATAGAAGCAGCTGGGGTCCAGCGTGCATAAGAATTTTATGATAATACCTAAATAGCAGCAACGTAACGTGATGTGACGAGTGCAGTATTATAGGGTGTTTAGTATCATAGTCGTAATTTGAGTTGCATAACCTGCCACCTACACGTATGAGCATTTCCTTTGACAGAAATGGGTTCAGGTTTAGTAATTGTGACTTATTCGGTAATTGACCTTTACTTTGTAGACTACTATAATCTTTTGAAAACATATTAATTTGAACAATTTTACATAATGTTTTAGTAGCGTCATTTAGTTCTGACACCTTAAGATGTCCAGTAAACCTGTCACTTGAGCAACGACAGTTGTGAATGAAGCGCAGCATAAATGCTGTGATGCGTTGCAATTTACTGAAATCAGAAAATTTAGTGACAAAATCATTATCTAAACTAGCTAGGGTAGCCAAACCACACTGAAATTTAATTTCAGGTAAATCAGTGGTGATTTTGTTGGGTTGTTGAGGCCACTGAGATTCAGGAAATTGTAAATATTGTGGACCCGTCCACCATAGCTTTGAATTTTTCAATTGTTTTGCATTACATGTTTTAGAGCCAATATCAGCTGGGTTGATATTGGTAGGTACATAGCCCCACATGGTTGAATCTGTATATTCTGTTATTTCATTAATTCTATTCAGTACAAATGACTTTAAGCTTGATTTTGGTGTTCTTATCCAACCTAAAACTACTGTAGAATCACACCAAAATCGCCATCCATCTATGTTGAGCCTTAAAGCTTGTTTTACCCTTTTTGCTAATCTAACTGCTAATAAGGCTCCACAAAGCTCTAGGCGTGGTACTGTCATACCTTTTAGTGGCGCCACCTTGCTTTTAGCTGTAATCAAATGTACTTCAATGTGACCATCGGCGGACACTGACCTTGCATAAACACATGCACTGAAAGCTAACAATGATGCATCACTAAATGAATGAAGTTCAATGCTGACACATGCGTCACACAGTACACGTCGCGGTATAGCTATCTCATTTAATGATGGAATGGATTTTAAGAAAGCTAGCCATTCGTTTTCAGCCTCAGCGGGTAGCCTCTCATCCCATGATACATTAGAAGCCCAAAGCTTTTGCAAAATAAGCTTAGCTTGGAGTAGGCAGGGATTGACAAGGCCCAAAGGATCGAAAAGCTGACCTATGCCAGAGAGAACTGACCTTTTGTTTACATTTTTAGGGTCAGCATGTATATTTACAGAGAAAAACAACATGTCTGAGCTGCACGACCATCTCAGTCCTAGTGTTTTAGCATTATCTTCGTTTACTAATTTTAAAAAGTTATCTTTACCATCATCTTGTATTTGTACCAATATGTTTGAATTATTAGAACGCCATTTTCTTAAATGAAATTGACCTTTTTTAAGCTGACTAATCACACCTTGACAGATACGCAATAGCTCGGTTTCACTTTCATTCCCACTTATATAGTCATCTACATAAAAATCGTGTAAAATGGTTTCACGTACATCTGCATCCTGACACTCATGCCCCAGCTGTGCTAAGCAACGGGTAGCTAAATATGGAGCTGAAGCAGTGCCGTATGTTACAGTGTTCAACTTATATAACTGAATAGCATGAGAAGAGTCAAATCGCCATAGTATTTGTTGTAAGCATCGTTGCTCCTCTGCTACTAATATACACCGGTACATTTTTTCACAATCAGATGTGACTACATATTTGTGTTGTCTAAACCGTATCAAAATACTGATCAAATCTTCCTGAATGGTTGGTCCCACATGTTGAATAGAGTTGAGAGAATGCCCTGAGGAAGTAACTGCAGAACCATCAAATACTGTTCGAATTTTTGAAGTTAAATTTGTTTCTTTCAGGATACCGTGATGAGGGAGTATGTATGAATGTATGTCATTATTGTTCTCATTTAAAGACATATGACCTAAGTCTAGATACTCTTTCATGAATTCACCATATTTTTCTTTAAAGGGTGGGTCACGTTTAAATCTTTTCTCTAGTGAATAAAACCTAGTCAATGCCTGTTGATGAGAATCACCTAGGACATCTGGGGGTTGTTTCAATGGAATCTTGACAACAAACCGGCCATCTTCTTGTCTAGTTGTAGTTTGTAAAAAATGTTGTTCACACTCATCCTCTTCCTTTGTAGTTTTGCGAGGTAATGAGAAAGACTCTAATTCAAAGAACCTATCAAGCTGGTGCTGAACTTGAATATCATTTGAAAAGTGACAGTGGACTGTATTATTGTGTGTTAAATTCTTATTTTTATTTTGTGTTGGTACACTACCAGACACCAACCAGCCCAGCTTGGTTTCAGTAAGAGTAGGATTGTTTTTTCCTAAGGAAATACGATTACTACCTAGCACACCCCAGAATATTTCTGCACTCAACAACAGGTCAATTTCAGATGGTGTATGAAAACCTGGATCTGCTAACTGAATGTTGGATGGAATTCTGAAGTGTGACGTATCAATTTGCACGGTAGGTAGCTGCTGTGTTATCTGTGGTACAATAAAACAATCTATTTTATTGACATATGTTTGATCAGTTCGAGAGAATAATTGAACTACTGTTCTCTTGTTTATGTATACTGAGTTACGACTCAGTCCTTCTACCTTAGTTGAAGTTGAATGAACCGGCAACTTCAACTTGTTACTCAATGTTTCAGTCATGAAATTTGTGGTACTACCATTGTCAAGTAAGGCGCGCACTGTATAAGTAGCACCATGTCGGTCGACTACGTCGATAAGTGCCGTTGACAAAAGAACACAATTATTGTAGTGAATGGTTGATGACAAAACGATGTCACTCTCGAGGTTGTCCTCAGAGTGAGTTGACTCAGATGACTCATTTGTGGCTAAAACCACACGCTCACTATCCTTACTAGTTGATGGAGTAGATGTGCTAACTGGAGACTCATCAATATGCAAGATGGTATTATGCCATTTTGCACAAATCTTACATGGACCCAGCTTACATTGCTTTAAGTGATGTCCTTGCCGCAAACAATTTATACAAAGATTCAATTGTTTTGTTTTTTGCAACCTTGCCTGTTGTGACAATGATTTAAATTGTAAGCATTGATAGATGGGATGATCTTGTTTACAGTAAGGACAATTCATTGATTTGTTTTGTATATTTGCATTTGTCACAAATGATTTTGGACGGTTATGTGTCTGATCACTGTATCTATGTTTCACATTAGTGTGTTCAACTGTTTCCAAGAGCTCTGCACGGCCCTTCAAGAAAGTAATGAACATGTTTAAAGTAGGTAACTCTTTATGAAGATTTATGTGTTCCTTCCAAACCCTACTAGTAGTTGAATCTAACTTACTGGATATCATATGTATGATCATAATATCCCAATTTTCTGTGTTTATGTTCAAAGAATTTAGGGCCCTAAGGTTCTTGTTTACTGTATCAATTAATGTTCGCAATGCAACAGATGATTCCTTTGAAATCATCTCTATTTCAAATAATGCTTGTATATGATTACTAATTAAAAGTTTATCATTGTGATATCTTTCACATAAAAGCTGCCATGCCACCTCATAATTGCTAGCTGAGAAGTCTAATGAGCCAATGACTTGTTTTGCACTGTCTTTCAAAGCAGACCGTAGGTAATGAAACTTATTTATTTTAGGTATACTTGGATTCAAATGAATCAATGAAACATATGTGTCATGGAATTCTAACCAATCTTGTAGCTGCCCAGAAAAGGTTGAGAGTTGGATAATAGGTAATTTCAAGCTTGGCCCACCTGCCGCATGCATCATAGAACCTGTCACTGAGAGGTTGTCCTCCGCTGGCTCCGCAGAGTTGTAGCTGCTCAGCAAGTTTCTGGCACAGGCAATGGTTGAGAAGTACTGGCTCTCAAACTCCTCCCGTTCTAGGTACTCTGTTGTATCATCTCCGTCTGAAAAATCCGATTGACCTTCTATACTAAGTTGTACACAATCATATTCATTGTACATTTCATCAATTTTTGACAATCTAAGATTTAGCTCAGCAACTTGAGTGCTGGTTAGCTTTGGGCATGATGTGATTTTTTCCAAGAATTTTTTAAATTGTGTTAATTTAGCCTTGTATGAAGAACGCTTTTTCTTCAAATCTTTGTAGCTGGTAGACATTTTGTATTGTTATACTGAATAGTAACTGCCAACAATGAATATCAGAAGTATTGTATGTTGCTGATGCAAATTAAAGTTAATATTCAAAGTGCAATGATTATTGTATGTATATAGTTGAATACTTGTCATGCATATGCGTGCAGAACAAAGCAGAATTGCTTGTGTTTCCCTCAGATTGCAGCACACAATCAATTGTAATACTGAAGTTGAGGTGCCTATAATAGCTTAACCGAACTTGCAGTTTAATGGAATGTTGAACAATAGAATGTTCAACACTTCTTGTAATTTTACTGGGAAATATATATATATTTACGGCCAATTTGTAAAGGAATAGGTATGGAATACCTACTGCGTATTTTTGCAAGATAGAACTAAGTTTGACTGAAGTTATCTGTTCATAAAAATATGGAAATAATGATTGAATACGTTAGGTTAGGTATTGTTTGAACGGATAAAAGTGACTTGACTTTACGAATTGTGCGAATTAACAAGAGATATGGAACGAACTCACGTTTGTTTCGATTGTTGTTCTGGTTCCAGGTGTGGTATCTCCATCAAAGTGTATTCAGAGCTGATTTTCGTATTGCTTGTATGACGAACACTACGTAGTTGTGACAATTCCACTAAAGACCACGTAGATTCTTTGTAATAAACGACACTTCTTGCCGTGTATTTTCGTAAAATTATGTTGCTTGTATTGTTATGTATAAAGATGACTCGCTGCCGACGGCTATCTGGATCCTCGGTGCTTGGCGATGATCAATTTTCCAAATCGATTACGCTGTTCGCGGCCATTGCGAACGCCGCGTGGCGAACTTGCTTGTTTGCTGGTTCTTGCTAAGAATAATCCGGTCGTATGGATCAGGAACTGTTAGATACTTATCATCTTTAATTTTGGATGCTCTTGACAATTTGTTTAAATAATAATGAATACATTATGTATCTCGCTATTTATTAAGAACAATAAAAAATTAACAACATGTCATCGCCGATCGGGGAGTGAGGCGCGGGCGGTGGGGCAAAAAGTGTTGCCACGCTTTTATAATCTGCATTAACAACGCGAACAGAAGAAGTTCTAAAACAATTACGTCTCTCACATCTTAATGCTGAAGAAAAGGAAGCTCTTCTGCAATTATGTTCCGAGTTCTCTGATATTTTCCACCTTCCTGGAGAAAATCTGTCCTATACAAATGCCCTGAAACACGATATTAAAACAACAACAGAAATACCAATTCACAATAAAACCTACCGATTCCCAGAAGTCCATAAAGCCGAAGTACGAAACCAAGTTGAAAAAATGCTAGAGCAAAATATTATAGAGCCTTCCGACTCTCCCTGGTCATCACCAATATGGGTCGTTCCCAAAAAACTCGACGCTTCCAATACACAAAAGTGGCGAGTCGTAATTGACTACCGGAAACTCAATGACGTCACAATTGGTGACACTTACCCCATACCACAGATTACAGAAATCCTAGATCAACTAGGCAATAGCAAATACTTCTCGACTTTAGATCTAGCATCTGGGTTCCACCAAATTCAGTTAAATGAAGCCGATAAAGCGAAAACAGCCTTCAACGTCCCAGAAGGACACTTTCAATTTCTGAGAATGCCATTCGGGCTCAAGAATGCCCCTTCTACATTTCAGAGGCTAATGAATTCAGCCTTGTCAGGGCTTCAGGGCACCCGGTGTTTCGTCTATCTCGACGATATAGTATGCTACGCATACGATTTACAAGCCCACATTCTAAACCTTAGATCAATTTTCCAAAGAATTCGAGACTTCAATTTAAAGTTACAGCCGGATAAGTGTGAGTTTCTACGACGTGAAGTCTGTTACCTTGGTCATGTCATTACTGAACAAGGCGTCAAGCCAAATCCAGATAAAATCAAAGCCGTTACCGAATTTCCAATCCCAACATCTCCAAAAGATATAAAATCATTCCTTGGCCTAGTTTCCTACTATCGTCGCTTTATTCCTGATTTTTCAAAAACTGCAAAATCTCTCACTAACCTCCTAAAAAAGGACACGCCTTTTAAATGGGAAAATCAACAGCAGCTTGCCTTTGACACCTTAAAACGCAAATTGACTACAGCCCCACTGTTAATCTACCCCGATTTCTCGAAACCCTTTATTCTCACCTGTGATGCCTCGAACTATGCCGTAGGTGCCGTTCTCTCTCAGGGACCAATTGGTAAAGACCAGCCCGTAGCTTTTGCTTCACGGATACTCAATAAGAGTGAATCCAACTATAGCACGACTGAGAAGGAGTTGTTAGCCATACTCTATGGCTGTAAAACCTTCCGTCCCTACTTATATGGGAATAAATTCCAAATCGTAACTGACCATAGGCCTCTAAAGTGGCTATTTAACCACAAAGATCCCAGCAGCAAACTCCAACGTTGGCGGTTGAAGTTGGAAGAATACGAATATGAAATCGTGTATCGCAAAGGTAAATTAAACTCCGCTGCTGACGCGCTTTCCAGATATCCTGTGAATCCTGTTTATCCAAAAAATCATAGGAATATGAATTCTAATCCTGTCGATGACACTAGTACTAGAGCCGAAGTTTTATCGGAATCACCACTTGCCGAAATTGGTCAAGAGACCCTTGACGAGCTAATAAGACTGGATTTCAGTCCTGTGAATGGTGGAGACCTTGATTTTAGTCCTCTGAATCCTCCTACTCCCATAGCTCCGCCCATTGCCGTTTATCCTCCTACTGCCATAGCTCCTCCTATTACCGTGAATCCTCCTACTCCCATAGTTCCGCCCACTACCGTGAATCTCCCTGCTCCTGTGACTCCCTCCATTACCACGGACTCTCCTCCTGAAGATCACCTTTCTTCACTAAATAAATCACATCCTGAGACAGAAACAGATCCTCAGCCATCGACTAGTTGGCAGAACCCTGAAACCTTACCTGCATCCATATCCGCTCAACGCGACCCAGGAACCACTCCAGTACCTGAAAACTTACCTTTACCCGATGAAACCTATAATAAGTTCTTAAAATCATCTACGAAACTATACAATACTCATATTACAGAACATAATGAAGACCTACTTAAAGGAAAACAAACATTAATAATAGTACCTACCACAATAGATATGGACGAGTCCTTACCTCATGTCTCGGAAGTCCTCAGTAACTGTCCGAACCCCGAACGTGATGAATTTCTGAAAAAAGAAAGATCCTTACATTCCTTTTTGCCCCTAACTGTCGAAGATAAAACTTACCTTTTTCTATTCACAAAAGTGCACCATTTTGACGATCACTCGTACCCAGATATATTCAAATGCCTGAAATATGTTCGTGACGAAATAATGATGTCATATCCGACAGTAAACGAAATTAGTATTTCAGATTTCAGGAACCCTTTTGATAAACACTCCTTTGCAAAAATCTACAACATGCTAGCTTATTTATTCGACGGCACTAATATAAAAATTCATATATATCACAATAATATTATATATCCTGCGCCTAGCGAAGTTCCCAAAATCCTTAAAGAAAACCACGACATCCCCATTGCAGGCCATTTAGGATCCACGAGAATGCTAAGCCGTATCAAAGAACGGTTCTCCTGGAAAAATATGCGCGCCGATATCGAAAACTATGTAAAAAACTGTCAGTCTTGCCAAACCAACAAAGCGCTACGAAAAATAAATAGAGCACCTATGGTTATAACATCCACCTCTACGTCTCCTTTCGAGAGACTAGCCCTTGATATTGTGGGCCCTCTGCCTGAGTCTGGTACGGCCAAGCTGAAGTACATTCTGACCATGCAAGATGACCTTACAAAATTTTCATTAGCGTATCCCCTTCGCAGTAACACAGCGGCAGAAGCGAGTGACTGCCTCCTCCATTTTATATCACTCTTCGGAATCCCTAAATACATACTTACAGATCAGGGCACGAATTTCACAGCGGACCTATTCAAGAAAACCTGCGAATTCTTGAAAATTAAGCAATTATGGGCGTCACCTTACCACCCACAGACGCAGGGCGCTTTGGAAAGATCACACTCCACTCTTAAGGAATACCTTAAATCGTATGTAAACGAAAATCAAGACAACTGGCCCCAGTACGTGTACACGTCCATGCTAGCATACAATACCGCTGTGCATTCAACTACGCACTACTCACCATACGAGCTATTATTCGGACATAAGCCCCATATCCCAGACTCCGTATACAATGACAATAATAACACAACCTATCCTGAATACGTAAAACTTTTACAACACCGTATGAAACATGCACGAGATAAAGCCTTGGATTTCATCCGTCAATCTAAAGAAAATTCAAAAACCTATTATGACTCTCGTACTCGCCCAGTTGAATATAAGGTAGGCGATTACGTCTTATTAAAGAACCACCTTAGGTTGCGAAAGGCCCTATCGCCCCAATGGAAGGGTCCCTTCAAAATCGTCAAAATCCATGGCAACCACACACTGTCTTTGTTGATAAATAGACGCCACGTGAAACACCACTACGATGAGGTAAAACACGTGGAAGTCCATAGTATACCTCCTGCTTAAAACATACCTATTTTACATATTTAGATAGATACATACGGTTAGTTAATGTAGAGTTAAGATTAAAATTTATTACTTATATAGTCATATAAGCTAGGTATATAATCAGATATTAAGGTTAGATAAGTACCTACTCCATTGTTTCTTCTATTACAGCGTACTGGTCCAAGGTCATCATGAGTTTGTCCGACCCATCAACTCGAGCTCCGGCATATATTTCGATCCAATTGGTGAACTCGAAATTAGCAATGGACACCTAGATATAGTTACTCCATTCGATATATCCTATATTAAACCTCATATCCAAAATATTAACTCAATACTAGGCACAGTACGTTTCTTGTGCGGCCAAATTGAAATCGAAACCACAACTAAGCTAGAATGCCATAATGTATTGGAGCCACTTACAGTTAGGTACAACGATATCATGTCCGACTATTCTTCCATCGCTCACCTTACGAGCAACAATAGGTTTAAACGCGGAGCATGGATGGGTGGTATAGGCAAACTATCCAAAACCATATTTGGGACTCTAAACGAGGACGACGCTGTCAAATATGACGACGCCATACAAAGCCTACAAAATGGCGAAAAGAAGCTGGCTTCATTGATTAAGGAAAACATCTTAGTTACAACTTTCACTATAGCCAAATTTAATGAATCATTTCACAGCATAAAAATGAATGAGGCCAGGCTCAACGAAGGTATCGACAATCTCAAATTAACATTAAAAAACATGTCAATGATTACCAACAAATTAAATACAAAATCAAATATTAATTCAATATTAAAAAGTTTGGAAGCCTCTGTACTCACCTTATCATTTCAATTGGAGGACATAACAAACGCTATTATGTTTAGTCGTCAAAACATGCTTCACCCGGCCGTGTTGACTCCCACGCAATTATACAAAGAGCTTGTCGATAACTACAGATACCTACCTGCGGATCTTAAGTTACCTGTTACTTTAGAACTAAGCCATATTCATATATTAATGAATATATCTAGTGTAATATGTTACGGTTTAAACGATAAGATTATTTTTATATTAAGAATACCTTTAGTATCACCTAAGAAATATAATTTGTACCATAGTATAGCGTTACCTACCCCGCATAGCAGTGTAAAACCGAATTCATTTAGTTTTGTTATTCCTAGCAGTAAATACATCGCAATGACCAACGACAAATCGGAATATTGTAACCTCGAATCACTGAAACAATGCAGAGTGATAGGCTCTCGCGAGTTTATCTGTGACGTGATGACCGTATTCCCTACGAGTGCAAATCCCAGTTGTGAAAGTGAGCTAATCGCCAGCGTCATAAGTACCCTACCAGTGCAGTGTCGGACCGATTTAATTCACGGACACGTATTAGATGTATGGAAACCACTAAGTAACAACAACTGGATTTATGTACAAACTCAGAGCACAAAGTTATACATCGAATGTCCCAACCGAAAGGGTCTTGAAATAAATATTATTGGGACCGGAATTGTCAACATCCCAAACGATTGTATGGGCTATTGTAAAAATACCAAATTAATACCTAAATATAAGGACATAAAAATAAATGTTACTGTGACCCATTCTGACTTTAACATAATAAACGACTCCTGCTGTACATTAGATAAGTTCGAAAATAAAATGAGTACTGAACCTCGTATTAAATTACAAAATATAGACTTAGACACTTTTACCGCAGAGACCAAATTAAACCTTAAATCTATTTCAGATGGAACAGACCAAATAATGAACCAACACCAAATAATTAAGTACGAGACTCATTACTCAATAGCATTAATTTTAATAACTTCCATAATTTTCCTATTTTGTGTATTTAAACTTTATTACTTGATTAAATCGCACGACCGTCTTCCCTGTCACTTCCTTAAGTTTTCCCAATCAGTCCCTATAAACCCACCTGAAGAACAGACACCAGAACCTGAACCTGTAACTTCTGTTAAGATAAGCAAACATCACCGAGATCCAGAGGACATTCTTTTCCTGCCGACTCATCATTTCCCTTGTCATAGAACTCAGTTAGCCCTCAGCTCCAGTCAGTCTCCATCCAGCTTTCCAATCCGACGGTCGTCTTAAAATTAATTTCATTTATTTTATTTCAATTTCCTTTTTTTAAAAAGACTTCAGCCAGTATCCTTATAATAGTACGAGTGATCGTCAAAATGGTGCACTTTTGTGAATAGAAAAAGGTAAGTTTTATCTTTCTTTTTTCAGAAATTCATCACGTTCGGGGTTCGGACAGTTACTGAGGACTTCCGAGACATGAGGTAAGGACTCGTCCATATCTATTGTGGTAGGTACTATTATTAATGTTTGTTTTCCTTTAAGTAGGTCTTCATTATGTTCTGTAATATGAGTATTGTATAGTTTCGTAGATGATTTTAAGAACTTATTATAGGTTTCATCGGGTAAAGGTAAGTTTTCAGGTACTGGAGTGGTTCCTGGGTCGCGTTGAGCGGATATGGATGCAGGTAAGGTTTCAGGGTTCTGCCAACTAGTCGATGGCTGAGGATCTGTTTCTGTCTCAGGATGTGATTTATGTTCTTAGGAATACTTTAGCAGTTTAATTCAAATTTAAATTACTTATTAGATTGCAATTTTAATGAAATACTATTTACTGCACTTAAGAACATAAAAAATTACGAATTAATTTATTATGAGAGTGTCCTGCACGCCTAGGTAGTTTTAGTATGCGATAATAATAATAAGTCATCTTCTAAGCCGTGTTATATTTTTTCTTTGTCCAGAAGTTTCAAGCTACGCTGGCACTACAAAAACGGCCAACTTCAGCCACTGAATTTTAACGTGAACCAAAGACCACGAAGGCAAGACTGGTACGGCGAAATGGTAGAAACTGGATCTTTCTATATTGCGCGTAAGCATCTTTTGCAAGAGGATAAATTTCAGAATAACAAGTAAGTTTAGTCAGTCGGCAATATATTGACACTGCGAAATATCTAAACTGGGACCTACGTTTTTTTCCTGTCGTGATCCCCTCCTTGCTCTACGGGTCTTCGCTTTCAAGCGATGCCTGGTTGCTGTAGGAATAAACTGCCTGGATCAACAGACAAATCTCTATTGTTATATAGCATTGTTTTCATCGCATTTAAATCAGGAGGTACTATTTTTTTTTTTCGCCTGTGTAAGTATTTTTTTTTGTAAGTTCATCAATTTTTCGTGAATGATAAAACCATTTGAAAAAAAAATGTACTTAATTATGGAATAGCGCGGTGCAGTAACGCGGCCCGCAACCACATACGCAATATCAACTATGTTTACTGAGCGAACACTAAAACGAACGCATCATCTAGGTTTGCCCGCCTCCGTTCCGTGAAAAACGGTGGTAATTATGAGGACGATCAGACATTGCCTGCCAGTGTTTCAAACCAAACAAAATTTCAAATTTCATCCAAATCTGTTCAGCCGTTATTTTCTATAAAGGCAGAATGCATGAATAATGCGATGGAAAAACAGAAAACAAGAATAAAGTGAATTTGACATGTCTTCACGAGAGATATAGCGGGAAAACGAAAGTGATCGCGTCACCGCATTGTACAATTCAAAGAGAATTTAATATAATTTAATGCGAACCACGCTTTCAAGGAATGAAATGTGGCCTTAATAGGCGTTACTTATGTTTTTCATACCTTTCTTGCGCGTGAGACGCTACCTGTAAGAAAGGATGGAATAATATTATAGGCAACGTTATTCGAAGCCACTTTTCCTTGCTTAGGTGTTCCACTAATAAGATCTTTTGGAGTTTTGGCGGGAAAAATCGCGTTATTTTCTAAAACTTTTTATTTTCAGTGTTAGTGCATAAAAGTGGTGGCATTTTATTCGTTAAGTGCTGGATTATGAGTGTGGAGAAGTGGTATAATGATGGGAAACGTTTCTTTTCGTGTTGTTTCCGAAACTATATAGAAGCTTCCAGTAAAGTTGCCACCACTTTACTAGGAGTATGACTTACTAGACTAGACTATGACTTAACTTGATGACTTGGACTGTGACTTGACTTGACTTAACACATGTAATTATATACAATACTGGCTAAATACACAAAAGTGTGGAGCCAAACCAAAAACAAAATAAAAAGTATGTAAGTATAAGTAAGCAAAATCGCCAGCGCACAGAATATAGGTACTATTAATTGCGCCAGCGCCTCCGATTTAAATTTACAATTTTACAATAATTATATATTTTGTGATCCTGTTTTGAGGTAAAAAAAAAAAAAATATTGTAGCAAACTTGCTAGTTGTTCAACTCGAAGCATTCTTTATGACTTTGATAGAGGAGGGATCTGTATTTGGCGACTCCACCTTAAGAAGAATTCAAGAAATAAAGCAGGAACCTCTATAAACAAGCAAGGCAAGTAAATAAATCCAAAAGGAAAGGGGCATCATTTTTTATAAAAACCAAAGAAAAGAAAATACAGTACAAAACAAGGTCTATGACTATTACTATATTTACTTACCACACAAACCACTGATAGTCCAATAAATATTTAAACAGTGCACAAAAAATAACTTATTTTATGTTTCTCTTATAGTACTTTATAATTACGACCAAAGATGATTATTTTATAAACCTGCCAGTAAATAAAATTAAACAAATGTAAACAAAAATAATGAACATCTCAACCAACAATTTCTTAGTATACCATCCTTCCACTCCCAGTCTAAACGGCTGGTAGTGGTGTGCATCATAATTATTTAAAATGTGGCATTAAAAGTATGAAATCTTTAATTTATTTGTCATTATGCCATTTTTTTTTATAAATTGGCCATAAACCTAGCATAATGTGCAAATAGAGTGAATTCTCTGGAATTGGTGTGGTTCACCTGTGCATAGCACAAATTCATTGGGTACATGTAGAAACTGTTTTTCTAAAACAACACTTTGGTTGCTTAAATTTACAGACAGTAATGGCATACTAGTGCACTGTAGCTAGTGAAATTACTGAGCAAATGAGACTTTATAATCTGATCTCACAGTCAAGTAATCTTATTACCAGACTGTGCTGATGTCTCAGGATGATGTGCACAGTGCAAAATTTTATATTTTGGAGTTCCAAGTTACACTGTTCTGCTATGGGCAGCCATATTGCTTAATATCAGGTGAACGACTAGCTCATCACATCATTTACTAACATAAGAATAAGAATATTTTTATTGCTCAGAAAAGACAAACAGTACCTTAAATATACAAATCAGATTTTACTGATATTAACAACAGGTAAGCTAGTAGGCAGGTGCTGAGGGAAATTCCATTGTTCCAATTCCAAATATGAGTTATACTAATTATTACAGTGACTGTTGTATCGGTTTCAAATGAATTAAATCAAAACAGGTAAAATCAGACAAGTATTATATGTTTCTTAGTATACAATATTAGGCACCTATTACCTACCTACTAATAGTAATAAGATAGTGGTAACAAAGTATTCTTCTTGATTGTACCGTTAAAAACATAAAAAAATAAAAATTAAAGTCATTACATATATTGTTTATTGTGTAGTACTATTATGTAGATAGTCTGTGGTGGTAGTCGTGATTCTGATCTTGCTATGTTCACTAGTCCTCCAAACTAGGTTTCCCTGTGTTTTGGGGACTAGTTATTCGCAGTGGTTTTTTGTAACATAAAAAAGACATTGTTACTCATGACTTTTTATAAGTACTAAAGTTATTTATGCCATAATTTTATTAATTTAACAGCTGCTCCACATGGGAAATTTCAGCTGTTGATAGTTTAGAGGTGGACACACATTTGGATCTACAACTAGCAAACTTTCTGCTAGAAACTAACACAGCTTACTAACTATTTGAAGGTAAGTTTTGGAAATAATTTTCATATTGTTAACTTTGTGAATCTGGAATTATGGACCTAAATTTCCAGATTTGTCTTCACTGAATTCATAGTGATGATTCATTTCATTTCATCGATTTCTATAGGTTTTTATTCCATCCTGTACATTCCGTAATTTTACACAACCATCAAAGATTAAAACTACTGATTAGAGAGAACACAATCTAAATATATATAACTCAAAGGTGACTGACTGACTGACAGTGATCTATCAACGCCCAGCCCAAACCACTGGACGAATCGGGCTGAAACTTGGCATGCAGGTAGATGTTATGACGTAGGCATCCGCTAAGAAAGGATTTTTCGAACATTCACCCTTAACAGGGTGAAATGGGTGGTTGAATTATTTTCCCATAGGCCACGCCGCGGGCGAAGCTGCGGGCAGAAGCTCGTTTGATAATAAAACACTGATGTTTTTATTTGTCTTTGAAAATTTGAAGAAGTTATCCAAATTTTATATATACTTATTTTCTCTATGAACCCTACACCTGACAAAATTGTGCTGCACATAATAAGGGGAAACAGTAACAAAAAAGCGAGCTCGTCAATAATTGTTCTCTAATCTTTGGCCCCATTGAAACTGATTCCATAATTTCCATAGAAATCATTCCCTAAGTGTGTTGGGCTGTTTGTTGTGGAAAATAAAATTATTCGCATCGTTATTATATACTAATATTGCGAATAATTTTATTTTTGTTTTGAGTTGAGAACTTACGAAAAACTAGCATACTAAGCACTATCATATGATTATATGAATTTTCCGTTTGTAAGTTCTCAACTCAAAACAATTATTTTTTTCTGCTCTACAGTTTGATGCAACTTTCGATAGTGCTGTCTCATACCTCTTTACGAAATTAAGAACCCATAGAGAATAAATAATATTAAGATCTTTAACCATAAGTAATGAATGACTATTTTCAGAATGTCAACTTTTGCTGATAGTTTTACATATGAAGAGCTGGAAGCCACAGATGTTATCAATGTAGATTTGGTGCCAGAGAGAAAGGGGCTCATTCTCAAACATTGTGAATATTATGTCAGCTCAAGGAGGTTCGGCACCACAGTCACCCGCAGATACAATGACTTTGTGCAACTATATGAAGTACTATTTGCCAAGTACCCATACCGGTATGTTTTATCAAACTATTTTACTACTTAAATTGCTTGGGGAGTTAGCTGGTGAAAGTGAGGCGAACGGAAGTTGAAGTTGGTTCATATAGATCTCCCTTATCAACATAAAATAGTAAAAATTTATATTATTGTTAGTATGTCCGGTAAAATGACAATTTACAATTGTCAAGATGGTAACATTAACATTGAACTAAGCAAAAACAAAATTATGCCGGCCGATAGATGGAGCTAAACTAAAGAAGTTTTACTTCAGTCTTGTGGTCTAAAGCACACTCGTTTTTTGCGTTGTAGCTAACAGTTGCTATTTAGTATTGTAAAGTATTGTGATTTGGAGTGGAAGTATGTTCATAAATTATAGCGCGGTGTGCCGTCTGCCTCCAAAGCGCGTGGTAGTGGGAGGCGGGTCGGTTGCTTTCCTGCGGCGGCGGCGTGCAGCGCTGCAGCGCTGGCTGACGTTAGCGGCGCGACACCCGCTGTTAGCGCATGACGCCGACTTACGCGCCTTTTTGTGCGAACCGACCGTGCGCCTCGCTCGGCCCACACATGACGAGTTCCAGCTCGCCGGAGAAGACGCTGCACAGGTTAGCACTTACCAAAACTGGCACGAACGTTTACTGCATAGAGTACGTCACACGACTCACACGTCAACAAGAAGAAAGGATATAGGAGGTATTGAATGACATTTTTGAAGTAAAACTTCTTTTCGCACGCTTGACTTGGGGAGTAAGCTGGTGAATGCGAGACGAGGCGAACAGAAGATTGATTTGGTTAACGTAGATCTCCATTGTCAACATAAAAAAGTTAAATATTACTTAAAATTTGTATTATTATGTTGGTACGTCCAGTAAAATGACAATTTACAATTGTCAAGATGGTGACATTAATATTAAACAAAGCACAAACAAACTTATACAGGCCGATAGGCAGAGCTAAAGAAGTTTTACTTTAGTCGTGTGGTTTATAGCACACTCATTTTTTATGTTTTTCTTCTGTTACCCATGACAACAAGAAAAACATAATAAACGTTATTCAAGAGTATCCTCTACTTGGTCTGTGATTCAAGGCGACATTTCCTTCGAACCGTTGTTCACAATACATTCTCCGGTGTTTTATTTAAGCTTCTTCAGACGCTCAAAATGAGTCTTCTGATAATAAGAGCCGCCTTTGACGTATTCTGAGTAAGCTTCTGTCAGTTTCAGCCCAGAGCTCACGCAGGTCCTTCTCCACTTCCTTACTCCAGCGGCACCTAGGACGGCCAACTTGGTCGTTCCGCGTATGTTCGTTTCACAGCCCGATCCCGCATTAAGCGTCGTAGTGTCACGTCACACATCAAATATTACCTACTTCATCCACACACTACTATCGCTATCTCACTCGATAGACGACCTCTTTCCCTTTTCTTCCCACTAGAGATGAACAAACATGATTGCGCAATGCATTAAAATAATTATTAAAAAAATAATATCTTTTATTATTGCAAGCGCTCAATATAACGGACAGTGCGAAGACAGTGTGAAAACTGCAATGAGTATGTAAGTAGAGTAACATAATATTGCACATTATAGTAGTCTTTCGAAAATAATTGTTGTCAATAAAATTAATTTCCTGAAACAATGTATGTCCTATTTTATTTATATCGTATGTTTAAAAGCGAGTATGGTTCAGTAGTAGCCCGCCAAGAATCTCTAAATTAGATAAAATGATGTGTCATCCATCACTCATCCATCAACCGGTAGTTGGCCAGTGTCGTAGACTGGCCTACACTCTGTCCATGTGAGGAAGGTCCGTGTCTCACCCCGTAAATCACCATCATCGGCCATATTGGCCATATACACAATTTCGGAGATAATGTATCATATATTGGCCCCGGTAATATTAGCAATCCGTTTGCAATTCATCCATATCGTTTTAGCCGTTATGGCGTGAAATAAACGCAAACAAACAGACCACGTGTTACTTTTATAAGTACGTATACGAGTTGGCAATTAGGAAACGGACAGATAGTACAGAATCAGAAGATTCACTCCGCGAGGTCATTTAAATAAATAGCGACTCTTGATACAACGCAATAAAGTTTAATTCAGCTTGCACAGCGTTACAAGCTTCACGGAATATTTTATAGTACAGGTACAAAAGAGTCACTTTGCGATGTCATTTAAATAAATAGCGAGTCTTTGTACAACGCAATAAAGTTTAGTTCAGCTCGCACAGCGTTGTAAGCTTCACAGCATATTTTATAGTACATGTACAGAAGATTCATTCCGCGAAGGCATATAAATAAATAGTGACTCTAGATACAACGCAATAAAGTTTAGTTCAGCGCGCACAGCGTTACAATCTTCACAGAAGATTCACTCCACGAAGTCATTTAAATGAATAGCGACTCTTGATACAACGCAATAAAGTTTAGTTCAGCTTGGACAGCTACAAGCTTACCCAAAATAGTTGACTCTCGTTCTAATGCTTCATTCGTTGTGTATATTTCAGAATGAAGATGTGTCAATAGAAGAAATGGAGGCGGCCTTCCTGAGCGATCAGGAACAATTACGTCTGATCCAGCTTGGGCTGGGGCGGCTTGAGCAAATCTTTGAGAGAGGTACTCTACATTATTTACGTTATTGATCTCCAACGAAAAAGGAGGAGTGCAAAAGTTAGTAATAATAGTATCTGTGGTCGAGATGTGTGGTTGGAGTTTTGGCGGGAAAACGAAAAATATCGCGTTGCCGCATTGTATTATATTTCAAAACTTGTGTAATTTTCAGTGTTAGTGCATAAAATTGGTGGCGTTTTATTCGTTAAGTGCTGGATTACAGGCAATGAGTGTGGGAAAGTGGTATAATGATTGTGAAAGGTGATTCTAGGAGTATGACTTGACTAGACTAGAGTATGACTTAACTTGATGACATGGACTGTGAATTGACTTGATACATATATAATATTATTAATAATTATTTTGAGAAATTATTAATTACTTGACACTGGCTAAATACACAAAAGTGTGGAGCCAAAACAAAAAAAATGTGTGGTTGTGGTGTGAGAGTAGTGCAACCGCATCTCTTCCCGCGGGTGCTGTAAGAGCAGGAGAAAGGAATATCTAGGGAATGGGCAGTAGCCACAGATCCTATAAAAAGGCAGATACATTTTTCGGGAACAACGCGGTGAGACCTAGTATTTATCTATGTGTGCGTGACTACACATAGCTAACGATCGTAACACTGTAGACACACAGTGTGAGTGTAATGTTGCTAGCATAGAAAAAAACTCACTGTTTCTGTGTACGGGTGAAGGTATATTCTCGCAATATAATGAATAATTAATAATAATAATAACACCCAACGATCACTACTGGGTGGTAGGACTTTACTGCAAAGTTCGTCTAGGTAGGTACCACCGCTTTGCCAGTTATTCTGCCGCCAAGCAGTAGTGCGCAAGCACTGCTGTGTTCCGGTTTGAAGGGCACTGTAGCTAGTGAAATTACTGGGCAAATGAGACTTTATGATCTGATCTCACAGTTTAGTAATCTTATTACTAGATTGTGCTGATGTCTCTGGATGACGTGCGCAGTGCAGTGTCACGCGAACCTCTATACTTTAGAGTTCCGCGTGACACTGCAGCTGATATGGGCAGCCGTGTCGTTTAACATCAGGCGAACGGCTAGCTCGTCACGTCATTCCTTAACATAAAAAAAAACCCGAACTAGGATTCCGTGTCTAGGGATCCAGGAACTACGAGGACCATGGTCCCACAACACCCAGACTCAGAAGTGTGCACAAATACTTGTCCTGGCGCGGGAATCGAACCTGCCCCTTACGGGCTGTGAGCCGACCTGCTCAACCATCACACCACAGAGGCTGTCTTTACGCACGCTTGACTTGGGGAGTAAGCTTGTGAATGCGTGGCGAACGGAAGTTAAAGTTGGTTCACAAAGATCCCCATTGTCAACATAACAATAATACACGTTTTTAACTAATTATTATGTTGGTAATTATGTATAATATGTCCGGTAAAATGACAATTTACGATCAAGATGGCGACATTAACATTAAAGAAAGCAAAAACATAGTTATACCGGCCGATAGATGGAAGTAAACTATAGTAGTTTTACTTTAGTGGTCTAAAGCACATCCGTTTTTTTTTGTTACGTAATGGCATAACGAGCTAGTCGCTCGCCTGATGTTAAGCGACACGACTGCCCATATCAGTTGCAGACACTTGACACTAAAGTATAGTTTCGCGTGACACTGCACTGTGCACGTCAGTTTGAGACATCAGCACAGTCAAGCAATAAGATTACTAGACTGTTAGATTAGCTTATAAAGTCTCATTTGCGCAGTAATTTCACTAGCTACAGTGCCCTTCAAACCGGAACACATAGGGCTTGTGAACTACTGCTTGGCGGCTGAATAACTGGCAAAGCGGTGGTACCTACCCAGACGAACTTTGCAGAAATTCCTACCACCTAGTAAATGTTGGTGTTAATATAGAGTTTATCTTCGTATGTGTAGTAATGATATCGTTTCGCCAATGCCAGCGGAGCAGCGGTTCACGGCGGAGGCGAGTGACGTCCGCGAGCTGGGAGCGGCGCTGGCGGCGCTCGCGGCGCCCGAGCCCGCCGACCCGCCGCGCTGGGCCGCGCTCCGCCGAGGCCTCGCAGCTGCTGCACTGTGCGTACTACTACGTTACTACTTTATCTGTTCTGTACCCCTAGTACTAACCGGTTAATAACACCTAGCGGCCAGTCCCGCGTTTATTTTTAAACATTTGGGCACAAACGTTTTTTTTTCTTGCAATTAAAATAACCTATATTAATCAGTGATAATGTAGCATTCAAATGGTGAAAGAATTTTTAAAATCGGTCCAGTCCAAAACTTGTGTTATTTTCAGTGTTAGTGCATAAATTTGGTGGCATTTTATTCGTTAAGTGCTGGATTACAGGCATATGAGTGTGGGAAAGTGGTATAATGATGGTGAAACGTTTGTTTTCGTGTTGTTTCCAAAACTCCATAGAAGCTTTTGGTAAAGTTGCCACTACTTTACTAGGAGTATAACTTGACTAGACTATGACTCGACTTGATTACTTGGAGTATGACTTGACTTGACATAAATACATATATATTGACTAACTTGATAAATTATCAATTACTTGACACTGGCTAAATACACAAAAGAGTGGAGCCAAAATACAAAAAACCCCTGGTCCGGGTACAGAGCGGCGACAGAGGAGGAGAGGGAGGAGGCGCGCGCCGCGGACGCGGAGGAGGCGCTGGCGCTGGCGCTCGCCGCGCTGGAGGCGGCGCGCGCGCTCGGCGGCCGCCTGCGCCGCGGCCTGCACGCCGAGCGGGCCGCGGCCGCGCGCGCCGCGCCGCGCCTGCGCACGCGGCACCTCTACGCGCTGCGGGCCGCCATGCACGTCAGTACTGCCACACCATGCCATACCTAGCGCGGCCCCGCTGGAGGCGGCGCGCGCGCTCGGCGGCCGCCTGCGCCGCGCCTGCGCACGCGGCACCTCTACGCGCTGCGGGCCGCCATGCACGTCAGTACTGCCACACCATGCCATACCTAGCGCGGCCCCGCTGGAGGCGGCGCGCGCGCTCGGCGGCCGCCTGCGCCGCGCCTGCGCACGCGGCACCTCTACGCGCTGCGGGCCGCCATGCACGTCAGTACTGCCACACCATGCCATACCTAGCGCGGCCCCGCTGGAGGCGGCGCGCGCGCTCGGCGGCCGCCTGCGCCGCGCCTGCGCACGCGGCACCTCTACGCGCTGCGGGCCGCCATGCACGTCAGTACTGCCACACCATGCCATACCTAGCGCGGCCCCGCTGGAGGCGGCGCGCGCGCTCGGCGGCCGCCTGCGCCGCGCCTGCGCACGCGGCACCTCTACGCGCTGCGGGCCGCCATGCACGTCAGTACTGCCACACCATGCCATACCTAGCGCGGCCCCGCTGGAGGCGGCGCGCGCGCTCGGCGGCCGCCTGCGCCGCGCCTGCGCACGCGGCACCTCTACGCGCTGCGGGCCGCCATGCACGTCAGTACTGCCACACCATGCCATACCTAGCGCGGCCCCGCTGGAGGCGGCGCGCGCGCTCGGCGGCCGCCTGCGCCGCGCCTGCGCACGCGGCACCTCTACGCGCTGCGGGCCGCCATGCACGTCAGTACTGCCACACCATGCCATACCTAGCGCGGCCCCGCTGGAGGCGGCGCGCGCGCTCGGCGGCCGCCTGCGCCGCGCCTGCGCACGCGGCACCTCTACGCGCTGCGGGCCGCCATGCACGTCAGTACTGCCACACCATGCCATACCTAGCGCGGCCGCGCTGGAGGCGGCCGCCTGCGCCGCGGCCTGCACGCCTTGTTTTTACGGATCACAAAACTAATCCATTAAATTTTCCGCAACAAACAGCAACTGCACACGAGTATATTGTAATAAAACATACTATTTTCCTATCGGGGGGTGTTTAGGCCCAATATTATAAATATGTTTAGTGCGTAAGAACAAAACTAGATGGCGTTGTACACCACTAAAACACGCAAGCGTTTGGTGCACGATATCTTGCTGTCTTACCAAGTGAATTAATAAATGAGCTTTTTCCCTCGCAAACCGAAGTTGATTTCAATTTCGGAGCATTTTTTAGGACGATGTACATGTTCCTCTCGTAGCCGAATAATTTGTTTGGCACTTGGGATTTGTTGGCGTACTTGTACGTGGTCCACTCCCGAGTCTTCCGAAAAGACAATCAAGATCGCGGTTAGCTGGCCACAGTATCGGCAGCAGTTAGTACTGAGCAATTCATACTAGCAGCGTCAGTACTAGTGAAGCCAGTGGTAGTGGCAATAGCCACAGAAGGTGTACTAGTTAGTGCGGATAGGCCGCACTAACTACTGGCAAGAGCGGGAAGTCGGAATTGGAGCCAAACCCAAGTGCGGAGCCGAACCAGCAGTATTGGCAGTAGCAGGGGGAAGTTGAGCATCGGGGGGAGCACCCCCTTGGACACCCTTGGATATCAGTTACGAGCCTTATGAGTGTGAGTGAGTTACGGATTGCAACTGTGAGTACAATTTGAACCTTATTACCTAGAAGTGTTTGACTTTAACTAATTTCGAGTAAAACTGGACATAGTGCAAATTTCTAGAAATTTCTCATCGACTTAGAATAATTTGTTGTAATTTAATATTGACTTAGAATATTTGCTGTAGTTAACTTTGTAGAATTTTACAAGTGTTTGCATGGATTTAGAATAGTTTAAGAAAAAGTGAACCGACGGGGAACCTATGCCCGATTTCACTTAGACTTAAACTGATTCTCAAACACTTAGAAAATTTCTGCTTGTATTTTCATTGACTTAGAATAATTCGTGGAAGTTGTTAAACACTTATAAAATATTTTGCCTGGAGATTATTATTGGAACTTGTGATTTGTTGTAGTGTTTTTGATTAACATAAGTTTTGATTAATTGTCATTATGGATAAGTTAATCAGATCACAAGAAAATCTAAAAGAAAGAATAGCAAAGGCAAAGATTAATTTTGGTAAACAGTCAAAAGATAAAATTACTGTAACATATTTAGAGACGCGCTTGGAAACGTTGGATAGTTTTTGGACGTTATTTACTTCGAATAATGAGAAAATTGTGATGGAGAGCGAAAGTGTGGAGCTAGAAGCGACAGATTATTATAAAAAAGATTTGTTTGAACAAGTAGAAGAAATTTATGTAGATTATAAATCAAAATTAAAAGAGTCAATGTCAAAGTTTAAAGCAGTAGTGAAGCCAACTCAAGACTCAATGCAAGAGTTTTCACCGAATAAAACTTTGAGCGTGCAATTACCAAAGATTACAATACCTACTTTTTCAGGCAAATACGTTGAATGGACTAGCTTTAAAGATTTGTTTGTGTCGCTCATACACAACAATAAGAACCTGGATGACGTTCAAAAACTGCACTACCTGAAGGGTCACCTACAGGGAGAGGCAGAGCAGCTTTTACGGCACATCCCTATTACTGATGATAATTATAAAAATTGTTGGTCCCAGTTAGAAGACAGGTACAATAATAAAAAGTATCTTGCAAATTGTATCCTGCAACGGTTCATGAACCAAAAGAATGTTAATGTTGTATCATCAAGCGCCATTAAAGAGTTGTTAGATGTGACAAATGAATGTTTGCATGCGCTTGAAAATTTGGGGATTGATGTTAAGTCATGGGACATAATAGTGATTTATATTGTCAGTCAAAAATTAGATTCTGAGTCTAGACGCTTATGGGAGACTAAGAATAATGAGTGTTCTGGGGAATTGCCTGAGCTTTGTCAATTTAAACAGTTTTTAGGAAACCGGTTCCGAGCGCTAGAATGTTTGGGTTCACAGTGTACTAAACAAAGTAATATTAAGAATAAAAATGCTATGGCATTACATGTAACCACCACAAATTTAGGTTGTGTTTTTTGTTCCGACAAAAATCACAAATTATGTAACTGCAAAGGTTTTGCTAAGGAAGATGTAGACAAACGACGTAAGTTCGCCCAAACCAGTAGGCTATGTTTTAACTGTTTGAACGCGAATCATTTGGTGTATGCATGTCGTCAGTCTACAAGGTGTCATCTATGCAAAAGGAAGCATCACTCACTTCTCCATCCTAAAAATGCACCGACCTCGGTTGAGGAAGTAAATTCGGATCAGTCTAATGGTAAGGACGTTGTGACGTCAGAAGCGTCATCGTCCTCGAAGGGAGAGTCCACCAAGGCCATTTCGTGTTTTGCAAAGGCTGGCAGTCAGGTACTGTTAGCCACTGCCTTGGTTAATGTCGAGTCAAGAACTGGGACTTCTGTTTGTTTAAGATCCTTGCTAGATCAGGGGTCTCAGGCTTCGTTCATCACGGAGTCCGCAGTCCAGTTGCTGGCTTTAAAGAAAAGTCCTATTAAGACTTTTATATCAGGTCTAGGCGGCGATTCACAAGCTTCGTTAGCTTGTAGGTCGATGGTTTACATCAAAATTCAATCCCGCCACGATCCCAGCTTTGTCATTCCAGTCAAAGTTTATGTTATGAACAAACTTACCACACTCCTTCCTGAAAGAAAGGTTGTCGTTCAAGAGTTGCCCGCGTTGCCAACTGTAGACTTAGCCGATCCATCGTTTGATACACCCAATAAAATTGATTTATTGTTAGGAGCGGAGGTCTACAGCCAGATTTTATTGAGTGGTCTTATCAAAGGTCCGCCAGGCTCTCCTATTGCGCAGAATACTACGCTTGGCTGGATCTTCTCTGGTGAGGTAGACGCGGTAAGTAACGAGCCAAATGCATGCCATAATGTAGTAGTCAGCATGCATTCAGCTCATTCAGAGGAGAATGAGCTTTTGAAAAGATTTTGGGAGCTAGAGTCAGACCATTATTCTAATGAGAAGAAATATTTTACTGAAGAAGAGCAGCAGTGTGAACGGTTGCTTGCGGAAACCACACAGAGGGACGAATCAGGTCGTTATGTAGTAAGATTGCCCTTTCGCACACAAGATCCTCAGTGTAAGTATGGTGACTCTCAGCTAATCGCCCGTAAAAGGTTTCTTCTGTTAGAGAAACGGTTGTTGAAGAGCCCTGAACTGAAAAAAGAGTATATTGGGGTTATTAATGAATATTTGAGACTTGGCCACATGGAGGTCGTCAAAGATCAACATAAATCAGATGCGGTATATTTGCCACATCACGCGGTCGTCAGGAATGACAAACTGACGACAAAGGTAAGGGTGGTTTTCGACGCATCATGCCAAGGTAAGAACGGGGTGTCGTTGAACCAAGACCTGATGGTCGGTCCAACTCTCCAGTCAGAGCTGCGACATATTTTGATGCGGTGGCGCTGCTTTCCAATATGTCTAGTAGCTGACGTCATCAAGATGTACAGACAAGTAAAAGTGGCTGAAGATGATGTAAATTTTCAGCGTCTGTTATGGCGAGAGAATCCTGATGACGAGCTACAACATCTTCGACTTTTACGAGTCACTTTTGGTACATCTTGTGCACCACATTTGGCCGTCAAGTCGTTACAGCAAGTCGCACTCGATGAAGGAACAGTGTTTCCGCTGGCATCGAGTCGCGTGCTGAGAGATTTTTATATGGACGACTTGATGACAGGGTGCCAGACTGTAGCAGAAGGAGCTGACATCTATCGAGAGATGAATGAGTTGCTTGGTCGTGGAGGTTTCCAGCTTCAGAAGTGGGCCACTAATAGCAGTGATTTGCTGGAATACATAAAAAAAGACAGGGAAGTATTAGAGGAGAATCTGGAATTGAAAACCGATAAAACTAAAATATTAGGACTTACCTGGAACAGAATATCCGACGAGTTTGAATATACCGTACAGCTCCCTCCACTGGAAACACCTGTTACCAAGCGTAGAGTAGTTTCAGATATAGCTAAAATTTTTGATCCCCTCGGCTGGATTGCTCCGGCAATAATAACAGCGAAAGTGTTTATTCAGAAAATTTGGCTCTCAGGGATCGAATGGGACCAGGAACTGCCACCATCATTACTGAAAGAGTGGTTGAGTTTTAGAAAAGATTTATGTCAACTTACCAACTTTCGGATACCCCGATGGATTGAATCATCCGCCGAAGATAAATGCATTGAATTGCATGGATTTGCTGACGCTTCAAGTGTTGCATATGCTGCTGTTGTGTATGCTCGTGTGATTGACAAAAATGGGTTAGTCCACGTGAATTTGATTACGTCCAAAACAAAGGTGGCTCCAATAAAGCAGGTGTCGATCCCTAGGCTCGAGTTGTGTGGAGCCGTGCTGCTGGCAAAACTGCTTCTGGAGGTTTCAGATGTTTTGAATGTACCTAAATTACACCTGCACGCGTGGACAGATTCGTTGGTCGTTTTAGCCTGGTTGAGGAGCCATCCCAGCCGATGGAAGACATTTATAGCGAATAGAGTGGCAGAGATACTTACGGTTATGGATGGAAACCAGTGGTCGCACGTACCGTCGAAGCAGAATCCCGCAGACTGCGCATCTAGGGGCGTGAACCCATCTGAATGCGCTCATATCCAGTTGTGGCAGCAAGGTCCAGAGTGGCTGAAACATAAAAAGATAGATTATAGACATGAAGAAATAGACACACAAATGGAAGAGAAGAATTTGAAAACTTACACGATTACCTGTAGTGATGCAGAAGATGAGCTGTTTATGAAGTTTTCTTCGTTGAAACGACTTACCAGGGTTATTGCGTACTGTAGGAGATTTTTGAGTCCCAGAATCAACGGTGCTCTAACTGCAGAAGAAGTAAAATTGGCTTTAAATTGTTGCATTAAAATGTGTCAAAGGCACTGGTTTCATGAAGAGATAGACAGTATAAAGAAGAATGGTAACGTAAACAAGAAAGCTAAACTTACCTCGTTGAATCCTTTCCTTGACGCAGATGACATCTTGAGGGTTGGCGGACGTTTGCAGAAGGCTGAACTCGTAGATAGCACGAAACATCCAATTTTGATACCACACGGTTCAAACTTCACGAAGTTGTTGGTTGCTGATGCTCATCAGAGAACTTTGCATGGGGGGCCTCAATTAATGATAAATTATTTGAGAACCAATTTTTGGATTTTAAATGCAAAGAGTCTCGTTCGGCAATGTTTTAGAAAATGCGTGGTTTGCGTTCGTCACTCAGCAAAAACTAAGCAACAAATGATGGGCCAGTTACCTGAGGCACGAGTAACTGCTAGCCGACCTTTCCTTCGAAGTGGCGTCGACTACGCAGGTCCAATTAGTATCCGCTCTACTAAGGGTCGTGGCCATCACTCCACTAAGGGCTACATATGTTTATTTATCTGCATGGCTACGAAAGCCATTCATTTGGAGGTAGTTAGCGATATGACAGCTCAAAGTTTCATAGCTGCCTTCAAACGCTTCGTAGCCCGGCGTGGTCATGTAGCCGAAGTATGGAGTGATAATGGAACCACATTTGTTGGCGGTGCTAAGGAGTTGAAGGCGTTGTTCGATGCAGAAAGGTCCGGTCTAGCACCTGAGATTGCTGATTGGGTTGCAGTTAATGGTACGAATTGGCACTTCATACCTCCGCATTCTCCAAATTTTGGAGGATTGTGGGAGGCAGGAGTGCGATCAACTAAGCACCATCTTAAGAGAATCATTGGCAACAGTACTCTGACTTTTGAGGAGATGACCACTCTGCTATCACAAATTGAGGCGTGCCTTAATTCAAGGCCGATTTCTCAGCTACCAACTTACCCAGACGAACCGTATCCTCTCACCCCTGGTCACTTTTTAGTAGGTGAACCACTGGTTGTAGCCCCTGATAGGAATTATGTAAATAGCAGTACTTCTTCTTTGAGTAGATGGCACCTAGTACAAAGAATGTGTCAAGATTTCTGGCGCAAGTGGTCGAAGGAGTACCTCACTCAAATGCAACATCGTTATAAATGGAAGGATGTAGTTCTTGAGCCAAATATAGGCGACGTCGTGTTAATCAAGGAAGATGAGCTCCCACCAGCTAAATGGCTGTTTGGAGTTATCACAGAGAAGCATACTGGTTCGGACAAACTTACGCGTGTGGTGAGCGTAAAATGTAAAAATAGCGTTATAAAACGACCTTTGTCGAAATTAATTGTGTTACCTGTTACTTAAGATAATACGGATAAGAATTACTTATACAGTCCACTGTTCTATGTTGAAGTTTATTTTGTTATAGAAGCTATTGTGTTTTACGTTGTGAATTTTTAGTTAGATTATTTTTGAGTTCATATTGTTATAATTTATCAAAATTTTGTTGCACTTGGGAGATAGTAAATTTGTGTACACGTTTTTTTTTTGGAAGAAAGTATTAGTTTTTGTTTGCTTATAAATGTTATAACATTGTTTCCATTTCTATTGTTCTTATTTAATGGACTGTCCGTCCATGGCGGGCGGAATGTTTAGGCCCAATATTATAAATATGTTTAGTGCGTAAGAACAAAACTAGATGGCGTTGTACACCACTAAAACACGCAAGCGTTTGGTGCACGATATCTTGCTGTCTTACCAAGTGAATTAATAAATGAGCTTTTTCCCTCGCAAACCGAATTTTATTTCAATTTCGGAGCATTTTTTAGGACGATGTACAGGGGGAATAGTACGCGCGTTTGATTGGTTTTCTCATCTGCGTTTTCATAACGATTGTTTGCCGTACGCTCTTTTCCTTACACTCTACTTAGTTTGTGGTCCCGCAGGAGAGTGGTGTGAGTCGCGCGTACGCTCTGCGCGGCGCGGAGTGCGCGGCGGCGGCGCTCGGCGCAGAGGGCGCGGCGCACGCGCGCCGGGCCGACCTCTGGATGCGCCTGCACCGCGCCGCCACTGGGACACACGCGTGACGTATGCGCGGCGGCGGCGCTCGGCGCAGAGGGCGCGGCGCACGCGCGCCGGGCCGACCTCTGGATGCGCCTGCACCGCGCCGCCACTGGGACACGCGTGACGTCGCATGGCGCAGCGAGCGACATTTTCTCTATTTGTAACATGGTTTATTGACGAAAGCATAATAGGCATTGTACGAGCTACAATAAAATGCGAATATTCAAGACGTATTATACAGCAATCTCATAAAGTTGTACTCACATAATTTTAGAACATAAGTGTAACAAAACATTCCAATCAAAGTTTTAACGACGAAAGCTTTGCTCAATAGTATCGTTTTACTGAAAGTAAATTAAGGCTAGAGATAATAAGATTAATTAGTTTCTCAGTCTTGTGAGAAGAAAGATATTATAAATATATAAAAATATTATAAATATACAATATTTATATTTTATCTTACAAAAAAAGAATAGAATAATAGTTTAATATATTATCCATGTTATTATATTCATATATTAGTTAGTAATCGTGGTAAAAGTACGCTCGTTTTGAAAGCTAAGAAGTAACTTAAAAGTTACAAATTAATTCCCCGAGCCCCCTGTTCTACCAAGTTAAACAGTTATTAGCACTTTCGTCATAATCTATCAAAACCCAAACAATTTATTGCAAATATGCTAATTTTAGCACTTACGAAATAAAAAAAAATATATAACAAAGTGCTTAATGTCAAATATAGAATGCCTATAAGTAAGTTTAAAAAAAAGTTTTTTTTTTTTGCACTACTGGTGCAAGCTATCCGACGCAATGCAGATAAGAAAACTCCAATATGGAACTTCGACTACACCTGTAAAGTAGCCCCAGATACTTTACCGTTGTACTTAGCTGTCAAAATGGGCATATTACAATATTTGTGTCAACTTAAGTGGTTAAAGTAGGTATATAAAGATTGCAGTGGTGACAAAAATAAATCTTGATATTATAAGTACAACACGTGATTTCAGCTTTATCATCTATGTTAATATTATGATGATTTTCTTTATTAAATATACAAAAATATATACGATTTTATTATTCTGTAATTGTTTATCATCAATCTAAATATATATAACTCAAAGGTGACCGACTGACTGACATAGTGATCTATCAACTCACAGCCCAAACCACTGGACGGATCGGGCTGAAATTTTGCATGCAGGTAGATGTTATGAAGTAGGCATCCGCTAAGAAAGGATTTTACGAAATTCTACCCTTAAGAGGGTGAAATGGGTGGTTGAATTATTTTCCCATAGGCCACGCCGCGGGCGAAGCTCCTCTTAAATAAAAATCTTACTCGGACCTTGTTGTGCTTGACAGCTCCAAACTATTTTACGGGAATAAGTTTTCCAATCGGCATATACATTAATAAATGCGTAAATAAACGAATAGATGACATGAAATTTTATTTTATTTATTTAAATATAATTAATCCCAACATCTTGATGCAGGGTATTAATTTAGTAGTAGTAGTTGTAGTAGTCATTAATTAACAGTCACTTTTAAAAATTCAAATTTCGTTTTATTAAAGAGACTAGGTACTTAAAACTGTAATTATCTACTCTGTCATATTTTTTCTACACTGTTAACCACAAATGTTCATTTGCGCATTTGATCTTATTATAACACCCAAATATAAATCGGACAGCAGTCGCATATTCGAATATTATATATTTTTACATATTGTAATTGTTTCTTTTCCGTAGTTACCCCATTGCTACATAATATACTTAATATAGTAATGTATATTTCTAAATAGTGCTGTCATCCATTTAACAATAGTATTTGTTACGGCACTGTTATAGTAAAGGAGTGTTTTTATTGCTATTGTAAACGAAATGTTTACAAACAGCGTGTGATGGCGACATTGATACGTCCATGGACGATGGGCTGTAGCCACAGCCACGCGAGGGATTGGAGCGCCAGCGTCCCTCAGAGATGGAAGTGTTAGTGGCAGCGGTGATGTGCGCGGCCGTGCTCGGCGCCGCCGGCTCCGACCTCGGCCACCTGGAGTCCTTCGTGGAGCACGCAAGCAGCCACCTGCGCAAGAAGTTCCGCCCTGTGTACCACGTGTCCGCGCCCTTCGGCTGGCTCAACGATCCCGCCGCCTTCGTCTATTTCAAGAACAAGTACCATCTCTTCTACCAGTACTACCCGTACGACGGCACGTGGGGCCCGCTGCACTGGGGCCACGCCGTCAGCGATGACCTCGTCTACTGGGCGCACTACCCAGCAGTGCTGCTGCCACGCGACGAATACGACAGGCACGGCTGCCTAGCCGGCTCCGTGCTCATCTACAACGGCTGCCTAGCCATCTTCTACACCGGCGAGGTTCTCGTCGCCAACCAGACACGCCAGACGATTAACGTGGCCATCAGCTCAGACGGCGTCCTCTTCCAGAAGTACTTGTACAACCCCGTGGTGCGCGACCCGCCGCCCGGCGCGGCAGACTTCAGGAACCCGAAGGTGTGGCGGCACCGGGACGAGTGGTACATGTTGGCGGGCGCGTCGGTGGCGGAGCTCGGTGAGCTTGCGCTCTACGTGTCGCCGGACATGTACCGGTGGCGCTACAACGGCACCGTAGCGCGCTCGCACGGCGATATGGGCCACCTATGGGAGAGCCCCGACGTGTTTGAGCTCGGCGGGCTGAGCGTGCTGCTCGTGTCGGTGCGCGGCGTGCACGCCGACGGCTTCCGCTTCCGCAACCTGCACCAGACAGGGTACGTCATCGGCCACTTCGACTACCTGAGCGCGAATTTCGAGAACTTGGAGGTGTCTGCTGCCACGTTTGCAGAGCTGGACTACGGACACGACTATTACGCGGCCAAAAGCACGCAGGCGGCGGACGGACGTCGGCTGCTGATCGCATGGCTTGGCATGTGGGAGAGTGAGTTCCTGGAAGCGGACGAGGGGTGGGCCGGTGCCATGACGACTTTGCGAGAGGTGCATGTCGGCCGGCACGGGCGGTTGCTGACGCCGCCGGCGCGCGAAATGCTGCAGCTGCGCGCTGAGACGCTCGAGTCGGCGTGGTACCAGCCCGGCGAGTCGTTCCGCGCCGGCTCGCGCACGTTTGAGCTGGTGGTGAACGCGTGCTCGGTGGCGTACGACGCGGCGCTCAGCCTCGAGTGGGGCGATAGCCAGAGTTTCACCGTCTCCTACTCGGCAGACAGCAGGTTCGTGGCGGTGGACCGCGGCGGCCCGGATGGCGAGCGCCGCGCTGACTGGGCCCCCACGGGTGGCTTGCACTGGCGCATATTCGTGGACCGAAGCTCGGTTGAAGTGTTCTTGGGCCACGGTGAGGTGGTCTTCTCGAGCCGCGTGTATCCCCGCCGTTCCATGTCCGTTCGTGTGAGTGGCGAGTCGCGTCTACATGTCACTCAGTACCGCATGCGCCGCGCGATTGGCTTCGATCTCAAATTAACGAACAATCTCAAGGATCGTGTGTTGAAAAAGCACCGTTCATCAGATATACCTTACCCAATGTTTAAAGTACCAGCAAGGCCATGATAATGTTCTGTCGGCGTTTTTCATGGTTATTGGATAAGTGCTAACGACTTCAAAGTAATAACTTCTTTACATCATTAAAAGAAGATAAAGATCATCATGACCGTGATCAATGATCATAATTTATGCAGCTGTAGATATAAATCCGACTATTGTTTTATTCTCTAAAGAAATATTACTATGAAATACTAATAAAAATATTAATATCTATCGATCTATGTAACAGGAAAAGAGTATCTAGGTAGCAACGTTCTATAGTTCTATTCTTTGGTACTTCCAAGGCAGTACTACCAATGCCATAGGCCAGACTATATTAACACAGAAGATGTCGCCAGCCAGAGAGATCGATGTAGCGAAGAAGGAAAGAACGAGAGCCATTAGTGAGATGGCGACATTCTTTTTTTTTTTGTGGAAACTCGTTTTGATATTTCTGCTATTTTCACGTCAAAATAAACGAATTAAAAAATATATAGATATTTTAAAAACAATATGATAAGCAGAGTTAATGTATAAATATAAAAATCGACAATGGAAGAGATGTATAGAAAAAAAAAAATAGAATAATATATGAATGACCAACATACTATAGTATTGTATAATTACCTATATAGCAAATGTTAAGATTATTTAAAATGATAAAATTGATTAGAGCTAAGAGAATGTACCCGTTTTATTAATACTCGTTATATTATACTCGTTCCTTGCTTGGAGATGGGAGACCACCCGTACCTATTATATGCCCAGACCCCCAAGAATTTTTAAATGTATGGTATGGTTACAAAGTATATATTAGAGTAAATGGAAAAAATTCATGTATATGAGTAGAGAATGAAACATGTAAAGAGCTAAGGAAATGAAATAAAGACGCCACGAGAACGCCTTTTAGATGACTTTAATCGTAAGTGATCTTATCTTGGGCGCCAAGTCACTTGACTTGACCGAAAGGCCCATTATTTTAATCAAACTAATGCGATAAAAATGTCTTAGAAGTAGAAGTATTTTTTTAATTTTTTTTTACTTAAAACTTGTCCAGCATTTGACCACGCTCTCACTTGATGGGAAGTGACGATGCGATCGAAGGTGTAGCATGCTAGCCAAGTAAATACCTATTCACTCTTCTCTTGAACACGCCCGGGTCATATTTCGCCGGAAGCACAGACGCTGGCAGGGCATTCCATACCTTAGCCGTTCTAATTAAGAACGTGGAATCAAATCGCTTGGTACGAATAGGTGGTATTTCGACCACGAAAGGATGGCGCTTAGCCGAGCGTCTAGTAGTCCGGTAGTGGAATAGTGATGGGAGAATGAGATCATGCAGTTCTTAGTTCATGCAGGTAGATGTTATGACGTAGGCATCCGCTAAGAAAGAATTTTTCGAAATTAAAGTAAAAGACCGACAGACTTACCACCTTACGTCGGCGTCGGTGTGCTAGGCTCTGGAGCCTTTCACCAACCAACCAGTATTCTTAAGTGCTTGCACACTTACAGCGATGCCAAGTCGTGTGACGAGCTAGTCCTACCAATAAATTAATGCACATAGGTATATATAAACATTCAAGCTATAGTGAGTTTTCTATGTAAAAATACTAAACAATAGGCGATTTACTTTTTGTTTTTTTAGGATCCGTGTCTGTGGCATCCATATAATAATTTTGAGTGATTGATGTAAGTTAATTATACATTTCACATGTTACTGAATAATATTGGTAAGTTTTGGCGGGAAAACGAAAAAGATCGCTTCACTGCATTGTATTATTTTCCGAAACTCGTGTTATTACAGTGTTGGTGCATAAATTTGATGGCGTTTTATTCGTTAAGTGCTGGATTACAGGCATATGAGTGTGGGAAAGCGGTATGTTATGAATAATGATGGTGAAAGTAAAGTTGCCACCATATTACTAGGTATGACTAGGATGAGTTGGTTTGAGGACTTGGACTGTGACTTGATACATATATGCGTGAATTATCATTAACTTGAGAAATTATAAATTACTTGACACTAGCTAAATACACCCAACTAAATACACCAAGTGTGGAGCCAAGAGAAACAAAAAAAAACACAATTGGTTTAGGTGTGACAGCATTCTTTCATGTATATAATATTAGGTCTTTACCTATGAAATTGCCGTTTTGTTTGAAAAAAGTTTAAGTATTTTTTTTTCGAACTTATTTATTTCTTTTATTCAAAGTAATCACCCCTGCAATCAATGCATCTTTGCCAACGCTGTGGCAGTTTATGGATGCCCTTCTTGAAAAAATCCGCAGGACGGGAGACAACAAACTCTTCAAAGACGTTTTGTACTGCCTCTCGGGAATTGAATTTTTTTCCCGCTAAAAATTGTCCAAATTTTTGAAAAAGTAATAGTCGGTAGGCGCAAGATCTGGTGAGTATGGCGGATGAGGGAGAGCTTCCAAACCCAACTCATGCAGCTTAGAGACGGTCTGTTGTGCAGTATGGGGTCGCGCGTTGTCGTGAAGTAGCAGTGGAGACGACCGATTGACCAAAGCTGGTTGCAGACGTGCGAGTTTCGCCATCATTGTGGTCAGTTCTTCAATGTACACATCTGCAGTAATGCTCTCGCCGTTTTGTAAAAAGCTATGATGAATCACACCAGCACTAGACCACCAAACTGTGACCATCACCTTTCTAGGGGTCATTTTTCGTTTTGCACATTGCTTTGGTACCGAACCAGGATCTAACCAACTTGCTGAGCGCTTTCGATTGTCAAAAAGAATCCATTTTTCGTCGCACGTAACAATTCGGTTCAAAATTCCTTCATTTCTGTGCCTGTTAAGCAGCGCAAGGCAAGTCTCGACGCGTACGTTGCGCTGGCGATCGTTAAGTTCGTGGGGCACCCATCTATCAAGCTTTTTTATCTTGCCAATCTGTCGCAAATGGACCAATATTGTTTTGATGCTAACATCAAAAGCTGCTGCCAGCTCAGCTGTAGATTGAGATTCATCAGCTTCCACAATCGCCTTTAATTCATCATTGTTGACCAAAGTTTCCGGACGACCACGAGGTTCATTTTTCAAGTCAAAATTCCCAGAACGGAACCGAGCAAACCAATAACGGGTTGTACGTTCGTTTGTACAGTTCTCTCCGTAAGCGTCGTTGATGTTACGTGTCGTTTGTGCCGCGTTGGTGCCACGACGGAACTCATATTCCATAATTACACGAAATTTCAAAGTATCCATTATGAGGAAAAATGTTGAAATGTAATGAAAATACAACGCTAATCAATAAACAAAAGACTTATATTGTAAATAGAATGTCATATTTTTAAAACAAAATTAATTTGAATTTTGATATCATAGCCAATCAAAACTTTTTTTTTGTTTGAAAAAGTCTGTACTGCAATACGGCAATTTCAAGACCTATTATATATATAATCATATATTTAATATTATTACTTGTTGTAAATATAGTATTCTTTTGTTTTGTTTCAGCTTCGAAAAGAAACGTTTTACCATCATTATACCACTTTCCCAAACTCATGCCTATAATTCAGCACTTAACAAATAAAATGCCACCAATTTCATGCACTAACACTGAAACTAACACAAGTTTTGTAAAATAATACAATGCGGCGACGCGATCTTTTTCGTTTTCCCGCCAAAACTCAAGAGGTGAAGTTGAAGTTGACATTTATTAGCTGTCAAGTCTTCGAGGGCTGCCAACACATTACTTTCGTAACGTTTTTCGTTACTTTTCTTTACCACTCTAAAATCGTTACTTATAGTTGCTTTCTGGGGCCAAGGTTCATAAATTATTACTTATGCAAAAAATAACATAAACGCAGTCGAAGGAAATGAAAATAATTCTAACAATTTTTTTGGTTGGGCGTCAAATGTATATTTAATTTTATTAATTACCACAGCTCATTGAAATCACACACGCACACAGCTGTTGCCGTCATGAGCCATTGAGCTAATACGAGGAACTACGCTATGGAATGTGTAATATCGTTTTGTCTGATTCTTTCTAATGGAGTCATTGTTATGACAAAAGAAGCAGCATTTTTTAAGTTGTTACTCATTATAGCAACATTTTGGCGTTTTGGATAGTGACATGCGCCGATTTCGATGTGGTAACATTAAAAAAAAACATAGATATCGTTGTTGTAATGCAATCATTACAATAATTGATATATCAAAATGTAATTTTTTACCGTATACTCGATACTTTTGAAAAAATAAGTCTGGCAGCACTTGACATTTTCTATTAGCAGTCTGGCCACGACTAAGAGCTTAGCGATTGTAAGGTGAATGGTGATAAATTTAAAAAAAAATATGTACTTAAAATAAATTGTGGTGAACTCAATGAACTAACCTACCAGTAAAAACCGTATTAATATATTTACATTCTCAAATAAAAATAAGTGGTAAAATGAATAAAACAGCAGTGTATTTAGCTCTAGTCAGCCTGTGTTTCTCTTTTGCAAACACTAAAACAGGTGGTAAATCCAGTGGGAAAACTTTAAAATTTTATCAAGAAAAAGTAAGTTAATTCATTGTCAAAAGCTTCATCCAAGTACTAATTTGTCATTGCACAAATCAAAACTTAATAAATCATATTTAATTCAACATCTTGTTTCATAGAACTTCCATGAAGCCCAAGACTTGACTGACCAAAACGTAAAAGACTTATCCCAGTTAACCAATGCCCAAGGCTTTCGGAGTGTTCTGGATAACATTCTTATACCAAGAGTAGTTGGTACACCAAACCACAAGAAAGTTGGTGATTATATTGTGAAGCAGTTCCAAGACTTAGGGTGGGATGTAACAGAGAATGAGTTCACTGATGACACTCCTATATTTGGACAGTTGAAGTTTAAGAACATAATTGCAAAGTTGAATCCCAATGCAGACAGATTCTTGGTTCTGGCATGTCATTATGACAGTAAATATACAAGAGAACATGTGTTTATGGGTATGTATTTATATAGGGTACTGTTTGTTAATCAGAGAAATCTATTATCAGAGAGTAGGTGCCCACTGCTGACAGAATTTTACAAATGTCTGGAAAAATACTAAATCATTGTTACCTTAATGTATGACATCCATATGTTTTTAAAGGTTAATCTATTGTTATATGTAAAATGTCTGCATGCAACTGGTTAAATAATCATTTGTAAAGTGCTTACACTGATCATTATTATTTTGTTATGTTCAACCTTTCTTAAGTTCTATTTTATAGTTAATTAATTACTAAATTTGACAATATAATAGGCACACCATAACTAAATCCCTCTTTCTTGAGCTGTGTGTGTGGATGACTGATAGAAAATGCATTAGCATATTAGATAATGCTTTAGCATTAAATCCTACTTTGGTATCCATGTTAAAGTGCAATAATTAAGTATTGATGTATGTATGTATTCCTTGGGCGTTATTATTATTATTATTTTATTAATAAATTAAAGAAGAGATATCATATAATAATTATCATGATAAATGATATGGTCATAATCATATTATTTAAATACATTAAGAAAATCAGAACTGGTGACATGGGACATTGATGATGCTCCATGATAAAGGTGATATGACTATCTCCAGTAGGTTTCTCAAAGAAATAATATGAAGGACCAGAGCAAAACAAAATAACGAAGTGGATGAACAATGTTCTCTTTCAGGAAGTGACCACTGTATTTAGGCTGTGCAAAGCCTTCCAACATGCTACAGTTGTCATAGAATGGCAGCACTCAATTATTAAAGCCAACATCATTATACAATTGAAGGGGTGAGAACAAAAAGGATTTAACTGATTTTTTTCACAAAATGACTTATGGGTATCGTTGGATTCAGCGTGAAATTATCTTCAATAATACATTCTCAAAATACCGAAATGAGGCTTAAATCTCGAGATTTTGAGTCTAAAAACGGTTTATCTGTCACAGGAATACAGCTCGCTTAGCATATAAACATTATTTTATTTATTTTATTATATTATATTTTTACAGTAATTGTATGAATTAGTACTATATCTAGTATTTAAAATAGAATTAAAACATTTTCAAGCTACTGAAACTTCCATAAACCTTTTCTATTACCTTATAAGCACTCTACATTAAAATGACACCGTTGACGTTTAAAGTCAATTTTCTCGAAACTGTCAATTTGTCAGTTAAATCCTTTTTATTCTTAACCCTTCAATTAAGCTGTTAAGATACATACAAACTTGTGATTGTTAATCAAGCTAGGAACAGTATAAAGTAGCATTGAATATTGCTGCAGGTGCAACAGATTCAGCCGTGCCTTGTGCTATGATGATAAACCTGGCACAGGTGATGTCTCGCCAGTTGGAGCCCCTGAAGCAAGCGAAGCTCAGCCTTATGCTCTTATTCTTTGATGGTGAGGAAGCCTTTAGGCAGTGGGGGCCTAAAGACTCAATTTACGGCGCGCGACACTTGGCCAGCGAATGGAATGATCTCCAATATAAAGATGGTGCCAATCACCTGCAAAGAATGGTATGTATAACTGCACGATTAAATTATTATTAATGGTATGTATAAGTGACACAGATGCAAGAGTGAAAAAACAATAAACATGTTTTCTTTTAAGGGGGTATTTATCAATGACTGGGCAAATTCTATCTTGCTAATACATTATAATTCTTTATCTTTTTTAACCGTTTTCTACAGCGTGTTCAGCGTACAAATTTTTTTTTATTGCTTTCCGTGTTTTATCTATTACTAGTTGCGCCCTGTGGTTTCACCCGCGGATAGAAAGTATTTTAATTATTTGCTCATACCACGGGAGTATTTCATTTTCCGGGATAAAATGTAGCCTATATGTTAATCCAGTGTATAAGCTATCTTGGTACCGAATTTCATCCAAATCCATTCAGCCGTTTGAACGTGAACGAGTAAGAAACATACACACATACAAACTTTCGCCTTTATAATATTAGTGTGATGTGTGACTAGCTGCGCCCCTCAGTTTTACCCGCGTATAAAAAGTAGCCTATATCTTAATCGACTATATAATCTATATATATTCCCAATTTCATCCAAATTCGTCCAACCGCGAAAGACTAGCAAACCTCCATACATACAAACTTTCGCGTTTATAATATTAGTAGTCCCCGCACCCAACTCAAATACTGGGCGAGACATTTGCCCAGCAGTCATCAAAGGTAAAACAAAACTCAAATAAAAATTTGTCTTTTACTCCATACATAACCTAGGAAATCGGTTGCCACTATACTACTGGCATGATAAGAATGATTACCGAAATAATATCAGATTACTCAACCATGCGTTTATCTGGTTAAAAAAAATGAATGCATAAAAGCCAACGCGATTGACCTTCAATGGCTATAAATAATTGACAATCACATAATATATAATGTGACTCGTTCGTGACTAGTTCCGTGTCCTACGCCGCGCTGTACCACAGATTAAATAATAGTACACATATTTATTTATTTATTTAATTAGTACGGTGACACTAATTACTACATAAATACAATTACAGTAAATAATTACATAACAGTACCTTGGACGTATCGGGCTGAAATTTGGCATGCAGGTAGATATTATGGCGTAAGCAACCGCTAAGAAAGGATTTTTCGAAATTCCACCCTTAAGAGGGTGAAATGGGTGGTTGAATTATTTTCCCATGCCACAGGCCACGCCGCGGGCGAAGCTGCGAGCAAAAGCTTGTCTTGATATAAATAAATTAATGCATAAACACCCAACTTCATACCAAAAATGCAAAAACCTAATTAAGCTGAGCTTCATCTGTTATTGGTGCTGGTACTTGTCGAAGTCTACTTAATGTGGTGCGATATGAAGTACCAACATTTTTTACAAGCGTGTTTATGTATTATTTGTACGTCTGATCGTGGCAACACGTGACCATAATGCTGATCTCTATTTAGCCCAAAGGCTAAGTAAGCATTGCCATTCAAAGGGGCAATGGCGCCAGCATTTTAGGCACATTGCCTTCTCGTAGCGGCTCCTTAGATTAAGTTTACCTACAGCATTATTTTTAATTTTAATTTTGTATTATATCTTTTTATAATTTATTTTATGAAATAGGCTAAATTTATGAGCATTTATTTATTTTATTTATGAGTACCTACTATTTGAGATATACAAAGAAGAAATTATACTATAATCGACTCGAGTTGGGTATATGGGACTCGAACCCACTAAGCCCCTGAATTTGAAAAAAGTCAAGGGAATACAATATCCTACCAATTTGGATGTAGAGCAAATAAGTGTGCCCTGACCAGACTGGTACTCTAATGGAATGACGAGATAAAATATTTATTTGATATCCCTATTTCACGTAATCCCCAAAAAACCCGCAAAATTAACACATTTTCATGCGCAGACCCGATTTAACATCAAATTATGATCTGCGATTTTCAACTTTAACCAGAGCGCTTTACAGACCCCGTAAAAAGATCTATAAAGCGGGGTCAATTTTGTAGTCCAATATCATTGTCATTTAATAATTTCTTGCCGAAAAAAGTAGCTTGATCGACCAAATATTACGAGAAGATGGATTAAATAATGTTTATGAAGGCTTTCTCTAAACACGCGTCGTATTAGGGGCGTAGGTATCTCATCTGTACATATAAAATTCAAAGTCCTGACTGACTGGCAACTCCTAAGTGCAAACTTAGGAGTTGCCAGTCAGTACTCCCTCTATAACGTCTCGTCTACTTTATTTGACTATTATCAATACTTTTCAGTTTTATGAAGTAAAATCATTCGAGCATATTGCTTTGTTTAGGAATCCACTTTCTGGTTGTCTCCTAATTAGATCTTTTCACATACCCTTTGAGAACTGTTAAACCATACTACTCTCATCCTAGAGTTTACATATCATTGCACTGTTTGAGGTATTGTCAGTTTGTATAATATCGAGAGTGAGAGCGTTTATAATGTTTGTTTCGGCAGAAAAATATGCCATTCGTTTCCTATAGGTGACGCGGGCGAAGCCGCGGGCAGAAGCTAGCTGTTAGTATAATAATTATTATGCTACTCATCCAATGCCTACCCACAGATTTAGTTCATTTATATATGTCTAGTACCAAGTGCGGTCTATATTACGAGGTGTTTCGTGACAAAAAATGAACAGCAATCTTGTGAAGTCATTCCAGAAAAACAAATCAAACGAAGGAGGCGCGTCGTCGTCGTCGGTCATAGATTGTATAATATTATACTAGTAGTCATGGTTATTGTTTTATACTTATTTATATATATACATTTTCTAGAATTATTACATCCCTAAACTTGGCTGTGGTGGCGTTTCGTGTGTTTGTGTATTGTCGTGAGTCGACTATAAATTCACATAATTCGCCCTATTTACATAGGTCTACGATTTATACTAGGTACTATAATATATGGACTAATATAACTAATATTCTAGATTTGTAGGAAAGTAGGTATTTCAAGCAGTTATTGTTAAACAATGCGCAGATTATATGAATACCTACGCGTTGCCTTCTTATCAATAATAATTTATTATTGTTTTTATTACGAAAAATCAAATGCGTACGTGCAAGAGATATCAGAAATTGTGTAAAGTTCACGCGGCCCTATCAACAGTTTCGATTGGTAAAAAATATTTAATAATTAATAATAATAAATATAAACGAGTAATAGTAATTTAGTAATTTATTTGCCAATAAGTAAATAACAATCTTATGCTAGTGGCTTATATTAGGTATAGTTTCCTGCTAAATGTCATATTTCTAAAAGGAAAACATATTGTCTTCTGTGTATGTAACAAACAAAAAGTATCTAAGTATTGTATCAGTTATCTAGTTCCCATAGTACAAGCTTTGCTTAGTTTGGGGCTAGATGGCGCTGTGTGAAATATCCACACATATCTATTTATTTTATATTAAAAAAAAAAAAACAGTTGGTAAGTATTTAAACATAGGTATGTAAGTTGCAAACAGAAGATATCTAATCACTTTAGCATCCATACTAGGTTACCCTGTGTTACGTTTGCTAAGCTACCGAAATTTTTTTTAGTAACAATATTATAATTGAGTAGTAATAAAAACTAACTAACATCAAAATTATTTATATAAACAAATTATTCATAGGAAGTAGGGCGGGAGCAACTAGAGAAGTTTCAATCCTAAGTTAAAAAAGAAAAAGTATACGATTACTTATGTAGGTGCATATTTTATTTGGGGAATTCTATTTGCGTAAAAGATTCCAAGGTCTTCTTTTATTTATCTGTGTGACAGGAAAGGTCAAAAACTACGCATATTGTGGAATAGGCAAGAATGAATTCAATAACTGTGTGTTACTACGTAGTACTATAATCTATTCTGTGGTGGTACTATCAGAACAGAACTTGCGTAGTAACATTTCTAGTAATCTGTGACAGAACACTTCTGTCCGTATTACAGAACTACGCTAACGCCGCCGCGGTCGTTAAGTGCTCAAGACGATACCGTCTTTCAGTCTTTCATTCAGAGTATTATCAATTTGTGATTGAAATACCTACTTGAGTATGAATCGACGACTGAGTATAGTTGCGTAATACGGGCCTAAGTACAGATAATACTGTAGTACTAGGAGTTTTGGAGATAATAATCTGAACATCGAATACCGTTCGTAAACAAAAATATTTAAATTCGCTTCTCGCTCACTACATACGTCACTCACAACACGCGCCGTATTTCGTATTCATCTATTCATTTTCCTTGCGAGTTACCCATTATGTAAATGTCATCTCCAAAAACCTCAAACAAAGCACTGCAAGACATAGTAGTAATCGGTTTGACAGACTAGAATAATAATCGTCGTTGTACCTACAATATACGGACCGGATCCAATATACGACTCTGAGAAAGTGTTCGACCATTTCACTTTATTGGTTAGGTTAGCATACCAATAGTGAAAAGCTTTCAACATTTCAAAGTTCCTCCCAATTTAATTTTACCTTGTTATGATTCACCAACGAAATCATGTTTTTTAGGGATTCGAGTTGGTGATTTTTTTCGATGAATGCAATAAGATTACGTACTGCGTGAGCGACTCTTATGATGAACTACACTTTTTAGAGTGGATTAGCGTGTGAAATAAGGTGCTTAATTGTATGTAAGATTTGTGCTCTTCTTGCGGGAGGTTTGACGCCAATGACGCAAATCCTTTGTTGGATTTCCATCTCTTACCTAAGCCTAATATGGGATCATACAATTGGTTTACGTAGGTCCGTATTACAGAACGATGCTCAGTCATCGATCGGTGCTCAAGCAGAGACTTCATTCATAAATAGCCTAATTAATAAACGGGTATTAGTCTCGGATTAGTTACTTCAGCTTTTGTCCTTTTTTTGCTACTGGAATATTTAGCTGGATCGAAAGAGACAAAAGATGGTGTAACTAGTCTAAAGCTAGTTCGTGTTTATTAATAAGGCTGTAAGTGATCAATTAGTGAATGAAATCTCTGCTTGAGCACGGCTCGATGACTGAGCATCGTTCTGTAAGTCAACTAACTCAAGCCGAGCTCACCAACATGTGTGATGCGTAGGTGACATCAGTTTATATGCGATATTGAATCATGAATATTTATCGTTTACGGATGTGATTAGGAGATACCTTCAGAATACGAGAGCCGATTCTTATCTTGATGGACATTATGGACTGGCCCGATAGCTCAGTTGGTAGTAACCCTGCCTTCTGAACTGTGGGTTGTAGGTTCGATTCCCACCCAGGACAAACATTTGTGTGATTAACGTAGGTGTTTGTTCTGTATCTGTGTGTTATATTGTATTCTATGTATGTAATTACAAACAAAAAGTATCTAAGTATTGTATCAGTTATCTGGTTCCCGTAGTACAAGCTTTGCTTAGTTTGGGGCTAGATGGCGTAGTGTGAGATGTCCACACATCATCATTAGCCTACACTAGTCCACTGCTGGACATAGGTATCTCTCAAAGCACGCCACAGCCCGGTCTTCGGCTCTACTCTAACAAGATGTCCCATTATTATAATTATTGTCTTAATTTTTTTAATGATGCGGTTGTTCTGGCTCAGGACGTGTTGGTGTTGCTTGATCTGCTGGGTGCTCCCGATCCAGTGTTCTACAGTTACTTCCAGTCGACTGAGAAATGGTACGTGCGCCTCGCGGCCGCGGAGCAACGGCTCGCCGAGCTCGACCTACTCGAAGGGTACTCCAAGTAAGTGTACTAAGACCTCACTGTTCTTCTAATAAGAACTATTTTTATTTAACATGCTATTTTATGTATATTTTTTTTTATGTTTTGGCTCCTCACCTCCGTGTATTTAGCCAGTGTCAAGTAATTGATAATTTATCACGTTAATGATATTTCACGCAAATATGTGTCAAGTCACAGTCGAAGTCAAGTCATAGTCTAGTCAAAGTCATACTCCTAGTAAAGTGGTGGCAACTTTACTTGAAGCTTCTATGGAGTTTTGGAAACAACACGAAAAGAAACGTTTCACCATCATTTTACCATTTTCCCACACTCACGCCTGTAATCCAGCACTTAACGAATATAATGCCACCAATTTTATGCAATAACACTGAAAATAACAAAAGTTTTGGAAAATAATACAATTCGGAGACGCAATCTTTTTCGCGTTCCCGCCAAAAAACCCTATTTTATGTATATTTTTAGAAAATACATAAAAATAACCATGGCGGTCTTATTACAAAATCTAAAGAAACTACTATCAAACCCAGTACTTCATTTAGTTTTGTAATAAGACTGCTTTTTTGTTTGTTTTTTTTTTTGGCGAGAAAACTATATATTTTCAGTGTTAGTGCATAAAAATGGTGGCATTTTATTCGTTAAGTGATGGATTACGGGCATGAGTGCGGGAAAGTGGTATAATGATAGTGAAACGTTTCTTTTCGTTTTGTTTCCAAAACTACATAGAAGCTTCTGTTAAAGTTGCCACCACTTTACTAGGAGTATGACTTGACTAGACTATGACTTGACTTGATAACTTGGACTGTGACTTGACATATATATATTAACTCGAGAAATTATCAATCACTTGACACTGGCTAAATACACAAAAGTGTGGAGCGAAACCAAAACACACAAAAAAAAGTCTTAATTTGTTTATCGTGGAAATTGTCTTGCGGAATACGTCAGGGGCCGATGCTTATGCGTGCCAAGTAACGGCTGCTAATAAACGTCAGTTTTAATGAATTCTACACTATTCAGTAAAAAAACTTCGCCGCTCCGCTGAACATGGCTACACCGAATTTTGAAAAAAAAAATGTGTTTCTGCAGGACTTACGCACGCGATTGAAAAGCGTGTCAGTTTATCACTATACCTTCGGTGCAGTTGTTTAGAGATGTATAGGCGACCTGCAAATTGCATGTATGAGTTCGAAGTTTGAATTCTAATTATGGCAATGCGAAACGAGGTAAAGAGGCATTAAGCGTAGATATTAAAAGATAAACGGTGTCACGATGGGCTATGAAGCCTGGCACTCATTTACTGGAGGACGGGGTGTTCACCAAGGAAAAAGCTCTGTACTGCTTACCTCAACGGTTTTTTGAAGTAAAACTTCTTTACGTACGCTTGAGTTGTGACTTGGGGAGTAAGCTGGTGAATGCGAGGCGAACGGAAGTTGAAGTTGGTTCAAGTACATTTCCATTGTCAACATAACAAAGTTACAAATTTGTATTATTGTTCTTCTTCTACTCTTCGTTTAATGGCCTGCTATCGCTTTTTAGCGATAATTCTGCCAATGTCAAGTGAGGAATTTTGTACGGTTATGTCATGTCAAAGTCTTATTTTGTCAGTCAAAATGCCACAGTAAAATGGTGGATATTTTAGTGAAGGCTCTAGGAAGCCTTGAAGAGAAAACGAAAAGGCATGGTTTTAAAACTTGGAACCATTTGCACGTTCACGAACACTTAACGAATAATAATCCACCCTTATTATACATTAAAATTCAAAAGTACACGGGTAATGGAAAAAAAAATCAAAATTCACAACCGCCATTTTCGGATTCTTTTCAACGACCTATTATTATGTTGGTATGTCCGGTAAAATTACGATTTATAATTGTCAATATGACATAACAGTAAACAAAGCAAGAATAAAGTTATACCGGCCTATAGATGGAGCAAAACTAAAGAAGTGTTACTTCAGTAATGTGGTCTAAAGCACACTCGTTTTTTTTGCCGATTATTATCAATAGATCAGCTGGGCGATCACGTAACTCGATTGCAACCATTAGAAACACAAATTTGTATGGATTTGACAGTTTGAATGCGAAGTTTATGTGCATAGTTAGTATGGAAATTTCTTCTGTTGCAAAGTTTTAGATGTGCCGAAAGCCCAGTACACTGGCAAACTACAAGAAATTGAAGTGTAGACTAGCAATGTATGCAAGCATGGCTTTAATACCCTATATAGATAAGCCTTCAGGGCTCCTGGTCTCCTTTCCATCCATTTTCTTTCCGTCTTTTTGGTCTCCTCTAAACTTTAAACCTGGATTAGTATGACGACATCGAGGCAACTCGTTCGCGCGGGACTTAGCCGTCACGCCGGAATTTTCAAAAGCTTTTTTCAGTTGATTTTTTACGCTTTATATTTTAAGTATATCTACTTTATATTTATTACTTTTTTAGAAAGAAAGAAAAGAAAGAAAAAAATTTATTCATGGCAAAGAGTGCGCATAGGGTAAAAAAATACATAAAAGATATAAAAACATAGTAATTGTCAGTTGCCATGAATCGGTCCCAACTCAGCATAAAATTATAATTAAAATTTTTAAATATCATCGACGCTTTTAAGTGGTGTTTTCTTCCCAGCTATCATTCATTCAGCGCCGGTTCTTCGCTTCCCTCCGGTGCACCGTCAACCTCGCTCACTTTATCCATTGGGTTTGGTTGCTTGTAAATTTGATTTAAGTATATTGCTAATAATTATTCGTTAGCATAAGTGACAAATTTTTTAGCTGTGTGTCATCTTATTTGCGATGATCAAATTTAATATTTAGTAGCAAATGTAAAGTATAATGTAAATGTATGTGTTCTTTTAACTGTATCACAAAATATTCAATGTGATGTAATATCGTCCCATATCATACTCATTATTATACAAAAATATTGAATGTCCTAAAATAATCCCGTTGCCAATTATCTCGCTGCTCGCTAAAAGTTTTTGGAACTACCCACCTATAATATTTTTGTTCAGTGTGGTTTACAATCCTCGTAAGTAGGTAATAAAGTGTTCTGTTGGTTTAATAATAATAATAATATGTGTGGACATTTCACACAGCGCCATCTAGCCCCAAACTAAGCAAAGCTTGTACTATGGGAACCAGATAACTGATACAATACTTAGATAGTTTTTGTTTGTAAATATATACATAGAATACAATATAACAACCAGACACAGAACAAACATCGATGTTCATCACACAAATGTTTGTCCTGGGTGGGTATCGAACCCACAACCCGCAGTTCAGAAGGCAGGGTCACTACCAACTGAGCTATCGGGTCAGTAAAACACAAGTTTACACATTAAAATCCATTATATCATTCTGTTGGTTGTTTTCTAAATTGAGATGTTGAAGTTGATGACTAGGTAACAGTCGTAAGAAATTTTCTGTTTAACTGACCCGGTGGTAACATCGGTATTTCTTAACAAGGACATTGAAATTTCCATACTTACATTGATGAACTCAAATTTAGATTCAGTAAGTAGCCCAAAATCATATTTTTGTAGCGTAGTGCGAGTGAAGTATGTAGGTACCTATTACGTTATATTAAAAAGAGGTTTGCACTGTATTGGTAAATAATAAGTGCAGTTTAGAAAATCCTGTTGATTTACATTTATTTTTGTACGATCAAAGTAATCTCAAACGTGTTTTACACAAATTACGCAAAGAAATTATCATTTTATTCGCGAGTAATATTTTTTGCATCAAAACTTGCTTTATTACTAGTTACCTACGTAACTGACTGCAAACCACAAATAAAAAACCCAAAATAACTAAAAACTCACTGAATTAGAAAATTCTGACCAACTCACCTCTGCTGACTGTCTTACAGATTAGAGAACCGATTTGAATGAAATTTGGCACACATATTGCTCATCTAGATTATTCAAGATCAACAATAATTTTGATACTTTTCCGGGCTAACGGATAAATTACGGATGGAATCGTGGGTTAGTGTAAACTTACGCGACATGTGACTTATGTAACTATAATACACTACATTTTTTCAAATCAAATATTCATTTATTGACATAAAAGTGTTTCATACATGATAATGAGTCTATAGACTCCCGAACTAGCGAGAACACTGTATTTGGAGCCAAGGCTTCTCCCATCCTATGACTTACATAATTGAAGGGTTGAGAATAAAAAAGGTTTAACTGTCAAATTGATAGTTTCGAGAAAATTGACTTTAAACTTCAACGGCTTCATTTTAATGTAGAGTGCTTATAAGATAATAGAAGGTTTATGTAAGTTTCAGTTGCTTAAAAATGTATTAATTCTATTTTAAAATACATAATGTACTAATTTTTACAATTACTGTAAAAATATAATACAATACAATAAATATAATAATGTTTTTATGCTAAGCGAACTGTATTCCTGTGTCAGATAAATCGTTTTTAGACTGACAATCTCGAGATTTAAGCCTCATTTCGGTATTTTGAGAATGTATTATTGTAGATAATTTCACGCTGAATCCAACGATACCCATAAGTCATTTTGTGAAAAAAATCAGTTAAACCCTTTTTGATCTCACCCCTTCAATTATGTCAGTGTTAAATTTAATATTAAACTTTAAACAAGAATAAAGAAAAAATAATTACAAGTGCCCATATGCATAAATATATGTGTGTGTGTGTGTGTGTGTGTGTGTGTGTGTGTTACATTAGAAAGAAAGAAAGTAAAAACATTTATCCATTTGACGATGCGTTTACAAAGGATATTCGGTGTTATACCTAGATAATGGAATCCTTTTTATCAATGTGTATGTACCGAATAGATCCGTTTTAATCTGCGAATAGTGAAAACGCGAATGAAGGAAGCGCGAATAAGGAGCTTTTACTGTATCAGTTATTTAGATTTATTTATTGTAACTTTGAGTTTTTATTATACAACTAGTTGCGCCCCGCGGTTTCACCCGCGGATAAAAAGTATTTTAATTATTTGCTCATCCCACGGGAATTAATAAAATGTAGCCTATATGTTAATCCAGTGTATAAGCTATCTTGGTACTGAATTTCATCCAAATCCATTCAGCCGTTTGAGCGTGAACAGATACAGAAACACCTATGTTCTTCACACAAATGTTTGTCCTGGGTGGGAATCGAACCCACAACCCACAGATCAGAAGGCAGGGCTACTACCAACTGAACTATCGGGCCAGGCAGATAAAGCGTACCTGTGTTGTATATTAAGTGTACATATGTATGCATATATTTGTCACTTTCTCGTTACGTAATGTGTATATAGCGCTATGAATATTTGGGTACATATGACTTTCTACATTTTTGTTTTTTTTTTTTTTCTCAGAGGCAAAGCGGAGCAGACTTATTTCAGACTGCGAAGCTCGGGCGCGTACATCGAAGATGACCACATACCTTTCATGAGGAGAAGTATGTATTAAAACATTAACAGCCTTAATAAACGCGAAATAGCTTTAGATTAGTTAAACCATCTTTTGTCTTTTTCGATCCATCTAAATATTTCAGTAGCAAAAAAAGGACAAAAGCTGAAGAAACTAGCCCAACAGCCTTATTAATAAACACGAACTAGCTTTAGACTAGTTACACCATATTTTGTCTGTTTCGATCCCGCTAAATATTCCAGTAGCAAAAAAAGGACAAAAGCTGAAGTAACTAATCCGAGACTAATACCCGTTTATTAATAAGGCTGTAACAGCCTTATTAATAAACACGAACTAGCTTTAGACTAGTTACACCATATTTTGTCTGTTTCGATCCCGCTAAATATTCCAGTAGCAAAAAAAGGACAAAAGCTGAAGTAACTAATCCGAGACTAATACCCGTTTATTAATAAGGCTGTAACAGCCTTATTAATAAACACGAACTAGCTTTAGACTAGTTACACCATATTTTGTCTGTTTCGATCCCGCTAAATATTCCAGTAGCAAAAAAAGGACAAAAGCTGAAGTAACTAATCCGAGACTAATACCCGTTTATTAATAAGGCTGTAACAGCCTTATTAATAAACACGAACTAGCTTTAGACTAGTTACACCATATTTTGTCTGTTTCGATCCCGCTAAATATTCCAGTAGCAAAAAAAGGACAAAAGCTGAAGTAACTAATCCGAGACTAATACTCGTTTATTAATAAGGCTGTAACTGTTTAACTACGCCCGGTGACATTTCCGGAGGAAACACTGTACACACTGTAAATATCTACAGTGTGTACAGTGTTTCCTCCTGGGACTGGGTCTTTTTAAGTCAAGAGTGAATGGGCATATCATGAGCAAGCGTGCTCCACCTTACACAACTTCGTCACTTACCATCAGGTGAGTTGTTGTCAAAACGTATGCCCATTTTAGCATTTTAAAACGGAGGAGCTGATTTTTTTTTATTGCTAGCGTTTTACAACGGTCTCAACTGATGGGAAGCGATGATGCGGTGTATCCAAAAGATGTACCCAAAAGAATGCCGCTGCCCATTCCCTGGATTTCCCCATAGTCGACCCCGGAACTATAACTTGCGCATTTTTCCTGTGCACAAATACTTGTCCTGTCGCGGGAATCGAAACCGCCGCCTCCGAATCATGAGCCGACCTGCTCAACCACCACACCACAGAGGCTGTCAAATTATATAGACTGAACGAATTTGACAAAAGAGAAGTTATAAAAGAACCAATAGAATAGGCGTAACTCGAGCAAAATATACTAGCTTAGTTTACCGCTGTTTTATTCGTGAAGGAGGTCAGCGCAGTAGTAGCTCGACCTTTCTATATTATTTCCTTGAATATAAAACCGGTTACCGCGCGGCAAAACACTTTCACCTTTATTGTACCACAGTCAAACTTAAATTAGTAATCATAGCTAATCTGTCGAAAGAATTGAAGTCCTGGGGGACGATCACGAAACTTTGATTGCAATGCAACGGGAGAAATTTCCATACTGCACATAAACTCCATACAAACCATACAAATTTGTGTTTCTATCGGTTGCGATCAAGTTAGGCGATCGCCCAGCTGATGTTTGATGAATGAAAATGAAGTTCGCCGGCTCGGCTAGTAATAAATAATAAATAGAAAATAAAACATAACATTGTTATTTCAGCCTTAAAATAATATTGAGATTGTCCAGTTGCTCTCGAGCGAATATTTCGTGTGGGTGTTTGTTAGACTTAGGTCCGTATTACAGAACGATGCTCAGTCACTAATTGATTAATTTATGAATGAAATCTCTGCTTGAGCACCGATCGATGAGAGAATATCGTTCTGTAATACGGACTATAGACATGTACCTGTAGGTAGGTAATTGCGCGTTCTGCGAAGAATGATAAATCCACGTCCAATACCTATATGCCACGCGGTTATTTAATCATTTCTACTAGTCACGGATTATGAAATTTTGCTGATAAAGAGTAAAAATCACTTATACTTTTGAATAGGATTTTTTTATATATTTTTACTGTTTGATAGGCTCGCGTTTGACCACTACCGCACCTGATGGTAAGTGACGATGCGGTCTAGGATGTAACACGCTTGCCTAGAAGATACCTGTTCACTCTCGATTTGAAGACTCCAATTTTGTAGTTTTAGGTGATGGTTTACTCATTGTACTTGTTTCGATGTAATTTCTCGATAATTTAGTGGTGTGATGCGGTCATTGACCCCACTCCCTCATTCCTCTTTGATTTTTTAATATAAATAGACACAATGATGGCTGTGATACTTTGAAGCCTTCTGTGTGTGTCCAATAATCTGGTCCCACGTAAAGTTACGCTTTCATCCCCCCCAGATGTGGACATATTGCACGTGATTCCGTCCCCGTTCCCGAGCGTATGGCACACAGCCGACGATGACATCACAGCGCTGGACTTCCGAACCATCGAGAACCTCAACAAGATTTTCCGAGTGTTTGTAGCGGAGTACCTGCACTGTCAGCCCTAGCGCTCGCTCTGGAGGCTCGCGGCCGTAATTGCGACCTAGAGCCTTGTCTTCGCATACAAAAGGCGTTCACGCAATCAAACGATGCCTCTGATGGCTTTCGTTTACCGAAACTCAGAACGCCTTCTGTCTGCGAAGACCCTAAAAAGGACCATACATTGACGACTCTGGCTGTACTTTTCTGATTTTAACCAAAATGCAATCTTCGCGTCGAACTGACAGGAGCTGTTCGCATTGACGTCCATTAAAATGTCCATCAATCACGAGGTTTTAAAGGGGTTTTGGGGGGAAAAAATTACGAAATATCACCAGGGGGTGTAGTGAAATATCACATTTATTAATATTTTCGTTGAACGTGTGATATCTAAACCGAAAGTGGCGCGTGATTTGAAACCGAAAGTGGCGCCTTGTAGCCAAGCAACAATATCCTTTCCAGAATGAAATTAGATTATACCTTTATACATATATTCTGACGTTATTTAAAAAGACCAAAAAAGCGCGTGATTTTACATAGGGGGGTACCTAGGGGGGTAGGGGGGATTTTACATATTGTACCACAAGGGGAGAGGAGGTAAAAAGTTGCTAAAACAATCACGAGATCGCTGGACGACTCCTAACGTAAAAATACGACGCAATGTGTCTCCTTCCATGCATTTCCACGTACTTACTTTAATAATAATAAATATGCGTGGACATTTCACACAGCGCCATCTAGCCCCAAACTAAGCAAAGCTTGTACTATGGGAACTAGATAACTGATACAATATTAGATACTATTTGTTTGTAAATACATACATAGAATACAATATAACACCCAGACACAGAACAAACCTCGTGTGAAGTGTTTGTCCTGGGTGGGAATATAACCCACAACCTGCAGTTCAGAAGGATACTACCGACTGAGCTAACGGGTCAGCCTCACTTTAATTATACTAACCAAAATATTCCACTGCATTATGATTTTTGTTCCGTCTCGATGGATGGCAGATGTATTTGTTTAGCAATGAAACTGCGTCCGTATCGGGTAAAATAAATAATATATTTGCAGTTCTGTTACATAACATAGAAATTGCCTTTCCGGGCCACACGAGCTTATTTTACACAATTAATTTACAAATTATTAGCGGAGCGACATGCGCGCTCGCGAAGATGAGGAAGTAGAAGATGGTCTTCACAGAGGGCGCTGCCGAACTATGAATTCGTTCACAGATACAACAACACTATACTTAGGCTACATACACATGGAAACAATAACAAGTGACGTATCCGTTTGGCTATGACTATGCAGACTATGGACTACGCTAGTCTGGGAAGAGTGATAGCATCATTAAATTTACGTACGAGTTTTGGCGGGAAATCGAAAAAATTCGCGTCGCCGCATTGTATGATTTTCCAAAACTTGTGTTATTTTCAGTGTTAGTGCATAAAATTGGTGGTATTTTATTTGTTAAGTGCTGAATTACAGGCATGAATGTGGGAAAGTGGTATAACGATGGTGAAACGTTTCTTTTCGTGTTGTTTCCAAAACTCCATAGAAGCTTCTGGTAAAGTTGCCACCACTTTATGGAAGTTTATAGTTTATGGAAGGAGTATGGCTTGACTAGACTAGACTTAACTTGATGACTTGGACTGTGACTTGATTTGACACATTATATGATATTAACTTGAGATATTATCAATTACTTGACACTGGCTAAATACACAAAATAGTGGAGCCAAAAAAAAACAAAAAAATGTACGTACCATATGAGATGTTTACAGAAAGTCCGCATATTCTTAGGTGGTTTTATTTGGTAGTAAAGTTTGATAGTTTCTAGTTTACTTATCCCTCTATGAAGCCATATATATAGCTATACCTACTGCAATGCATTTGTTTCGGTATGTCCTGGAGAGATAAGTCGAACTTACTCGTAAGAACTGTTTAGTGTGGGCATTGGACTGGTGATGAATCGGCAAAATATCCCATTAGTGCTGATTTGATCAATGCGACGAAACTTATTCGCTGATAGTATCGCTTGATCTTTTTGAAATTGGTGTCGTTTTCGCGTTAAGAATTACCTGAATTTGACCTTTTGAGATTAGTGTTTCATTATTACGTTTGTAAAAAACTGTTGTGATAAAAAAAATGATTCACAGTAAAAACTATTTTATTTTTTCGAGATTGTATTTTTACATATTTTCTGATAATTTCGTAGTTATTACAAATAACTTAGCTATTTACATTGTATAATATCATGGGCTTATCAGAAATTGGTGAAAGTCGCACTTTACCTTATTTTGATTTTATATAAATACGATAAATAAAAAATACATTCCATGTACTTACAAATAACGTCTCAAATTTATTATTTTCTATTTATTTTAAAAGTATTTTAATATACATATTTGTAAATAAAAACAGTTCCATGCATAGTTTATACAAATAAATGTACCTATAATTGTAAAAAAATATTTTCTATTATAAATAATGTTATACGCTTTTGCACTAGAAATTGTAATATTTTTAGATATTAATACTTGTAAGTGATTTTAATGACAACGACTTAATTTAAAAATCAAAACAAATATCCACCTGGATTATTATATTCATTGTCAAATATCATGTGATATTTATATTTATAAAATATAAAATTATTGTTACAGCAAACGATTGTTTTAATTCATATTTCATCTTTTTTTTTAAATTATTGTACATACAAGCTTAGTTCCGTTTTATTTTTAACTTAAGTAGAATTCACGCGATTTTACTTTTTTCGTAATTCATTTTACATTCAATAATAGATTCGTTACAATATAAAAAATAAATTTACACAATCATAAATGCATAGACAAAAATCAAGTGCAGTTTTAAATTTTATATATATATATATATATATATATATAAAACTGAAATGTTCGTTCGTAAGCGTTTGGCTTTTTGTTTTAAAATAATGGTATGGGTAGTCCAAATAATAATAATAATATGTGCGCACATCTCACACAACACCATCTAGCCCCAAACTAAGCAAAGCTCGTATTATGGGTACCAGATAACTGATACAATACTTAAATACTTTTTGTTTGTAAATATATACATATAATACAATATAACACCCAGACACAGAACAAACACCTATGTTCATGACACAAATGTTTGTCCTGGGTGGGAATCGAACCCACAACCCACAGTTCAGAAGGCAGGGTTACTACCATCCGAGCTAACGGGCCAGTCAATTCGCTTTATATGGAAAGAAAAATTCCAAAATTGTATTTATTTTTAAATTCGGAATGAATGAATGAAGTCCTTGTTTTTATGGGATTTTTATATGGACAGGATGTGTACGTTGGGTCAGCTAGTTTATACTTTTGGTGTTATCAGTTGTCACGAATAAATGTTAGTGTAAATGTTTGACTCCATACCAACCTCTATTTGTATGTCTTTATGTTTACAAGAGGTGCCCCGTTCATTACCAGTTTTCCAGTGAGATCTCTGAATTTTCCGGTATGAAGTGTCCTAGGTAATGTAAGCAAGCCGTGTTCAAAATTTCATCCAAATCGGTTCAGTCGTATGTGTGTGAACGCCACACAAACGGACAACATTTCACTTTTATAGAGATAATTACGAAAACAGTGAGATCAACTCTATAACTAAATTTTACCAAATAAAATAGCAAACTTGCCTACAGTACCAATATTGAAGTCTCAAGGCTGACCTCAGACTTAGGGTCGATTTAAAAATCAAGCCAATGAAATGTGAACGAAACATTTCACAAACAATTTTTTTTAATAGTCTTACAGTACACTCTCGTTTTACTCACACTTTACTAAGAGAATAAATAATTTACTGCACAATTAAACCCACAATTAAACATCTTTAAAGCATGAAGATACTATTTGGAAGGCAGCAATATTATTATAGCAAAAAGATAATATACCGTAGGTACAAAATAATCAAATCAAACGTTCCGTTTAAGGCGTAACATGGAAAAACCTATCATGTAAACATGTAAAATAATAAATAAAAACGCAAAAAGTAACAATATTTCAAACAACAATTTTAAACTTGCTATGAATTTGCAAACAATAAGCATAGAACCACAGCAAATACCACACAAATAAAATCAAGCGTCCGGCGCTTATCACACTTTTGTGCAAATTAATTCTTTTTTGCACTAAAATGAGTATGAATTTATGATAGGATGTAATGCTAAAGCATTCTCTACCACACAATGCAAGAAATAGGGATGTACGTGTGCAACATTTGTGTCAGTAATGTGCAATAATAATAACACATAACATACACACACTATTTATAATTATGTATAATTAATAGCTCCTGCACATCAATACATTAATATTTGGGATATTTTTGATATTATACACCATTTATATTAATTTTAAATGTGGTAATATTAATTTTAAAGGTGTAAATGTTTACTAGGTGGTAGGACTTTTCGGCAAAGTTCGTCTAGGTACCAACGCTTTGCTTTGCAGTTATTCTGCCGCCAAGCTGCTGCTTGCACGCTACTGTGTGCAAGCACTACTGTGTTCCGGTTTGAAAAGCACTGTAGCTAGTAAAATTACTGGGCAAATGAGACTTTATAATCTCACAGTCGAGTAATCTTATTGCCAGACTGTGCTGATGTCTCAGGATGATGTGCGCAGTGAAGTGTCGCGTGAAACTTTATATTTTAGAGTTCTGAGTGACACTGTTCTGTTATTGGCGGTCGTGTCGCTTAACATCAGGTGAACGACTAGCTCGCACATCATTCATTATCATAAAAAAATCCTATATTAAATGAATCAGGAAAAAATTGTATAAGGGTACCTAACTAATCATGTATCAAAACCGTAAGCTATGTTGCAATAAATTAGATTAATCCTAATAGTTACATTTAAAACATATTATCTAAGAACGATCCCTTGAATTTCTTCATCGCAAGCTCTTCCATTTGTTTCATTTTCAATTCTATTCCATCCAGTTCTGGATCAGTCTTTTTATTTTCATTTACATTAACTTTGGGAAACAGTTCATTTTTAATAGTTATAACATCGGTTTTGGTTTCAACTACTACATCTTTAATTTCATTAGATGGTGACTGATTTTTAATTTCAACATCATTGGTTTTCGTTTCTATTTCTTTAACATCATTTGATTGTATATCTGCAGTAAGTATATTATCTTGGTTAGAATTTTTATGACTAGTGTCATTTGTTTTCAATTCTACGTCACTTTTCATGTCATAACTTTTCTCTATATTGTCACTTAATGTGTCCGCGGCAAATAAGTCTTCACTTAAAGTTTTATTATTATAATTTAATTCATTAGGTTTTATAGCTTCTACCATAGTAATATTGTCGTTTGCTATTTCATTAACTATATCAGGGGTGTCACTATCATATTTAATAGTAATATTTTGAGAAAGAATAGTATCACTGTTGTATAATAATTTGTGACTGTCGTTAAACGAGTCGCATTCCATATCAGGAACATTTTGAGGAACTTGCTTATCATCATTAATATTAGGATCAATTTCCATTTCATTTGATTTGTCTTTTTTTTCATGTTTGTTTTTAATATGTCTACTTAACTCATTTTTAGCACTATGTTCAATATCGTTTTTGTTGATGGTGTGTACATTTGCTATGGTAAGCTTTATATTGTTATCTTTACTTGCATTTCTACACACTTGTCCATTTTGCGTTTCTAGTTTTGATGATACATTTTGCTGAAGATCAATATTAATTTGTTGGGATTTAGAAGTGTGTTCTGTATCGGTATGTTTTGAGCGTTTGATTTTTTTGCCTGAAGCATCTTTGTTTTTTCGTGTCACAGTTGCGGGCTGTGTGGCCAGCTGAAATGAAAAATAATGGTAATGATTAAACTCACTCATAAAAGACTTGAGAGTACAATAATTAATATTAGCGGAAATTGATGCATCCAAGTGTCCCAGCAGTGGAAATATATTCTCCTTCACTCAGTGGTGATTGCAATTTAATTATGTAATAAGTTTTTAACTTTAACTTAGTAACTCTGCTTTGTACCTATGAAGTCAAACAATCTGGGAGTTGAAAACTTTAAACTGAAACTTTTATAGCTAGTCATTAAGACAAAAAATAAAGACTTACACTAGCTTTTCCTAATGGCAGTTGAACATCTTTTCTCCTCAATACAATGTCTTCCATAAAAGCATCCAATTTCACAGACTTCATCAGCATGGCTGTGGGTGACTTGTTAGTAACTTGGAAATCTTCAACAATAAATCTGTCTTTAGGATAAAACCACTTGTAGATCAATGAAAATGTCTGCAGGCTTTTCTGAAAGGAAACCAACCATCGATCTAAACACATATTATTGGACACTCAACTAAAATCTACTGTACTTGCTATTATTTATTCTGTACTACTGGCAAATGAATTAAAGTTGGAAGCAAGGATGGGTCTGTAGGTTGTAGTTTTGCATTCTATAAAGAGCTTGTGCTTTTCATAAGGGAAAAGCTAGTAATGAAGCCATGGCAATTTGCGTAGACCTTAAGTTAGGAATCTGTTATGAAGCACTTATCTATGTGTTTGCTGGAACACACTGGACAGCTTCAGAGCCAGATTTTGATCCTTAAGTAGCGTGGCCTTTGTTGATATTGACACTTAATATCAGCCCCCCCAATTTAAATTCAAGTGTTTTGTTTTCTAATGTTTGATAAACATTTTACATTTTTGCACATTTGCATAAAACATTAGGCAAAAACGTTGATGTATCCAAGTCGAAAATCAGCATATCCCCCAGATGATATGTGATTAAGTTCAAATACTTGATTTAAAGTAAATGCTGGCAAGATATTGTGTGTATTTGAGTGTGTGATATAGAAGTGAAGGGTTCCATGGATCTCGCACTATAATAATAATATGCCATTTCTTGTAGTAGATTGCTAACCTTCATGTCAAAAGATGTGATCCATATTTTGTATTTAGCATTGAGCCCAGAGCGGAGTACACCTTTGGACAAGTTGATGTCATCCACCACCAATATGCTCCACTCACGACGAGAGAGCACATATAAGTGAGACAGAAAACCAATGACACATACTGGCCTTACAATCTCGTCACATTTCTGAATGGTCACATCTTAAACAAAATAGGTATTATTTGAAGTGAAATATAAGCAATGGTTCAATATTGAATTATAATACTAAAGAGAGCTTGATGTTTTGTATGTAAATAGTTTGAATCTTGGGGAAGTATATATAAGATTTCACATTGTAATCAGCAAAAAAGCCTTTTTATTTTTGGTATTATAAGGTCTTTCAAACCGGCTCATATAGACTGAAGACTGAAAAACTTAAAATAAAAAATGTAAGTAAACATTTAGAGTATATCTATATAACATCATGAGTGTAACAGATGTATAAAACAACGAATTTTAAAAAATGTTGCTGTCTCAGTCAGTACTTAGGATGAAATAACAAGGACAGCAATAGTTTTAAAACAGTCAATATAGGTAAGCTAAAGTTGTCTAACCTGCAGCCATGTTGGTCCATTTCTTAAACAAAACTAACCATGTTTGCTCCTTGCCTTCATTACACAGGATCAATATCGGACATGTTACTACTGGGCGCATTGCACTGATGAATAGTACTGTCTGAACTCTCTTCCCATACCCTGATGGATCGTTAAGTATAACTCCTGCCTTATTCTGAAAATAGGTTTAGATACAATTATTTTCTTTTTGCCTACCTATATCCCAGTAACGCTATAAAAAAACACTCTGAATTTAGGCCTTGCACATTGAACAGTCATAATTTTGTTACATTTGTAAATGTTAAGCTACCAACCAACTTCAAAGTAGCAGTTTTGTTGAGATTACTGCCTAAGTTGACGAGATTAATAAATTGTATATTTACCTTTTTAAACTGCCTGTATAAAAATCTAATGCCATCATATTGGTGTGATGGCAGATGTGGTGCATCAACAACTATATCTTCCTTTGCATTTTTTTCAAGGTACAGCCTTTGACTAGGTGCGTTTAGTTCCACCATGTTGTAGTTTGACCTGGAACCAGGTGACATTTTAAATCTACAGAAAAGAAATTAAGAATAATGAATCTTAGCATGTTTGGTTCTTGGCCTAAATCTACTACAATCAAGCTAAGGAGGCATCTCTTTTATTATCGTTTATAACTTTCAAAGTATTTTACCACTATATCAACAAATGGTAAGTGATAATGTGATAAATGAGGGTGCATGTAGCGTTGAAGATATTGACTTGAAAGACTGAAGACTTCATATTAATAATTATTGTAGTTAACTGTTCACTATAATCATGTAGATAAGGATATCTACATGATTATAGTGAACAGTTAACTAATTGAGCCCTGAAGTATTTAAACTGCACTACAGCAAAAGCATTTATCAATTATATTGTAATATGTATATATAGGTCTCACGGTAAGTACACATAGTAAATTTTATGATAAGGCTATACTGAACTCAGCCATTATGACTAATTTACAAACTTTTGGTTTCTAGTAAGTTCATTGAAGCTCTTACAAACGTGCTAACTTAGTAGAACCAAAAACTTTTACACAATTTGGCACTATAGAAGATGCTATAGACTTTCACTCTAGCAAATTGGATGAGTCGGTACCACCCGAGACAATGATTCAATCAATCATATGTGTAAAGCTTCAATGAAAACTAAAATAAACCACCTATGGATAGAAGCAAAAATAAACTGTTTACTTACCGTTTTACTAGGCGGGGACTTACGATGGCATGTTTTGGTTCAGTCTGTTCAAAATCGACAGAGTCATTATCAGCACGTACAACATCTCTAAGTAAAACAACGCTACAAACACGGAAACACTCGTTTTGTGCACCTCTATGTCCTCAAACTCCTGCATAAGCCTATTCCGGTGTACATGGTCCCAGAACATTGACACAGTTTACTAAGCAATCGTACAAACCACTGCTTGTTTTTACGGAATTTCACGTGTGGCTGCTTGAATTAGCCACGTCACGTATGTTGATGGAAGGTCTCATATTGCTAAGAAACAGTTATTAATGTGGAGAAAAGCACAAATATATAAACTTGTTTTTCAAAATAACCATAATAAAAATGACAAATTCTGATTCTGCCACAGACTAAGAAGAGATATTTGCACAGAGCAGATTATATATAATACTTTGTTTGATTCTGCCACAGCGAGCGTAGCATTTGAATTTTCCACAGAATTCGGCATATATACTCTTTGTCAGTTGTCTGCCACTACCAAAGGAGGCACTATAATTATGACCGTAGCAGTGTAGTAAAAAAGTAGGTATCACGCCTAATTTTTGACTTCTGCACTTCTAGAGCTTCGTGCCGCTACTTATACAGCTAGGAATGCGCGTTATGTGCGATTGTGCGCTCAAATAATGGCCTGCCAGTACTTTTTTGTATGTTTTGGCTCCACACTTTTGTGTATTTAGCCAGTGTCAAGTCACAGTCGAAGCCATCAAGTCAAGTCATAGTCTAGTCAAAGTCATACTCCCGAGTTTTGGAAACAACACGAAAAGAAACGTTTCACCATCATTATACCACTTTCTCACACTCATGCCTGTAATCCAGCACTTAACGAATAAAATGCCTCCAATTTTTTGCACTAAATAACAATACTTTTGGAAAATAATTTAATACCGTGATGCGATCTTTTTCGTTTTTCCGCCAAAACTCCCACTTGCATATTACGGATACAGATATTAGGACGTTTGTCAGTTTCGTGTATCATTTATATGAAAACTATCTGAAAGGTTAATATATACAGGTATGTAAAAAACTTAACATATACAAAAAAAAATTTAATCAGTATAAACATTGATAAAATATATTTAACGTTAACTGCACTTTTCCTTAGAAAATAATTATTACTTGATTGCACCTGATTTATACTTGATTGTAAACAGTCTTGAATATGATTAATCATTCTTGAAGGAGGGTGGCCTCTTCTCTACGAATGCAGTCATCCCTTCTTTGCGATCGGACTGAAAGTAAAATTATTATTAAGTACCTCGAATCTTGCCATGACTTCATTTTTAGCTTGACGAAAAATTTTTTAAGTTTATTTTTGATTTTTTGATTTTTGAAGTTTTTTTTTATGTTAAGGAATGACGTGACGAGCTAGCCGTTCGCCTGATGTTAAACGAAACTCGGAACTCTAAGTATAGAGTTTCGCGTGACACTGCACTGCGCACGTCATCCAAAGACATCAGCACAATCTAGTAATAAGATTACTGAACTGTGAAATCAGATCATAGTCTCATTTGCCCAGTAATTTCACTAGCTACAGTGCCCTTCAAACCGGAACAAAGCAGTGCTTGCGCACTACTGCTTGGCGGCAGAATAACTGGCAAAGCGGTGGTACCTACCTAGACGAACTTTGCAGTAAAGTCCTACCACCTAGTAAAAAAACTTCTTTACGCACGCTTGACTTGGGGAGTAATCTGATGAATACGAGGCGAACGGAAGTTGGTTCACGTAAATCTCCATTGTCAACACGACAATGTTAAAAATTACTGAACATTTGTATTCATGGATCTTAGACCTATTTTTCTCCGATATCATTGTGATTCGTAATTGAAAAGGTGAGAACAAAAAAGGTTTACCTGATTTTTTCACAAAATTACTTATGGGTATCGTTGGATTCAGCGTGAAATTATCTACAATAATACATTCTTAAAATACCGAAATGAGGCATAAATCTCGAGATTGAGTCTAAAAACGGTTTATCTGTCACAGGAATACAGTTTGCTTAGCATAAAAATATTATTATATTTATTTTATTATATTATATTTTAACAGTATAATTGTATGAATTAGGACTATAATTAGTATTTTAAACTTAGAATTCATAAATTTTCAAGCAACTGAAACTTACATAAACCTTATAAGCACCCTACATTAAAATGAAGCCGTTGAAGTTTACAGTCAATTTTCTCAAAACTATCAATTTGACAGTTAAACCCTTTTTATTCTGAACCCTTCAATTAAGTTCAATTCGTAGGGTTACATACGTAAATTAACTCATTCGCCCTCTCTGTGTCTATTTCTCTACCCTTTCTCCCGTTTCCAAATACTTTCTTTTCCCTCTTCGTTGGAAGAATAATAGCATCGATGGTCATTTGCCTTTTTCTTCCTTCCTTAAAATAAACAAGCTATGAGCTATCAACTTTTGATGCTTACCGTAGCAAAAGTACCATAGAAGATGGACTTCTCAAAGATCAGTCCACTTTTGAGCGTGGTCTCGAACGCTTGGTTGACGGCTTGTTTGGCCATCTTCACGATTAGGGGCGAATGGGTGCCGATGCGCTCCGCCAACTTTATGGTCTCTTCTAGAAGCTTCTCCGCCGGGAACACTCGGCTGACTAGACCTGGGGGAGGCAAGGTTTGCATAAAACAATGTGGTGCGTAAAAAAAATATATTGTGACCTCGTAAACTTAATTCACATGAGATTATTCAGCATTAATTAGCATTGAATACACTATCAGCCTTATTAATAAACACGAACTAGCTTTAGACTAGTTACACCATCTTTTGTCGCTTTCGATCCAGCTAAATATTCCGGTAACAAAAAAGAGACAAAAGATGAAGTAACTAATCCGAGACTAATACCCGTTTATTAATAAGGCTGTATTAGTATAAACACCTGGCAGCATTAAAGTTACTTTTAATGACTTTATTCACCTTATTCATCTGTTGGGTGGTATTAAATTTGCTTTAAAGTTATGTTAGTTAATGATGTGACGAGCTAGTCGTTCACCTGATGTTAAGCGACACGGCCGCCCATAACAGAACAGTCTCACTCGGAACTCCAAAATATAGTTTCGCGTGACACTGCACTGCGCACATCATCCTGAGACATCAGCACAGTCTAGTCAACATCACTTGACTGTGAGATCAGATGATAAAGTCTCAATTGATCAGTCATTTAACTAGCTACAGTGCCCTTCAAACCGGAACACAGTAGTACTTGCACACTACTGCTTGGCGGCAGAATAACTGGCAAAGCAGTGGTTAAAACCTACCTTTATTTTTAGAGGGCGAGAAATGCCCCCGCACTTCCCTGCCACCACGGGGGTGGGTATGTGGGACTTGAACCAAAATATAGGTATATGGGTTCAAGTCCCACATACCCACCGGTGAGCCGTGAGCCCTCGTCCGCCGTACCGGGGGCGGGAAGGGGTCGCGACTGCAGTCCAGCCAACTCGCCCCCCGCAGTGGTAACTAACCTAGACGAACTTTGGAGAAAGTCCTACCACCTAGTAAAAGTAGGTATATATTTTATTTTTTTAATTCTTAGGATTAGTTACTAACACACCGGACATAAACTCACCCATTTTCTCAGCTTCTTGAGCATCAATAAAATTGCCAGTAAGCACTATCTCCATGGCTTTTGACTTGCCAACGTATCTGGGAAGGCGTTGGGTGCCGCCGGCGCCAGGGATTGTACCGATGTTGATCTCGGGTTGGCCAAACTTGGCCTTCTCGCCCGCGTAGATGATATCGCAGAGCATTGCCAGCTCGCAACCGCCGCCGAGCTATAAGGGCGCTTTTGTGAGATAAGTAACTAATGACTGATTTCTTTAAAGGCCAAACAAGTTATAATTGAAGTTAAGTGTCTTTACGCACGCTTGACTTCGAGTAAGCGAGCGAGGCGAAGTTGAAAGTTGTTGGTTATCGTAGATCTCCATTGTCAACGTAGCAATGTTCAAAATTTGTATTATTATGTTGGTATGTCCGATAAAATGTTAACGTCGCCATCTTGACAATTGTAAATTATTATTTTACCGGACATAACGTGTGTGATTGATTTTAAATTAATATATTTCGTAACAGTCGGGAATATATTAATTTAACATTTTCTTTTTTTATCTTTGTATGTTGACAATTGAGATTTACGTGAACCAACTTCATTTTCCGTTCGCCTCACATTCACCAGCTTACTCCCCAAATCAAGTGAAATTTTTTTTACATTTTTATTTTAATAAATATGTGTTAACATTTCACACAGCGCCAACTAGCCCCGAACTAAGCAAAGGGGGTACTTTTACTATGGGAACCAGATAACTGATACAATACTTAGATACTTTTTGTTTGTAAATACATACATATAGTAACAGAACAAACATCAATGTCCAGCACACAAATGATTGTCCTGAGTGGGAATCGAACCCACAACCTACAGTTCAGAAGGTAGGGTTACTACCAACTGAGCTATCAGGCCAGTCAGTTGACACATTAATAATGATGGTAGTATAAATTTAACAGTCGCCAGGTAGCTACGGAGTGAAACTAAACTTACCGCGAAGCCATTGACGGCAGCAATGACTGGTTTTCCGCAGTTGGAGATATCCTCCCACTCCTTGAGGAAGCCAGCCTTCTGGTTGTCGCTGTAAGTGTTGTTTTGCATCTCCTTTATGTCTGCGCCGGCGGCGAACGCTTTCTCATTACCTGGGGAATACATTTTATCAATCAACCATCACACTAATCTTATAAACACCCTCACACTAATCTTATAAACACCATCACACTAATCTTATAAACACCATTACACTAATTTTATAAACACCATCACACTAATCTTATAAACACCATCACACTAATCTTATAAACATCACCACACTAATCTTATAAATGAGACAATTTTGGGGTGTGTCTTTGTTCCTTCTTTACGCCGCAATGTACGAGTGCTTTTGTTCTAATGGGCGGCAAGATCAACCCCGCTAACAGGACTGTAGCTATAGAGTCGAATTTGAGGTAGCATTGGTTACAGGTAGGGCGGAAGTAAAAAAATTATCATAACTGATCTACCCTGCGAAGCACGGGCTCCTAAATCAATCAATAGTTATTCGTAGATAAATAATTTCTGTGACAGAACATGTGGATCTAAGATTTTTTTAATCTCAAACTATGAACAAACAATTTAATTATAATAATTTATTTTGGTATTTTTAAGGTAGGGTAAATAAGGGCATTGTGATTTTAAGGTTTTTTTATGTTAAGTTATGACGTGACGAGCTAAGCCGCTCGCCGGATGTTAAGCGACACGGCTGCCCATATCAGTTGCAGTGTCACGGTATACAGTTTCGCGTGACACTGCACTGCGCACGTCACCCTGAGACATCAACACAATCTAGTAATACGATTACTAGACTGTGAGATCAGGTCATAAAGTCTCATTTGGCCAGTAATTTCACTAGCTACAGTGCCCTTCAAACCGGAACACAGTAGTGCTTGCACACTACTGTTTGGCGGCAGAATAACTGGCAAAGCGGTGGTACCTTTCTAGACAAACTTTGAAAAGTCCTACCACCTAGTTTAAGGTAGGGCATTGCCCCACAATGAACCCCCCCCCCCCTAGGTACGGCCATGCCCGCCAGCCATCTGTCTCTATGTTTGGCCTACGTCGTCGATGTTTAAAAGGATAAACAAATCCCTTTTGTTTCTCGAAGCAAGTGTTAGCTACAAGGTTATTAAGGACCTCACCAGTAATGATGATGGCAGAGATCGAATCATCTGCGTCAAAATCCTTAACTGCTTTGCCCAATTCCACAAACAGTGGCTTGCATAGTGCGTTGAGCGCCTTAGGCCTGTTCAGTTGGATAATGCCCACGTTCTTCTTACCGCCCGCCACATCTATCTTGATGTTTTCATATGCTGGTGCTGTGGACAATAATTAATAAAAAACGAGTCTGCTAAGTGCTTTAGACCACACGACTGAAGTAAAACTTCTTTAGTTTAGCTCCATCTATCGGCCGGTATCGGGTAAGTTACACAACTTTGTTTAATGTTAATGTCGCCATCTTGACAATTGTAAACTGTCGTTTTACCGGATATACCAACATAATAATAGAAATAGAAATAGAAATATTTATTGGCCTTATAACACATTGTCATACTGGGCAAGTCATTTTACATAATAAAAATATTATTTATGGAAATTCATTGTGAACATATTAACATATGGCAAAGAAAATTAAAATATTACAAAAATACTATTCAAACTATTAAACCTGCTGTAAAAGAGCAATAAAATAAAATAAAATGAACTAATTGAAATAATGATAAATTATAAAAATTAAAATTGAATAAAATTGAATCAAAATCTAACAAATAAAATATAATTATATTAAACATTATACTAGGAATATTCCGCATCCTGCAAGAATGAAGATTCTGTTAGACGCTGATTCATAAACTCATTCAATGAATAAAATGGATTTTCTTCGCAGAACTGTTTTATCCTTCTTTTAAAGTCAGTTGCATGTAGGTTTATCAAGCTATGCGGTAATATATTAAACATGCAGATCTTGTTGTATATTCCTTGCTTTTGTACCTTTGTTAATCTATTTGTCGGTTTGCGTAATTCGTCATAATCGCGACATTTACGCATGCATTTATATTTGTTTTTAGTCAAATTATCTTTCTCGTCATAGATTTCTAATAAACAGTTGTAAATATATAAGGAAATTGCCGTCATGATTTTATTATTCTTGAAATGTTGTCTAACAGATGTGCGTTTTCTTAAACCTAAAATTATTCTTATCGCCCTTTTTTGAGCTCTTAACACCTTTATAATATCTGTTCCATTGCCCCATATGGTAATAGCATACCGTATCCTAGATTGTATACGTGCAAAGTATACTGATAAAATAGCTTTTTTATCTAGTAAAGGTTTTAGTTTAATCAGTGCGTAGTTAGCACACGCCAGTTGCTTACAGAGCTTACTTATATGGGCCGAATGACTTATTGTATTATCCATTGTGTAGCCGAGGAATACATTTTCCTTAGTTCCAACTTCAGTGTTAATGCCTTTTCGAGATTGGTAATGCATTATAACGCTCTTATCGGTATTGAGAATAATCCCATTAGCATTGAACCATTCTTTTAATGTCTTCATAGCGTCATTAATTTTGACTTCTAACCTATCTCTGTAATTATCTTTAATTCCCACATGAGTGTCATCTGCGAATAAACTAATGTAAGTCCAATCCGGCATAATATTAACTAGGTCATTAACATATATTAAAAACAGTACTGGCCCCAATATTGAGCCTTGAGGAACCCCTACATCCATCAAGTTCATCGACGAGTTTACCTCATTCACTGATACGATTTGAGCTCGACTCTGGACTTAACAACGATTAAGGAGTTTTGGCGGGAACGCGAAAAAGATTGCGTCACCGCATTGTATTATTTTCCAAAACTTGTATTATTTTCAGTGTTAGTGTATAAAATTGGTGGCATTCTATTCGTTAAGTGCTGGATTATAGGCGTGAGTGTGGGAATATGGTATAATGATGGTGAAACGTTTCTTTTCGTGTTGTTTCCAAAACTCCTTAATCGTTGTTATTATTATGTTGGTATATCCGGTATTTGACACTGGCTATGTACACAAAAGTGTGGAGCCAAAACATAAAAATAAAAACAACGCTTAACCATTGCAATTCAACGGAGCTATGCTGCCAGCATGTTGGGTACTATTCTGTGCTAACTAAGTAAACAAACCAATCAAGGCAACGGATTTGCAAATTATCGTTCTCATTACACTCGGAGTGACTAGGACTCTTCAAAACGGGACAAGAAATTGACAGTTTTTGTATGATATACTCATGGATGCATCATAATAACCCATTTCATTTTTAAAAGATAAACATAACTTCATTCATGGACAATTAACTCTGTAAATTAAAATATTCATTCAAATACATACTCCTTCTAGGTACAATGATAACATATTAGTGAGAATGACAGAAAAAAAACTTGCATCACTGTAACTTTTATATTTTTTTATCGTATTATTCTTTATCTCTGAATTTAGCAAATAATGATTGTAAAACTGTGAACACATTTGGACACGGTATTAACTACATTGATAAGATAAAAGTACCAAAGTACAGAGCTATTCAGTCAAGGCCAAGGCAGTTGCTACATATATCCGAAGAATAAAAACTTGAGAGGTGTCAAGGGACACCCGGATAGAACGAAGTTCCTTTCGATGAAGGGATTGTAATAATTTTTTTCTAAGTTATAATAATATTTATTTTATTATTAACAAATATAATGTAAATAGAAAGAATATTAATATAATATGAATGCGAAATAGAAAGACGAAACGAAAATAAGAGAGAGAGAGAGAGAGAGAGAGAGACAGAGATACAAGTGTAAGAAATAAGTGTCGTTACAACTTTTGGTCGTAATTTTTTCTGTCTAGCCCCCGTTCGCAACAAGCGATAAGGAACTTGTACCAAAAATAAAAATAAAGGATTGTATGGAAACATGACTGTTTGGAAGCAGTTTGCTGGTAGAAAACCTTGAGACTGGGTGAAATTTATATTTTAAAATAACTTTATTTAATTATTTAGGTGCATATATTGAAAATAGGTACTTAGATAATTACATGTGTACTTTTTAGTCATCCATAGTTTTTATTAATCTGCTTTCAATGCTACCTAGAAGTGTCTTAATGCAAGTGTGTTATGTTGGTAACTCGCAATGGTATCACAGAATAAATAATAGTACTGCACAGTGGTATTAATATAATATTAAGTGATAAGGGAGCCGAGTGAAATGATTAATGCACACGCGTTTCATACGAACTTTTTCATCACACTTGTCAAGTACAAAACAGACATTTATTGACTTGAAACTTTTGTGGTAAATGGCGCGAATATATTCACGCATTTGGCAATCGATGCGCGTGCACTGTGCACTGCGTACTGTAAGTAGCCAACAAAAGCGTAATGCAGAGGTAGATGTATAAAAAATATTCAAGCTAATATTTTCGTATTTAGAATGTAACCTAACTTTTTACTAACTTTTGACTAATTTTATAAAATTTAATTGTTTATACTAAGGAGATGCCACTTATTTATTAGTAAATGTGTACCTACAGACTATTTTCCTGAATAAATAAACTTTGTTTGGACTGTAATTATGTTGGAAATTAATATTTATTATCCTATTACATTAAGAATGCTTTGTCTTCATGCATAATAAAAAAATATTATATTATATTATGCATGAAGACAAAGAAGACCCATTTACATGAATTATATAAAAAACTTAATAAAATGAATCAATTTCAGTATCTCTATATTATTTTGTGGTTAACTCTGAGAGAGACTCAGCAAAAATTATATTACCTCCCAGGTGTTGTATACAACATATAAATACGAGAAGTGAATAATGTGTCTCTCTTATCATTGTTCTGGACACATTGCATCAGAGTATGATATGATGAGTTTGTAGCAAAAGCAAAAAGCAAAGCAAAGTAGCAAAAGTTTGTAAACAATTATGAGGGCAAAATTTCCACACAAAAAATTAAAACTTTTGCATGGAATGTGGTATGAAGTTTTAATGCTGTAACTGTGCAATGTCTGTTATAAAAACTGTAGTCTATTTGAGGATAATGCAAGGGTTGTGGGTGAATCATAAGATATTAGTTTCCTTTTTCTCTTGATATGAGATCAAAATACTCTTTCAATAATACTATTTATCCTGGTGCTGTGACATAACTAAATTGGGATATTTATCATTAATGCAAGTGTGCCCATGTACAGAAGCATGCAGGTGTAATACCTTATATCTAAATATATATAACTCAAAGGTGACTGACTGATTGACTGACTGACATAGTGATCTATCAATGCACAGCCCAAAGCACTGGATGGTTTGGGCTGAAATTTGGCATGCAGGTAGATGTTATGATGTAGGCATCCTCTAAGAAAGGATTTTTCGAAATTCCACCCTTAAGAGGGTAAAATGGGTGGTTGAATTTTTTTCTCATAGGCCACACTGCGGGCGAAGCTTCGGGCAGAAGCTCGATAAATATAATCGGTGCAATAAAATCCACTTTACAAGTAACTGTGATTAAAAATACATATTGAGGTAATAGTTATTCTAAGATCAATATATATTTGAAATTTTAAAGTCATTAACATATATATAAATAATATGCTACCTACTGGTAGTGGGCTGGAACATTTGGTATGTCTATAGGTCATGACGGCCAGTATATAGACCAAATGTTTTTTTTTTGTAGTAGGTAGTGTTGATATTAGTTATTATATCATTGTATTTAGTTGAATGAACAAAAGCAATATGCTAGTAAAAAAATAAAATAAACAATCAGCTAGTAAAACTCACTAACTGAGGGTTCTGTTGTCTCCTTGGTACCCCATGTGTAGGTATGCTTTTCCCACCCAATATACACTACAAAATACCAATAAGCATTTTGTTACAAGAAATAGCTATTTCATGAATTGAGTTTGAAATTAGCAAACACAGAGTAGCATTTTATTAGTAGGAGGGATGTATATCCTTCGAACAACAGTAATAAATCTCATGTACTTTTTTTAGTTTATTTATATCACAATAATACAAACCCCATCCTTTTTTTTAACTTTTTGTATATACATACTTTCTATATTAAGTGGGTAGGTACCTATTGAATAATATTATGGAAGGGCAATGATATTCATTCATAGAAATATTATTGTAAAGACATGAAAGCGCAATCTACTGTAGTATCTAAGTAGGTAGTAGGTACTTAAATGTGGTGCGAGTGATACTCAACTAGATCTAGTACCATTTATTCAACCAGTGTAATCTTATCGCAATTATGTCACAGTATGGGTAAAATAAATAATCCTACCACCAAAATGTATGTAAGTATCTTACCTGTGCTATAGAATTTTCCAAAACTAGTATTCGTTACAGCCACTCTACTTTTGCTCAAAGTATTCTTGCCAAGAAAAGCACGAGTCACAGTAGCAATAGATGCCATTTTCAATCAATTAATTTTTTTTAAACCACGCGGCTGTAGCCGACACCGAAACCGAAATGAAATGATTAAATTATGGAGTAATGATAAAGTTTGACCTGCAAAAATGACTTCGTAAATACCGGGGCAAGTACAAGCAAAGTGAACTTTGAAACTTGTTTGACGGCTAGGTTCACTGAATGATAAGCAGCAGACAGAGATAGATAAATATGTGATAATACGTGAGTGAAAGTAATGCAAGTTAAACCACTTATTAATATTAAGGGTGCGTTCGAGTTGAAATAAAAAAAAAAGCAATACTCCATACACGATCGCTACATTTCAGAGGTACTGCATATTTTTTCACCCGAAGAAATTCAAAACATGAGTTTTGGCGGGAACGCGAAAAAGATTGCGTCAACGCATTGTATTATTTTCCACAACTTGTGTTATTTTCAGTGTTAGTGCATAAAATTGGTGGAATTCTATTCGTTAAGTGCTGGATTACAGGCGTGAGTGTGGGAAAATTGTATAATGATGGTGAAACGTTTCTTTTCGTGTTGTTTCCAAAACTCCATAGAAGCTTCAAGTAAAGTTGCCACCACTTTACTAGGAGTATGACTTTGACTAGACTGACTTGACTATGACTTGACTTGATGACTTCGACTGTGACTGGACACATATTTGCGTGAAATATCATTAACTTGATAAATTATCAATTACTTGACACTGGCTAAATACACGGAGGTGTAGAGCCAAAACAAAGAAAAATAAAAATTCAAAACATTCTTAAGTACTTTATATACCAGCTATATAATAAGTAGGTACTAGCACAGATAATATAATAGGTACTAACTAGTACTGGTATAGTTGCTTCCATGGATATTTCTAAAATTTTTATGATGATTTCATGTATCTTGTGATACGCATGGATAATGATTATAAGACCGCCCTGAATTTCATGCGCATCACTTTTCAAGTTCTTGACATACGAAAATACCTATATTATAAGCTACCTAATAGGTGAATGACATTCGAGTTCGAGGATTGAACGAATCGAATAATAAAAGCGACGACTGCACGAAATGTTTAGAACCTCGGCAGTGTTCCCAGTTTAAGAAAAATAACTGCGTGAGAAAAACTTTCGGTTAATCTAAATTTGTTTCAAATAATAACCATGTAAAACTAAAAGCTTTGAAACAATTTTATAATTCTATTGTATCATATTATGCTCTAAAAAAGATAAAACCAATGTCTATCATCAAATTGTAAATTGCACAATTTCATACCAGTTTTTTTGTGCTGTTATCCCCTTTGTTTACATTTTTGATCTCAAATTCTGAACACTAGTATAGATTTCTCCATTAATTATAAAGTATAGATGTCTCAAAAGAATTCAGGTATCGTGTGCGGCGGATGTGCCTGAAACAGTGAAACTTCCTATAGAACTCATTATGGCGAACACTAAGAAGTTTTTCATTCTTACCGGTGATCCTGGTTGGTTAAAGAATGGTTTAAAAGTTAACTACCTACGTATTCGTGTATAATCTTGACCTGGAACAACCACACATTTTCAGGTGTTGGAAAGACTACCCTGACTAAGAAATTGTCGAAGTTATTGTTAGAAAAGGGTGTAAATACCACCGGTTTCTACACTGAAGAAACTCGTAGAAATGGTGTTAGAGAAGGTTTTGATGTTGTCAGCCTGGACGGCGCCAGGGGACGCTTGGCTAGAGATCAGAACCTCTTGAATAGCCCAGTAAAATTTAGAGTGGGGAGATATGGTGTATTGATACAGGAATTCGAAAATGTTGCAATGTCAAGCATGATAAAGGTAGATGCTAACTATGCATTATTAGGAATCTGAAACTAATAGAAATAAACACATGTGCCAGTGTACTGATTTTCCAGTACCTGCCTAATGAATCCCTGTGTAATTTTTTCAGCCGATAAATATGCAGGCACATGTTCTAGTCATAGATGAAATAGGTAAAATGGAATTCTTCAGTGAGCCTTTTAAGTCAAGGGTGAGAGAAATATTCAGTGACCAATCAGAGTATGTGGTATTGGCAACTATTCCAGTGAGAAGATGCGATTCGCTTATTGAGAGTATAAGGAATCATAAACAAGCTAAAGTTTGGACTGTAAGCATTTTAATTTATCTATAAGCTTGGATTAATATTAGCAAGATCTTGACTTGATTAACAATACATACTTGACTTTTCCATCCTATTTCAGCCTTAGAGTATAAAGTTACTGATTACAATATTTGACTTCTTCCCAGTCCTCACCACTAGCTCGGTTCTGATTAGGTGATGAATGGGAAAAAATCCCATATCTTGCCACTGAGATGAAAAACTTCCCATTATTGTTTTCAATGATGATATGATGATTAGGTAGACTTGACAATTGACAGTAATAGATTGAAATATGTTTTTATGCTTATTGGATGCTGTCAGAGAAATTCCTTGTGGATTTCATTGGAGTAAAAGTTGCTTCCTACAGAAATGTATTTTCTAGGATATAAAACAACATTTATAAATTGTTTTTATTTTAGGTCACCAGGGAAAACAGAAATAACATTCATGAAGATATAATAAGGAAAATGCAAGCCACTTTGAATTTTAATTAATTTTCACAATTTTATTAAAAGTTTATATTTGGAGATAAAAAGTTGTTGAAAGCTGCAGCATTTTTTTAAAAGTTTTTGTGGATTATTTAATTGCATAATACATTTAAGCACTTATCATAGATAGCCAAGTTATTAACAAAAGCTTTATGGTAATAATATTTTGGGTGGGCAAAAATAACATGCTGTCCTTTAAAATTTCCTTTGTTCATTATTTTTATTATATTATATAGTTATTTTTTGGTTTTTAAGAATGGTTACCTGCTTATATTGTCTGTAGACTTATCATTTTACTTGCATTAATATTAGCTGGTTGTAAATGCACTTATTATTAACATGCAGAACAACATTGTTATTTAGGATAAAACCAAACAAAATTTTTATTTTAAATTTAAACTTAATAAAACTTAATTTTGGATATACTTACTTAATAGAAATGCATGAATAATTTGAGTATAACTTAGAAATGGAGAAAGCTTTTTTTTATTTTTAAGTTTTACTACAGGTTTTACTTAACATTTTATTTCATTTATTATCTATCTTCTATTCAGTGGTGCCTGTTTATAAGGCTATTTATTTATCACATATCTAAATATATATAACTCAAAGGTGACTGATTGACTGACTGACAAAGTGATCTATCAACACACAGCCCAGACCACTGGGCGGATCGGGCTGAAATTTGGCATGCAGGTAGATGTTATGACGTAGGCAATCCACTAAGAAAGGATTTTTGAAAATTCCACTCTTAAGAGCAGAGCAGAGAATGGCATCGAAATTATTGTAGTGGGTAATTTTTAAAAGAGGCCCTATAAACATACAAACAAACATAACAATTATATTTTACTAGTTTATGAAAATGTGCAAATACTTATCCACATTTTGTAGCAACAATAACTGTGATCTACAGGTTCAATCATATACCAATATTAGAAATATTATTATGCAGAAACCCACATACCTTGGAGACTTATATATCTAAAAAAAAAATGAATTTAATAAATTAACAACTTCAATTTCCGCCTAACATGAGAATTCCAAAAAAGGCAGTTATAGCAATGATAGTTTTAAATAAAAATATGGAACAACATATTGTTTGGGTACTACTATCACCTCAATTAATGTCAGTACAAAACAACATAATAATCCTCACAAAAAACAGTTTGTATAAAAAATAGAGGGTAGATGCAAAAAGTACTTACTAAGGTCATGCAAAAAAAAAAAAAAACTAGGTAGCAAACATTGTCTATACAAACAATCATATTTGATCAAATAGTCAACAGAATATATACACTGGTGGATATGCGTTTGGACAATGGGGTTATGTATTATGACTATTGAACATATATCAAGTATCATCACTAGAATAATCATCAAACTGTCCATCTGATTCATGGTTTACTTGTGGATAGCACAGCTTTTCATATCGGACTTTCTCCACCACTGAAATTGGGTGTGCATCCATTGGACAGAAGTTGCCTTCTCTCATTTTCCGTTTGATAAAGCAGAGCCAAGGTGACAATATTGTTGGTACATAATTCTGGTAGAATGGAATCCAATAATCATCAGAGTCCCAATCTTCCGGTGAACTTGGTGGGTCAGGGTGTGGTGGATCTGTAATAGAGAATCATAGTATTATTAGTTTTAGCTACTTGTTTATGAAATTAATTCCCATCTGCACTAAAATTTTACAGGTCTTAAGTTCTTACTTATCTCTCTAGGATGTACCCAAATGTGTTTCAATTAGTATGTCATAGAGGGATAATTGTTTCCTACCTAAACTTTGCAAACAAATATCATAAGCTACTTTTGTATCCTAGAAGGATGCATACCCATAAAGGATGTTAGTTAGTTAGCTTATGATGGCCATGGTAGTGTAAAAATAAAACCTGTGCTTAATTTAATCTAAATTCATGCAGCTATGTGATGCAAAAGCTCACAAACAGACAATATTTCATAATAGATTTGGTTATATTTGTGATGTGTTGACATTAACTAAGCTTGTCACTTGAGACTTATCCTGAGAAGTAATACCTAAGTTTACCTACATACCATCTGTTTTTTTGCCATTATGCAATATTTCATACAGTTCTTCATCATCTTCATCTTCACTTTCTTTTTCACTGTATTCATCAGATTTATTGATTACTTCTTTCCTGTGAAATAATAACATAGTCAGCTGGTAAGTTAGCAGCAACATCATTATGAAATAGATTAATAGTATGAAATAACATGTAAACATACCTTCCATTATATCTGTTTTCATGAATTAATCTTAACATTTGCTTCTTTTCTATGTACTCAATATTTTCAGGTTCCTCAAAGAAGTTTTGTGCTAAGTCCAATTCTTCTAAATGATTTAAATTAGGCACTTCATTTAAATTATTGTCATAAAGATCCAGGGTTTTTAAATTAGGTAATTTGCTTATTGTGTGTGGTAGCATGCATAACAAATTACCATGTAAATACAAACGCACCAATTTCTTTAACTTGCATATTTCTTCAGGTAAATATAGAATCTTATTATATGAAAGTACACATACTTCTAAATTTTCTAAATTGCAGAACTCATTTGGAATACCACTTAAGTTATTTAGTGATAAGTTTATTTCAATTAGACTTTTATAATTTTCTATACTATGACTAATAGTATAAATATGTGTGTTACATATAATTAGTCGTTCCAGAACAGAACATTTGGCCAAGCCTTGACAGGGTATTTCTATCAAAGAGTTTGTACTATAAAAACTATAATTTTCAGCCCCTAAACACAGAGATTTTGCTTTAGGAAATGTAGCTATTAATTCCGTGAATTTTCCTATTCTGCAGTTTTGAAGATTGACTTCTACGATTAGAGTTGAATACTGTAACAGTTCTTCAAAGTACCCATTAACAAATGACTGGGTAATGTTTTCATTATTGCTTAGGTCTAGTCGAGTGAGTTTTTGAGATGTGTTTGCCCATATCCAGTGTGGTGGCCGTACCAAATTATTGTAAGACATATCCAACAACTCTAAGGTGTGACAGAACTTGGGGTCGTCATCGAAATGTTCTATTATATTGTGTGAGAGGTTTAGAACTTCTAGCTTTTCAAGATTTAACACAATGGAAGGCACTTCGACAAATTTATTATGCGATAAATTCAATTGCAATAAATTAAATGGAAACTTCAATTTATCAACTAAAATTTGTAAGTTTTGTCCGCTTAGATCAATTACAGTAGTATATTCGTTCCATGCAAATGTATTATTTTCCATTTGTTTGCAAACTATGTGTGATACTCCATTTTGTTCTGTGGCTTCTCCTTTCTTTGTTTTAACTGTTTTGTTATCTTTTTCCTCCATTGGACACAGCAATATTAATTGTATTGCTTCAATTCAAATGTAAAATTATAAAATATTCTCAATCATGTTAAAATACGAGCCCAACGTAGAAAACAATAAATTGAATTGAATTGAATCTTAGGTAGTGGCTTCTGCGGCAATTTCGCCACAATTTCGCCAATGTCATGTACTAAAATAGACCATCAAACGCAGGAAATTGTTCGGTAATTTAAAGAATTTGGCCGGTGAAAATGAATGATATGATGAATTTTATTCTGAAACTAATCTGAAACAAATACAAAAATACACAAATGAAAAACTAAATTAAATCACATCTACCAACATGTATTAACTAAACAATATAAAAATCTACACATATGTACAACCTAATTTTATTTACTTTAATATATCTACACAAAATACTTATAAAAGGAGAAAAAACCAAGGAGAGGAGACACTTAAATGAGACAGGACGAAGGATTTTAGAAGGTATAACATCATAAAGAGAAAACTGCATTTTAGGACAATTGAAAAAAATGTGGTCTACGTTTCCCAGATCTAGACCGCACTCGCAAATCGAGGTATCCCTAATCCGTAATTTATGTAGAAAGACGGGGGTGCAAGAATGATTTAGCCGTAAGCGACAAACTGTTGATGTGGTGGATTTATCCGCCTTTTGGAATTTGGAAAACCATGGCTTATGGGGAATTTCCGGTTGGATATCACCATAATATTTTCCTTTTAAGGTCCTCGAAATTTGCCAGTCGATAGTCCACGAATTGAATAATTTTGGTTTCAATGTGGAGCAAATGTCGTGGAAATATATTTGAAAATGTTCTAGAGAGCCTGTTTGACCAGCATTTCTGGCACATGAATCAACGGATTCATTGCCCAGAATACCTGAGTGACCAGGAATCCACGCCAAGATAACACTAATGCCAATCCTATCACAATGGAACAGTGCTTCCTTTATTTTTAATATAATTGGGAACTTAAATTTTGATCTAAACTGGTTAGCTAATATAGATTGAAGACAACTTTTAGAGTCCGAAAATATAATCGATTTTTTAAGATTATGAGACATTACAAATTGAATGGCTTCAAGAATGGCAACTGCTTCACCAGTAAAAACTGAAGTAAGGGGAGGACACTTATAATTAAGAATGATTTTGGTAGAAGGGATCCACACTGCAGCGCCAACCGGACTATCAACTGATTTAGAAGCGTCCGTATATAAAGAGACCCAGTCTTTATAATCGGTCATTAATTTGTTGGTAAATACTTTGTTAGCTTCAATAGTGTTTTTATCAACCCCGAAGTCCAGAATTACATTTGGTTGGAAAACCAACGCATCATACGGCGTGGAATATAAAGGAAGCATGTGATTTTGAAAAATTGGATCGGGAAAGCTAATAAACTGAATATAACTACGGAGAAGGCAAGGGAGATCATTGGATGACCCAGGAGAGCCATACAAAGTAGATAATTGGTCTAACTTAAAAAGAAGAGGATGATCAGACTTTTGTATTAATTTAAAAAAAAAAAACTATTAGCAAGATATTCCTACGCAGTGAGAGGGGTGGATCAACACATTCGACTTGCATGGCGTTGATAGGAGATGACTTCATTGCCCCTAAGATGATACGTAAGCATTTTGACTGGATTTTATCAAGTTTTTTTAAGCCTAATTTGGACGAGGGATCTAGAAGAAAAGAACCATAATCCATATGACTACGGATTATGGCATTGTAAAGTAATCTTTGAGTAAAAGGGTGAGAGCCCCACCAGACACCGGATAAGGATCGAAGAATATTTATGTTTCTCTCACATTTTTGAGCAACATAGTCAAAATGAGCTGCACCTGATAATTTAGAATCTAACCAAACTCCCAAAAATTTTACTTTACTATCCTGAGGAATAACTTCACCATTTACTTTGACATGTATAGGGAGCACAAACCTTTTCCTAGTAAATACAACCACATTACTTTTAGAAGTAGAAAGAGAAAGACCATGCCGCAAAAGCCGATCAGATAGATATGATAATGCAGATGTTAATCGGCTTGCTGCTGCACCCAAAGATGTTTCAGACACATAAAGGGTCAAGTCATCAGCATACTGTAAAATTTGACAAAAAGATTGCACTGATTGATCTAAATCACTAGTGTACAGGCTGTACAGCAAAGGACTGAGGACAGATCCTTGTGGTAAGCCTTTCCAGACAGTCCTAGCAGGAAGTAGTGAATTCTGACTTTTAATTTTAATAGATCTCTCCATGAACATGTTGCATACAAATCGGACCAACTTTTCTGGGATACCCAACTGAATAAGCTTACGTCTTAGAACAGGAAGTAAAACGTTATCATATGCAGAAGCAATATCAAGGAATACAGCTACTAGATACTCCTTTTTCAAAAAAGCTATGCGGATATCAGTTGTTATTAAGCTAAGACTATCCATAGTGCTCATACATTTTCTAAATCCAAATTGAGATTTCGCAAGTAAGTTATTACTTTCCACAAGCCATTCAAGTCGATGTTTAATCATGTGCTCTGTTACCTTCGCCAAAACTGATGATAGAGCAATGGGTCTGTAACTGTTAGGATCGGATGGGCTTTTGCTAGGTTGACAATAGGGATGACTACTTGTGTTTTCCATGGTTGAGGAACTATACCATATTCAAAATAAAAGTTTACTAGGCCTAAATAATATTCTTTACTTTTATCGGAGGATTTTCTCAAGAATGAATGTGGGATTCCATCTGCACCAGGAGATGAGTCAACAAGGTCGTCAAGAGCCAATTGAAGCTCAGAAAATTAAAAGGAAGAATCAAAACTGTTTAAGTTTGGGAGAGGACTTGGAACAGATGGAAACCAGTCTATATTTGGAACAAATGAAGGAGACATTTTATCAGAGAATGCCTCAAGCCATGATGATGGATCATTCATAGAAATGTTATCAATACTACATGATCCTCTATACCGCTTGATTTGTTTCCAGACAAAAGAGGAAGGGAATCTGGGAGACAAAAGTTCACAGTAGCCAACCCATCCTTGTTTCTTCTTTTTCGCAAGCAGTCGTGTTGCCTTCGCAGAACACTTCTGATATTTGAGAAAGTTTTCTACTGTCATGGAAACATTATAATCCTCTTCAGACATATTCCTTTCATTAATAGCTGCCGTACATTCAGAATCCCACCATGGGGTAGAAACTTTAAAACAAAAAGGCTTTTTTATAGGGAAATTCTCATCAGCACTGGAAATAATAAAGTCGACGAATTTAGAATAACATTCAGAAAAATTATCAATATTACATATAGGAAGAGTTTCTATTTTATTTTCAAGAGTAGTAGAATATGAGGACCAATCAACATCTGATAATCTGTATTTAAGAGTAGGACAAAAATTACGAGCGGGAATCACTCTGTTAGAAATAGAGATTACAATAGGGTAATGGTCACTGCCATAAGAGAGGGATAAGACCTTCCAAGAAATGAGAGAAGCAAGCGAAGCAGAGCATATAGAAAGGTCAAGAGCACTTCTAGGGTTTTGGGAAGGAAATACCCTCCTAGTGGGAGAACCATTGTTGATAACACAGAGATTCGCCTCATCAAAAATTTCAAGCAAAGCAAGGCCAAAGGCATCATCGTGACCAGAGCCCCATGAGGAGTGATGAGCATTAAAATCTCCCAGTAAAATAATGGGAGGAGGGACTGAAGAAATTACGTTTATTATATGAGGAATCAAGCTTAGGTGAGGATGAGGAATGTAAACAGATAGGAATGAAATGTTAAAGGCTTGAACGGCTACAATATTGAAATCGGGAGAGACAGAAGGAAGAGTAATTTGTGAAAAAGGAAGTGAGCGCCTTATAAGTAAGGCGCTCCCGGCATACCCGTCAGCCCTGTCATCCCGAAGACAGGAGTAGCCTGAAACCCAAAAACGGGATCCATGCACTAACCATGTCTCCGAGATGGCAATGACTGACGAGTGGAATTTGTTAATTAGGTGAAGGAGTTCAGACTTTCTGCGACGAATGCTTTTGGTGTTCCACTGGAGAACTGACAGATCCATAATTATGGGATAAACATTAAATTTCATTAAGTTTTTGGGCAACGTTGGACGGTAGGGAGTTATTACGGGATATAATACTAATAATCATGGAGAGGAGAATTTCCAGGAGGTTATCCTCCTGGAAGGATGGTGGAGAGTGAGATTGTTGAGACAGGGCGCAACCGTTTTGTAAGGCTGATGGCGGATCAGCAACGATTGACTGGTGCGACGCCCTGTCAAAGGACTTTCCTAATAGATCGAGGGGATGAGGTCACAGTTTTCCTATAGGATGAACCGGTTGGGTGGGTGGGTTGACTGGATTGAGGAGAGAATAAAGGTTGGGAAAGATTTGCAGATGAATTTTGCACCACTTCCGAATACGGTCTCAGGGCCTTAGGGAAGTAGGTGGCTGCTTCTTCGTATGATTTATTTTCCTGGGACATGCAGAGTTTAATCGATCTTTGTCTGCTCTGCTCAGGACAACCCTTGCTATTAGCAAAATGTTGACCAGAACAATGCAAGCAAGAGCCACTGTTCTCTGGGATCGTACAAGAATCTCCTGCATGAGGCTGAGCACAACGATAGCACCTTGGCCCTGACCTACACTGACTTTTAATGTGTCCAAATCTACAACAATTTAAGCATTGTATAGTAGGAAATTGGTATGCTTCAACCGGGAGGGAAGTATGAAAAGAGAACACCCTGGAAGGAAGAAGTTGACCATGGAATGTCATAACCACAGTTTGGGTTGGAACCCATGAAACTTTTCCATCATCTGTTAATATTTTACGGTTAAGTCTACGGGCTTTCAAAACTATTCCGCAACCATTTGGTAGAGTCATGGACTCAACCAACTCATCCATAGATAAATCAACTGGAACCTGCCGGATGACGCCCATTTTGGTGATATTATAAGTGGGAATGGCGACCACATATTTATTTATTTCTAAAATAGGGTTGTCCAAAAAGTTGTTGGCATCAACAGCTGTTTTGAATTCAACGGAAATTTTATTACGTCCTACTTTTTTGACACCGTCTGGGCAAATATTTTTGACTTTGTTTCGGAAAAGGAATTGTCCGAATTTTATGGGGCGAATGGAAGTACCTGAAGCAGGGTCCGGTTCAGAACGGGAAACGTGTACAATGAATGGGCCTTGATCTGCTTCTGTGTAGGCCTTAATGCCTACTACCAGGTTTGGGTGTACATATATGTTCTGAATAGATGCGACAGCCATTTCTTTGTTTACGATCGTTTTTTTTGCACTGCTACTGGCAGAGCTAGATGCTGAACTATCTTCTAATCGGCGTTTCGCACCGGTAGTTACTGGAATCGATGAGGTCTTAGGCACGACGGGGGGATCAGGAGGATCAGGAACCAACGGATCCATCCATAAATCTTCCACCATCCTGAATTTTGTTGAAACAAATGAGCGAGCTAAATAACTAAGCACTACTTACCAGGAAAACTATGAAAAAACACTTTTTACTACAAATGAGCTATAATAAACTCCAACTAATGCATCTGCGTAAAAATTTTGGATTATTTTCCAAAAAATATGAAAATGTTGAAAAAACAATCTCTCTCACACGTGTGACAGCCTATCAATCCAACAATAAATTATAATGACCATTACTGACAAATGACAATGACATTGACAGTTAAATTTGACAAACTGACATTAATTTATCAAGGAGTACAAAAAACACGGTCCGAAAGAGAGGGTTCCTTTCTAAAAAGGAGAAGGGTGGCGGAATTAGATAATTTGATTTATACCTGTGAATGGATAACCCACATCCTGGAATACCACGTTTTTTCACATCCACACGAAACTATATATAACAAAACATTTCAATTTAAATACAGTAAATTCATTTATAAACGAAAAAATCTCATTAATAAATAACCAGCGCCAATCGCAATCGAAATTAATAAAATTTAATAAGTCCGCCATGTAGTTTTCTTTTTTATCAATGAGCTACCACCATATTGCCGTCACATTATGAATAATAATTCTTATCAAAAGGTTAAAAAAAAAATTATACTTAGAGAGAATAATCGCCTATCCCATCACATCCAAAATCTAGGACGCATGGCGGTTGTGGCGAATTGGCGATACCTACAAGTCAATGATCATCATGCTGATCATCTCAATAAATTTTAGCAGCTTATCCTTGGCCACCTTGCCTTGCTTCTCTTCTTATTATCCCTCTATTTGCGTAGACGCTGTGGCCTGGATATTTTCCATCAAAAGATGGCATACTTTATGCCGTTTTCTGATGTACCAGTGTCATCCCAGATCTACCTTGGTTCGGGAAATCGGAAATGTGTCTCCATAATGCGCTAAAACATGCGTGGTGCCGTGGTGCGGCATTCCTTTGGCATGGGTCGATTCGATGCTCGAAACTAGAAAGCCAGTCTTGCAAAAGAACATAAGAAAGTTTCGATTGTTGAGCGGTGCACACATTGGTCGAAGAACGGAACTACCGCTTCATAACCAGCATAAAGCATCCCTGGTCAAATCGGATGAATCGAACCAAGCGTCACCCGCTTCTGTTTGCGGAGTTGATACTTTCAGTAAAATATAATATCTTCTACTCTACGGTGCGAGTTTGAAAGATGTATAATAAATATTCTCAGATTATAGGTAGGTACCTACCTATTAAGCTATGTAAGATACATATCCAATGTACCTAATCTCCATATAGCCTATATACCTATATATACCTAGCTTTACGTATAGCTACCTATGTAATACCTTATTAGCCATAGGCCATACCTACATAATTATACCTAGTAGTAAGGCTCGCTTCATAAACAAAAATATTGCTCTGAACTCCGATAAGTATAACCGATTGAAAGTTGGCAAGCAAAATCATAACTGTTTTGTAAACATTTTTAGATTTTAAGCCGTTCTTTAATACACAGCTACAGTAGCCACAGGCAGCGTTTCCGGCAGTAAAATGAATTTAAAAATGTATATTACTGCCAGTATTTTTACCGTAGTTTTTGTTTCTATTGCTGAGTGCGGTAAGAACTCCGAAGAATACAATAAACCAGAAGTGGCACGAATCGGAAAAACAAAAAAGGCTAAAATGAGTAAGTTATTTGGTGAATACATACCCACCAAAGTTTTTAAAGATTACAGAACAATATGTGATAGATTATAATTATTTCAGCACAAAAAACAGCAACGGGCACGTTTTCGAATGTAATAACTCAGGTCCAGAACCTGCCAACCATGGACCTTGGTAGGAGGTTTAGGACCCCTTGCAAGACTGGAAACCGCTGTGGAAAGGTAACTTGGTTGTATAGGGCAATCCGAGGTCAGAATCGACGATATAGCTAACGAATGTTCGAAATCTAAGCAGAAGTAATAGCGCTTCCATTATCTTTTTGAACCAAAAGACAGTTTATATCAGGCATCATTTTTCAGCATACGCAGATTTCGGCTAGCAGAGACTGCTCCATCCATACATGGTCATAGAAATGATAAAAATATGGGTACTAAGCAATCAAAAGACCAAGTAAATTTAGATCGGGACCTATTTGGTAGTGGTCACCATTTTAAATTTTTTATCATCAGTTTTTACTCATTTTATTAAAAAATAACAGACACGTATTTTTAAAGTGTTCTTCATGCGCTAGTTAAATTAATAGATTCATATTTTTTATGAGGTTATTTAGGGGATAATCTTGAAATGGCTATCGAATTTGCTACAATCCATAATATAAAATGGTGCCCAACTGACCTCAGTCAGGCGGCCAATATAAAAAGGCAATTTATTAAGCAGGCAAAATACCTACATCAAAAAGACACGCTGCAACGATTTCGTCTTGTGAGATTTAACTTCTCTTTAGATTAGGATGATGATGTGCATTATTAAGTAGGTACTTAGATATTACTGTTTCACTCATAAGTTATTACGTAGGTACGTGTGCCAGTTCTGTGTCAAAAGGTATAACTTAAACTGTTGACTAACATTAAACGTATTCTGCAGGTGATCAGAAGGTTGATGGTACCGAAGCTAGCGCAGCTAGAGAACACAATCATGGGCGTGATGAAAGACATCGCCAAGTTACCGCCGGGCTCGCGGCTTCCAGACAAGTTCACCAAAACTGAACCCATCAAGCTGCTGTTCGATCAGAATTATAAGTAAGGACTTTTGGTGTACTTCTTGGTTTGGTTTACTTTGGTTATCTTCTAAATTATTGATCCTACAGTAAAAATGTTGAAACCTTATTTGTAGCAAATTTAATAAACTTTAATTTTGTAATAACGATTGTAGTCATAATCTTAAAGGTTTTCAAGGTATGAGCAAATATTTGACAGAGTTCCAATTCCTCCCACTCTCCCGGCTCACCGCACCCTCGGGGATATTTAGTATCTTCATCAGGATACCTCAATGAATAACTGTTTATTTCAAGGCTACACGAATTATTTCTGCTAATTTTTATTAATTTGCTTTATAGTCTGTATTATACAGTTGTATGATAAAATCCTATCTCACAAATTTTAGAACGGCAATTTTTTAAAATTGATATTAAAGAATTTTGCCGTTCTATTGTAGGTGCAGGTATGTTTCGTATTCCCCAAAAGCACATCAAAAAACTGCTTCTGCTACTTTCAGAGAGGACGTCTGCATGGATAATCTAGAATCATGTTTAAAAGAAGACAAACGTCGCAAGCGTATCCTCAAGAAGCTGTTCTTTAAGAAATACAACGGGCTGAGACAGGAGCTCATCGGCTACGGGGGAAGAAGGCTGTGGGGCGGGGAGGGGAACCTTTTCTATAGAAGATGATTTAATAATAAAGTGGCATCTATTGATAAGAATAAATAAATGGTTTTTTTGGTTTTACCCATAGAAATAAGTGATAATATGAGTTACTCTGAAGAACCAGATTCGCAATGAAGTGATCAGACAGAAAACCAAATTAGTGGAATAGCATCATCAAGTAATTGATAATTTCTCATTCTCAATTCTATGGAGTTTTGGAAACAACACGAATAGAAGCGTTTCACCATCATTGTACCACTTTCCCACACTCATGCCTGTAATCCAGCACTTAACGAATAAAATGCCACCAATTTTATGCACTAACAATGAAAATGACACAAGTTTTGGAAAATAATACAATGCGGTGACACGATCTTATTCGTTTTCCCGCCAAAACTCTACCGTTTGGTTTTGTCAATGATAATGCATAGTTTCTATGGAATTTGAGGTAGTTTGTATAAAGTTCTGAATCGCGGTTACGATATTTTCCGTAAGTTCAGCGCTATTTGAAAAAATCTACATGTAATCCATAATGAATTCATTCCGAAGCGCGTACGGTCTCAAATTTATTGTGTGTATAGATAACCTCAATTTTTCACATTTGTAATATTAGTGGGATAGGATCAAGAGGTAGGATTGATATTCAGATGAAATACAAAGTGCTTGCGTTTTTTATAATGAAGGGCTAGCTCCAGATTCGAGTATCATCAACATTTGGGCATAACGATATTTTAGCATCAGCAATTTTTACATTTTGACACTGAGACTATAATACCAATTGACATCGCGACCTCGAAACATTTATAACCCATAGTAAAAAAAAATACAAAGGATAACAGTAGGTAACTATATAAACATAGGTAGATAAATTACAAACATAAGATATCTAAGTACTTTAGCATCCGTCTTAGGTTACCTTTTTTTTGGCTCTCCACGCTCGGCAGCGGGAGATCGTGGACTGCTGCCATGGAAAGTGTGTGTCGCTGCAGGTCCCATGCGGCACACACTTCCAGTGCAGACTCATGGCAGAGTCTTAGGTTACCCTGTGTTACGTTCGCTAAGCATCCGAAAAACAAAGAGCAACAATGTTATAATTGAGTAATAATGAAAAGGAACTAACGTCAATATTACTTTATAGAACAATTGGTTGTGTAATTAAAACATTACTTAATACTTTTTGCTTTGCAATCAAAGTTCCGTGATAACCCCCTACTTTTTATAAATAATTTGGTTAGGTAAATAATGGTGTTGATTCTGTGTCGCATTCTCTAAAACTAAAGTAAACTTAAAGTATGGCGGTACTCTTCTGATAAAGGGGAAATGAAAAAGACGGAAATATGTTAATTTCGTTTAGCTTTAGAGTATGCGACACAGAATCAATACCAATTATTTACCTAACCAAATTATTTATACAAAGTAGGGGGTAATCACGGGACTTTGCAAAGCAAAAAGTATTAAGTAATGTTTTAATTACACAACCAATTGTTCTATAAAGTGTTGTGCATTTCAGTAAACAATTTTCTCGCGGGTTTCAGTAAACTAACTAAACGTAGTTTGTAAACTTAACAGCAAGCGGATGTTGAAATTAAAATGAAACTTTTAACTTCCATTTCACTTTTGCTATTTCGGCAACTTGTGCTCCTTGCTTACTCTGGGACTCGTTTTAAAATGCTTCGGCGGGGATAGTTTTAAAATTTTAAAATCATAGAACACAAAATATTAAAAGCATCCTAAATTTTACATTTGTTCAGAATACAGTGAAAAAAGACGCTTATCATTGCAAAATGAGTGAAATTACATTAAAATTACACGTAGTTTTCATAGTGATATCGATAGTTTTAAGGGAAATACGAGCCGTCGATGATAGTAAGTTACATCAAGTAATATAGAATATGTATTAGTTTACTATAATATTATGATTAGGTATATAAGTATTAGGATGTAGGTATATTTATTGCTAAATATTAAGTATATATTTTTTTAATTATTGTTATTAGATTTCTTTTAAATTGTCATACACCACCGTCTACTCTTTTGCATTTGATACTGTCCATCCAAAGGTTGTCTAGAAGAGATCGCTTTCAGCGATAAAACCGCCCATTGTAACACTAGTTTATAAGTTTTTCTTGATATTTTTTTATTTCATTGGTGGAACAATAAAGAGTTCTCTATCTATCTATCTATTATGCGGTTGATTTATAATAATTTGAAAACCAGAGTGTTTATTGTTGAATTTATTTCAGCTCCATTGTTCTCGGTGACACGAGCACCGCGCTATTTTGGTATTCTCCAAGATCATCGTGGTCAGCCTCTATCTGTTGAAGTCTCAGAGGAATATATGGATCAAGACTACATTGCAACTAATAGGTAATTCAAATTTCACATTTATTCATTTTTGTAAGGTCTATTTTTTAATTACCCAACGTAAAAACGACTGAGTGTGCAGATTGACGTGTCTGTGTGTGTGTCTCTGTCTGTGGCATCGTAGCTCCCGAACGAATGAACTGACTTTGATTTTGTTTTTTTTTTTTTTATTTAAAAGGTGAATTAGTAGGGAGTGTTCTTAGCTGTTTTATGAAAATCGCTCCAAGATGGCGGATTATATATTTTTCACAACGCCCTCTATTGGTGTATTAAATTGAAATTTTTTATTTCGCCTCAGGTTTTTATTGGTATTATACTTTTCCTAATTAAGCAAAAAATATTCACCTGAAGGGCACCGAGAGAATGCGATCCTGAAGTTTTTCTGTTGGTGATGACTAGTGATGGGAAATAATTGACTAAATAAGTTTTTACTTCTGGCACAGATAATATAATACTATACTAGTACTTATAATTAGTACTAGTACTTACTAATAAATAATACAAAAAAACTTAGCATTTGCTAAAATGTATATTATTTTCATTACAGGAAACGACACAAAATTGATTGGAACAAGTAAGTTATTTGTATTTCTTCTTGTTTTATTAAATCCATATGCTACTCGTATTAATAATAGATGTTTACGATTCATCAAATAAGTATCTAATTTATTTTATTTTATGTTTTGGCTCCACACTTTGTGTATTTAGCCAATGTCAAGTAATTGATAATTTATCAAGTTAATGATATATCACGTAAATATGTGTCAAGTCACAGTCGAAGTCATCAAGTCAAGTCATAGTCTAGTCAAAGTCCTACTACTAGTAAAGTGGTGGTAACTTTACTTGAAGCTTCTATGGAGTTTTGGAAACAACACGAAAAGAAACGTTTCACTATCATTATACCATTTTCCCACACTCGCGCCTGTAATCTAGCACTTAACGAATAGAATGCCACCAATTTTATGCACTAACACTGAATATAACACAAGTTTGGAAAATAATACAATGCAGTGACGCAATCTTTTTCGCGTTCCCGCCAAAAACCCTAAAGTATCTAATTACCTATACCAAAATATTCAAGGCATAAGCAAAACAATGTTTGACTGGCCCTGCTCAGTTGGTAGTAACCTTCTGAGCTGTAGGTTGTGGGTTCGATTCCCACCCAGGACAAGCATTTGTGTGCTGAACATCGATGTTTGCTCTGTGTCTGGGTGGTTATGTATTTATGAACAAAAAGTATATAAGTATTGTGTGGTTCCCATAGCACAAGTTTTGCATAGTTTGGGGCTAGATCGCGCTGTGTGAAATGTCCATAAATATTTACTTATTTTAAATATTTAATTTTTGTTATTGAGTGAAATTTCCCTAGTCTAGTTTTTTACTATTTTTGCACTTTATACAATGCCTTAAGGATAATATATAGTATAAACTTTTCTAATTTGACAGCCACTGTGGTGTGGTGGCTATAGCCTGGAGGCAGCGGGTTCGATTCCCGCGTCAGGCCAAAGTTTTTGTGCACAACAAAGAGCATATACTTGTTCTGAGTATCGATGTTGTGAGACCATGGTCCTCATAGTTCCTGGGTCCCTACAGGGAATCATAGTTAGGGTCCAGGATCTATGTATGTGATTTATTATTTATTTATTTACTTACGTCATTTCCAGAAATCCTTTGGACATCGACGATTTTGATGATGATGACACAGAAGAGATATTTGACGATAAAGACAAAGATGTAAAGTTACCTAATAAATACAACCTCCAAGCTGGACCAGTATAAAATGTACTAAGTTATATATCTTTTAGTTTGTAGTTAATTACTAGATAGAGTAAAATTGAGTAAAATTATTGTCCTATGTTAATTGTACTTTTTTAACACTGTACGTTTCTGTAATCTATCTTCAAACTAATATTATAAAGGCGAAAATTTGTATGTGTGTATGTGTGTATGTTTGTTACTCCTTCACGCTCAAACGGCTGAATGGATTTGGATGAAATTGGGTACCAAGATAGCTTATACACTGGATTAACATATAGGCTACATTTTATGCCGGAAAAGTGAAATTTTCCCATGGGATGAGCAAGTAATTAAAATACTTTTATCCGCGGGTAAAACCACAGGGCGCAACTAGTGATTTATAAAAATGAATCTCAATTTCCGTTGGTCATCGTATCACGCGTGAACGGATGGAACATTTTGGCTAATTCTTTTTTGTTGTTTATTTTTGTCAGAAGGTTATTATGAAAGAAAAAATGACGAAAGTTAAGGGGAAAATTAGAAAATTTTCACCACGCGGGAGAAATCGTACGACGTAGTTAGTAGGTAAATAAATCAGAACTGGATACTCATCCATTATTAATGAATCACACTAATATACTAAAAAAAACACGAAATACGAAAGTTGGTGTGTGCTTGATCCCTCTTCACACTCAAACCGCTGAACGGATTTCAACGAAATTTGAAGAACCAAACATTTTTTTTTATTTTTTTTTATTAATGTTTAGGAGAAACAAACAGTACAAAAAAATTAAAAAATATAATATAAAATATAAAACAAACATCCAGCAAACTATCTCCATTGTAAATTTTAGTTATATATATATTTTATTTATTAGTTATATATTATTTACGAGAACGAGGCGAATGGAAGTTGAGAGGGAGATATAAGTTAGTGCAGATACAAAGAGAGAGAGTTACGTTTCGTATAGAAGTCTTATTTCAGTCGTGTGGTCTAAAGCACACTAATTTATACTATAATTATAAAGAGGAAAGATTTGTATGTAAGTATGTTTGTAACGAATTGGCTCAAAAAGTGCTGAACCGATTTAAAAAATTTTTTCACCATTTGAATGCTACATTATCACTGATTAATATAGGCTATTTTAATTGCAAGAAAAAAATGTTTATGCCAAAATGTTTAAAAATAAATGTCAACGTGCGAAGCCGGGACGGGCCGCTAGTTTTTTATAACCAGCCAGTGTTATCCCGCAATAAAACAAAAGAATTTATCAAAATTGTGTATTACAAAAAACATAAATGTATATAAAAAAAGAAATCACTATCTAGCGACTATCCAAATCGCTGTACATTTTCTCAAGTCGCGCTTCTACGGTATCTGGCGTCTCGTTATTAGGGAAGAGCGGCATCCTAGCCATTTCCAGGGATTCCTCGGACAAGTCTGCGTCCTCTTCGGTGTACTCATTGTCTATGTGGTCCTGGTAGATCTTCTCGCATTCAGGCGGGTGTTTGCTTTTTATTGTGGAAGGATGGTACCCCATCGCCTCGATCGTACCCACGGTAAGGTACGGCACTTGAGTTGTAACTTGGAAGAACTTATCTGGCGGAATAAAATAAAAACGAGCGTGCTTTATACCACACGACTGAAGTAAAACTTCTTTAGTTTTTGCTTTGTTTAATGATAATGTCGCCATTTTGACAATTGTAAATTGTAATTTTACCGGAGATACCAACATGATAATACAATTTTTTAACTTTGTTATGTTGACAATGGTGAACCAACTTTCGTTCGCCTCGCATTCACCAGCTCCCCATGTCGAGCGTGGGTAAATAAATTTTACTTCAAAAAGTAGCAGCGTTAATTGAGCCAGCATTATTAAGTGCACTCGCTCTTAAAACTGAAGGAAAACGTGGCAAGAAAGCCCGCAGGTTCGGAAATAGCAAAATTTGAGTGTTAGGAATATTATTTCCATCCATTAAGTAACAGGCGAGCGTGGCCATGGCTTTTACTTTCATATGGAAGAACATCCATGTCTCAGCTTTGGGAACTTTGGGAACAGCTGATGATCATATGTTATGAATATGTGGTATTTTAAAATTAAGTAACTACGTAGTAGGTTCCTAGTTTTGGTTATTATTAATGACATAATTGGTCTTTATTTGTTGTTGCCTTTAAAGGAAGTTTTTCGCCTTCTCGATGATACCACACCTTGCGTAATTATTCGTATTCTCAACGATCGGTCTTTCAGGTTTCATGTGCAGAAGGCACCAATAAGTTCATGCCTAGAGGCTTGATATGTAAAGAAAAGAATGTCTTACACCATACCAACTGGTAATCACATAAATCACATAGATCCTGGACCCTAACTAGGGTTCCCTGTGTCTAGGGACCCAAGAACTACGAGGACCATAGTCCCACAACACCTAGACTCAGGACAAGTATTTGCGCTTTTTTCTGTGCACAAATACTTGTTCTGTCACGGGAATCGAACCCGCCATTTATGGTTATGAGCCACCTGGGTTATGAACCGATTACCACACCACAGAGGCCGTCTATAAATCACGATAACTTCATGGTCTGTAGGTGGTCCCAGAAGACTTGCAAATGTCGACCACATTTATTGCAGTATACTGTTTACCTAGCCGATTAAGAGTCTAAAATCCCATACTCACGTACATTGACTACGTACGTAAGTACCCATTTATATTTATTACGTACATTACACTGTTTCCGGCGAAATATGACCCGGGCGTGTTCAAGAGAAGAGTGAATAAGTATTATACTTGGATAGCATGCTATACCTTTACGATCGCATCGTCACTTCCCATCAAGTGAGAGTGTGGTCATTTGACCTTGCTAGAAAAGTTTGAAGTAAAAAAAAAAAAAACTTACGATCTATATGATCTGGGATTATGACGGTGGCTACAGTCTTAGCCACATTCTCATCGTAGTAATCTCCAAAAATGTCCACCTTCGCGCCTTCATACACGACCTTAGGGTCTGGCTTCTCGTCGCAATCAGGATTCAGGTGCCGCCGGCCGTCCTTGTGGAAGTGAGGCGCGTGTGGCGGAGGTAGTTCTGTGAGAGGGTAGAATCTGTTTCCTACCATACCTCCCACAGGCTTCACGTTAGTCAGCCTGAGAAAATAACACGTTTTGATAGGAAATACGGCTGGAATACCAACTGTCTGTTAATAAGGCCCAACGATCACATACATAGATATCATATCACATCCTGGACCCTAACTAGGATTCTCTGTGTCTAGGGACACGGGGACTACGAGGAACATGGTCCCATGATACCCAGACTCAGAACATGTGTTTGCACTTTTTTGTTCTGTGCACAAATACTTGTCTTGCCACAGGAATTGAGCCCACCGCCTCCGGGTTATGAGCTGACCTGCACAACCACCACACCACAGAGGTTGTTTTAGGATCAGTATTCACAATGGCATGTCCAGATTTCATCTTACCCTCTGCAAAACTAAGATGACATAAAAATCTGGGTTGTTCCTGCCTATCCTTACGTCCTGCCTCATAAGGGGACAAACAGGAATAAAAAATCCTGTCTGTCACTGAATTCAAATTTTGAGACCCATATACCTTAAGGAGGGTGAAAGGTGAAGGATATTGGCGCAAAGCTTAATCTGGATGGAGTGGTGTGGATCAAAACTAATCTCAATCAAAAAATTTTGGGTGCATTGTATTTTAGCGAATACTAGTTCGTTGACCCGCCCCGCTTCGCACGGGTGAATTAGTAAAACGCGGTCGAACGGGATAAAAAGTATCCTATGTCCGTCTCCTGGTTTTAAGCTACCTCTTCACCAATTTTCAGCCGTTCTTGAGTTATAAACAGTGTAACTAAAACGACATTATTTTATATATATAGATTGTTATTATTTATTTCTCATATTATTCATTTATAATCGTATTAATTGCGACAATTTTAATTTATGATAAGGACTATTTCTTACAGTTTTATATACTCAACATTAACGTCGAGTTGCTGAAATAAGTAGATGCAATTCAAACTACACTTCTCATTATTACGCTTTAGAGTGTTTATAGTCAGCAGTCTGGTTGATGGCGATAGGAAAGTATGCACTTGTACTCACTTGTTCATAATGACACTATTCCTAATCTCGGACGTGACATATCCAAAAACTAGCACCACGAAACACACCGATAGCTCCATCTCTTTAGCAAGGTCCCATCATTTCCGAGCCCACATCAGCAAGCAGCCAGGCTTATAAGCCACATTTGACTTTTGTTCCGGTTATCGTGATAATGTAACAATACTAAGTCATTGTGCAAGTAACAATGCGGCAGGTGGGCAATTTTTTTTATTTTTTAATTAAGCGAATGTCGCGGTAAAATCTATCGAATTTACCACATTGAAGGTTGACGTTTGTTTGTTGAGTTTAGAAGATTGTTATCCAATTATTTACTATACTAATAAATGGATATAAATACATCCAGTATGAATGATGACATCCAATTAATTTCTAAAAATAACTAACTAAAATACGGCTATCTTCTTTTGATTTGTTTGTATTTTAAATATCTTTATTCAATCAATATTTATAGTAATAATGTAATAACTACAAGACACGGTCAAATTGATATTTACTTAGAATTTAACAATGTGACTTACAGACTAAAAACGCCTTTATTAAGTCTATAAACAAAAGAAAAATAACTTTGAATGCCTTAACACTTTGTAAAACGTAAAATAAACTAGAAATTAATTCCATGTTCCTACCTTATATTGCACGGGCTTCCGCCCACAGCTTCGCCCGCGGCGTGGCCTATAGTAAAATAATTCAACCACCCATTTCACCCTTTTAAGGGTGGAATTTCGAAAAATTCTTTCTTAGCGGATGCCTACGTCATAACATCTACCTGCATGCCAAATTTCAGCTCGATCTGTCCAGTGGTTTAGGCTGTGCGTTGACAGATCACTATGTCAGTCAGTCAGTCACCTTTAAGTTATATATATTTAGATTTTGTATGTCCCCTTTGTAACAGAGCACATTTATTACAATTTCACACACACTAATTTGTTCATTTAACTAATTACTAATTTCTTCTGATTACAAACGGGAAATTGGTCAATTACAAATTTTAGTACGCATTTCATTATCCATTTCAATTAATATAACTGGGCCAAGTATATTATAAGTTTTTAATTTTATCTATTTTCTTTTTAGGTAGGTATAGTTTAGTTTTTAGGTCTACTTTAGTATTATGTTCATATGTGAAATAATAGCTCCTAATCATTATTTAATAGGTAGGTACATGGTACAGCTCAAATATTTTATGTGTAAATGAAGAAATGATTCTGGTTCTCTAAGTACGGAAACGTTCCGATCCGTTGTCCAAGAAACGATCCGATTCTATTGCCGATTTTATGCTATCTCCGAGAACACGCGTCCTAAAGAAAGTAATGAATGATATTGAAAATCGTGGATCTTGACTTCAACAAAAATATTACATTAACTGCTAAAGCCCTTATTACAGAACTATGCTCAGTCGTCAACTGATGCTCAAATAGAAATATCATACATTATTTAATCATTTTTTTGAATGAAATTTGGTCTTGAAAAGATTCACGACAGAGCGCAGTTCTGTAATACGAGTCTAAGGTACGTATTAAAGAACGATGCTCAGTCATCGATTGGTGCTCAAGCAGAGATTTCCTTCACTAATTGATCACTTTATGATTGAAATCTCTGCTTGAACATCGATTGATGGCTGAGCATCGTTACCTAAGGTCCGTAGAACGATGCTCAGTCATCGATTGGTGCTCAAGCAGAGGTTTAATTTACTAATTGATCACTTTGTGAATGAAATCTCTGTTTGAGCACCGATCGATGACTGAACATTGTTCTGGAATACGGACCTAAGACTCTTAAATTGTGAATTACACAAACATGGCTTTAGAGTTAATTAATTAATAAACAATGGGCAACCATGAGTCAGCGTGGGCAATCAATGCAAGTAGTGACAAGGCATTGTCACCGGTTAATTATTGCCCCGAGAGCCTTGACGAGAGATAGCACCGAATGTAACCGCATTTCATGTTCTGCCGTAATCTGAAGTTACCACCTTTATTGGAAGTTCAAGGTAGAGCTACGAACTGGTAGAGTAAGGCAGATATAACGTTTGATATATTTCACGCTAAGTAAATTGGGTTGTCTAGAAGAGATCGCTCTAAGCGATGAGATCGCCCATTGTGATATTTAAAGTTTGGGCTTGTCAATTGTTCCTGTAATGTGGTGCTTCTATAAAGAGTTTTATCCATTTATCTACATATATTAGGCGCCATAATTATGACATTAGAATAATAAAATAAAGTGTAAAATAAAATGTATGCTTAAATTAAATCTTCAAAACTACGCAACGGATTATGATGCGGTTTTTTAAAATAGATAGAGTGGCGGCTCGCCATAATTATGACATTAGAATAATAAAATAAAGTGTAAAATAAAATGTGTGCTTAAATTAAATCTTTAAAACTACGCAACGGATTATGATGCGGTTTTTTAAAATAGATAGAGTGGTTGAAGAGGAAGGTTTATATGGTGTTAATATTTTCTTTGATTTCCAGCCAATTAGGGTAACATGTTGCAGTTATAAATAAATCAGGTTTGCCGTAATTTCTGTGAATTTTTTCAGTGAATGACATGGGCTATATATTTTATAACCGTGCGAAGCTGGAGCGGGCCGCTAGTTACTAATAAGCAATAATGAGTGATATTGTGATAATATTATTATGTGATTCACTGAGGTTTATGGTCATAGTCATCATCATCATCATTTACGGCCTGAAGAAGTCCACTGCTGAACATAGGCGTCCCCCACAGCCCACAGAGCGCCACTTTGAGGGGCTGCTTGCCTCCTGCATCGGCATAGACATCCAAATTTCACATTTGGCTCGCTTATTGTAGGCGAGCTGCTTGCGTAAGTAAGTAAGTAAAGTTAATATTTTTGTACACATTTTACACAGAGCCATTTAGCTCCAAACTAAGCAAAGCTTGTACTACGGGAACCAGATAACTGATACTTAAATCCTTTGAAAAAATAAATTCATAAACCGTAAATACTTTTTTTTGTAAATATATTCATAAAATACAATATAGCACCCACAGACACAGAACATCGATGTAAATCACACAAATTCTGGGTGAGAATCGAACCCACAACCAGAAAAAAGGCAGGGTTACTACCAACTGAGTAATCGGGCTAGTCAAATTAAATTATGGTTCAACGGACAGAATGATGTCAATTAGCGAAGAAATAATGAAACTAAGCAATCACTAAGTGGAATTTTTTGTTTTTATTTTGGCGAGAAAACGAAAAAGATTGCTTCGCCGCATTGTATTATTTTCCAAAATTTGTGTTATTTTCAGTGTTAGTGCATAAAATTGGTGGCATTTTATTCATTAGGTGCTGGAATACAAGCATGAGTTTGGGAAAATGGTATAATGATGGTGAAACGTTTCTTTTCGTGTTATTTCCAAAACTCTATAGAAGCTTTTGGTAAAGTTGCCACCACTTTACTAGGAGTATGACTTGACTAGACTAGATTATAACTTGACTTGATGACTTGGACTGTGACTTGACTTGACACATATATCTAATACCTTTTAACTTGAAAAATTATCAATTACTTGACGCTGGCTAAATACACAAAAGTGTGGAGCCAAAACAAAAACAAACAAGAAAAAAGTACTAAGTGGTATTTCTTGTGTGAAGATTGGCCAGATCGCGTGCTAATATGCTCTGTGGAAGCTTAAGACCAGTAAGGCACGCGCGCTATCACCGCTGTCCATCGTCATAATGTTCTGTCCCCTCTACCACGATAAGTTGCTACTGAAACATTGAAAGTTTTGTTTTATGACTTTACATTGCTTGCTAAAAGACTGATGAAATAGAAACAAAAAATACGAGTGTGCTTTAGACCACACGACCGAAGTAAAACTTATTTATCTTCATCTCTCTTGCCCCTGTATTAATATACGAAACGTCACTATTTCTTTCGCCTCACCCCCAAGTCAAGCGTGCGTAAAGAAGTTTTACTTAAAAAAGTTTGGCATCTTTGTATTAAAAAACCTTAATGTTGGTATGTCTGTTTAATGACAAGAGAAACCCAAAAACGTTTCCAATAACACCAATGTGGAGTTTTGGCGGGAAAACGAAAAAGATCGCGTCGCCGCATTGTATTATTTTCCAAAACTTGTGTTATTTTCAGTGTTAGTGTATAAAATTGGTGGCATTTTATTCGTTAAGTACTGGATTACAGGCATGAGTGTGGGAAAGTGGTATAATGATGGTGAAACGTTTCTTTTCGTGTTGTTTCCAAAACTCCATAGAAGCTTCAAGTAAAGTTGCCACCACTTTACTAGGAGTATGACTTGACTAGACTAGACTAGATTATGACTTGACTTGATGACTTGGACTGTGACTTGACTTGACACATTTATATCTAAAAATTTTTGACTTGAAAAATTATCAATTTTTGAAAAATTTTCAAAACGAGTTATTGCCCAGTGAAATTGTGCGGGGAGAATAGCAAGACGTCTGGCTGTGCAAAACACGGAATATCGTTCCACAAGCAATTTTCATATGGTAATTAGAGAAAACTCAGTACACCTATTTTGAAATTAAAAATGAACATTATGAGGAAAAAGTAGCGGGAACCCGTTGATGTCTTTTGCTCCGTCCTACTCTGTTCTTTGTAAGTTCGTATGTATTTGTCTCGTTTTACCCTTGCTCTTGCGTCATCGTGATCAGCCAATCGCAAGCATAAAAAATGCCTACCGAATAAGTAATATGTAGTACTCTGCTGTTACCTCGCCCTCTGCTCCCGCTAGTGAGTCGTGTTTGTAGGAGAAATTATGTTCACGACCTATCAACGGGCTTTATTATCTTTGACTGTTGAGCTATGATGATTTGCATTGGTTGATCTAAGCATCGTTAATACTGACTATGCTGAACTATTTTGAACAAAGGAGTCCTCAGCCCAAAATACGGGTTTAAAACTGTCTTAAGCGAAAGCCTGAAAACTAGCTCTATATAAGCTTACTAAGCCAGCAATGTTCATCATCCAACTCCTAACGATTCAAACCTCCTCACAGACCATTCAGAAACAAATGCACTAATTGTCCTACAAAATAATACATCAATAGCTTATCTCGAACGATAGGTACCATTGGCGCCGGATAGAAACAATTAGAATGCCTCTAATGTCTCCATTGTCTTGAGATTTATATCCCGAGCAATACTGTGAGATATTGGTCTGGTATTTAGCCCGTTATTGGAACATGACAGAAGAGATTTTGTTGCTTTAGAGGTATGAGTCAAATGAAAATTTAATTGGGATAGCCTGGTTCACATTCACTTCTAATGTGAAATAACCATATATATTTACAACGAATAAGCATTGCAATTCAACGGGGCAATGCTGCCAGCATGTTGGGTGCGCTAGCTACCTACTGGTAGTGGGCTGGAGCATTTGGACTGTCATTAGGTTATCGCCAGTATAGTCCAAATGTTTTTTTTTTTCTAGTAGTAGGTAGTGTTTAGTATTAGTTATTATATCATTGTAGTACTTAGTTTGACAATAGAGGTTTACCATATATATTAGATGATCAAACGAACATAGCAAGTGAAGTTCGATCAAAATTATATTAAAAGTTCCATTAGAAGCGATTCATAAGGATTGAGGTTATGGGCGTTGTAAAAACAACCTTTTTGTGTGCATATTATTAAATGTATTCCCAGTGTTTACCAGAAGGCGCGGCCGACTTCTCACTATTAGGTGGACCAATGAATGGTCAAAATAGCAGAGAGCCGTAGCATGACAGCCGTTCAAAATGGTGTTCTCTTTAAGGAAGGTCTACGTTCTAGAAGAGCGGGCCAAAGGTGCCCTGCGAAGCTCTTCGTAAAGTAACTACATGCTTCAAGTCAAGCAAAAAGCAGATTTTCTGAGATTGTTTAACCTTCAGCACTTCTGCACGGTAAAACTATTAAGTACAAAGATTAGTATTACTTATGAAACACGATAACTTTTAGATAGATGGATAGATAAAACTCTTTATTGAAACACCACATTGTAGGAACAATTTACAATCACAAATTTAAGAATTAAGTGTCACTATGGGTGGTCTTATCGCTTAAAGCGATCTCTTCCAGACAACCCAAAAATGTAGGAAAAAAAAAAACAAGGACGGTGGTTTTAATTGATCACTGTAGGTAAATTAAATTATCTATATTTAGTGTTGCAGATGCCTCATGTTTCATACAGATCTGAATAATTACGCCCTTAGGCTTTACAAAACTGGTAGGTTATTCTGGAGCGTGCACCAGCTAATGGGGTGAGACGGTTATCAGCTCGGTATACCATTGTAGCAGCTATTAGCAGATGCAGCCATCTTATAACCGGCATTGTTTTCGCCAATCGAGTGGCCGGGGCACGAGCGTCCGGGAGATTGCCAAACTGCCACGATATCTGATTGGGATGATTAATCGCTAGTCTTTGAAGACGACGAAATAGAGTCTAGAATAAAGATTCTACGTTTGGTCTCGATTTAATAACATTCTAATATCATTCCAATCTCATGTCTGATATCTTTACCATGGAAGTATAATAACTATTTAATTCATGATTCTTAATTATCGTTACTGTAAAAATTCGATGATACACAAAAGCGTGTCTCATAGACTAGACTCTGTGTGTCATGTTGGTGTAGATAGGTACCTAATAATTATTATGAAAACGTTTTTAAATAAGAAAATTGGCTTTCAGGTGTTGCGAGTTTCCGATGTACATAGGCGAAGGTACCCTATTCAATTCCCATAATTAGATTGGTTTTTCATTCTTTTAATATAAAACCTCTGTGTCCTTCTCAAATTCTACATCCAGAATGATCTCAAGTGGGATGCTATTAAACACTAGCATATGTGATGTAAGAAAGAAAGGTAGTCAGCACTGCAGTGGACTGAAAAATATTTCGAATGTTCGTAGTACTGACATTTATTTATTTATATATCTTCAATTGTTTCAACATATTATGCCATGAAAAAAAGATTGTCTAGGAGTTTTGGCGGGAAAACGAAAGAGATCGCGTCGCTGCATTATATTATTTTCCAAAACTTGTGTTATTTTCAGTGTTAGTGCATAAAATTGGTGGCATTTTATTCGTTAAGTGCTGGATTACAGGCATAAGTATGGAAAAGTGGTATAATGATGGTGAAACGTTTTTTTTCGTGTTGTTTCCAAAACTCCATAGAAGCTTCAAGTAAAGTTGCCACCACTTTACTAGGAGTATGTCTTTGACTGGACTATGATTTGACTTGATGACTTCAACTGTGACTTGACACATATTTGCGTTAAATATCATTAACTTGATAAATAATTAATTACTTGACACTGGCTAAATACACAAAAGTGTGGAGCCAAAACATAAAAAAAAAGATTGTCTATGGTTTTTATCAACCATCGAAAATACCAGAAGCTTTATAAACTGCGCCAAGCAACCATCAAAACTCAAGATATTTACAAGTTTCTCCACAAATGGTTTTATAATCGTGACCACTTTCTAAAGGATAATCGTAGATAGTTTGTTGCGGAAATATATCGTTTTAATGCTACGTGCTTATGAAACTGAAAATAATGACTTCTAATAAACTTCATGAGATTTGATTAATTCGGCGTGCTTACCGATAATTTATGAAGGACATTAGTACTTTCATTCTGCTTGAAACAAATCAGCATTAGATAGAAATCTTTACTTGTAACGAATGTTGATGAAAATTATATTGATTAATTAGTCGCAAGTAACACTAAACGAAAGCAGCGAAAACTTATTCCTTACCCCAATCCTACACATAGATAGGTAAGTACCCATACTTACCTATTCCTTACCTAATCCTATACATAGATAGGTACTAGGTAGGTACCGTATACCGTATATACATAGGTGGTAAGTACCGTATAGGATTAGGTAAGGAATAGGTAAGTATAGGGTACTTACCTATCTATGTATCTATAGGTACTTACCTATACTTACTTAGATAAGTACCTATACTAGATTAATTTAATCTCCGGCCTGTAGCCCATTCTATAAAACTTTATAGTACATACACAGAGTAAGCAATTATGTTTCCTCTAATCTGTGGGTACATAGCGAAATTTAACAGAGATAAAACAAAATTTCATTCAATAGTTCATTTAATGGTAATGCGAAGTGTAAGAGATTGAATGATAATTTGAAATATATGCTTGTCTCAGTACACTTATTAGGATTATGTATAGAGGTTTCACATTTCCTTTAAATAATTTTTAATTTCTTTTTTTAATATTTAATTTTTTCTTTTTTAATTTTAACGTCTTAAATAATGTAAAATAGTGCAAAAAATATAGTGCTTACGTTAGGTTACACTAAGAGTAATAATTTGTTTGCACTGACCGATCTCTTCCTCTTTACTGTATAGTAAGTATAGTATCTTGTCTCAATATAAGTAGGTATCTAATGTTTTTATTTAGTAATTTGTGGTCAATAATGCTGGTAGCACATCTATTAAACTTTTTACTTATACCGATAATTTAAATAATGTATGTGATACTGTTCATTGATCCTTAAAAAAAAACAAAAAAAAACGATCTAGCCCCTTTTACGACAATAATAGAAGTAAATCCCACAACCTATTAAGAAATTTTCATATCTAACACAATCAGCACGCGGCGGGTGGCATTATTCATACAATACAGTGCTGCGTTTAAATAATATTGTTATGTTAAAAGAAATAAGATTTAAATTCCATTGACAGTATGATTTTGCAACAGTAGCATAAAGTTTTCAGCTAGAAACAGATATTGGCCATCAAGACTGTTGGACATTTCAGACAATTGAAAACCTCCAACGCAATATAACCTAAAATAGTTTGTACGTTTTTGCTTATTGCAAAGGATTTGTAGAAGGGATACGAGCCAAAGGAGCAAGGTAATCCGAACCCTGTTGTTGGAGCTATATATATATATATGTGTTGGGTTAACGAAGTGGCGATAAGTCAGTAATGGACGGGCTTCACGCCCGAGATGTCATCTCGGAATAAAAAGATATGGAGTCGCCGAATAATTGAAGTTAAACTTAAACAAAATGCACACACACATACACCGAACTTCAAACTACTTTTGATTTGACCGTATTTTGCATGCAATGCTACACGTTTCTAACAGAGTTGCACTTTACAATGACGTCACAACTTAACTGTAACTAAAATCAGCTAAAGGAATTTAAAATTTGGTGTTTTATTCCTTTAATTGTGGTATAAAAACTTCATTGATTTTTTTTTTGGCTAAGATTAACAAATAGTACAATGAGTTTTGGCGGGAAAGCGAAAGAGATTGCGTCACTAGATTGTATTATTTTCCAAAACTTGTGTTATTTTCAGTGTTAGTGCATAAAATTGGTGGCATTTTATTCGTTAAGTGCTGGATTACAGGCGTGAGTATGGGAAAATGGTATAATGATGGCGAAACGTTTCTTTTCGTGTTGTTTCCAAAACTCCATAGAAGCTTCAAGTAAAGTTGCCGCCACTTTACTGGGAGTATGACTTTGACTAGACTGACTTGACTATGACTTGACTTGATGACTTCGACTGTGACTTGACACATATTTGCGTGTAATATCGATAACTTGATAAATTATCAATTACTTGACACTGGCTAAATACACAAAAGTGTGAAACCAAAACTAAAAAAAAAATAGTACAATATTAATTTAAATAAATAAGACTTAGTAACACTGACAATAGTGTAAAAACAGACATGTCAAAAACAATTTAGAAATGTAGCTTAATTACTCTTAATTTAATTTCTGTGACTAATTTACTTATTTTATGAATTGAAATGGCTGGCGAAGCAAAGAAGTTATTTAAAATGACCTAATGGCATTGGGAACCTGATAAGACGACATGTTTTTGAATGCGTGGGCGCAACACAAATTATAGTTTAAATTTCTTAATTAGACTTAAGTGCAGAAATGTGCACTTAACCGCCAACCGTAGTGCTACCACACATCAACGACTTTTAGGACATTTATATTAATAATGTATTCATCCTTACTATGTATTTATCAATAATAATAATAATTGGTCTAGTCTATAATGTGATAATAGAGTTTAGGCGGGAAAACGAAAAAGAGTGCGTCACCGCATTGTAATTATTTTTCCAAAACTGGTGTTATTTTCAGTGTAAGTGCATAAAACTGGTGAAATTTTATTCGTTAAGTGCTGAATTCCTGGCATGAGTGTGGGATAGTGGTATAATGATGGTGAAACGTTTCTTTTCATATTGTTTCCTAAACTCCGTAGAAGCTTCTAGTAAAATTGTCACCATTTTACTAGGAGTATGACTTGACTAAACTATGACTTAGCTTGATGACTTGGACTGTGAATTGACATGACTTTTGACTTAACTTGAGAAATTATTAAATACTCGACACTGGCTAAATACACAAAAGTGTGGAACCAAAACAAAAGTAAAAAAAATGTGCTAATATTCTAAATAAAGTTATTTAGTCTGTATTACAGATGTCCAATAAAGATTCATAGATTGGAGTAATAAAATAAATATCTGTGGACATTTCACACAGCGTCATCTAGTCCCAAACTAAGCAAAGCTTGTACTATGGGAACCAGATAACTGATACAATACTTAGATACTTTTCGTTTTGTAAATACATACATAGAATACAATATAACACCTAGACACAGAACAAACATCGATGTTCATAACACAAATGTTTGTCCTGGGTGGGGATCGAACCCACAACCCACAGTCCAGAAGGCAGGGTTACTACCAACTGAGCTATCGGGCCAGTCAGTCAGAGTGTACTTAATTACTTATAATCTGTCGCTTATACGTTGGGGACGCATATATTGTTCCTTGTTTTCGTTTTTGTTTTGGCTCCACACTTCTGTGTATTTAGCCAGTGTCAAGTAATTGATAATTTTTTACGTAAATTAATATAATATGTGTCAAGTCAAGTCACAGTAAAGTCATACTCCTAGTAAAGTGACGGCAACTTTACCAGAAGCTTCTATGAAGTTTTGGAAACAACACGAAAAGAAACGTTCACCATCATTATACCACTTTCCCACACACATGCCTGTAATCCAGCACTTAACGAATAAAATGCTACCAATTTTATGCAATAACACAAGTTTCGGAAAAAAATACATAGCGGCGACGCGATCCTTTTTATTTTCCCGCCAAAACTACTATATTATTTTTTTTTATATGTTTTGGCTCCACAGTTTTGTGTATTTAGCCAGTGTCAAGTAATTTATAATTTATCAAGTTAATCCTATTTGTTCTCATGTTCATTGTTCTTGCTTACCCATTACACTTGGCGTATTTTTCGGACTGATATCTGTTTATTCTGTGACGCTGTACACGGCGGAGAAGGAAAAAAATGACTGCTTTTATCGCCAAAAAGTAAAATGTTTTAAGTTTTTTTTTGCTAAATCTGCGTTAAGGACCAATTCGCCTAAAATGATAATAATAATAATAATAAAATTATATTTGATATTCAGCAATACAATTAGTTTTTGCTTGTTGAAGTTTCAGGTAATATCCTGCGAAGCCCGATCAAATGGAGGCCCCATAGATATACATGTCGTCCAGCGGTCTCTAGCAATAACATGCGACAGTTTACTTCTAAGGAAAGCGCTTGACACTCGTATAAACACTGCGCTTTATACGCCAAGAGCACCATCAATGAGAATTCATAAGTTTAACGTTTTGTGGTGGCAAGGGAGGTAGAAAAATAGAACATAGCCAATACTATTTTTTTTTTAGTTTTGGGTCCACACTTTTGTGTATTTAGCCAGTGTCAAGTAATTGATAATTTATCAAGTTATCGATATTTCACGCAAATATGTGTCAAGTCACAGTCGAAGTCATCAAGTCAAGTCAGTCTAGTCAAAGTCATACTCCTAGTAAAGTGGTGGCAACTTTACTTGAAGCTTCTATGGAGTTTTGGAAACAACACGAAAAGAAACGTTTCACCATCATTATACCATTTTCCCACACTCAAGCCTGTAATCCAGCACTTAACGAATACTTAGAATGTCACCAATTTTATGCACTAACACTGATATTAACACAAGTTTTGGAAAATAATACAATGCGATGACGCAATCTTTTTCGCTTTCCCGCCAAAACTCCATATAACTATTCTTGTTTTTATACAATTGGTGACAGCCGCGTGGATTGGCCAATTCAAATGCGCTCTAAAAATGAACAAATGAAAATCTCAGATTTAGGTCCGTATTACAGAACGATGCTCAGTCATCGATCGGTGCTCAAGCAGAGATTTCATTCACAAAGTGATCAATTAGTGAATGAAATCTCTGCTAAAGCACCGATCGATGACTGAGCATCGCTCTGCAATACGTACCTCAGATGCGTTGAAAAATACATGTACTAAGAAGGCAGGTGGTATACTTAAAATTTAATTTTCAAGGTTCAAAATTTAATTTTAAACGACTACAAAGAGAAGGACTATGATGGACCTTAGGTTTTTGTTATGTTCAACTATTTCTCAGAGATTTCTGGACCGATTAAAATGTTTTATTTTTCTTTGGTGTATAAACCTTGCTCCGTGTGCTTTGGTGAAGAGACAACGGAACTCCTGAATTTTTAAATCAATATTACTGGATATAAAAATGAAGCTTATGTATGTTTGTTTGTGACTTAATCAATTTGTACTTGGCGCACTCCTCAAGTATCAAATACAATATAATGTAACAAATACATACAATATAACAAATAGTTGTTCTGCTATTCTATGCCTGCATGCTCAATCAATAAGCATTCTAATAATCAAACATTCCATAGTACAGACTCCACCATAGTCAATGTCAATAGATGCTCCGGCATTGATATATGCGGATCATTCCGAAGCAATACATTGCGTATTGTATGATTAACGTGTCATGGTCCATGGGCTTGCCACGAGCGATGGCACCAGCTTGTAGCCATACATTCTGAAGACACGTATTAGGGTTTTCTTACATAAAAAAAGGGTTAGACTATGGTTTATTAATGCCGATTATGTGTAGCATTTCCAAAATATAGATGATGATGATGATGATGAACTCTTTATTGTACACACCAAATAATAAAAAAAATAAAGAAAAAAAAACAATCAATTATATAGTGTTACAATGGGCGACCTTATCGCTAAAAGCGATCTCTTCCAGGCAACCTTTGGATGGTAACATAACTATTTCGTTCATATAAAGGACATAATTATAATAGTTAACTTCTTAAACTATAGAAGAGATGTATATAAATATATGTATATATACACACACATTCTAAACAATACAATAAATAAATACATACATACGTACGTAATACGTACGTAGGTGCAAAATATAGTGAATCTGCTGCCAAGTACTAAGCTTCTTCTTCTTCTTGCGGCAGCTAGTACTCAATCAATGAACAGCGTGACACGCTGTTTCAACAAATGCGTGACATTCATTGTTCATGATGACATTGATGTTCATTGATTGAGAACTCTCAATCAATAAACATCTTGACGAATTGTACAGAAATATTACTAGTGACAAGTTGATTGTAATTTATTTGCTAATTAAGTCTTCTTTGGGGCCGTTCAAGTATTACGTAAGCACTATTTCTTTGCTATGCTTATTTTGGATGACATGGGGGGTAGGGGAGTCTAGATGATGATTACGTCATCGGTAGTTATTTACCTTTTTACACGAATAGCAACCCTCACATTATCTTTGCTTGAAACACTAAACATTATTAAAAAAATAATACATTAATAGAAAACGTTTACGTAAACATGGGGGGAGGGGGTAAGGGCTTTGCTTACTTTTGCTGACAAGGGGGATGGGGGGATAAATAATTGTAATAAATCTGCTTACGTAATACTTGAACGGCCCCTTTTCAAGACAGTAATATTTTTTTGAGTTATCTATCGCAGTTTTGAAGACGCTGTTTATTGATTGAGAACTCTCAATCAATGAACAACTTGACAACTCATACAGAAAAAATTACCAGTGACACTGATTAAGTTGATAATTTTTCATTTGCTAATCAAGTTCTCTTAACAATTTTCTGAGCCATCTATCGCAGTAATGAGATTTTACATTCTTGATTGAGAACTCTCATTGCATTGATTGAGAGTTCTCAATCAAATCCAATGATTTTTTTCTCTATGAGTTGTCAAGTTGTTCATTAATAACTCGACAACTCATACAGAAAAAATTACCAGTGACACTGATTAAGTTGATAATTTTATCATTTGCTAATCAAGTTCTCTTTCCAAGACTATCTTATATATCGCAGTAATGAAGTTCTACTTCCATAATAGGACACTGTCATTGGAAAATCTTCACACCCGACCATCCAGACTGTTACAAAATAAAAAATCTACGGATTACCTTCTCCAAAGCATATCTATCCATCTTTTACAATAAAGTTTGCTGTGACGTTTAAATTTATTATTGTGACAAAGTGTTACTGATTGCGTAGAATGTGATCGTCTCTGTCAATTAGCTGATTTAAACTATGAATACTCAATTATAGAGCACCATAAAAGGATTTATCTTGAAGAGCACAATTGAAGGGGTGAGAACAAAAAGAGTTTAACTGATTTTTTTCACAAAATGATACTTATGGGTATCGTTGGATTCAGCGTGAAATTATCTACAATAATACATTCTCAAAATACCGAAATGAGGCTTAAATATCGAGTTTTTCAGTCTAAAACCGGTTTATCTGACACAGGAATACAGTTCACTTATCTTAAAAACATTATTATATTATACTATATTTTTACAGTAATTGTACGAATTAGTACTATATTTTGTATTTTAAAATAGAATTAATACATTTTCAAGCAACTGAAACTTACATAAACCTTTTCTATTACTTAATACGTACTCTACATTATAATGAGGCCGTGGAAGTTTAAAGTCAATTTTCTCGAAACTATCAATTTGACAGTTAAACCCTTTTTACTCTCACCCCTTGAATTATGTACCACAATGGGACTGAACTGGATGGATCTTCAATGGAAATGCTATTAGAATTACTGACTTGAGCGTCATCAGAGGTTTTTACACTCGATAGCCGTTTGGTCAACATCTTAATGATAGAGATAGATGAACTGATATAAATGCAGCTCCAACAGCGGTTAATTCGCGAAGTTGGCTGCGAGAGGAGGCGTTTCTAAAGTAATCGATCAAGGTGGTACCAGAGAATCCATCATTGGTTAGCCACTGGGCTAAGCCTCAAGATTCAGCGATAATGAATGAATTAACAAAAAACAAATGAAACGATGATATGGTTTAAGAAATGCCTAATTGAGCAGGAGGTTTTGGCGGGAAAATGAAAAAGATCGCGTCGCCGCATTGTATTATTTTCTACAACTTGTGTTATTTTCAGTGTTAGTGCATAAAATTGATGGCATGTTATTCGTTAAGTGCTGATTACAGGCATGAGTGTGGGAAAGTGGTATAATGATGGTGAAACGTTTCTTTTCGTGTTGTTTTCAAAACTCCATAGAAGCTTCTGGTAAAGATGCCGCTACTTTACTAGGAGTATGACTTGACTAGACTAGACTATAACGCAACTTGATGACTTGGACTGTGACTTGACTTTACTTGACTCATTATATAATAGTAATTAACTTGAGAAATTATCAATCACTTGACACTGGCTAAATACAAAAGAGTGGAGGCAAAACAAAACGAAAAAAATGCCTAATTACTGGTGATTAACACGAGTTCTAAGCCTTTTAGGAGACAAGAAAGTACAACGTAAAGAGCGGTATCTTCTAGGTTTGCGTGCTACATCTTGTTGTGCTGTCTGTGTTACCACATATAATGTATTCCTATCTATATTTTTGTCATCTTTAATGTAGCAGCATTGATCACTCCTTCCGGTTATTCTTTCTGGTTGTACGTCATCTATACTTGATTACTGTTCGATTAGTTTTTCACACAATAAAAATTAATTTAAATTAATCCTTTAGTAAGGTTGTAATATAAAGTGTTCTGCGTGTTATTGCTGGTGCCTAATAAATACTGTAGAACGTACAGACAGTATTTTATTATTTGGATGCCCATCCATAGGCCACGGACTGTGCATTGTTCGGACATGACTCCACTGCAGCAGTTAGCTGCCCCAGCACTGCGAGTTGAGACCGATGTGCACCCTTACCGCGTAACCATTCTGGGAATCAGCTTCGCCTGCCATTCTGCGCGCGCCAATTAACAAGTCGACGAGTGCGAGCAAGAGAGAGCACGATTACGATCTCCACCAGACTTACGCGGTAAGGCCCGTGGTCTCCCACACATCTTAAGCCACACCGTCGCTTACCACCAGGAAAGATGGTGGCCAAACGTAGACCCATCCTTACTTCCTTACTTACTAATATGAATGAGAAAATTTGTACGCCAAAATAAATTGCAAAATCCGTATAATTTTATGGCAATCAACCTGTATCAACGATGTGTCGATTTAGATGTTTTGATAAATCTCAAAAAGCATGCCAGAGTTTTGGCGGGAAAACGAAAAAGATCGTGTCACCGCATTGTATTATTTTCCAAGACTTGTGTTATTTTCAGTGTTAGTGCATAAAATTGGTGGCATTTTATTCGTTAAGTGCTGGATCACAGGCATGAGTGTGGGAAAGTGGTATAGTGATGGTGAAACGTTTCTTTTCGTGTTGTTTCCAAAACTCCATAGAAGCTTCTGGTAAAGTTGCCACCACTTTACTAGGAGTATGACTTTGACTAGACTATGACTTGACTATGACTTGACTTGATGACTTCGACTGTGACTTGACACATATTTGCGTGAAATATCATTAACTTGATAAATTATTAATTACTTGACACTGGCTAAATACACAATAGTGTGAAGCCAAAATATATATAAAAAAAAAAGCATGCCATTATATTAATAATTACCGTTTTTTTCAAACTAAATACTAAAATGATATAATAACTAATACTTAACACTACAACAACTAATACTACAAAACATTTGGACTCTATAATACTGACCGCGATGACCTATAGACAGTCCAAATGCTCCAGCCCACTTCCAGTAGGTAGCGTACCCAACATGCTGGCAGTATTGCCATTTAATTAATCTTTTTATGTAAAACGCTGTTCTCTTTTCCCTTGGACACTTTTTGGTCTCTATCAATAACCCGAAGATAGTAGAAAATGTAGATTTTATAATATCATTAGCGAGATGTAAGCTCGAGTGACAGAGATAACAAATTCATCGGCGACATGGTCATTTATCGATAAGGGAACCTATACATAATAAATATAAATTATCTAATCTTTCTAGTGCAATTTCATTAGCTGCGTTGAACTCTTTCCATCAATAGAGCCGTATGATTTTTTTTCTATGTACCTACGAGCTTCGCCCGCGGCGTGGCCTATGGGAAAATTCAACCACCCATTTCACTCTTAAGTTCACTCTTAAGGGTGGAATTTCGAAAAATCCTTTTTTAGCGGATGCCTACGTCATAACATCTACCTGCATGCCAAATTTCAGCCCGATCCGTCTAGTGGTTTGGGCTGTGCGTTGATAGATCACTATGTCATCAGTCAGTCAGTCAGTCACCTTTGTGTTATATATATTTAGATTGCGCATCAAATAATAATCATAACAATAATAATAATAATAATAACGCCCAAAGATCACATATATATATCCTGAACCCCAACTAGGATTCCCTGTGTCTAGGGACCCAGGAACTACGAGGACCTTGGTCCCATAACACCCAGACTCAGAACATGTATTTACGCTTTTTTATGTGCACAAATACTTGTTCTTTAGCGGGAATCGAACCCGTCACTTCGGGTTATGAGCCGACCCGCTCAAACCCCACACCACAGAGGCTGTCAAACATTACATTACATGAAACTCAATTCAGAAATGAAGAATAAACAATTCCAATTTTGTATTTACAATAATCAACCACTATCTTTTTCATAATCCCAGTATTAACAGTATCAGTACCCCATTATTAACAGGTAAGTAGGTACCTACGTCCTTTCGTTCATAATAAGAACGAAAGGACGTAGGACGTAGGTTCATAATAAGACGCGCACTAGACTGCATCGCCGCCGCCGCGTGCCGACGCGTTGCAGAGCTGTGCGGTGCGGACATTCGTGAGCATAGCTCTCCCATGTGAAGGGATGAACTTAGCGCAGAACTTAACTTCATCTTCAATACATAGCCTAATCGAGTTGTTCAGCAAACAAAACAAATTTAATGGGTATAAAGTTTTGGATATTGGATATAATAACCCCAATGACATTCCAATTAAAACTGGCACATGTGTTTTTATAATTCACCCGTGCGAAGCCGGGGCGGTCAACTAGTTATTAGTAATTATTACTCATTTATTTTATGTATATTATGTAGGTAAAAAGAGATACATAATGTGACGAAATTATCTAACAGGACTTGCCCATTGAAACGTGAAAAACTCACAAAACAAAGAACACGTGTCATTAAAAAAGTAAAAATTATAATAACGGTTCAACACCAAACACAAGTTTTATCACTCTGTAATTGGCCTCTTCTAGGACCATTACCATTCTTTATGGGCATAGTTAAGGACATAAATAACAAGCATGCTTTATAGTCGAGAGGTAATATAAGGTATGCAATCATTGGCGGGCACGCGAATCGGAAGCTCACAATGCCAAACAATTTATTTTAATGGGCATTTATTAAGTTGGCCATATTATATCTGAGCCGCGCGGCGGGTGGCTGAGATTATCTATGTCACGCGCCCGCGAGGAGATGCGTATCGGGAGCGTTCGGCCGCGTTCGGCTCCGTTCGGATTGTATCAGCCCTGATGACAATGGTCGTACAAATGCGATCACGTTCGCTCGTAGATTCGTGTAACGTACGCTTTTAGAGTTGTATTGTACAGTCTGAATGGGAGTGTAATGAATAGTCGCGGTGTCGCAATTTGTAAGGCTTACAAGCATGAATAATTCTATTGTAATTATGGAACTTGATTGTACGGGTTGTAGCGTCAATTGACGACTGCGTGGCGCACATTAATTATCCACTTAGCTACTGTGTGCGACTGTGATATAAAAGCCGGGGTTGTTTTGTTTAGTTTATGAAATATAAATGATAAATTAAGGTATAATATTATAGAAACTGGTGGTGGGAAACGTGGTGGTATTCATAACTAATACTAGTACACCGCTAACACTCACAAAATACAGTCGAATAACTCTCAGCGCCGAGCCGCCACCTCCGCCGCCGCCGCGCGTACCTCTTGAGGATGGGCATCTATATTGCCCGAACACCGGTCGAGTTATTCGACTGTATTTCGTAAGTGTTAGCCGTGTACTAGTTGTAGTTATAAATGAATTTTATTGATCCTCACTTTTGATGGCCTGCTGGGCGCTATATGCTGCCCTTCCATGTGACGCTGCAAATGTTGAAACGAAACAGAATTTGCCGGGAATTGAATCAAAAAAGGCGGACCATCTTACAGATTGAAAATACCTAACAGCTAGCGGTCATTTCTCACAGAGCATGTTCAATTATAGTTAATCCAATATTATAGTAGAGGGGCCAGGTTTTGGTGGAAGACACAAGTGTCTTCGACGTTTTATAATGACGAAATATGCCAGTTTTCTAAAGATTTTTTTTTCTTTGTCCGTGTGACTGGCTGTATGACTCACAGAAAAAAAACGTAGAGCCCAACCCACGCCCTATACTTAGAGACTTGATATTTGGAGGGTGTCAACCATTGATGGTGTAGCGGTGTACTAAGAAAGGGTTTCTAAAAATGCAACTTAGAGACCTCTCAACTATCTAAGATAAAGATAAAGATCATTTATTGTAAAACATGGGTAAGTACATTATTTTTCCAATGCAGGTCGTACAATTTTATAAAAGTAGCGCACATGTTTGGCCTGGTTAGGCGTACAAAAAACATTGGTCAAAATGGCCATGCATTAAAATAACAAACATTTTGATGAGTTTAAATCATAGATAAGAGAAAACTCTCTAGTGACAGCAAAGTAGCAAGTTGAGAGGCAATAAGATGGTCGTATCTAGCGAAGAATGGATAACTGTTCGGTTAGACGTAATACATCACGAATACGCAGACGTAGTGTAAGACGCCTTGCAGCAAAATGGAGCGCTCATATAATGCAAGATAGCTTCCGGTAAGGAAGAGGCTTATGTCCAGCAGTGGATTATATACTTGTATTAACTATAATCATGATGATGGGTGAAATTGTGAGACGAATCTAGTAAAATAAATACATGTAGATCGTACACGTAGCTATTAGATTTACCGCAATAGTATTTTAAGTAGGAAGGTTCTGTAAGAAGGTGGCCAAGTGCCTTAGGGCGTGACCTGAGGTCGCAGTATGAGCGGCGAGCGGAAGTAGGCGGGAGTGCAGCACGAGCGGAAGCGGGTGTGGCCTGTGTCGAATGGTGGGAATTTGTAATTAGCGGTACTCGTTGAAATGTGATACGTGGCGCGATCTAAGCACTAAATCAATAAAGGATTTTTAAGCTCATTACGACGTAACGCGTCAAGAACCATATGAAAAAAAAATCTACAACAATAAAAAACATCTGGATATCTCTACATTTTTTCTTTAAGTACATAATATCTAATATAATATCTGTGGACATCTCACACAACGCCATCTTGCCCCAAACTAAGCAAAGCTTGTGCTATGGGAACCAGATAACTGATACAATACTTAGATACTTTTTTGTTTGTAAATACATACATAGAATACAATATGACACCCAGACACAGAACAAACACCTATGTTCATCACACAAATGTTTGTCCTGAATGGGAATCGAACCCACAACCCACAGTTCAGAAGGCAGGGCTACTACCAACTGAGCTATCGGGCCAGTCGTAAAAACGTCATAAAAACGTAATTAAGATTAGGAACATCTAAAAAAATACCACATCGGTCTCCTGGCGGTCTCAAGCAGAAAATACAGTGCCGCCATCCCAGATGTACAATTGAGCTGGGATATGAGCCGACTTGCTCCACCACCACACCACAGAGGCTGTCAGGGTCAGGAATATAATAAATAATAAGTTAAAATATTTAGAACTAGTTGCGTCCCGCGGTTTCACCTGCAGATAAATAGCATTTTAATTATTTGCTCATCCCACGGAAGCATCTCACTTTTCCGGGATAAAATGTAACCTATATGTTAATCCAGTGGTACCGAATTTCATCCAAATCCATTCAGCCATTTGAGCGTGAAGGAGTAGCAAACATACACACAGACACACATACAAACTTTTGCCTTTATAGTATTGGTGTGATCATTTTTTAATATTGTTTGTTATTTTTTATGTTATTATCAGCAAATCCTTTCGTTTGATACCCATATAATCGTGTGCAAAAAAAGTAATTAGTCCGCCATCTTGGGCCATTCGCCATATTGGATTTCGAATAACGTCAAATATCTAGTCATACAAACTAAACGTGGATGCCAAATTTCAGCCTGATAGCTTCAGTGGAAGTGGATGAAATATTGATAGCTAAATTACAGGACATAATATTATGTAAGTACATACAAGTGAAGTTAAATAAAAGCTTTAAAAAAGTTATAATTAGATACATAAAGGTTGAATCAGAGCCTTACCAAGTCAAAAAAAGTCAAAAGTCAATAAATTCATTGAAAATCAGCTATTTTTAGCACTTTTACAAGTCAAAATTATATCAGGTACTTAAAATTAAATTCAATAATTTAATTTGAATTTAATTTTAAGTACCTAATATAATTTTGACAACTAAACATATGAAATCAAAATGTGTTTATTGTCAAATATCACTCGTATATAGCAAGACCGTTACAGTTTTTTTTATGGGAAAAATGGGCATGCGTTTGACAACAACTCACCTGATGGTAAGTGACGAAGTTGTCTAAGGTGGAGCACGCTTGCCCATGAGTTGCCCATCTTGACTTAAAAAGACCCAGGTTATACCCAGGAGGAAACACTGTTGTTGGAAGAGCATTCCACGCCTTGGCCGTTCGGACTATAAATGACCCAGCAAAACGTAAGCGTTTAGTAATAAATTAAGATTTATTTGAGTTTAAAATAAAAAGAAGTTCTCTCTCTCACTACTGGTGCAAGCAATCCGGCACAATGCAGAATACCCGAAGCTTCGATTACCTGTAAAGTCGAAGCTACAAGAAACTTTACAGTGATGTATTTTTTTTCTACTGAGTTTTACAATATTTATAATTTACTAGTTGACCCGCCCTGGCTTCTCATGGGTAAACGGTATAAAAAGTACCCTATGTCCGTCTCCTGGTTCTAAGCTACCTCGCCACCAATTTTCAGCCGTTACAATATAGTGTAACTAACACGACTTTCTTTTATATATATATAGATTACAGTTGACCTCACGTCTCATGAACTGCGTATTTGCAATAGTTATCTACATTTTTGGCAATGAACACTATAGCATTATTAATTAATTATTATTATTAAACCACAGAACACTAAGAATAGGTGTCATTCCTGTTCCTTCAAAATCATTTCACCCGAGACGACCTCGGAATCCCTATCGCAGGCCAATAGATAAAGTGATGTAAGTGCAAACCGCACGTTTTCTGTCGTGGATGCATCGCGCACCTTACATGCATGCCGGGATTGCCGGGGAGTCGGAGACACGGCCGCTCACGATCTGTCCGGGCAATAACTCCGGTAATTGACGTTAGCCACCCAGACGGAGAAAACATCAATAGAAAATGGGCGTAAGTAAAATATTACAGATTTTTGGTATGTGATATTGTGTGGCTTTTAATTGGCTAGCATGCTACATCTTCGATCGCATCGTCACTTCCCATCAGGTGAGAGCGCGGTCAAATGCTAGTCAAGTTTGAAGTAAAAAAAAAAAAAATGTGATTGGATTATTTAGGGTGTGATTCATGTTTTTCTTACAAGCAAGTGAAAACTAAATAGCTTGTAACATATCGTGGAAAGCGTTCGGTGTTGATAACACAAGTTTTGTGTGGTAATTGTAATTTATTTTGTCGTTTTTATCACAATAAATGTTTTGTGTAATAATGTTTTATCACAAAAAAGTGTTTTTGAAGTTTGTTTTGAAGAAGTCACTTCAATACCTTTATAATTCAGTTATGACAAGCTCTTGGCAAGCTTTGGTCAAGTCTACACGCTGGAGTCGTTCATACCAACAATGTGACAAGACTAGTTTCCTACCAGCTATTACGTACGGTGCTGAAACATTTACATTTTTTGACACTCACTGTCAAGGCAGTTCATAAGTTCATGGTAGCTAAAGCGAGGTACGGAAAAACTATTATTACGAAGTTTCTCTGAAGGACAATATTTGTAATTAAGTGATTCTACTGAGAATCAAAGTAGTCGAAATAATGCAATGAATAGTAAGCTGAAGTAGGCTGGCAACATTTCTCGAAGCACTGATAATCGCTGAAGTAGACGAGTATTTGAGTGGAGACCATGTTTAGGTAAACCTTTTTTTACTTGGCTAGCATGCTACACCTTCGATCGCATCGTCACTTCCCATCAGGTGAGAGCGTGGTCAAATGCTAGACAAGTTTGAAGTAAAAAAAAACGTAGTCTAGGACACCCTGAGGCTAGGTGTAGTGACTTGCGTACTATTGGGTAGGCTTTTTTCTACCATACGAAAAGGATGGCTGATTTTTTTATTTTTTGTTACGAAATGACATGACGAGCTAGTCGCTCGCCTGATGTTAAGCTACACGACTGCCCATATCAGTTGCAGTGACACTTGAAACTCAAAAGTATAGTTTCGCGTGAGACTGCACTGCGCACGTCATTCTGAGACATCAGCACAGTCTAGTAATAAGATTACTGTGAGATTAGGTCATAAAGTCTCATTTGCCCAGTAATTTCACTAGCTACAGTGCCTTTCAAACCAGAACACACCAATGCTTGCGCACTACTGCTTGACGGCAGAATAACTGACAAAGCGGTGGTACCTACCTAGACGAACTTTGCAGAAAAGTCCTACCACCTAGTGATGATGGTTGATGATGAATTTGTATGTTTATAAGTGTGTATTGTGGGGGAGTGTGTTATAAATGGAACAGTGCTGTAGGGGCTCATTTTAATAATGTTATAGGTACCTCTGAAATATGATGCACTATGAGTGTGTATAATGTTTCTTAATAATTTATCCTTAACTATTAGTTTAAGAGTCTTGGGTTTTGTACACAGCTAGATTATAACAAACGTAAAGCGTAAAAAGCCGACTTCAATAAATAACCAAATTCTCATCAAACTACCCTTGAAGTACATCCATTCCAGTAAAAAAAGAATCATCGAAATCGGTCGACGCGATATTGAAGAATTTGACTATTCGTCCAATTGTCGCGCTCATACTAAATGCAAGCTTTGGACTTATATAGTTTTCTTCTGGATGCCACTGTGAAAACTGAATAAATTTAAATGGGACCACACGGAAAGCACCAGCTTTCCGATACATAAAGAATCATCAAAATTGGTTCACCCAATCGAAAGTTATGAGGTAACAAAACATAAAAAATAAATACAGTCGAATTGAGACCATCCTCATTTTTTGACGTCCGTTAAAAAGAATAAGCCATGCAAAACTTTATTCAAAATTACGAAAAATGATAAACTCGTACTTACGTACGTTTTGCAGCTGACTCCTGCATCCAACATCGGCTCGTCCCTATAACTCAACGGTCGCGTGCGGCGACTTCCCTATGATAATTTAATTGTTGTGCGTGCGATACGAAATATATTTATAGCTTGGCAGTATCGCGCTGCCTTAGGAAACTTTAGACAGTGTGTCGCTTTGACCTCCTGCGGCTTGGTGGTTTGATAGTTTTAATAATAAGGATTGTTTTGCTACAACGTAATTTTACACGTGTTGGTTTGTAATAGAATCATAAGAATCTCGGTAGTTATAACTAATTAATAATGACACACACGCACGCACGCACGCACGCATGCACGCACGCACGCACGCACGCACGCTCGCACGCACGCACGCACACACACACTTTTGTATCGTTCATCATTATCAATACTCATATTCTCTGTCTTTTATACAATATACTTTTTAACCCTTCCACTCTTCCCTATTTAAAGGAACGTTTTATGTTCTTATATCTCACTCACACTCGACATTTCCGTTCCTCAGATACCTTGCAACTTTGGAAGCCTGTTCATACTTCTCGATTTTATGACAAGTCTTTCACTGTGGAAGCTATTCGACTCTGGAATGCTCTGCCAGAAGACGTACGACGTGCTAAAACTTTACCAATTCTTAAAAATTTGATAAAACAGCACTACCATTCCTTTATTTAACGCTGCTATGTAATTATATATTAGTATATTAGTATCAATATATATATATATATATATATGTATATATATATGTATTGATACAAATATTCTATCTAGTATCTATGTATGTATTTTATTTATTATACCTACATATTTATTGTCTAATGTGTATGTGTTTGTACATTATATCTAATAGCATACTATTAGTATACAAAATGAGTATTTTTTGTTCATATTGCGCACCACTGACTCCTTCTTTTATGATACTATCCATCCAAAGGTTTCCTGGAAGAGATCACTTTTAGTGATAAGGCCGTCCATTGTGCTACCTATTCTAGTACTGTAATATCTAGTTTTATTTTATGTTGGTATACGCAATAAAGAGTTTTTCTATTCTATTCTATTGTGTTTGCCACCACGTTGTAGCTTGTTTCAGTGCTTTTAGGGTATTATGCTTTTTCTTGATTTCTTAACATTATTTTCAAATTGCCATATCTAACGTCATCACATTCCTATTAAATTGCAAAACAAAGCCGGTATCGAATATACTCTTCTCTAGGGTTGCCAATCACGAGAAGATATAAACCAGTCGGCGTCCCTTTGTAAGTAATCCCTCACGTCGACACATAACTCCTGAAAACAATGACGCTGTGGTAATAATATGACTTGACAATGTCGAATTTGGAACGGTAATTTGATTGGTTATATATGAGCCTATTAAAAATATGATAGCGGGCTTTGAACTGTATTAACTAAATAGGTGGGGAAATAAATTAAGGTACGATGGTGTAAAAGGTTTAAAAAGGAGTTTTGGCGGGAACGCGAAAAAGATTGCGTCACCGCCTTATATTATTTTCGAAAACTTGTGTTAATTTCAGTGTTAGTGCATAAAATTGGTGGCATTCTATTCGTTAAGTGCTGGATTACAGGCGTGAGTGTGGGAAAATGGTATAATGATGGTGAAACGTTTCTTTTCGTTTTGTTTCCAAAACTCCATAGGAGTTTCAAGTAAAGTTGCCACCACTTTACAAGGAGTATGACTTTGACTAGACTATGACTTGACTTGATGACTTCGACTGTGACTTGACACATATTTGCTTGAAATATCATTAACTTGATAAATTATCAATTACTTGACACTGGCTAAATACACAGAGGTGTGGAGCCAAAAATTAAAAAAAAAAGGTTTAAAAAATTGTATATTTAGGTATTTCAAATAAAAATTAAAGAAAAATACAATTAAAACGACTGCACGTAACCAATAAACCTAATGTGACAACTCCAAGTGACAGAAATAAAAAAATATATAATTAATTAATTGAGCCAAAACACAAAAAAAAAAACAAAATTGTGGTAAAATATATTCGCTCAGTCGCTTTCAGTTTGGATGCTCTTCAAATTTTTAAAGTAAAACTTCTTTACGCACGCTTGACTTGGAGAGTAAGCTGGGGAATGCAGAAAGTTATACTGCCGATAGATGGAGCTAAACTAAAGAAGTTTTACTTCGATCGTGTGGTATCGAGCGCACTCTTTTTTTTTTAATTTATTTATTTCAAACCTATAAAAACCTTCTTCAGAGACATAAAATAAAAAAAATGTTGTTAGCTTATTCATAATCTTAACAATTTTATATATCTAATTTATAATTTTATATATTTAATGTCATAATTTTTACCTGCTTAGTATTATTAAAAGTAGTTATGATAACCCTAATTCAGCGGCATTACAAAGAGAAAGCCTAGATCTAGCCTAAGATCGCGCTATATATCGTTGCTTACCATTCTGTTACAAAGTCTTTCAAGAACTTTGAACGAGACAACTAAAACCAACTCTAAAACCTGTAGTCAAGGTTTAAAACGGAATTAATAAATAAGCATTTGATGATACAAAATCAAAATGACGTAAGAGACTTCAAGGGTTTGTCTTTTAAACCTTTTTAGCATTGGATATCTGCATTATTACTTACATATTGGTTGTTGTAAAATGTTACTCGGACTAATGATGTTAGTTTGACATTAATTTGGGTATTTGTCGGTTGTAGAATGCTAATATTGATTTATTGATTGCAATTTGAGTGCGTGGGTGTATTAAATGCGAAATGTAAATTGTTATTTAGACAAGAATTTTGGAGTATAATAGTGGATTCAGTTGACTTGGTGTTGAAACACTGTAGCAGTGATAAGGTCATAATGAGCACCTGGAATCGGAAATAGCTAGAAGCTAATGGTCAATATATATAGAAAAACGTATTTCAGAGAAAAATAGGTTTATGCCCAAAATTGTTGAAAAATCTAGGCAAGCAATTATGCGCTCTATTGTCAATTACGCCTTTGCCATCAGGCGAGATAGTGGCTAAAAGAAAGATTATCAAAGGTAAAACAATCTTATATCTAATGCTAGTTGCGCCCCGCGGTTTCACCCGCTGACAAAAGTATTTTAAATATTTGCTCATCCCACGGGAAAATTTCACTTTTCCGGGATAAAATGTAGACTATATGTTAATCCAGTGTATAGGCTGTCTTGGTACCGAATTTCATCCAAATCCATGACGCCGTTTGAGCGTGAAGGAGTAACAAACACATACACACAAACACACATACAAACTTTCGCCTTTATAATATTAGTGTGATACCTACTGGTAGTACATTAAAAGAGATAGTCATTTAAATTGGAAAGCGCATGTAGAAAAAGTCAAAGAAAAATTATCACAGTTTGATTTTTCTTTTGGTTTTGGCTCCACACTTTTGTGTATTTAGCCAGTGTCAAGTAATTAATTTTTCAAGTTATATTATATATGTATGTTGTATGTGTTAAGTCAAGTCGCAGTCCAAGTCATCAAGTCAAGTCATAGTCTAGTCAAGTCATACTCCTAGTAAAGTGGTTGCAACTTTACCAGAAGTTTCTATGGAGTTTTGGAAACAACACGAAAAGAAACGTTTCACCATCATTATACCAATTTCCCATACTCATGCCTGTAATCCAGCACTTAACAAATAAAATACCACTAATTTTATGCACTAACATTGAAAATAACACAAGTTTTTAAAAATAATACAATGGTCTTGCGGTTCTTAAATTAAAATCAAATTTAAAACAGCACTAGTTGCTTACTACGCATACGCATGGTTACGTTACGGAGTAGTGGTTTGGGGAAACTGTACAACTTTTCACTACGCAGAAGAAAGACTTTAAAGAAATGTCTTTATTAGTGTTGTTCCGGAAGACTTTAAAGAAATGTCTTTATTAGTGTTTAAGCATCGATTACACAAATGGTTATTGGACAAGTGCTTTTATTCGGTGAATGAATTTTTAAATTGTGACAAAATGTGGCATTTAATTTATTTTAGGAAGGTATTAGAGGATAAATTGATTTTTCTGTAAAAATAAATAACCATATATTATGACTGTTAATAATATTGACACTAAATTCTGAATTATTCACACTTTTAACTGTAATATTGACATGCGTTTTAGGTTATTTTAGTTTTGTGATTTGTTATTGACGTTTTAGCTTATTTTATCGAGTTTTATTTTTGTGAAGCTTCAAGTAAAGTTGCTACCACTTTACTAGGAGTATGACTTTGACTAGACTATGACTTGACTATGACTTTTGACTTGATGACTTCGACAGTGACTTGACACATATTAGCGTGAAATACCATTAACTTGATAAATTATCAATTATTTGACACTGGCTAAATACACGGAGGTGTGGAGCCAAAACATAAAAAAAACGTGCGTAAGTTTTACTTCAATAAAGGCACTTAAAAATGGGTATACATATAAGTACATCTAGGATTTTTCTGTGTTGGGGCCAGGAAGTAAACACAGATTTCGCAGCACAACTGGGATTCACTTAATAAAAATCTTTAAAAAAAAAATTTTCCGTCCTAGCGTCATTCAGTCTTTCATTCTGTTTTTTGCTATCTCTTTCACTCTTCATGCATTCATTCATCCTTCCAAGCATCCGTCCTTTTTTCTCACAATACGTTCCAAATCACTCATTATTCCTACATACATGTATACAAAATTAAATAGATAAATTGAGCTCGACAGTACCTAAGTAAGGGAACAAATTGAAGCAATATCCACAATGCGCCCGAGGCAGGCTCCAGCATAACCTTAAAATTTTATTGTTATATCGTTGAAACAAGCAGGCCAGCCGCTGGAATGCTTTGTGCACTCGTCTTATTGAGCTTTGCTTTTATCTTGACCTATTCAGTATTGCTACTATTTGCATCTATTACTATTTAGTACCGTATACCGTTGTTATCGGAGACTTAATGCAAAGGGGCACAAGGAATGGCGATGAGCTGAGAGTGGGGTTATTTGGGTACGGGCAGCGGAACCATAGCACAGACCGGACTACTTCATAGAGAAAGAAGAGAAAGAAAAAGGTTTGAAACTATCGTGAGTATGACACATTTTGTGAGATAAATAACGGCTAAACTCACGTCAGAGTTTTGGCGGGAAAGCGAAAAAGATTGCGTCACCGCATTGTATTATTTTCCAAAACTTGTGTTATTTTCAGTGTTAGTGAATAAAATTGGTGGCATTTTATTCGTTAAGTACTGGTTTACAGGCGTGAGTGTGGGAAAATGGTATAATGATAGTGAAACGTTTCTTTTCGTGTTATTTCCAAAACTCCATAGAAGCTTCAAGTAAAGTTGCCACCACTTTACTAGGAGTATGACTTTGACTAGACCGACTCACCCACGGATAGAAAGTATTTTAATTATTTGCTCATTCCTATTCCTACAGAAATATTTCACTTTTCCGGGATAAAATGTAGCCTATATGTTAAACCAGTGTATAAGCTATCTTGGTACCGAATTTCATCTAAATCCATTCAGCCGTTTGAGCGTGAAGGAGTAACAAAAATACACACATACAAACTTTCGCCTTTATAATATTAGTGTGATAATAAATCCTAAATCCAATACAGCAGCAGACAGCTTCGCTCCAAAGCCGGAACATCGACTTTTCAAATATGACCGAGATAAATCATAGTTCGATTTTCCCCATTGAAAACGGTAAAGCTTCGAGCTGGGTACATATTTAAGGTGGTCATTGAGTCGTTCGCGTCAGTGGAGACGTTGCAATAAGCGAGTGGCTAATTTATGCCCTTATTGTGACCGAGGATCGAGGCCCATTCATGTCGAGTTTGTTCCGTGTGCAATCCGAGGTCATGTGTACCTACGGCAGCCACCTATCTATACAGGGTTACAGGAAAAATCATGCTAGGGCGTGGAGTACCCATAATTTCTGACTTATTTCACTATGAAACACCCTAGCCTAAAATGAACCCTTTTCAAGATATTCTACTTTTAATTTTTTTTATTGAAAATTGCCGATTTTTAGGCTACAAAATTTAATTATGGTATTTTGTTTAGGGGCGAGTTGGCCTTAGGGCGAGTTGGCTAAACTGCAGTCGCGACTCCTCGCCCCCGGTACGGCGGATGAAGGCTCACGGGGGGGTTTTTAGTGGGTTCGAGTCCCGCATACCCACTGCCACCACCCCCGTGGTGGCAGAGAAGTGCGAGGGCATTTCCCCACCTCAAAAAAAAGCCTGTTTCATAGTGAAATAAGTCAGAAATGATAGGTATTCCACGCCCTTAACGGATCCACTCGACTCTGAGATCAGATCATAAAGTCTCACTTGCCCAGTAACTTCACTAGCTACAGTGCCTTTCAAACCGGAACATAGTAGTGCTTACACACTACTGCTTGGCGGGAGAATAAATGGCAAATGGGTGGTACCTCCCTAGATGAACTTTGCGAGTTGGTTCCAAGTTTTAAAAGCGTGACATAAGTAGAGACATTGTTTTGTCTCTAAGGGATGGTTTTAGCATGAGGCCAAGAAGAATTTTAGTTATTTGATGCGTGGTTTCTCCATTACCACACAAACGTCTCTATCGAAAGTCTCGCACTCATAAATCGGGCGTGTTCACACCGTATAGGTTTTCAATCGGCGCGTAAATCAGGGGAAGGCACGCGTGCCATTGTGCGGGAAATGTATACGGTGTGACAAGTATGCGCCGTTACTCGACTGATGTATAACGTGGTATGAATAAGATAATTGTGGTTTACAATGCTGATCACTTGCTGGAAGACTTGTTTGGACGAGTTTTGTTTATAAACAGCTGTTTATTGCTAGCGTTATCATACACAATAATATCTAATTGTCCAGATACTATATATATAAGTGAAATGCAATATCGGGACAATTATATATTGCAACCAATTAGACAAATCCATAATATACCATTTACATAATATACCATTGGTATTTGTAGTGTCTGGAATTTGTAACTTATGTTAGGATTTTTAAAGAAATGCAGCTATTTATGCACAAGAACCGTATATTGTTAATTTTATAGCTAAATAAAATCCATCGGTAGCACAAGAAAAATATCAGACCATTTTCCTTCAAGTGACAACTCTATGACAATGTAGCGAAAGCATGGAGTTCACAATTCACATCCACAGCAAAGAGTCTTACATAAAATACTTTATTGTCCTAACTCATAGTTTCTAATACCTCTCCTCAGTAAAATATTTTAAAAAACTCTTATTTACCTAAGCACCATCTATACTCTCACTACATATAACCAACAAAACATAAAGCATAGCACACAAACCAAAATAACAACACAACCAAACAAATTCAATATTTTATTCAGTACTGAAAATAATATTAAATAATAAAAATAATAGCTTGTTTTATTTTGCTAATCTTGCAAATTTTAATATGTTGTGTATGTGTGTGTTGCAAATTTCAGTATGTGTTATTTGAATATGTTGCATTTCTCCCAAGCCGTTATGTAAATCAAAAATTACGCAGGAATTACGATTTTTAGGATTTTTTTTTATTTTTTTATTTTTTATTTATATCTGTGGACATTTCACACAGCGTCATCTAGTCCCAAACTAAGCAAAGCTTGTACTATGGGAACCAGATAACTGATACAATACTTAGATACTTTTTGTTTGTAAATACATACATAGAATACAATATAACACCCAGACACAGAACAAACATCGATGTTCATAACACAAATGTTTGTCCTGGGTGGGGATCTAACCCACAACCCACAGTCCAGAAGGCAGGGTTACTACCAACTGAGCTATCGGGCCAGTCAGAAATGTTTAGTAGGTATAGAAAAGAATGGAATAGATCACTAAATTGAAATGAATCAGTGAATTGTATCTTTTTTTACCTAGCAGTATTAATTTTTCAAATTTGAAAAAGCTGCATGCGGCATGTCAATTTACTCCGTCTAATTAGCAAACGGGGTCTAGGAATACTGAGGATCTGGGAGATAATCACGAAACTTTGATTGCAATGCAACAGGTGAAATTTCCATACTAACTATGCACATAAACTGCCTATTGAAACTGTTAATTCTATACAAATTTCTGTTTCTATTGGTTGGAATCAAGTTCCAAGATCGCCCAGCTGGTGAAAACCGCTTGATGCTGATGGATGCAAGAAGCATGCAGTCGCTCAAAGTGGCAAGCTATGGGAGAGAACTATGTTCGGCTGAAGGTTCAAACTAATCAAAGAACACTTAATAAAATCCATTTTAATTCGGATAAATAATAATTTATTTAGAAATATTACATCCAGCATAATATAATCTTTCATATGCGAAATCTATCTAAGAGAAAACCCGTAAGCGGCTTCGTCAAGGTACATGGGGAGTGCTGAGAACCTCCTGTGGTTTTTCTTCCTTTTGATTTTGTCTTCTGGGAGAAAGTTCCAGATTATTAAATCTTCGTCAGCTGTTGCTGTGGCTGAAACAGCAAAACGAAAATAAGCAAATATCATTTTTAAAACAAACGAGGTTGCTTTAGACCACACAACTGAAGAAAAACTTCTTTAGTTTATCTCCATCTATCGACCGGTATAACTTTGTTTTTGCTTTGTTTAATGTTAATGTCGCCATCAAGTCAATTGCAAATTTTTCATTTTACCGGACACACCAACATAATAATACAAATATTAAGTAATTTTAGAGAAATTTCAACCACTACCATTTTCATCACCACCATCATCATCATTATCGTTATCATAACCATCACAATCTTCATCATCATTATCACCACTTCCACCACCGCCACTGTAATCATCATCATCATCACCACCACCACCATCACCACCACATCACCACCATCACCATCATCATCATCATTACCATTATCATCACCATCATCATCGTACACTGGTCCTCGTTAGGGCACAAGCCACCCAATTCAAGCCACTGAGCCTACAGCTCCCTTCCATTACCTACCTTGCGTATGTAGCCGCAACGTGCCACTCACCAAGTTTGGTGCCGTCAGGGCTGAAGACCATAGTCCTCATATGGTCGATGGTAGCGCGACTCTCGCCGCAGCGGTCTACCACCGTCTCCGGGTCACTCATCACTATCAGCCGGGCACCTGCCTTCGGGTAAGCACCTGGACGTGCGTAGAAGTAAAAAAAAGGCGTTTGCGTTGATGTAACTACGAGTACATCAATGCAAAAACCTCACAAACACTGAAAAATCGTAAGTAGTTACTTAAAAACGCATATGAAACGATTTTCCGGTGCTAGACATATTATAGATTGGATAGATTTGTAATACGACAGATTCTATATCTGACAGATTAAATAAAAATAAAAGCGTAAATTGCGCAGATTGCGCAGATTCTTGGATTGAACGGATTCGTTATACGGCAGAAAATGAACACTTGTGCATACATGTATTAACATGACTGTTGAAATTTATCTAAATTTTGAGATATAGACAAGAGGAGAGGGTTTCTTGATGTCCTCTGCTTTAGACCACATGACTGAAGTAAAACTTCTGTAGTTTAGCTCCATCTATTGCCCGGTATAACTTTGTTTTTGCTTTGTTTAATGTAAATGTACCGGACATACAAACAATAATATATTTTTTTAACAATGTTATGTTGACAATGGAAATCTATGATAAACAACTTTAAACTTCCTTGCCAGCTTACTTCCCAAATCAAGCGTGCGTAAAGAAGTTTTACTTCAAAAACTAAACTAAAAAAGACTGACCTGAACGCCACAAGCTGATGACCAACTCGCCGGTCCTATGACTAAACAGCATTGCATCCAGACTACTCAAGGTGCTGTCCGTCGTTGCCAAGTTTGCCTCGAGCTTTTTGGAAGAGCGCGCATCCCATAGCGTAATGCATGCTCCTATGGTAGACGTGACCGTGCCGATGCCGAGGAGGGCGCTGCGCCACGGGTGCCATGTCAGGGCCTAGGCGAAGAACTTATAAAAGTGACACAAATAGAAATAATGTTATTAATTTGCTAGGTGGTAGGACTTTTATGCAAAGTCCGGCAAGGTAGGTACCATCGCTTTACCAGTTATTCTGCCGCCAAGCAGTAGTCCGCCAGCACTGCTGTGTTCCGGTTTGAAGGGCACTGTAGCTAGTGACATTACTGGACAATTGAGATTTACTATATGACCTGATCTCACAGTCGAGTAATCTTATTACCAGACTGTGCTGATGTCTCAGGATGACGTGCGCAGTGCAGTGTCACGCAAAACTCTATACATTAGAGTTCCGAGTGACACTGCAACTGATATGGGCCGCTGTGTCGCTTAACATCCGGCGAAGGGTTAGCTAGCATTCACCAGCTTACTCCCCAAGTCAGGCGTGCGTAAAGAAGTTTTACTTCAATAAAACTAAATATATAAAAAGGTTAGTCGATCGGCAAACAATAATGTTGTCATAGTTTGAAATGGTCATTAGAGGGAATAAAAAGAAGAGGTTTACAAAATAGGTCATTTGGAGAATTATCCTGGTCCTAGTACCATGCGTGCAAAGCCGTGGGCAGAGCCTAAATACCTATATATTGTACAATTATGGGTGGTTTTATTGCAAGCAGCTATCCTTTTCAGACGAAATAGTTAAATAGTACATTTTTTATGTTTTGGCTCCACACTTTTGTGTATTTAGCCAGTGTCAAGTAATTTCCCAAGTTAATTAATATTAAATATATAGGTGTGGTTTCATCAAGTCAAGTCATAGTCTAGTCTAGTCAAGTCATACTCCTAGTAAAGTGGTGGCAACTTTACCAGAAGCTTCTATAGAGTTTTGGAAACAACACAAAAAGAAACGTTTCACCATCATTATACCACTTTCCCACACTCATGCATGTAATCCAGCACTTAACGAATAAAATGACACCAATTTTATGCACTAACATTGAAAATAACACAAGTTTTGGAAAATAATACAATTCGGTCAATGTCAATGCGGCGATCTTTTTCGTTTTCCCGCCAAAACTCCTAAATAGTACTTATCTTTTACTTCTTCTTGTTCGTTTAATGGCTTTCTATTGTTTTTTAGCGATAATTCTGCCAATATCAAGTGAGGAATTTTTGTATGGATGGTCATGACAAGGTCTTTTTTTGTCAATTATAATGCTATATAATGGTAGATATTTTAGTGAAGGCTCTAGGAAGCCTCGAAGAGAAAATGAAAGGGCTGGTTTAAAAACTTGGAACCATTTGCCAACACTCGAGCACGTTCATGAACACTTAACGGATATTACAACCTTATCACAACTAAAATTTACCAGTACACGGGTTATGGAAAAAAATCGAAATTTACAACCGCAATATTTGGATTCAACGAAAAATCTTTATCTCTTACCTTAACTATTGTAATACCCGAACCCAAGTAACAATAGATTTGCTTTAGATCAGGCCAAGACAGCAGATGAACTGCGCCTCCGTTGACGCTCGCGGCAGCCACAAAGCGAGCGTCTGGAGACACCCTCACCAACAAAATGGCGTTGGGCACGAGGTATCGACACGTCATCACTGCCCACTGCCGGCAGCAGGAACTTATCATCCCGTTGGAACAGCCTCTACGAAAGAGACTTTTTCAGCAGACTGTACATCCACATCCTTACCAATAGATAGATAGAGAGAAAGATAAAATCTTTATTAAAACACCACAACATCAATAATTAAAAAAAGTAAACAAGCTTCACTAAAGTGTAACAATGGGCGGTCTTATCGCTCAGAGCGATCACTTCCAGACAACCATGCACGGTAAGGAATAACGCAGTAACATATGGACGGTGGTAATATATGAAGGATACTAACGAAACGAATGAGTTCCCAGTGGGGCTCCAGTCGACGGCCGTGATGCAGCAGACCACTGGACACCCGCAGTAGATCCTCGACACGCGTTTGTTTAGCGCGCTGTCATGGATTTCGACGGTTTTCATATCTGTGCCTAACTGAATAAATAATAATATAATAATAAAATAGTACCAGTAGTATGACTTATTCGAATATACATTACGCAATACTTGGTTTCACAAAATATTTATACATATGAATAACGAGCTTCTGCCCGCAGCTTCGCCAGTGGCGTGGCCTATGGGAAAATAATTCAACCACCCATTTCACCCTCTTAAGGGTGGAATTTCGTTAAATCCTTTTTTAGCGGATGCCTACGTCATAACATCTACCTGCGTGCAAAATTTCAGCCCGATCCGTCCAGTGGTTTGGGCTGTGCGTTGATAGATCACTATGACAGTCAGTCAATCAGTCAACCTTTGAGTTATATATATTTAGATTTAGATAATAATAATAACGCCCAACGATCACATAGATAGATACTGAACCTTAAGATTCCCTGTGTCTAGGGACCCAGGAACTACGAGGACCATGGTCCCACAACACCCAGACTTAGAACAAGTATTAGCGCTTTTTTTCTTTGCACAAATACTTGTTCTGTCGTGAGAATCGAACCCGCCACACCACAGGGGCTGCCTAGATCTATTTAATACATTTAAAGTTTGCAAAGTGTAGGTTAAACTTACGAGAAGTAGGTCTCCTTTAGGGTCGAATTTGCAGCAGTAGATATCCTCCTGGGCTAAGCCCTGACAGATGAGGCTCTGCGAATGCCAGCTCCACTTGTGGTAGCTTCTACCCAGGGCTGCCACTAGGATGTTGTAGCTACTCCAGTCGAGCAGTTCTGGAACTTTTTTTTATGTTAGTGACTGTCGTGACGAGCTAGTCGTTGACCTGATGTTAAGCGACACGGCCGCCCATAACAGAACAGTGTCACTCGGATCTCTAAAATATAAAGTTTCGCGCGACACTTCACTGCGCACATCATCTGAGATATCAGTACAATATGATAATAAGATTACTCGACTGTGAGATCAGATCATAAGGTCTCAAGTGCCCAGTAATTTCACTAGCTACAGTGCCCTTCAAACCGAAACACACTAGTGCTTGCACATTACTGCTTGGCGGCAGAATAACTGGCAAAGCGGTGGTACCTACCTAGACAAACTTTGCAGGTAAGTCCACCTAATAAAACTGAACTGAAAAACTCTAACTTCCATTACTCTCTCAACTTCCGTAAGTCCAAAGATCTCAGGCAGTTTAGCTTATATTTTGATTTAGGAAATTTTATCTACTATTTACAGAAACTCTAAATTTTTCAAAACAATAGTAGTAGCTTAGCTACTATAGTTATACTATGGGAACCGTATAACTAATATAGATAGATAGATAGATAAACTCTTTAGTGTACACACCACATAATAACAAAAATATCAAATAATACAATGAAACACACGTAATGGGGAACAATGGGCGACCTAATCACTAAAAGCGATCTCTTCCAGGTCTTTGGACGGAGAGGATTTATTACAAAGTCGTATGGACGGGATGCACTTAACTACAGCATACTAATGAGATAATTTACCATAATATAATATTAACTACATAATAAATAAACATACTTATACATATTCCAATATCAGAAAATAATATACCTAAATAAACCATAACAATATTATGTAATAGATACATACATACACTTACACAGCATACAATAACAATAATATATACGTACTAATACATATAAATATATATATAATATACCTAAACCTATACCTATATGTAACATAATGACGACAACAGATTTACACAGCAATAGCGATGCTAAATTCATGGTACTTAGTAAGTGATTAATGGATTAAATTATATCTAATATAATACTTAGATAATTCTTTGTTTGTAAATAGGTACATACATCGAATACAATACAACACCCAGACACAGAACCAACATCGATGTTCATCACAAAATGTGTGAGGAACATCCTGAGTGGGAATCGAACCCGCAACCCACAGTTCAGAAGGCAGGGATACCACCAAATGAGATACCAGGCCAGAAAAATATACTTACAAGGTGCCTGCCTATACATAGGCAGATCTAGTACGCTATCAGCTGATGAGAGATAACATTTCTTCCTCGGCCTGCATGGCCACGACTGCAGACACATTGGCTCATCTTCTTCGTTCAAGGAATCTTGAGCCTTCAGCGGTTCCAGACCGAAGGCTTCGTCTAAATAGTTCATGTACTTCTTTTGTTGCAGGTACTTAGGATCCTGAAACATTACAAGTAATAATAACAATAATGCCCAAAGATCACATACATAGATCTTGGACCCTAACTAGGATTCCTTGTGTCTAGGGACCCAGGACCTACGAAGACCCTGGTCCTACAACACTCAGACTCAGAACAAGTATTTGCGCTTTTCTTTTTTGTGTACAAATACTTGTCCGGCCACGGGAATTGAACCCGCCACCTCCGGGTTATGAGATGCTCAACCACCACACCATAGAGGCTGTCAAAAGTAATAGCCAAAAAAAAATTGAGAATTTACTTTTTATAAATATGATGCTGTTCATATATACATACTATATAGATATAGTACAGTAAAAGGTGTAAATTAAGATTCAATAGTGATGGTAAATTTAATAAACCAGTTTAAATTTTAATGTATTATAAGGTTTACTTTGGCTTTATATATAGTTTTTTTTTGTTATTAAGATTGAGAGTAAACTCGCTATATTTTGAATATTTTATGTGGAAATTGCGTTATAACAATCCTGCTACGCGATCAAGTAACTTGAATGCAACCGTTACAAATATGAATTCGTATTGATTTACAATTCGTATTGAGATACACTATTACTATGGAAATTTTCAAATTACGAATGAAACTTTACCTGTTGTGTTGCAATCAAAGTTCCGTCATCAGCCCACAGATCACCATGAAATCATTAAAAGATAGTTCATTTTAATACAAAAATATCAACATTAGAGACACAGGACTTAAAACGAAACGCACCTATAACATTATTATTTTTATAAACATATCGTTTTAAAGGTTTATTTCCCGTGATCACGACTAGTTAGTGAAGTCACCTTACCTTACGCAAGCAGATTAAAATAAGGATAATAAGGGAAAACGGCCCGGAATCCTCGGAAATATTGTTAAAGGATTAAAATACACGATTAGAAAGATAATAAGAAATATGACCCGGGCGTGTTCAAGAGAAGAGTGAATTTACTTGGCTAGAATGCTACACCTTCGATCGCATCGTCACTTCCCATCAGGTGAGAGCGTGGTCAAATGCTAGACAAGTTCGAAGTATAAATAAATTAAGTCATACCCAGATACGAACTGCGCGTTGTTCTCGGCCCCGGTGATGATTCCAAAGCACACGCCTGCGGATTTCTGGGAAGGATTCTCTCGGTGTCACGAACCTATCGGCCCTAACTCGATGTGTATTCAACTGAAACAGATCGTCTTTTTCTCACCAACTCTGGTCGTAATTATACAACAAGGGTTAATATTAAGAAATGCACCCTAATTTCAAAGTAATGCGTGTTGTATACTCGGAAATATGGTGCAAAACCTCGCCATGGTTGTTGGAGCTGCTTTTCCGCGGACCATCGATCGATTTCCACGAAGTTGTGCACTCAGCTTTGCGAGCTTCTAAGAATTTTGCCAGTGAAGTGGAGCATTGTTAAGACGCTAAACGTTGTGCCATTACTATTTATCAATTTCTCTTCATGCTCTTGTATGCAAAAAATCTGGACAAGTGAATAGTTGAAGGTAGTGATGGGTTCAGTAGAAGAATAAGTTAAAGGAAAATAAAGTGATAATTTTGATCCAAAGACCATAGACACACATTTGGTGCGATCAAAAAATGTATTTTTTAAAAAGAAAATGTATTTAAGTATTTCTTAGAAACTCTTTGGTCTAATGCCCGAAAGTATCTACCTCTAGGAAAATAATGTCAAAACTACATGACGTCCCGAGACATCTAAAAATTGAGGTGATGAAATAAATAATTTCATCTCCACACCTTTTCGCCTCACCTCAGCCTCTGTGTTGTGGTGGTTGAGCAGGTCGGCTTGTAGCCCGGAGGCGGTGGGTTCGATTCCTGCGGCAGGCCAAGTATTTGTGCATAGAAAAAAAGAGGGTAATCACTTGTTCCATGTCTGGGTGTTGTAGGACCATGGTCCTCGTAGTTCCTGGGCTCCCTAGATACAAAGAATCCTTATAGTTCTAGGGTTCAGGATATATATACATGGTGGAATTTAATTCACTCTTTTCCTTTAATGTATGTACTCAGACCATGCTATAGAATATTCGTACAAGGTCCAATAAAAAAAAAGTTTTGTCTTAGTATTTAGTGCCTCCTAATAACTGCATGACAGCCGAAATGTCTATTTAACGGTACACACAGCGCGGCACCGGAGGAGTGCTTTGTAAATGTTAGGCAATAAAACACCCGCCGTAATACTTAGATTTAAGTTTTATTTCATAATTACTTTTTTATTTAGTTATATGGGAGCGTTATATAGCATGGACTGACTACATACATTAAAGGAAAAGAACGAATTAAATTCCACCTTGTATATTTGATCGTTGGGCGTTATTTATTTATTTATTCAATAAATTGTCCTCAGAGTTTTGGCGGGAAAACGAAAAAGATCGCGTCACCGCCTTATATTATTTTCCAAAACTTGTGTTATTTTCAGTGTTAGTGCATAAAATTGGTGGCATTTTATTCGTTAAGTGCTGGATTACAGGCACGAGTGTGGGAAAGTAGTATAATGGTGAGACGTTTCTTTTCGTGTTGTTTCCAAAACTACATAGAAGCTTCTGGTAAAGTTGCCACCGCTTTACTAGGAGTATGACTTGACTAGACTAGACTATGATTTGACTTGATAACTTGGACTGTGACTTGACTTGACACATATATTGATGATACCTGATTGATTGATGATACCTGACATTCGCCAGACATCATCAATTGAGGTATTTAAATCTAAAGTCTATAACCACTACTTAACTCTTCAAAATCAAATCGCGAACTGAAAGCAATCCATCTAAGTATTTGTAATATGTATGTTTATTATAATATGTATTATATTTATATTATTGCGTGTATTTAATTTTGTATATTTATTATGGTGTTATTTGTATTATCACCAGTTTAGACATATGGTTAAGTTGTTGTTTTCTTTTCTTTTATATCCCATTATTGTTGGACTACCGCATTAAGCCTTCCACAATACACCAGGGTTAACTGGAAGATAATGCTCGATAACATTAAGTTCGCCTATGTACCTTCAATTGTTGTTGTTTGTGCAATAAAGAATGTTCTATCTATCCATATATACAATATTAACATGATAAAATATCAATTACTTGACACTGGCTAAAGCAAAAGTGTGGAGCCAAAACAAAACTAAAAAAATATAATTTGAAACTAACATGATTTACAGCATTGATGTCTTTACGATAACAAGTAACAACTCGCGAAAGAAACGCCGCTTTGTTCATCAATTTATTTTTCACTAGCTGCGCTCCGCGGTTTAACCAGCGTGGTGAAAATTTTCCAATTTTCCGCTCAATTTCCTTATTTTTTTCTTTCATATGAACCTTCTCACTCAAAAATGAACCCAACAAAAAAGAATGAGCAAAAATATTCCATCAGTATCAGTGATGCGATGACCAAGGGAAATAGAGATTCATTTTTATAATAATAATATATACAATAGTTTATTTGAAAAAGGTTTATTGAAAATCACGTATGAAAATTTCATATTGGTGAAACATCAATACATTTTCCTTCATGGACGTATCATTGCTAAAGTAAATAAGCTAAAGTGAATACATTTTTAAAGATTTTAAAATTTATTACGGATCCATAATAATATGGATGTGATTACCTTATTAAGGATTACTAATGATGATTACACAAAAAAGAGTCCTATTTTTTATTGAATAAAAAATTATTTGCGCCACGGTCTTACGTTTATTCTATACGAGCTGCGCCTTGCGGCTTCTACCGCGTGGGCATAGATGTATCGCAATTGGAGATGAATGTCAAGGTATTAAACATTGAGATTTGGATTTTTTTGCTTATGTTTCAAATTAATAGTACATTATTGCAAAGGCAGCGAAATAGGCAATTGCCATTTCGGCCGAGGCATATATAGTGCTTTTCTTAAAACCTTTTGGCCTTTTACATAATAAATTTCATTTTCTTTTGATTTCGCTGGAATCTGGTTTTCCATCGCTAATTTAGCTTCTGATCTTAAATATGGTGGAGTGCAGTCAATGTCCATTTCATTTTCACTTTCAGAATCATCGGAACTCATATTAATTTATTTTTATTAACCAAATAACAATGAACTCCGCTTTACCGCCAATTTTTTTATTTATTTTACAGTTTGTGCCGAAAGGTAAACGCATCTGTGGCTATACAGCCACGATAACGCAATGTGTACGATAGATGAAAGAGTTCTAAATTCAAACAGCACACCGTTTCATACAAAATTATCGGTGCGCTCTTCGTTCCAAATTCAAAGTATGCGCCGGGAAGTGATTTTGGTTTTTTAGTCTACGTAAATATGATACTTCGCGTGTTCTTTATTCAAAAATAATGATAATATTTACGCGCATGTTAAAGAAAATGCAATTTAAATAACATGAATAAAATGTGATACGCGATAAGCCGCCTAGGTCTGAGTTATAGTATTCTGTGGCCTAGGTAGCACAAATATGGATATATAAGAGTAAAGAGAACGTTGGAGTTTTGGCGGGAAAAAGAAATAGACGCGTCACCGCATTGTATTATTTTCAAAAACTTGCGTTATTTTCAGTGTTAGTGCATAAAATTGGTGGCATTTTATTCGTTAAGTGCTGGATTACAAGCATGAGTGTGGGAAAGTGGTATAATGATGGTGAAACGTTTTTTTTTTCGTGTTGTTTCCAGAACTCCATAGAGCTTCTGGTAAAGTGGCCACCACTTTACTAGGAGTATGACTTAACTAGACTGGACTGTGACTTGACTTGACATATATACATAAGTATATATATACATAAGTATATATATATATATATGCTTATGTATATGCATATACATATATTAATTAACTCGAAAAATTATCAATTATTGACACTGGCTAAATACACGGAAGTGTGGAGATATAACAAAACAAAAAAAAGCTTCTATACAATCAATGTAGCCAATGAATACAACTAGCCGAATACAGGCTTTTTTTTTAATTTTTAAACGGTCTTTTTGTTTGTTTTGTTTTTGCTCCCTGTTAATTCTTTATTTTATGTATTTTTTGTTTTGACATGGGTTATCATATTTGGTTCATTGGTTACGTGCAGTCGTTTTAGTTGTATTTTTCTTTAATTTTTTTCATTGTAAATATTTACATGTACAGTTTTTAACCTTTCACACCTATCGTCTTTATTTCTCCATCCGTTTAGTTATACAGTCCACCATTCGCTGTCAGCATACATTCATTTGATATTTTACTTGAACTATATTAACAATGAAATTCATATGCGAATACAATTTTACCGATGATGTATACACGTATTATATTTTATATACACTATAAAAAACGATTATAAAGATCGAGCTAAAAAATTACTCTAAAAATAAGTTACATCTCTAGAGTATATCTATAGTATTATCGTATAGTATAGTATTATAGTATAGTATAGTATATATAATAAGTTATATCTCTAGAGTATATCTATAGTATTATCGTATAGTATAGTATTATAGTATAGTATAGTATAGTATATATAATAAGATATATCTCTAAAGTATATCCATTATCTTCTAAATATATATTTGACGTACTTTTCTCGCTTCATCTATTTAATTTACCCTTGTCTTTTATAAATATATATATGTGAATATAACTCAAAGGTGACTGACTGATTGACTGACAGACATAAACAGCCCAAGCTACTGGACGGATCGGGCTGAAATTTGGCATGCAGGTAGATGTTATGACGTAGGCATCCGCTCAAAAAGGATTTTTCAAAATTCCACCCTTAAGAGGGTGAAATGGGTGGTTGAATTATTTTCCCATAGGCCACGCTGCGGGCGAAGCTGCGCGCAGAAGCTCGTCTATACATATGAAATTAAAAGTACTGACTGACTGACTGACTTATATATCAACGCAGAGTATAAAACGCTGGTCCTAGAGACTAGAAATTTGGAGGTTGTGTTCTTTGTAAAGTGTAGGTATCCACGAAGAAAGGGTTTTTCGAAATTCCATCCTTAAAAGGGTGAAATGAGTGGTTGAATTATCTATGAAACATTTTTGTTCTTCGTTTCCTATAGGCCACGTTGGCGAAGCCGCGGGCAGAAGCTAGTACTAAACTTGAAAAAAAAAAGCAGAACATAATTAAAAATGTGTAAATAATACTTGGTATAACTAGGCACGTATATACCACAGCCGCTGCTTTACCCCATTAAAAACTTAACCTGACCCCTTAACATTAGTTGTAAACAAAAAAATATAAAACACCTGCTTTAATGATTATCATTAGACTTAGCAAATACCAAAGAAAATCTAAAGGTGCTAAATGTATTGTTGATTCTTCACAATGTCTATTTCCCAAAGAGTTAACGTAGGTGGCGAAAGTAAAAAAAACGCAATTAATAATGCAATATAACTTATACAACGTGTTACAAAGTACCCCGTAAAAATATAATTAATTATTTATCAAAGCCAAACATTTTTTCTACCGTAGTAAGCTGTCATGTCAGGGAACCAGATTATTTAACAGAAAGGCCTACGGACCTATTTTACCTAATAATTATCTACTTTATTAGTTTTTCTATTTTTATTCATAAATGTTTGCAACCTCAATACAAGGATGTCATTGTACAAGGATGTTTGACTGGCCCGATAGCTCAGTTGGTAGTGACCCTGCCTTCTGAACTGCGGGTTGTGGGTTCGATTCCCACCCAGGACAAACATTTGTGTGATGAACATCGATGTTTGTTCTGTGTCTGGGTGTTATATTGTATTCTATGTATGTAATTACAAACAAAAAGTATCTAAGTATTGTATCAGTTATCTGGCTCCCATAGTACAAGCTTTGCTTAGTTTGGAGCTAGATGGCGTTGTGTGAGATGTCCACACATATTATTATTATTATACTCAAGTTAAAAAAAAAGTTGGAATATATGTTGTCAATTTCAAATCTTCTGATAACCTTCAACTGTTTCGATTTTTGAAAAATAACGATGCTTTCAAACTAAAATAAAAATAACATTGACAAAAAATAATAATAATAAAATAACTAAAGTTAGTGTTCGTTTAGGTTGTTTCGTTAAATTAGGTCTTTTAAAATTTCTGTCGTTCCTCGAATTAGGTAGAAATGTAGGTACATTTTGCATAGTCCACTCTTTAATTTTACTGAAATAGGGGTTGCACATCAGTGAAATTAATTTAAAAAAAAATTCGGTATGTTATACAGCGTTACTATGGTTCTTAAATATTGTGAATGGATTTGTTGTAAGGCCCCATTTATCTTCCTCTCGGATTTACGGGAAGTTTTGTAACATTCTGTATATACACTATTACAACATTCTTGATCTAATGGATGCCAGTTATTTTAATTAATTGGAAAAAAGTCATTCGGCTTAAATTAAGAAGGTATGTAATGAACGTTTAGGTTGATTAAAAATATTGGTGAATAAATAATTGTAAAATAAATTATTCCGCTTTAAAAGATTACTTAAAAGCACAATAATCTGACGATTATTTGACAAAATATTAATTAATTGCAAAACCTAGTCTAAAATAGTATCTTATAAAAATAATATACTGGTGTATGCACAATTAGAAATAAGTACTTATGTTTTTGTTATTGGCTGTATTGTCCTTTCTGTATTTTATATATGTTCATGTTAGAAATTAAGCTAAAAGTATATAATAAAATAATTTAACAAAAAGCACGGACCCACGGTGTCTGTGGAAATGCAGATAGGAAAAAAAAACGTAATATAAGTAGGGAGTACTTATATTACGTTTTTTTTAACTGCGCTGCGATTTCACCCGCGTGGTGATGAAACGCAGTGATGGTGATGACGAAAAATATTTGACGTCCTATACTCAGAATTACTTAATATACACATAAAATTGCATAGGAATCATAGTTTTGGAGGAGTGTAGTTAGAAACACTGACACGATTGTTTTTATAATAATATATTAGAAGAATAGCTGTGCCTCCCGGTTTCACCCGCGTGGTGATGAAACGGTGATGATGATGATGATGGAAAGCAGATAACAACCTATTCTCAGACCTACTAAGTGTGAATATAAAATGTCATCAAAATCAATTTAGCCGTTTCGGAGGAGTATAGTAACAAACATTGTAACACGAAATTTTTAAGTAGATAGAAGACCAGATAATATCAAAGTCAAAGAATTTATTGCAAATAGGCTATTTTAGCACTTTTACAAGTCAAAATTATATTAGGTACTCAAAATTAAGTTATTTTACTAAGCATACAGTATTACAAAGTGCTTATTGTCAAATATTATATAGCAAGCCCATTACAATATATGAGTTTGAAAGAAAAGAAGTTCTCTTTCTACTACTGGTGAAAGCAATCCGGCACAATGCAGAACAGAAAACTGATCCGAAGCTTCGATTACACCTGTAAAGAAGAAGCTACCAGAAACATTATAGTGTTGGTTTTTTTTCTACTGTCTGTTACAATATGAGATAATGAATATATTACAAAAGTAACCATGATGTGATACAAAAGTGCATTGTGAAAATCAGTATATATAAACACAAAAGTAAATAAACGATGTTTAGAAACTGCGTTGAAATTATTTTAAATTGGCGTTTCATTTATTTCATTTATTAAGTACTAGCCGCGCCCCGCGGTTTCACCCACGGTCCCCACGGATAAAAAGTAGCTTGTGTTAATCTACTGTATAAGCTATAAATAATTTATTTTAAAAAAATGGAGATAAAAACAATCCTATGTCCCTCTTCTGATTCTAAGCTAAGCTACCTACAGGTGGCTACCTCCCCACCAATTTTCAGTCAAATCGGTTCAGCCGTTCTTGAGTTATAAATAGTGTAACTAACACGACTTTCTTTTATATATTATTATATAGATTTTGATATTTGAATAAAACTAACCGTGCCTGCAAAAAGTATAATATACTTTAAATGTTTATTATGATTATTTGTTTTTGTACAAATGTTAATAAATATTACCTAAAAAGTTGAAATAAAACAATAACAACTCACTGTCTTGGTTCCAAACGTAGTTCTTATATCCATGATAAATAACTTTTATATAAAACCGGCCAACTTAAGGCTTTTTCAACATTTAAAGGAGAAAAGACAATGTAAAAGTTAAAACGATTTTTTTTTCATGCTACCCTCATGACTTTTGTTGTGTACACTGGCTTTTGTAGTACGGAAAATGCAGTCACGACGGTTGATATTTTTTATTTTCCCTATTAACTGAACTATTTAATTAAATTACACATTGCAATTTCTTAATTAGCTGTGAGGTAGTTATCGATGACAAAAAATCTTTTGTCTATTATAAGGGTTTCTTTCAATTTAGATAGCTATCAGTAACACAATGCGTTTATTTAAACTAAAAACGTGTCGCCTAGTGCCTGTTTTTTATTGCGGAACTTACAACAAATTCTTGTTCATATGAGATATAATTAGTCTGTGGGGTGCGTGGATGGTCAACAGGATTATACTTTTTTTGTTTTTGGTTTGGCTCCACACTTTCGTGTATTTAGCCAGTGTCAAGTAATTGATATTTTTTTAAGTTAATTCATAATATATATGTGTCAAGTCACAGTCCAAGTCATCAAGTCATAATCTAGTCAAGTCACACTTCTAGTAAAGTGGTGGCAATTTTACCAGAATCGTCTATGGAGTTTTGGAAACAACACGAAAAGACGTTTGACCATCATTATACCACTTTCCCACACTCATGCATGTAATCCAGCACTTAACGAAAAAATGCCACCAAATTTATGCACTAACACTAAGGTCCGTATTACAGAACGATGCTCAATCATCAATCGGTGCTCAAGCAGAGATTTCATTCACTAATTGATCACTTTATGAATGAAATCTCTGCTTGAGCACCAATCGATGACTGAGCATCGTTCTGTAATACGGACCTAAAAATGACACAAGATTTGGCAAATTATACAATGTGGTGACGCAATCTTTTTCGTTTTCCCGCCAAAACTCCGATTATACTATTACTACCCCATGTGATGATGTGACCAGCACACCTATCGCGTAACTGGTCTGGGCATCAGCTTCGCCTGCCATCCTGCATGCGCCAATTAACAAGTCCACGAGGGCGAGCAAGAGAGAACACGATTACCATCTCCACCAGACTTACGCGGTAAGGCTGACCGTGGCACCGTCTAGTGCATCACACGAACACACAGTTACCTGTGGGACATGTTAATTTAACCGACGTCCACTAGATGGCGGTGGAAGTAAAGTCATGACTTCTCTTATCGATATTTTATGACCAACGTAAACATTGGTTTTTATTAACTTTTTTAATCAATTAGTTTATCCCAAGATTGTTTTATTTATTGCTAGCTGCGCCCCATGGTTTCACCCGCGGACCAGGGTAAGGTTGATTCCAAATTTCATTCAGTTCCGTTCAGCTGTAAATTTTGTCTTGTAAAAGTGCTACAATTAGTCTATTTGCAATAAATCTTTTGACTTAGACTTTGACTTTGTTGCGGCGTGAATAGATAATAAACACATACAAACTTCAAATTTTATAATATTACTTTTTAAAATAATATTAATTTATCTACATAGATAAGTGCGATTCGTATACTATACTATTTATTTGCACCGCCGTCTATGCTCATAGTGTCTCATATCTCTGTCCACCCAAAGGTTGTCTGGAAGAGATCGCTCTAAGCGATAAGGCCGCCCATTATACCTATCTTATTATCTAATTCTTATTTCTACATGTTTCTTTTTGGTGGTGTTAATAAAACGTTTTGTATTGTATTGTATTTTATGAATAGTTATATATAATGTTCTTCTTATATATAAATTGACAGGCCCGATAGCTCAGTTGGTAGTAATACTGCCTTCTGAACTGTGGGTTGTGGGTTCGATTCCCACTCAGGACAAACATTTGTGTGATGAACATAGGTGTTTGTTCTGTGTCTGGGTGTTATATCGTATTATATTATGTATATATTTACAAACAAAAATTATTTAAGTATTCTATCAGTTATCTGGTACCCATAATACGAGCTTTGCTTAGTTTGAGGCTAGATGGCGTTGTGTGAGATGTCCACACATATTATTATTATTATTAATTTTCATTATTTTTTTTACTTCTATCTTAAATCTTTGTTAAAGTTATGTAGTACATACTTATTTAAATATCATTTCAATGTTATAATCGCACTATTTAAATGTTAAATATTTCAATAGTCTGCACTTATAAAGTGTAGGGGCGATGTTTGAAAACTTTCTCTTTCAAATAGTGTTTTTTTTTTTAAGTTTTAGCTCCTCACTTTTGTGTATTTAGCCAGTGTCAAGTAATTGATAATTTATCAAATCATCGATATTTCACGCAAATATGTGTCAAGTCACAGTCGAAGTCATCAAGTCAAGTCGTAGTCAAGTCAGTCTAGTCAAAGTCATACTCCTAGTAAAGTGGTGGCAACTTTACCAGAAGCTTCTATGGAGTTTTGGAAACAACACGAAAAGAAACGTTTCACCATCATTATACCATTTTCCCACACTCACGCCTGTAATCCAGCACTTATCGAATAAAATGCCACCAATTTTATGCACTAACACTGAAAATAAGACAAGTTTTGAAAATAATACAATGCGGTGACGCAATCTTTTTCGCTTTCAAATGTTCTACAGAAAATATAATAAACAATAATAATAACGCCCAACGAACATAGATCCTGGACCCTAACTAGAATTCCCTGTATCTAGGGACCCAGGAATTACGAGGACCATTGTCCCACAACACCCAGACTGAGTACGAGTATTTGCGCTTTTTTCTGCGCATAAATACTTTTCCTTCCACGGGAATCGAACCCGCCTAATATGAAGTACTGACTTAATTTACTCATAGATCAGGGTATAGTTTTCTATTATATATTTTCTATTTCATTTATAAGTCTTAGTCGAATAGACCCGCCGGAAGGTGTGATCGTGTGCGTTTGGTGGCGAGGAGGCAGGTTTATTAATAATTGTATTGTTGTAAGACGTAGTAATGTGTGTTAAATGTACCTACTCACGTTGTGTTACCTAGTGTGTAATTATTGTTTTTCTTAATCTAGTATACAACGTAGATAGTGTAGTATTTTTTTTTTTTTAGTTTTCAATTTATTTCTACATGTGAAGACTTTTTAATGGCTTTGTTGTTACCTAACTTTATTGTATATTTTAGCTTATAATAGTCGATAGTCTTCTTAAACCTAATAAATAAATAACAACATGTCTAAACTGTGGCAGATTCCTTCCGCATAAGTCATAATTTTCCACAACGAGACTTACTAGAAAGTAGAGTGAGATGGAGCTATATTTGATGCGCCTACTAGCTATGTTCACCAAGCAATTGGTCCCGTAATTATTCTATAATTATCGCCCTTCCCTCTTCGTCATCATCGTTGCGTCGTCCCACTGCGCTTGCGCCGCCTACAAAGAACAATGGTCGAGTGCGTTACCGCCTCTATCACTTAACCACGTCACGTTACGTAAACGTTACTAGTGGTGGCTACATGCTATACGTATCTATTATTTAGATAGACAGTTCGATTCTTTGTTATTTATCCAAACTACACTAACTACAGGCTTTTGCCCGCGGCTTCGCCGACGTGGTCTATAAGAAACGAATGGGATATTTTTCTGCCGAAACTAACATTATAAACGCTCTCACGTTTTGCCTCTGTTGGCGAATTATTTTGGGAATACTGTCATACACGTATTTTATAATTTTAATTGAAGAACATGTTGTGTATTAATTTTCGAGTCAATTGATCCAGATAGGAAAATTTTTCATAAATAATTCAACTACCCATTTCAACTTGATAGGGGTGGAATTTTGAAAAACCCTTAGTGGATACCTATACTTTACAAAGAACACACCCTCCAAATTTAAAGTCTCTAGGACGAGTGGTTTAGGCTGTGCGTTGATATATTGTATTGTTGGGTGTTTATATTGTATTCTATGTATGTATTTACAAAAAAAAAGTATCTGAGTATTGGATCAGTTATCTGGTTCCCATAGTACAAGCTTCGCTTAGTTTGGGGCTAGATAGCGCTGTGTCAAATGTCCACACATATTTATTTATTATTATTATTATTAATTTTCATTATTTTTAAGTAGTTATTTTTAAGTAATATAAGTCAGTCAGTCAGTCTGTTAATAAGGATTTTCAATTTTATATGTATAGATATAAAAAATAAAATAAATTTTAGTTTGAAAACTATCGTGAGTATGATACATTTTGTTAAAATTAATATCGGCTAAACTCACATCAATTGAAAGTCAAAATTACTCCGATCATTTCGGACATATTTGATGTGCTACTTCTGGGAGCCAGTTACTAGGGAGCCGCGGTGGCTTTCGCGAACGTCAGCCATCAACTCCGTCCGAAACCTGCTGGGCGATCACGTAACTCGATTACAACCGATAGAAAAATAAATTTGTATGGCTATGACAGTTTGAATACGCAGTTCATGTGCATAGTTAGTATGGAAATTTCTCCTGTTGCATTGGAATCCAAGTTTCACGATCACCCCCTGGTTGGAGTAATTTCGACTTTTAATTGACGTGAGTTTAGTCGTTATTAATTTTTAGAAAAGACAATAAATGTATAACACTATATAACTTACACTAGTACAATAGGCGGTCTTATCCCTTAAAGCAACTTCTAGACAATAATTATTTTGGCTTTTCGGCATAAGAATAGTACAACCCCATATCTTTTCATTGGTGTGGGAGTATCCAAAGAACGGGCAACAGCTTCAATGTACCAAGGAGAATTCTTCTCGGTACATTGAATTGTTTTCTACAACCAATAAGAAGCGTCCAAAATGGCATTTTAAATATTTTATTTTGTTTTCTTTTGGCTCCACACTTTTGTGTATTTAGCCAGTGTCAAGTAATTGATAATTTCTCAAGTTAATTACTATTATATTATGTGTCAAGTCATACTCAAAGTCATCAAGTTGCGTCATAGTCTAGTCTAGTCAAGTCACACTCCTAATAAAGTGGTGGCAACTATACCAGAAGCTTCTATGGAGTTTTGGAAACAACACGAAAAGAAACGTTTCAGCATCATTATACCACTTTCCCACACTCATGCTTGTAATCCAGCACTTAACGAATAAAATGCCACCAATTTTATACACTAACACTGAAAATAACACAAGTTTTGGAAAATAATACAATGCGGCGACGCAATCTTTTTCGCTTTCCCGCCAAAACTCCGCATTTTAAATAATGATGTTAATATGTAAAAACAATTGAACTACATTTTAATTTTTATCAGTCGCTGATGTTTTGTATAAGAATTAAAAGATACGTGCGTCCGTTAGTTTGACATTCCCTGAATTAAAAGGTAATGAAAAAACAATACAACAGACAGAAATAATTTAAAGTGTTTATACGGTGAACGGTGGACTTATCGCTATAAAGCGATCTCTCTGTCAACCTTTAGATAGAAAGAGTTATTGGAAAGAAACTTGTTTGCCCCCCGAAGATCGTTGCTACAATGTTATAATACGCGGTCACGTCTGGCCTCTGCCATGCCGGTGACTTAGGCGCGATGCGCACGCGACGGGAACAACGCGCATGGGTTGGCTAGGCTCCCTAGGCCCTTTTTACATTCCATAACCTCGTACGTTTTAATGAGTTTCAATATCTATACACATAAAATTCAAAGTCCTGACTGACTGAATGACTTATATATCAACGCACAGCCAAAGCCGCTGTTTTTAGAGACTTGAAATTTGGAGGGTGTGTTCTTTGTAAAGTGAATCCACTAAGAAAAGGTTTTTCGAAATTCCACCCCTAAGAGGGTGAAATGAGTGATTTTACTATAGGCCACGTGGATGAAGCCACTGGCAGGAGCTAGTCTGCTATAAAAAAAAAAACTATTTGTACCGAAATTAATCTATTAAAAATATTAATTTAAAAAATGGGCCTGTGTGACATTAACCATTTTTCGCCCTTATTTCAAAAGAATAAGAAGATTTTTAAATAATTATGTCTAAAGACTATAAATAATTTAATCTCGGGTAAAAATTTAGCCCTGATATTTATAGTTACAGTGAGTTCATTATTTCGTATTTCGTGTAACCTACAACCTATTTATAAGGTGACAGTTAGTAAAAGGAGAAATATCTCATGAAAAAAAAACGTTTTTAATTATATATTATGAGGCGTCAATTCTCGTAAAAAGTTAAGCTTACAAGTTTCGGCGTGACTTATTTTTCATAGCGTTCATATAAACATAAACGCTTAATTTGGACGCTTTTCATATTTTATCCTTTATGAAAAATGAAATAATTAGAAACTAAGAAGTTTCCAATTATTCGTACGCCAATTCAAACCTTGTGATATAAAAGATAAAAACGATAATTCAATTTATAGGTACTTGATGGTGAAGTCATTATTTGGTCCGTAGCTCAGAATTAAAAAATAAGGCGGACGACGCATAAAAACATATAAAGTGTAGCCACAAAATATACAATAATTAAGGCGGAGTTTGATTACATAATCAACAAAATGCACTACTAACGAAAACCTGCGCAATGTCACTAATCAAAATAATCCGACGAAAAAATTGTGTGAATAAGATATAAAATGAAAAAGAACCGTGACGGAATACAATTTAATTACGTATTTTGGTTTTCTTAAATACAAACGTAGAATGACCCCCATAAAAATAGCTTTTTTTTCTTTTTTTTATTGTTAGATAGGCTTGCGTTTGACCACTATCGCACCTGATGGTAAGTAACGATGCGTAACTTGTAAACGTAGTGATCCAAATGTTCAGTGATAAAAATACTTTTTTTTCTGAACGAAACAGACTGGTGTAACATATCACCACAATTTTTTTTGATTTCATATGTTTTTTTCTTTTAATCCACAGAAAATCACCCAGTTTGACATCAAATATGATCAGCGATTTTCATCTTTAAACAAAGCTCCGTAGAGACCCCTTCAAAAATATAAGTTATACTTAGAGTGTCCTTAATAGCAAAAACATACCTACTAATAAAGCTCGAACTACACTAAAAACGTCGAACAACAGTTGTGGTTGATTTAAGGACGTAGAAGTTATCACATGGCTGTTAAATCTAAATATACATAACTCAAAGGTGACTGACTAAATAACATAGTGATCTATCAACGCACAGTCTAAACCACTTGACGGATCGGCCTGAAATTTGGCATGCAGGTAGACGTTATGACGTAGGCATCCGCTAAAGATTTTTCTAAATTCCACTCTTAAGAGCGTGAAATGGGTGGTTGAATTATTTTCCCATAGGCCACGCCACGGGTGAAGCTGCGGGCAGAAGCTCGTTTAATTCACAAAACCAATCATTTTGTAAATGAAATCTCGGCTTGAGATACGATTTCCAACTGAGTGTAGTTCTATAATAAAATAATTACCTATCTTGATACCACACCGGATTTAGTCTAAATTGAAGGGGTGAGAACAAAAAGGGTTTAACTGATTTTTTTCACAAAATGACTTATGGGTATCGTTGGATTCAGTGTGAAATTCTCTACAGTTTTACATTCTCAAAATACCGAAATGAGGCTTAAATCTCGAGATTTTGAGTCTAAAAACGGTTTATCTGTCACAGGAATACAGTTCGCTTAGCATAAAATCTATGAATAGTACCTATTATATTTAGTATTTTAAAATAGAATTAAAACATTTTCAAGCAACTGAAACTTACATAAACCTTTTCTATTACCTTATAAGCACTCCACATTAAAATGACGCCGTTGAAGTTTAAAGTCAATTTTCTCGAAACTATCAATTTGACAGTTAAACCCTTTTTATTCTCAACCCTTCAATTATGATTTTAATAGTCTGGATCGTATATATCTGTGTAAGTCTTAATTTACTAAACATACTACAACTACGGACGCACTAAAATACTCTGTTCTTAGTTTAATACTTAGGTCAGTTTATTAAAGTGCTCTATAACTCGAATACGTAGGCACGGTCGACTGATGGTTTCGACAGTTAAATTCCGCTTTCCCGCCCGGTGACGCTGTAAAGGTCGTTAGAGACCAACAGAATTAGCACGTTCCAAAAAAAGGACATTTGACTTTTTTGACACATATTTTTTGGCTTCTCACGATTGTGTATTTAGCCAGTGTCAAGTAATTGATAATTACTCAAGTTAATTAATATTATTTAGGAACTACAAGGACCAGGGTCCCACAAAACCCAGACTCAGAACAAGTATATTGCGCTTTTTTTTCTGTGCACAAATACTTGTCCTGACACGGGAATCGAACCCGCCACCTCCGGGCTAGGAGCCGACCTGCTCAACCACCACTCCACAGAGGCTGTCCAACTGTCTGTGTCTCATCAACGCGGCCTACTTGATTTTTACATTATTTTTAGCCGTCGTTCAGAGAATCATTCATTATTTTACTGCACTGTTTTTCATCAGAAAAAATAGTTTTGATATAAAATTTAAAGACTCATACTTCCTGAAACAATTTCTCAAGAATTTCCCTATCATGCCAAATCACTAATTATAATCATAACAGGGGTTAAGTATGTTATGATGATTTCAGACAAAAACACTGGCGCCATTTAATTGCTCGGCTAGTCTGTGTAATTGAGTTTCTTTTCGTTAAAATATTTTAAAATTACAAAATTTTATCCGGTGTTTCTCCTCGCTTGGCTTGCCGACATGAGACGTCATTATATCCCTTTCCGTTCAAATGTTACTACTTTGTAACTTTGCTAATGATTTTGTATATATGATTAACTAGTTGCTCCCCGCGGTTGCACCCGCGGATAAAAAGTATTTTAATTATTTGCTCATCCCACGGGAAAATTTCACTTTACCGGGATAAAATATAGCCTATATGTTAATCTAGAGTATAAGCTATCTTGGTGCTGAATTTCATCCAAATACAGTCAGCCGTTTGAGCGTGAAAGAGTAACAAACATACATACAAACACACATACAGACTTTCGCCTTTATAATATTAGTGTGATAGTGTGATTACTTTTTGAAATAAACTTTTTTACGCACGCTTGACTTAGGAAGTAAGTTGCCGAGGCGAACGGCAGTTGACAGTTGTAAGTTAATTATTATTATTGATAATAATATGTGTGGACATTTTACATTGCGCCATCTAGCCCCGAACTAAGCAAAGCTCGTATACTATGAGAACTAGATAACTGATACAATACATAGATACTTTTTGTTTGTCAATACATACATAGAATACAATATAACACCTAGACATAGAACAAACACATATTTTCATCACACAAATGTTGGTCCTGGGTGGGAATCGAATCCACAACTCACAGTTCAGAAGGCAGGGTTACTACCAACTGAGCTATCGGGCCAGGCTTGTCTTGTCGTGTCATTGTCAACATAACAAAGCTAAAAATGTGTATTACTGTTTGTATGTCCGGTAAAATGACAATTTACGATTGTCAAGATGGCAACATTAACATTAAGCAAAGCAAAATAGTTATACCGGCCGATAGATGGACCTAATCTAAAGAAGTTTTACTTCAGTCGTGTGGTCTAAAGCACATTAATTTTTTGTATACTATAAGTGCCTTTGTTTTGGTAACTAATACGAAGCCAAATTTTATCTTAATTACTAAATTAATTACTTACCAAATGCTAGGTATACATACAAAAATAACGAGTGTGTTTCGTCGGAAATCACAATCGGGATTTGAACACGCATTCATCCGTCTCCCTAAAGCCAACGATTAAACTAATTCAAATTATTCCTTAACAAATCAACGTGTAGATTACACTGAGCAGGTCAATAAAATTAAATACCTACAACAATAATACAAAAATCCAGTAGGCATAGATTTGCCAGCGTAGTGAATAATAGCCATTTCAGAAAAAATGTGACTTAAAAAAGTTCCCGTTTTTTTTCGGAACAAAAGAAATAGTATAAAAAATCATATTAAATAATAAATAAATAATAAGAAGCAATGATTATATACATAGCTTCTGGACTCTAACTAGGATTCTCTGTAACACTTTTTAAACTTTCGCGACTTGAACTCATATTGTAAAGATAAAACGGGTCTATTCGCGCACAAAAATTATCAAAACATTATTTTGACTAACCTCGACGTTTCAATCAAGTTACAATGGCCGTGGTCACGACGGGACCCGTTTATCTTTACATTATAGGATTCCCTGTGTCTAATAGGAACTACTAGGACCATGGTCCTACAATACCCTGACTCAGAATAAGTATTTGTGCTTTTTTCTCTGCACATATTAAACAAATTATTAAAATTTCCAAACAAGGTGTGATATATAACACCTTTTTATTTTTGTGATATAAAATATAATAGGTATTATAACGTAACGGGTAAATTCCCTGAGGGATCAATTAAAAGAGCGTCGGTTTAAATTGTTTTTTTTTATACTTGAACATTGTTCAATTTAATTATAATAATAATTGGTTACAATAATAATTGAAGGGGTGAGATCAAAAAGGGTTTTGCTAGGAGGTAGGAATTTACTGCAAAGTTCGTCTAGGTAGGTACCACTTTGCCAGTTATTCTGCCGCCAAGCAGTAGTGCGCAAGCACTTCTGTGTTCCGGGTTGAAGGGCACTTTAGCTAGTGAAATTACTGGGCAAATGAGACTTTATAATCTGATCTCACAGTTTAGTAATCTTATTACTAGATTGTGCTGATGTCTCAGGATGACGTGTGCAGTGCAGTGTCACGCGAAACTCTATACTTTAGAGTTCCGAGTGACACTGCAGCTAATATGGGCAGCCGTGTCGTTTAGCATCAGGCGAACGGCTAGCTCGTCACGTCATTCCTTAACATAAAAAAAACTGTTTTTTTTTCAGATAATGACTTATGGGTATCATTGGATTCAGCGTGAAATTATCTACAATAATAAATTCTCAAAAACCGATATGAGGCCTAAATCTCGAGATTGTAATTTTGTATCTAAGATGAACTTTCGCGAAGTCACGCCAGTTTCTATCAATTATCATATTACGTACGTTACTAGCTACTTAGTACTTAAAAAAAAACAGGAATCAAACAAAACCTTCCGTATGTCAACATCATACAGGTCTACAACCAGCGTTCTTCTTACTCTACGGACTATCGATCGGCCTATGACTGGCCTTATAGCTCAGTTAGTAGTAACCCTGCCTTCTGACTGTGGGTTGTGGGTTCGATTCCCACCCAGGACAAACATTTGTGTGATGAACATCGATGTTTGTTTCGTGTCTGGGTGTTATATTGTATTCTATAATGTATTTACAAACAAAAAAAAGTTTTTAAGTATTGTATCAGTTATCTGGTTGCATAGTACAAGCTTTGTTTAGTTTGGGGCTAGATGGCGCTGTGTGAAATGTCCACTGATATTTATTTATTTATATCGAGATTTCATTTACAAATTCCTCATTTTGTGTATGAAATCTTGAGCCTCTTTCTACTTCATCTGTATACAGAATGAAGAAAATGTATCGTCAGGCTGTAGGGAAGTCAAATTATAGAGAGTTGGGACCCTGTTGTGATGGTGACTTATCTTTTATCACACGACTATCAAACCTATGTAACCTATTTAGCTGATCATGGTCAATTACTCACTCGTTCTTTTATGAATAAAAAGGTCTTTTAAAAGTGATGAACAAGGCGCAGCTGTGACCACCTTGTTACTTAAAAATGTCAACACCAACTGATAAAAATAGGATTCCGTATACAGAACATAATTATAAAGCAAATTTGTTTCTATAATATAAGTTACATCGAGTTGTATTATAGAAATAAATTTGTCTTTTCTATCACTGTGTGAAATAAAACTCATTTAAAATGTTTTTACTAGTATATGCCAAGTTTATTTTACTTAAATAAAATGGGTAATATTTCGTGTAATTATGTGTCAGTATAAAATATAAAAAAGTCAGTTATTTTATTGAGCCTAATTAACTTCTTTGCTTTATGTTATACGAGCTTCTGCCCGCAGCTTCGCCCGCGGCATGGTCTATGGGAAAATAATTCAACCACCCTCCATTTCACCCTCTTAAGGGTGGCATTTCGAAAAATCCTTTCTTAGCGAATGCCTGCGTCATAACATCTACCTGCATGCCAAATTTCAGCTAGATCCATCAAGTGGTTTGGGCTGTGCATTGATAGATCACTATGTCAGTCAGTCACCTTTGACTTATATATATATATATATAGATATTTACAAAAATACTTACTACTTCAATCTTTGATTTGCTTTAATATTATTTACCAAATAGTAAATAGTTTTGGTTAGTAGTATCCATAGACAATAATAATAATTACAGTATTTATCTATGGTATTATATGTATATCGGCAGGAACGGTTTGTGGGTAGGTTGCAACCTATATAACTATAGGCCTTCAGCATGTCCGCACCGCGCCGTGTCTGGAACAAGAATGATCCGTAGCACACCAATCGATCCCTTTATATAGCCAGACAGGTAGGGCCGCCATGACAGTTGCCGGTGCTGCCCCTGTAATACATTTAATGCCACCACAGGGTAAATTACGGTGCTCGATCGCTGTGCATAGAGTTTATAACTGGACGTAGCCGCCGTCACGGCCATACTGACGTGCGTACGTCCTCGTACGCTTAGCTTCACTATGTACCTGGTGAGGGACATCAGTGTTATTGCTCGTTCATCCTGACAATTAAATGGAGTTAAACTTGGAGTCTAAGTCAAAGTCAAAACATCAGTTTTCAATTTGATTAGTCAAAAGTATTTTAACCTTCCAGTCATCGTCAGGGTTAACCCTGGTCTCCTCTGCACAAAGGCCATTTACAAAGAGTTGTAATTGAAGGGTTAACCCTTCAGGACCATCAGTATCCATTCATTTACAAAAAGTGGACTGGATGGTGCTAGACCGGATAGATATCCCTTTAGCAACCAAAAATCAACAAACTAATACCTTATCCCTTCATTTATATAAAATGGACCGAACAGTGCTAGCCGGATAGATATCCCTTTAGCAACCAAAAATCATCGTTCCTACATTTTTTTTTTAATGGACCAATTAGTGCTAGACCGGATAGACATCCCTTTAGCAACCAACATTTTTTTTATGGACCATTAGTGCTAGTCCGGATAGATTATCCCTTTAGCATTCAGACACATTTTTCTTGTCATCATTTTTACATTCTCTTTTTTTCTCGAAAAAAACGAATCGTTACTTTTTTTCCATTTTTTTTTTCACTGGTTTGGGTTAACCCTGCAACTAAATTTGATATTAGTGTCACCCGCCGTCACGTCATCATTCACGTCACGTCACGTTTCGCGTTGCTTAATGTGATGTGGAGATGGGCATCCCACTTCTGATATCGGCAGGAACGTGTTGTGGGTAGGTAGGTTGCAACCTATATAACTATAGGCCTTCAGCATGTCCACACCGCGCCGTGTCCGGAGCAAGAATGATCCGTAGCACACCAATCGATCCCTTTATATAGCCAGACAGGTAGGGCCGCCATGACAGTTGCCGGTGCTGCCCCTGTAATACATTTAATGCCACCACAGGGTAAATTACGGTGCTCGATCGCTGTGCATAGAGTTTATAACTGGACGTAGCCGCCGTCATGTACTAACCAATATAAATAGGAAATTATTTATTTATTTAATCACCGAGGGTCGTTTCACTCGTATTTAATGTCAAATTGCTTCAAGCTTAACTAAGCAATGATACTGATATTAACATTAAAATAAATTCCTACTTAAAATTAAGCAAAATTCATTGCTATTATTGCGTGGCTTACGGTCGTTACGTTTTTTATTGCGATCGCAATAGGCGATTACATGACTCGATACAAAAGACTTCAACGCGCTACTTGCTCCATGACATGCGTATGGCGTAGTTGCGAGTATGTAATGTGTGGTTTTAACTAAAGGATACTTTGTTGAAACATTCAGTAACTATTCAATAGAATCACCAGTAAATCCAGCGAACTAAATGAGTGAAATGAAAACAAATGAACATCTAAAACACTATAAAGTCAGATTAGGAATCAAACTCAAACGCTATGAACTAGACTGCCCGTTGTTCGGAGTTCAAACCAATTTTGTAGCTCGTTCGAAAACTAAATCAAATCGAATGTGATGTTGAACGTGATAGCCCCACTTCCGCTCCAGGGCACACCACGGCACTTGCTACAGACAACAGCGCACACTTGTGCACGCGCAGAAAAGGATTAGAGAAAAGATGTTAGAAATAGTTCTTCAGCTCCTCATTCGTTGCGAAGACTGCGGGCAGAGCGCGCGCGCACCGACTTTAGTAAAAAATAAAAAACAAAAATACGATATACCAGTTCATTCACGGTCCGCCAACTGTGAGCTTTTTGGGTGCAACGACCGCAGGTTATATCATACGGCTGTCATTTTTTCAACGAACGTCCTTGCCAATGGCGCGAACAGCTGACGCCCGAAAAAAAAAACGCTGTGTCCTATTAAGACAGATAAAAGTATATGTGTATAATTTGTTTCAATTGAAAGATAGATTTGTGTAGAATACGGATTTTTAGATTAGTGAAGTGCGCGTTTTTTTAGTGATGTGCAAATTGGTGTCAGTGCTAATCATGTAGTCATGCTACCGCTACTACGAAGGTAAGATATTAATTTAATTCCAAAATTACCTAACAAGGGACATCAAGCTAATGACGCATAATTTACTCTTAGCGTATTTATTGATTTGTCGTGTTTAATTGGTATTATTATCTCAAGTGGGTCAATTAAATTATGGGCATTTATTTGCGCCAACTAAGCGTTCATGTACTGAACTAAGTACAGCTAATGCAGATGAATAATGTACATTGTAATTATATTGATAGAAGAAATTCGGAAATTTAAAAATAGATTTGTGGTGTTTTCAATTAAATAGATAAAACTGCAGACCGTCATTTGTTATTTTTAATGATCGATTATAATTGTTTTATAATGCATTTCTTGTTTAAAGCATCAGCAACTTGTTCTTAATGTTTATTTAGTAAGCCTTCTGAACCCCTTAGAATACATAATGCGTATTTATACTAAATATGTAGATAATAGCGTTCAATAACAGCATAACAGTTTTAACGGTTTGTAACTGCTCATTAAAAATCACAAAATAAAACTAAACATCAAAATGGCAATAAAAATAGCATTAATTCCAAATAGCACGAAGAGAAATTAATTAGCATTTAAAAATTAGTTGTTTCAAAAATAAGGTGTTAAAAGCGTTTTGGCATAATATTCTTATACACATTTTTAAAGTCTTTATATTCAAATTCTGTAGCGTACATAAAATGTACATGTCATAAACTAGCCCAGTACCTGTGATTTATTTAGTTATAAGAATGTATGTAAAGTTGAGACGAAATAAAAGCTAAGGCCATTGGCTTTACAAGACTGAAGAAGTATTTACTTATAATTCACTGTTTATAATTATTCAATTATTAAGATTTCTTATAATCCACCACATATATGGCTCGCTTAGTGAAAAATTAATTTAAAAAATAGTGTCTCTATTTGTATTTTTAATTACTTGTTAGTTTTTTTATTTTATTTATAACATAAACAAAAGGTGGCTTTGTCTAATCTGTGCGACTACATCGATTTACAACACAATCGATTCTATGCACTACGGCGTTAGTTTATAATAAATACAATTAATTAGTAAGTAGAAAGATTTGGCTATTTTCAACCGACTCTAAAAACTAATGAGATTTTAAATTTGGTTGTATTTTTAATGTGGTGACAAACATTAAAAATACAACCAAATTTAAAATCTCTGTAAACTGTATAATTTATAAGACGATTCGTATTTTTTTTTCAACAGTCTTAAAAGGACGATCTTTTTATTCCGTAGTATGGTATTTTTTATCATTTACTAGTTGCGCCCCGCGGTTTCACCCGCGGATAGAAAGTATTTTAATTATTTGCTCATCCCACGGGAACATTTCACTTTTCCGGGATAAAATGTAGCCTATATGTTAATCCAGTGTATAAACTATCTTGGTACCGAATTTCATCCAAATCCATTAAACCGTTTGAGCGTGAAGGAGTAACAAACATACACACATACACACGTACAAACTTTCGCCTTTACAATAGTGTGATTAACCGATTCGGAAAATAAGAAAAAATGTAATTGGTATACTTTCAGATTGATTCCATAGGAATTTTATCGACATCGGTTTAGTAGGTTGGTATGTAAATTAATTTACAAATTATAATCTGACTAAAATAAAAGTACCATTATTACTGCAGTTTTCACTATACAAAATTATTATTTTATTTTCACTGTGTTTTGTTTTATCCAATCTAGCTTTTATCTCATTATTGAAAAACCACGCCTTAGAAATATATAATCCAAGGTAATTCTCAATATAAAATTATGACGAAGTCGATTTAACGAGTCTTTTAAGATTATTTATTTTAAAATGTTTATGATAAACTGAATAAGGACTTTTTAGGGAAAAAAAGTCGGAAAACGATAAAGAAAAATTTATAAATTCGTAAAAATCTGCCTTTTACTTTGGTTTTTGGTTCAAATGTATTTTGCGGTACATAGGTACCATTTAGTAACAATTAGTAATCCTACTATAAATAATTATTATAAACGAGATAGATTGTACATATGGATGTACGGATGTTTGTTGCTCTTTCACGCAAAAACTGTTGAATGGATTTGGATGAAATATGGAATATAGATTATTTATATATGTACTGGATTAATACATAAGCTACATTTTATCCCCGGGTGAAACCACAGGTCACAGCTAGTAATTTATAATATTATTTTGCTGGTATGAAAAACCAACATTTGCCCATACATATTTCTCATAATAATCCCGTTTCTCAAACTGACCAAAGGCGGGCTTAATATGACCGCATCGTATGCCAGACTAGTTTCTGCCCGCGGCTTCGCTCACTATAGGAAACGAAGAAGAATTTTTTTTCATAGATAATTGAACCACCCATTTCACCCTTTTAGGGATGGAATTTCGAAAAACTCTTTCTTAGTGAATACCTACACTTTACAAAGAACACACCCTCCAATTTTCAAGGACCAGCGGTTTAGGCTTAGTCAGTCAGGACTTTGAATTTTATATGTATAGATGAAAATAATAAACTGGCAAAGCGGTGGTACCTACCTAGACGAACTTTGCAGAAAAGTCCTATCACCTAGTAAATGATGCCTCAAACAGATCATCATATTAAACGTATACCAACCTACCTTTAAAAAGGAGTTGTCAAGCCCACTGCATAACATGAACATATTGCATCGACGTTTAAAAAAACATGCACAATCAACATTACATACCTGCATAGTTATCTATTATTATTTCTTTTGCTGCGTTTCAAACAGCGTCGAAACGCATGTTAACGACCCTTCATAATGACAATTGTATTTATATACAACGGCAGCAGACGCCATCTGCCAAGTGATGGAAAATAAGTGCGGGATAGCTTCGTAGTGCAACAACCTATTAATTATTAAATATTTAAAAAGTATTAGTGAATACAAAGAACTTATACAAGCACTAGCTTCTGCCCGCGGCTTTGCCCGCGTAGCCTATAGGAAACGAAGAAGAACATTTTTCATAGATAATTCAACCACCCATTTTACCCTCTTAAGGGTTGAATTTCGAAAAACCCTTTCTTAGTGGATACCTACACTTTAAACAAAACACACCCTCCAAATTTCGAATATCTAGGACCAGCGGCTTAGGCTGTGCGTTGATATATCAGTCAGTCAGTCAGTGAGGACTTTGAATTTTATGTGTATAGAGCACAGGAGAAAAGCGCAAATACTTGTTCTGAGTCTGGGTGTTGTGGGACCATGGTCCTCGTAGTTTCTGGGTCCCTAGACTCAGGAAATCTTGGTTAGGGTCCAGGATTTATGCATGTGATCGTTGGGCTTTATTATTATTAATGGCAGAATAGTATTGGGGTTCAAATTAAAATGCCGAATAACGTTCGCGCATGAATATTTAAAGGTCCTAGGGACCTAGACCTATACCTACATATTCCTAGTAGTTGATTTTCAAAATCACCCTAAATATCTAGACAAAATATTAAATTTCTTTGAAATACTTTAATTTTAAACGACCTCAGCTAATACAGGTGTAACGCTCCAAGAATTCACTAAACTAGCATTTTTTATTCTATTTTCGTAAAATAAATTAATATTAAAAATCAAGTCCTGCATTTTTGTAGCACCTCATTACTTTACCGTTAGGCGACGGCAAGTTAGTAAAACTAGTTTAAAGAATTTATGCTCTTAATCCATCCCCACGGATCACGATTAGTAAAGCTATTTACATGAAACATGCATTGGGATCATAACCCACCAGCATGAGGTGACTAATTGCATTGGCCGTGATATTTCCAATCAGAAACACGCGGTTCGGTGAGAATACACGGCTGTGATTGGTCGGCGTCGTCGGCACGTTGATGTGATTGGTTTATGGGGATGGTATATGACGGAGCTACGGTTCCGATTCCGAAATGTCGGAACTTCCAATTGATATTCCACCTCTGACTCTGACTTAGGTTCCGATACTTTCAAACCGGAGGTTATATCGGAGGTTGAAGCACAGCGATGGATATTACAAATTAAAGAGGCTAATAAATGTTTGTAATGTTTTATTTTATTACAGCTGCCTGTAATCAGCATGTCTTTCTTTACCCTCCGCTTACGACTCCGACTCCGACTACGGTTCCAATTACAACTCCGACAAACCAAATTTGAAACCTCCGGATCTGACTTCGGTTCCAATAAAACTATCTCCATCACATCCCTGTTTATGAGTGTGATATTTGTCAAACTGGAATTTCCAATAATACACTGACAATATAAAATAGCGTGTTTGTGGAGACAGAAAGGAATGTGTCTTGCCAACGGGTTTGTAGCGAAAAACGTATCACTAGGTGGTAGGACTTTTCATAGTTCGTCTAGGTAGGTACCACCGCTTTGATTAGTTACAACTTAATCTCATGCTGAGTCGGGACCTGGTCATAACATCATACAACGTTACATCTGTTTATTTGTCTATTTCTTCTTTCGATATTAAACTGTGTTCTCTTAAAATGTAATGTAATGTTGTGCGGTGTCCTGAATAAATATCTTTTTTTTTGTAAGATAAATAACGGCTAAAACTCACGTCAATTAAAAGTCGAAATTACTCCGACCAGGTTTCGGACATATTCGATGTCCTTCTTCTGGGAGCCAGTTACTAACGCAAGCCGCGGCGGCTTTCGCGAGCGTCAGCACGTAACTCGTAACGTAATCTTTTTTTTTCTTCTTTTTATCTTCTTTGCCACTTATTCGGCTGCCAAGCAGCAGTGTGCAAGCACTACTATGTTCCGGTTTGAAGGGAATGTAGCTAGTTAAATTACTGAGCAAATGAGACATTATGATCTGATCTCATAGTCGAGTTACCTTATTACCAGACTGTGACGATGACTCAGGATGATGTGCGCAGTGCAGTGTCATGAGAAACTTTATATTTTGGAGTTCCGAGTGACACTGTTCTGTTATGAGCGGCCGGGTCGCTTAACATTAGGTGAACGTCTAGCTCGTCATATCATCGACTAACATAAAAAAATCACTCTTTCGCTCATAATTTTTTTTAGTACAACTTATGCAGGAAAATATTCAGTGTAAGCTGCGATTGCAGTAGGTAAAGCTGTAGAAATTTAAATTCCCTATGCTTTTTCTCATCAAATTTTGAGTACAAAACCCATAATTTTGTAAGATCTTCATTTAGATTTTCGGGAGATCCTTGAATTAAGCCTCTGACTCAGAAAATAAGGTACCCAAGAAATAAAGCGCGTGTAATATATAAATCCATCCAAGCTCTATCTATCGGCCGGCATGGTATAACTTTGTTTTTGCGTTGCTTAATGTTAATGTTGCCATATTGAACATTATAAATTGTCTTATCTTTTTACCCCCTCAGCGGTAAAATTTCAAGAACTCCTTCATATTTATTCTCCAGTACCATCTAGTAAGTCAGTCACGGTTCCATTTATTCATTCTTTTCTCAGGCAACGACGTGGGTTTTGAGTCTAAAAACACTTTAAATGTTTTCATACATTTGTACCTTATACTGGTAATGCAAATAATATTGGTTTATTTATTAGGTGCGAGGTTTCGTTATCTCCCATTAAGTTAACAATTTTACGATTTTAATCACACCAATTATAAAATTTAAAATAAATTAATTTAAACAATACGCAGCGTTTTAAAAAGAGGATCAGAAAAGTATTATCTTAGCGTAAGCAACGTCTGTTACATTATATCCTTATATTAAATATGCCCTTTATATCTTTTCTAACCGACTTCCAAAAAGTTACTATGTTCGTCTGTATGTATTTTTTTACTGTGTATTACACATACCATACAAACATAATTATATTGAAAGTCTATTCATGAACTAATGTAATTTCGATTAATTTGGATTCAATAATAATTCAATGCCGCCAGCATTTTGGGCACGTTGCTTACTGGTGGCGGTTTCTTAGATTAAGTTCTGTATAGGTTTTAATTTTATTGTTTAAAAACTTATAATTTGTTCTTGACTAATTCAATAGAAGCTACAATTTATACAGATTTTTTTATTGATATACCGGTTTTGCTTTCTTAGCCTAATCAACAAATTAATTTGTATATACCTAAATGAACAATTTTAATCGTCATCGATTCCGTAAGTTGGTTGTAAAGAAGGATACGTAAAGCACGTTGATTTAAGGAAAATATGTTCCGGCTAAGGATGCAGGTTCGAATTCCACTCATGATTCCAATTTTTTCCTTTGCTACTATTAAAAATGGTTACTAAATACCTATTTTTATCGTTCCCTTCCATTACAAAGAGGCTACGGACCCGTCTGGCAATGTCTTTGACATCAATTCCAGCATCACAGCCGAAAGCGTTCGTGCGTGGCCAGACGCCATGATTGTTTTTTGCTGTATTTTATTTCTTTTATAAAGTTTTTGTTCGCTCCGTCTCATTTGATCCTCTGAATCACGTTTATATAGATGCTTTATTTTGATAAGTAATAAAGTTCTAGATG